>JASWHV010000002.1:102588851-103976423 GCA_030760725.1 Neostapfia colusana | reverse complement strand
GGATGACGATATCTAATGGTAATGTTATTAATTGCTCGACAATCTACACACATGCGCCATGATCCATCTTTCTTTGGGACCAAAAAGACAGGAACGGAGCAAGGACTAAGTGACTCACGCATATAACCTTTGTCGACTAATTCCTGTACTTGCCGCTGAATCTCCTTAGTCTCCTCCGGATTGGTCCTGTATGGTGCTCGGTTGGACAAAGAAGCCCCAGGGATGAGGTCAATCTGATGCTCAATCCCTCTCAATGGTGGCAGCCCGGCTGGTACCTCTTGTGGAAACACATCAGCGTATTCCTGCAAAAGCTTAGTGATAGAAGGAGGCAAAGCACATGGTGTGTCGTGAAGTGAGAACAAAGCTTCTTTGCAAACAAACACATAGCAGCTTGCAGTATCACTTTTTAATTCAAACAAATCAGATTTGGAAGCAAAAAAACAAGCGCTCGTTAATTTTATTTCATTCTTCTTCATATGAGCAGATTTGGAATTGTCAGTCTTAGGCTGTACAGATTTCTTCATGACATCTTAATTTTCATTTTCAGCAGATTTCTTATTTTTCTCTTTGCAAGCTCTAGCAATGTCATCCTTCAAAATAGCATCAGGGGACATCGGGTGCAAAACAAGTTTCTTCTCATGATGCATGAAAGAGTATTGATTTGATTTACCATGATGTAATGTATCTTTATCAAATTGCCAAGGTCGACCAAATAGCATAGAACAAGCTTGCATAGGTACCACATCACAATCAATGTAATCATGGTAGGAACCAATTGCAAATTCGACACGAACCAGACGTGTTACTTTAAGCTTACCACTGTCGTTGAACCATTGGATGTAGTATGAATGTGGATGTGGAAGTGTTGTCATCCCAAGCTTTTCTACCATGGTAGCACTTGCTAAATTGTTGCAGCTTCCTCCATCAATAATAATGCGACACGATCGTTCCAAAACTACACACTTAGTTTGGAATAGATTGTGTCGCTGGTTCTGTTCAGCTTTGATCATTTGGGCACTCAAGACACGCCTCACAACAAGACTCTCATAGTGGGCAGCATGATCAGCCCCAATGTGCTCTTCATCATCATTCTTCTTTCCTGCTGCTTGTGCAGCTAGCATGGCATATGTTTCATTATGGTATGCTGCTGCTCTCTGCCCCTCACCGATCGGAGGTTGTACGTGTGGAGGATCGGTGGGCACGGGTTGAGGGTTGACCGGCGGCGAGACGCCAGCGATGGCGAGATGAGGAACACAGGGGGCGGCGGCTAGGGATTGGAAATTCCCGGCTCCCTGCAGGAAGCCGGAACAATCTGTTTCTGCTTACCCTGATTCAATTGTCTTTACAATTATATAGCGCTTAAGTTTCTAAATATAGCTCTCAAATAATAGGAAATGTCCTGGGCCCGTTTGGCTTTCCCTGCATGCGCCTGCTAGGCAGGAGCAGTCCTCCTCTGATATTGGATTCCCGTCATAACATCTCTCCCTGCCTCGACAAACAGCTCGTCCTCGAGCTGTACATCCGGGTAGAGAGTCTTGAAGTCGTCCAGGGGCTCCCAGGTGGCGTCGTCCTCCGAAAGGCCTTGCCACCTGACGAGGATGTGCCACGCGCCGCGACGGAGCTGGGCGCGCAGGACCCGTGCAGGGGCTGGCAGCAGTCGCCCGTCGTGAACCGGTGGCAGCATGGCCGGCGTTGATGGTGGCGAGCCGGCGTAGTTGTAAGGCTTTAACAGCCCCACATGGAAGACGTCATGCAGGCGCGCGTCCGCGGGAAGTCGGAGACGATAAGCCACCTGCCCGATGCGCTCGACGATCTGGAACGGCCCCGCGTAACGTGGGCGGAGCTTGCCCTTGGACGGCGAGGCGAGCGCATGGGTGGGGCGGTGGAGAAGTCGGAGCAGCACCCATGCGCCCACGTCGAACTCCACCTCGCGATGGTGCTCATCGTAGTGGCGCTTGGCGTACTGCTGAGCCTGAAGAAGACGCTCGCGAACCTCCTCCAGGAAAGCGTCGCGGTCCCGCAGCATGATGTCCACCGCCTCGGTCTGGGCCGCCCCGGCGTGGTGTGGCAGGAGTGGTGGCGGGGGTCGGCCGTACACAACCTCGAACGGCGACGCTCGAAGTACCGTGTGGTAAGAGGTGTTGTAGCAGTACTCCGCCCAGGGTAGCCAGTCGACCCACGAGCGAGGCCGATCACCTGTCGCACAGCGCAAATACATCGCGATGATCTTGTTGACGACCTCGGACTGGCCGTCCGTCTGGGGGTGAAAGGCCGTACTGAGCCGCTGCTTGACACCTGCACATTTAAAGAGGTCGCGCCAAAGATTGCTGGTGAAGGCTGGGTCGCGATCGCTGACGATGGAGCTGGGGAAACCGTGTAGGCACACGATCCCGTCGAAGAAAGCACGGGCGACGGAGGCGGCGGTGTAGGGGTGGCTGAGCGCGATGAAGTGGGCGTACTTCGAGAAGCGGTCCACCACCGTCAGGACCACGGACTTGCCGTGCACCTTCGGCAGCCCCTCGATGAAGTCCATGGAGATATCTGCCCACACCTGCGACGGAACGTCCAAGGGCTGAAGTAGGCCGGCCGGCGGTGTGGTCGGCGTCTTGTTCCGCTGGCACACATCACATGAGCGGACGAAGTCGTGCACCAGCTGGCGGTCGCCGGGGATGTAGAAGTCCGCGCGGAGGCGCACAAGGGTCTTCTGGACCCCCTCGTGTCCCGCCGAGTGAGCCAGGGTCACCACCTGGTGGCGCAAGTTGTCGGTGGCCGGAACGTAGATGCGCTTGCCGTGGAGGAGGAAACCGTCGTCGGCAGCCCACGGCTCGCCCAGAGACGCGGCCTCCAGCTGCTGCAGCAGGTCACGCGCGACCGGGTCGGTTGCTGTGGCGCGGCGAATGTCGGCGTAGAGGTCGAAGGAGGGCCCAGAGAGGGCACAGAACGCCGCAGACTCCTCGTCGCGGCGGGACAGCGCGTCGGCCGCCGAGTTGAGCCGCCCGGGACGGTACTCGACGGTGAAGTCAAACCCGAATAGCTTGCTGAGCCACTGGTGCTGAGGCACGGTGGACAGCCGCTGGTCTAGGAGAAACTTCAGGCTGTAGTGGTCGGTGCGGACAAGGAACCGGTGCCCCCACAGGTACGGACGCCAGTGTCGGACTGCTTGCACCAGCCCGATAAGCTCGCGCTCGTAGGCCGCCAGCTTGATATGGCGGGCGGCGAAGGGTCGACTGAAGAAAGCCAGAGGTCTGCCCCCCTGGTGTAGGACGGCGCCAAAACTGGTGCCGGACGCGTCGCAGTCAACTACGAACTGGCGCGCGAAGTCGGGCATCTGTAGAACCGGCGCCGACGAAAGCGCCCGCTTCAGGGCAGCGAAAGCCTCGTCCGCCTCCGCCGTCCAGGCGAACGCCTCCTTCCGCAGGAGACGTGTGAGTGGTGCCGCGATGGAGCCGAAGTCGCGGATGAACTTCCTATAGTAGCCGGCGAGGCCCAGGAAGCCACGCACCCCACGTGGAGAGCGTGGTAGCGGCCACGAGGCGACCGCGGCTACTTTGTCGCTGTCCATGGCGACGCCATCGGCGGAGATGACGTGGCCGAGGTAGGCGACGGAGGGGGCCCCGAAGGAGCACTTCGACCTCTTCAGAAAGAGGCCGTGGGCTCGTAGGGCGGTGAGGGCGAGGCCGACATGCTGCAGGTGTTCAGCCCACGACGTGCTGTAGATCAGAATGTCGTCAAAGAAAACCAGCACGAACCTACGGAGGAAGGGGCGGAGCACATCATTCATCAATGCCTGAAATGTCGCAGGGGCGTTGGAGAGCCCGAACGGCATCACCAGGAACTCAAAGTGGCCATGGTGGGTGCGAAACGCCGTCTTCTCGATGTCAGCCGGGTGCATGCGCACCTGGTGGTACCCCGAGCGGAGGTCGAGCTTGGTGAAGTACTTGGCCCCGTGGAGCTCGTCGAGGAGCTCGTCAACCACCGGGATCGGGAACTTGTCCTTGGACGTACGGTCGTTGAGCGCGCGATAGTCGATGCAGAAGCGCCACGACCCATCCGCCTTCTTGACGAGGAGCACGGGTGCCGAGAACGGAGAAGTACTGGGGCGGATGATGCCCTGTTCCAGCATGGCGGCGCACTGCCGCTCGAGTTCGTCCTTCTGCAACTGAGGGTACCGGTACGGTCGCACTGCCACTGGTGCGGTCCCGGGCAGCAGGTGTATGCGGTGGTCGTAGGGGCGGGCTGGTGGAAGTCCGCGTGGTGTGTCGAAGACGGCGTCGTGCTGACACAGGAGCTCGTCCAGCAGCGGTTGGTGCGGGTCCGGAGCTACCGCTGCCAGCGACCGCTGCTGGAAGGGCGCGCCTGGGGCGCCCACACACTGCCACGTGACGCGGCGGCCCTCGTGCAGGAAGGATATGGCGAGCCCTTCGAAGTCCGAGGTGATGGGGCCCAGCGTGCCCAGGAAGTCGACGCCGAGGATGAGGTCGAAGCAGCCGAGCGCGAGGCCCACGCAGGTGATGGAGAAAGGCGCCCCGTGGATGTCGACTGGCACGTGGCGTGCGATACCTTCGCACGGCACGCGCTCACCGTTGGCCACCGTAACGCAAAGCTGGTCGCCCCCCTGAGGAGCAAGACCAAGGCGCCGCATGACCGTGCCCTGGAGGAAAGTGTGGGTGGAGCCAGTGTCCAGGAGGGCGAGGAGGCGCTCGCCCTGGATCGTCACGGGCAGGAGCATAGTGTGGTACGTCCTGATGCCTCCAAGAGCGTGTACAGAAACCACCAGCGCGTGAGCGTGAGCGTCCGCTGCGGCGGCGGTGTCTGCGGGCAAGGCCGTGGCCACAGCATCAGCGGCTGCCTCCTCATCGGCGTCGAGGAAATCGTCCACCTCCAGAAAGAACAGGCGGGGGCACACGTGCCCACGCACGTATTGCTCGTCGCAGTTGTAGTAGAGGCCTTGACGACGGCGTTCCTGCATCTCGGCCAGCGAAAGGCGACGGTACGGCCGCACGGGTGCCGTCGGGGCTGCTGCGCCCGGTGCTGCAGCGCCGGCTACGGCCGGCGCAGGCAGCGCTGGTGCGCCAGTCGAAGCCGCGGTCGCCCCCGGTTGGCGTGGGGGAAGGGCTGACCGCGGGGGAGGGCGGGCGCCGCGCTGCTGAGGCGGCGCTGCCGCGGCCAGAGCCCATGTCTTGAAGGCGCGGGCAAGAAACATGGCCGTCTGGAGGTCGGGAGGGGCGCGCATCGCGACGTCGACCCGAATGTGTTCCGGAAGGCCGCCGACGAAAAGCTCCGCTTTTTGGCGCGTGGAGATGTCCCTGGAATGCGCTAGCACCGTCTGGAAGCGGTCCGCAAACTCCTGGACCGTGGAGTGGAAAGGAAGGCGCCCCAACTCGGCTAGCCGCGAGCCGTATATAGGCGGTCCGAAACGAAAACGGCAAAGCTCCTTGAAGCGCTCCCAGGACGGCATGCCTTCGTCCGATAGGAGGGCGTAGTACCAGGTCTGAGCGGCGCCGATGAGGTGGTAGGAGGCCATCCACGTCCGCTGTTCCACCGGAGTGCGCTGGCCCCAGAAGAATTGTTCACAGTGTGTGAGCCAATTCAGCGGGTCGACCGAGCCGTCGTATGTCGGGAAGTCGATCTTGTAGGTCCGAGGATGGAAAGGCGCCGCGCCGAACGTTGCAGGGGCGGCAGCCGGGGGCGCCCCGCCGATCGCTGGAGCTGCAGCCGGCGCAGACCCGAAAGTGGAGCCGTGGAGGATTGGGTTGTCAATGCCGCCATAGAGCGTTCCCGACGCCGGAACGCCCCCATGGCCGAAGCCCGCTGTGCTGTGAGGGGTCGAATGGGCCGACGGGCGCGCCGGCGCGGAGGAGTAGGTTGGCGGCGCGACGTCGGTGAGCCAAGACGGAAGCGGGGACGGCGAGTGGGGGAACTGGATCTCCTGTACGGGGATGAAGGTGCCCGAGGCGGAAGAAGGCAGTTGCTGCTGCGGATTGGGCGCCGGCGGCAACTGCGGCTGCGGGTGAGACGGTGCCACGCCTGGCTGCGGTCCTAAGAGGAAAGCGTGGACGCCGGTCATCATCCTGCCGAGGTCGAGGACGGCCTTGGTGAGCTGCTCGTTGGACATCACCCCCACGGTGGAGGATGAAGCCCCGGCGGCCAGCGGCAGCGATCCCGCGGCCAGCGATGTAGGTGGCATCGGTGCGGCCGGGATCGGCACGGACCCGTCGGCATCCGGCGGTGACACAGTGCGGCCGGGATCGGCTGTTGAAGCGGGCAGCGGCAGCGACATCGGATCGGAGGTCCCTGATACCAGGTTGGTATGCTGCTGCTCTCTGCCCCTCACCGATCGGAGGTTGTACGTGTGGAGGATCGGTGGGCACGGGTTGAGGGTTGACCGGCGGCGAGACGCCAGCGATGGCGAGATGAGGAACACAGGGGGCGGCGGCTAGGGATTGGAAATTCCCGGCTCCCTGCAGGAAGCCGGAACAATCTGTTTCTGCTTACCCTGATTCAATTGTCTTTACAAATATATAGCGCTTAAGTTTCTAAATATAGCTCTCAAATAATAGGAAATGTCCTGGGCCCGTTTGGCTTTCCCTGCATGCGCCTGCTAGGCAGGAGCAGTCCTCCTCTGATATTGGATTCCCGTCATAACACATTATCTAAATCACTAGCGGATGAGTACTCACCATTTTCTCGTACAACCAGCACACGCTTGCTTGGGCAGTCCCTTCGTAGGTGCCCAAAACCCTTGCACTGGAGGCATTGAATGTCTTTTGTTCTCCCGGTAGAAGCAATGGAAGAAGAAGTGTTGGCTGCAACTTGGGTGGATCCTTTTGTTGTCTCGATTGCACGCGAAGGTGCTGATTTTGATGTAGTCCTGGGCAACTCGTTGGAAGCATCGTCTGGAGAATCATGCTTAGTACCAGCAGTACTTGAGCGGAACTGCCATGAGGTAGTTCGACCTGCAGAAATGTTAGTTCTTGTACGTTGTCCCTGCACTTCTCTTTCAGCCTTACAAGCAAGATGGACTAATCGAGTGACGTTAGTGTATTCCTTATAAGCCAATATGTCCAGAATTTCTCTTGTTAAACCACCCATAAACCTAGCCATTGCAGCCTCTACATTTTCAACTAGGCCACAACGCATCATGCCTATTTAAAGTTCTTGATAGTATTCCTCAACAGATTTGTTGCCTTGCCTAAGTTGTTGTAATTTATGCAACAAGTCACGAGCATGATAGGAAGGAACAAAATGACGGCGCATGATTCGTTTCAAAGCATTCCAAGTTTGTGGTACGGTAGCTGGATTTTTAGTTTGATATTCATGCCACCAAACAGAAGCAAAGTCAGTGAATTCACTAGTGGCAGCTCTAACCTTTTTATCATCAGGGAAATCATGGCATGCAAATTTTTGATCTACTGACAATTCCCAAGACAGATATGCATCCGGATCATATTTACCATCAAAAGGTGGTATGGAGAATTTAATTCTGCGTAGGGAATCGTTATTGTCACGTACCTCGCGTCGTTGAGCTCGACCACCCATACCACGATGGTCGCGACGTGGCTGCCGTCGATACCTGAAAGATCCATCATCAAGCTCGGTATCCGCCGAATACTCCGCCTCGTCATATCTTGCAGCACTGCCAACGGAGTCGTGGCTGTCATCAACACGTCTTTGCCTCTCTTCGCGTCCAACCTGTTCCATCCTCTCCAATCGCTCAATGATTGCTGCAAGAGAAGTGTTAATAGCCCCAGCAGTGCTTTCTAATGTGGTCAGTTTGGTGTTGGTGCAAATCTGCGTCGACTCTAATTGACCAATGCGTTCATTGGTGACTTGAATATCCTCATTGAGAGCATCTATGTGTATCTTTACTTGGCGTTCGAAATGCGGAATGATGCCCCTCGTACGTGGTGAATGTGGAGATGTCCCATTCGCATCAGCTGACATGGTTAGTAAAGAAAGAAAATACAACAACAAGCAGATTAATCCTAATAGTTGCTAAGAGGTGGTAGGACAGCACAATTCCTCACTAGCAAGAAATCAAGGTCTTACAAGTTCTTACCATGCGATGCAGGAGGCGCCGGCAATCAGCAAGAACAACAACAAACGGTGGCTGCCAGCACAACCTTATGGTGTCGTAGACAATTTTGTGGAGCTGTAGGTGGCTGCTAGACACAATTTGTGCAAAGGAACAGCTAGTACCACATTAGTCACAACAAGTTGAATAAACGTTCCAAGATGGTATTGTGCTGGTCCTAGCTCAAACCTTACTAGAGACGTGAGCCGTAACTCCACGTGACGTTGGATTACTATGGTAGGGAAGTTCGAACAGCCTGATCCGTTGTGTTTCAACAACGTTGAAAACAGCAAGTTGAACTTCGAAACATGAAACAAATGTTACACAAATTGTCTCTCTTTTTTTTGTACTTAGAAACTTTTTTTTGTGATTGTAATCAGTGCGGCTTTTCTTTTTGCACGTGCCTTTTTCTTGCTGATCCGTGCAACTTTTCTTTTGCACTTGCCTTTTTTTCTCAACTTTAGGTAGATAATGGAAATGGACTGAGAACAAAGTGGCACGAACTCAGAACTCTAGCGGTGAAAAACTTAGGACCAGCAACTTGACACAAAAAGGCAACCGTGAATTCAACAAGTCAAGAGCTAAGTAGTCAAGCAAAAGGCTCAAAGTGTTTTTAGGATTTTTTTAGAGCAAACTTTTGTAGGCAAAAGTGGACTGTAGGTAAATGAATAACAAGGAGAAGGAAATCTCTCACCGAGCAACCTGAAATCTGATACCACTTGATGAACCCAACGGGTACGGGGGACGCCCTATCTTTCGATGAGAGATGTTGGTAATGAACGAATTTGGTGGAGGCCGACGTTGGCTGCCCGACTACCACAACCAGAATGGTGTGGCGCCTTGAGTGACAGTTACACCGTCTCCTGGTAACTACGATTTGGTTGGAGGTCGACGTTGTGCTACCCGACTACAACAACCACAAGGATGCTGCGCCTTAGCGATAGTTACACCGGCTCCTGTTGTTGTTGTACTTGCCGTGCCAAGAACAACCTTGATCCTGCAAGCAATCGAAGAACAAACAAGAACAAGATAACAAGCAAACACTCACGGGTGTGAAAAAGTTGGGGTTCTGATTCAAGCAATCGGAAGGTCTCGTCGACACTTGCGTTACAAGGAAGTAGCAATGGCTAAACTTACAGAAAACAAAAACCCGCCCTGTCAAGGAGCTCTTGGACTACTTAAATAGGGGAGGGAAGAGGGAAATTCGTCCAGCAACAAAGGTAGGACGTGATCTCTCTTATTCCCTTCCTTTTTCTGTGATAGGCTACCATTTAATTAGGGAAAGAAAGAGGGAAACCCATCCAGCAGCAAGGCAGGATATGATTTCCTCTATTTCTTTCCTTATTATAGCACATCTATCTTTAAATGGGGGGAGAAAGAGGGAATTTCGTCCAGCAGCAAAGTTGGACGAGATTTCCCTTATTCCTTTCCTTATTTGTCTAAATCTCTCTTTATTACATGGCCCCAGCCTCAAGATTTCTCCTCGGGTGGAGCAGCCTTTATTGCATTAATCCCTCCATCCCTCCTAGCTGGATCAATTCCCAAGCACCTAATAATAACAAGGTCATCACAAGGATTTAATAGGTCCCCATTTGAAGGATAATTACTTTGAACAGTCAGGAATGAATTCACCTGATAATTAAGTTGACGTGCACGAGCGCGTGTCATTGGACCTTGATTAGCTGAGAGTGGTGAATGGGCTGGTGTTGTGGTTGTATCAACGGTAGCGATGTCCGCATCACCTTGTGAGCCTCCCAAGCCTTGGACTATAAAAGGCTTGGGTAGGCAACGTTACAAGGTATTCGCCTTTTACACACTCTCACGCAGGGTTCACTCCTAAGCACCAAGCAATACAACGAGCATCTCTGGTCAACGTGGACGTAGGGTTTTACGCTCCGGCGGCCTGAACCACGCAAAAATCCCTGTGTCAAGCTTCCCCTTCAATCGTCCCTAACGTGTGAGCTCTCCGTGAGTGACTAGCCCCTCCAAAAAGGAACCTCCGTGGGCTGCCGAGAGCAGGCCCGGTGGAAGTGTTGGCTACACACTTTGACATTTGGCGCGCCAGGTAGGGGGCTTTTCCCTTGCGTGACGAGCTTTCACCGACGAAGATGACGAATCTTCCTTCAGCTGCAAGCTCTCCCCGCCCACGTTCACGACGAACAGTGACCAGCGGGGACTACGTTTCGACACACTCAGGATGGAGTGTGTCGGTGCAAGCTGGAAGCCAGCAGCCGACTCCGGCAGCGCCGACTCCAGCAAGCCCAAGATCCACTGCAGCGCTGAGTGTCTCCCACGGGAGCGCACTAGCTGCAGCACGTGCGCTACTGCACAATCCACCTGCTGAGGATGCGCCTCAGTCAGCGACCCAGCAGTGGATTCGCGACGTAAACCATCTCGTCGTCGCCGCCGCCAACCCTCAACTTCGGCGGGGACGACGCCCCAGTCAACCGGCTGTGTCGCTGACGCGCACACTGATGGTTGACGGGCAGACGGTAGACTCCCGCTCCACCAGGCTCCCATCGGCGGACCTGAGGTCGGAGCTGTAATGACGCCACCTGGGCAGGGATGCCTGAGTGGTCATTGAGCGACGGCGAGAAAGGCGTCGCAACCAAGAGGCCGGCGACAGCATGTCAACCGCATCGACCCAGCCTGGGCAGCAGCCGTTCGCCACACGATCTCTGCCCCAGGCATGCGCCACGCAGCATATGCCCCAGCCATATGCCCAGCAAATGGTGCCCCCGGTCTATGGCGCAGCCTTGCCCATACCGGGGTACACAGTGCCGGCAGCGAACCAAGCGTTCGCGGCACCAACACCTGCAGCAACAGGAGCAGGATGTGCGGCCCTAGCGCCACACCTTCGCTTCGCGAAGTGGCCGCGCAAGTTCCGGCCGCACCTGCCCAAGAAGTACGATGGCAGCGTCAATCCGGCGGAGTTCCTCCAGATCTACTCCACCGCCATCCTTGCTGCAGGAGGGGACGAGGCCGTCATGGCCAACTACTTCCCCGTCGCCTTGACCGGCCCAGCTCGGTCTTGGCTCATGAATCTCCCCCAGGGTTCCATAACCTCCTAGGGAGAGCTCTGCCGGCAGTTCACTGCAAACTTCGGCAGCTTCTACACCCGGCCTGGCACGGAGCTCGACCTCCACGCCATCCAACAACCACCTGGAGAGACGCTGCGCTCCTTCATCCAGCGGTTCTGATGCGGACATCGCTACCGTTGATACAACCACAACACCAGCCCATTCACCACTCTCAGCTAATCAAGGTCCAATGACATGCGCTCGTGCATGTCAACTTAATTATCAGGTGCTTGAGAATTGATCCAGCTAGGAGGGATGGAGGGATTAATGCAATAAAGGCTGCTCCACCCGACGAGAAATCTTGAGGCTGGGGCCATGTAATAAAGAGAGATTTAGACAAATAAGGAAAGGAATAAGGGAAATCTCGTCCAACTTTGCTGCTGGACGAAATTCCCTCTTTCTTCCCCCATTTAAAGATAGATGTGCTATAATAAGGAAAGAAATAGAGGAAATCATATCCTGCCTTGCTGCTGGATGGGTTTCCCTCTTTCTTTCCCTATTAAATGGTAGTCTATCACAGAAAAAGGAAGGGAATAAGGGAGATCACGTCCTACCTTTGTTGCTGGACGAATTTCCCTCTTCCCTCCCCTATTTAAGTAGTCCAAGAGCTCCTTGACAGGGCGGGTTTTTGTTTTCTGTAAGTTTAGCCATTGCTACTTCCTTGTAACGCAAGTGTCGACGAGACCATCCGATTACTTGAACCAGAACCCCAACTTTTTCACACCCGTGAGTGTTTGCTTGTTATCTTGTTCTTGCTTGTTCTTCGATTGCTTGCAGGTTCAAGGCTGTTCTTGGCACGGCAAGTACAGCAACAACAAGAGCCGGTGTAACTATCGCTAAGGCGCAGCATCCATGTGGTTGTTGTAGTCGGGTAGCACAACATCGACCTCCACCCAAATCGTAGTTACCAGGAGATGGTGTAACTGTCGCTCAAGGCGCCACACCATTCTGGTTGTGGTAGTCGGGCAGCCAACGTCGGCCTCCACCAAATCGTTCATTACCAACATTTCTCATCAAAAGATAGGGCGTCCCCCGTACCCGTTGGGTTCATCAGGTTCTCCCAGGTATGGAACATCATCCCGCATATCCAAAATGCTTCTGTGGTAGTGGCGTTTCAGCAGGGTGTACGAGACAAGAAGATGCTCGAGAAGCTCGCGACCTGAGAGGTTCGCGACGTCTTAGAGCTCTTCAGCCTGGCAGACAAGTGCGCCAGGGCAGCAGAAGGGCAGAACTGGCACTCACAGCCAGCCTCCAAATCAGGAGGACAACCCGGATCTGGCGCTGCTTGCTATGGAAGCAGCAAGAAGATCAAGAACCGGGGCGATGGCAAGATGAAACCACCGACCGAAGCTCCCGTTGCTGCAGCAGCAGCACCCAGTGGAGCTCGGGGGCCACGCAACAACAAGAGGCAGTGACAGTCACCGGCTCCAGATGGTGACCAAGGCGAGCCATGCCCCGTGCACAACACCAGCAGCCATACAGCTGCTGAGTGCCCGGAGATTCAGAATCTCGCAGAGCGCTTTCGCAAGGGGAAGCAACCGCGTGCTGACGCTCCTCCCTTCCGTCAAAGGGAGGGCAAGCAGAAGGTCGACACCCAAGACAACGTCGACCACCAGGTGGAGTTCCAGGAGCCTCAGCGCACCGTGAAGGCGGTACACAACCATGAGTACTCCAGCTCCAGCGACGACGAGTCACAGCGGTAGCCCACTACGACTGCCCCAAAGATCGGAGACTGCACTGCTGCAGTATCAGCCTTGGAAAAGCTCCAAGCAATTGCAGCAGCCCAAGCACCAGCCCCTGGCGGTGCAGAACCGGGCCAGCTGCACCCGAGCGCACGCCCCCGTGCCTCGGCCTTACCTCCCGGGGGCCGCCCAGGATCCGTCAACCTCCTGTCGGCCAGAGCCAATGGAAGAAGACATACTGGGTCCCCCAAGGAGGGTTCGGGTGCACCTACCTCCTGTCGGCCTGAGCCAATGGAGGAAGACATCCTGGGCCCCCCAATAAGAGTCCGGGTTTGCCTGCCTCTTGTCGGCTTGGTCCAATAGAGGAAGGTACCCCGGGGCTCCCAGAAGAAGCCGCGCAGGACCAGCTCCAGCGTGAAGGTATCGGCCTCGTCAACGAGGCACGATCACAAGCAACACTCCACAACGCACGGTGCCGGCTGGTGCTCCGGCGCTACCGCCAAAGGACCAAGCGCATCTGGGAGCTACAAGAAGGCGACCTGGTGCCGCGGCGTACACTTTCCCGTGAAGGACCTATAAACTCTCCCTCAGCCGGGAAGGTCCCTTCCGAGTCACGAAAGTTGCCGCCCCAGGTACATACGCCTCTCCACCAAGGATGGGATCCGCTCCCGAACCCTTAGAACATGGAACATCACAGTAATTTCTATCCCCAGAGCATTAGTAGAACATGCCTTTTCCTTTCTGTAATAGATCCCATAGGCTCCAGGAACAGCGCTCGGAGCAGCTAAGCCTCAGGGGACGGTCCAGGACTACGTTCAGCTTGGCCTGGTTCCGACCCCAAGCGCGTAGAGTCTTGCTTCCCTACTTAATGGGGTGGGTCGTTGCCTCCATGTTCAGCCTGCCTTCCCCCTATGGGCATTTACACAGAAACCTGATCTACCACGCTCTTACTTATATGCTCATTTAAATTACGCATTAGTTTCTATAACCGTACTTTCCATGTATGCTCACCGTACATTTAGTTCCCCTTTCCCGCTCTTATACATAGTTAGCATTTGCTGTCCTACCGAAGGCGGTTGCGCTTGAGGCACCTGACGATGGCCAGGGGGCCTTTCGGGCCTCCCCGAGTCAAGTGTTGCAGTGCCAGTTGGTCACCTCCAGGAAAGGCCTGCACTGTGCATGGGGGGGTCCAGAGTGCGTAGCCAGCTTTGCCTGGTTCCAACCCAAAGCATGCGCGCCCTGTCCTTCGGAGGTCCAGGGGAGTACAGCCACTTTGCCTGGTTCCGTACCGAAATCCTGTACACTCTGCCTCCCCGGCGTTAGGTCTGGTACTAGGGGCCGGACGGTCGTACCCTGATCTCGGAGGGAGCCGGACCCCCGGCGCCTCGCACACAGAATTGCCCAAGCCCCGTATACCGGACTAGGACCGTAAGCCAAATAAGATTAGGAGACGGGGGAGGGAAAGCCCTCGAGGAGAATTACGCTTCTTCTACCTGTGTGCAGGACCTTCAGGTTTTAGCTGCGAGGACCGCACAGGGAGGGGCCGGAGCTATCGACTACTCCAACGCAAGACCGGAGGATCCGGACCTCGCCCCCTCCGCAGGGGCGGGTTTCGAAGGCCCCACGTGTCCTGCGGGGCCGGAGCTCCCCTCTCCTTAGAGGGTAGCTGTGGGCCCACCACGTGGCCGGCAGAGCCGGGCCTCGCCCCCTCCGCAGGGGTGAGCTCCGAAGGCTCCACGTGTCCCGCGGGGTCGGACCTCCACCTTCTCAGAGGAGAGCTCCGGGCCCGCCACGTGGACGGCAGATCTGGACCTCCCCATCCTCACGGGGCGAGCTCCGAAGACCCCTTGGGCCCTTAGCACAATAAGGACCCTAGGAAGGTGTCTGTGTAAGACTTCAAGATTGGTGGAGACCTCTGAGTACCTTGCGGAGCTAAGGACTAGGGCAGGCCAAGCCAAGAAGAAGATAAAAGAACACAGACACATAAAACAACAAGGGTCTATTCATTCAAGGCTCCATGAGCTGGACTACAGACTCAACAAAAGAAAAAGAAAAGATACAAGCCCTAGGATTCCCCTGGCTCGCGCAGGAACCTAGAGGCTACAAGGGCGGCCACATTCCCGACTTCAGCCCTGGCAGCTTCTTCCCGCTCTGCGGCGGGGCCCTGCCTCACTGGCTCCAGAGAGAGGGAGGGATCCCGGCTCCGGAAGCATGCCAGCATGTGCGTAGCAACCTCCATTGCCAGGCCCCGTCCCTTCGCCTCGAGCTCACCGGCGACCACTGCTTCAAGCCTGTCCAGCTTGGCGCCAATAGACTCGAGCGCAGGAATCACCTCGGCCACCTTCTGCGCTGGAGCCACTGCCTTCACCGGGCTGAAACCAAGGGGGACCAGGGCGGACCCCGCCTGGTCGACGAAGCTCCAAACCGCTCGGGCATCGGCGGACCGCGAGGCCTGGAGCTCCTCCATCTCGCGGCGGGACGCCAGCAAGGCGTCACGACCCTCCTCGGAGAATTCCTTCTCCATGGCCGCCAGAGAGTCTTCCCGGAGCTGGAGACTCTGGGCAAGCCGCTCCAGCTCCGAAGCCCGGAAGTCGGCAGCCAGCTCCCGATCCAGGACCACCTGGCGCTCCCAGGAGACTTGCTCCTCCCTCGCGGCCAGATCTGCCTTCCGGGTCTCCAGCTCATTAGCTCGCGCCCTCAGGTCGCCCTCGCCAGCCGTCAGCTGCGCGGTGACCTTCCTCGCTTCAGCCGCCACAGCTGCTCCCGGTCCGCGAGGGCGCGCTCGCGGCGCGCCAGCTTCAGCCGCACCTCCTACAAAGCAGAGAAGTTCACCTCGACCCGGGCATGTGCCTCGAGGGCCTCCCGGTGGAGCCGCCGAGTCTCGGAGTCCAGACGGTCGACGACTTTCTTCTGGCGGTCAAGGAGCGCCTCCCTGACATCGAGCGACGTCCGCCTCGAGTCAAGCTCCGCCCTGACCTCCTCGGTCTGCTCTCTCAAGAGGCGCCCCCAGCTGAGAAGGCGATCCCTCTCTCCCGCCTGCTCCTCCCGTTCACGGCCGAGCGCAGCCAGGACCTGCCGGACGCTCGTCTGGGCGAGCTTAAAAGCGTCCGCCAGGAGCAGCGGGGCGGCTGAGGCCGAAGTCGCGCCCCCAACCTCCTCCATCATGTCGTCATCAGGAGGAGCTGACGCTTCGGTGACAGGGATGAGGCACTGATCAGGAGAAGCCGGCACTGGAGCAGGGCCGCTCCCAGCGCACTCCGGTTCACTGCCAGCCGTAGGGCCCGTGGCAGCTTCTCCCGCTTTGACAACAGAAGGCGGGACGCCGCCAGCCGGTCCCACCGAACCTTCAGCAACAGCCGGTTCCCGAGCTGGCGAAGGGGGATGAGCGGGAGTTGTCGCCGCTGCCGCAGGAACCGGACCGGCCGGCGCAGGAGGAGCCTGCGCCTGCTTGGGGGCCACCGGAGCTGCCTCAGCTCCCGGGCGCTGCGGTGCAGATCCCCCGTCAGTCGGGGATGGCCGGGAAACAGAGACGTTACCGGTACTCGATGAGTCCCTGCAAACATGGGAGGCTCTCGGGTTAAGAGAAGAAGAAAAGAATGCAGGTTCTGGAACCCGGTAAGGGCAACACTTACCAAGGGACACGAGCGCTCCAACGGGCTCTGAACCCCGGCTTCCGAGCTGGGGTAGGTCCACTAGAGCCCGCCGTCACCGCCGAGGGCTGCCCCGCAGTCACCCAGACCGGTGGAGCAGGGGACGCTTCTGAAGCCCCCCTAGGCGCCGATCCAGCTCGCGAGGCCCGGGGTGCCTGAGCCCTAGGCTCGCCATTGGGCATCAAAGCGCCAGTGCTCCCCCTCGGGGCTCCACATCCTGAGGAAGGAGGACGCGACGCCCGGGGACCTTCAGTCCGTCGACGCTCGAGTGGGGTCTCGCCGGAATGGGAAGACCGAGACCTCTTGGAGTTGCCACCAGACGAGCTGACGTCTCTAGGCGAAGGACGCACGGGTACCCTGGTTCCCTGACTTGGCGCAAACGCCGCCGCCGGAGGAGACCGGGCACATTTCTTCTCCGGAGGCAGGTTGGAAGCCATGGCAGATGGAAGCTCAAGAACAGGGAAGACAAGGGCACAAGAGCTCAAGAAAACAAGGAAGATGCAGGCACAGGGAAGTGCGAAGGGAAGCCGCGATGCGGGTGAGATCCCCTTTTAAACTTTCCAGGTGTGATTCAAAGCGATTCGAAACTCTTCGAATACGCCGCTTGGACAACCGCTTCAGCTCCAAGACCGAGCGTCGATGACAACTGGACCCAAGTCGTCCAGCTGAAGCGGTGGGCCAAGAAGTCAGTCTCTCAGGAAGATGAGCCAGCAGGACGCTTCGGCGGTTTCCAAAAAGGCGCTGCGACGTGCGGAAGTGGCAGCCTTGGAAACTGCCGCAGTAAAAGCTGCCATCAAGTGGGGCACACGCTCCCATGATCCCGCGACTGTTCGTGCTCCAGCAACGGTCAATGCGGGTCTTCGAGAAGGTGCGCGGAGCGGAAGAGACGGGGGCACCACCTCGGGCTCGTTATCTCCCCCGAGATGGGCCCGGGGGCCACTGTCGGTACCCTTAATATGGGGTACCCCCGAGCATAGGGGAAACTGTCTAAGGACCTCGCCCTTCTCCGCAGGGAGAGCTCCGAAGGCGCCACGTGCCCAGCGGGGCCGGACGTCCCTCTCCTCAGAGGAAAGCTCCGGGCCTGCCACGTGGCAAACTGAGCCGGACCTTACACCCTACACTGGGCAGAGGTCCGATGCCGGACGACACTCCTATCGCAGGAGGGATCTGCGAAGCCGGTCGCCACCCCCAGGGGTGAACACCGAAGCCGGACCTTGCACCCTACACTGGGCAGAGGTCCGATGCCAGTTGACGCCCCTATCGCAGGGGCGATCTCCGAAGCCGGTCGCCACCCCCAGGGGTGAACACCGAAGCCGGACCTTGCACCATACACTGGGCAGATGTCCGATGCCGGACGACACCCCTATCGCAGGGGCGATCTCCGAAGCCGGTCGCCACCCCCAGGGGTGAACACCGAAGCCGGACCTTGCACCCTACACTGGGCAGAGGTCCGATGCCGGACGACACCCCTATCGCATGGGCGATCTCCGAAGCCGGTCACCACCCCCAGGGGTGAACACCGAAGCCATACCTTGCACCCTACATTGGGCAGAGGTCCGATGCCGGACAACACTCCTATCGCAGGGGCGATCTCCGAAGCCGGTCATGACCCCCTCCGCAGGGGTGAACACCGAAGCTGGACCTTGCACCCTACACTGGGCAGAGGTCCGATGCCGGACGACACCCCTATCGCAGGAGCGATCTCCGAAGCCGGTCGCCACCCCCACAAGTGAACACCGAAGCCGGACCTTGCACCTTACACTAGGCAGAGGTCCGATGCCGGACGACACCCCTATCGCATGGGCGATCTCCGAAGCCGGTCATCACCCCCTCCGCAGGGGTGAACACCACAGACGGACCTTGCACCCTATACTGGGCAGAGGTCCGATGCCGGACGGCACCCCTATCACAGGGGCGATCTCTGAAGCTAGTCACCACCCCCAGGGGTGAACACCGAAGCCGGACCTTGCACCCTACACTGGGCAGAGGGCCGATGCCGGACCACACCCTATCGCAGGGGCGATCTCCGAAGCCGGTCGCCACCCACAAGGGTGAACACCAAAGCCGGACCTTGCACCCTACACTGGGCAGAGGTCCGATGCCGGACGACACTCCTATCGCAGGGGCGATCTCCGAAGCCGGTCGCCACCCCCAGGGATGAACACCGAATCCGGACATTGCACCCCACACTGGGCAGAGGTCCGATGCCGGACGACGCCCCTATTGCAGGGGCGATCTCCGAAGCCAGTCGCCACCCCCATGAGTGAACACCAAAGCCGGACTTGCACCCTACACTGGGCAGAGGTCCAATGCCGGACGACACCCCTATTGCAGGGGCGATCTCCGAAGCCGGTCGCCACCCCCAGGGGTGAACACCGAAGCCGGACCTTGCACCCTACACTGGGCAGAGGTCCGATGCCGGACGACAACCCTATCGCAGGGGCGATCTCCAAAGCCGGTCGCCACCCCCAGGGGTGAACATCGAAGCCGGACCTTGCACCCTACACTGGGTAGAGGTCCAATGCCGGACGACACCCCTATCGCAGGGGCGATCTCCGAAGCCAGTCGCCACCCTATGGGTGAACACCGAAGCCGGACCTTGCACGCTACACTTGGCAGCGGTCCGATGCCGGACGACACCCCTCTCGCAGGGGCGATATCCGAAGCCGGTCGCCACCCCCAGGGGTGAACACCGAAGCCGGACCTTGCACCCTACACTGGGTAGAGGTCCGATGCCGGACGACACTCCTATCGCAGGGGTGACCTCCGAAGCCGGTCACCACCCCCTCCGCAGGGGTGAACACCGAAGCCGGACCTTGCGCCCTACACTGGGCTGAGCTCCGAAGACGCACATCACCCCTTCCGCAGGGGTGAACTTTGATGCCGGACCTTGCTCTCTCCTCAGAGGTGAGCTCTGATGCCGGACCTCACCCTCTCCGTGGGCCTGTGTTCCGACGACCTCCATACCTCATGCCCTCCGCTGGCCTGAGCTCCGATGCTGGCCCTCGCCCTCTCCTCAGAGGCGAGCCCCGATGCCGGACCTCATCCTCTCCTCAGAGGCTTAGCTCCGATGACCTCCGGACCTCACGCCCTCCGTGGGCCTGAGCTCCGATGACTTCCGGACCTCCGCCCCCATAGCTGGGCCGAGCTCCGATGCCAGCTCTCGCCCTCTTCTCAGCGGCGAGTCCTGATGCTGGACCTCACACCCTCCGTGGGCCTGAATTCCGATGACCTCTGGACCTCATGCCCTCCGCTGGCCTGATCTCCGATGCCAACCCTCGCCCTCTCCTCAGAGGCGAGCCCCGATGCCAGACCTCACCCTCTCCTCAGAGGCTGAGCTCCGATTACCTCCGGACCTCACGCCCTCCTTGCGCCTGAGCTCCGATGACTTCCGGACCTCACTGGCCTGAGCTCCAATGCCGGACCTCTACCTCTTCTCAGAGGCAAGCTCCGAAGCAAAACCTCCCCCTTCCACAGGGCTGAGCTCCGACGCCAGACCTCGCCCCCACAGCAGGGGTGACCTCTGATGCCGGTCTACACCCCCTCCACAGGGGTGAGCGCCGAAGCCGGACCTCTACCTCTCCTCAGAGGCGAGCTCCGAAGCCGGACCTTCCCCTTTCACAGGGCTGAGCTCCGATGCCAGGGTGCACCCTCTCCTCGGAGGCTGAACTACGAGGCCATCGAGACCCTATCAGCACAGGGAATACTCAAGACAAGGAAGTGCGCGGAAAGAAGAAGGCCCCACCCCGGGTTTGTTACCTCCCCCGAGGTGGGCGCGGGGGCCACTGTCGGTACCCTCAATACCGGGTACCCCCGCGCACAGGGTGAAACCATCTAAGGACCTCGCCCCCTCCGCAGGGGCGAGCTCCGAGGGTGCCACGTGTCCGGCAGGGCCGGAGCTCCCCTCTCCTCACAGGATAGCTCCAGGCCTGCGACGTGGCCCAGAAAGCCAGACCTCACCCCCTCCGCCGGGGCAAGCTCCGAAGGAGCCACGTGTCCAGCAGGGCCGGAGATCCCCTCCCCTCGGAGGATAGCTCCGGGCCTGCCATGTGGCCTAGAAGGCCGGACCTCGCCCCCTCCGCGGGGGCGAGCTCCGAAGGAGCAACGTGTCCAGTAGGGCCGGAGATACCCTCCCCTCGGAGGATAGCTCCGGGCCTGCCACGTGACCCAGAAGGCCGGACCTCGCCCCCTCCGCGGGGGTGAGCTCTGAAGGCTCCACGTGTCTAGTGGGGCCGGAGCTCCCCTCTCCTCAGAGGTGAGCTCCGAGCCTAACACGTAGACAGCAGAGCAACGCTGCCCGCCCGACGCGATAGGCAGCAGGAGTAAATGCGCGCCATTCCTTTACCGTACGAAACATTCAAGACCCGCGCCTTCCCCAGACGAAGAGGCATGGCGCACACCTGTCAGGAGGCGCTGCCCAGAGCGGGAGTAAAGGCGCACCATGCCTTTACCGTACGAAGCATTCAGGACCCGCGCCTTCCCAAGATGAAGAGACATGGCGCACACCTGTCAGGAGGCGCTGCGACCCGTCACAGTCAAGACAGGCGCACAGTGTGTGAAGCTGCAGACCATTAAAGGCAGCGACAAGACACGGACAAGACGTACCCTGCCGCCCCTGCCATCACCAACGGCTGCACCTAGCCTGCGTCATAGGCAGGGTGGCAGGACAACCACCTCGAAACCAGCACCAAGACTATGTAGCTGGTAGGAAGTCACCCCGGGGCCACCTGTCGGGTCCCCGGGGCCCACCTTGTAAGCCTCCCAAGCCTTGGACTATAAAAGGCTTGGGTAAGCAACGTTACAAGGTGTTTGCCTTTTACACACTCTCATGCAGGGTTCGCTCCTGAGCACCAAGCAATACAACGAGCATCTCTGCTCACCGTGGACGTAGGGTTTTACGCTCCGGCGGCCTGAACCACGTAAAAATCCCTGTGTCAAGCTTCCACTTCAATCGTCCCTAACGTGTGAGCTCTCCGTGAGTGACTAGCCCCTCCGAAAAAGAACCTCCGCGGGCTGCCCAGAGCAGGAAGTGTGGCTACACACTTCGACAGACCCCCATTGAATAAAGCCTTGAATAGGAGTTGTGTGAGCCCTTGTGATGATTGTTGTGATTCTATGTTGAGTGTGAGTTGTGGGACGTCCCAAGCATTGTCCGTACCCACACATAAGTAGAAAGGAGGTGTGAGATGACTCGGCACTTGTTCACATCCTCATATGGGCTAATACATATAGTCCAATCCACCTTGATGCATATAGTTAGGGGGATCCATTTAATATTCTAACCTCTATTCTATTTTGTTCTCTCTCACAGATGGTGAGAGGAAACGCCGGCCGCCAAGGAAAGAACGTCCGTGGCAACCAAGAGGATGGTCACGATGAAGTTCCTGTTAACCCCGGAGCTGGTGAGAACAACCTGGAACGGTTGATGACCATGCAGAATCAACTTATGCAAACCATGACCCAAACTTTGGGTCAGTTGCAGGCCAACAACAACAACCCTGTTCCGGCACCACCGCCACCACCACCGCCGGCTCATAACAGACTGGGAGAGTTCATGAGGACTCGACCACCCACCTTTGCTCAAGCTAACGACCCCATGGAGGCTGACGACTGGTTGAAATCCATGGAGAAGAAGCTTGCCATAGTGCAGTGCAATGACCGAGAGAAGGTTCTTTTTGCGTCGCACCAACTCATGGAAGCTGCCGCTGACTGGTGGGATGCCCTATGCAAAGCTCATGTTGATCAAGAGACGATCACTTGGACTGAGTTCAAGGAGAGTTTCCGCTCTCATTACATCCCCGCTGGTGTAATGATGCTCAAGAGACAGGAGTTCGAAGGTCTCCGCCAAGGACAGAGAAGTGTGAATGAGTATCTCAACAAGTTCACGCAACTGTCCCGGTACGCCCCTGAAGATGTCAACTCGGACCAACGGAAGCAGTACCTGTTCATGAGAGGGTTGAACAATGAGATCCAGGTTCAGCTCCTCAACAATGACTACGCGAGCTTCTAGAAGCTGGTTGACAAGGCTATAGTGGTTGCAAGCAAGATCCGAGAGATCGAGCGAGAGTGCAAGAGGAAGATGCCATACCAGCCCCAAGGGAGCAACATACAACCTCGGTACATGCCCCCAGCTGCACCACAGTATGGATCGACCGTTCCTGCAAACCACCCTAGTCAGTCACCACAACAACAACCCGTTGCACAAGCACCTCGTGTGCCTTTGCCTCCTGTGCTCCGACCCAACATGGGCGCTCCTTTTCAAAACTCCCGCCCCAACGTACCTGCTGCCGTGGGCAACAGGGCATGCTTTGCATGCGGGGAAACATGACACATCGCGAGCCAGTGCCCGAGGAGAGGTCCTGGACAGCAAGGCAACGTGCCCAAGCAGAACCCGCGACCGAACGGAGGGGACAATCAAGGAAACCGTGGACAGCAGTACTATGCTCGCGGTAACGTGAACCATGTCTCTGCTGAGGAAGCACAACAGGCTGAGGACGTCGTAATTGGTATGTTCCTTTCTAATTCCAACCCAGCCACCATTTTATTTGATTCTGGAGCATCACATTACTTCATATCATCCAAGTATGTCGCCAAGCATAATGAACCCATATCACACTTAAAATGTGCTATGTTAGTTAATTCTCCCGGTGGAGAGATGAGGACTAATATAGTATGTCCGAAAGTAAGACTTAAAATAAGGGGGTAGACTTTCTTGCCAACCTCATTGTCTTGGATTCCCAAGGGCTTGACATAATACTCGAGATGGATTGGTTAAGAAAGCACAATGGAGTAATCCAATGTGCTTAGAGGAGCGTGCAGTTGACAAACGAGCACGGTATTCGTATCGAGTTTAAGTCAGCCCAACAAACAACCAATAAGTTAAGTTTGAACCACGTCGAAGGAGCAACGTTGGACAGCATTCCAGTGGTTCAGGAATTCTCGGACGTGTTTCTAGAAGAGCTTCCAGGTATGCCACCTGACCGGGACATTGGGTTTGCCATTGATTTGGTACCCGGAACTGCACCCATAGCAAAGAGATCCTATAGAATGCCCACCAATGAACTAGTGGAACTCAAGAAGCAAACTCAGGAGCAGTTGGAGAAGGGTTTTATACGTCCAAGCTCGTCACCATGGGGAGCCCCCGTGCTCTTCATAGACAAGAAAGATGGGACCCAAAGGATGTGCGTGGACTATAGGTCTCTCAACGAGGTGATAATCAAGAACAAATACCCTCTGTCCTGTATAGAGGACCTATTCGACCAAATGAATGGAGCCCGAGTGTTCTCCAAAATTGATCTTCGGTCGGGATACTTCCAGCTGAAAATTAAGCCCTCCAATATACCCAAGACTGCCTTTCGGACACGGTATGGTTCGTATGAGTATACCGTCATGTCTTTTGGGTTAACAAATGCACCCGCATGCTTCATGTACCTTATGAATAAGATTTTCATGGAGTACCTGGATAAGTTCATCGTGGTTTTCATTGACGATATTATGGTGTATTCAAAAAGTGAGGAGGAGCATGAAGAACATTAAAGATTGACCTTGCAGAAAATGCACGAGCATCAATTGTATGCCAAGCTTAACAATTGTCAATTTTGGCTAAAGGAGATATCGTTCCTAGGCCACATTATCTCCGAGGAAGGAGTATTGGTTGATCCCGGAAAAGTGGGAGATGTTCTGAAGTGGAACCAACCGCAAAACGTGAAGAACATTCGGAGTTTTCTTGGGATGGCTGGATACTACCGATGCTTCATCAAGAACTTCTCTAAGATAGCAAAACCTATGACGGAGTTGCTAACGAAGGGAAAAGCGTTCCAGTGGACATCAGCGTGCCAAGAGAGCTTTGAGGAACTCAAGAAAAGGATAACCACAGCGCCAGTTTTGGTATTGCCAGACGTAGGCAAGAGCTTTGACATATATTGTGACGCATCAAGACAAGGGCTCGGATGTGTGCTCATGCAAGAAGGACAAGTGGTAGCCTATGACTCACGACAATTAAAGAAGCATGACCTTAATTATCCTACACATGACTTAGAGCTAGCAGCAGTAGTGCATGCATTGAAGATTTGGAGACATTATATCCTTGGTCATCGATGTGAGATCTATACGGATCATAAAAGCCTCAAGTACATATTCACACAAATGGACTTGAATTTGAGGCAACGTCGATGGTTGGAACTCATCAAGGATTACGATGTTGGAATCAACTACCACCCTGGAAGGGCCAATGTAGTAGCTGATGCATTGAGCCGAAAGGGAGCATGTCGCCAACTCACGGTTCGGGAGCTACCACCCGAACTAAGCAAGGAGTTCAAACGATTACACCTCAGATTTTTTAACAAGATGGAAGTGATGGAACTCCACTCTTCATTGGAGCAAGAGATAAGAAATGGCCAAGAAACGGATGAGGAGATCAAGGAAATCAAGGAAAGGAACCGACAAGGAATAGATAAGGATTTCAAGGAAGATGAGAAGGGTACACTTTGGCTAGGAAAAAGGATTTGTGTGCCTAACGTGAAGCACATCCGCGACATGATATTAAAAGAGGTACATGATTCACCATATTCCATACATCCCGAAAGTACCAAAATATACAAGGATCTGAAGACTTGTTATTGGTGGGATGGTATGAAAATGGACATAGCCGAGTACGTTGCCCTATGCGACACATGCCAACAGTGAAAGCCGAACATCAAAGACCCGAACCCTTGAAGGTATCCGAGTGGAAGTGGGAAGACATCAGTATGGATTTCATCGTCTGATTGCCACGTACTCAGTTGGGTTATGACTCCATCTGGGTTATCATGGACCGATTGACGAAAACAGCCCATTTTCTCTCTGTAAGAGCCAACTACAACGTTGCACAATTAGCCGAGTTGTACATGGAGAAGATCATGTGCCGTCATGGAGTCCCGAGGAGGATAGTCTCAGATCGAGGTTCTCAGTTTACCTCTAGATTTTGGAGGAAGCTGCAGAAAGCTATGGGTACATGACTGGATTTTAGCTCCGCCTATCACCCACAAACCGATGGATAAACCGAAAGGACAAACCAATATTTGGAGGATATGTTGAGAGCTTGCACCTTGAAACATGGGCGTAGTTGGGATAGGAGTTTACTGTACGCCGAATTGTCGTATAACAACAGCTATCAAGTTAGCTTGAAGATGTCGCCTTTCGAAGCATTGTACGGTAGACGGATGTAGAACGCCGCTGTTTTGGAACGAGA
Organism: Neostapfia colusana; assembly: GCA_030760725.1. Classification (NCBI taxonomy): domain Eukaryota; kingdom Viridiplantae; phylum Streptophyta; class Magnoliopsida; order Poales; family Poaceae; genus Neostapfia; species Neostapfia colusana. The sequence goes on along the minus strand of JASWHV010000002.1, from coordinate 103,950,708 downwards.
CCGGAGAGAACCAGGTGTTTGGACCCGAATTTCTACAAGAAGCTGAAAAGCATGTCCAAACGATACGGGAGAACTTAAAGGCTGCTCAGTAACGACAGAAAGGCTATGCAGACATTAGGCGAAGGAAGTTGACTTTCGAAGTAGGAGACTTCGTATACCTTAAGGTATCGCCTATTCGTGGCCAACGATGTTTCAACGTCAAAGGCAAGCTAGCACCTCGCTACATCGGACCATTTAAGATTTTGGACAAGCGAGGAGAAGTAGCCTATCAACTAGAGCTCCCAACATACCTCTCCGACGTACATGATGTGTTTTATGTATCCCAGCTCAAGAAGTGCTTGAGAGTACCAGAGGAGCAAGTACCAATGGAAGAGCTTGAACTTTAAGAGGACTTGACCTATGCGGAGCACCCCGTCCGAATTTTGGACGTAAAGGAAAGGGTCACGAGGAACAAAGCGATCCGATGGTGCAAGGTACAATGTGACACGACCCCACGGTCTTGTCGAGCCAGGATCACGCTGAGGGGTGCTGCGTTGCACAGCACCGAATAACACACGTCAAAGGTACAAAGCGGAAGCAAAACTTATTACATAAAGTGGTTTATGAACATTTTTACATCAAAATAGGTTCAGTCTACACTCACGGGCGTAGACTACGCATCAAGTTCACGTTCAGCCCGTGAACGTGTCCTTGCTAGCACGCACGCACGCACACTAACACGGCGGCGTGCACGATTCCCACTCGACGGGATTCCCCTCCTGGGGATCCGTCTCCTCCTCGGGAGTTCCTTCCTCATAGAACCCTGCAAAAGCTTCAAACACAAGCAGTGAGCACGAAGGCTCAGCAAGACTGACCCGTCTCTGCTAAACATGGAACTTCTACATGAGGGTTGATGGGTACATGAGGTAAACATGGAGCAAGAGGTCTTTGCACGCGCATCTCAGTGCCGCCAGCCGATTTACACCTCGAGCTCTCAACCTACCCTATGAACGACCAGCTATGCCTCAACACCCAGCTACCGAGTTACATCGGTTTCCCGGTTCCCATATAGCCGGTAGGTCTTCGGTACTGTTCTAGCTTGTTCAACAGGCCCGCACACGGCTCGGTCCTCAATCGACACAAGCGGAGCTACAGCACACAGGCCCCAAAGTCCTGCTGCCTTTACTCTCCGCTCAGTCTGATCTTTCTTGCCATGTGTATCATGTGCTATCTCTACCCGAGTCGAGTGCCTCTAGCCTACGCTCGCGAGTAGTTTCAACTACTCGACTTGTACCGAATCCTTCCCTAACTCAGCTTTGCAGTAGCTAACGGGGTTTGCAATCCTAAACCCAACCCATAGTTTTCTTGGCTATGCAATTGGGTTTCCAAACAAGACCCTAATGCAAGGAAATAATGGTAATCAAGTAAGTGCTCAAAACAATACAAATTTGTAGAAGGGGTTAATGTAAACCGGAGTTTGCCTTGCTGCTCTTGGTCGTAGGCTAGCTGCTCCTCCGGAGTAATGAAGTCTAGGACTTCAGATTCCTCCTCGACCTTAGTGACTACATGATATACAAGTATATGTATTAATTTAAATGCATTTGATTTAATTTAAACTTGTCAAGTCTATAACTCTTACTAGACAGACCCAATGACTGTGAAACTTTTACTGTGGCTTTGTTACAACCTAAAAAGAGACTTGGTCAAGTTTTAGTTGCAGCAAAGTTCATTTGAGCCCTCCACAATTAATTATACACTTGACCTTAATTGAAGGTTGTTAGTGTGTTCTAAGGATTTTCATGAAACAAACTATGACTTTCTGAAAACTAGATTTTCAGAGGGTTCTAATGGAGTTGGTATCACTTAATTTGAAGGTTTCTAGCTACAGATATGAGCTAAACACTTTCAGGGAAAATTCTGAAAATGTTTCTGAACATTTTCTATTTTCTCTGGAACAGTTTAACTAATCACACCATTAGATGGATCAAATGAGATCAAATAGATCTAAAATTTTGATAGTAGTTCAGGGACATTTTGGTGAACATCCCAGCAAAATTTCAAAATTTTCCTGCAAGGGATTCTCCAGTTAAAATTCCAAACAGTTTAAACTTTGAGGAATTAATTCTAGAGCAATAAGGGTTTTCATGAAGTGAAACTTGATTTTCTGGAAAGTACTTAGAGAGCTGAATCCAATAAAATTTGGTTCACTCGATTTGGAGCTTCCTAGCCCAAGTTATGAGTATTTGAAGTTTGAATGAAATCTGAAAATCGGGAAAAGTTTAAACTTGCGGGTGGGCCACGTGGACACGTGTTGCACACTGATGCGTCGGCACACCATGGTCTGCGGGGTTCCTGCGTGCCAGCACAACAGATCCCAGCCGCACCCGATCCCGATTTGAATTTTTAAGTCGCTGACGGCTGGGCCCCGCGTCGTCTTCTTCCTCCCGACGCGCCCTCGCGCCCGCGCCGCCTCCCCTCGCCGGAGCAGACCCAGAGCTCGCTGGACCGGCGTTCCTGGCCGCCGCCCGGCCAGAGACTCGCCGTCAGAGGGTTTAGGGCCTCGAGGAACACGTTGGTGGGCTCTGTTTGGGACGTCGGTGGCCGGAACCAGCTCTGCGACGTGCGGCGGCTACTGCTGTGGTTCGGTACCGTTGTCCGAGGTCTCTAGCCCGCCATCGCTTACGCCGATGGGCTCTACATCACCAGCGCAGCTCTAGGAAGCTCGACATGACCTCAGATTAGCTCGGAGGTTACCGTAAATACGGTTTCACCGTGCGACCGAATGGTTCCACGGCGGACACTCCGAATAGAGCTTAAATCCCGCCGCTCCGAGGCGTTCTCATGCGATGGAAGCTAAAGGAGATTTGATCGCTGGCTAATCCAGCATATGTGTGCAAAATTTGATGACTCAAGGAGGGACAGAGAAGGAGAATTTTAAAGAACTGTACCGGAAGCTCGGGCAGAGGTCGCCGGAGCAAATTCTTGGAATTCGCCGGCGAGGGTGCACGGCGTGGCTTGAGCTTTAGGTGGAAGCAGCGTGGAGTCTGTGCGCTCCTTTTTCTGCCCTTGCTCGGCTGTGAAAGTGGCTCTGGTGTGCTGCCCACGTGAGACCGATCGCCGTCCTTCAGCTAAGTCGCGGCGGTCGTCATCGATCACGGAAACAGGGGCCAAAACCCGGTGGTTCAGGCGTTGGGAGGGTGGTGCTTGAGCTCAGCGTGTTGCCTAGCAACTCGGGGAGGCGAGGATGCAATTGTTTGCTGTGTTTCCCGATCGACCGCAAGCTCGGGGAAAAGAAGAATGGCGCCGCCCGGTGTCGCCCGCGAGGATAAGAAGGCATCCGGTCTTCACTCGGCTGAGGCGGTGACGGTCGCGTGGGGGCGCAAGCAGGCCGCCCTGGGCGCCAGCGCGCGAAGGGAGAAGCAGCTGGTGGCGCCGGTTGCTTCTCGGTGGCACAGCCGGCAGCTGCTCGGTGGAATTTCCCACCGAGGCTGTGACTTTGTGTGCAAGTCTCCCCTCTTATCTCTATGACATGTGGGTCCCACTCTCAGTTTTAACCTCTGGCCTTAACTCCAAATTACTGTTGTAAACAGTAATCCCCACAAAGCCCCTGGTGATTTGAATTATCAACCCTTGAGCCATTTGGATTGGTTAAAATTCAAATTGGGTTTGGTTTGGATGAATTTCAGCACAGGTTCAGTTTTAAAATTCAAATATGGTTTGAATTTGCCCCACTTAACTTATGTCAAGATCATCTCCAAATGGAGTGGAAATTGGTGTGTGGGCTGACAATAATGTGCTGGGTAAGAATATGCCTCCCACTTTTGAATTTATGGGATCAAAACAGTTTGAATTTGCATTTGAGTTCAAATTGTCCTCTTTCTAGCTACACCAAAACTGACCGCAAAAAGGTTTTGAATTTGGGTGAAACTTGGCATGGACATTCCTAGCAATATGTAGGAGTTTTTCATATGCCCAGCCCCTATATATTACATGTGGGAAATACCACTTTTGCAATATGTGAGTTTGTTCCCTAATGAGCATGTTGATGGTGGTTATTTGCTCTTCAAATGTGTCGAAGTGTGCGATCGACACTTCCCCCGGGCCTGCACTGGGCAGCCCGCGGAGGTTCTTTTTTCGGCGGGGCTAGTCTCCTAGCGGAAAGCTTGCGCGGATGGACGAGTTAGCGAGAGCTTGACACGGCGAGTTTTACGTGGTTCAGGCCGCCGGAGCGTAAAACCCTACGTCCACGGCGAGCTATGGAGCTCGCTGTATTGCTTGCTGCTCAGGGCCGGGGGCCTGAGCTCGGGGGTGAGTTACAGCTTGAGGGTGTATGGCTAGCGTATGAGTTGTAAAGTGCGAACCCAGGGGTGCGGATGGCTAGCGTATGAGTTGCAAAGTGCGAACCCTTGCTATCGACGCCTGCCCGAGCCTTTTATAGTCCAAGACTCGGGCGGCTTACAAGGGGAGCCGGGACCCGACAGGTGGTCCCGGGAAGATTGCTTGTTATCTACCGTATCTGTAGTTACGCCGGTAGCTGCCTCTGGTCGAAGGCTTCTGAGTCTTCATCTTGCCGCCCTGCCCATGCCGCGTGCTAGTCGTAGTGGTGGATGACGGCGCAGGCGGCATGTGATGTCTTGTCGCAGCGTTTATTGGCTGGCAGGTTCTGACACCGCGCGCCAGTCTGTGATGCGACTGGGCGCAACGGCACCTGACAGACGCGTGCTCCGCGTTTCCGCGTCTTAGGAAGACGCGGGCCTTGAATACCTTGTACGGGCAAGGTGAGGAGCGCCTTTACGCCCGCCGCCTACCGCTCGGGGGCTGGCAGCACCGTTCTTCTGGCCACGTGGCGGGTCCGGAGCCCTTCTCTGAGGTGAGAAGGGTCCGGCCTGCGGGGCACGTGGAGCCTCCGGACCTCTCCCCGCGGAGGGGGAGGTCCGGCCTCTGTATGCCACGTGGCGAGCCCGGAGCTCTCCTCTGCGGAGAGGGAGGTCCGGCCCCGCTGGACGCGTGGCGTCTTCGGACCTCTCTCCCGCGGAGGGGGAGGTACGGCTTCTGTATGCCACGTGGCAGGCCCGGAGCTCTCCTCTGATGAGAGGGAGGTCCGGCCCCGCCGGACGCGTGGCGCCTTCAGAGCTCTCCCTGCAGAGAAGGGCGAGATCCTTAGGCATTTTCCCCTGTGCGCGGGGGTACCCCATATCGAGGGTACCGACAGTGGCCCCCGGGCCCATCTCGGGGGAGATAGCGAGCCCGAGGTGGGACCTTCGTCTCTTCTGATCCGCGCACTTTCTTGTCTTGAGTACTCCCTGTGCTGGCAGGGTCTTGACGGCTTCAGTGTTCAGCCTCTTAGGAGAGGGTGAAGCCTGGCATCGGAGCTCGGCCCGGCTGTGGGGGCGGAGGTCCGGATGTCATCGGAGCTCAGGCCAGCGAAGGGCGTGAGGTCCGGCATCAGCGCTTGCCTCTGAAAGGAGGGCGAGGGCTGGCCTCGGAGCTCGGTCTGGCTGTGGAGGCGGAGTCCGGAAGTCATCGGAGCTCAGGCCAGCGAAGGGCGTGAGGTCCGGAGGTCATCGGAGCTCAGGCCAGCGAAGGGCGTGAGGTCCGGCATCAGCGCTCGCCTCTGGAAGGAGGGCGAGGGCTGGCCTCGGAGCTCGTCCCAGCTATGGGGGCGGAGTCCGGAAGTCATCGGAGCTCAGGCCAGCGAAGGGCGTGAGGTCCGGCATCAGCGCTCGCCTCTGAAAGGAGGGCGAGGGCTTGCCTCGGAGCTCGGCCTGGATGTGGAGGCGGAGTCCGGAACTGCTCAGTGGTCCCCCCTTTCCTATCCCTTAGTCTCATTTGGCTTACTGTCCCAGGCTGGAATACGGGGCTTGGGTAATCCAGTGCACTTGGTCCCGGAGGTCTGGCCCCAACCCCAGTCAGGGTGTAACCGCCCGGACCCCTGGTACTCAGACCGTAGCGCCGGGAGGCAGAGTGCGCATGCTTTGGGTGCAAGACCGGGCAAAGCAAGGCTCCTGACCCCCCGTTCTAGCGTAGGTCTTTTCTCGGAGGAGACCAACTGGCGGTGCAGTACCCTTATAGGGGGAGATCCAAAAGGCCACCGGGCCTCTGGCAGGTACCCCAAGCACTACCGCCTTCGGCAGGACGGCAAGTATAGACTATGCATGAGAGCAGGAAAGAGGAACCGAGTGTACAATGGACGCACACTGTCTAGAGCGTGGGGAGGTGTTCATATAAATTAATGCGTGATTTAAATAAACACCTAAGTAAGCATGGTGAACTTACTGGGGTGGCGTCGGAGCGCCTGTCTTCACGCAGAGCGGGTCATGCGTGTCTTCGTCGTACGCCGGACACGGGGGGACCCCCATGGCTATATCAGGGGGAAGCATGGCTTCGGCCCTGCATACCATGTGGAAGGGTAGTTCCCGTGACCCGGCCCTGGGAAGTCCGGCTGGCCCTCGATATGGAGGAGCCGGTATCCCCCGACGGCTCTGAGTGCGCGTCTGCACCGGTTGTGTGGGTCTGCTTGGCGTGGACTTGGCACGTATTGCATCCCTAACCAGTTTGACGGCGTCCAGGTGGCTCTCGGTCAGTAGGAGCCATGCCGGGTGGCTTATCTGACCAACGCGCGGAACGATGAGCGTTCCCAGCACTCGCCTCCTTGGACTACTGCGAGCTAGTCGCAGCCTTCCTCCTGGGTTATGCACCGCAATAGGATGTCGAGGCGCCACGCCAGTAAAGATACCAGCACGTAGCACTTAGCCATCCACACCACCCATTCAGCGGATGCACGTTCATCAGGAAGGATGTCCTTCAAGGAGTCCCGGACCTCCGTGGCCCATGCATCGGGACTACTTGAGCTTCTGAATCTTGAGCGCTGGGTTGCACGGAGTCCCCAGTGACTCTTACGATCCTTTGGCGGCATCCAGGGCCGCCGGGACTGCCTAGCTTCGTGGCACTGGTTCAGCCGCCTTCGCCCGGCTCGGCGGGCCGGGCTGTGGACCACAGCAACGTCCTCTCGAAGACTCCTTCATGCACGGGGGCTTCGATGGAGGTCTTCGTTGAGAAGTTGTCAGCTGCGGCCGTGCCAGGGCAGTGTTCATGGCGCAGGTCCAAGGCGAGGAATTCTTTCTCCAACATCCGCACGTGAAGCAGATAAGCAGCTAGCTGTGGGTCATTGCAAGGGCATTCACCCTTAACTTGCTTGATAACTAGCTGGGAGTCGCCCTGTGCCAACAACTGGCGAGCGCCCAAAGACAGGACTGTCTTTTAGGCCAAAGATGAGTGCTTCATACTCTGCCAAGTTGTTGGTTGCCTTGGAATTGAAACGCACCATGTACCCAGACTGCTCCCCCGATGGCATGAGAAGCAGTACGCCGGCACCGGCCCCCTGCTTTCGCGAGGAGCCGTCGAAGAAGAGCGTCCAGTGAGGCCCGGTGAAGACCGGAGCTCGGTACTTTGGTTCACCATCTTCGCGGCCGCCTGGGTCAGCCTTCGTTGGCGTCCACTCAGCCACGAAGTCAGCCAGTGCATGGCTCTTGGCTGTCTGACGTGGTCGGGAGCTCAGCTTGAACTCCGCCGTCTTCGGGCTGTCTTCCGGCTTCGGAAGCTGGCAGTGTGTGCCACCTCCGCCCACCGGCTGCTCTGGCGCACTTGTCCGCCAGGCTGAAGTGCTCAGAGGCATCGCAGACCTCTTTGGTCGCAAGCTTCTCAAGCATCTTCTCGTCTCGGACACTGTCGAAGTGCCACCACCATAGAAGCACTTTGAATATGCGGGATGGTGTTGCGTACCTGGGAGAACCGCTGGATGAAGGAGCGCAGCGACTCCCCAGGTTGTTACTTGATGGCTTGGAGGTCAAGCTCCGTGCCGGGACGGTTGTAGGAGCTGCCGAAGTTGGCGATGAACTGCCGGCAGAGCTCTCCCCAGGAAGTCATGGAACCCCGAGGGAGGTTCATGAGCCAAGACCGGGTCAGGCCGGTCAAGGCAACGGGGAAGTAGTTGGCCATGACGGCCTCATCCCCTCCTGCGGCAAGTACGACGGTGGAGTAGATCTGAAGGAACTCCGCCGGGTTGACGCTGCTGTCGAACTTTTCGGGCAGGTGCGGCCAAAACCGGAGCCTGGTGTAGCTGGAATCTGCCGTGTGTTCACTAACCATTGGCGTGCGCATCAGCGACACGGCCGGTTGGCCGGAGCGTTGTCCCCGCCGAAGTCGAGGGTTTGCGGCGGCGACGCCGAAACGGTCTACCTCGTGAATCTGCTGCTGGGTCGCTGCCTGAGGCGCGTCCCCAGCAGGCGGATTGAGTAGCAGCGCTCTTGCTGCGGCTAGCGCACCCCCGCTGGGTACGCCCAGCACTACTGAAGACCTGACGCTGGTCGGAGCCTACATTGCCGGGGTCGGCGCTGCCAGAGCCAGTTGCTGGCTCCTAGTGCAGGTATTGGTGCCGCGAACGCTTGGTTCGCCGCTGGCACAGTGTGCCCCGGTATGGGCAAGGCTGCTCCATAGACCGGGGACACCATTTGCGGGGCATATGGTTGTGGCATATGCTGCGCGGCGTATGCCTGGGGCAGAGCTCGCGTGGCGAAGATCTGCCCTTCAGGCTGGGTCGAGGCCGACGTCATACTGTCGCCAGCCTCTTAGTTGCGACGCCTTTCTCGACGTCGCTCGAAGAACACTCGGGCATCTTGGCCCAAGTGGCATCGCTCCAGCTCTGCTCCCAGGTCCGTCGACGGAAGCCTGGTGGAGCCGGAGTCCGCCGTCTGCTCGCCAACCATTGGCGTGCGTGTTAGCGGCATGGCCGGTTGGCCGGAGCGTCGTCCCCGCCGAAGTCGAGGGTTTGCGGCGGCGACGACGAGACGGTCTATCTCTTGAATCCACTGCTGGTCGCTGCCTGAGGCGCGTCCCCAGCAGGCAGATTGCGCAGTAGCGCTCTTGCTGCGGCTGGCGCACCCCCGCCGGGTACGCCCAGCGCTACTGAAGACCTGACGCTGGTTGGAGCCTGCATTGCCGGGGTCGGCGCTGCCAGAGCCGGTTGCTGGCTCCCAGTGCAGGTACCGGTGTCGCGAACGCTTGGTTGCGCCTGACACAGTGTACCCCGGTATGGGCAAGGTTGCGCCATAGGCCGGGGACGCCGCTTGCAGAGCACATGGTTGTGGCTTATGCTGTGCGGCGTACGCCTGGGGCAGAGCTCACGTAGCGAAGGTATGCCCTCCAGGCTAGGTCGAGGCCGACTTCATGTTGTCGCCAGCCTCTTGAGTGCGACGACTTTCTTGACGTCGCTCGAGGTACACCCGGGTATCCTGGCCCAAGTGACACCGTTCCAGCTCTGTCCTCAGATCCGTCGACTGGAGCCTGGTGGAGCTGGAATCTGCCGTCTGCTCGTCAACCATTGGTGTGCGCATCAGCGGCACAGCCGGTTGGCCGGAGCGTCGTCCCCGCTGAAGTCGAGGGTTTGCGGTGGTGACGACGAGACGGTCTACCTCGCGAATCCACTGCTGGGTCGCTGCCTGAGGCGCGTCCCCAGCAGGTGGATTGTGCAGTAGCGCTCTTGCTGCAGCTAGCGCACCCCCACCGGGTACGTCCAGCGCTACTGAAGACCTGACACTGGTCGGAGCCTGCATTGCCGGGGTCGGCGCTGCCAGAGCCGGTTGCTGGCTCCCAGTGCAGGTATTGGTGCCGCGAACGCTTGGTTCGCGCCTAGCACAGTGTACCCCAGTATGGGCAAGGCTGCGCCATAGGCCGGGGGCGCCGTTTGCAGGACATATGACTGTGGCATATTCTGCGTGGCGTATGCCTGGGGCAGACCTCTCGTGGCGAAGATCTGCCCTTCAGGCTGGGTTGAGGCCGACGTCATGCTGTCGCCAGCCTCTTGGATGCGACGCCTTTCTCGACGTCGCTCGAGGAACACTCGGGCATCTTGGCCCAAGCGGCTTCGCTCCAGCTCTGCCCTCAGATCCGTCGACGGAAGCCTGGTGGAGCTGGAGTCCGCCATCTGCCCGTCAACCGTTGGCGCGCGCATCAGCGACACAGCCGGTTGGCCGGAGCGTCGTTCCCGTCGAAGTCGAGGGTTTGCGGCTGTCGAAGTGCTGCAAACCCAGGATGGAGTGTCGGGCTAGGGGAAAAGCCCCCTTCCTGGCACGCCAAATGTCGAAGTGTGCGATCGACACTTCCCCCGGGCCTGCACTGGGCAGCCCGCGGAGGTTCTTTTTTCGGCGGGGCTAGTCTCCTAGCGGAAAGCTTGCGCGGATGGACGAGTTAGCAAGAACTTGACACGGCGAGTTTTACGTGGTTCAGGCCGCCGGAGCGTAAAACCCTACGTCCACGGCGAGCTATGGAGCTCGCTGTATTGCTTGCTGCTCAGGGCCGGGGGCCTGAGCTCGGGGGTGAGTTACAGCTTGAGGGTGTATGGCTAGCGTATGAGTTGCAAAGTGCGAACCCAGGGGTGCGGCTGGCTAGCGTATGAGTTGCAAAGTGCGAACCCTTGCTATCGACGCCTGCCCGAGCCTTTTATAGTCCAAGACTCGGGCAGCTTACAAGGGGAGCCGGGACCCGACAGGTGGTCCCGGGAAGATTGCTTGTTATCTACCGTATCTGTAGTTACGCCGGTAGCTGCCTCTGGTCGAAGGCTTCTGAGTCTTCATCTTGCCGCCCTGCCCATGCCGCGTGCTAGTCGTAGTGGTTGATGACGGCGCAGGCGGCATGGGATGTCTTGTCGCAGCGTTTATTGGCTGGCAGGTTCTGACACCGCGCGCCAGTCTGTGATAAGACTGGGCGCAACGGCACCTGACAGACGCGTGCTCTGCGTTTCCGCGTCTTGGGAAGACGCGGGCCTTGAATACCTTGTACGGGCAAGGTGAGGAGCGCCTTTACGCCCGCCGCCTACCGCTCGGGGGCCGGCAGCACCGTTCTTCTGGCCACGTGGCGGGTCCAGAGCCCTTCTCTGAGGTGAGAAGGGTCCGGCCTGCGGGGCATGTGGAGCCTCCGGACCTCTCCCCGCGGAGGGGGAGGTCCGGCCTCTGTATGCCACGTGGCGGGCCCGGAGCTCTCCTCTGCGGAGAGGGAGGTCCGGCCCCGCTGGACGCGTGGCGTCTTCGGACCTCTCTCCCGCGGAGGGGGAGGTCCGGCTTCTGTATGCCACGTGGCGGGCCCGGAGCTCTCCTCTGAGGAGAGGGAGGTCCGGCCCCGCCGGACGCGTGGCGCCTTCGGAGCTCTCCCTGCGGAGAAGGGCGAGATCCTTAGGCATTTTCCCCTGTGTGCGGGGGTACCCCATATCGAGGGTACCGACAAAATGTGTTTATCAACTTGCTTCAAATGAGGTGTGTGTGTGGTGATGACACTTCAAGCATGTGTCAAAAACTTAGGCCCTTACATTCCTCCCCCCTTAAAAGAATCTTGTCCCGAGATTATAAGGTGAAAATGAGAGAGAGGACGGTAGAAATTTACCGGATGTGCGACGTGAAGAAGTCGGGGTAGTTAGCGCGAAGAAATCCTTCGCTCTCCCATGTCGCCTCGTCCACGGAGTGATTACTCCATAGAACTTTGTAGAAGCACAACGTACGGTTGCGTGTGGTTCGAGCCTTTTCATCAATGATCTAAACCGGTTCCTCCCGATAGGTGAGATCCGGTTGCAGTTCTTCAATGTCCTCCAGCTGAACGGTAGTAGATAGATTAAGACACTTCCTCAGCTGGGAAATGTGAAAGACGTCGTGCAGACTGGAAACTGCTTCTGATAATTTCAGCCGGTATGCTACCGATCCACATCTTTCGGTAATATGGAATGGACCGATGAATCGGGGTGCCAATTTTCCTCTCACCCCAAATCTGTTTACGCCCTTCATTGGAGACACACGTAGATATACGTGATCCCCGACTTTGAACTGTAATGGGCGTCTTCTCCGGTCCGCATACTGTTTCTGACGGGATTGGGCGGCTTTTAGGTTCGCTTGAATCAGTCGAACCTTCTCTTCCGCGTAGTTGACAAGGTCAATCCCGAAGGTAACCCTTTCGCTAGACTCACACTAATTCAGTGGTGTGCGGCATTTCCGCTCGTATAGCGCCTCATAGGGCGCCATCTTTATGCTGGCTTGGTACCCATTGTTGTACGAGAACTCGGCTAACGACAAGTGATCATCCCAATTCTTGTCGTGGTTGATAGCGCAAGCTCGTAGCATGTCTTCTAAGATCTGATTTACCCGTTCGGTTTGCCCATCCGTCTGCGGGTGGTATGCTGAACTACGGATCAGCTTCGTCCCCAAGGCAGCGTGCAGCTGCTCCCAAAAATGGGACACAAATAAAGTGCCCCGATCCGATATGATGGTACGGGGTACGCCGTACAAGCATAGGATCCGTGAGATGTACAGTTCAGCGTACTTCTTGGCGTTGTAGTTGGTGTTGACCGGGATGAAATGGGCAACTTTGGTGAGCCGGCCGACGATCACCCACACAGAACCATGCTTCTGAAAAGTTGTGGGTAAACCGACGATGAAGTCCATGCTCACATCCTCCCACTTCCAGGCAGGAACGCCCAGTGGTTGTAGCAGTCCCGGTTTCCGCATATGATCTGCCTTCACCCTTTGACATGTATCACACTCGGACACGTACTTTGTGATCTCCCGCTTCATCCGTGTCCTCCAAAACATGCTTCTGAGTTCTTGATACATTTTGTTGCTGCCGGGGTGAATAGAAAATTTTTACAAGTGAGCCTCATCAAAGATTTTTTTCCGTAATTCCGGGTTACGGGGTACGACGATCCGGTCCTTGAACCATAGGACGCCGTCTCCGTCCTTCTAGAAACATTTCAGCTTCCCACTGTCTACACGTCTCCGCAAATGCGACATGCCCTTGTCATGTTTCTGAGCTGCCGCTATCTCTTCACGGATGGTGGGGATCAAAGCTAGGTTGTAGAGAGCTCCGTGTGGAATCACATGCAGTGGTGGTTCGCTCTCTTCCAACGGTGTGATGGTCAGATTGTTGACGTGTGACTTGCGGCTCAGCGCATCTACCACTACGTTTGCTTTGCCCGGATGATAATGGATTTCTATTTTGTAATCCTTTATCAATTCTAACCATCTTTGCTGCCTCATGTTTAGCTCCTTCTGAGTGAATATGTATTTGAGGCTCTTGTGGTCGGTATATAAATGTACGAGGTTACCGAGTAGGTAGTGCCTCCACATTTTCAGTGCAAGTACCACGGCAGCGAGATCCAAGTCGTGAGTTGGATAATTCTGCTCATGGTTTCTAAGCTGCCGTGATCCATACGCGACCACTCTTCGGTCTTGCATCAGCACACATCCGGGCCCAATGCCTGATGCATCGCAGTACACATCAAACGGTTTTGTTATGTCTGGCTGCACCAAAATCGGTGCTGATGTTAGGTGCTTAACTAAAGCCTTGAATGCTGCTTCACATGCCGGACTCCAAACATATTTGGTAGCCTTCTTCAGCAGCTCCGTCATAGGCTTGGCAATCTTTGAGAAGTTTGGGATGAACCTCCGATAATATCTCGCGAGTCCGAGAAAACTCCGTACCTCGTGAACAGTTCTCGGGGATTTCCAATTCAGCACTTGAGTGATCTTGCTCGGGTCTACAGCGATACCCTCCGCTGAGATGATATGCCCGAGAAAAGGCACTTGCGTTATCCAGTATTCGCACTTGCTGAATTTCGCGTATAGCTTGTGGTCCCGCAGCTGTTGCAAGACTATACGCAGATGTTTCTTGTGATCTTCCTCCGACTTAGAATATACCAGTATGTCGTCGATGAAGACCACGACAAACTTGTCCAGCTCCGGCATGAATACCGAGTTCATTAGATACATGAAGTGAGCTGGAGCATTGGTGAGGCCGAAGGAAATGACCAAGTACTCATAAAGTCCGTACCTCATCGAGAAAGCTGTCTTTGGAATATCCTCAGCCCTTATCTTAATCTGATGATACCCGGATCTTAAGTCCATCTTGGAAAAAATCTTTGCTTTGACCAACTGATCAAACAACATGTCGATCCGTGGCAACGGGTACTTGTTCTTGATGGTTACGGCATTTAATGGATGATAGTTCACGCAAAGCCGCAACGTTTCATCCTTCTTCTTTACGAATAATGCCAAACAGCCCCATGGCGAGGAGCTCGGCCTAATAAAACCCTTCTCCGGGAGGTCCGTGAGCTGAGTCTTCAGTTCAGCCAACTCCTTGGGCGCCATCTTGTACGGCCTTCGGGACATTGGCATGGTTCCCGGTGCAAGTTCAATCTTGAACTCCACCTCTCTATCGGGCGGCATCTCCGGTAAATCATCCGGGAACACGTCAGGGAACTCTTGGACCACTGGAATATCTTCCAATTTGATGGTTGTGGACTGATAGACACTTGGAAGTTTTATTTCTGGACTGTCCAGAAATAAGGAGTGAGATTCGTGCACTTCTGAGTTTAAGTGCACAACTCGGAGGACGGTGTCCAAAATAGCGCCGTGGCGGGTTAACCACGACATCCCTAAGATGACATCGACCTTTTATCCCTCTAAAATTATGATAGACGTAGGGTATAATCTACCCTCTAAGCATAATGGTGCTTTTGGAACCATCATGCTTGCTGAAATTTTCCCACCCGGTGAACAGATCACATAAGGACTATCGGTGGGTAGTATTTGCAAGCTATATTTATCAATGAAAGCTTGGCTAATGAAGCTATGCGTGGCGCCTGAATCAAACAATACTATGGCGGGATGCTGGTGAAGTTGGAACATACCTGCAAGGATTGGCTCCCCCTCCGGCACGTCCTCTATGGTAAGCTGGTGGACAGTGTCGGGCCTAGGGTTTGCCCGCCGCGCATTTGTAGGGTTCCAGGGTGGATTCCTCCCCGGAAACGGTGGTGCAACTCTGCCGCCTTGTCTCTCCGGACAACTACTTGTGAAGTGTCCTGGACGACCACACTTGTAACATGTGGCCGCTGCTGGTGTGGTGCTCGGGGGACGAAAGCCCGGCATGCGCTGCTGAGGTGCATACGCACGCGGCATCGCCCGCTGCTGCTGTTGTTGCGGAGGTGGCGCTGGCAGTGTCCGCCTGAATGCCGGTGAAGAATACGGCCGACTGCGGAAAGGCATCGACCTCTGGGGTGGCTGCTAGCGTGGACCTGATGGTGGACGATTCACCATCCGAAATTTCTGAGAAGGACCGCCTCCTTCTCCGCTGCTTTACGGCGGGCTTCGTTTTCTCTCCGCCGCCGCCAACTTCTTGCCGGAGTCCTCCTGAACAATCGCAGCATCAATGATGTCGTTGAGGCTGCCGCGATTGAACATCGCCAACTTGTCCTTCAGGAGCGGATTAAGCCCCTGGTAAAAGTGGTCCCGCCGCTTCTCATCGGTATCTGCATGATACGACGCGTAGAGCGCGAGATCGTTGAACGACCTGGAGTATTCCAGCACGTTCCGGTTCCCTTGCTGCAGGTGTAGGAACTCCTGCGTCTTCCTATTCATCAGACCCGGCGGTATGAGATAGGCCCTGAAGGCCGTCCGGAACTCCGCCAAGGCTCGCGGATCCTTGGAGCTGCTGGACCGCGAACTGAGTCTTGCGCTGCTCACTTATCTGGAGCAGCCCGAACTTCATCTCTATTGTGCGGAGCCAGTTGTCCGCGTCGAGAGGTTGATCCGCCCTTGAGAATACCGGGGGGTGAGTCACTAGGAAGTCGGAGTAGGAGCTCTGTTGACGCTCCTCACGGTCTTGAAGTCTCTCTGGGCGAGACGTATTAGTAATAAGAGTTTGCAGCAACTCCGTGTGCTGCTGATGGGAACCCGCCATTGCTGCTACAATATCCGCCAATGTAACCGTTGGCAGTGGCGGTGGCGGTGTTTTCTGTTGCTGTTGCTGTTCTTGCTGCTTCTGTCCCGAGGAGTACTCGGGAGGCGGTTGGGAGGTTTCTCCCCCTTGGCTAGTACCCCCAACGTCCGGGTTGGCACGAGTACGAGTCATTCTGAAATTCAAAACAGCAGCGATTAGCACATGTCATACTTAAAATTCCATATGCAACAGTAGGTATTGAAGTGACACATGAATAATTTGCACAATATTCACATATATTGATAAAGCATAAACATTATACAAGATACATTATTCTCGGGTCTCCGAGAAGTCGTGCTCATGTAGTCACTACCTATACATACGCTACTGCCTACACAACATGTCACCGATTACAAAATTTGGGTTACACTACTCCAGCTGCGCTACTTGGCCACTGTAACCCCCTACTCGGAGTAGAATTTGACCTCCTGCGGGTCGTTCTCCTCCGGTACCTCTGCTGGTGGCTCCGGATCTACCACCTCTTCTCCCATCTTGGGTTCTCCTGTTGCCGGAAGACCCAAGACCACCGGTATGCCCAATACCGGAGGTACGAGGTCCTGCAACGCGTGAACCTCGTCCATGGCCTGGTTGTAGTCTTCTTCCCAGCCTTGCCCTTCCTCAATAGCGTTGTCTCGCTCTTGAGCAAGGTTCTCATTCTGCTGGGTTAGAGTCTGCACCAGCTCTTGCAACGCCGCGATGTCGACACAACTGTTCTTCTTCGCCTTCTTCATACGATGCAACTGATTATGCTGTTCATTCAGTCGCTTGATCGTTGGAAGGAGCACATTGCGGAGTGCGCTGTGAGCACTCTCGAAATGGTCTCCACGGCTTGTGCTCTCTTTGAGCTTTGCGGCGAGATGCTCTGTATGAACAGCTTGGCTGTCCATCACGGCATCTCCCGCCCTCATCTGGAGGCTGAGGTTTGCCTCCGCGGGGTTGTACCTTGGGCAACTCGGGTCTGTTGCCTCCCGGTACCTCCCTTCCCACACATGATGAGCCAGTCCCTCTACCGGAACGAGCGCGTATGGAGTTCCCTCCATCGCTCTCACGTGTAGCTGGCAGAAACGTGACATGGCGTCACGGGCTGCCACTTGCCACATTCCCTCGGGTTGTCCACCTCTCACCGTGATGGTGAACGGCGCCCAACCGGGTGGCGTAGGTCCTGCAGGGACTTGGACATGGATTGTCCACGTTTTGTTCCCCTCCTCGCCTTTTTTCTTGGTGAAGTCCTGCGGCATTTGGTTGTACCCGAAATATTACAGCATTTGCCACAATGCTTCCGGATAGCCGCTGCGGTGAGAAAAGTGGGACACCACCCACCCGTTCTCTAACTGTCTATCCGCTGTCATCTGTAAAAATATATTTGAGAAAGGTCAAATATGTATTTGAACAGTAAACCATTGAGTTATAACACAAGACATGTCATTGAACCCATAAAACTTGGAAACATAGTTCGAATTTAAACAAATTTGACTGCTGATCTGCTGCCCAACATGACAGCCCTGACCAGTTTCCATTTCAACCTGATTTAGGCCATGCTAAAAGCAAAACCAATTCTGGAGCTCAACATAAAAGTTGAATCTACCTTCAATAGCTTTCCAGAAAGTATTTGCTTGGCCTAAGATCTGTCCTGGTTCAAAAGTTATGAGAGGTCAAAGTTAACAGAATTTCTGGAGAAAATTGGACAGCACCTCCCTGCTTTAGGTACTGATTTGATCCAATAATTCCAGTTAATTCTGCTCCCAATCTGACAAAACTTTCTGTTACAAATTTGTAACCCATCTCACAAACTTTCCAGAACTACCTCATTTTCTATTTTTAGAATTTTATGCAGGAAGTTATGCTCAATTTTACAGAGAGTTTACAGAGAGTCTTTGCTCTGCCCTGTTTTCTGGTCAGTTTCAACTCTTCTGCATTTTTCGATTGGTTAAAGGTTGAAACACCTCTGGACCTCAACAGAAAAGTTGTGAAGCTATTCCAATGCTTTCCAGAAATGTATCGTATGCCCCAACCTCGAAAGAACTCAACCTCTAACCTCTGATTAACTTCAGTCTAAATTCAGCTGAAAACAGAGTGCTCTGTCCTTAGCAACCTATAAGTTGAAAACTTGTTAACTTTGAATATCCTGATTAAGGAAAAGAGTTACACCTAGTTTTAGTGCTTTGGATCAAAACCTTCAAGTTTTACAATGAAGTTGTTCATTTAGTGGGGTGTGACATGATGCGGACATCGCTACCGTTGATACAACCACAACACCAGCCCATTCACCACTCTCAGCTAATCAAGGTCCAATGCCACGCGCTCGTGCACGTCAACTTAATTATCAGGTGAATTCATTCCTGGCTGTTCAAAGTAATTATCCTTTAAATGGGGACCTTTTAAAGTCTTGTGATGACCTTGTTATTATTAGGTGCTTGGGAATTGATCCAGCTAGGAGGGTTGGAGGGATTAATGCAATAAAGGCTGCTCCACCCGAGGAGAAATCTTGAGGCTGGGGCCATGTAATAAAGAGAGATTTAGACAAATAAGGAAAGGAATAAGGGAAATCTCGTCCAACTTTGCTGCTGGACGAAATTCCCTCTTTCTTCCACCATTTAAAGATATATGTGCTATAATAAGGAAAGAAATAGAGGAAATCATATCCTGCCTTGCTGCTGGATGGGTTTCCCTCTTTCTTTCCCTATTAAATGGTAGTCTATCACAGAAAAAGGAAGAGAATAAGGGAGATCACGTCCTACCTTTGTTGCTGGACGAATTTCCCTCTTCCCTCCCCTATTTAAGTAGTTCAAGAGCTCCTTGACAGGGCGGGTTTTTGTTTTCTGTAAGTTTAGCCATTGCTACTTCCTTGTAACGCAAGTGTCGACGAGACCTTCCGATTACTTGAATCAGAACCCCAACTTTTTCACACCCGTGAGTGTTTGCTTGCTATCTTGTTCTTGCTTGTTCTTCGATTGCTTGCAGGATCAAGGCTGTTCTTGGCACGGCATGTACAGCAACAATAGGAGCCGGTGTAACTATCGCTAAGGCGCAGCATCCTTGTGGTTGTTGTAGTCGGGTAGCACAACGTCGACCTCCACCCAAATCGTAGTTACCAGGAGACGGTGTAACTGTCGCTCAAGGCGCCACACCATTCTGGTTGTGGTAGTCGGGCAACCAACATTGGCCTCCACCAAATTCGTTCATTACCAACATCTCTCATCGAAAGATAGGGCGTCCCAAGTACCCGTTGGGTTCATCATGACATCGATGCGTCACTAGATCATGTCGGTACTACGTCCTCACAAAGAAAAACCTATACCGGACTTAGCCGGCTTCGTTATTTCAGTGGCACTAAACGTCACTCGCACACAGATGCTACAGATCTATCGTTTCGTGGTTAGACTACATGCAGAAACTCAAACAATCATCAGACTCGGCTGCACACCGAGCCAGGTATCCATACAGACCGTACACCCGGCCGTCATCACTCGCCCGGATGTTCTCAAGCCAAACATGCCTTGAGTTACATGTTCACATTTCAGACCACGTGACGGGGTCTCCCAAATTGCACCACGCACGCCAGGGACAGACGTTGCTCGAATACCCCAAACGACATGAAGAGTCGTAGAGGATACCAAAGCGGGTCGGGTTACCTGCCACCCGTGGGGCTCCACCCTTCAGCTTGTGCGCACTGGTGGACAGCGCTTGCATGCACCCCCCAAGACATAAACGTCCCGAGATGCACGATTTTCCGACATAAACAAATAGGTTAGTATGCCACTTTCTATACGATAATAACATCCTTATACGGGCTATTAACTCATTCCTCACTAGATTTTTGAAAAAGATGACCTTTTTAGTGCGTTAAACCTCAATCGAGCTCTGATACCAACGCTGATACGACCCCACGGTCTTGTCGAGCCAGGATCACGCTGAGGGGTGTTGCGTTGCACAGCACCGAATAACACACGTCAAAGGTACAAAGCAGAAGCAAAACTTTTATTACATAAAGTGGTTTATGAACATTTTTACATCAAAATAGGTCCAGTGTACACTCACGGGCGTAGTCTACGCATCAAGTTCACGTTCAGTCCGTGAACGTGTCCTTGCTAGCACGCACACACACTAACACGGCGGCGTGCACGACTCCCACTCGACGGGATTCCCCTCCTGGGGTTCCGTCTCCTCCCTGGGAGTTCCTTCCTCATAGAATCCTGCAAAAGCTTCAAACGCAAGCAGTGAGCACGAAGGCTCAGCAAGACTGACCCGTCTCTCCTAAACATGGAACTTCTACATGAGGGTTGATGGGTACATGAGGTAACAAAATCATTTGCAAGGACTCGCCTAATTATTGGGACCTTACTTTCAAATTTTAGCAGCAGGTTGTGGAGAACCTTACGCTAAGGCACATGAGAGAGCCGCAATCAAACAAGAAACACATTTCTCTCATGTACTTTGCCCAAAGTTGAAAGGAACTTTAATTAGCTCTAAACTACAACAAATCATTAACAATCAAAGTCCATCTTTCAATCAGCAACATTTTAACATGTAACTAGCCTGTTCTTTCTACGTCACGGTATAGTGAACAAGTGGTACTCACTGACCGCGAGGGATGGCGATTATAATCGATTTACACCTGTAGGGTTACCCGAATAACCCGTCACATACGCCCATACTCGATGTTGCCTACAACAACCATCACGGACGCCGTACGCAACTACCTTTCACCCGTTAGCCAAATGTTGAACCGGTCCAATCGTGCCGCCAGCCGATTCACACCTCGAGCTCTCAATCTACCCTCTGAACGACCAGCTATGCCTCAACACCCATCTACCGAGTTACATCGGTTTCCCAGTTCCCATATAGCCGGTAGGTCTTCGATACTGTTCTAGCTTGTTCAACAGGCCCGCACACGGCTCGGTCCTCAATCGACACAAACGCAGCTACAGCACACAGGCCCTAAAGTCCTGCTGCCCTTACTCTCTGCTCGGTCTCATCTTTCCCATGTGTATCATGTGCTATCTCTACCCGAGTCGAGTGCCTCTAGCCTACGCTCGCGAGTAGTTCCAACTACTCGACTTGTACCGAATCCTACCCTAACTCAGCTTTGCAGTAGCTAACGGGGTCTGCAATCCTAAACCCAACCCATAGTTTTCTTGGTTATGCACTTGGGTTTCCAAACAAGACCCTAATGCAAGGAAATAATGGTACTCAAGTAAGTGCTCAAAACAATAAAAATTTGTAAAAGGGGTTAATGCAAACCGGGAGCTTGCCTTGCTGCTCTTGGTCGTAGGCTAGCCGCTCCTCCAGAGTAATGAAGTCTAGGACTTCGGGTTCCTCCTCGACCTTAGCGACTACATGATATACAAGTATATGTATTATTTTAAATGCATTTGATTGAATTTAAACTTGTGAAGTCTATAACTCTTACTAGACAGACCCAATGACTGTGAAACTTTTACTGTGGCTTGGTTACAACCTAAACAGAGACTTGGTCAAGTTTTAGTTGCAGCAAAGCTCATTTGAGCCCTCCACAATTAATTATGCACTTGACCTTAATTGAAGGCTGTTAGTGTGTTCTAAGGATTTTCATGAAACAAACTATGACTTTCTGAAAACTAGATTTTCAGAAGGTTCTAATGGAGTTGGTCTCACTTAATTTGAAGTTTTCTAGCTACAGATATGAGCTAAACACTTTCAAGGAAAATTCTGAAAATGTTTCTGAACATTTTCTATTTTCTCTGTAACTGTTTCACTAATCACACCATTAGGTGGATCAAATGAGCTCGAATGGATCTGAAATTGTTATGGTAGTTCAGGGATATTTTGGTGAACATCCCAGCAAAATTTTAGAATTTTCCTCCAAGGGATTCTCCAGTTAAAATTCTAAACAGTTTAAACTTTGAGTAATTAATTCTTGAGCAATAAGGGTTTTCAGGAAGTGAAACTTGATTTGCTGGAAAGTACTCAGAGAGCTGAATCCAACAAAATTTGGTTCACTTGATTTGGAGCTTCCTAGCCCAAGTTATGAGGATTTGAAGTTTGAATGAAATCTGAAAATCGGGGAAAAGTTTAAACTTGCGGGTGGGCCACGGGGACACGTGTTGCGCACTGATGCGTCGGCACACCATGGTCTGCGGGGTTCCTGCATGCCAGCACAACAGATCCCAGCCGCACCCGATCCCGATTTGAATTTTTAAGTCGCTGATGGCTGGGCCCCGCGTCGTCTTCTTCCTCCCGACGCGCCCTCGCGCTTGCGCCGCCTCCCCTCGCCGGAGCAGACACGGAGCTCGCCGGACCGGCGTTCCCGGCCGCCGCCTGGCCAGACACTCGCTGCCAGAGGGTTTAGGGCATCGAGGAACACGTTGGTGGGCTCTGTTTGGGACGTCGGTGGCCGGAACCAGCTCCGCGATGTGCGGCGGCTACTGCTGTGGTTCGGCATCGTTGTCCGAGGTCTCTAGCCCGCCATCGCTTGCGCCGATGGGCTCTACATCACCAGCGTAGCTCTAGGAAGCTCGACATGACCTCAGAGTAGCTCGGAGGTTACCGTAAATACGGTTTCACCGTGTGACCGAATGGTTCGCGGCGGACACTCCGAATAGAGCTTAAATCCCGCCGCTCCGAGGCGTTCTCATGTGATGGATGCTAAAGGAGATTTGATCGCCGGTTAATCCAGCATATGTGTGCAAAATTTTATGACTCAAGGAGGGACAGAGAAGGAGAATTTTAAAGAACTGTACCGGAAGCTCGGGCAGAGGTCGCCGGAGCGAATTCTCAGAATTCACCGGCGAGGGTGCACGGCATGGCTTGAGCTTTAGGTGGAAGCAGCGTGGAGTCCGTGCGCTCCTTTTTCTGCCCTTGCTCGGCTGTGAAAGTGGCTGTTGTCGAAGTGTTCGGTCGACACTTCCCCCGGGCCTACACTGGGCAGCCCGCGGAGGTTCTTTTTTCGGTGGGGCTAGACCCTTGTGGAGAGCTTGCGAGGATGGACGAGTTAGTAAGAGCTTGACACTGTGAGTTTTACGTAGTTCAGGCCGCCGGAGCGTAAAACCCTACGTCCACGGCGAGCTATGGAGCTCGCTGTATTGCTTGCTGCTCAGGGCCGGAGTCCTGAGCTTGGGGGTGAGTTACAGCTTGGGTGTGAATGGCTAGCGTATGAGTTGCGGAGGTGCGAACCCTTGCTAACGTTGCCTACCCGAGCCTTTTGTGGTCCAAGACTCGGGTGGCTTACAAGGGGGCCCGGGACCCGACAGGTGGTCCTGGGGAGATTGTCTATTATCTACCGTATCTGCAGTTATGCCGGTAGTTGTCTCTGGTGAAGGCTTCTGAGTCTTCGTCTTGCAGCCCTGCCCATGCCACATGCTAGTCGTAGTGGTTGATGACGGCGGGGCGGCATGGGATGTCTTGTCGCTGCGTTTATTGGCTGGCAGGCTCTGACACCGCGCGCAAGTCTGCGATGCGACTGGGCGCAACGGCACCTGACAGAGGCGTGCTCCGCGTCTCCGCGTCTTGGGAAGGCGCAGGCCTTGAATACCTTGTACGGGCAAGGTATGGGGCGTCTTTACGCCCGCTGCCTACCGCTCGGGGGCAGGCAGCGCTGTTCTGCTGGACACGTGGCGGGCCCGGAGTCCTCCCCAGTGGAGAGGGAGGTCCAGCCCTGCAGGACACGTGGAGCCTTCGGACCTCTCCCGCGGAGGGGGAGGTCCAGCTTCTGCCGGCCACGTGGCGGGCCCGGAGCTCTCCTCTGAGGATAGGGAGGTCCGGCCCCACGGGACACGTGGCACCTTCGGAGCTCTCCCCTCGGAGGGGGGAGGTCTGGCTGCTGTAGGCCACATGGCGAGCCCGGAGCTCTCCTATGAGCAGAGGGAGGTCCGGCCCCACTGGACACGTGGCACCTCCGGAGCTTTCCCTGCGGAGAAGGGCGAGGTCCTTAGGCATTTTCCCCTGTGCGCGGGGGTACCCCATATCGCGGGTACCGACAGTGGCCCCCAGGCTCTCCTTGGGGGAGGTAACGAGCCCGAGGTGAGGCCTTCTCCTACCCGCGCACTTTCTTGTCTTGAGTACTCCCTCTGCTGGCAGGGTCTTGACGGCTTCGGAGTTCAGCCTCTTAGGAGAGGGTGAAGCCTGGCATCGGAGCTCGGCCCGGCTGTGGGGGCGTAGGTCCGGAAGTCATCGGAGCACAGGTCTACGAAGTGCGTGAGGTCCGGCATCAGGGCTCGCCTCTAAAAGGAGGGCGAGGGTTGACATCGGAGCTCGGCCCAGCTGCGGGGGCGGAGGTCCGGAAGTCATCGGAGCTCAGGCCAGCGAAGGGCGTGAGGTCCGGCATCAGCGCTTGCCTCTGAAAGGAGGGCAAGGGCTGGCCTCAGAGCTCGGCCTGGCTGCGGAGGCGGAGTCCGGAAGTCATCGGAGCTCAGGCCAATTAAGGGCGTGAGGTCCGGCATCAGTGCTCGCCTCTGAAAGGAGGGCGAGTGCTGGCCTCGGAGCTCGGCCTGGCTGTGGAGGCGGAGTCCGGAAGTCATCGGAGCTCAGGCCAACGAAGGGCGTGAGGTCCGGCATCAGCGCTCGCCTCTGAAAGGAGGGCGAGGGCTGGCCTCGGAGCTCGGCCCAGCTGTGGGGGCGGAGGTCCAGAACTGCTCAGTGGTCCCCCCTTTCCCGTCCCTTAGTCTCATTTGGCTTACTGTCCCAGGCTGGAATACGGGGCTTGGGTAATCCAGTGCACTTGGTCCCGGAGGTCTGGCCCCAGCCCCAGTCAGGGTGTAACCGTCCGGCCCCCTGGTACTCAGACCGTAGCGCCGGGGGGCAGAGTGCACATGCTTTGGGTGCAAGACCGGGCAAAGCAAGGCTTCTGACCCCCCGGTCTAGCGTAGGTCTTTTCTCGGAGGAGACCAACTGGCAGTACAGTACCCTTACAGGGGGAGATCCAGAAGGCCACCGGGCCTCTGGCAGGTACCCCAAGCACTACCGCCTTCGGCAGGACCACAAATATCGACTATGCATGAGAGCAGGAAAGAGGAACCAAGTGTACAATGGACGCACACTGTCTAGAGCGTGGGGAGGTGTTCATATAAATTAATGCGTAATTTAAATAAACACCTAAGTAAGCATGGTGAACTTACTGGGGTGGCGTCGGAGCGCCTGTCTTCACGCAGAGCGGGTCATGCGTGGCTTCGTCGTACGCCGGACATGGGGGGACCCCCATGGCTATATCAGGGGGAAGCATGGCTTCGGCCCTGCATACCATGTGGAAGGGTAGTTCCCGTGACCCGGCCCTGGGAAGTCCGGCTGGCCCTCGACATGGAGTAGCCGGTATCCCCCGACGGCTCTGGGTGCGCGTCTGCACCGGTTGTGTGGGTCTGCTTGGCGTGGACTTGGCACGCATTGCATCCCTAACCGGTTTGACGGCGTCCAGGTGGCTCTCAGTCAGTAGGAGCCATGCCGGGTGGCTTAACCGACCACCGTGCGGGACGATGAGCGTTCCCAGCACTCACCCCCTTGGACTACTGCGAGCTAATCGCAGCCTTCCTCCTGGGTTATGCACCGCAATAGGATGTCGTGGCGCCACGCCAGTAAAGATACCAGCGCGTAGCACTTAGCCATCCGCACCACCCGTTCAGCGGATGCACGTTCATCAGGAAGGATGTCCTTCAAGGAGTCCCGGACCTCCGTTGTCCATGCATCGGGACTACTTGAGATTCTGGATCTTGAGCGCCGGGTTGCACGGAGTCCCCAGTGACTCTTACGATCCTTTGGTGGCATACAGGGCCGCCGGGACTGCCTAGCTTCGAGGCACTGGTTCAGCCCCCTTCGCCCGGCTCGGCGGGCCGGGCTGTGGATTGCAGCAACGTCCTCTCGAAGACTCCTTCGTGCGCAGGGGCTCTGATGGAGGCTTTCGTTGAGAGGTCGTCAGCTGCGGCCGTGCCAGCGCGCAGTACATGGCGCAGGTCCATGGCGAGGAAGTCTTTCTCCAACATCCGCACGTGGAGCAGATAAGCAGCTAGCTGTGGGTCATTGCAGGGGCATTCACCCTTAACTTGCTTGATAACTAGCTGGGAGTCACCCTGCGCCAACGACTGGCGAGCGCCCAGAGACAGGACTGTCTTTTAGGCCAAAGATGAGTGCTTCATACTCTGCCAAGTTGTTGGTTGCCTTGGAATTGAGACGCACCATGTACCCAGACTGCTCCCCCGATGGCATGAGGAGCAGTACGCCGGCTCCGGCCCCCTGCTTTCACGAGGAGCCGTCGAAGAAGAGCGTCCAGTGAGGCCCGGTGAAGAACGGAGCTCGGTACTTTGGTTCACCGTCTTCGCGGCCCCCTGGGTCAGCCTTTGTTGGCGTCCACTCAGCCACGAAGTCAGCCAGTGCTTGGCTCTTGGCTGTCTGACGTGGTCGGGAGCTCAGCTTGAACTCCGCCGTCTTCGGGCTGTCTTCCGGCTTCGGAAGCTGGCAGTGAGTGCCAACTCCGCCCTCCGGCTGCTCTGGCGCACTTGTCCGCCAGGCTGAAGATCTCGGAGGCATCGCAGACCTCTCTGGTTGCAAGCCTCTCAAGCATCTTCTCGTCCCGGACACTGTCGAAGTGCCGCCACCACAGAAGCACTTTGAATATGCGGAATGGTGTTGCGTACCTGGGAGAACCGCTGGATGAAGGAGCACAGCGACTCCCCAGGTTGTTGCTTGATGGCGTGGAGGTCAGGCTCCATGCCGGGACGGGTGTAGGAGCTGCCGAAGTTGGCGATGAACTGCCGGCAGAGCTCTCCCCAGGAAGTTATGGAACCCTGAGGGAGGTTCATTAGCCAAGACCGGGTTGGGCCGGTCAAGGCGACGGGGAAGTAGTTTGGCCATGACGGCCTCATCCCCTCCTGCGGCAAGCACGGCGGTGGAGTAGATCTGGAGGAACCCCGCCGGGTTGACGCTGCCGTCGTACTTCTCGGGCAGGTGTGGCCGAAACTTGCGCGGCCATCTCGCGAAGCGGAGGTGGGGCTCCAGGGCCGTACATCCTGCCCCTGTTGCTGCAGGCGTTGGTGCCGCGAACGCTTGGTTTGCCGCTGGCACAGTGTACCCCGGTATGGGCAAGGCTGCGCCATAGACCGGGGGGCGCCGTTTGCAGGACATATGGCTGTGGCATATGCTACGTGGCGTATGTCTGGGCAGAGTTCGCGTGGCGAAAGTCTGCGCCTCAGGCAGGGTTGAGGCAGTCGTCATGCTGACGCCGGCCTCTTGGCTGCGACGCCTTCCTCGTCGCCGCTCGAGGAACACTCGGGCGTCTTGGCCCCGGTGGCATCGTTCCAGCTCAGTCGTCAGGTCCGTCGACGGAAGCCTGGTGGAGCTGGAATCCGCCGTCTGTCCGTCAACCGTCGGCGTGCGCGTCAGCGACACAGCCGGTTGGCCGGAGCGTCGTCCCCGCCGAATTCAAGGGTTTGCAGCGGCGACGACAAGACGGTCTACCTCGCGAATCCACTGCTGGGTCGCTGCCTGAGGCGCGTCCCCAGCAGGCGGATTGTGCAGTAGCACTCTTGCTGCGGCTAGCGCACCCCCGCCGGGTACGCCCAGCGCTACTGAAGACCTGACGCTGGTTGGAGCCTGCATTGCCGGGGTCGGTGCTGCCAGAGCCGGCTGCTGGCTCCCAGTGCAGGTATTGGTGCCGCGAACGTTTGGTTCGCCGCTGGCACAGTATACACCGGTATGGGCAAGGCTGCTCCCTAGACCGGGGACGCCGTTTGCGGGGCATATGGTTGTGGCATATGCTGCGCGGCGTATGCCTGGGGCAGAGCTGGCGTGGCGAAGACCTGCCCTTCAGGATGGGTCGAGGCCGGCGTCATGCTGACGCCAGCCTCTTGGTTGCGACGCCTTTCTTGACGTCGCTCGAAGAACACTCGGGCATCTTGGCCCAAGTGGCATTGCTCCAGCTCTGCCCTCAGGTCCGTCGACGGAAACCTGGTGGAGCTGGAGTCCGCCGTCTGCTCGCCAACCATTGGCGTGCGCATCAGCGACACAGCTGGTTGGCCGGAGCGTCGTCCCCGCTGAAGTCGAGGGTTTGCGGAGGCGACGACGAGACGGTCTATCTCGTGAATCCACTGCTGGGTCGCTGCCTGAGGCGCGTCCCCAACAGGCGGATTGTGCAGTAGCGCTCTTGCTGCGGCTGGCGCACCCCCGCCGGGTACGCCCAGCGCTACTGAAGACCTGACGCTGGTTGGAGCCTGCATTGCCGGGGTCAGCGCTGCCAGAGCCGGTTGCTGGCTCCCAGTGCAGGTACAGGTGCCGCGAACGCTTGGTTGCGCCTGACACAGTGTACCCCGGTATGGGCAAGGTTGCGCCATAGGCCGGGGACGCCGCTTGCAGAGCACATGGTTGTGGCTTATTCTGCGCGGCGTACGCCTGGGGCAGAGCTCGCATGGCGAAGGTCTGCCCTTCAGACTGGGTCGAGGCCGACGTCATGTTGTCGCCAGCCTCTTGAGTGCGACGCCTTTCTCGACGTCGCTCGAGGTACACCCGGGCATCCTGGCCCAAGTGACACCGTTCCAGCTCTGTCCTCAGATCCGTCGACTGGAGCCTGGTGGAGCTGGAATCTGCCGTCTGCTCGTCAACCATTGGCGTGCGCATCAGCGACACAGCCGGTTGGCCGGAGCGTCGTCCCCGCTGAAGTCGAGGGTTTGCGGCGGCGACGACGAGACGGTCTACCTTGCGAATCCACTGCTGGGTCGCTGCCTGAGGCGCGTCACCAGCAGGTGGATTGTGCAGTAGCGCCCTTGCTGCAGCTAGCGCACCCCCACCGGGTACGTCCAGCGCTACTGAAGTCCTGACGCTGGTTGGAGCCTGCATTGCTGGGGTCGGCGCTGCCAGAGCCAGTTGCTGGCTCCCATCTTGTACCGACACACTCCATCCTGAGTGTGTTGACATGTACTCCCCCCTGGTCGCGGTTCGCCGCGGACGCGGGGGAGGAGAGTTTGCCGCTGAAGGAAGCTTGGTCATCTTCGTTGGTGGAAACTCGTCGCGCAAGGGGAAAAGTCCCCTACCTGGCGCGCCAAATGTCGAAGTGTTCGGTCGACACTTCCCCCGCGCCTGCACTGGGCAGCCCGCGGAGGTTCTTTTTTCGGTGGGGCTAGACCCTTGCGGAGAGCTTGCGCGGATGGACGAGTTAGTAAGAGCTTGACACTGTGAGTTTTACATGGTTCAGGCCGCCGGAGCGTAAAACCCTACGTCCACGGCGAGCTATGGAGCTCGCTGTATTGTTTGCTGCTCAGGGCCGGAGTCCTGAGCTTGGGGGTGAGTTACAGCTTGGGTGTGAATGGCTAGCGTACGAGTTGCGGAGGTGCGAACCCTTGCTAACGTTGCCTACCCGAGCCTTTTGTAGTCCAAGACTCGGGTGGCTTACAAGGGGGCCCGGGACCCGACAGGTGGTCCCGGGGAGATTGTCTATTATCTACCGTATCTGCAGTTATGCCGGTAGTTGTCTCTGGCGAAGGCTTCTGAGTCTTCGTCTTGCAGCCCTGCCCATGCCGCATGCTAGTCGTAGTGGTTGATGACGGCGGGGGCGGCATGGGATGTCTTGTCGCTGCGTTTATTGGCTGGCAGGCTCTGACACCGCGCGCCAGTCTGCGATGCGACTGGGCGCAACGGCACCTGACAGAGGCGTGCTCCGCGTCTCCGCATCTTGGGAAGGCGCGGGCCTTGAATACCTTGTACGGGCAAGGTATGGGGCGTCTTTACGCCCGCTGCCTACCGCTCGGGGGCAGGCAGCGCTGTTCTGCTGGACACGTGGCGGGCCCGGAGCCCTCCCCAGTGGAGAGGGAGGCCCGGCCCCGCAGGACACGTGGAGCCTTCGGACCTCTCCCCGTGGAGGGGGGGGTCTGGCTTCTGCCGGCCACGTGGCGAACTCGAAGCTCTCCTCTGAGGAGAGGGAGGTCCGGCCCCGCGGGACACGTGGCACCTTCGGAGCTCTCCCCTCGGAGGAGGGAGGTCTGGCTGCTGTAGGCCACATGGCGTGCCCGGAGCTCTCCTATGAGGAGAGGGAGGTCCGGCCCCACTGGACACGTGGCACCTCCGGAGCTTTTCCTGCGGAGAAGGGCGAGGTCCTTAGGCATTTTCCCCTGTGCGCGGGGGTACCCCATATCGCGGGTACCGACAGCTGTGGTGTGCTGCCCACATGAGACCGATCGCCGTCCTTCAGCTAAGTCGTGGCGGTCGTCGTCGATCATGGAAACAGGGGTCGAAACCCGGTGGTTAAGGCGTTGGGAGGGTGGTGCTTGAGCTCAGCGTGTTGCCTAGCAACTCGGGGAGGCGAGGATGCGATTGTTTGCTGTGTTTTCCCGATCGACCGCAAGCTCGGGGAAAAGAAGAATGGCGCCGCCCGGTGTCGCCCGCGAGGATAAGAAGGCATCCGGTCTTCACTTGGCTGAGGCGGGGACGGTCGCGTGGGGGCACGAGCAGGCCGCCCTGGGCGCCAGCGTGCGAAGGGAGGAGCAGCTGGTGGCGCCGGTTGCTTCTCGGTGGCACAGCCGGCAGCTGCTCGGTGGAATTTCCCACCGAGGCTGTGACTTTGTGTGCAAGTCTCCCCTCTTATCTCTATGACATGTGGGTCCCACTCTCAGTTTTAACCTCTGCCTTAACTCCAAATTACTGTTGTAAACAGTAATCCCTACAAAGCCCCTGGTGATTTGAATTATCAACGCTTGAGCCATTTGGATTGGTTAAAATTCAAATTGGGTTTGGTTTGGATGAGCATGTTGATGGTGGTTACATGCTCTTCAAATGTGTTTATCAACTTGCTTCAAATGAGGTGTGTGTGTGGTGATGACACTTCAAGCATGTGTCAAAAACTGAGGCCCTTACACAATGGAGCCATCACACCGAAGCTGAAGCCACATGGGAGCGTGAAGAAGACCTCAAGACAGAATTCCCTCATTTATCCTCTACTATCGAATCTCGAGGGCGAGATTCAATTTAAGGGGGTAGTTTTGTGACACCCTCATTTTTTGATTTCTGCACATATTCATGTTTCATAAATATTTTTATAAGATTGAAACGGAGAAGAATCAAAGGATAGCCAAAAGGAGCCAATTTCAGTTTGCCTGGAGCGCCGTAGACATTTTCCGCGGGCCGCTGGCCACGTGGCGTGTCCGGAGCTCATCCCCGCAAATGGGGAAAGGTCCGACCCCGTGGGACACGTGTTGCCCTGGAGTTAGCCTCTGCGGAAAAGCGAGGCCAGTTCCGCAGGACACGTGTCACCTTCGGAGCTAGTCATCGCGGAAAAAAGAGGACCAGTCGCGCGGTATTTGTGTCGATCTCAGAGCTCACCTCCGAGAGGTCCGGTCCTATTGGACACGTGTCACCTCCGGAGCTAATCTCCAGGAGGTCCGTCACTATTGGACACGTGTGAACCTCGGAGCTCGTCTCTGAGAAGAAAGGAAGTCAGGCGCTGTTAGGACACGTGGCACATTCAAAGCTACCTCCTAAGTGAGGGGAGGTCCAGCACTGACACATGGCACCCCCGGATCCACATTCGAAGAGAGGGGAGGGCCGGAACTGAAACGTGGCATTCGCGAAGCTCGCCTCTGGAGAGAGGGAGGTCCCATGCCGCCAGGACATGTGGCGCAAGTGGAGCTCACCTCTAAGGAAGAGGGAGGTCTCACTCGCCTGACACGCGGCACGACCGGAGCTTGTCTTTGCGGAAAGGGGAGCCCAGGTTCCCGTAGGACACGTGGAGCTTCCGGAGCCCATCACCGTGTAAGGACACGATTCTGAGTCGGTTTTCTTCTGTACGTGTGGGAATCCCCGATACTGAGGAAACCGACACGAATTCACAATGTTACCGCACCCAACTAAAGATAAGTTGTTAAGATTAAAAAATAGTTTGAATGGGACTCTTATTCGAAGTCCAATCAGATTAGAACTCTTTCTTCCTG
Source organism: Neostapfia colusana (assembly GCA_030760725.1). Classification (NCBI taxonomy): domain Eukaryota; kingdom Viridiplantae; phylum Streptophyta; class Magnoliopsida; order Poales; family Poaceae; genus Neostapfia; species Neostapfia colusana. Next base: position 103,919,041 of record JASWHV010000002.1, on the reverse strand, counting down.
ATTATAAATAGAACCAAAAACTTTTGGCCGAAACCACAAACTTCTTTTCAACTCCTGAGCTGACGACTCAGAGCCCTAGCCCCAGCTCACCGAGTAAAACTCTTCGCCGGAGTTCAGTCGCGAGAGATCGCCGGAAGAGAGCCCTAACGATCTCTCTTGCTAGGAGAAGAACTCCGAGACCAAGAAGAACGTAAGGTAGGTCTCCAATACTATCTTACGATATCACTGCGTTTTCTTTGCATTTGTTCTTTGATTCCTTTTGAACAGAAGTTTTTTCGTGGACAGATCACGTGTTGATCGGTTTGATCTAGAGTCAAGATCATCGCCATGTCTACATTTGATCCGAACACCTCTGTTCATCGTAAAACCCATGCAAACCATGCAAGAACACGTACAAACTGATCTAATAGAGACTGATCATAGGATATCATACATATGCATCATCGCATCTAGTTAAAGTTTGTGTATGATATTGATTGTTGTAAATCTTGTATGTGCGTGATCATGTATAGAAGGACAAGCTCAGGGAGCTACCTTCGACGGACTACAACAACAAGATTTTGAGCAACCGGAACAGGCAGAACAAGACAAGTGCCCCTTGACCATATTGATCCCATATTTTGGAAAAACTGTTTTGTTTGTGAAAAGGTGTGTGTGCTTGAGTCAAACATGATGGGAAACCCTTTCATAGGAGTTTACTAATTTTGTTAGCCACCCTTCTCACCGGGGAAGTTTATGAGTTGGGTATGGTTTTTGATTTTATGCTTCGCTGAGTCCATGGGATATGAGAAACGAGATAGATGTGTCTAGCTAACTGCACTCGTATGAATAATGAGAAACTGATGTTGTGAATGAACATGGATCAGAGGGAGATCTAGGCAAGCCTGGGTTTGTGAATGAGGTAAAATGAGATGGCGGTTTACTTGCCGTAGATCTAAGCACCGGTTCATGCGAGCACATGCCAGAATAACAGTGCCACCACAAGGCCAAGTATGGGTGCGGCTTAGCTGACTAATTAGGTAAGTTACTAGATTTTTATGGACCGTGGAAGGCGTGGGGAATGGGAGTCGAGTGAGGACTGCCCTGGGAACTGCATGGCACAAGAGGGAGCCCGTGGGTGGGAGAATCGGAGATTCTAGCCTGCCGGTGAAACCTTAGTGAGTCCATACATCTAGTAACCCCTTTGTAAAGGCCATTTTGTGATCTCTTGGCCATACACCGACGGTTGTGTACTGGTATAATGGAGGTTCTGCAGTCGCCGACGGGTGACAAAATCATAAAATTGTGGGTAAAGAGGTGCAACCTCTGCAGAGTCTAAAACTATCATGATAGCCAAGCTTATGGTCACGAGCGCCTGGCCGACTTCCATGATTAGTTGGATGGTTATTTTGGGATGGTTTTGAAAGGTTTTGGATATGGTTTGGTTTTGGTTTTTGGGACTGATGAGTCCGGGTGATAAGATTTGGTTACATGACTGTTGAGTCATGGCAACGAGATTGGTCTCGGTGTGAGACGGAATTGTTTATGAGATAAAATGGTAGCGAATACGAGACGGTATTCGTGAGATGGTAGCGAATACGAGAAGGTATTCGTGAGCAAGAATGAAGTTGATTAATGTCTGGTTGGACATGAAAAGTAATGAACATAATCGAGGTATGATTGATATTTTAATACATGTTGAGATTACGTTCACTTAAAGTTAAGTTGCTGTTTTATCGTGGTTTTGATAAATAACTTTGCTTTCTGCAATGAGCCTTTTTATACTTACCTTGTTGCAATGAGCCTTTCTGCAAAGTGTCCCATCTGTCCACATGCAAAGCATGCCTTGTTGCCCACGACAGCAGGTATGTTGGGGCGGGAGTTTTGAATAGGAGCACCCATGTTGGGTCGGGGCGCAGGAGGCAAAGGCACACGAGGTGCTTGCATGGCAGGACGTTGCTGTGGTGGCTGATTTGGGCGAAACGATGCATACTGTGGTGCAGCTGGGGGCATGTACGGAGGGCGTACGTTGCTCCCTTATGGCTGGTATGGCATCTTTCTTTTGCCCTCTTACTCGATCCCTCGGATCTTGCTTTCAGCCACTATGGCTTTGTCAACTAGCTTCTGGAAGCTCGCATAGTCATTGTTGAGGAGCTGAACCTGGATCTCATTGTTCAACCCTCTCATGAACAAATACTGCTTCCGTTGGTCCAAATTGACATCTTCGGGGGCATACCTTGAAAGCTGCGTGAACTTGTTAAGATACTCATTCACGCTCTTCTTGCCTTGGCGGAGACCCTCAAACTCTTGCCTTTTTAGCACCATGACACCAGCAGGGATGTAATGAGAGCGGAAACACTCCTTGAACTCATTCCAAGTAATAGTCTCCGGGTCGACATGAGCGTTGCATAGAGCATCCCATCAACCAGCGGCAGCTCCCATAAGTTGGTGCGATGCGAAGAGAACTTTTTCTCGGTCATTGCACTGAACTATGGCAAGCTTCTTCTCCATAGATTTTAACCAATCATCTGCCTCATGGGATCATTAGCTTGAGCAAATGTGGATGGTTGAGTCCTCATGAACTCTCCCAGTCGGTTGTGAGCTGACGGTGGTGGCGGTGGTGGTGGCGGTGGTGCAGGAACGGAGTTATTGTTGTTGGCTTGCAGCTGACCCAAAGTTTGGATCATGGCTTGCATGAGCTGATTGTACATGGCCATCAACTGTTCCAGATTGTTTGCACCAGCTCCGGGGTTGTCATTCTCAGGAACCTCAACGTGGTCATCATTTTGGTTGCCACGGATGTTCCTCCCTTGGCGGTCGGCGTTTCCTCTCACCATCTGTTAGGGACAGTTGTGTAGAATAGAGGTCAGAAGTTTAGAGTGATCCCTCCAACTATATGCATCAAGATGAATGGACTATATATCATCCTATATGAGGATGTGAACAAGTGCCGAAGCATCTCACATCTCTCTACTATGTGTGGATATGGACAATGCTTGAAACATCCCACAACTCACACTAAGCACTCAAGCACAACAATCATCACAAAAGTTCAGTACACAACTCCTATTCAAGGCTTACTCAATGGGGGTCCTATGTGGTTTGGGGTGATACCGATCTGTGACTACCAATCTGTGACTTTGTCCTATGGTCAATGGGGTTCTAATGCCAATCTATGCATTCTACCTAGTCTTGCATCCTATTTTTAGCGTGGCTCCTAATACCAATCTGCGACTATGCTTGCGTCCTATGGTCAACCGTGGTTCAGCTACCAATCTGTGATCAATCTAGGCTTGTGACCTACAGTCAACCATGGTAGCTTGATACCAATCTGTGAATTGTACAAATCTATGATCTTATCTAGACCTGTGACCTACTGTCAACCGTGGTATCTATACCAATCTTTGACCTATCTAGGCGTGTAACCTACGATCAACCGTGGCTCTGATACCAATCTGTGACGCCCCGGTTCTGTGAGGAACCTGGACTGATGCGTATGTGTGCCTAGAATGTTCATCACACAAACACATATAATCCACAAACTGAATTTCAGAATAATACCGCGAGTAACAGGGTTGATTACAATGTCTCATGAGTCGTAGACTCATTCTAGCAGCAAAAGTCTTATCTTAGCAGCGGAAGTCTTATTCTAGCAGCGGAAGTCTTTATTCTAGCAGCGGAAGTCTTCTAAACTATTGCGAAAGCAACTAAGCAGCAACAGCGGCTCCATCTCTACTCCACAGGAAAGTTGAGGATCGATCATACGCCTAATACTCCACTTGGTCTTCATAGTACTCCTCTCCTGTTGCTAATGATGTATGATAATGCAAGGGTGAGTACATGACGTACTCAGCAAGTGTGAAAAGTATGACATGTAGCTTACAACAGGGAAGGTATAAAAAGACTCATTACAGAAAAGTAAAATTTATTTCACAAACATGATAAAAACAACAACTAACTTTAAGTGAATATAATCCCAACATGTATTTAAACATCAACATACCTCCATCATTATTCACCACTTTTCATATCTCATCCGAACATTTATCTTTCTCAACTTTTCACATGCTCATGAATATCATCTTGTATTCACTACCATCTCATTTAATATTCAATTCCATCTCATAACCGAGATCAAATCTCATTGCCATGACTCAACAATCATGCAACCGATCTCATTACCCGGACTCAACAGTCCCGAAAACCAAATCCAACGACCAAAACATCACCAAACCAATAACCAAACCAAATACCATCCCAATAACCATCCCATCTAATCATATAAGTTGTCAAGACGCTTGTGACCGTAAGCTCGACTATCATAATAGTTTTACACTCTGCAGAGGAGGCACCACTTTACCCACAAGTTTGTGATTTCGTCACCCGTCGATGACTGCAGAACCTCCATTATACCAGTACACAACCGTCGGTGTATGGTCAAAAGATCACAAAATAGCCTTTACAAAGAGGCTACTAGATTTATGGACTCACTAAGGTTTCACCAGCTAGCTAGAATCTCCAATTCTCCCACCCACCGTCCCCCTCTTGTGCCATGCAGTTCCCAAGGCAGTCCTCACGCGACTCTCATTCCCCGCGCCTTCCACGGTCCATAACAATCTAGCAACTTACCTAATTAGTCAGCGAAGCCGCACCCATATTTGGCCTTGTGGTGGCACTGTTATCCTGGCATGGCTGGCATGAACCGGTCCTTAGATCTATGGCAAGTAATCACCATCTCATACTACCTCATCCATTAATCAAGCTTGCCTAGATCTCCCCTAAATTCATCCATTATCAACACCAGTTTCTCATTAACATTATTCATATGAGTGCAGTTAGCTAGACACATTCTATCGCTTCCCATATCCCGTAGATTAGCGAAGCAAAAGTAAAAACGACCATACCCGACTCATCAACTGTCCCAGCGACAAAGGTGGTTAACAAAACTAGTAAACTCCTATGAAAGGGTTTTCCATCAAGTTGACTCAAGCACACACACCTTTTCACAAACAAAACAGCTTTTAAAAACATGGGATCAATATGGTCAAGAGGCACTTGCCTTGTTCTTGCGGCTTCTGTTGCTCACGAATCTCGAAGTCTTGTTGTTGTAGTTCTTCGTAGATAGTTCCGTGAGCTTGTTCCTCTATTCATGATCACGCACATACAGGATTCACAACAATCAATCATCATGCACAAACTTTATTCAAGATGCAATAGTGCATATGCATGCTAATCCTATATGGTGTTTTTTATAGATCAGTTTCTACGTGTTCTTGCATGGCTTGCGTGGGGTTTCACGATGAACAGAGGTGTAGAGATTAAATGTGGACGTGGCAATGATCTTGACTCAAGATCTAGATCAGACCGATCAACATGTGATCTGTCCACGAAAAAGCTTCTGTTTGAAGGAATCGAAGAACAGATGCAAAGAAAACCGTGATCTCGTTGTAAGGTGATAATAGAGACCTACCTTGCATCCTTCGGGTCCTTCCTCCTTGCAAAAACAGATCGTCGGCTCTACTCCGACGATGGCGATCGTGGTCCGGGATCGTCGGCGGTCTTCTCCGGTGGTCAAACTCCGGCGAAGAGGTTTAGCTCGGCGAGTTTGGGGGCTAGGGCTTCTAAGTTGTCATCTTAGAAAAGATGTTACGACCAAGGGGGTTGTTTCGGGTTCTATTTATAATCGGGAAGAGAAGAGTCCTAATCTGATTGGATTTTGAATAAGAGTCCTATTCAAATTATTTTTGAATCTTAACAACTTATCTTCAATTGATTTGGTACGGTAGCAACGTGGAATTCGGATCGGTTTCCTTCCTTGTCAGTATTCCCGCGCGTACAGAAGCAAAAACCGCTTCAGATCTCTTCACCTTTGCGGTGATGAGCTCCGGAGGCTCCACGTGTCCTGCGGGGACCGGGCCTCCCTTTTCCAGAGAGGCGGGCTCCTGTTGTGCCGCGTGTAAGGCGGGCGAGACCTCCCTCTCCCTCAGAGGTGGGCTCCGTGTGCGCCACGTGTCTGGTGGGACGGAACCTCCCTTCTCTCCAGAGACGAACTCCGCGTACGCCACATGTCAGTTCCGGACCTCCCCTCTCTTCGGAGGTGGCTCCGGGGGTGCCACGTGTCAGTGTCGGACCTCCCCTCCCTTCGGAGTTGGGCTCAGATAGTGCCACGTGTCCTAGCAGCGTCGGACTTCCTTTCTGCTCAGGGATGAGCTCCGAGGTTGACACGTGTCCATCAGCGTCGGACCTCCCGGAGGTGAGCTCGAGGTCGACACGTGTCCAACAGTGTCGGACCCCCCGGAGGTGAGCTCCGGAGGTGACACGTGTCCAGTAGGACCGGACCTCTCGGAGGTTAGCTCCGAGAGCGACACGTGTTTAGCGGGGCCGTGATGCGGACATCGCTACCGTTGATACAACCACAACACCAGCCCATTCACCACTCTCAGCTAATCAAGGTCCAATGACACGCGCTCGTGCACGCCAACTTAATTATCAGGTGAATTCATTCCTGGCTGTTCAAAGTAATTATCCTTCAAATGGGGACCTATTAAAGCCTTGTGATGACCTTGTTATTATTAGGTGCTTGGGAATTGATCCAGCTAGGAGGGATGGAGGGATTAATGCAATAAAGGCTGCTTCACCCGAGGAGAAATCTTGAGGCTGGGGCCATGTAATAAAGAGAGATTTAGACAAATAAGGAAAGGAATAAGAGAAATCTCGTCCAACTTTGCTGCTGGATGAAATTCCCTCTTTCTTCCCCCATTTAAAGATAGATGTGCTATAATAAGGAAAGAAATAGAGGAAATCATATCCTGCCTTGCTGCTGGATGGGTTTCCCTCTTTCTTTCCCTATTAAATGGTAGTCTACCACAGAAAAAGGAAGGGAATAAGAGAGATCACGTCCTACCTTTGTTGCTGGACGAATTTCCCTCTTCCCTCCCCTATTTAAGTAGTCCAAGAGCTCCTTGACAGGGTGGGTTTTTGTTTTCTGTAAGTTTAGCCATTGCTACTTCCTTGTAATGCAAGTGTCGACGAGAACTTCCGGTTACTTGAATCAGAACCCCAACTTTTTCACACCCATGAGTGTTTGCTTGTTATCTTGTTCTTGCTTGTTCTTCGATTGCTTGCAGGTTCAAGGCTGTTCTTGGCACGGCAAGTACAGCAACAACAGGAGCCGGTGTAACTATCGCTAAGGCACATCATCCTTGTGGTTGTTGTAGTCGGGTAGCACAACGTCGACCTCCACCCAAATCATAGTTACCAGGAGACGGTGTAACTGTCGCTCAAGGCGCCACACCATTCTGGTTGTGGTAGTCGGGCAGCCAACGTCAGCCTCCACCAAATTCGTTTATTACCAACATCTCTTATCGAAAGATAGGGCATCCCCCGTACCCATTGGGTTCATCAAGTGGTATCAGATTTCAGGTTGCTCGGTGAGATATTTCCTTCTCCTTGTTATTCATTTACCTACAGTCCACTTTTGGCTACAAAAGTTTGCTCTAAAAAAATCCTAAAAACACTTTGAGCCTTTTGCTTGACTACTTAGCTCTCGACTTGTTGAATTCACGGTTGCCTTTTTGTGTCAAGTTGCTGGTTCTAAGTTTTTCACCGCTAGAGTTTTGAGTTCATGCCACTTTGTTCTCAGTCCATTTCCATTATTTACCCAAAGTTGAGAAAAAAGGCAAGTGCAAAAGAAAAGCTGCACGGATCAGCAAGAAAAAGGCACGTGCAAAAAGAAAAGCCGCACTGATTACAATCACAAAAAAAAAGTTTCTAAGTACAAAAAAAAGAGAGATAATTTGTGTAACATTTGTTTCATGTTTCGAAGTTCAACTTGCTGTTTTCAACGTTGTTGAAACACAACGGATCGGGCTGTTCGAACTTCCCTACCATAGTAATCCAACGTCACGTGGAGTTACGGCTCATGTCTCTAGTATGGTTTGAGCTAGGACCAGCACAATACCATCGTGGAACGTTTATTCAACTTGTTGTGACTAATGTGGTACTAGCTGTTCCTTTGCACAAATTGTGTCTAGCATCCACCTACAGCTCCACAAAATTGTCTACGACACCATAAGGTTGTGCTGGCAGCCACCGTTTGTTGTTGTTCTTGCTGATTGCCGGCGCCTCCTGCATCGCATGGTATGAACTTGTAAGACCTTGATTTCTTGCTAGTGAGGAATTGTGCTGTCCTACCACCTCTTAGCAACTGTTAGGATTAATCTGCTTGTTGTTGTATTTCCTTTCTTTACTAACCATATCAGCTGATGCGAATGGGACATCTCCACATTCACCACGTACGAGGGGCATCATTCAGCATTTCGAACGCCAAGTAAAGCTACACATAGATGTTCTCAATGAGGATATTCAAGTCACCAATGAACGCATTGGTCAATTAGAGTCGACGCAGATTTGCACCAACACCAAACTGACCACATTAGAAAGCACTGCTGGGGCTATTAACACTTCTCTTGCAGCAATCATTGACCAATTGGAGAGGATGGAACAGGTTGGACGCGAAGAGAGGCAAAGACGTGTTGGTGACAGCCACGACTCTGTTGGCAGTGCTACAAGATATGACGAGGCGGAGTATTCGGCGAATACCGAGCTTGATGATGGACCTTTTAGGTATCGACGGCAGCCACGTCGCGACCATCGTGGTATGGGTGGTCGAGCTCAACGACGCGAGGTACGTGACAATGACGATTCCCTACGCAGCATTAAATTCTCCATACCACCTTTTGATGGTAAATATGATCCGGATGCATATCTGTCTTGGGAATTGTCAGTAGATCAAAAATTTGCATGCCATGATTTCCCTGATGATAAAAAGGTTAGAGCTGCCACTAGTGAATTCACTGACTTTGCTTCTGTTTGGTGGCATGAATATCAAACTAAAAATCCAGCTACCGTACCACAAACTTGGAATGCTTTGAAACGAATCATGTGTCGTCGTTTTGTTCCTTCCTATCATGCTCGTGACCTGTTGCATGAATTACAACAACTTAGGCAAGGCAACAAATCTGTTGAGGAATACTATCAAGAACTTCAAATAGGCATGATGCGTTGTGGCCTAGTTGAAAATGAAGAGGCTGCAATGGCTAGGTTTATGTGTGGTTTAACAAGAGAAATTCAGGACATATTGGCTTATAAGGAATACACTAACGTCACTCGATTATTCCATCTTGCTTGTAAGGCTGAAAGAGAAGTGCAGGGACGACGTACAAGAACTAACATTTCTGCAGGTCGAACTATCTTATGGCAGTTCCGCTCAAGTACTGCTGGTACTAAGCATGATTCTCCAGACGATGCTTCCAATGGGTTGCCCAGGACTACATCAAAATCAGCACCTTCGCGTGCAATCGAGACAACAAAAGGATCCACCCAAGTTGCAACCAACACTTCTTCTTCCATTGCTTCTACCGGGAGAACAAAAGACATTCAATGCCTCCAGTGCAAGGGTTTTGGGCACCTACGAAGGGACTGCCCAAGCAAGCGTGTGCTGGTTGTACGAGAAAATGGTGAGTACTCATCCGCTAGTGATTTAGATAATGAAACATATGTCATGCTTGCTGCACAAGCAGCAGGAAAGAAGAATGATGATGAAGAGCACATTGGGGCTGATCATGCTGCCCACTATGAGAGTCTTGTTGTGAGGCGTGTCTTGAGTGCCCAAATGATCAAAGCTGAACAGAACCAGCGACACAATCTATTCCAAACTAAGTGTGTAGTTTTGGAACGATCGTGTCGGCATTATTATTGATGGAGGAAGGTGCAACAATTTAGCAAGTGCTACCATGGTAGAAAAGCTTGGGATGACAACACTTCCACATCCACATCCCTACTACATCCAATGGTTCAACGACAGTGGTAAGCTTAAGGTAACACGTCTGGTTCGTGTCGAATTTGCAATTGGTTCCTACCATGATTACATTGATTGTGATGTGGTACCTATGCAAGCTTGTTCTATGCTATTTGGTCGACCTTGGCAATTTGATAAAGATACATTACATCATGGTAAATCAAATCAATACTCTTTCATGCATCATGAGAAGAAACTTGTTTTGCACCCGATGTCCCCTGATGCCATTTTGAAGGATGACATTGCTAGAGCTTGCAAAGAGAAAAATAAGAAATCTGCTGAAAATGAAAATCCAGATGTCGTGAAGAAATCGGTACAGTGGAAGGTGCAGTGGAAGCATCACTCAGAAGAGGAAGCCACCTGGGAGCGGGAAGATGAGCTAAAGGCTCAATTTCCGGAATTGTTTTCTTAGAACCACCGATCTCGAGGACGAGATTTCTTTTAAGGGGGGTAGAGCTGTAACACCCCAAGATTTTGATTCAAAACCCTAAATCATGTTAAGAGGGGGATTTAAAAATTTTTGGACGTGTTCCATGTTTTGCAAAAATTCAAATTCAAACTGGAATTCAAATTAAACTCAAATCAGAAAAGAAATAGAAAAAGAAAAAGAGAAAACAGAAAAAACCGGCCAGTGGGCCGAAACCCACCAGCCGGCCCAGCCAGCGCCCGCGCCAGCCCGCAGCCGTGCGCGCTGCTGCCTCACACTGACAGGCGGGGCCCACCCGATCGTCGTCTACCTCGCGCCAGCGCCGGACTCCCTCGCGCCCGAATCAAAACCGATCGGGATTTCGGCGTATCCATGCTGAATTCTGTTCGTAGGCGACGCGGACATGATCTAAACCACCCCGCCGCCCTCCCCCGTCTATAAAAACCCCGGCCTCGTTCTGTTTTTCCCACGCGATCGCCGATTTTTCCTCCGGTGAGAACCGAGACTTCTCCGGCGAATTCTGGCTGATCTAAGCTCGGAAATTCCGATCTAACTCGCTGGTCTTGATCCACCGCCTCCGGGGAACCTTGCAGGTGCAGAAAACTCGGTGACTTGCGGTGTAAACACAGCGCCGACAAGCTTCGCCGTGGTTTCGCCTCGGACCTCGTCGCCGATCACCTTCCAGGACCTCCGAGCTCAAGAAAACCCCCGAGGTGAGATCCCCGACCTCCACTCTACCGATCTATGCCATAAAATCACAGTTCTAGGAAGAATTCCCGAAGATACGAAAGTTTCCGGCGAGATCGCCGCTTTCCGCCGCCGTGCGCCGCCGGCAGCGCCGCCCGCGCTCGATCAGAGCGACGTGACCACTTGTGCGCTGTTTATTTTAAATCGCACGGTAGGGTTTAAATTCCCGCGTACCGGTTCGATGTTATAATCTCGGCCGTCGGTTTAAAATCGGACAGTCCACGTCAGCCCCGCGTTATAAAGACTGGAAATCTTACGTGCTACCCCCTAGGGTTCTCGGGAAATAAGAGCTAGTCCCGGAAACTTCTGATCTAGCCCCTGGAACTTCAGAAAATCATGTAAATTCATTTAAAAATCAGTTTTAGCCCCTGGACTTAATAAAAATTAAGAAAAACTCCTCTGATAAGTGTAGCTAGACCCCTGGAAATTCTTAAAATAATATAATAGCCCCTGTAGTAGGGTGAGTTTACCTTTTTAGCCCTGTTTAGTATTTAATTTAGGAAATTGAATATGTGGATAGTGTTTAACAATTAAAAAGTGGGACAAACATATTGTCAAAATTTAATTAAAGACTTTCTCAGTATTTAGGAAACTTTGGAGTGAGATAAAAACATATTTTTGGGCTGAATTGAATCTGTTAAATTTATTATTCACATTTAGGGACACATTTTTAAGTAATGAATAGTTTTAGAAAATAGGGAAAATAATTGTGAAATAGTTTACATCAGAGGCCAAGGTCAAAAAAATATGTTATTAAATTATTTAGGACCAGAACCTATTCTGTTAGATGATGTGTATTACTAATTTCATAATAAAGAACACATTTATGTATAGGAAAATAAATCTGAAAATATAGCAACTAGTAAATGATAAATGGAGTTTCTAGAACCCAAAGAATTCATTTTAAGGTTGGTAGAAATTCTAAAGGCACATATGGAGAAGAAAAATACTTTTCATACATACTTGGTAGTGAAAAGGTGTAGTAGTTGAATATAAGGAATTTATTTAAATTTGAAACACACACATATATATATATATATATATATATATATATATATATATAGTATGTAAGTATAAATGTGAACACCAAAGTAGGAATCATATACACATGATTAAAAGTGCATACAAGCCACAAATCAACACACATAGAGTAACCACAACACATATAATGGTGAATGACTTTCATAAATGTGAATGTGTGGTTTGTATGAAGTGGAAGTGTGAACTATGTCTTATGGATTGTTGTTTTTCTTTTGCTATGTGTGATGGTATGATGTAGAACCTGCTCAAGAGCAAGTTATTCCTTTCCAAGATCAGGACTACCCATTCCAAGAGCAGCAGGAAGGAGGCAAGTGTCCTTGACCACTTTGATCCTATGCTAGGATGTGTAGATAGAATTATTTGCATTGTCAATTGAAATATGAAACCCATGCTAGGAAGTTTCCCTAGAATTGCATTACCTTGTTTCCTTGTAGCTTGGGTTGGGATTCATTTTATCATGTCATTTATTATTATGCATATGCTTAGCCATGCTTAGAATGGGATATTTGGGTTATGAGATCATCAATTTATTTTACCATACTCTTGAATGAGACATTGTGAGTTATGTAGAGGTAGGGATCAAGGCAAGTTGGATGTTTTGGTTGGTGTTGGATGCACGAGACTCGGGTTTGTGTTTAGTACTTGCCTGGATCCTAAGGACCGGTTCATGGAGCATGTAACCTGGCTTTACAGTGCCAACCACATGCTGAGATGGGGCAGCTTAGCCAATTAATTAGGTGTATCCCCGACGTAGTATGGGTGTGTTGGATGGTGCGGGGAGTAGGTGTCAGCTGGACTACCATATGAACCGCAAGGCTCAAGAGGGGGCCACTGCAGCGGGGTTGGAGCCTCTTGTATGCTGTTAGGGGTGAAACCTCAGTGGGCCCACGCTCGTCGGGAATCCCTTTGTAAAGGCTTCGTAGTGATCTCCTGGCTACACACCTGGGAAGTGTGAATGTGGTTCGTAGCCACTGGCATAATGGAGGTTCTTTTAGTCCACCCGGCAACGGGGGATGAAATCACTACATGTGGGTACAGTGGTACAAACTCTGCAGAGTCAAAACTGTCATGACAGCCGTGCTCACGGTCAAGAGCGGCTTGAACTTATTCATGATTAGAGGTTTTGGAAGTTGTGGATGTTAAGCGGGGAGCTTAACGTTGGAAATGATGTTATGGTTATTGGATTATGATGATGGGATGGGAGATTGGGACCATTTCACCTGTGTAGTAATGTAGATGCTTAATAAGCTAAGGTGATAGGTATTAAATGCGTAGTGCTTTAACCATGAGTTCAACCTCTCCTTGGTCTAGCCATGCATGAGATAATTTTCCCACACTTGCTGAGTACCATTGGTACTCAACCTTGCATATTTTGTTGGTTTATATTGCTGCTCAGGTCAAGATAATGAGGTGGTCTATAATGACCAAGACGTTGGACCCGAAGAAGGTTTCTAGGTTCATGGAGACCCCCGGGCAAAGCCTGTGACGGAGCCCTCAAGAATAATATTCCGCTGCTAGATTATTTACTTGTGATGAACTTATTATTGTCCATCGAGACATTTGCTATGTAAGACCTATTTATATTCGACACCTGGCTTGTAATAAATGATGCTTCACTATTTGTCATCACATGTATGAGAAAATGATCCTGGCATACATGTGATATTCACTTGGTTGTTTTTCAGAAAAACCGGGTGTGACAGAAGTGGTATCAGAGCCAAGGTTGCCCATAGGAACGTGGACCTAGGTAGAAATGGACGTATTTAAGGGCCCTATTTTCTTAAAAACTATTTTACAAAGGTGTGGATTGAAAAGTGTTATTTAAATGAGACACTTTCTTCATCTTACCCCAACTTTCATTCAAAATAGGATTTTCGTTTGAGAGTTTATCTAACCTAATTTTAAATTCTTTTTGTTTTAGATGGTTCGCATGATTCGCACCGCTCGCAAGTCCACAGGAGGGAGAGTTCCCGTAGTTGCCCTTGCCGAAAGAGAGGAGAGCCGCCCGGTGACGTACCTTTCCTACGGATTGGCAGTAGGAGGCTTATTGCGCCGTCTTCGGCATATGCTCGAAGCCGCCGGCAACACGGGCAAGCTAATCATCCACTATAACTCCACCAGGACCATCCGTGAGAAGAGGGAAGAATGGAGCTCAGAGATGAGGATTATACACGAAAATCAGCTGCTTAAGATTCACCACTCTCCAGCTTGTCGAGCAACACAGGTCGATGCGGAGAAAGATGTCACCTGGGAGGCCATCACCTGCCAGAGCCACATCTATCGTCGCCACTTGGACAAAACTGAGTACATGTATGTCCTCCAACGTGAGAGTGGTACCACGTAGTACAAGTACCCACCAGTGCAGCAAGGGACTTCCCATGGGCACATGGACTTGTGCTTGGAGGATACTGCTATGCTCAGCACTCGACTGCAGGAGTGTCAACAAGAGCTTCAGGATGTCCGGGACACCCTGAAGGAAACGGAGGCGTTGCTGCGAGCCTGCTTAAAGGCGAGAGAAAGAGGAGATGGGAATGAACTGTGTGTCACCGTGAATGATACATGGACTCCTGACTCTCAGGATCGCCGAGCGATCAGGCGTCGTTGCACTTCTCCACCAGCAGCCTCCCCACCCAAAGCAGAGTCAGAAGGAAGCCGAAATGATGAGGAAGATCCTGAGGAGCCAGCTCAAGAAAACGAGTAGTGTAGAGTCCCTCCCTTAGTCAGCAAGATGTCGAATAGGCGAGTCGTTAAGTTAAGTTAATGGTGTGATAATGCTTGGTGTGTGACGTGAGCTGTGGAAACCATGAGCAATTGTCCACAGCCTCGTCTGTAGATTATTTTGTTTTGGTGTGTGAACCCACATGAAATAATATTGCATTTATTCTTGTGTGAAAAGTGAACCCTTAGAGAAGAATAACAAAGCCTCAACACTTCAAAGTACAAACAAATGAAAGTAGTAAGATGATACTAAATGCTTTCAAATTAACATTGGTTGATTCTGCCAGATGGCCGGAAGAGGAAAAGGACGTGCTGCCAACCCCGCCAACAACAACGATGAGGCCTGCAACCCTCATCTTTCTGGAAGCCAGGACAGGGGTGGTCGCCGTGAGGGAGTTGATCCCATCCATCAAATGCTGGAGAATCAAAATCAGCTCATCCAGAACTTGACTCAAGTGATGGCCAACTTGCATCAAGTTCCACCTCCACAAGCTGCACCACGCCAACCAAGGTTGAGTGAGTTTCTAGGAACTCAACCTCCAAAGTTTGCAAGTGCTGCTGAACCTCTGGAGGCAGATGATTGGCTGAAGACCACTGAAAGTAAGATGAGGATCATACAATGCCAAGGGTATGAGAGGGTGCTGTTTGTCTCTCACCAATTGCATGGACCTGCTGCTGATTGGTGGACCGCCTACGTAGCCGCCCATCATGACCCTGAGAACATCACTTGGGAAGAGTTCAAGCGTAGGTTCCGCAACCATTACATCCCAAGAGGTGAACTCAAAAACAAAAGGAAGGAGTTTTTGGGACTGCAGCAGGGAAACATGACGGTGAGGGAATACCTCACTAAATTTACCCAACTATCCCGTTATGCCCCATGGGACATAGAGACTGATGAGCAGAAACAAGATTGTTTCGTGGAAGGACTTACCGCAGAGATGCAGTGTGCAATGTCCTCGAATGAGTATGAAAGCTTCCAAAAGATGGTGGACAGAGCATTTGTGGTAGAAAGGAAGCTAAAGGCCTTGGAAAATGAGAATAAGAGGAAGGCCGGTTGGTCACATCAAGCTTCGGGAAGCAACACTCGCCTCCGTACGATGCAGCAACCTACGGGGCAGACGAGCCGTGCTGCGGTACCCTACTCAGCACCAAGAGGGTACAACCCGAACTACAGGCCTCCGACAGCACCAGCACAGCCACCACGTCAGTTTGTACAGCAGCCTCGCCCTGCATATCCACCTCGACCAGCAGTACAAGGACCCCCAAACCAAACCCAAGACAGCAAAGGCCAGGCACCTAAGGCTGGGGTGCAATGTTTTAGTTGCGGAGAAGTGGGGCACTACGCCCATAAGTGCCCAAAGAAGAAGCCCACACAGCCTCAACAGCAGAATGTAATGAGAGGACGGGTGAACCACGTCACGATGGAGGAAGCACAAGAGGCACCCGACGTGGTAGTTGGTAAGTTTCCTGCCAATATACACATTGCAACCCTGCTGTTTGATTCTAGTGCTACCCACTCATTCATTGCTCAAGGGTTTGTTAAGAAGCATGACCTAGCAACAACACAAATGAACCATATGCTAGCCGTAAACTCTCCGGGTGGAGAAATAAGGACAAGACAAGTGTGTCCCAAAGTGAACCTAGACATTAATGGGGTAGTATTTACTGCTAACCTCATAGTGATAGATTCACCAGGGATAGATATTATTTTGGGTATGGATTGGTTGACCAAACATAAAGGAATCATCCATTGTTCGACCAGAACGGTGGAACTAACTCACCCTAGTGGCACAAGAGTAAAGTTCATAACAATACACGAGCCTAGGAGGGACATTAAATTAAATCAAGTTGAGGTGAAAGTGGAGGAGATCAGGATTATCCGGGAATATCCAGATGTGTTTCCGGAAGAATTGCCAGGTATGCCTCCCGATCGTGAAGTGGAATTTGCAATTGAGCTAGTGCCGGGAACAGCCCCGATATACAAGAAACCTTATCGGATGGACTCCAAGCAGCTAGAAGAACTCAAGGATCATTTGAGAGAATTGACGGGGAAGGGGTATATTCGTCCTAGTTCCTCACCATGGGGAGCTCCGGTGATATTTGTGCCCAAGAAGGACGGAACCCAAAGGTTATGCGTGGATTACCGTGCATCGAATGAGGTAACCATCAAGAACAAGTACCCATTACCCCGCATTGAAGACTTGTTTGATCAGTTGAGGGGAGCTTGTGTGTTCTCGAAAATTGATCTCAGGTCGGGATACCACCAACTCAAGATAACGCAATCTGATATTCCCAAGACAGCTTTCGTGTCTTGGTACGGACTGTATGAATACACTGTCATGCCTTTCGGGCTAACTAATGCCCCGGCATACTTCATGTATCTCATAAACAAGGTATTCATGGAATATCTGGACAAATTTGTTGTGGTTTTCATAGATGACATTCTCGTCTTCTCCAAAGATGAAGAAGAACATGAGAAACATCTAAGGTTGGTGTTGCAAAGGCTGAGAGAACACCAACTATATGCCAAGTTGAGCAAGTGTAAGTTTTGGCTGAAGAGAGTTCCCTTCTTAGGACATATAATCTCGGAGGGAGGAATCTCCGTGGATCCTGCCAAAATCGAGGATATACAGAAGTGGAAGACCCCTGACAATGTCGGGGAAGTTCGAAGCTTCTTGGGATTGGCTGGATACTATCGACGGTTTATTGAGGGATTCTCTAAGATCTCAAGACCCCTCACCAAACTGTTGGAGAAGGGAATCACATTCACATGGACGCCACAGTGCGAGACGAGTTTTCAGGAGCTAAAGAAAAGATTGACAACAGCCCCAGTGTTGGTTATGCCAGATATGCAGAAGAATTTCATGGTGTACTGCGATGCCTCTAGAAACGGGTTGGGATGTGTTCTCATGCAAGAAGGGCATGTCGTGGCTTATGCATCCCGGCAGCTTCGGAAGCACGAGAAGAACTATCCTACACATGACCTAGAACTAGCCGCAGTGGTACACGCGTTGAAAATTTGGCGGCACTATTTGATGGGGAAGAGGACCGAGATATATACGGATCATAAGAGTTTGAAGTACATTTTCACACAGCCAGATCTCAACCTCAGACAAAGGAGATGGTTAGAGCTAATCAATGACTTTGATGTGGGCATCAACTATCATCCCGGGAAAGCAAACGTCGTGGCCGATGCTTTGAGTCGGAAAGTGCAGGTCAATAAGTTGATCTTGAAGGACATGCCTGTAGAATTGAAGGACGAAGTTATAAGGCTCAATCTATGTCTAGTAAATAGTGGTGAAGCCATCGCCATGGAAGTGGACTCCACACTAGAGTGAGACATACGCGAGGGTCAAAAGAATGATGAGAAGATACAAGAGATCAGACAACTCATCAAGGAAAATAAAGCTCCGGATTTTAGAGAGGATGGACAAGGAACGGTGTGGCACGGAAAAAGAATCTGTGTACCTAAAGTAAAAGAGATCCGTGAATTGATTTTGAAGGAGGCTCACGATCCCGACTATTCCATTCATCCTGGGAGTACGAAGATGTACCAGAACCTCAAGAGCAGGTATTGGTGGTATGGCATGAAGCGAGATGTCGCGGAACATGTTGCCCTATGTGACACATGTCAGTTGGTGAAAGCAGAACATCAACGACCCGCGGGATTATTGCAACCTCTCAAAGTGCCTGAATGGAAATGGGAAGAAATCAGCATGGATTTCATCGTGGGATTGCCTAGGACCCAATCAGGATATGATTCAATATGGGTCATCATTGACAGGCTAACCAAGGTAACTCATTTCATCCCCGTGAAAGAAAGCTACAGCAGATCCAAATTGGCAGAGTTGTACATGTCCAGGATCGTGTGTTACCATGGAGTGCCAAAGAAGATTGTGTCGGATCGAGGGACACAGTTCACCTCAAGGTTCTGGCAGAAGTTGCATGAAACCATGGGAACCCATCTGAACTTTAGTTCTGCCTATCATCCCCAAACTGATGGGCAGACAGAAAGAACCAATCAGATCCTTGAAGATATGCTAAGGGCATGTGCACTTAAAAACAATAGGAGTTGGGACAAGAACTTACCGTATGCGGAGTTTTCCTATAACAACAGCTATCAAGCTAGTATGAAGATGTCACCGTTTGAAGCCTTGTACGGGAGAAAGTGCAAAACTCCCCTATTTTGGAACCAAAGGGGGGAAAGTAAAGTGTTTGGTCCAGAAGTACTACAAGAAGCCGAGGCGAAGGTAAGGGAATTTCGCAACAATTTGAAGATAGCACAGACACGCCAAAAGAGCTATGCTGATGTACGAAGAAGAGAGCTCGTTTTCAACGTGGGAGACTATGTCTATCTCAAGGTGTCCCCTATCCGAGGACTTCGTCGGTTCAAGGTGAAAGGGAAGTTTTCACCTCGATACATCGGACCCTTTCAAGTTCTGGAGAGGAAAGGCGAAGTGGCGTATCAATTAGAGTTACCAGCTCGTCTATCGGATGTGCACGATGTGTTCCATGTGTCACAACTCAAGAAATGCCTGAGGACGCCTGAAGAGGTGTTACCCATGAATGAAGTGAACGTAGCTGAGGATTTGTCTTATGCCGAGCAACCATACAAGATTTTGGAGACAATGGAATGCTTCACCAGAAATAAAAGAATCCGGATGTGCAAGGTGCAGTGGAAGCATCACTCAGAAGAGGAAGCCACCTGGGAGCGGGAAGATGAGCTAAAGGCACAATTTCCGGAATTGTTTTCTTAGAACCACCGATCTCGAGGACGAGATTTCTTTTAAGGGGGGTAGAGTTGTAACACCCCAAGATTTTGATTCAAAACCCTAAATCATGTTAAGAGGGGGATTTAAAAATTTTTGGACGTGTTGCATGTTTTGCAAAAATTCAAATTCAAACTAGAATTCAAATTAAACTCAAATCAGAAAAGAAATAGAAAAAGAAAAAGAGAAAACAGAAAAAACCGGCCAGTGGGCCGAAACCCACCAGCCGGCCCAGCCAGCGCCCGCGCCAGCCCGCAGCTGTGCGCGCTGCTGCCTCACACTGACAGGCAGGGCCCACCCGATCGTCGTCTACCTCGCGCCAGCGCCGGACTCCCTCGCGCCCGAATCAAAACCGATCGGGATTTCGGCGTATCCCCGCTTAATTCTGTTCGTAGGCGACGCGGACATGATCTAAACCACCCCGCCGCCCTCCCCCGTCGATAAAAACCCCGGCCTCGTTCTGTTTTTCCCACGCGATCGCCGATTTTTCCTCTGGTGAGAACCGAGACTTCTCCAGCGAATTCTGGCTGATCTAAGCTCGGAAATTCCGATCTAACTCGCTGGTCTTGATCCACCGCCTCCGGGGAACCTTGCAGGTGCAGAAAACTCGGTGACTTGCGGTGTAAACACAGCGCCGACGAGCTTCGCCGTGGTTTCGCCTCGGACCTCATCGCCGATCACCTTCCAGGACCTCCGAGCTCAAGAAAACCCCCGAGGTGAGATCCCCGACCTCCCCTCTACCGATCTATGCCATAAAATCACAGTTCTAGGAAGAATTCCCGAAGATCCGAAAGTTTCCGGCGAGATCGCCGCTTTCCGCCGCCGTGCGCCGCCGGCAGCGCCGCCCGCGCTCGATCAGAGCGATGTGGCCGCTTGTGCGCCGTTTATTTTAAATCGCACGGTAGGGTTTAAATTCCCGCGTACCGGTTCGATGTTATAATCTCGGCCGTCGGTTTAAAATCGGACGGTCCACGTCAGCCCCGCGTTATAAAGACTGGAAATATTACGTGCTACCCCCTGGGGTTCTCGGGAAATAAGAGCTAGCCCCGGAAACTTCTGATCTAGCCCCTGGAACTTCAGAAAATCATGTAAATTCATTTATAAATCAGTTTTAGCCCCTGGACTTAATAAAAATTAAGAAAAACTCCTCTGATAAGTGTAGCTAGACCCCTGGAAATTCTTAAAATAATATAATAGCCCCTGTAGTAGGGTGAGTTTACCTTTTTAGCCCTGTTTAGTATTTAATTTAGGAAATTGAATATGTGGCTAGTGTTTAACAATTAAAAAGTGGGACAAACATATTGTCAAAATTTAATTAAAGACTTTCTCAGTATTTAGGAAACTTTGGAGTGAGATAAAAACATATTTTTGGGCTGAATTGAATCTGTTAAATTTATTATTCACATTTAGGGACACATTTTTAAGTAATGAATAGTTTTAGAAAATAGGGAAAATAATTGTGAAATAGTTTAATCAGAGGCCAAGGTCAAAAAAAATATGTTATTAAATTATTTAGGACCAGAACCTATTCTGTTAGATGATGTGTATTACTAATTTCATAATAAAGAACACATTTATGTATAGGAAAATAAATCTGAAAATATAGCAACTAGTAAATGATAAATGGAGTTTCTAGAACCCAAAGAATTCATTTTAAGGTTGGTAGAAATTCTAAAGGCACATATGGAGAAGAAAAATACTTTTCATACATACTTGGTAGTGAAAAGGTGTAGTAGTTGAATATAAGGAATTTATTTAAATTTGAAACATATATATATATATATATATATATATATATATATATATATATAGTATGTAAGTATAAATGTGAACACCAAAGTAGGAATCATATACACATGATTAAAAGTGCATGCAAGCCACAAATCAGCACACATAGAGTAACCACAACACATATAATGGTGAATGACTTTCATAAATGTGAATGTGTGGTTTGTATGAAGTGGAAGTGTGAACTATGTCTTATGGATTGTTGTTTTTCTTTTGCTATGTGTGATGGTATGATGTAGAACCTGCTCAAGAGCAAGTTATTCCTTTCCAAGATCAGGACTACCCATTCCAAGAGCAGCAGGAAGGAGGCAAGTGTCCTTGACCACTTTGATCCTATGCTAGGATGTGTAGATAGAATTATTTGCATTGTCAATTGAAATATGAAACCCATGCTAGGAAGTTTCCCTAGAATTGCATTACCTTGTTTCCTTGTAGCTTGGGTTGGGATTCATTTTATCATGTCATTTATTATTATGCATATGCTTAGCCATGCTTAGAATGGGATATTTGGGTTATGAGATCATCAATTTATTTTACCATACTCTTGAATGAGACATTGTGAGTTATGTAGAGGTAGGGATCAAGGCAAGTTGGATGTTTTGGTTGGTGCTGGATGCACGAGACTCGGGTTTGTGTTTAGTACTTGCCTGGATCCTAAGGACCGGTTCATGGAGCATGCAACCTGGCTTTACAGTGCTAACCACATGCTGAGATGGGGCAGCTTGGCCAATTAATTAGGTGTATCCCCGGCGTAGTATGGGTGTGTTGGATGGTGCGGGGAGTAGGTGTCAGCTGGACTATCATATGAACCGCAAGGCTCAAGAGGGGGCCACTGCAGCGGGGTTGGAGCCTCTTGTATGCTGTTAGGGGTGAAACCTCAGTGGGCCCACGCTCGTCGGGAATCCCTTTGTAAAGGCTTCGTAGTGATCTCCTGGCTACACACCTGGGAAGTGTGAATGTGGTTCGTAGCCACTGGCATAATGGAGGTTCTTTTAGTCCACCCGGCAACGGGGGATGAAATCACTACATGTGGGTACAGTGGTACAAACTCTGCAGAGTCAAAACTGTCATGACAGCCGTGCTCACGGTCAAGAGCGGCTTGGACTTATTCATGATTAGAGGTTTTGGAAGTTGTGGATGTTAAGCGGGGAGCTTAACGTTGGAAATGATGTTATGGTTATTGGATTATGATGATGGGATGGGAGATTGGGACCATTTCACATGTGTAGTAATGTAGGTGCTTAATAAGCTAAGGTGATAGGTATTAATTGCGTAGTGCTTTAACCATGAGTTCAACCTCTCCTTGTTCTAGCCATGCATGAGATAATTTTCCCACATTTGCTGAGTACCATTGGTACTCAACCTTGCATATTTTGTTGGTTTATATTGCTGCTCAGGTCAAGATAATGAGGTGGTGTATAATGACCAAGACTTTGGACCCGAAGAAGGTTTCTAGGCTCATGGAGACCCCCGGGCAACGCCTGTGACGGAGCCCTCAAGAATAATATTCCGCTGCTAGATTATTTACTTGTGATGAACTTATTATTGTCCATCGAGACATTTGCTATGTAAGACTTATTTATATTCGACACCTGGCTTGTAATAAATGATGCTTCACTATTTGTCATCACATGTATGAGAAAATGATTCTGGCATACATGTGATATTCACTTGGTTGTTCTTCGGAAAAACCGGGTGTGACAGCGATACACAGCTGGCCGACTCCTACCACGGTCACACAAGTACGAAGCTTTCTCGGACTTGCTGGATTCTATCGTCGTTTTGTGAAAGACTTCAGCACCATAGCAGGCCCACTGCATGAGCTTACAAAGAAGGGTGCTCCATTCACATGGGGCAAGGCGCAAGAGGCTGCATTTGCAACTTTGAAGAATAGGTTAACTCATACACCCCTTCTCCAATTACCAGATTTCAGTAAGACTTTTGAATTGGAAAGTGATGCTAGTGGTATTGGATTGGGAGGTGTCTTGTTGCAAGAAGGGAAACCTATTGCTTATTTTAGCGAGAAACTGAATGAGCCTAGTCTGAACTATTCCACTTATGATAAAGAATTATATGCACTAGTATGAACTTTGGAAACATGGCAACATTATTTATGGCCTAAAGAATTTGTTATACATTCTGATCATGAATCTTTGAAGCACATTAAGAACCAAACTAATCTGAACCGTAGGCATGCCAAGTGGGTAGAATTCATTGAGTCATTTCCTTATGTCATCAAACACAAGAAAGGGAAAGATAATGTCATTGCGGATGCCTTATCTCGCCGTTACAATATGTTGTCCCAACTTGATTTTAAGATTTTTGGCTTGGAAACAATTAAAGAACAACATGCTTTTGATGCTGATTTTAAAGATGTGCTGCTGCAATGTAAAGAAGGAAAAATATGGAACAAGTTTATTCTCACTAATAGTTTTGTGTTTCGAACTAACAAATTGTGCATTCCAGCTGGTTCTGTGCGTATCTTACTATTGCAAGAAGCACATGGTGGAGGATTGATGGGACACTTTGGTGTCAAGAAGACGGAAGACATCTTAGCAAGCCATTTCTTTTGGTCAAAGATGAGGAGAGATGTGGAGCGGTTTGTTGCTCATTGCACCACCTGTCAAAAAGCTAAGTCCTGTCTTAATCCACATGGTTTATACATGCCTCTTCCTGTTCCTAGTGCTCCATCGGAGGATGGTTCTATGGATTTTGTTTTAGGATTGCCTAGAACAAAGAAGGGGAGGGATAGTATTTTTGTTGTTGTCGACAGATTTTCTAAAATGGCACATTTCATACCATGCCACAAAACTGATGATGCTACCCATATTGCTGATTTATTCTTTCGAGAAGTTGTTCGTTTGCATGGGGTTCCAAACACTATTGTTTCAGATAGAGATGCCAAATTTCTTAGTCATTTTTGGAAAACTTATGGGCTAAGTTGGGGACAAAATTACTCTTTTCTACCACTTGTCACCCTCAAACTGATGGACAGACCGAAGTAGTGAACCGTAGTTTATCTACCATGCTAAGGGCTGTTCTGAAACATAACATCAAATTATGGGAAGAATGTTTGCCTCATATTAAATTTGCTTACAATCGTTCGCTGCATTCTACTACTAAATTGTGCCATTTTCAGATTGTATATGGTTTTATTCCTCGTGCTCCCATTGATCTTTTGGCTCTGCCACCTTCAGAGAAATTGAATTTTGATGCTTCTCGCCGTGCTGAATTAATTCTTAAAATGCATGAGCAAACTAAAGCAAACATTGAGAGCATGAACGCTAAGTATCAACAAGCCGGTAGCAAGGGTAGGAAGCATGTTACTTTTGAACCTGGTGATTTGGTTTGGGTGCATTTGAGAAAGGATAGATTTCCTGATTTGAGAAAATCTAAATTACTACCTAGAGCTGCTGGACCCTTCAAAGTGCTTCGAAAAATTAATGATAATGCATATGAAATTGAGTTGCCTGCACATTTTGAGGTTACTTCCTCTTTTAATATTGCAGATTTGAAACCATATATGGCGAGGAAGACACATTTGAGTCGAGGACGACTCAATTGCAAGAAGGGGAGGATGATGCGGACATCGCTACCGTTGATACAACCACAACACCAGCCCATTCACCACTCTCAGCTAATCAAGGTCCAATGACAAGCGCTCGTGCACGTCAACATAATTATCAGGTGAATTCATTTCTGGCTGTTCAAAGTAATTATCCTTCAAATGGGGACCTATTAAAGCCTTGTGATGACCTTGTTATTATTAGGTGCTTGGCAATTGATCCAGCTAGGAGGGATGGAGGGATTAATGCAATAAAGGCTGCTCCACCCGAGGAGAAATCTTGAGGCTGGGGCCATGTAATAAAGAGAGATTTAGACAAATAAGGAAAGGAATAAGGGAAATCTCGTCCAACTTTGCTGCTGGACGAAATTCCCTATTTCTTCCCCCATTTAAAGATAGATGTGCTATAATAAGGAAAGAAATAGAGGAAATCATATCCTGCCTTGCTGCTGGATGGGTTTCCCTCTTTCTTTCCCTAATTAAATGGTAGTCTATCACAGAAAAAGGAAGGGAATAAGGGAGATCACGTCCTACCTTTGTTGCTGGACGAATTTCTCTCTTCCATCCCCTATTTAAGTAGTCCAAGAGCTCCTTAACAGGGCGGGTTTTTTGTTTTCTGTAAGTTTAGCCATTGCTACTTCCTTGTAACGCAAGTGTCGACGAGACCTTCCGATTACTTGAATCAGAACCCCAACTTTTTCACACCCATGAGTATTTGCTTGTTATCTTGTTCTTGTTTGTTCTTCGATTGCTTGCAGGTTCAAGGCTGTTCTTGGCACGGCAAGTACAGCAACAATAGGAGCCGGTGTAACTATCGCTAAGGCGCAGAATCCTTGTGGTTGTTGTAGTCGGGTAGCACAACGTCGACCTCCACCCAAATCGTAGTTACTAGGAGACAGTGTAACTGTTGCTCAAGGCGCAACACCATTCTGGTTGTGGTAGTCGGGCAGCCAACGTCGGCCTCCACCAAATTCGTTCATTACCAACATCTCCCATCGAAAGATAGGGCATCCCCCGTACCCGTTGGGTTCATCAGGCCGGACCTCTCGGAGGTGTGCTCCGAGAGTGACACGTGTCCCGCGGGTCGGACCACTCGGAGACGAGCCCCGAGAGCGACACGTGTCCCGTGCGGCTGGTCCTCTCTCTTCCGCAATGACTAGCTCCAGGGACAACACGTGTCTTGCGGGGCTGACCTCGCTCCTCCGCAGAGGCTAGCTCCGGGGGCAACACGTGTCCCACGGGGTCGGACCTCGCCCCTTCCGCAGAGACAAGCCCCGAGCCTGCCACGTAGCCAGTTAGCGGCGGACCTCTCCCCCTTTGTGGGGATGAGCTCCGAAGCCACCACGTGGCCAGCGGGCCGCAGGAAATGTCTTCGGCACTTCTCGGTGAACCTGAATTAGCTCTTTTCGGTTATCCTTTTGATTCTTTTTCTGTTTTCACTTCTTTTTAAAATGTTTTTTTATATAAAACATGAATGCATGCAGAAATCAAAATTGAGGGTGTCACAAATCTAGCCCCTTAAATTGAATCTTGCCCTCGAGATTCGATAGTGGAGAATAGATGAGGGAATTCCACCTTGAGGTCTTCTTCACGCTCCCATGTGGCTTCAGCTTCTGTGTGATGGCTCAATTGTACCTTACACCAATGGATAACTTTGTTCCTCGTGACCCTTTCCTTCACGTCCAAAATTCGGACAGGGTGCTCTACATAGGTCAGATCCTCTTGAAGTTCAAGCTCATCCATCGGTACTTGTTCTTTCGGTACTCTCAAGCACTTCTTGAGCTGGGATACGTGAAACAAGTCATGCACGTTGGAGAGGTGCGTTGGGAGCTCTAGTTGATAGGCTACTTCTTCTCTCTTGTCCAAAATCTTAAATGGCCCGATGTAGTAAGGTGCTAACTTGCCTTTGAGTTGAAACATCGTTGGACTCGGATAGGCAATACCTTAAGGTATATGAAGTTTCCTACTTCAAAAGTTAACTTCCTTCGCCTATTGTCTGCATAGCCTTTCTATCGTGACTGGGCAGCCTTGAGGTTCTCCCGTATTGTTTGGACTTGCTTCTCAGCCTCTTGTAGCACTTCGGCTCCAAATACTTGGTTTTCTCTGGTCTCGTTCCAAAACAACGGCGTTCTACACTGTCTACCATACAATGCTTTGAAAGGTGAACCTCTTCAAGCTAGCTTGATAGCTGTTGTTATAGGAGAATTCGGCATACAGCAAGCTCCTATCTAACTACGCCCATGTTTCAAGCGCAAGCTCTCAACATGTCTTCCAAAATTTTGTTTGTCCTATCGGTTTGTCCATTAGTCTGCGGGTGATAAGCGGAGCTAAAATCCAATCATGTACCCATAGCTTCATGCAGCTTCTTCCAGAACCTAGAGGTAAAATGAGTACCCCGGATTGAAACTATCCTCTTCTGGACTCTATGACGGTACACAATTTGTTCCATGTACAGCTCGACTAGATCTACCACGCGGTACGTGGTTTTAATAGGAAGAAAATGAGCGGTTTTCGTCAATCGGTCCACGATAACCCAGATGAGTCGTAACCCGACCGAGTACGTGGCAATCCGATGAAATTCATACTAATGTCTTCCCACTTCCACTGGCGTACCTTTATGGGTTGCAACAGTCCAGCGGGTCTTTGATGTTCGGCCTTCACCCATTGGCATGTGTCGCATAGGGCAACATACTCGGCTATGTCCCATTTTAATACCATCCCATCAATAACAAGTTTTCAGATCCTTGCACATCTTGCTACATCCGGGATGTATGGAATAAGTTGAGTCATGTGCCTCCTTTAATATCGTGTCACGGATATGCTTCACGTTAGGCACACAAATCCTTTTCCCTATCCAAAACATATCCTTCTCATCTTTCTTGAAGTCCTTTTCTATGTCTTGTTGGATTCTCTCATTCATCTCCTTGATTTCCTCATCCGCTGCTTGACCATCTCTTATCTCTTGTTCCAGCGAATAGTGGAGTTCCATCACTTCCATCTCGTTTAAGAACTCGAGATGTAACCGTTCAAACTCCTTGCGTCGCTCGGGTGGTAGCTCCCGAACCGTGAGTTGGTGACATGCTCCCTTCCAACTTAATGCATCAGCTACTACATTGGCCTTTTCGGGGTGATAGTTGATTCCAACATCAAAATCCTTGATAAGCTCCAACCATTGACGTTGCCTCAAATTCAAATCCGTTTGGGTGAATATGTACTTGAGACTTTTATGATGCGTATAGATCTCACATCAGTGGCCAAGGATATAACGTCTGCAAATCTTCAATGCATGCACCACGGCTACGAGTTCCAAATCATGTGTGGGGTAATTCAGCTCGTGTTTCTTGAGTTGTCTTGACGCATAGGCTACCACTTGTCCTTCTTGCATGAGCACACATCCAAGACCTTGTCTAGATGCGTCATAAAATATGTTAAAGCTCTTGCTTACGTCTGGTAATACTAGAACCGGTGTTGTTGTTAGCCTCTTTTTGAGCTCCTCAAAGCTTTCTTGGCACGCTGGTGTCCATTGGAATATTTTTCCTTTCATTAGCAATTCCGTCATAGTTTTGCTATCTTGGAGAAGTCCTTGATAAACCGTCGGTAGTATCCAGCCATCCCAAGAAAACTCCGAATATCCCTCATGTTTTACGGTTGGTTCCACTTCAGAACATCTCCCACTTTTCCGGGATCAACCGATACTCCTTCTTCAAAGATGATGTGGCCTAGGAACGATATCTCCTTTAGCCAAAATTGACATTTGCTGAGCTTGGCATATAATTGATGGTCTCGCAGCTTTTGCAATGTCAATCTCAAGTGTTCTTCATGTTCTTGCTCACTATTTGAATACACCATAATATCGTCATGAAAACCACGACGAACTTGTCCAAGTACTCCATGAAAACCTTGTTCATGAGGTACATGAAATATGCGGGTGCATTCGTTAACCCAAAAGACATAAAGGTATATTCATACGAACCATACCATGTTCGAAAGGCAGTCTTGGGTATGTCGGAGTGTTTAATCTTCAGCTGGAAGTATCCCGACCGAAGATCAATCTTGGAGAAAACTCGAGCTCCTTTCATTTGGTCAAACAGGTCCTCCATATGGGGCAAAGGATACTTGTTCTTGATCGTCACCTCATTGAGAGACCTATAGTCCACGCACATCCTTTGGGTTCCATCCTTCTTGTCTACGAAGAGCACGGGGGCTTCCCATGGTGATGAGCTTGGATGTATAAAACCCTTCTCTAGCTGCTCCTGAATTTGCTTCTTGAGCTCCACTAGTTCATTAACGGGAATCCTATATGGTCTCTTTGCTATAGATGCAGTTCCGGGTACCATGTCAATGGAAAACTCAATGTCCCGATCAGGTGGCATACCTGGAAGTTCTTTCAGGAACACGTCTGAGAATCCTTGAACCACCAGAATGCTTTCCAATGTTGCTCCTTCAACGTGGTTCAACGTTGCCTTCTCGGTTGTTGGCTGGGCTAACTCGAACTCGATACGGGTTCCGTGCTCGTTTATCAACTGCATGCTCCTCTTAGCACATTGGATTACTCCGTTGTGCTTGCTTAACCAATCCATTCCGAGTATTATTTTGAGCCCTTGGGAATCCAAGACAATGAGGTTGGCCAGGAAGTCTACCCCCCATTATTTTAAGATTTACTTTCGGACATACTATATTAGTCCTCATCTCTCCACCGGGAGAATTAACCAACATAGTATATTTCAAGTGTGATATGGGTAGATTATACTTGGCAACATACTTGGATGATACGAATGAATGTGATGCTCCGGAATCAAATAGAATGGTGGCTGGGTTGGAGTTGGCAAGGAACATACCAATCACGATGTCCTCAGCCTGTTGCGCTTCTTCAGCAGAAACATGGTTCACGTTACCGTGAGCGTAGTTCTGCTCTCCACCGTTTCCTTGATTGCCTCCTCCGTTCGGCCGTGGGTTCTGCTTGGGCACGTTGCTTGGCTGTCCAGGACCTCTCTTTGGGCACTGGCTCGCAAAGTGTCCCGTCTGCCCGCATGCAAAGCATGCCTTGTTGCCCACGACTGCAGGTACGTTGGGGCGGAGGTTTTGAATAGGAGCACCCATGTTGGGTCGGGGCACAGGAGGCAAAGGCACACGAGGTGCTTGCATGGCAGGAGGTTGTTGTGGTTGCTGATTTGCGCGAAACGATCCATACTGTGGTACAGCTGGGGGCATGTACCGAGGGTGTACGTTGCTCCCTTGTGGCTGGTATGGCATCTTTCTTTTGCCCTCTTGCTCGATCTCTCGGATCTTACTTTCAACCACTATGGCTTTGTCAACTAGCTTCTGGAAGCTCGCATAGTCATTGTTGAGGAGCTGAACCTGGATCTCATTGTTCAACCCTCTCATGAACAAGTACTGCTTCCGTTGGTCCGAGTTGACATCTTCGGGGGCATACCTTGAAAGCTGCGTGAACTTGTTAAGGTACTCATTCACGCTCTTCTTGCCTTGGCAGAGACCCTCAAACTCTTGCCTTTTTAGCATCATGACACAAGCAGGGATGTAATGAGAGCGGAAACTCTCCTTGAACTCAGTCCAAGTAATAGTCTCCGGGTCGACATGAGCATTGCATATAGCGTCCCACCAATTAGCAGAAGCTCCCATAAGTTGGTGTGATGCGAAGAGAACTTTCTCTCGGTCATTGCACTGAACTATGGCAAGCTTCTTTTCCATGGATTTCAACCAATCATCGGCCTCATGGGATCGTTAGCTTGAGCAAATGTGGGTGGTCGAGTCCTCATAAACTCTCCCAGACGGTTGTGAGCCGGCGGTGGTGCAGGAATGGGGTTATTGTTGTTGGCTTGCAGCTGACCCAAAGTTTGGATCATGGTTTGCATGAGCTGGTTCTGCATGGCCATCAACCGTTCCAGATTGTTTGCACCAGCTCCGGGGTTGTCATTCTCAGGAACCTCAACGTGGTCATCCTTTTGGTTGCCACGGACATTCCTCCCTTGACGGCCGGCGTTTCCTCTCACCATCTGTTAGGGAGAGTTGAGTAGAATAGAGGTCAGAAGTTTAGAGTGATCCCTCCAACTATATGCATCATGATGAATGTACTATATATCATCCTATATGAGGATGTGAACAAGTGCCGAAGCATCTCACATCTCTCTACTATGTGTGGATATGGACAACGCTTGAAACGTCCCACAACTCACACTAAGCACTCAAGCACAACAATCATCACAAAAGTTCAGCACACAACTCCTATTCAAGGCTTACTCAATGGGGGCCCTATGTGGTTTGGGGTGATACCAATTTGTGACTACCAATCTGTGACTTTGTCCTATGGTCAATGGGGTTCTAATGCCAATCTATGCATTCTACCTAGTCTTGCATCCTATGTTAAGCGTGGCTCCTAATACCAATCTGCGACTAGGCTTGCGTCCTATTGTCAACCGTGGTTCAGCCACCAATCTGTGATCAATCTAGGCTTGTGACCTACAGTCAACCGTGGTAGGTTGATATCAATCTGTGATCTTATCTAGACCTGTGACCTACGGTTAACCATGGTATCTATACCAATTTGTGACCTATCTAGACGTGTGACCTACGATCAACCGTGGCTCTGATACCAATCTGTGACGCCCCGGTTCTGTGAGGAACCTGTATTGATGCGTATGTGTGCCAGGATGTTCATCACACATATACATATAATCCACAAACTGAATTTCAGAATAATACCACGAGTAACAGGGTTTATTACAATGTCTCATGAGTCTTAGACTCATTCTAGCAGCGGAAGTCTTATCTTAGCAGCGGAAGTATTATTCTACCAGCGGAAGTCTTTATTCTAGTAGCGGAAGTCTTCTAAACTATTGCGGAAGCAACTAAGCAGCAGCAGCGGCTCCATCTCTACTCCACAGGCAAGGTTGAGGATAGATCATACGCCTAATACTCCACTTGGTCTATATAGTACTCCTCTCCTGTTGCTGATGATGTATGATAATGTAAGGGTGAGTACATGACGTACTCAGCAAGTGCGGAAAGTATGACATGTAGCTTACAACAAGGAAGGTATAAAAAGGCTCATTGCAGAAAAGCAAAATTTATTTCACAAACATGTTAAAAACAGCAACTAGCTTTAAGTGAATGTAATCCCAACATGTATTTAAACATCAACATACCTCCATCATGATTCACCACTTTTCATATCTCATCCGAACATTTATCTTTCTCAACTTTTCACATGCTCATGAATACCATCTCATATTCACTACCATCTCATCTCATATTCAATTTCATCTCATAACCGAGATCAAATCTCATTGCCATGACTCAACAGTCATGCAACCAATCTCATTACCCGGACTCAACAGCCCCGAAAACCAAATCCAACGACCAAAACATCACCAAACCAATAACTAAACCAAATATCATCCCAATAACCATCCCATCTAATCATGTGAGTTGTCCAGGCGCTTGTGACCGTAAGCTTGGCTACCATGATAGTTTTACACTCTGGAGAGGTGGCACCACTTTACCCACAAGTTTGTGATTTCGTCACCTGTCGGTGACTACAGAACCTCCATTATACCAGTACACAACCGTTGGTGTATGGTCAAAAGATCACAAAATAGCCTTTACAAAGGGGCTACTAGATTTATGGACTTACTAAGGTTTCACCAGCAGGCCAGAATCTCCAATTCTCCCACCCACGGGCCCCCTCTTGTGCCATGCAGTTCCAAGGGCAGTCCTCACTTGACTCCCATTCCCCGCGGCTTCCATGATCCATAACAATCTAGCAACTTACCTAGTTACTCAGCTAAGCCGCACCCATATTTGGCCGTGTGGTGGCACTGTTATCCTGGCATGGCTGGCATGAACCGGTCCTTAGATCTACGGCAAGTAATCACCATCTCATACTACCTCATCCACAAACCAAGCTTGTCTAGATTTCCCCCAGATTCATGTCCATTATCAACACCAGTTTCTCATTAACATTATTCGTATGAGTGTAATTAGCTAGACACATTCTACCGTTTCCCATATCTCGTAGATTAGCGAAGCAAAAGTAAAAACGACCATACCCGACTCAATCAACTGTCCCAGCGACAAAGGTGGTTAACAAAACTAGTAAACTCTTATGAAAGGGTTTCCCATCAAGTTGACTCGAGCACACACACCTTTTCACAAACAAAACAACTTTTAAAAACATGGGATCAATATGGTCAAGGGGCACTTGTCTTGTTCTTGCGGCTTCTGTTGCTCACGGATCTCGAAGTCTTGTTGTTGTAGTTCTTCGTAGATAGCTCCGTGAGCTTGTTCCTCTATTCATGATCACGCGCATACAGGATTCATAACAATCAATCATCATGCACAAACTTTCTTCAAGATGCAATAGTGCATATGCATGCTAATCCTATGGTGTTGTTTTATTAGATCAATTTCTACGTGTTCTTGCATGGCTTGCGTGGGGTTTCACGATGAATAGAGGTGTAGAGATTAAATATGGACGTGGCGATGATCTCGACTCAAGATCTAGATCAGACCTCAACACGTGATCTGTTCATGAAAAAGCTTCTGTTTGAAGGAATCGAAGAAAAGATGCAAAGAAAACCGCGATCTCGTTGTAAGGTGATAATAGAGACCTACCTTACATCCTTCGGGTCCTTCCTCCTTACAAAAACAAATCGTCAGCTCTCCTCCGGCGATGGCGATCATGGTCCGGGCTCGTCGGCGGTCTTCTCCAGTGGTCAAACTCCGGCGAAGGGGTTTAGCTCGGCGAGTTTGGGGGCTAGGGCTTCTAAGTTGTCGGCTTAGAAAAGATGTTACGACCAAGGGGGTTGTTTCGGGTTCTATTTATAATCGGGGAGAGAAGAGTCCTAATCTGATTGGATTTCGAATAAGAGTCATATTCAAATTGTTGTTGAATCTTAACAACTTATCTTCAATTGATTTGGTACAGTAGCAACGTGGAATTTGGGTCGGTTTCCTTCCGTGTCGGTATTCCCGCGCGTACAGAAGCAAAAACCGTTTCAGATCTCGTCACCTTTGCGGTGATGAGCTCCGGAGGCTCCACGTGTCCTGCGGGGGCCGGGCCTCCCTTTTCTAGAGAGGCGGGCTCCTGTTGTGCCGTGTGTCAGGCGGGCGAGACCTCCCTCTCCCTCAGAGGTGAGCTCCGTGTGCGCCACGTCTGGTGGGTCAGGACCTCCCCTCTCTCTAGAGACGAGCTCCGCGTACGCCACATGTCAGTTCCGGACCTCCCCTCTCTTCGGAGGTGGCTCCGGGGGTGCCACGTGTTAGTGTCGGACCTCCCCTCCCTTCGGAGGTGGGCTCCGATAGTGCCACGTGTCCTAGCAGCGTCGAACTTCCTTTCTGCTCAGGGATGAGCTCCGAGGTTGACACGTGTCCATCAGCGTCGGACCTCCCGGAGGTGAGCTCGAGGTCGACATGTGTCCAACAGTGTCGGACCTCCCGGAGGTGAGCTCCGGAGGTGACACGTGTCCAGTAGGACCGGACCTCTCGGAGGTTAGCTCCGAGAGCGACACGTGTTTAGCGGGGCCGGACCTCTCGGAGGTGTGCTCCGAGAGCGACACGTCTCCCGCGGGTTGGACCTCTCGGAGACGAGCCCCGAGAGCGACACGTGTCCCGCGCGGCTGGTCCTCTCTCTTCCGCAGTGACTAGCTCCGGGGACAACACGTGTTCTGCGGGGCTGACCTCGCTCATCCGCAGAGGCCATCTCCGGGGGCAACACGTGTCCCACGGGGTTGGACCTCGCCCCTTCCGCAGAGATGAGCCCCGAGCCTGTCACGTAGCCAGTTAGCGGCGGACCTCTCCCCCTTTGCGGGGATGAGCTCCGAAGGCACCACGTGGCCAGCAGGCCTCGGAAAATGTCTTTGGCGCTTCTCGGTGAACTTTAATTAGCTCTTTTCGGTTATCCTTTTGATTCTTTTTCTGTTTCCACTTCTTTTTAAAATGTTTTTCTATATAAAATATGAATGCATGCAGAAATCGAAATTGAGGGTGTTTCATGAGTTTTCCCGACTTTCCTGATTTCAACCCAGAAGGCCATACGCGCATGCAAAATCATCAAATTGCATTGTCCGATGTATTCTGTCAAGGTCCCGTTCGTTCATTCGGGACCCGAGTTAGTGAGTTTTACCGACTTTCCCGATTTTGACTCAGATGGCCATCCACACATGCAAAATCTTCCAGTTGCACCATCTGAACGTGTATTCCATCAAGGTCCAGTACGGCGTCCCGGGACTCGAGTTCATGAGTTTTCCTGACTTTCCCAATTTCGACCGAGATGACCATACACGCATGCAATACCATCAAGTTGAACCGTCCGGAAGTGCCGTCAAGGCCCCGTCCAGCCACCCGAGAGCCGAGTTCGTGAGTTTTACCAACTTTTCCGTCTTTCTTGATTTCGACCCAGATGGCCATCCGCGCATGCAAAACCATCAAGTTCCACCATCCGAACCTATATTCCGTCAAGGTCCCGTCCGGCCG
Organism: Neostapfia colusana; assembly: GCA_030760725.1. Classification (NCBI taxonomy): domain Eukaryota; kingdom Viridiplantae; phylum Streptophyta; class Magnoliopsida; order Poales; family Poaceae; genus Neostapfia; species Neostapfia colusana. The sequence goes on along the minus strand of JASWHV010000002.1, from coordinate 103,883,657 downwards.
CCAAAGACCCGAGTTCGTGAGTTTTACTGACTTTCACGACTTTCTCGATTTCAACCCAGATGGCCCTCCGAGCATGCAAAACCATCAAGTTGCACCATCCACACGTGTATTCCATCAAGGTCCCATCCAACTGTCCGAGACCTGATTTCATAAGTTTTACCAACTTACCCATTTGGACCCACATGGCCATCCGCGCATGCGAAAGCATAAGGTTGTATCGCCCGGACGTGAATTCCATCAAGGTCTTGTCCAGCCGCCCGAGACTCAAGTTTGTGAGTTTTCCCGAGTTTCCCGATTTCGACTCAGATGGCCATCTGCGCATCAAAACTATCAAGTTGTCAATCCGGATGTGTATTCTGTCAAGATCCTGTCCGGCCACCCGGGACCAGATTTCGTGAGTTTTCCCGACTTTCCCTACTTTCCTGATTTCAACCCAGATGGCCATCTGAGCATTCAAACCATCAAGTTGCACCATCCGAACGTGTATTCCGTCAAGGTCCCGTCCGATCGCACGGGACCCGAGTTCGTGAGTTCTACCGACTTTCACGATTTTTACCCGGATGGCCATAGCGCATGCAAAACCATTTAGTTGCACCATCCGAACGTGTATTTCGTCAATGTCCAGTCCGGCATCCCAGGACCCGAGTTCATGAATTTTCTTGACTTTCCAAATATCGATCTAGATGGACATCCGCACATGCAAAACCATCAAGTTGCACCGTCCGAACGCGTATTCCATCAAGGTTCTGTCTGGCTTCTAGGCACCCTAGCTCGTTAGTTTTAACGACTTTCTCGACTTTCCCCATTTTGACCCCGATGGCCATCCACACATGAAAAATCATCAACTTGGACGATCCGGACGTCTATTCCATCAAGGTCCCGTCCGGTCGCCCGGGACCCGAGTTCGTGAGTTTTACTCACTTTCTCCACTTCGACCCAGATGGCCATCCGCACATGCAAAACCATTAAGTTGCACCATCCGAACCTGTATTCCGTCAAGGTTCCATCCGACCGCCCCGGACCCGAGTTCGTGAGTTTCACCAACATTCCCGACTTTTTTGATTTTGACCCAGATGGCCCTCTGCGCTTGCAAAACCATCAAGTTGAACCATCCGGACGTGTATTCCGTCAAAGTCTTGTCCGGCGGTCTGGGACCCGAGTTTGTGAGTTTTCCGAGTTTCCTGATTTCGTCCTAGATGGCCATCTGCGCATGCAAAACCATCAAGTTGCACTGTCTGGATGTGTATTCCGTCAAGGTTCCGTCCGGCCACCCGGGAGCCGAGTTCATGAGTTTTAATAACTTTCCTGATTTCAACCCAGATTGCCATCCGTGCACGCAAAACCATGAAATTGCACCGTCCGAACGTGTATTCCGTCATGGTCCCGTCCGGTCGCTCGGTACCTGAGTTAGTAAGTTTTACCAACTTTCCTGACATTCCCGATATTGACTCAGATGGTCATCCGCGCATGCAAAACCTTCTAGTTGGACCATCTGAACGTGTATTCCGTCAAGGTCCAGTTCGGCGTCCCCGGACCCGAGTTCATGAGTTTTTCATACATTCCCAATTTAACCCAGACGGCCATCCGCGCATGCAAAACCATCAAGTTGCACCGTTCGGACGTGTATTCCGTCAACGCCTCGTCCAGCTACCCGAGAACCGACTTCGTGAGTTTTACCGACTTTCCCAACATTCTCCATTTTGACCCAGATGGCCAACCGCGCATGCAACACTATCAAGTTGCACCATCCGGACGTGTATTCCGTCAAGATCCTGTCCGGACACCCGGGACCTGATTTCGTTAGTTTTCCCGACTTTTCCTACTTTTCTGATTTCAACCCAGATGGCCATCCGAGCATGCAAAACCATCAAGTTACACCGTCCGAACATGTATACCGTCAAGGTCCCGTCCGGTCGCACGGGACCCGAGTTCGTGGGTTATACCGACTTTCGCGATTTCAAACCGGATGGCCCGCGCATGCAAAACAATTTAGTTGCACCATCCGATCGTGTATTCCGTCAATGTCTAGTCCGGGGTCCCAGGACACGAGTTAATGAATTTTCTTGACTTTCCAAATTTCGACCTAGATGGCCATCCGCACATGCAAAACCATCAAGTTGCACCGCCCGGACGTGTATTCCGTCAAGGTTCTGTCTGGCTTCATGGGACCCTAGTTCGTTAGTTTTACCGACTTTCTCGACCTTCCCCATTTTGACCCTGATGGCATCCACACATGAAAAATCATCAAGTTGGACCATCCGGACGTCTATTCCGTCAAGGTCCCGTCTAGCCTCCCGGGACCCGAGTTTGTGAGTTTTACCGACTTTCTCCACTTCGACCCAGATGGCCATCCGCGCATGCAAAACCATTAAGTTGCACCGTCTGAACCTGTATTCCGTCAAGGTTTCATCCGACCACCCGGGACCCGAGTTCGTGAGTTTCACCAACTTTCCCGACTTTTTCGATTTTGACCCAGATGGCCCTCCGCGCTTGCAAAACCATCAAGTTGAACCGTTCGGACGTGTATTCCGTCAAGGTCTTGTCCGGCGGTCTGGGACCCGAGTTTGTGAGTTTTCCGAGTTTCTCAATTTGCCAACTGCGCATACAAAACCATCAAGTTGCACTGTCTGGACGTGTATTCTGTCAAGGTCCCCGGCCACCCGGGGGCCAAGATCATGAGTTTTCCTGACTTTCCTTATTTCAACCCAGATTGCCATCCACGCATGCAAATCCATCAAATTGCACCGTCCGAACGTGTATTCCGTCATGGTCCCGTCCGTTCGCTCGGTACCCGAATTACTGAGTTTTGCCGACTTTTCTGACTTTCCCGATATTGACTCAGATGGCCATCCGCGCATGCGAAACCTTCCAGCTATTCCGTCAAGGTCCAGTTCGGAGTCCATGGACCCGAGTTCATGAGTTTTTCTGACTTTCCCAATTTCAACCCAGATGGCCATCCGCTCATGCAAAATCATCAAGTTGCACCGTTCGGACGTGTATTCCATCAAGGTCCCGTCCAGCTACCCGAGACCCGAATTCGTGAGTTGTACCGACTTTCCTTACATTCTCCATTTCGACCCAGATGGTTAACCGCACATGCAAAACTATCAAGTTGCATCATCCGGATGTGTATTCCGTTAAGACCCCGTCTGGCCACCCGTGACCCGATTTCGTGAGTTTTCCCGACTTTTCCTACTTTTCAGATTTCAACCCAGATGGTCATCCGAGCATGCAAAACCATCAAGTTGCATCGTCTGAACGTGTATACCGTCAAGGTCCCGCCCGGTCGCACGGGACCGAGTTCGTGAGTTTTACCGACTTTCGCGATTTTGAACCACATGGCCATCGCGCATGCAAAACAATTTAGTTGCACCATCCGATTGTGTATTCCGTCAATGTCCAGTCCGGCGTCCCTGGACACGAGTTAATGAGTTTTCTTGACTTTCCAAATTTTGACCTAGATGGCTATCCGCGCATGCAAAACCATCAAGTTGCACCGTCCGGACGTGTATTCCGTCAAGGTTGTGTCCGGCTTCTAGGGACCCTAGTTCGTTAGTTTTACCGACTTTCTCGACATTCCCCTTTTTGACCCCGATGGGCATCAACACATGAAAAATCATCAAGTTGGACCATCCGGACGTCTATTCCGTCAAGGTCCCGTCTGGCCTCCCGGAACCCGAGTTTGTGAGTTTTACCAACTTTTTCCACTTCGACCCAGATGGCCATCCGCGCATGCAAAACCATTAAGTTGCACCATCCAAACCTGTATTCCGTTAAGGTTTCATCCGACCGCCCGAGACCCGAGTTAGTGAATTTCACCAACTTTCCTGACTTTTTTGATTTTGACCCAGATGGCTCTCCGTGCTTGCAAAACCATCAAGTTGAACCGTCCGGACCTGTATTTCGTCAAGGTCTTGTCCGGCGGTCCGAGACCCGAGTTTGTGAGTTTCCTGAGTTTCCCGATTTCGTCCTAGGTGGTCATCTGCCCATGCAAAACCATCAAGTTGCACTGTCTAGACGTGTATTCCGTCAAGGTCCCGTCCGGCCACCCGGGGGCTGAGATCATGAGTTTTCCTGACTTTCCTTATTTCAACCCAGATTGCCATCCGCGCATGCAAAACCATCAAATTGCACCGTCTGAACGTGTATTCCATCATGGTCCCGTCCGGTCGCTCGGTACCTGAGTTAGTGAGTTTTTTCGACTTTCCTAACTTTCCCGATATTGACTCAGATGGCCATCCGCGCATGCGAAACCTTCCAGTTGCACCATCTGAATGTGTATTCCGTCAAGGTCCAGTCTAGAGTCCCGGGCCCGAGTTCATGAATTTTCCTGACTTTCTTAATTTTGACCCAGATGACCATCCACGCATGCAAAACCATCAAGTTGAACCGTCCGGACGTGTATTCCGCCAAAGCCCCATCCAGCCGCCCGAGACCCGAGTTCATGAGTTTTACTGACTTTTCTGACTTTCTCGATTTCGACCTAGATGGCCATCTGCGCATGCAAAACCATCAAGTTGCACCATCCGAACCTATATTCCGTCAAGGTCCCGTCCAGCCGCCAAAGACCCGAGTTCGTGAGGTTTACTGACTTTCACGACTTTCTCGATTTCAACCCAAATGGTGCTTCGAGCATGCAAAACTATCAAGTTGCACCATCCGCACGTGTATTCCATCAAGTTCCCATCCGACCGACCGGGACCTGATTTCATGAGTTTTACCAACTTACCCATTTGGACCAACATGGCCATTTGCGCATGTGAAAGCATCAGGTTGTATCGTCCGGACGTGTATTCCGTCAAGGTCTTGTCCAGCCGCCGGGGATGCAAGTTTGTCAGTTTTCCTGAGTTTCCTAATTTCGACCCAGATGGCCATGCGAACATGTAAAACTATCAAGTTGCCAATCCGAACGTGTATTCCGTCAATATCCCGTCCGGCCACCCGGGACCCAATTTTGTGAGTTTTCCCGACTTTCCCTACTTTCCCGATTTCAACCCAGATGGCCATCCGAGCATGCAAAACCATCAAGTTGCACAGTCCGAACGTGTATTCCGTCATGGTCCCGTCCGGTTGCACGGGACCTGAGTTCGTGAGTTCTACGGACTTTCACGATTTCAACCCGGATGGCTAGCGCATGTAAAACCATTTAGTTGCACCATCCGAACATGTATTTTGTTAATGTCCAGTCCGGCATCCCAGGAACCGAGTTCATGAGTTTTCTTGACTTTCCAAATTTCGACCTAGATGGCCATCCGCGCATGCAAATCCATCAAGTTGCACCGTCTGGACGTGTATTCCGTCAAGGTTCTGTCTGGCTTCCCGAGACCCTAGTTCGTTAGTTTTACCGACATTCTCGACTTTCCCCATTTTGACCCCGATGACCATCCACGCATGAAAAATCATCAAGTTGGACCATCCAGACATCTATTCCATCAAGGTCCCATCCGGCCTCGTGGGACCCGAGTTCATGAGTTTTACCGACTTTCTCCACTTCGACCCAGATGGCCATCCGCGCATGCAAAACCATTAAGTTACACCATCCAAACCTTTATTCTGTCAAGGTTCCATCCGACCGCCCGGGACTGGAGTTCGTGAGTTTCACCAACTTTTCTGACTTTTTCAATTTTGCCCCAGATGGCCCTCGGCGCTTGCAAAACCATCAAGTTGTACCGTCCGGACGTGTATTCCGTCAAGGTTTTGTCCGGCGGTCCGGGACCCGAGTTTGTGAGTTTTCCTAGTGTCCCAATTTCATCCGAGATAGCCATCCGTGCATTCAAAACCATCAAGTTGCACTATTTGGACATGTATTCCTTCAAGGTCCCGTCAGGCCACCCAGGATCCGAGTTCATGAGTTTTCCTGACTTTCCTGATTTCAACCTAGATTACCATCCGCGCATGCAAAACCATCAAACTGCACCGTCCGAATTTGTATTCCGTCAATGTCCTGTCCGGTCACTCGGTACCCGAGTTAGTGAGTTTTACCGACTTTCCTGACTTTCCCGATATTGAGTTAGATGGCCATCCGTGCATGCGAAACCTTCTAGTTGCACCATCTGAATGTGTATTCCGTCAAGGTCCAGTTCAGCGTCCCAGGACCCAAGTTCATGCTTTTTCCTGACTTCCCAAATTTCGACCCAGATTGCCATCCGCGCATGCAAAACCATCGATTTGCACCGTTCGGACGTGTATTCCGTCAAGGCCCCATCCAACTACCCGAGACCCAACTTCGTGAGTTTTACCGACTTTCCCAACATTCTCCATTTCGAGTCATATGGCCAGCAGCGCATGCAAAACTATCAAATTGCAACATGCGGACGAGTATTCCGTCAAGATCCCGTCCGGCCACCCGGGACCCGATTTTGTGAGTTTTCCCGACTTTTCCTACTTTCCCGATTTCAACCCAGATGGCCATCCGAGCATGCAAAACCATCAAGTTGCACCGTCCGAACGTGTATACCGTCAAGGTCCCGTCTGATCGCACGGGACCCGAGTTTGTGAGTTCTACCGACTTTCGCGATTTTTAACTGGATGGCCATCGTGCATGCAAAACCATTTAGTTGCACCTTCAGATCGTGTATTCCATCAATGTCCAGTCCGGCGTCCCAGGACCCGAGTTCATTAGTTTTCTTAACTTTCCAAATTCCAACCTAGATGGCCATCCGCGCATGCAAAACCATCAAGTTGCACCGTCCGGACGTTTATTCCGTCAAGGTTCTATCCGGCTTCCAGGGACCCTAGTTCATTAGTTTTACCGACTTTCTCGACTTTCCCCATTTCGACCCCGATTGCCATCCACGCATGAAAAATCATCAAGTTGGACCATCCGGACATCTATTCCGTCAAGGTCCCGTCCGGCCTCTCGGGACCCGAGTTCTTGAATTTTACCGACTTTCTCCACTTCGACCCAGATGGCCATCCGCGCATGCAAAACCATTAAGTTGCACCATCCGAACCTGTATTCCGTCAAGGTTCCATCCGACCGCCCAGGACCCGAGTTCGTGAGTTTCTCCAACTTTCCCGACTTTCTCGATTTTGACCCACATGGCCCTCTGTGCTTGCAAAACCATCAAGTTGCATCGTCCGGACATGTATTCCGACAAGGTCTTGTTCGGCGGTCCGGGACCTGAGTTCGTGAGTTTCTCAAGTTTCCCGATTTTGTCCTGGATGGCCATCCGCACATGCAAAACCATCAAGTTGCACTGTCTGGACGTGCATTCCGTCAAGGTACAGTTCGGCCACCCGGGAGCCGAGTTGATGAGGGTCCCAACTTTCCAAATTTCAACCCAGATTGCCATCCGCGCATGCAAAACCATCAAATTGCACCGTCCGAATGTGTATTCCATCAAGGTCCCGTCCGGTCGCTCGGTACCCGAGTTAGTGACTTTTACCGACTTTCCTGACTTTCCCGATTTTGACTCAGATGGCCATCCGGCATCCGCGCATGTAAAACCTTCCAGTGGCACCATCTGAACGTGTATTCCGTCAAGGTCCAGTTCGGCGTCCCAGGACCTGAGTTCATGAGTTTTCCCGACTTTCCCTACTTTCCCGATTTCAACCCAGATGACCATCCGAGCATGCAAAACTATCAAGTTGCACAGTCCGGACGTGTATTCCGTCAAGGTCCCATCCGGTCGCACGGAACCCGAGTTCGTGAGTTCTACGGACTTTTGCGATTTCGACCCGGATGGCTAGGGCATGTAAAACCATTTAGTTGCACCATCCAAACATGTATTTTGTCAATGTCCAGTCCGGCATCCCAGGACCCGAGTTCATGAGTTTTCTTGACTTTCCAAATTTTGACCTAGATGGCTATCCGCGCAAGCAAAACCATCAAGTTGCACCGTCCGGACGTGTATTCTGTCAAGGTTCTGTCCGGCTTCCTGAGGCACTAGTTCGTTAGTTTTACTGACTTTCTCGATTATCCCTATTTTGACCCCGATGGCCATCCACGCATGAAAAATCATCAAGTTGGACCACCCGGACGTCTATTCCATCAAGGTCCTGTCCGACCTCGCGGGACCTAAGTTCATGAGTTTTACCGACTTCCTCCACTTCGACCCAGATGGCCATCCGCGCATGCAAAACCATTAAGTTACACCATCCAAACCTTTATTCTATCAAGTTTCGATCCGACCGCCTAGGACCTGAGTTCGTGAGTTTCACCAACTTTCCCGACTTTTTCAATTTTGACCCGGATGGCCCTCCGCGCTTGCAAAATCATCAAGTTGCACCGTCCGGGCGTGTATTCCGTCAAGGTCTTGTCCGGCGGTCCGGTACACGAGTTTGTGAGTTTTCCCAGTGTCCCGATTTCGTCCGAGATGGCCATCCGCGCATAAAAAACCATCAAGTTGCACTGTTTGGACATGTATTCCGTCAAGGTCCCCTTAGGCCACCCGGGATCCGAGTTCACGAGTTTTCCTGACTTTTCTGATTTCAACCCAGATTGCCATCCGCGCATGCAAAACCATCAAATTGCAACATCCGAACATGTATTCCGTCAAGGTCCCGTCCGGTCGCTCGGTACCCGAGTTAGTGAGTTTTAACGACTTTCCTGACTTTCACGATATTGACTCAGATGGCCATCCGCGCATGCAAAACCTTCCAGTTGCACCATCTGAACGTGTATTCCATCAAGGTCCAGTCCGGCGTCACGGAACCCGAGTTCATGAGTTTTCCTGACTTTCACAATTTTGACCTAGATGACCATCCATGCATGCAAAACCTTCAAGTTGAACCGTCTGGATGTGTTTTCCGTCAAGGCCCCGTCCAGCTGCCCGAGACCCGAATTCGTGAGTTTACCGACTTTTCCGACTTTCTCGATTTCAACCCAGAAGACCATTCGTGCATGCAAAACCATCAAGTTGCACCATCCGCACGTGTATTTCATCAAGGTCTCGTCTGGCCACCCGGGATCCGAGTTCATGCGTTTTACCGACTTTCCCAATTTTGACCCAGATGACAATCCGCGCATGCAAAACCATCTGGTTGAACTGTAGGGACGTGTATTCCGTCAAGGTACCGTCCAGCCGCATGGGACCAGAGTTCATGAGTTTCACCGACTTTCCTGATTACGACCTAGATGGCTATCCGCGCATGCAAAACTATTTTGGTTCACCATCCAAACGTGTATCCCGTCAAGGTTCCGTCTCATCGCTCGGGGCCCGAGTTAGTGAGTTTTACCGACTTTCCCGATATTGACTCAGATGGCCATCCGCGCATGCGAAACCTTTCAGTTGCACCATGTGAACGTGTATTCCGTCAAGGTCCAGTTCGGCGTCCCGGGACCCGAGTTCATGAATTTTCCTGACTATCCCAATTTCGACCCAAAAGGCCATCTGCGCATGCAAAACCATCAAGTTGCACCATTCGGACGTGTATTCCTTCAAGTCCCTGTCCAGCCACCCGAGACCCGACTTCGTAAGTTTTACCGACTTTCCCAACATTCTCCATTTCGACCCAGATGGCTAACCGCACATGCAAAAATACAAACTGCACCATCCGGATGTGTATTCCGTCAAGATCTCGTCCAGCCACCCGGGACCCAATTTCGTGAGTTTTCCCGACTTTCCCTACTTTTTTTATTTTAACCCAGATGGTCATTCGAGAATGGAAAACCATCCAGTTGCACCGTCCGAATGTGTATTCCTTCAAGGTCCCATCCGATCGCACGGGACCTGATTTCGTTAGTTTTACCGACTTTCGCGGTTTCGACCCGGAGGCCATCGCGCATGCAAAACCATTTAGTTGCACCACCGAACGTGTATCCATCAAGGTCCGGTCCAGCCGCTCGAGACCAAAGTTAGTGAGTTTTGCCGACTTTCCCTCCAAATTTTGACCTAGATGACCATCCGCGCATGCAAAACCATCAAGTTGCACCGTTCGGACGTGTATTCCGTCAAGGTTCCGTCCGGCCGCCCGGGACCCGAGTTCGTGAGTTTTACCAACTTTCCCGATTTTGACCCCGATGGCCATCCACACATGAAAAACCATCAAGTTGGACCATCCGGACGTCTATTCCATCAAGATCCCGTCCGGCCTCCCGGGACCCGTGTTCGTGAGTTTTATCGACTTTCTCCACTTCAACCAAGATGGCCATCCGTGCATGCAAAACCATCAAGTTGCACCATACGAACCTGTATTCCGTCAAGGTTCCATCCGACCGCCCGGGACCCGAGTTCGTGAGTTTCACCAACTTTCTCGATTTTGACCCAGATGGCCATTCGTGCATGTAAAACCATCAAGTTGCGCCATCCATACGTTTATTCCTTCAAGGTCTTGTCCGACCGTCCGGGACCCGAGTTTGTGAGTTTTCCTGTGTTTCCCGATTTCGACCCAGATGGCCATCCGCGCATGCCAAACCATCAAGTTTCACTGTCTGGACGTGTATTCCGTCAAGGTTCCGTGCGCCAACCCGGGACCCGAGATCATGAGTTTTCCCGATTTTTCTGATTTCTACTGAGATAGCCATACACGCATGCAAAACCATCAAATTGCACCGTCCGATCGTGTATTCTGTCAAGGTCCCGCACGGTCGCTCGGGACCCGAGTTAGCGAGTTTTACCGACTTTCCCAATATTGACTCAGATAGCCATCCGCGCATGCAAAATCTTTCAGTTGCACCATCTGAACGTGTGTTCCTTCATGTTCCAGTCCGGCGTCACGGAACCTGAGTTCATGAGTTTTCCTGACTTTCCCGTTTTGACCGAGCTTAATATAAGCGCATGCAAAACCATCAAGTTTAACCGTCCGAACGTGTATTCCGTCAAGGCCCGGTCCAGCCGCCCGAGAGCCGAGTTCGTGAGTTTTACCGACTTTTCCGATTCTCTCGATTTTGACCCTGATGGCCACCCGCGCATGCAAACCATGAAGTTGCACCATCCAAACCTGTATTCCGTCAAGATCCCGTCCGCCCGCCCGAGACCTGAGTTCATAAGTTTTACCAACTTTCCTGATTTGGACCCATATGATCATCTATGCATGTGAAAGCATCAAGTCGTATCATCTGGACGTGTATTCCGTCAAGGTCTTGTACGGCAGTCCGGGACCTAAGTTTGTGAGTTTTCCCGAGTTTCCCGATTTCGACCCAGATGGCAATCCGTGCATGCAAAACTATCAAGTTGCCAATCCGGACGTGTAATCCGTCCGGCCACTCGGGACAAGATTTCGTGAGTTGTCCTGACTTTCCCTACTTTCCCAATTCGGACCCACATGGCCATCCGTGCGTGCGAAAGCATCAAGTTGTAACGTCCGGATGTGTATTCTGTCAAGGTCTAGTCCGGTCGCACGGGACCCGAGTTCGTGAGTTCTACCGACTTTCTCGATTTTGAACCGGATGTCCATCGCACATGCAAAACCATTTAGTTGCACCATCCGAACATGTATTCCGTCAATATCCAGTCCGGCGTCAGAGGATCCGAGTTCATGAATTTTCTAGACTTTCTAAATTCTGACCTAGATGGCCATCCGCGCATGCAAAACCATCAACTTGCACCGTCCGGACGTGTATTCCGTCAAGATTCTGTCCGGCTTCCAGGGAATCTAGTTCGTTAGTTTTACCAACTTTCTCGACTTTCCCGATTTTGGCCCAGATGGCCATCCACGCATAAAAAATCATCAAGTTGGACCGTCTGGACGTCTATTCTGTCAAGGTCCCGTCCGGCCTCCCGGGACCCGAGTTCGTGAGTTTTATCGACTTTCTCCACTTCGACACAGATGGCCATCCGCGCATGCAAAACAATCAAGTTGCACCATCAGAACCTTTACTCCGTCAATGTCCCATACGACCGCCCGGGACCCGAGTTCGTGAGTTTCACCAACTTTCCCAACTTTCTCGATTTTCACACAGATGGCCCTCCGTGCTTGCAAAACCATCAAGTTGCACCGTGCAGACGTGTATTCCGTCAATGTCTTGTCCGGCTGTCCGAGACCCCAGTTTGTGAGTTTTCCGAGTTTCCCGATTTCGACCCAGATGGCCATCCACGCTTGCAAAACCATCAAGTTGCACTGTCTGGACGTGTATTCTGTCAAGGTCCTGTCCAGCCACCAAGGACCCGAGTTCATGAGTTTTCCCGACTTTCGTGATTTCAACTCAGATTGCCATCGGCGCATGCAAAACCATCAAATTGCACCGTCCGAATGTGTATTCCGTCAATGTCCCGTCCGATCCCTCGGTAACCGAGTTAGTGAGTTTTACCGTTTTCCCGATTTTGACCCAGATGGCCATCCACGCATGCAAAACCTTCCAGTCGCACCATCTGAACGTGCATTCTGTCAAGGTCCAGTGCGACGTCACGGGACCCGAGTTCATGAGTTTTTTCTGACATTCCCAATTTTGACCCAGATGACCATCCATACATGCAAAACCATCAAGTTGAACCGTCCGGACCTGTATTCCGTCAAGGCCCCGTCCAGCCACCCGAGACCCGAGTTTGTGAGTTTTACCGACTTTTCCGACTTTCTCGATTTGGACCCAGATGGCCATCCGTGCTTGCAAAACCATCAAGTTGCACCATCCGCACGTGTATTCCATCAAGGTCCCGTCCGGCCGCCCGGACCCAAGTTCATGAGTATTACCGACTTTTGCAATTTCGACCCAGATGACAATACGCGCATGCAAAACCATCAAGTTGAACTGTAGGGACGTGTATTCCGTCAAGGTTCCGTCCGGCCGCACGGGACCTGAGTTCGTGACTTTCACCAACTTTCATGATTTCATCATTGATGGCCATCCGTGCATGCAAAACCATTTAGTTTCACCATCCAAACGTGCATTCCATCAAGGTCACGTCAGGTTGCTCGGGACCTGAGTTAGTGAGTTTTACCAAATTTCCCAACTTTCCCGATATTGACTCAGATGGCCAACCTCTCATGTGAAACCTTCCAGTTGCACCATCTGAACGTGTATTCCGTCAAGGTCTAGTTTGGCGTCCCGGGACCCACGTTCATGAGTTTTCCTGACTTTCCCAATTTCGACCCAGATGGCCATCCGCGCATGCAAAACTATCATGTTGCACCGTTCAGACGCGAATTCCGTCAAGGCCCCGTCCAGCCACCCGTGACCCGACTTCGTGAGTTTTACCGACTTTCCTAACATTCTCCATTTCGACCCAGATGGCCAACCGCGCATGCAAAACTATCAAGCTGCACATCCGGACATGTATTCCGTCAAGTTCCTGTTCGGCCACCCGGGGCCCTATTTCGTGAGTTTTCCCGAACTTCCCTACTTTCCTGATTTTAACCCAAATGGCCATCAAAACAGAGTTTTACCAACTTTCCCGATTTGGACCCATATGGCTATCCGCGCATGCGAAAGCATCAAGTTGTAACGTCCGGACGTGTATTCCGTCAAGGTCTAGTCCGGCCGTCCGGGACCCAAGTTTGTGATTTTTCCCGAGTTTCCCGGTTTCTACCTAGATGGCCATCCATGCATGCAAAACTATCAAGTTGCCAATCCGGACATGTATTCTGTCAAGATCCCGTCCGGCCACCCAGGACCCGATTTAGTGAGTTTTACCGACTTTCCCTACTTTCCTGATTTCAACCCAGATGACCATCCGAGCATGCAAAACCATCAAGTTGCACCGTCTGAACGTGTATTCCGTCAAGGTCTGTCCGATCACACGGGACCAGAGTTCTTGAGTTTTACCAACTATCGTGATTTTGACCCGGATGGCCATCGTGCATGCAAAACCATTTAGTTGCACCATCCAAACGTGCATTCCGTCAATGTCCACTCCGGCATCCCAGGACCCGAGTTCATGAGTTTTCTTGACTTTCCAAATTTTTACATAGATGGCAAACCGCGCATGCAAAACCATCAAGTTGCACCGTCCGGACGTTTATTCCATCAAGGTTCTGTCCGACCTCCAAGGACCTAGTTCGTTAGTTTTACCGACTTTCTCGACTTTCATGATTTTGACCCCGATGGCCATCCATGCATGAAAAATCATCAAGTTGGACCATCCGGACGTCTATTCCATCAACGACCCATCCGGCCTCCCGGGACCCAAGTTCGTGAGTTTTACCATTTTCTCCACTTCGACACAGATAGCCATCCGCGCATGCAAAACCATCATGTTGCACCGCTCGAACGTGTATTCCGTCAAGGCCCCGTCCAGCCACCCGAGACCCGACTTCGTGATTTTTACCGACTTTCCCAACATTCTCCATTTCGACCCAGATAGCCAACCGCACATGCAAAACTATCAAGTTGCACCACCTGGACGTGTATTCCGTCAAGATCCCGTCGGGCCACCCGGGACCCGATTTCATGAGTTTACCCGGCATTCCCTACTTTCTTGATTTTAATCCAAATGACTATCCCAGCATGCAAAACCATCAAGTTGCACCGTCCGAATGTGTGTTCCGTCATGGTCGCGTCCTGTCGCACGGGACCCGAGTTCGTGAGTTCTACCGACTTTCTCGATTTTGACCCAGATGGCCATCCGTGCATGCAAAACCATCAAGTTGCACCATCCAAACCTGTATTCCGTGAAGGTACCGTCCAGCCGTCCGGGACTCGAGTTTGTGAGTTGTACTGACTTTCCTGATTTTCTCAATTTCAACCCAGATGGTCCTCCGCACATGCAAAACTATCAAGTTGCACCATCCGCACGTGTTCCATCAAGGTCCCGTCCGACCGTCCGGGACCTGAGTTCATGAGTTTTACCAACTTTCTCAATTTGGACCCACATGGCCATCCATGTAGGCGAAAGCATCAAGTTGTATCATCCGGATGTGTATTTCATCAAGGTCTTGTCCGGCCGCCCGAGACCCAAGTTTATGAGTTTTCTTGAGTTTCCCAATTTCGACCCAGATTGCCATCCATGCATTCAAAACTATTAAGTTTCCAATCCGGACGTGTATTCCGTCAAGATCCCGTCCGGACACCCTGGACCTGATTTCGTGAGTTTTCCCTACTTTCCCAATATCAACCCAGATGGCCTTCCAAGCATGCAAAACCATCAAGTTGCACCGTCCGAACGTTTATTCCATCATGGTCCCATCCGATCGCACCGGACTCGAATTCATGAGTTCAACCAACTTTCACGATTTTGAACCGGATGGCCTTCGCTCATGCAAAACCGTTTAGTTGCACCATCCGAACGTGTATTCCGTCAATGTCCAGTCCAGCATCCCAGGACCCGAGTTCATTAGTTTTCTTGACTTTCCAAATTTCGATCTAGATGGCCATCCGCCCATGCAAAACCGTCAAGTTGCACCTTCCGAACGTGTATTCCGTCAAGGTTCTGTCCGGCTTCCATGGACCCTAGTTCGTTACTTTTATCGACTTTCTTGACTTGTCCAATTTTGACCCCGATAGCCATCCACGCATGAAAAATCATCAAGTTAAACCATCCGGACGTCTATTCCGCCAAGGTCCCGTCCGGCTTCCCGGAACCCGAGTTTGGGAGTTTTACCGACTTTCTCCACTTCGACCCAGATGGCCATCCGCGTATGCAAAACCATTAAGTCGCACCATCCAAACGTGTATTTCATCAAGGTTTCATCCGACCGGCCGGGATCCGAGTTCATGAGTTTCACCAAATTTCCTGACTTTCTTGATTTTGACCTAGACGGCCCTACGCGCATGCAAAACCAACAAATTGCACCGTCCGATCTTGTATTCCGTCAAGGTCCTGTCCGGTCGCTCGGGGCCCATGTTAGTGAGTTTTACCGACTTTTCTGGCTTTCTCCATTTCGACCCAGATGGCCACCCGCGCATGCAAAACCATCAAGTTGCACCATCCGAACCTGTATTCCGTCAAGGTCCCGTCCGATCGCCCAATACCTGAGTTCATGAGTTTTACCAACTTTTCTGATTTCGACCCAGATGACCATCCGCGCATGTAAAACCATCAAGTTGCACCGTCCGGACGTGTATTCCGTCAAGGTACCATTCGACCACCCGGGACCCGAGTTCGTGAGTTTTCCCGACTTCCCTGATTTCAACCCAGATGGCCATACGCGTATGCAAAACCATCAAATTGCACCGTCCGATCGTGTATTCCGTCAAGGTCCCGTCCGGTCGCTCGGGACCCGAGTTAGTGAGTTTTACCGACTTTTCTGATTTTGACTCAGATGGCCATCCGCGCATGCAAAACCTTCCAGTTGCACCATCTGAACGTGTATTCCATCAAGGTCCAGTCCGGCGTCTCGGGACCCGAGTTCATGAGTTTTCGTGACTTTCCAATTTCAACTGAGATGACCATCCCCGCATGCAAAACCATCAAGTTTGTCGGTACCCTCAATACCGGGTACCCCCGCGCACACGACAAAACCGGCTAAGAACCTCGCCCCCTCCGCGGGGGTGAGCTCCGAAGGTGCCACGTGTCCAGCAGGGACACCTCCCATCTCCTCAGAGGTGATCTCTGGGCCTGCCATGTGGTGAGCAGAGCCGGACCTCCCCCCTCCGTGGGGGTGAGCTCCGAAGCTGCCACGTGCCCAGCGGGGCCGGGCCTCCCCTCTCCTCAGAGGTGAGCTTCGGACCCGCCACGTGGCCAGCAGAGCCGGACCTCCCCCCTCCGCGGGGGTGAGCTCGGAAGGCGCCATGTGTCCAGCGGGGCCGAACCTCCCCTCTCCTCAGAGGTGAGCTCCAGGCCCGCCACGTGGCCGGCAGAGCCGGACCTCCCCCTCCGTGGGGGTGAGCTCCGAACGCGCCACGTGTCCAGCAGGGCCGGACCTCCCTTCTCCTCAGAGGTGAGCTCCGGGCCCGCCACGTGGACGACAGAGCCGGACCTCCCCCCTCCGCGGTGGTGAGCTCCGAAGGCGCCACGTGTCCAGCGGGGCCGGACCTTCCCTCTCCTCAGAGGTGAGCTCCGGGCCCGCCACGTGGCCAGCATAGCCGGACCTCCCCCCTCTGCGGGGGTGAACTCCGAAGGTGCCACGTGTCCAACGGGGCCGGGCCTCCCCTCTCCTCAGAGGGAGCTCCGGGACCGCCACGTGGCCAGCAAAGCTGCGCTACCGGCCCCGTCACGGTAGGCAGCAGGAGTAAAGGCACGCCATGCCTAGCCCATACAAGACATTCAAGGCTGTGCCCATCAAAGGTGCAGAGACGCGGCGCACGCCTGTCAGGAGGCTCTGTGCCCAGTCGCATCACAGTGAAGAGAGGCACACCGTGTCAGAGGCTGTACACAAATAAACACAGCGACAAGACATGCCCTGCCGACCCTGCCATCATCAACCGCTACGCCTAGCTTGCGGCACGGGCAGGGCGCGGCAGGATGACGACTAAGAAGCCCTCGCCGGAGACAACTACTAGCATTCACTGCAAGATATGGTAGATGGCAGGAAATCACCCCGGGGCCACCTGTTGGGCTCCGCCCCCTGTAAGCCGCCCGAGCCTTGGAGTATAAAAGGCTTGGGTAGGCAACGTTACAAAGGGTTCGGATCCCTCAGCATTTGACCCCAGTTCGGCATTCCAGCAAGCAATACACAGAGCAACACTGCTCCCGTGGACGTAGGGTTTTATGCTCCGGCGGCCCGAACCACGTAAAACCATGGTGTCAATCCACCTTCATCTCCTTCAACTCAGGCGACCCTCCGAGAGAACTAGCACCTCCGAAAAAGAACCTCCGCGGGCTGCCCTGAGCAGGCCCGGGGAAAGTGTTGACCGCAGACGCTTCGACAAATGAACCGTCCGGATGTGTCTTTCATCAAGGCCCCTTCCAGCCGCCCGAGAGCCAAGTTCATGAGTTTTTACCGACTTTTCCGACTTTCTTGATTTCAACCCAGATGGCCCTCCGCGCAAGCAAAACCATCAAGTTGCACCATCCGCAAGTGTATTCCATCAAGGTCCCATCCGACCGCCCGGGACATGAGTTCATGAGTTTTACCAACTTTCCCAATTTGGACCCACATGGCCATCCGCGCATGCGAAAGCATCAAGTTTTAACGTCCGGACGTGTATTCTTTCAAGGTCTAGTCCAGCCGCGCGGGACCCAAGTTTGTGAGTTTTCCCGAGTTTCCCGATTTCTACCCACATGGCCATCCGCGCATGCAAAACCATCAAGTTGCACCGTCCGAACGTGTATTCCGTCAAGGTCCCGTCCGGTCACATGGGACCAGAGTTTGTGAATTCTACCGACTTTCAAGATTTCGACCCGGATGGCCATCGCGAATGCAAAACCATTTAGTGGCACCATCGGAACGTGTATTCCGTCAATGTCCAGTCTGGGGTCCCAGGACCCAAGTTCATGAGTTTTCTTGACTTTCCAAATTTCGACCTAGATGGCCATCTGTGCATGCAAAACCATCAAGTTGCACCGTTCGGACGTGTATTCCGTCAAGGTTCTGTCTGGCCTCCAAGGACCCTAGTTCGTTAGTTTTACCGACTTTCTCAACTTTCCTGATTTTGACCCCGATGGCCATCCACGCATGAATAATCATCAAATTGGACCATCCAGACGTCTATTCCATCAAGGTCCCGTCCGGCCTCCCGGGACGCGAGTTCGTGAGTTTTATTGACTTTCTCCACTTTGACCAAGATGGCCATCCGCGCATGCAAAACCATCAAGTTGCACCGTGCTGACGTGTATTCCGTCGAGGCCCTGTCCAGCCACTCGAGACCCGACTTCGTGAGTTTTACCGACTTTCCCAGCATTCTTTATTTCGACCCAGATGGCCAGCCGCGCATGTAAAACTATCAAGTTGCACTATCCGGACGTGTATTCCGTCAAGATCCCGTCCGGCCACCCGAGACCTGATTTCGTGAGTTTTCCCGACATTCCCTACTTTCCCGATTTCAACCCAGATGGCTATCCGAGCATGCAAAACCTTCAAGTTGGACCATCCGAACGTGTATTCCGTCAAGGTCCCATCTGGTCGCATGAGACCCGAGTTCGTGAGTTCTACCGACTTTCACGATTTTGATCCGGATGGCCATCGCACATGCAAAACTGTTTAGTTGCACCATCCAAATGTGTATTCTATCAATGTCCACACCTGCGTCCCAGGACCCGAGTTCATTAGTTTTCTTGACTTTCCAAATTTCAACCAAGATGGCAATCCGCCCATGCAAAACCGTCAAGTTGCACGGTCTGAACGTGTATTCCGTCAAGATTCTGTCCGGCTTCCAGAGACCCTAGTTCGTTAGTTTTACTGACTTTGTCGACTTACCCGATTTTGACCCCGATGGCCATCCATGCATGAAAAATCATCATGTTGGACCAAATGGACGTCTATTCCGCCAAGGTCCCGTCTGGCCTCCCGGAACCCGAATTCATGAATTTTACCGACTTTCTCCACTTCGACCCAGATGGTCATCCGCGTATGCAAAACCATTAAGTTGTACCATCCGAACTTTTATTCCGTCAAGATTCCATCCGACCGCCCGGGACCCGAGTTCGTGAGTTTCACCAACTTTCCCGACTTTCTCGATTTTGACCCAGATGGCCCTCCGCGCATGCAAAACAACCAGTTTGCACCATCCGATCTTGTATTCCGTCAAGGTCCCGTCTGGTCGCTCGGGACCCGTGTTAGTGAGTTTTACCGACTTTCCCGATTTCGACTCAGATGGCCATCCGCTCATGCAAAACTTTCCCGTTGCACCATCTGAACGTGTATTCCGTCAAGGTCCAGTCCGGCGTCCCGGGACCCGAGTTCATGAGTTTTCCTGACTTTCTCAATTTCGACCGAGATGACCATCCGCGCATGGAAAACCATCAAGTTGAACCGTCCGGACGTGTATTCCGTCAATGCCGCGTCTAGCCATCGGAGAACCGAGTTCGTGAGTTTTACCGACTTTTCTGACTTTCTCGATTTCGACACAGATGGCCACCCGCGCATGCAAAACCATGAAGTTGCACCATCCGAACCTGTATTCCGTCAAGGTCTCGTTTGATCGCTAATGAGGTCATGCCTAACATTCACTCATCTTCAAATGAGAATCCACTTGATATAGCTGGTCCAATTACGAGTAGAGCTAAACAATTGCAGAAGGAAATTTATTCTCAGGTGAACGCTAACCTTATGTTTAATAATCAGTCTATGTTGAATGAGCCTATGCTTTTGAGTTCTTGTTTCAATGTCCTTAGGAATGATGAAGTGTATGAACCAGCATGGGATCAAGATGGATTCAAACCTAAGGACATTTGAACCGAGAAGCCTATGGTGTGCATGAATAAAATGGTGGTTCATCACCTTAGCATGGGAATGCAACCAGAAGCTAGATGACTGACACATGGTACGAATTCCAAGCATCACTGCGGGCAGAATACAAGGAGTTAGACGGTGTTCTATAAGTGGATGGAAGCGTCTTCAAAAGTCTACTTTACAACCCATCAAATGGTTCATTATTTGGATGTCTTAATAAGGAGTTATGCTCATTTTAGTAACTGCTGCCAGAGGCTGAAAAACGCGCGAACCAGCCACGAAATCCACTAGAGCATGCGCATGCAGCCATTTACTCAAAGCTGAACGCCGCTATCTCTATATATATCTTGTACTAGACAATGAAAAGGGGAGATCTGATTTTTTATTGAATTCAAAATACACAAACTCGTGGAGTTTTGTTT
Source organism: Neostapfia colusana (assembly GCA_030760725.1). NCBI lineage: Eukaryota > Viridiplantae > Streptophyta > Magnoliopsida > Poales > Poaceae > Neostapfia > Neostapfia colusana. The sequence goes on along the minus strand of JASWHV010000002.1, from coordinate 103,863,144 downwards.
ATGTGTGAGTCTTGAGAGGCTTGCAATAATTGTTATTTCGATTCCTGAGGGAGTTGTAGAACGCCGAACTGCGGTTCACCCAATTCGTGCCTTTACGTCTATAGGGCGTGATTGCATGGGCTGTTTTGTCGATACGTGGAAGGGTGATTGTCTCGGTAGTTCATCGCGTGGACAGCCTCGCGGTGCGCTGCCTCTTCACCAGGTCACGTAGCGACAATTTATCAAGTTCGCAGATCCTACGAGAAGATCGGGTCACAACAACTTGTTACACGTGCTGCCTAGGCGCGTGCATATCATCTGGTATCACAGCCTCCGTTTCTCGGTAGGATTATTCTTGCTTTTGGTAGGATATATTTTTATATACCTACTGTCCACTGATAGCCAAAAAGAAAACCTACAGCCCAAATTCATACGTGCTACTGATTTTGTAGTTTGCTTTATCGAGTTTTAATCCTTTAAGATTTGTCTAGTTGCTGATTTTTTTTTCTTTTCCACATCGTTCTAGTTGTTATCTTTGTTCTAATCATCAAATCGCTTGCTGCACATACCCACTCATCCCACCCTTGTTTTCTACCAGCCACAAATTCTCCACCCGAGTTTCTTGTTTTTGTGCTGCACCATCCATCTTAGTTTATACTTATGCGCCCCTTTAGTTGAAAGTTGTGCTGCATTTGTCACAAAGGTTAAAAGAAAAGATGTATATGGGTCCAAAGAAAGACTGGAAACAACGAGTTCTTGCTCAAAAAAAAAGAGGAAAGAAGAAATAAAAGAGAATTTTGTTCAGCACATCCAAAGGGGTTTGGGCAACAATAAGTTTCGGTTGATGCATTTGGTATTCATCTATCCACTTCCTACATCTTTGTGCATCTTTTCCTTTATATTCAGCAACTTAGACTTGTGTTTTTTAGATTATTATTCAGTTTTGCATGACTACATTTTTCAGCGCATTCCACTTACATATTACCCCACCAAGCTCCACTTAAAACGCACCGTGCGTTGTTGTACCGTCGTCACTGTTACAATCACTCTTTCACTATAAATTGCAGCCCGGTTCTTGCTCTTTTCAGGGAGAGAAAGAACTTGTTTTGTCAGTGGTGAGGGAGTGATTCCACATATATTTTGTCCTATTAGTTTCTTCCTTTGTTACTAACATGGCAGGAAATGAAGATTCCCCTTCTTACACTGTTTCTGGTCAAGAAATTCAGGAAATGTGGGTGCACAAATGCAACAATTGATGCAGGGGATGAAAGCGCTTCAACGATCACTACAGCAACAACACGGGGAGCATCCACCTCATGATGATGAACACATTGAGGATGATGATCAATATGCCGGTGGCGCTGGTGGTGGTCGTGGCCGAGGATTCGCTGCTGGTTTTGATAACTTTGCAGGTGGCCGTGGCCGAGGATTTGCTGCTGGTTTTGGTCGTGCATGACGTGTTCTTGTTGGGCACCCTCCTGATTTTGATGCTGAAATATTTTCAAATTATAATGCTGAACATGGAGGTGATCCTTATGGTCGCCGTGGTGCATATGATGATCATGGTGGTGACAACTTTGGCCGTTTTGGAGCCCGTGGTCGTTATGGTGATCACCGTCGACGTCATCATGAACGACATTATAATGATGATGGTTTGGGCAAGGTTAAAGTGTCCATTCCTCCATTCAGCAGCAAGGAGAATGCTGATGATTACTTTGAATAGGAAACCAAAGTGGAGCAACTATTTGATTTGTATGAATACCCTGTTGAAAAGAAGGCAAAGCTTGCAGCCATTGAGTTTAAAGCCTATGCCATAACTTGGTGGAATCAGCTCCGTACTTAATATCAAAGAGTTGGGCAGGTTCCTATAACCTGGGAAGACAAGAAGAGGGAAATGCGACGTTGTTTTGTTCCTACATCTTATTCTCGTGACCTTCATTTGAAGCTGAAACGTCTTGTTCAAGGTACTCGTACTGTTGATGAATATTTTCAAGAATTGGAAATGTGTTTACTTCGTACAGGGATAACTGAAGATGAGGAATCCACAATGGCCCGGTTTATGGTTGGGCTCAATAAATCCATTGCTGATAAAGTGGATATGACAAATTACACTTGTCTCATTGAGTTGGTTCATTTTGCAAAGAGGACTGAACGGCAAGTTGCTACGTCTTACAAATACAATGCTTCATGGTGTCATTCCCAACAGCAAGGGAATGTCACTCCTCAATTCCAACAGCAAGGAGCTGCAACGCTCAAATCCTCATCGCGTGGAACAAATAGATCCATTCCACCTTCTTCCAAACAATTGGATGCGAAAGGTAAAGCTGTGAGTTCAAATTAGCCCACTTCTTCTACTGCAGCCACCCAGCGCAAGACAAGCAAGATTGAGTGTTTTAAGTGTGGTGGTCATGGGCATAAACAAGCTGAATGTCCCAATCGTCGTACTATTATTGCCCTTGCTGATGGTTCTTATGATTCTTAAAGTGAAGAGGAGGACGAGTTTACCAATGTATTTGCAGATTTTAATCTTGACACTTGTGAGTATTCAGCAGAGGATGGTACATTTGAGCTAGGTCTGAATTGTTTAGCTATTCAACCTATTCCAACTTTTGTTCCCAATGACATGTTACAAGATGTTATTTCTCCATCTTCTAATGAGATTACTAGTGCTGATTTTGATGAGTTGCTTGCTGATTTTCTTGCTTTCGAGCCTTCTACAATGAATACACCATCTCCTTCTTTGGTGGTTAGGAGAGTTCTTTCCACTCAGTTTGTTACAGCTGAACAAGGACAACGTCATAATTTATTTCAGTCCCAATGCAAAGTGCAAGGCCAAGTGTGCCGTTTCATCATAGATGGTGGGAGCTGCAATAATATTGTTAGTGCTTTGCTAGTTGAGAAGCTTGGTTTGCAGCCACGTCGCCATCCACATCCGTACCATATGCAATGGCTGAATAATTCCGGGACAGTTAAGGTTTCAGCCATGATTCGTTTGTCATTTTCCATTGGTGGTTATCATGGAGAGGTGGATTGTGATATTGTCCCCATGCAAGTATGACATTTGCTGCTTGGTCGGCCCTGGTAATTTGATGTGGACTCGGTGCATTTTGGACGATCTAACAAATACACTTTCATTCACAACGACAAGAAGGTGGTTCTTGTTCCATTATCTCCAGAGGAGATACATACTTCAGATATGGCTCGCAAGAAAAGAGAGGAATCAGACAAAAGAAAATTGAGCGAGACCCTCAACCCAAGTAAGGGAGAGAGTTCTAACCCATCCAGCCACATAAAGCCTCATGCCAATCCTAAACAGCCACGCCACACTGAGTGTCTCTTTGTGAGCAAGAGTGATTTGAGAGAAGTGAGAGACACCACAACCCCATTCTTTGTGCTCTTGCACAAGGAGGTCCTACTTTCAACTCACGATTTACCTTCATCGCTGCCTAGTGTTGTTCTTGATCTCTTGCAGGACTTCGAAGATGTTTTTCCCGATGAGATACCGGCTGGACTTCCTCCACTCCGTGGAATTGAGCATCAAATTGATTTGGTACCAGGTGCTTCGCTTCCTAATCGTCCAACCTACCGCACCAATCCTGAAGAAATAAAGTAAATTCAGCGACAGGTAAAAGAGCTTTTGGACAAAGGGTATGTTCATGAATCCTTATCACCATGTGCAGTTCCCATTCTTTTAGTCCCAAAAAAAAAGATGGCTCTTGACGCATGTGTGTTGATTGTCGTACTATCAATGATATAACTGTTCGATATCGTCATCCCATTCCACGACTTGATGACATGTTAGATGAATTGAGTGGTTCTATCATTTTCACCAAGATAGGTTTGCGTAGTGGTTATCATCAAATCCGCATGAAACTTGGTGATGAATGGAAAACAACGTTTAAAACTAAATTTGGTCTCTATGAATGGCTTGTGATGCCATTTGGCTTGACAAATGCTCCTTCAACTTTTATGCGCTTAATGAATCATGTTTTACGAGCTTTCATTCGCAAGTTTGTAGTTGTTCCCTACTTTCCCAATTACAACACAGATGGCTATCCGAGCATGCAAAACATCAAGTTGCACCGTCCGAACGTGTATTCCGTCAAGGTCCCGTCCGGTCACACGGGACCCGAGTTCGTGAGTTCTACCGACGTTCGCGATTTTGATCCGGATGTCCATCGCGCATGCAAAACTATTTAGTTGCACCATCCGAACGTTTATTCCATCAAGGTTCCATCCGACCACCCGGGACCCGAGTTCGTGAGTTTCACAAACTTTCCCGAAATTCTCGATTTTGACCTAGATGGCCCTCCGTGCATGCAAAACCATCAATTTGCACCGTCCGGATGTGTATTCCGTCAAGGTCTAGTCCGGCCGTCCAGGACCCGAGTTTGTGAGTTTTTCTAAGTTTCCCAATTTTGACCCAGATGGCCATCCGTGCATGCAAAACCATGAAGTTGCACCGTTCGGACGTGTATTCCGTCAAGGTCTCGTCCGGCCACCCGGGACCCGAGTTCTTGAGTTTTCCTGACCTTTCTGATTTCAACCCAGATGGCCATATGCGCATGCAAAACCATCAAAATTCACCGTCCGATCGTGTATTCGTCAAGGTCCCGTCCGGTCGCTCGGGACCCGAGATAGTGAGTTTTACCGACTTTCTCGATTTAGACTCAGATGGCCATCCGCGCATGCAAAACCTTCTAGTTGCACCATCTGAACGTTTATTCAGTCAAGGTCCAGTACGGCTTCCTGGGACCCGAGTTCATGAGTTTTCCTGACTTTCCCAATTTCGACCGAGATGACCATCCCGCATGCAAAACCATCAAGTTGAACCGTCCGGTCGTGCATTCCGTCAACACCCCATCCAGCCGCCCGAGAGCCGAGTTCGTGAGTTTTACCGACTTTCCCTACTTTCCCAATATCAACCCAGATGGCTTTTCGAGCATGCAAAACCATCAAGCTGCACCGTACGAACGTGTATTCTGTCAAGGTCCCGTCCGATCGCACGGGATCCAAGTTCTTGAGTTCAACAAACTTTCACGATTTTGAACCGGATGGCCTTCGCGCATGCAAAACCGTTTAGTTGCACATGCAAAAGTGTATTCCGTCAATGTCCAGTCTGGCATCCCAGGACCCGAGTTCATGAGTTTTCTCGACCTAGATGGTCATCCGCAAATGCAAAACAATCAAGTTGTATGTCTAGACATGTATTCCGTCGGTTCTGTCCAGCTTCCAGGGACCCTAGTTCGTTAGTTTTACCGACTTTCTCGACATTCCTGATTTTGACCCCGGTGGCCATCCACGCATGAAAAATCATCAAGTTGGACCATCCGGACGTCTATTCTGTCATGGTCATGTCCGACCTCCCGAGACCCGAGTTCGTGAGTTTTACCTATTTTCTCCACTTTGACCTAGATGGCCATCCGCGCATGAAAAACCATTAAGTTGCACCATCCGAACCTGTATTCCGTCAAGGTTCCATCCGACCACCCGGGACCTGTCCGAGTTCGTGAGTTTCACCAACTTTCTCGACTTTCTCGATTTTGACCCAGATGGTCCTCGCCGCATGTAAAACCATCATGTTGCACCGTCCGGACGTGTATTCCGTCATGTTCTAGTCTGGTCGTCCGGAACCCGAGTTGTTGAGTTTTTCCGAGTTTCCTGATTTCGACCCAGATGGCCATCCACGCATGCAAAACCATCAAGTTGCATCGTCCGGACGTGTATTCCATCAAGGTCCCGTCCGGCCACCCAAGACCCGAGTTCGTGAGTTTTCCCGAATTTCCTGATTTCAACCCAGATGGCCATACGCGCATGCAAAACCATCAAATTGCACCGTCCAATCATGTATTCCATCAAGGTCCCGTCCGGTCCCTCGGGACCCGAGTTAGTGAGGTTTACGACTTTCCCGATTTTGACTCAGATGGCCATCCGCGCATGCAAAACCTCTTAGTTGCACCATCTGAACGTGTATTCCGTCAAGGTCCAGTACGGCGTCCCGGGACCCGAGTTCATGAGTTTCCCTGACTTCCCTAATTTCGACCGAGTTGACCATCCGCGCATACAAAACCATCAAGTTGAACCGTCTGAACGTGTATTCCGTCAAGGCCCCGTCCAGCAGCCCGAGAGCCGAGTTCGTGAGTTTTACTGACTTTTCTGACTTTCTCGATTTTGACCCAGGTCGCTACCTGCGCATGCAAAACCATGAAGTTGCACCATCCGAACCTGTATTTCGTCAAGGTTCCGTTCAACCGCCCGGGACCTGAGTTCATGAGTTTTACCAACTTTCCCGATTTGGACCCACATGGCCATCCGCGCATGCAAAAGCATCAAGCTGTATCGTCCGGACGTGTATTCCGTCAAGGTCTTGTCAGGCTATCCGGGACCCAAGTTCGTGAGTTTTCCCGTGTTTCCCGATTTCGACCTAGATGGCAATCCGCGCAAAACTATCAAGTTGCCAATCCGGATGTGTATTCCGCCAAGATCTCGTCCGACCACTAGGGACCCGATTTCGTGAGTTTTCCTGACTTTCCCAATTACAACACAGATGGCTACGGAGCATGCAAAACCATCAAGTTGCATCGTCCAAACGTGTATTCCGTCAAGGTGCCGCCCGGTGCATGGGACCCAGTTTGTGAGTTCTACGTACTTCGTGATTTTGAATCGGATGGCCATCACGCATGCAAAACCATTTAGTTGCACCATCCGAACGAGTATTCTGTCAATGTCGAGTCCAGCGTCCCAGGACCCGAATTCATGAGTTTTCTTGACTTTCCAAATTTTGACCTAGATAGCTATCCGCGCATTTAAAACTATCAAGTTGCACCGTCCGGACGTGTATTCCGTCAAAGTTCTGTCCGGCTTCCAGGGACCCTAGTTTTTAGTTTTACCGACTTTCTTGAATTTCCTGATTTTGACCCTGATGGCCATCCACGCATGAAAAACCATCAAGTCGGACCATCCGGAAGTCTATTCCGTCAAGGTCCCGTCCGAACTCTCGGGACCCGAGTTCGTGAGTTTACCGACTTTCTCCACTTCGACCCAGATGAACATCCGCGCATGCAAAACCATTAAGTTGCTCCATCCGAACCTGTATTCCGTCAACGTTCCATCCGGCCGACCGGGACCCGAGTTCGTGAGTTTCACCAACTTTCCCGACTTTCTCGATTTTGACCCCGATGGTCCTCCGCGCTTGCAAAACCATAAAGTTGCACCGTCCGGACATGTATTCCGTCAAGGTCTTGTCCGGCTGTCCGGGACCCGAGTTTGTGAGTTTTCCGAGTTTCCCTATTTTGACCGAGATGGTCATCCATGCATACAAAACCATTAAGTTGCACCATATGAAACTATTTTACGTCAAGGTTCCATCCCACCGCCTGGTACCCGAGTTCGTGAGTTTCACCAACTTTATCGACTTTTTCGATTTTGACCGAGATGGCCCTCCACGCTTGTAAAACCATCAAGTTGCACCGTCCGGACGTGTATTCTATCAAGGTCTTGTCCGGCCGTCCAGGACCCGAGTTTGTGAGTTTTCCGAGTTTCCCGATTTCGACCCAGATGGCCATCCGCGAATGCAAAACCATCAAGTTGCACTGTCTGTACGTGTATTCCATCAAGGTCCCGTCTGGCCATCCGGGACCCGAGTTCATGAGTTTTCCCGACTTTCCTGATTTCAATCATCAAATTGCACCATCCGAACATGTATTCCATCAAGGTCCCGTCCGGTCGCTCGGTACCCGAGTTAGTGAGTTTTACCGACTTTCTCGACTTTCCTGATTTTGACTCAGATTGCCATCTGCACATGCAAAATCCAGTTGCACCATCTGAACGTATATTCTGTCAAGATCCAATCCGGCGTCATGGAACCCGAGTTCATGAGTTTTCCTGACTTCTCCAATTTCGACGCAGATGACCATCCACGCATGCAAAACCATCATGTTGAACCGTCCGGAAGTGTATTCCGTCAAGGCCCCGGCCAGCCACCCGAGACCCGAGTTCGTGAGTTTTACCGATTTTTCCAACTTTCTCGATTTCGACCCATATGGACATCCGCGCCTGGAAAACCATCAAGTTGCACCATCCACACGTGTATTCCATCAAGGTCCCGTCCGGCCGCTCGGGACCCGAGTTCATGTGTTTTACCGACTTTCCCAATTTCGACCAAGATAACAATCCGCGCACGCTAAACCATCAAGTTCAACCGTAGGGACGTGTATTCCGTCAAGGTTCCGTCTGGCCGCACGGGACTCGAGTTCGTGAGTTTCACCGACTTTCCTGATTTCGATCTAGATGGCCATCCGCGCATGCAAAACCATTTAGGTTCACCATCCAAACATGTATCCCGTCAAGGTCCCGTCCGGTCGCTCGGGATCCGAGTTAGTGAGTTTTACAGACTTTACCGGCTTTCCCGATATTGACTCAGATGGCCATCCACACATGCGAAACCTTCTAGTTGCACCATCGGAACGTGTATAACGTCAAGTTCCAGTCCGGCGTCCCGGGACTCGAGTTCATGAGTTTTCCTAACTTTCCAAATTTTGACTCAGATGGTCATCCGCACATGCAAAACCATCAAGTTGCACCATTCGGATGTGTATTCCGTCAAGGCTCCGTCCAGCTACCCGAGACCCGACTTCATGAGTTTTACCGACTTTCCCAACATTCTCCATTTCGACCCAGATGGCCAACAGCGCATGCAAAACTTTCAAGTTGCACCATCCGGACATGTATTCCATCAAGATCCCGTCCGGCCACCCGAGACCCGATTTCGTGAGTTTTCACGACTTTTCCTACTTTTCCCGATTTCAATCCGGAAGGCCATCCGAGCATGCAAAACCATCAAGTTGCACCGTCCGAACGTGTATACCGTCAAGGTCCCGTCTGGTCGCACCGGACCCGAGTTCGTGAGTTCTACCGACTTTCAAGATTTTGAACCGGATGTCCATCGTGCATGCAAAACCATTTAGTTGCACCATCTGATCGTGTATTCCGTCAATGTCCAATCCGGCGTCCTAGAACCCGAGTTCATGATTTTTCCTGACTTTCCAAATTTTGACCTAGATGGCCATCCGCGCATGCAAAACCATCAAGTTGCACCGTCCGGACGTGTATTCCATCAAGGTTCTGTCCGGCTTCCAGGGACCCTAGTTCATTAGTTTTACCGACTTTCTCGACTTTCCCCATTTTGATCCCGATGGCCATCCACGCATGAAAATCATCAAGTTGGACCATCCAGACGTCTATTCCGTCAAGGTCCTGTCCGGCCTCTCGGGACCCGAGTTCGTGAGTTTTACCAACTTTCTCCACTTCGACCTAGATGGCCATCCGCGCATGCAAAACCATTAAGTTGCACCATCCGATCCTGTATTCCGTCAAGGTTTCATCCAACCGCCCGGGACGCGAGTTCGTGAGTTTCAACAACTATCCCAACTTTCTCGATTTTGACCCAGATGACCCTCCGCGCTTGCAAAATGATCAAGTTGCACCGTCCGGACATCTATTCCATCAAGGTCTTGTCCGGTCGTCCGGGACCCGAGTTTGTGAGTTTTTCAAGTTTCCCGATTTCGACCTAAATGGCAATCCACACATGCAAAACCATTAACTTGCACCATCCGAACCTGTATTCCGTCAAGGTTCCATCCGACCGCTGGGGACCCGAGTTCATGAGTTTCACCAACTTTCTCGACTTTCTTGATTTTGACCAAGATGGCCCTCCGCGCATGCAAAACCATCAAGTTGCACCGCCTGGACGTGTATTCCGTCAAGGTCTAGTCCGGCCGTCCTGGACCCGAGTTTGTGAGTTTTTTCGAGTTTCTTGACTTTGACCCAGATGGCCATCCGCGCATGCAAAACCATCAAGATGCACCGTCCGGACGTGTATTACGTCAAGGTCTTGTACGGCCACCCGGTACCCGAGTTCGTGAGTTTTCCCGACTTTCCTGATTCCAACGCAGATGGCCATACGCGCATGCAAAACCATCAAATTGCACCGTCCGATCGTGTATTCGTCAAGGTCCCGTCCGGTCGCTTGGGACCTAAGTTAGTGAGTTTCACCGACTTTCCCGATTTTGACTCAGATGGTCATCCGCGCATATAAAACCTTCCAGTTGCACCATCTAAACGTGTATTCCGTCAAGGTCCAGTATGGCGTCCCGGGACCCGAGTTCATGAGTTTTCCTGACTTTTCCAATTTTGACCGAGATGACAATCCCTCATGCAAAACCATCAAGTTGAACCGTACGGTCGTGTATTCCATCAAGGCCCCATCTCACGGCCCGAGAGCCGAGTTCGTGAGTTTTACTGACTTTTTCAACTTTCTCAATCTTGACCTAGCTGGCTACCCGCGCATGCAAAACCATCAAGTTGCACCATCCAAACCTATATTCTGTCAAGGTCCTGTCCGACCGGCCCGGGACCTGAGTTCATGAGTTTTACCAACTTTCCCGATTTCGACCCACATGGTCATCAGCGCATGCGAAAGCATCAAGTTGTATCGTGCGGACGTGTATCCCGTCGATGTCTTGTCCGGCCTTCCGGGACACAAGTTCGTGAGTTTTCCCGAGTTTCCCGATTTCGACTTAGATGGCCATCCACGCATGCAAAACTATCAAGTTGCCAATCCGGACGTGTATTCAGTCAAGATCCCGTCCGGCCACCCCGGACCCGATTTTGTGAGTTTTCCTGACTTTTCCTACTTTCCCGATTTCAACCCAGATGGCCATCCGAGCATGCAAAACCATCATGTTGCACCGTCCGAATGTGTATTCCGTCAAGGTCCCGTCCAGTCGCACGAGACCTGAGTTCGTGAGTTCTGCCAACTTTCACGATTTTGAACCGGATGGCCATCGTGCATGCAAAACCATTTAGTTGCACCATCCGAATGTGTATTCCGTCAATGTCCAGTCCGGCATCCCAAGACCCGAGTTCACGAGTTTTCTCGACCTAGATGGCTATCCACGCATGCAAAACCATCAAGTTACACCGTCTGGACGTGTATTCCATCAAGGTTCTGTCCAGCTTACTAGGACCCTAGTTCGTTAGTTTTACCGACTTTCTCGACTTTCCTGATTTTGACCCCGGTGGCCATCCACGCATGAAAAATCATCAAGTTGGATCATCCGGACGTCTATTTCGTCAAGGTCCCGTCTGGCCTCCCGGGACCCGAGTTCGTGAGTTTTACCGACTTTCTCCGCTTCGACCCAGATGGCCATCCATGCAGGCAAAACCATTAAGTTGCACCATCCAAACCTGTATTACATCAAGGTTCCATCCGACCGCCCGGGACCCGAGTTCGTGAGTTTAACCAACTTTCTCAACTTTCTTAATTTTGACCCCGATGGCCATCCACGCATGAAAAATCATCAAGTTGGATCATCCGGACGTCTATTCCTTCAAGATCCCGTCCGGCCTCCTAGGACCCGACTTCGTGAGTTTTACCGACTTTCTCCACTTCGACCTAGATGACCATCCGTGCATGCAAAACCATTAAGTTGCACCATCCGAACCTGTATTCCGTCAAGGTTCCATCCGACCGCCTGGGACCCGAGTTCGTGAGTTTCACCAACTTTTCTGACTTTCTCGATTTGGCCCATATGGGCCTCCGCGCATGCAAAACCATCAAGTTGCACCATCCAAACGTGTATTCCGTCGAGATCTAGTCTGGCCGTCCGGGGCCCGAGTTTGTGAGTTTTTCCGAGTTTCCCGATTTCGAACCAGATGGCTATCCGTGCATGCAAAACCATCAAGTTGTATCGTCCGGACGTGTATTCCATCAAGGTCCCGTCCGGCCACCCGGGACCCAAGTATGTGAGTTTTCCCGACTTTCCTGATTTCAACCCAGATGGCCATACGCGCATGCAAAACCATCAAATTGCACCGTCCGATCGTGTATTCCGTCAAGATCCCGTCTGGTCGCTCGGGACACGAGTTAGTGAGTTTTACCGACTTTCCCGATTTTGACTCAGATGGCCATCCACGCTTGCAAAACCTTCCAATTACACCATTTGAACGTGTATTCCGTCAAGGTCCAGTACGGCGTCCCGGGACCCGAGTTCATGAGTTTTCCTGACTTTCCCAATTTTGACCGAGTTGACCATCCGCGCATGCAAAACCATCAAGTTGAACCGTACAAACGTGTATTCCGTCAAGGCCCTGTCCAGCCGCCCGAGAGCCGAGTTCGTGAGTTGTACCGACTTTTCCGATTTTCTCGATTTTGACCCAGATGGCTACCCGCGCATGCAAAACCATCAAGTTGCACCATCCGAACCTCTATTCCGTCAAGATTCTGCCCGACCGCCCGGGACCTGAGTTCATGAGTTGTACCAACTTCCCCGATTTGGACCCACAAGGCCATCCGTGCATGAGAAATCATCAAGTTGTATCGTTCGGACGTGTATTCCATCAAGGTCTTGTCCTGTTGTCCGGGACCCAAGTTTGTGAGTTTTCCCGAGTTTCCCAATTTCGACCCAGATGCCCAATCCGGACGTGTATTCTGTCAAAATCCCATCGGTCCACCCGGGACCCGATTTCGTGAGTTTTCCTAACTTTCAATACTTTCCTGATTTCAACCAAGATGGCCATCCGAGCATGCAAAACCATCAAGTTGCACCGTCTGAACGTGTATTCCGTCAAGGTCCCGTCCGGTCGCATGGGATCCGAGTTTGTGAGTTCTACCGACTTTTGCGATTTCGAACCGGATGGCCATCGCGCATGCAAAACCATCTAGTTGCATCATCCAAACGTGTATTCCGTCAATGTCCAATCCGGTGTCCGAAGATTTAGGGTTTAGGGTTTTAGGGTTTAGGGTTTAGTGATCCGAGTTCATTAGTTTTCTTGACTTTCCAAATTTTGACTTAGATGGCCTTCCACGCATGCAAAATCATCAAGTTGCACCGTCCGGACGTGTATTCCATCAAGGTTCTATCCGGCTTCCAGGGACCCTAGTTCGTTAGTTTTACCGACTTTCTCGACTCTCCTGATTTTGACCCCGATGGCCATCCACGCATGAAAAAACATCAAGTTTGGCCATCCGGACGTCTATTCCGTCAAGTCCCCGTTCGGCCTCCCGGGACCTGAGTTCGTGAGTTTTAACAACTTTCTCCACTTCGACCCAGATGGCCATCCGATCATGCAAAACCATTAAGTTGCACCATCCGAACCAGTATTCTGTCAAGGTTCTATCCGACCGCTCGGGACCTGAGTTTGTGAGTTTCACCAACTTTTCTAACTTTCTCGATTTTGACCCATATGGCCCTCCGTGCTTGCAAAACCATCAAGTTGCACCATCCGGACGTGTATTCCGTCAAGATCTTGTCCAGCTATCCGGGACTCGTGTTTGCGAGTTTTCTGAGTTTCCCGATTTTGACCCAGATGGCCATCCGTGCATGCAAAACCATTAAGTTGCACCATTCGAACATGTATTCCGTCAAGGTTCCATCCGACCGCCCAGGATCCGAGTTCGTGGGTTTCACCAACTTTCCCAACTTTCTCGATTTTGACCCAGATGGCCGTGCTTGCAAAACCATCAAGTTGCACCGTTCGGACGTGTATTCCGTCAAGGTCTAGTCAGGCCGTACGGGACCCGAGTTTGTGAGTTTTTCTGAGTTTCCCGATTTCGACCCAGATGGCCATCCGCGCATGCAAAATCATTAAGTTGCACATCTGAACCTGTATTCTGTCAAGGTTGAAGAACCGACCGCTAGGGACCCGAGTTTGTGAGTTTATCTGAGTTTCTTGATTTCGACCCAGATGGCCATCCGCGTGTGCAAAACTATCAAGTGGTACCATCCGGACGTGTATTCCATCAAGGTTCCATCCAGCTACACTGACCCGAGTTCGTGAGTTTTCTCGATTTTCCTGATTTCAACTTCACCAACTTTCCTGACTTTCTCCATTTTGACCCAGATAGCCCTCTGCACTGTAAAAACCATCAAGTTGCACCGTTCGACATGTATTCCATCAAGGTCTTGTCCGGCCATCCGGGACCTGAGTTTGTGAGTTTTCCGATTTTCCCGATTTTGACCCAGATGGCCATCCGCGCATGCAAAACCATTAAGTTGCACCATCCGAACCTGTATTCCATCAAGGTTCCCTCCGATCGCCCGGGACCCGAGTTCGTGAGTTTCACCATCTTTCCCGACTTTCTCGATTTTGACCCAGATGACCCTCCGTGCATGTAAAACCATTGTTGCACCATCCGAACGTGTATTCCGTCAATATCCCGTCCGGCCACGCAGGACACAATTTCGTGAGTCTTCCTGACTTTCCCTACTTTCTCTATTTCAACCTAGATGGCCATCCGAGCATGCAAAATTATCATGTTGCATCGTCCGAACGTGTATTCCGTCAAGGTCCCGTCTGTTCGCACCGGACCCTAGTTTTTGAGTTCTGCTGTCTTTCGCGATTTTGAACCGGATGGCCATCATGCATGCAAAACCATTTAGTTGCATCATCCGAACGTGTATTCCGTCAATGTCCAATCCGGCATCGCAGGACCCGAGTTCATAAGTTTTCTCGACCTCGATGACCCTCCACGCATGCAAAACCATCAAGTTGCAACGCTGGACGTGTATTCGATCAATGTTCTGTCTAGCTTCCGGGGACCTTAGTTTGTTAGTTTTACTAACTTTCTCAACTTTCCTGATTTTGACCCCGATGGCCATCCACGCATGAAAAATCATCAAGTTGGACCATCCGGACGTCTATTCCGTCAAGGTCCCGTCCGGCATCCCGGGATCCGGGTTCGTGAGTTTTACCGTCTTTCTCCACTTCGACCTAGATGACCATCCGTGCATGCAAAACCATTAAGTTGCACCATCTGAACCTGTATTCCGTCAAGGTTCCATCCGACCGCCCAGGACCCGAGTTCGTGAGTTTTACCAACTTTCCTGACTTTCTTGATTTTGACCCAGATGGCCCTCTGTGCTTGCAAAATCATCAAGTTGCACAGTCCGGACATGTATTCCGTCAAGGTCTTGTCCGGCCGTCCAGGATCTGAGTTTGTGAGTTTTCTGAGTTTCCCGATTTCGACCCAGATGGCCATCCGCGCATGCAAAACCATTAAGTTGCACCATCCGAATCTGTATTCCGTCAAAGTTCCATCCGACCACCTGGTACCCCAGTTCGTGAGTTTCACCAACTTTCTTGACTTTCTCGATTTTGATCCAGATGGGCCTCCGCGCATTTAAAACCATCAAGTTGCTCCGTCCGGACGTGTATTCCGTCAAGGTCTAGTCCGACCGTCCGGGAACTGAGTATGTGAGTTTTTCCGAGTTTACCGATTTCGACCCAGATGTCCATCTGTGCATGTAAAACCATCAAGTTGCACCGTATGTACGTGTATTCCATCAAGGTCCCGTCCGGCCACCCGGGACCCGAGTTCGTGAGTTTTCCCGATTTTCCTGATTTCAACCGATATGGCCATACGCGCATGCAAAACCATCAAATTGCACCGTTCGATCGTATTCCGTCAATGTCCCATCCGGTCGCTCATGACCCGAGTTAGTTAGTTTTACCGACTTTTTCGATATTGACTCAGATGGCCATCCGCGCATGCAAAACCTTCCAGTTGCACCATCTGAACGTGTATTCCGTCAAGGTCAAGTACGGCGTCCCGGGACCCGAGTTCATGAGTTTTCCTGACTTTCCCAATTTCGACCGAGTTGACCATCCGCGCATGCAAAACCATCAAGTTGAACCGTACGAATGTGTATTCCGTCAAGGCCCCGTCCAACCGCCCGAGTCCCGAGCTCGTGAGTTTTACCGACTTTTCTGACTTTCTCGATTTTGACCAGATGGCTACCCGCGCATGCAAAACCATCAAGTGGCACCATCCGAACCTCTATTCCGTCAAGGTCCCGTCTGACCGCCCGGGACCTGATTTCATGAGTTTTACCATCTTTCCCGATTTGGACCGACAAGGCCATCCGCGCATGCGAAATCATCAAGTTGTATCGTCCGGGCATTTATTCCGTCAAGATCTTGTCCGGTCGTCCGAGACCCAAGTTTGTGAGTTTTTCCGAGTTTCCCGATTTCTACCCAGATGGCCATCCGGGCGTGCAGAACTATCAAGTTGCCAATCTGACACGACCCCTTTGGGTCCTGTCGAGCCAGGATCACGCTGAGGGGTGCTGCGTTGCACAGCACCGCATAACACACGTCAAAGGTACAAAGCGGAAGCGGAAGCTTTATTACATAAACAAGTTTATCAACATGTTTACATCAAAATAAGTTTAGTCCACACTCGCGGGCGTAGACTAAGCATCAAGTGCACGTTCAGCCCTCGAACGTGTCCTTGCTAGCACACACGCACACTAACTCTGCGGCGTGCACGACTCCCACTCGACGGGGTTCCCCTCCTGGGGTTCCGTCTCCTCTTCGGGAGTCCCTTCCTCATAGAACCCTGCAAAAGCTTCAAACACAAGCAGTGAGCACGAAGGCTCAGCAAGTCTGACCCGTCTCACCTAAACATGAAACTTCTACATGAGGGTGATGGGTTGCATGAGGTAAAAATCATTTGCAAGGACTCGCCTAATTAGTAGAACCTTACTTTCAAGTTTTAGCAGCAGGTTGTGGAGAACTTTACGCTAAGGCACATGAGAGAGCCGCAATCAAACAAGAAACGCATTTCTCTCATGTACTTTGCCCAAAGTTGAAAAGAACTTTAGTTAGCACTAAGCTACAACATATTATTAACAATCAATATCCAACTTTCAATCAGCAACATTTTAACATGTAACTAGCCTGTTCTTTCTACGTCACGGTACAGTGAACAAGTGGTACTCACTGACCGCGAGGGACGGCGATTATAATCGATTTACACCTGCAGGGTTACCCGAACAACCCGTCACGTACGCCCGTACTCGATGTTGCCTACAACAACCATCACGGACGCCGTACGCGACTACCTTTCACCCGTTAGCCAAATATTGAACCGGTCCCATCGTCCCGAGCAAGAGGTCCCTGCACGCGCATCTCTGTGCCGCCAGCTGATTTACACCTCGAGCTCTCAACCTACCCTCTGAACGACGGGCAATGCCTCAATACCCAGCTACCCGAGTTACATCAGTTTCCCGGTTCCCATATAGCCGGTAGGTCTTCGGTACTGTTCTAGCTTGTTCAACAGGCCCGCACACGGCTCGGTCCTCAATCGACACAAGCGGAGCTACAGCACACAGGCCCCAAAGTCCTGCTGCCCTTACTCTCCGCTCGGTCTCATTTTCTTGCCATGTGTATCATGTGCTATCTCTACCCGAGCAATGTGCCTCTAGCCTATTCTCGCGAGTAGTTCCAACTACTCGACTTGTACCGAATCCTACTCTATCCTAGCAATGCGGTGGCTAACGAGGTTTGCAATCCTAAACCCAACCCATGGTTTTCTTGGCTGTGCAGTTGGGTTTCCAATCAAGACTCTAATGCAAAGAACAAAGAAAACAATTATGTGCTCAAAACAATAAAAATTTGTAAAAAGGTTAATGCAAACCGGGGCTTGCCTTGCTGCTCTTGGTCGTAGGCTAGCTGTTCCTCCGGAGTAACGAAGTCTAGGACTTCGGGTTCCTCCTCGACCTTAGCGACTACATGATAAGAACAATGTATGTATTAATTAAATGCTTTTGTATTAACTTTGAAGTTGTGAAGTCTATAACCTTTACTAGATAGACCTAATGACTGTGAAACTTTTACTGTGGCTTGGTTACAACCTAAACAGAGACTTGGTCAAGTTTTAGTTGCAGCAAAGCTCATTTGAGCCCTCCACAAATAATTATGTCCTTGACCTTAATTAAAGGCTTTTAGGGTGTTCTAGGTATTTTCATGAAACAAACTATGACTTTCTGAAAACTAGATTTTCAGAGGGTTCTAATGGAATTGGTCTCACTTAATTTGGAAGTCTCTAACTAAAGATATGAGCTAAACAATTTCAGAGAAAATTCTGAAAATGTTTCTGAACATTTTCTATTTTCTCTGGAACAGTTTTACTAATCACACCATTAGGTGGACTAAATGAGCTCAAATGGATCTGAAATTTTTATGGTAGTTCAAGGATATTTTGGTGAACATCTCAGCAAAATTTCAGGATTTTCCTCCAAATGATTCTCCAGTTAAAATTCCTAACAGTTTAAACTTTAAGGAATTAATTCTGGAGAATTACGGAATTTCATGAAGTGACACTTGATTTTCTGGAAAGTACTCAAAGAGCTGAATCCAGCAAAATTTGGTTCACTCAATTTGGAGCTTTCTAGCCAAAGTTATAAGGATTTGAAGTTTGAAGGAAATCTGAAAATCGGGGAAAAGTTTAAACTCGCGCGTGGGCCCAGGGGACACGCGTCGCACGCCGAAGCGACAGCACACCGCGGCCCACAAGGCTTTTGCGCGCCAGCACACCCGATCCCGGCCGCAGCCGGATCCCGATTCAAAATATCGGCCGCTGACAGCTGGGGTCCACCCCCTTCTTCAACCTCGCGACACCCGCGCCCTGCCGCCGAGGGACCTCGCCGGAGGACTCGCCGCCGGCTGCTGTACAGCTTCAAACTTCTTGATTCTGGCCGCCCCTGCCTACTTTTACTTGGGGAACATGATCCGAGGGTCAGCTGCTCATGACAACGGCCGGAGCATGGTCGGCGACGAGCCGCCATATCGGAACGACTTCGGCCATGTCGGCTGATGCTCCTAGTGCCTCAGCTACTTGGGAAACCGGTCGGGGAGCATCAGTGGACCTCAGAGAAGGTCGACATGAACTCGGGGCAGCTCGGGGAAGGCCCGAAATAGGTCCTCACCGTGCGCCCGATACCCCCCGTGCGTTCCGCCATTAGTAGACCTTGAATTACGCCGGGCACAGAAGTTCTCCGGCCCAGAGTTGTGAAGGCAACTTGTGCGTCACCGTGTCTAGTTCGTGTGGGAGTGGCCTGAGGCCCTCTAATCCTTTCTAGAGCACGAATTAAACAGAATCGTACCCGAGGGTCGTTCTGCACACAGAAAGGGGAAAAGTGGAAATTCGCCGCCGGTGAGCAACCACTCGAGCTGTGGCTCGGGGATGAGCAGCACCGATCACTTGCGCGTCCAAGGGTGCCTTGGCTCGGGCGTGACAACGCCCAGGTTGGGCTGTCCACGAGAGCCCGAGGTGCGGCGGTTTCCAGTTCCGAGTTTGATCTTTCGGCACAGCCGATATCACTCGGTTTCAATCGATTTCTATCAATGGGAAGGATGGAGGATGGTTGCTAGTACCTTGCTGGGACCTTGGAATGGAAAGAGGGAGCTGCGATCGGCTTGATCAAGCAGGAACTCGAGCGGCGGCGATGGCAGTGGGAAAAGCAGTCGCGCACGTCGGTAGCTCGGGGAAATGGTGACTGAGGCACGCCGGGGAGGGAATAAATAGCTCGGCCGGCTGGCCTCCGGCTTGGGGCACGCAGCAGGAGCTGGCGCCGGCCGGTCCCTTCGGTGGCGCGCGCGCACAACAGCCGGGAACCGACTGAACTGTGGTTCAGTCGGTTTGCTTTGAGGCTGAGGCTGACATGTGGGTCCCACTCCTCTTTTAACCTCTGAAATTTATTCCTAACAGCTGTGGTAAACAGTGAACCCTATTCTACCCTTGGCAACTCAAATTATTCACCCAAGAGCCATTTGAATTGACCAAAGTTCAAATGAGGTTTGGTTTGAATGAATTTCAGCACAAGTGCAGTTTGAAATTCAAATAAAGTTTGAATTTCTCCCCCTTAGCTCATGTCAAGATCAACTCCAAATGGAGTGAAAATTGGTGTGTGAGCTCACAAAAATGTGCTGAGCAAGAATATGCCTTCCACTTTTAAATTCAGTGGGTGAAAACAGTTTGAATTTGAATATGTTTTCAAACTGCCCCTTTCCTATCTACACCCAAGATGACCTCAAAAATGTTTTGAATTTGGGTGAAACTTGGCATGGACATCCTTAGCAAAGTGTAGGAGTTTTCATATGTCCAGCCCATCTATATCACATGTGGGAAGTACCACTTTTGCAATGTGTGAGTTTGTTCCCTAATGAGCATGTTGATAATTGTTACTTGCTCTTTATTTGTGTTCATCATTTTTCCTCAAATGAGGTGTGTGGTGTGGTGATGAACACTGCAAATGAGTGTCAAAAACTGAGGCCCTTACATTCCTCCCCCCTTAAAAGAATCTCGTCCCGAGATTATAAGGTGAAATGAGAGAGAGGACGGTGGAAATTTTACCGAATTTGCGATGTGAAAAAGTCGGGGTAGTTAGTGCGAAGGAATTCTTCGCTCTCCCATGTCGCTTCGTCCATGGAGTGATTACTCCATAGAACCTTGTAGAACCACAACGTACGGTTGCGTGTGGTTCGGGCCTTTTCATCAATAATCTGCACCGGTTCCTCCCGATAGGTGAGATCCGGTTGCAGTTCTTCAATGTCTTCCAGCTGAACGGTAGTGGATAGCTTGAGACACTTCCTCAGCTGGGAAATGTGAAAGACGTCGTGCACACCGGAAAGTGCTTCTGGTAATCTTAGCCGGTATGCCACCGATCCACATCTTTCGGTAATCTGGAATGGACCGATGAATCGGGGTGCTAACTTTCTTCTCACCCCAAATCTGTTTACGCCCTTCATTGGAGACACTCGTAGGTATACGTGATCTCCAACTTCGAATTGTAATGGGCGCCTCCTCCGGTCCGCATACTGTTTCTGTCGGGATTGAGCGGCTTTTAGGTTCGCTTGAATTAATCGAACCTTTTCTTCCGCGTTGTTGACAAGATCAATCCCGAAGGTAACCCTCTCGCCAGACTCACACCAGTTCAGTGGTGTGCGGCATTTCCTGCCGTATAGCGCCTCGTAGGGCGCCATCTTGATGCTGGCTTGGTACCCATTGTTGTACGAGAACTCGGCTAATGGCAAGTGATCATCCCAATTCTTGCCGTGGTCGATAGCGCAAGTTCGTAGCATGTCTTCTAGGATTTGATTTACCCGCTCCGTTTGCCCATCCGTCTGCGGGTGGTAGGCTGAACTACGGATCAGCTTCGTCCCCAAGGCAGCGTGGAGCTGCTCCCAAAAACGGGACACAAATAAAGTGCCTCGGTCCGAGATGATGGTACGGGGTACGCCGTATAAGCATAGGATCCGTGAGATGTACAGTTCAGCGTACTTCTTGGCGTTGTAGTTGGTGTTGACCGGGATGAAATGGGCAACTTTGGTGAGCCGATCGACGATCACCCACACAGAATCATGTTTCTGTAAGGTGGTGGGTAAACCCACGACGAAATCCATGCTCACGTCCTCCCATTTCCAGGCAGGAATGCCCAGTGGTTGCAGCAGTCCCGGTTTCCGCATGTGGTCTGCCTTCACCCGTCGACATGTATCACACTCGGACACGTATTTTGCAGTCTCTCGCTTCATCCGTGTCCACCAAAACTTGCTTCTGAGTTCTTGATACATCTTGTTGCTGCCGGGGTGAATAGAAAACTTTGATAAGTGAGCCTCATCAAAGATTTTCTTCCGTAACTCCGGGTTTCGGGGTACGACGATCCGGTCCTTGAACCATAGGACGCCGTCTCCGTCCTTCCGGAAACATTTCAACTCCCCACTGTCTACACGTCTCCGCAAATGTGACATGCCCTTGTCATTCTTCTGGGCTGCCGCTATCTCTTCACGGATGGTGGGGATCAAAGCTAGGTTGTAGAGAGCTCCATGTGGAATCACATGTAGTGGTGGTTCGCTCTCTTCCAACGGTGTGATGGTCAGATTATTGACGTGTGACTTGCGGCTTAGCGCGTCTGCCACAACGTTTGCCTTGCCCGGATGATAATGGATCTCTATCTCGTAATCCTTTATCAGTTCCAACCATCTTCGTTGCCTCATGTTCAGCTCCTTCTGAGTGAAGATGTACTTGAGGCTTTTGTGGTCGGTATATAAATGTACGAGGTTACCGAGTAGGTAGTGCCTCCACATTTTCAGTGCAAGTACCACGGCAGCGAGCTCCAAATCGTGAGTTGGAAAATTTTGCTCATGGTTCCTAAGCTGTCGTGATCCATACGCAACCACTCTTCGGTCTTGCATCAGCACACATCCGAGCCCAATGCCGGATGCATCGCAGTACACATCGAACGGTTTTGTTGTGTCTGGCTGCGCCAAAACCGGTGCTGATGTTAGGTGCTTGACTAAAGCCTTGAATGCTGCTTCACATGCTGGACTCCAAACATATTTGGTAGCCTTCTTCAGCAGCTCCGTCATTGGCTTGGCAATCTTCGAGAAGTTCGGGATGAACCTCCGATAATATCCCGCGAGTCCGAGGAAACTCCGTACCTCATGAACAGTTCTCGGGGATTTCCAATTCAGCACTTGCGTGATTTTGCTCGGGTCCACAGCGATACCCTCCGCCGAGATGATATGCCCGAGGAAAGGCACTTGCGATATCCAAAACTCGCATTTGCTGAACTTTGCGTATAACTTGTGATCCCGCAGCCGTTGCAAGACTATACGCAGATGTTTCTTGTGATCTTCCTCCGACTTGGAATATACCAGGATGTCGTCGATGAAGACCACGACAAACTTGTCCAGCTCCGGCATGAACACCGAGTTCATTAAGTACATGAAGTGAGCTGGAGCATTGGTGAGGCCAAAGGACATGACCAGGTACTCATAAAGTCCGTACCTTGTCGAAAAAGCTGTCTTTGGAATGTCCTCAGCCCTGATCTTAATCTGATGGTACCCGGATCTTAAATCCATCTTGGAAAAGACCTTTGCTTCGACCAACTGATCAAACAACATGTCGATCCGTGGCAACGGGTACTTGTTCTTGATGGTTACGGCATTTAATGGACGGTAGTCCACGCAAAGCCGCAACGTTTCATCCTTCTTTTTGACAAATAATGCCGAACAGCCCCATGGCGAGGAGCTCGGCCTAATAAAACCCTTCTCCAGAAGGTCCGTGAGCTGAGTCTTCAGTTCAGCCAACTCCTTGGGCGCCATCTTGTACGGCCTTCGGGATATTGGCATGGTTCCCGGTGCAAGTTCAATCTTGAACTCCACCTCTCTATCGGGTGGCATCCCCGGCAAATCATCCGGGAATACATCAGGGAATTCTCGGACCACTGGAATGTCTTCCAATCTGATGGTTGTGGCTTGATAGACACTTGGAAGTTTTATTTCTGGACTGTCCAGAAATAATGAGTGAGAACCGTGCACTTCTGAGTTTAAGTGCACGACTCGAAGGACGGTGTCTAAAACAGCGCCGTGGCGGGTTAACCACGACATCCCTAGGATGACATCGACCTTCTGTCCCTCTAAGATAATGAGGGACGTGGGGTACACTCTACCCGCTAAGCATAATGGTGCTTTGGAGACCATTACGCTTGCTGAAATCTTCCCACCCGGTGAACAAATTAAATATGGACTATCGGTGGGTAGTATTGGCAAGCTGTGTTTAGCAATGAAAGCTTGGCTAATAAAATTATGCGTGGCGCCTGAATCAAATAGTACTATAGCGGGATGCTGGTGGAGTTGGAACATACCCGCAAGGATTGGCTCGCCCTCCGGCACGTCCTCAATGGCAAGCTGGTGGACAGTACCGGGCCTAGGGTTTGCCCGCCGCGCATTAGTAGGGTTCCGGGGTTGATTCCTCCCCGGAAACTGTGGTGCCACTCCGCCGCCTTGCCTCTCCGGGCAACTGCTCGCGAAGTGTCCTGGACGACCACACTTGTAACATGTGGCCGCTGCTGGTGGAGTACTCGGGGGACGAAAGCCCGGCATGCGTTGCGGAGGTGCAAACGCACGCGGCATCGCCCGCTGCTGCTGTTGTTGTTGCGGTGGTGCTGGCAGTGCCGGCCGGAATGCCGGTGAAGAATACGGCCGACCGCGGAACGGCATCGACCGCTGTGGTGGCTGCCAGCGCGGACCTGATGGTGGGCGATTCACCATCCGAAACTTCTGAGAAGGACCGCCTCCTTCTCCGCTGCTCTGCGGCGCGCTTCGCTTTCGCTCTGCCGCCGCCAACTCCTTGCCGGAGTCTTCCTGAACAATCGCAGCATCAATTATGTCGTTGAGGCTGCCGCGATTGAACATCGCCAGCTTGTCCTTCAGGAGCGGGTTAAGCCCCTGGTAAAAGTGGTCCCGCCGCTTCTCGTCCGTATCTGCGTGATACGACGCGTAGAGTGCGAGATCGTTGAACGCTCTGGAGTACTCCAGCGCGTTCCGGCTCCCTTGTTGCAGGTGTAGGAATTCCTGCGTCTTCCTCTTCATCAAACCGGGCGGTATATGATAGGCCCGGAAGGCCGTCCGGAACTCCGCCCAGGTCATCACTCGGTCGGTGGGTTGTGAAGCACAAAAGTTGGCCCACCACGCGCTCGCGGATCCTTGGAGCTGCTGGACCGCGAACTGAGTCTTGCGCTGCTCGCTGATTTGGAGCAGCCCAAACTTCATCTCTATGGCGCGGAGCCAGTTGTCCGCGTCAAGTGGTTCATCCGCCCTTGAGAATACAGGGGGATGAGTCGCCAGGAAGTCGGAGTAGGAGCTCTGTTGGCGCTCCTCACGATCTTGACGTCTCTCGGAGCGAGACGTATTCGCAATTAACGTTTGCAGCAGCTCTGTGTGCTGCTGATGTGAACCCGCCATTGCCGCGACAATGTCGGCCAATGTAACCGTTGGCAGTGGCGGTGGCGGTGTTTGCTGTTGCTGTTGCTGTCCCGAGGAGTCCTCGGGAGGTGGTTGGGAGGTCTCTCCCCCTTGGCTAGTACCTCCAACATCAGGGTTGGCACGAGTACGCGTCATTCTGAAATTCAACACAGCAGCAATTAGCACATGTCTTCTCCAAATTCCATAAACAGCAGTAGGTATTGAAGCGACGCATGATTAACTTGCACAACATTCACATATATTGATAAAGCATAAACTTTATACAAGATACATTATTCTCGGGTCTCCGAGAAGTCGTGCTCATGTCGTCACTACCTATACATACGCTACTGTCTACACGACATGTCACCGATTACAAAAGTTGGGTTACGCTACCCTAGCTGCCCTACTTGGCAACCGTAACCCCCTACTCGGAGTAGAACTCGACCTCCTGTGGGTCGTCCTCCTCCGGTACTTCTGCTGGTGGCTCTGGATCTACCACCTCTTCTCCCATTCCGGGTTCTCCCATTGCTGGAAGACCCAAGACTACCGGTATGCCTAACACCGGGGGCACGAGGTCCTGCAATGCATGCACCTCGTCCATAGCCTGGTTGTAGTCCTCTTCCCAGCCTTGTCCTTCCTCAATAGCGTCGTCCCGCTCTTGAGCAAGGTCCTCATTCTGCTGGGTTAGGGTCTGCACCAGCTCTTGCAACGCCGCAATGTCAACACGGCTCTTCTTCTTTGCCTTCTTCAGACGACGCAACTGATTGTGTTGTTCATTCAGTCGCTTGATCGTCGGAAGGAGCACATTGCGGAGTGCACTGTGAGCACTCTCAAAATGATCTCCACGGCTTGTGCTCTCCTTGAGCTTGGTGGCGAGATGCTCCGTATGAACAGCTTGGCTGTCCATCACAGCGTTTCCCGCCCTCATTTGGAGGCTGAGATTTGCCTCCGCGGGGTTGTACCTTGGGCAACTCGGGTTTGTTGCCTCTAGGTACCTCTCTTCCCACACATGCTGAGCTCGTCCCTCCACCGGAACGAGTGCGTATGGAGTTCCCTCCATAGCCTGTACGTGTAGTTGGCAGAAACGTGACATAGTGTCACGGGCTGCCACTTGCCACATCCCTTCCGGTTGTCTTCCTCTCACCGTGACGGTGAATGGCACCCAACCGGGTGGCATAGGTCCTGCAGGAACCTCGACATGGATCGTCCACGTCTTGTTCCCCTCTTCGCCTTCTTCCTTGGCGAAGTATTGCGGCATCTGGTTGTACCCGAAATATTGGAGCATTTGCCACAATGCTTCCGGGTAGCCGCTACGGTCAGAGCAGTGGGAAACTACCCACCCGTTCTCCAACCGTTTATCTGCTGCCATCTGTAAAAATATATTTGAGAAATGTCAAATATTTATTTAAACAGTAAACCATTGAGTTATAACATAAGATATGTCATTGAACCCTTAACACTTGGAAACATAGTTCAAATTTTTAAACAAATTTGACTGCTGATCTGCTGTTCCCATGACAGCCCTGACCAGTTTCCATATCAATCTGATTTAGGCCAGGTTAAAAGCAAAACCAGTCCTGGAGCTCAACATCAAAGTTAAAGTTAACTTCAATAGCTTTCCAGAAAGTATTTGGTTGGCCTAAGATCTGCTCTGGTTCAAAAGTTATGAGATGTCAAAGTTAACAGAATTTCTGGGAACAATTGGACAGCACCTCCCTGCCTTAGGTACTGATTTGATCCAAGAATTCCAGTTAATTCTGTTCCTAATCTGACAAAACTTTCTGTTACAAAGTTGTAACCCATCTCATAAGCTTCCCAGAACCACCTCATTTTCTATTTTTGGATTTTTATGCAGGAAGTTATGCTTAATTTACAGAGAGTCTACAGAGAGTCTTTGCTCCGTCCTGTTTTCTGGACAGTTTCAACTCTACTGCATTTTTCGAGTGGTTAAGGGATGAAAAACCTCTGGAACTCAACAGAAAAGTTGTAAAGCTCCTCCAAAGCTTTCCAGAAATGTATCATACGACCCCAACCTCGAAAGAACTCAACCTCTAACCTCTGATTAACTTCAGCCTTGATTTAGCTGAAAACAGAGTGCTCTGTCCTTAACATCCTATAAGTTGAAAACTTATTAACTTTGAATATCCTGTTCAAGGGAAGGAGTTACATCAAGTTTTACTACTTTGGATCAAAACCTTCAAGTTTTTAAATGAAGTTGTTCATTTAGTTGGGTGTGACGTCGAGGCGTCACCAGATTATGTCGGTACTACGTCCTCACAAAGGAAAAACCTATACCGGATTTAGCCGGCTTGGTTAGTTCAGTGGCACTACTCGTCACTCGCACACGGATGCTACACGTCTACCGTTTCGTGGTAAGGCTACCTGCAGAAACTCAAACAATCATCAGACTCGGCTGCACACCGAGCCCGGAATCCATACAGTTTGTACACCCGGCCGTCATCACTCGCCCGGATGTTCTCAAGCCAAACACGCCTTGAGTTACGTGTTCACGTTTCAGACCACGTGACGGGGTCTCCCATGGTGCACCACGCACGCCAGGGACAGACGTTGCTCGAATACCCCAAACGACATGAAGAGTCGTAGAGGATACTAAAGCGGGTCGGGTTACCTGCCACCCGTGGGGCTCCACCCTTCAGCTTGTGCGCACTGGTGGACAGCGCTTACGTGCACCCCCCAAGACATGAACGTCCCGAGATGCACGATTTTCCGACATAACAAATAGGTTACTAAGCCACTTTCTATATACTAATAACATCCTTATACGGGCTACTAACTCGTTCCTCACTGGATTTTTGAAAAAGAAGACCTTTGTACTGTGTTAAACCTCAAGCGAGCTCTGATACCACGCTGACACGACCCCTTTGGGTCCTGTCGAGCCAGGATCACGCTGAGGGGTGCTGCGTTGCACAGCACCGCATAACACACGTCAAAGGTACAAAGCGGAAGCGGAAGCTTTATTACATAAACAAGTTTATCAACATGTTTACATCAAAATAAGTTTAGTCCACACTCGCGGGCGTAGACTAAGCATCAAGTGCACGTTCAGCCCTCGAACGTGTCCTTGCTAGCACACACGCACACTAACTCTGCGGCGTGCACGACTCCCACTCGACGGGGTTCCCCTCCTGGGGTTCCGTCTCCTCTTCGGGAGTCCCTTCCTCATAGAACCCTGCAAAAGCTTCAAACACAAGCAGTGAGCACGAAGGCTCAGCAAGTCTGACCCGTCTCACCTAAACATGAAACTTCTACATGAGGGTGATGGGTTGCATGAGGTAAAAATCATTTGCAAGGACTCGCCTAATTAGTAGAACCTTACTTTCAAGTTTTAGCAGCAGGTTGTGGAGAACTTTACGCTAAGGCACATGAGAGAGCCGCAATCAAACAAGAAACGCATTTCTCTCATGTACTTTGCCCAAAGTTGAAAAGAACTTTAGTTAGCACTAAGCTACAACATATTATTAACAATCAATATCCAACTTTCAATCAGCAACATTTTAACATGTAACTAGCCTGTTCTTTCTACGTCACGGTACAGTGAACAAGTGGTACTCACTGACCGCGAGGGACGGCGATTATAATCGATTTACACCTGCAGGGTTACCCGAACAACCCGTCACGTACGCCCGTACTCGATGTTGCCTACAACAACCATCACGGACGCCGTACGCGACTACCTTTCACCCGTTAGCCAAATATTGAACCGGTCCCATCGTCCCGAGCAAGAGGTCCCTGCACGCGCATCTCTGTGCCGCCAGCTGATTTACACCTCGAGCTCTCAACCTACCCTCTGAACGACGGGCAATGCCTCAATACCCAGCTACCCGAGTTACATCAGTTTCCCGGTTCCCATATAGCCGGTAGGTCTTCGGTACTGTTCTAGCTTGTTCAACAGGCCCGCACACGGCTCGGTCCTCAATCGACACAAGCGGAGCTACAGCACACAGGCCCCAAAGTCCTGCTGCCCTTACTCTCCGCTCGGTCTCATTTTCTTGCCATGTGTATCATGTGCTATCTCTACCCGAGCAATGTGCCTCTAGCCTATTCTCGCGAGTAGTTCCAACTACTCGACTTGTACCGAATCCTACTCTATCCTAGCAATGCGGTGGCTAACGAGGTTTGCAATCCTAAACCCAACCCATGGTTTTCTTGGCTGTGCAGTTGGGTTTCCAATCAAGACTCTAATGCAAAGAACAAAGAAAACAATTATGTGCTCAAAACAATAAAAATTTGTAAAAAGGTTAATGCAAACCGGGGCTTGCCTTGCTGCTCTTGGTCGTAGGCTAGCTGTTCCTCCGGAGTAACGAAGTCTAGGACTTCGGGTTCCTCCTCGACCTTAGCGACTACATGATAAGAACAATGTATGTATTAATTAAATGCTTTTGTATTAACTTTGAAGTTGTGAAGTCTATAACCTTTACTAGATAGACCTAATGACTGTGAAACTTTTACTGTGGCTTGGTTACAACCTAAACAGAGACTTGGTCAAGTTTTAGTTGCAGCAAAGCTCATTTGAGCCCTCCACAAATAATTATGTCCTTGACCTTAATTAAAGGCTTTTAGGGTGTTCTAGGTATTTTCATGAAACAAACTATGACTTTCTGAAAACTAGATTTTCAGAGGGTTCTAATGGAATTGGTCTCACTTAATTTGGAAGTCTCTAACTAAAGATATGAGCTAAACAATTTCAGAGAAAATTCTGAAAATGTTTCTGAACATTTTCTATTTTCTCTGGAACAGTTTTACTAATCACACCATTAGGTGGACTAAATGAGCTCAAATGGATCTGAAATTTTTATGGTAGTTCAAGGATATTTTGGTGAACATCTCAGCAAAATTTCAGGATTTTCCTCCAAATGATTCTCCAGTTAAAATTCCTAACAGTTTAAATTTTAAGGAATTAATTCTGGAGAATTACGGAATTTCATGAAGTGACACTTGATTTTCTGGAAAGTACTCAAAGAGCTGAATCCAGCAAAATTTGGTTCACTCAATTTGGAGCTTTCTAGCCAAAGTTATAAGGATTTGAAGTTTGAAGGAAATCTGAAAATCGGGGAAAAGTTTAAACTCGCGCGTGGGCCCAGGGGACACGCGTCGCACGCCGAAGCGACAGCACACCGCGGCCCACAAGGCTTTTGCGCGCCAGCACACCCGATCCCGGCCGCAGCCGGATCCCGATTCAAAATATCGGCCGCTGACAGCTGGGGTCCACCCCCTTCTTCAACCTCGCGACACCCGCGCCCTGCCGCCGAGGGACCTCGCCGGAGGACTCGCCGCCGGCTGCTGTACAGCTTCAAACTTCTTGATTCTGGCCGCCCCTGCCTACTTTTACTTGGGGAACATGATCCGAGGGTCAGCTGCTCATGACAACGGCCGGAGCATGGTCGGCGACGAGCCGCCATATCGGAACGACTTCGGCCATGTCGGCTGATGCTCCTAGTGCCTCAGCTACTTGGGAAACCGGTCGGGGAGCATCAGTGGACCTCAGAGAAGGTCGACACGAACTCGGGGCAGCTCGGGGAAGGCCCGAAATAGGTCCTCACCGTGCGCCCGATACCCCCCGTGCGTTCCGCCATTAGTAGACCTTGAATTACGCCGGGCACAGAAGTTCTCCGGCCCAGAGTTGTGAAGGCAACTTGTGCGTCACCGTGTCTAGTTCGTGTGGGAGTGGCCTGAGGCCCTCTAATCCTTTCTAGAGCACGAATTAAACAGAATCGTACCCGAGGGTCGTTCTGCACACAGAAAGGGGAAAAGTGGAAATTCGCCGCCGGTGAGCAACCACTCGAGCTGTGGCTCGGGGATGAGCAGCACCGATCACTTGCGCGTCCAAGGGTGCCTTGGCTCGGGCGTGACAACGCCCAGGTTGGGCTGTCCACGAGAGCCCGAGGTGCGGCGGTTTCCAGTTCCGAGTTTGATCTTTCGGCACAGCCGATATCACTCGGTTTCAATCGATTTCTATCAATGGGAAGGATGGAGGATGGTTGCTAGTACCTTGCTGGGACCTTGGAATGGAAAGAGGGAGCTGCGATCGGCTTGATCAAGCAGGAACTCGAGCGGCGGCGATGGCAGTGGGAAAAGCAGTCGCGCACGTTGGTAGCTCGGGGAAATGGTGACTGAGGCACGCCGGGGAGGGAATAAATAGCTCGGCCGGCTGGCCTCCGGCTTGGGGCACGCAGCAGGAGCTGGCGCCGGCCGGTCCCTTCGGTGGCGCGCGCGCACAACAGCCGGGAACCGACTGAACTGTGGTTCAGTCGGTTTGCTTTGAGGCTGAGGCTGACATGTGGGTCCCACTCCTCTTTTAACCTCTGAAATTTATTCCTAACAGCTGTGGTAAACAGTGAACCCTATTCTACCCTTGGCAACTCAAATTATTCACCCAAGAGCCATTTGAATTGACCAAAGTTCAAATGAGGTTTGGTTTGAATGAATTTCAGCACAAGTGCAGTTTGAAATTCAAATAAAGTTTGAATTTCTCCCCCTTAGCTCATGTCAAGATCAACTCCAAATGGAGTGAAAATTGGTGTGTGAGCTCACAAAAATGTGCTGAGCAAGAATATGCCTTCCACTTTTAAATTCAGTGGGTGAAAACAGTTTGAATTTGAATATGTTTTCAAACTGCCCCTTTCCTATCTACACCCAAGATGACCTCAAAAATGTTTTGAATTTGGGTGAAACTTGGCATGGACATCCTTAGCAAAGTGTAGGAGTTTTCATATGTCCAGCCCATCTATATCACATGTGGGAAGTACCACTTTTGCAATGTGTGAGTTTGTTCCCTAATGAGCATGTTGATAATTGTTACTTGCTCTTTATTTGTGTTCATCATTTTTCCTCAAATGAGGTGTGTGGTGTGGTGATGAACACTGCAAATGAGTGTCAAAAACTGAGGCCCTTACACAATCCGGACGTGTATTTCGTCAAGATCCCGTCCGTCCACCCGGGACCCGATTTCGTGAGTTTTCCTGACTTTCCATACTTTCCCGATTTTAACCTAGATGGCCATCTGAGTATGCAAAACCATCAAGTTGCACCATCTGAACGTGTATTCCGTCAAGATCCCGTCCGGTTGCACGGGACCTGAGTTTGTGAGTTCTACCGACTTTCGCGATTTTGATCCGGATGGCCATCGCGCATGCAAAACCATTTAGTTGCACCATCCAAACGTGTATTCCGTTAATGTCCAGTCCGGCATCCCAGGACCCGAGTTCTTGAGTTTTCTTGACTTTCCAAATTTCGACCTAGATGGCCATCCGCGCATGCAAAACCATCAAGTTGCACCGTCCGAACGTGTATTCCGTCAAGGTTCTATGCAGCTTCCAGGGACCCTAGTTTGTTAGTTTTACCGATTTTCTCGACTTTCCAAATTTTGACCCCGATGGCCATCCACGCATGAAAAATCATCAAGTTGGACCATCCGGAGGTCTATTCCATCAAGGCCCGTCTGGCCTCCCAAGACCCGAGTTTAAGAGTTTTACCGACTTTCTCCACTTGGACCCAGATGGTCATCCGCGCATGCAAAATCATTAAGTTGCACCATCAGAACCTGTATTCTGTCCAGGTTGAAGAACCGACCGCTAGGGACCCGAGTTTGTGAATTTATCTGAGTTTCTCGATTTTGACCCAGATGGCCATCCGCGTGTGCAAAACTATCAAGTTGCACCATCCGGACGTGTATTCCATCAAGGTCCCATCCAGCTACATTGACCCGAGTTCGTGAGTTTTCTCGACTTTCCTGATTTCAACTTCACCAACTTTCCTGACTTTCTCCATTTTGACCCAGATAGCCCTCTGCGCTGTAAAAACCATCAAGTTGCACCGTTCGGACGTGTATTCCATCAAGGTCTTGTCCGGCCGTCCGGGACCTGAGTTTGTGAGTTTTCCGATTTTCCCGATTTTGACCCAGATGGCCATCCGCGCATGCAAAACCATTAAGTTGCACCATCTGAACCTGTATTCCGTCAAGGTTCCCTCCGATCGCCCGGGACCCGAGTTCGTGAGTTTCACCATCTTTCCCGACTTTCTCGATTTTGACCCAGATGACCCTCCGTGCATGTAAAACCATTGTTGCACCATCCGGACGTGTATTCCGTCAAGGTCTATTCCGGCCGTCCGGGACCCGAGCTTGTGAGTTTTTCCGAGTTTCCCGATTTCGACCTCGATGGCCATCCGCGCATGCAAAACCATCAAGTTGCACCGTCCGGACGTGTATTCCATCAAGGTCCCGTCCGGCCACCCGGGATCCGAGTTCGTGAGTTTTCCCAACTTTTTCAACTTTCTCGATTTCGACCCAGACGGCCATCCGCGCATGCAAAACCATCAAGTTGCACCATCCACACGTGTATTCCATCAAGGTCCCGTCCGGACACCCGGGACCCGAGTTCATGAGTTTTACCGACATTCCCAATTTTCACCCAGATGACAATCCGCACATAGAAAACTATCATGTTGAACCGTATGGACATGTATTCCATCAAGGTTCCGTCCGGTCGCAAGGGACCCGAGTTCGTGAGTTTCATCGACTTTCCTGATTTCGACCTAGATGGCCATCCGCGCATGCAAAACCATTTAGGTTCACCATCCAAACGTGTATTCTACCAAGGTCCCGTCCGGTTGCTCGGGACCCGAGTTAGTGAGTTTTACAGACTTTCCCGATATTGGCTCAGATGACCATCCGCGCATGCAAAACCTTCCAGTTGCACCATCTGAACGTGTATTCCGTCAAGGTATAGTCCGGCGTCACGGAACCCGAGTTCATGAGTTTTCCTGACTTTCCAAATTTCAACCCAGATGACCATCCACGCATGCAAAATCATCAAGTTGAATTGTCCGGACGCGTATTCCGTCAAGGCCCCGTCCAGCCGCCCAAGACCCGAGTTCGTGAGTTTTACCGACTTTTCCGACTTTCTCGATTTTGACCCCGATGGTCATCCGCGCATGCAAAACCATCAAGTTGCACCATCCGCACGTGTAGTCCATCAAGGTCCCGTCCGGCCGCCCGGGACCCGAGTTCATGAGTATTACCGACTTTCCCAATTTCAACCCAGATGACAATCCGCCATGCAAAACCATCAGGTTGAACCGTAGGGACGTGTGTTCTGTCAAGGTTCCGTCCAGCCGGACGGGACCCGAGTTCGTGAGTTTCACCGACTTTTCTGATTTTGACTTAGATGGCTATCCGCGCATGCAAAACCATTTAGGTTCACCATCCAAATGTGTATTCCGTCAAGGTCCTGCCCGGTCGCTCGGGACCCGAGTTAATAAGTTTTACAATCTTTTCTGACTTTCCCAATATTGACTCAGATGGCCATCCGCGCATGTGAAACCTTCCAGTTGCACCATCTAAACATGTATTCCGTCAAGGTCCAGTTCGGCGTCCCGGGACCCGAGTTCATAAGTTTTCGTGACTTTCCCAATTTTGACCCAGATGGCCATCCGCGCATGCAAAACCTCCAAGTTGCACTGTTTGAATGTGTATTCCGCCAAGGCCCAGTCCAGCTACCCGAGACCCGACTTCGTGAGTTTTATCAACTTTCCCAACATTCTCCATTTCGACCCAGATGGCCAACCGCGCATGCAAAACTTGCCACATTTCCTCCGGCTGTATACCTCTCACCATGACGGTGAACGGTGCCTAACCGGGTGGCGTAGGTCCTGCAGGAACTTCGACATGGATGGTCCACATCTTGTTCCCCTTCTCGCCTTCCTCTTTGGCGAGGTACTGCAGCGTCTCTAGTACCCAAAATATTGAAGCATTTCTTCAACACTTCCGGATAACCGCTGTGTTGAGAACAGTGGGATACCACCCACCCGTTCTCCAATTATCTTTCCGCTGTCATCTGTAGAAATATATTTGAAAAAGGTCAAATATTCATTTCAGCAGTAAATCATTGAGTTATAGTATTAAAACATGTCATTGAACTCATAAAACTTGGAAACACAACTCAAAATTCGAACAAACTTGATTGCTGGTCTGCTGCCCAAACTGAGAACCCTGACCAGTTTCCAGTTCAACCTGATTTAGACCATGCTAAAGGCAAAACCAATTCTGGAGCTTAACATCAAAGTTAAAGCTAACTTCAATAGCTTTCCAGAAAGTATTTGCTTGGCCTCAGATATGTCCTGGTCCCAAAGTTATGAGATGTCAAAGTTGACAAAATTTCTGGAGGAAATTGGACAGCACCTCCCTGCTTGAGGTACTAATTTGATCCAAAAATTCCAGTTATTTCTACATCGAATTTGACAAAACTTTTTGTTACAAAGTTGTAACCTATCTCATGAACTTTTCAAAACCATCTCCTTTTCTTTTTTTGGATTTTTATGCAGTAAGTTATGCTCAATTTACAGAGAGTTACAGTGAGTATTTGCTCTGCCCTGTTTTCTGAACAGTTTCAACTCTACTGCATTTTTCGACTGGTTAAGGGATGAAACACCTCTGGGCATCAACAGAAAAGGTGTAAGGATCTTCCAAAGGTTTTCATAAATGTATCATATGACCCCAACCTCGAAAGAACTCAACCTCTAACCTCTGTTTAAATTCAGCCTTATGTCAGCTGAACACAGGGGACTCTCTCCTTAGTATCCTATAAGTTGAAAACTTATTTACTTTGAACATCCTGATTAAAGAAAGAAGTTAAGTCACACTTTTAGTGCTCTGGATCAAAATATTCAGGTTTTAAATGATGTAGAACATTTAGTGGGGTGTGACATCGAAGCGTCAGCAGTTTATGCGGGTACTACGTTCCTCACAAAGAAAAACCTATACCGGACTTAGCCGGCTTCGTTAGTTCAGTGGCACTAAACGTCTCTCGCACACGGATGCTATTCGTCTACTAATTCATGATTAAACTACCTACAAAAAACTCACACAATCGTCGGGCTCGGCTGCACACCGAACCCGGTCCCAATACAGTTTATACAACCGTCCATCATCACTCGCACGGTTGTTCTCAAGCCAAACACGACTTGAGCTACGTGTTCATGTTACTAACCATGTGACGGGGTCTCCCAAACTTGCCCGTAGAAGAGTCGTAGAGGATAGCAAAGCGGGCCAGGTTACCTGCCACCCGTGAGGCTGCACCCTTTAGCTTGTGCGTACTGGTGGACAGCGCTTACATGCACCCCAAAGACATATGACGTCCCGAGATGCATGATTTTCCGACATAGGCACATAGGTTAGATTTGCCACTTTCTCTACACTAATAACATCCTTATATGGGCTACTAACTCGTTCCTCACCGAGTTTTTGAAACAGATGACCTTTTTAGTGCGTTAAACCTCAAGCGAGCTCTGATACCATGCTGCGAGCGCCTCACGGCCTTGACGAGCAAGGATCACGCTGAGGGGTGCTGCGTTGCACAGCACCGAATAACACACATAAAAGATACAAAGCGGAAGCAAAGTTTTATTACATAAAAGAGTTTAGAGACATGTTTACAACAAAATATGTTTAGTCCACACTCACGAACGTAGACTAAGCACAGAGTTCATGTTCAGCCCGTTAACGTGTTCCCTCTAGCACGCACACACACTAACACGACGGCGTGCACGGCTCCCATTCAACGGGGTTGCCCTCTTGGGGTTCCGTCTCCTCCTCGGGAGTCTCCTCTCATAACACCCTGCAAAAGCTTCAAACACAAGCAGTGAGCACGATGGCTAAGCAAGTCTGACCCGTCTTTCCTATACATGAAACTTCTACATGCTGGATTATGTGTAAATGGGAATGTAAGTTACAAAGGACTCACCTAAATATTTGAACCTTACTTTAAAGTTTTAGCAGCAAGTTATGGAGAACCTCACGCTAAGGCACATAAGAGAGCCACAATCAAACAAGAAACACATTTCTCTCATGTGCTTTGCCCAAGGTTGAAAAGAACTTTAATTAGCTCTAAACTATAGCACTTCATTAGCAATCAAGGTCCATATTTCAAATCAGAAAACTTTTAACATGAACCTAGCCTGTTCTTTCTACGTCACGGTACAGTGAACAAGTGGTACTCACTGACCGTGAGGGACGGTGATTATAATCGATTTACACCTACAGGGTTACCCGAATAACCCATCACGTATGCCCGTACTCGATGTTGCCTACAACAACCATCACGGACGTCGAACGTAACCACCTTTCATCCGTCAGCCAAATGTTGAGCCGGTCCAATCGTGTCGAGCAAGAGGTCTCTGCGTGCGCATCCGCAGTGCCGCCAGCCGATTTACACCTCAAGCTCTCAACCTACCATGAACGACCAGCTATGCCTCAACACCCAGCTACCCAAATTACATCGGGTTCCCGGTTCCCATATATCCGGTAGGTCTTCGGTACTGTTCTAGCTTGTTCAACAGGCCCGCACATGGCTCGGTCCTCAACTGACACAAGCGTAGCTATGACACCAAGACCCCAAAGTCCTGCTGCCCTTACTCTCCGCTCGGTCTCATTTTTCTTGCCATGTGTTCCATTTGCTATCTTTATCTGAGTAGTGTGCCTCTAGCCTATTCTCACGAGCAGTTCCAACTACTCGACTTATATCGAATCCTACACTATCTTAGCATTGCAGTAGCTAATCGAGGTTTAAAAACCTAAGCCCAAATCAGGGTTTTCTTGGCTATGCATTTGAGTTTTCAAACAAGACTCTAATGCATAAATAAAGTGGATACTCAAAGTAAGTTCTCAAAATAGTAAAATTTATAAAATGGTTAATGCAAACCGGAGCTTTCCTTGCTGTTGTTGGTCGTAGGCTAGCTGTTCCTCCGGAGTGATGAAGACTAAGACTTCAGGCTCCTTCTCAACCTTAGCGACTACATGAAGCAAATACATGTATGTATCAATTTAAATGCATATATGTTTGGAGTTAATCTTATTAAGACCATAGGTACTGCTAGACAGGCCCAATGACTCTGAAATTTTTACTGTGGTTTAGATACAACCTAAACAGAGAATTAGCCAAATTTTATCTGCAGCAAAGCTCATTTAAG
The DNA here is from genome assembly GCA_030760725.1 of Neostapfia colusana. Lineage (NCBI taxonomy): Eukaryota > Viridiplantae > Streptophyta > Magnoliopsida > Poales > Poaceae > Neostapfia > Neostapfia colusana. The sequence continues at coordinate 103,825,590 of JASWHV010000002.1, read as the reverse complement.
GCCTCCATAAATAATTGTGTATTTGGCCTTACTTGGTGCTCTTAGGATGTTCTAGAGATTTTCATGGGGCAAGCCATGATTTTCTGAAAACTAGATTTTCGGAGGGTTCTAGTGGAATTGGTTTCGTTTAATTTGAAGACTCCTAGCCAAAGATATGAGCTGAACAATTTCAAAAAAAATCTGAAAATATTTTTGGACATTTTCTATTTTCTATAGAACGGTTTTATTAATCACACCATTAGATGGACAAATGACCTCAAATGGATCTGAAATTTTTATGGTAACTCAAGGATATTATGGTGAACATCCTGGCCAAATTTCAGAATTTTCCTCTAAAGGGTTCTCCAGCTAAAATTCTAAACATTTTAAATTTTGAAGAATTAATTCTAGATAAATAAGGATTTTCATAAAGTAAAACTTGCTTTGTTGGAAAGTACTCAGAGAGCTGAATCTAACAAAATTTAGTTCACTCGATTTGGAGTTTTCTAGCCAAAGTTATGTGGGTTTGAAGTTGAACTAGAAACTGAAAATCGGGGAAAAGTTTAAACTCCTGCCGGTGGGTCTCACAAGCTCGGCTTCTTCTTCCTCGCGCCAAACGCCCGACAGCGGCGGTCTCCGGTGAGACTCGACGAAACTGAGTCCCCGGCCACCTCTCGGGCCGAAACTCGCCACCTCCCTGTTTTCCGACCTCCTGAACTCATCTACGGGCTCCCCGGCCGCCGACGATCACCGGAAACACGAGTGCACCGGTGACAGCGGAACCTAGGGTTCCGGCGAGGTCGATCTCACGCTACACAACACCAAACCGATCGGAAATTGCTCGTAGAGCATCAGTAGAGCATGAGGAACATGAAAGAGACCTTTTGGAAACTAGAAACCCCGGTAAACATGGTGAACCCAACGGGTACGGGGGACGCCCTATCTTTTGATGAGAGATGTTGGTAATAAACGAATTTGGTGGAGGCCGACATTGGCTGCCTGACTACCACAACCAGAATGGTGTGGCGCCTTGAGCGATAGTTACACCGTCTCCTGGTAACTACGATTTGGGTGGAGGTCGACGTTGTGCTACCCGACTACAACAACCACAAGGATGCTGCGCCTTAGCGATAGTTACACGGCTCCTGTTGTTGCTGTACTTGCCGTGCCAAGAACAGCCTTGAACCTGCAAGCAATCGAAAAACAAGCAAGAACAAGATAACAAGCAAACACTCACGGGTGTGAAAAAGTTGGGGTTCTGATTCAAGTAATCGGAAGGTATCGTTGACACTTGCGTTACAAGGAAGTAGCAATGGCTAAACTTACAGAAAACAAAAACCCGCCCTGTTAAGGAGCTCTTGGACTACTTAAATAGGGGAGGGAAGAGGGAAATTCGTCCAGCAACATAGGTAGGACGTGATCTCCCTTATTCCCTTCCTTTTTCTGTGATAGATTACCATTTAATATGAAAAGAAAGAGGGAAACCCATTCAGCAGCAAGGCAGGATATGATTTCCTCTATTTCTTTACTTATTATAGCACATCTATCTTTAAATGGGGGAAGAAAGAGGGAATTTCGTCCAGCAGCAAAGTTGGACGAGATTTCCCTTATTCCTTTCCTTATTTGTCTAAATCTCTCTTTATTACATGGCCCCAGCCTCAAGATTTCTCCTCGGGTGGAGCAGCCTTTATTGCATTAATCCCTCCATCCCTCCTAGCTGGATCAATTCTCAAGCACCTAATAATAACAAGGTCATCACAAGGCTTTAATAGGTCCCCATTTGAAGGATAATTACTTTGAACAGCCAGGAATGAATTCACCTGATAATTAAGTTGACGTGCACGAGCGCGTGTCATTGGACCTTGATTAGCTGAGAGTGGTGAATGGGCTGGTGTTGTGGTTGTATCAACGGTAGCGATGTCCGCATCATCCTCCCCTTCATGCAATTGAGTCGTCCTCGACTCAAATGTGTCTTCCTCGCCCATATATGGTTTCAAATCTGCAATACTAAAAGAGGAAGTAACCCCAAAATGTGCAGGCAACTCAATTTCATATGCATTATCATTAATTTTTCGAAGCACTTTGAAGGGTCCAGCAGCTCTAGGTAGTAATTTAGATTTTCTCAAATCAGGAAATCTATCCTTTCTCAAATGCACCCAAACCAAATCACCAGGTTCAAAAGTAACATGCTTCCTACCCTTGCTACCGGCTTGTTGATACTTAGCGTTCATGCTCTCAATGTTTGCTTTAGTTTGCTCATGCATTTTAAGAATTAATTCAGCACGGCGAAAAGCATCAAAATTCAATTTCTCTGAAGGTAGCAGAGACAAAAGATCAATGGGAGCACGAGGAATAAAACCATATACAATCTGAAAAGGGCACAATTTAGTAGTAGAATGCAGCGATGATTGTAAGCAAATTCAATATGAGGCAAACATTCTTCCCATAATTTGATGTTATGTTTCAGAACAGCCCTTAGCATGGTAGATAAACTACGGTTCACTACTTCGGTCTGTCCATCAGTTTGAGGGTGACAAGTGGTAGAAAAGAGTAATTTTGTCCCCAACTCAGCCCATAAGGTTTTCCAAAAATGACTAAGAAATTTGACATCTCTATCTGAAACAATAGTGTTTGGAACCCCATGCAAACGAACAACTTCTCGAAAGAACAAATCAGCAATATGGGTAGCATCATCAGTTTTGTGGCATGGTATGAAATGTGCCATTTTAGAAAATCTGTCGACAACAACAAAAATACTATCCCTCCCCTTCTTTGTTCTAGGCAATCCTAAAACAAAATCCATTGAAACATCCTCCCATGGAGCACTAGGAACATGAAGAGGCATGTATAAACCATGTGGATTAAGACGGGACTTAGCTTTTTGACAGGTGGTGCAACGAGCAACAAACCGCTCCACATCTCTCCTCATCTTTGGCCAAAAGAAATGGCTTGCTAAGATGTCTTCCGTCTTCTTGACACCAAAGTGTCCCATCAATCCTCCACCATGTGCTTCCTGCAATAGTAAGATACGCACAGAACCAGCTGGAATGCACAATTTGTTAGTTCGAAACACAAAACCATTAGTGAGAACAAACTTGTTCCATGTTTTTCCTTCTTTACATTGCAGCAGCACATCTTTGAAATCAGTATCAAAAGCATATTGTTCTTTAATTGTTTCCAAGCCAAAAATCTTAAAATCAAGTTGGGACAACATATTGTAACGGCGAGATAAGGCATCCGCAATGACATTATCTTTCCCTTTCTTGTGTTTGATGACATAAAGAAAGGACTCAATGAATTCTACCCACTTGGCATGCCTACGGTTCAGATTAGTTTGGTTCTTAATGTGCTTCAAAGATTCATGATCAGAATGCATAACAAATTCTTTAGGCCATAAATAATGTTGCCATGTTTCCAAAGTTTGTACTAGTGCATATAATTCTTTATCATAAGTGGAATAGTTCAGACTAGGCCCATTAAGTTTCTCGCTAAAATAAGCAATAGGTTCCCCCTCTTGCAACAAGACACCTCCCAATCCAATACCACTAGCATCACATTCCAATTCAAAAGTCTTACTGAAATCTGGTAACTGGAGAAGGGCTGTATGAGTTAACCTATTCTTCAAAGTTGCAAATGCAGCCTCTTGCGTCTTGCCCCATGTGAATGGAGCACCCTTCTTTGTAAGCTCATGCAGTGGGCCTGCTATGGTGCTGAAGTCTTTCAGAAAACGACGATAGAATCCAGCAAGTCCGAGAAAGCTTCGTACTTGTGTGACCGTGGTAGAAGTCAGCCAGCTGTGTATCGCCTCCACCTTGGCTTGATCAACTTCAATTCCCTGTGGTGTCACAACATAGCCAAGAAAAGAATCTCGATCCGTACAAAAGGTGCACTTGTCAATGTTACCAAATAAGCGTGCATCACGTAAAGCATTGAAAACAGCACGGAGATGATCAAGATGAACTTCGAGAGATGCGCTATAGATCAAGATGTCATCGAAATATACTACCACAAATCTTCCAATGAAAGCACGTAAAACCTCATTCATTAATCTCATGAAAGTGCTAGGTGCATTCGTGAGACCAAAAGGCATGACTAACCACTCATACAAACCAAACTTTGTTTTAAACGCTGTTTTCCATTCATCACCTAGCTTCATGCGAATTTGATGGTATCCACTACGCAAATCAATTTTAGAGAAAATCATCGAGCCACTAAGTTCATCAAGCATATCATCTAACCTAGGAATAGGATGACGATATCTAATGGTAATGTTATTAATTGCTCGACAATCTACACACATGCGCCACGATCCATCTTTCTTTGGGACCAAAAGGACAGGAACGGAGCAAGGACTAAGGGACTCACACACATAACCTTTGTCGAGTAATTCCTGTACTTGCCGCTGAATCTCCTTAGTATCCTCCGGATTGGTCCTGTATGGTGCTCGGTTGGGCAAAGAAGCCCCAGGGATGAGGTCAATCTGATGCTCAATCCCTCTGAATGGTGGCAGCCCGGCTGGTACCTCTTGTGGAAACACATCAGCGTATTCCTGCAAAAGCTTAGTGATAGAAGGAGGCAAAGCACATGATGTGTCGTGAAGTGAGAACAAAGCTTCTTTGCAAACAAACACATAGCAGCTTGCAGTATCACTTTTTAATTCAAACAAATCAGATTTGGTAGAAAAAAATAAGCGCTCGTTAATTTTATTTCATTCTTCTTCATATGAGCAGATTTGGAATTGTCAGTCTTAGGCTGTACCGATTTCTTCACGACATCTGAATTTTCATTTTCAGCAGATTTCTTATTTTTCTCTTTGCAAGCTCTAGCAATGTCATTCTTCAAAATAGCATCAGGGGACATCGGGTGCAAAACAAGTTTCTTCTCATGATGCATGAAAGAGTATTGATTTAATTTACCATGATGTAATGTATCTTTATCAAATTGCCAAGGTCGACCAAATAGCATAGAACAAGCTTGCATAGGTACCACATCACAATCAATGTAATCATGGTAGAAACCAATTGCAAATTCGACACGAACCAGACGTGTTACCTTAAGCTTACCATTGTCGTTGAACCATTGGATGTAGTAGTGATGTGGATGTGGAAGTATTGTCATCCCAAGCTTTACCATGGTAGCACTTGCTAAATTGTTGCACCTTCCTCCATCAATAATAATGCGACACAATCGTTCTAAAACTACACACTTAGTTTGGAATAGATTGTGTCGCTGGTTCTGTTCAGCTTTGATCATTTGGGCACTCAAGACACGCCTCACAACAAGACTCTCATAGTGGGCAGCATGATCAGCCCCAATGTGCTCTTCATCATCATTCTTCTTTCCTGCTGCTTGTGCAGCAAGCATGACATATGTTTCATTATCTAAATCACTAGCGGATGAGTACTCACCATTTTCTCGTACAACCAGCACACGCTTGCTTGGGCAGTCCCTTCGTAGGTGCCCAAAACCCTTGCACTGGAGGCATTGAATGTCTTTTGTTCTCCCGGTAGAAGCAATGGAAGAAGAAGTGTTGGCTGCAACTTGGGTGGATCCTTTTGTTGTCTCGATTGCACGCGAAGGTGCTGATTTTGATGTAGTCCTGGGCAACCCATTGGAAGCATCGTCTGGAGAATCATGCTTAGTACCAGCAGTACTTGAGCGGAACTGCCATGAGGTAGTTCGACCTGCAGAAATGTTAGTTCTTGTACGTCGTCCCTGCACTTCTCTTTTAGCCTTACAAGCAAGATGGAATAATCGAGTGACGTTAGTGTATTCCTTATAAGCCAATATGTCCTGAATTTCTCTTGTTAAACCACCCATAAACCTAGCCATTGCAGCCTCTTCATTTTCAACTAGGCCACAATGCATCATGTCTATTTAAAGTTCTTGATAGTATTCCTCAACAGATTTGTTGCCTTGTCTAAGTTGTTGTAATTTATGCAACAGGTCACGAGCATGATAGGAAGGAACAAAACGACGACGCATGATTCGTTTCAAAGCATTCCAAGTTTGTGGTACGGTAGCTGGATTTTTAGTTTGATATTCATGCCACCAAACAGAAGCAAAGTTAGTGAATTCACTAGTGGCAGCTCTAACCTTTTTATCATCAGGGAAATCATGGCATGCAAATTTTTGATCTACTGACAATTCCCAAGACAGATATGCATCCAGATCATATTTACCATCAAAAGGTGGTATGGAGAATTTAATGCTGCGTAGGGAATAGTCATTGTCACGTACCTCGCGTCGTTGAGCTCGACCACCCATACCATGATGGTCGCGACGTGGCTGCCGTCGATACCTGAAAGGTCCATCAATAAGCTCGATATCCGCCGAATACTCCGCCTTGTCATATCTTGCAGCACTGCCAACGGAGTCGTGGCTGTCATCAACACGTCTTTGCCTCTCTTCGCGTCCAACCTGTTCCATCCTCTCCAATTGCTCAATGATTGCTGCAAGAGAAGTGTTAATAGCCCAGTAGTGCTTTCTAATGTGGTCAGTTTGGTGTTGGTGCAAATCTGCGTCGACTCTAATTGACCAATGCGTTTATTGGTGACTTGAATATCCTCATTGAGAGCATCTGTGTGTAGCTTTACTTGGCGTTCGAAATGCTGAATGATGCCCCTCGTACGTGGTGAATGTGGAGATGTCCCATTCGCATCAGCTGACATGGTTAGTAACGAAAGGAAATACAACAGCAAGCAGATTAATCCTAACAGTTGCTAAGAGGTGGTAGGACAGCACAATTCCTCACTAGCAAGAAATCAAGGTCTTACAAGTTCTTACCATGCGATGCAGGAGGCGCCGGCAATCAGCAAGAACAACAACAAACGGTGGCTGCCAGCACAACCTTATGGTGTCGTAGACAATTTTGTGGAGCTGTAGGTGGCTGCTAGACACAATTTGTGCAAAGGAACAGCTAGTACCATATTAGTCACAACAAGTTGAATAAACGTTCCACGATGGTATTGTGCTGGTCCTAGCTCAAACCTTACTAGAGACGTGAGCCGTAACTCCACGTGACGTTGGATTACTATGGTAGGGAAGTTCGAACAGCCCGATCCGTTGTGTTTCAACAACGTTGAAAACAGCAAGTTGAACTTCGAAACATGAAACAAATGTTACACAAATTGTCTCTCTTTTTTTTGTACTTAGAAACTTTTTTTTTGTGATTGTAATCAGTGCGGCTTTTCTTTTTGCACGTGCCTTTTTCTTGCTGATCCATGCAACTTTTCTTTTGCACTTGCCTTTTTTTCTCAACTTTGGGTAGATAATGGAATTGGACTGAGAACAAAGTGGCACGAACTCAAAACTCTAGCGGTGAAAAACTTAGGACCAGCAACTTGACACAAAAAGGCAACCGTGAATTCAACAAGTCGAGAGCTAAGTAGTCAAGCAAAAGGCTCAAAGTGTTTTTAGGATTTTTTTTAGAGCGAACATTTGTAGGCAAAAGTGGACTGTAGGTAAATGAATAACAAGGAGAAGGAAATCTCTCACCGAGCAACCTGAAATCTGATACCACTTGATGAACCCAACGGGTACGGGGGACGCCCTATCTTTCGATGAGAGATGTTGGTAATGAACGAATTTGGTGGAGGCCGACGTTGGCTGCCCGATTACCACAACCAGAATGGTGTGGCGCCTTGAGCGACAGTTACACCATCTCCTGGTAACTACGATTTAGGTGGAGGTCGACGTTGTGCTACCCGACTACAACAACCACAAGGACGCTGCGCCTTAGCGATAGTTACACCGGCTCCTGTTGTTGCTGTACTTGCTGTGCCAAGAACAGCCTTGAACCTGCAAGCAATCGAAGAACAAGCAAGAACAAGATAACAAGCAAACACTCACGGGTGTGAAAAAGTTGGGGTTCTGATTCAAGTAATCGGAAGGTCTCGTCGACACTTGCGTTACAAGGAAGTAGCAATGGCTAAACTTACAGAAAACAAAAACCCGTCCTGTTAAGGAGCTCTTGGACTACTTAAATAGGGGAGGGAAGAGGGAAATTCGTCCAGCAACAAAGGTAGGACGTGATCTCCCTTATTCCCTTCCTTTTTCTGTGATAGACTACCATTTAATAGGGAAAGAAAGAGGGAAACCCATCCAGCAGCAAGGCAGGATATGATTTCCTCTATTTCTTTCCTTATTATAGCACATCTATCTTTAAATGGGGGAAGAAAGAGGGAATTTCGTCCAGCAGCAAAGTTGGACGAGATTTCCCTTATTCCTTTCCTTATTTGTCTAAATCTCTCTTTATTACATGGCCCAGCCTCAAGATTTCTCCTCGGGTAGAGCAGCCTTTATTGCATTAATCCCTCCATCTCTCCTAGCTGGATCAATTCTCAGACACCTAATAATAACAAGGTCATCACAAGGCTTTAATAGGTCCCCATTTGAAGGATAATTACTTTGAACAGCCAGGAATGAGTTCACCTGATAATTAAGTTGACGTGCACGAGCGCGTGTCATTGGACCTTGATTAGCTGAGAGTGGTGAATGGGCTGGTGTTGTGGTTGTATCAACGGTAGCGATGTCCGCATCAAAACATACTCTCGACGGTGAGCCGAGGTGTTTTGCATCGGCGGTGAGGAAAACGGCCATATCACGGCCGATCCTCAACGGTTTCCCTTGCTTCTTCCTCGAGCGTGTGCGCTAGCATGTGTAGAACCTACTGGGCAACAGGCTCGACTAACAATAGTGCGTGGAATCTGAATAACTCGGGCCGAATGAGGTGAGCTCGGGCCAAATGAACTAGCTTTCATTATATTTGGAAATTCTCGTTCTATGATTGATTATAAGCCAAACAGCTTTCGGTTACACGTTCTACACACGGTGACACACCTTTCTTGTGTAGAGAAGTGGAGGTGAGGTTGGCCGTAGCGTGCTGTCCACGGTGAGCCACTTTCAGTTCCGCAGGTTTGCTTCGGATGTGCGGTATTGTTCCTTAATTGGTGGCTAACAGCATGTAACAATGCCGGAGTGAACTAGGTGGCGCGCATGAGCACGCGGTGGCGACTGTTTTTGCTGTGGAGGACTCGCTCAACCAAGGTAGGGTTGCGTTGGGCGAACGGCGACACCGAGAGCGAGGTGGTGGTGACGTTTTTCATGGGAGCAGCACCGAGAGTGAGTGAGCGCATGAGAACAGAGGAGAACTCGGCTTTGACCTGCTCGGGGAAGGATATTGATGCCGAACGGCGGCTCCAGCGGGACGTGGGCGAAGCAGCTGCTGGCGCCGAGGCTTTGGCGCGGTGGCGTACGCGGCTGCAGCCCGAGAACCCGAGTGGCTCTGTTATTCAGTCGGTTTGCTCAATGAGGGACTGACAAGGGGGCCCCACCCCTAGTTTAACCCCTGAAATTTAATATTTCCCACTGCTCTAAACAGTAGAGGCACTAATACCCTTGGTGAGTTGATCAAACATCAAAATAACCAATTGACTTTGAATAATTCAAAGTGGAATTCGATTTGATCAAATTTGCAGCAAAGGTTTACTTGAAATTTAAATTTGATTTGAATTTAGCCAAAATAGCTCATGTCAAGATCAACTCCAAATGGAGTGATAATTGGTGTGTAAGCTCACAAAAATATGCTGAGTATGAATATTAATCCCACTTTTGAATTCATTGGATGAAAGGGGTTTGAATTTAAATTTAAGTTCAAACTAGCATCTTTCTAATTATACCCAAAAATACCTCAAAAGGTTTTGGATTTGGGTGAAACTTGGCATGAGCATCTCTATTAAGGTGTAGGAGTTTTTCATATGCTCAGCCCCTATATGATGCATGTGAGAAATACCACTTTTGCATTTTGTGAGTTTATCCTCTATTAACCATGTTGATGGTGTTTACTTGCTCTTTAAATATGTTCATAAGTTTTCCTCAAATGAGATGTGTGTGGTGTGATGAACACTTTGAATGCGTGCACTTAGGCCCTTACACAATCCGGATGTGTATTCCGTCAAGATCCCGTCCGGCCCCCCGGGACCCGATTTCATGAGTTTTCCTGACTTTCCCTACTTTCCCGATTTCAACCTAGATAGCCATCCGAGCATGCAAAACCATCATGTTGCACCATCCAAACGTGTATTCTGTCAAGGTCCCGTCCGGTCGCACGGGACCCGAGTTCGTGAGTTCTACCGACTTTCACGATTTTGAACCGGATGGTCATCCGCGCATGCAAAACCATCAAGTTGCCCCATCTGGACGTTTATTCCGTCAAGGTTCTGTCCAGCTTCTAGGGACCCTAGTTCGTTAGTTTTACCGACTTTCTCGATTTTCCTGATTTGGACCCCGATGGCCATCCACGCATGAAAAATAATCAAGTTGGACCATCCGGAAGTCTATTCCATCAAGGTCCCATCCGACCACCCGGAACCCGAGTTCGTGAGTTTTACCGACTTTCTCCACTTCGACCCAGATGGCCATCCGCACATGCAAAACCATTAAGTTGCACCATCCGAACCTATATTCCGTCAAGGTTCCATCCGACAGCCCGGGACCAGAGTTTGTGAGTTTCACCAACTTTGCCGACTTTCTCGATTTTAACCCCAGATGGCCCTCTGCACATGCAAAACCATCAAGTTGCACCGTCCGGACGTGTATTCCGTCAAGGTCTTGTCCGGCCGTCCGGGACCGAAGTTTGTGAGTTTCCCGATTTCGACCCAGATGGCCTTTCGCACATGCAAAACCATTAAGCTGCACCATCCGAACCTGTATTCCATCATGGTTCCATCCGACCGCCTGGGACCCGAGTTCGTCAGTTTCACCAACTTTTCCGACTTTCTAGATTTTGACCCAAATGGCCCTCCGCGCATGCAAAACCATCAAGTTGCACCTTCCGGATGTGTATTCCGTCAAGGTCTAGTCCGGCCGTCCGGGACCCGAGTTTGTGAGTTTTTCTGAGTTTCCCAATTTCGACCCAGATGGCCATCTGCGCATGCAAAACCATCAAGTTGCACCGTCCGGACGTGTATTCCGTCAAGGTCCCATCCGGGCACCCGGGACCTGAGTTCGTGAGTTTTCCCGAGTTTACTGATATCAACCCAGATGGCCATACGCGCAAGCAAAACCATTAGATTGCACCGTCCGATCATGTATTCCATCAAGGTCCCGTCCGGTCGCTTGGGACCCGAGTTAGTGAGTTTTACCGACTTTCCCGATTTTGACTCAGATGGCCATCTGCGCATGCAAAACCTTTCAGTTGCACCATCTGAACGTGTATTCCGTCAAGATCCAGTATGGCGTCCCGGGACCCGAGTTCATGAGTTTTCCTGACTTTCCCAATTTTGACCGAGATGACCATACGTGCAAGCAAAACTATCAAGTTGAACCGTCCGAACGTGTATTCCGTCAAGGCCCCGTCCATCCGCCCGATAGCCGAGTTTTTGAGTTTTACTGTCTCTTCCGATTTTTTCGATTTAGTTAGTATCTGAAGTATTACTCTCATGGAGAGGATGACACTAGGAGTTGGGAAATTTTTCTTGTTTCATTTCACACACAATGCCATGCCCAACCTAGGGTTTGGGGTTACATATTTATAGCCGAGGCAGCCAAACATATAGATGCCAAGATGTTGTCCTACCAAAGGACTAATATGCTGTACTCTAAAGGACTAATATGCTGTTCTCTTGGTCTAAGATGCTGTCCTAACAAGGACTGATATGTTGTCCTCTTGGTCTAAGATGCTGTCTTAACAAGGACTGATATGATGTCCTCTTGGTCTAAGATGCTGTCCTAACAAGGACTAAGATACTGTCCTAACTAGGGGCCACAAAGACCAGGAGTACAAGACTTATTCCATCATTCTCCCCCTAAGTCTTGTGCATTGTCTTGTGGGAGAGTGGGACCATCCCGATCCTGGAGCAAAGCTCAAGGAACTGGATCCTCCCAAGGGGCTTGGTGAGCAGGTCTGCAAGCTGGTCCTTGGTGTTGATGTAGCACGCCTTGATGCTCCCTTCCTCAAAGCAGCCTCCGAGAAAGTGGTACCTCACCCGGATGTGCTTGCTCCGCTCATGAAAGACGGGGTTCTTTGCTAGAGCAAGAGCGGACTTGTTGTCCACCCTGAATTCCACCGCTCCGGTGTCTTTGCCGAGGAGATCACCAAGCAGTGGAACTAGCCAGAGTGCCTGAGTTGAAGCAGTAGAGGCCGCTATGTACTCGGCCTCGCAGCTGGACAAGGCCACCACCACCTGCTGCTTGACCGATTGCGAGCTAACAAGGCACTTACCGAGGAAGAAGAGAATCCCGCTCGTGCTCTTGCTAGTGTCAATGTCGTCGGCGTGGTCGCTGTCGCTGTATCCGACAAGGTGTGCCTCCCCAGGGCACCTTGTGTAGTAGAGGCCGTGGTCGAGAGTCTCTGCAACGTAGCGGATGATCCTCTTCACAGCCTGCTGGTGCTCCGTCGTCGGTCGCTCAATGAACCGACTGACTTAGCCGATAGAGAATGCCAAGTCCGGCCATGTGTGGGCGAGGTAGCGAAGGCTCCCCACAAGACGCCGATATTGCGTAGCATCCACCTCCTCCATCGTGCTGTCGCGGCTCAGCTTCAGTCTCTCCTCCATGGGAGTGACAGCTGGGTTGCAGTCTATGAGCCCAGCTAGCTCAACAATGCGCTTGGCGTAGGCAGTCTATCGAAGCATTATCTCGGAGTCAGCCTGGTGCACCTCAATCCCCAGGTAGAAGGAGAGAGATCCCAGGTCACTCATCTGGAAGGTGGCTTTCATCGCTTCCTTGAACGCTGCGACCTCTGCATCCTTGGTGCCGGTGATCACCAAGTCATCGACGTAGACACCCACCAGTAGGGCATTTCCTCCATTGCCCCGCCGGTAGATGGCCGCCTCGTGCGGGCTTTGCTCAAAGCCGATCCCCTTGAGAGTGGAGTCCAACTTGGCATTCCACGCCCTTGGTGCCTGCCGCAGGCCATAGAGGGCCTTGCGCAGGCGCAACACCTTGCCCTCCTTGCCAGGAATCGTAAATCCTGGCGGCTGGTGCACATTGACCTCCTCCTTTAAATCGCCGTTAAGAAACGCCGACTTGACATCCATGTGCTGAACCCGCCAGCCTCCCTGAGCAGCCAGCGCATGGAGGAGTCGCACAGATTCCATCCGCGCCACGGGCGTGAAGGCATCGTCAAAGTCGATCCCCTCCTGTTGCACGACACCGCGTGCCACCAAGCAAGCCTTGTGCTTGACGATGGCGCCGGCTTCATCCCTCTTCAGCTTGAACACTCACTTAAGGGTGATCACGCGGTGACCATGAGGGAGGTTAGCAATCTCCTAGGTGCGGTTGTTCTCAACCGCGTCCATCTACGACTGCATCGGGCACACCATGACGCGTGTCTCTCAGCCTCCGTGAAAGACCGAGGCACGCTGTCGTCGCACGCAAGATGTAACTGCGCCCTCCAGATCGCGAGGGACCAGTCCCGACACCGACTGGTCACTGAGAAGATCCTCCATTGTACGATACTGCAACAGCTCGCCGTCATGGTACGCGTTGATGCGCTCCTCGTCGTGGGAGAGCGGAGTAACAAACTTCACCGGGTTGTGCTCGACACGAGCTGGTGTCAGAGTGGACGTACCTGGAGGGATGGCAGTCGGTGCTAGAGTGCGTGGGGTCGTCGGCTGTGGTGGTGGAGAGGTCATCGCAGCTGAGGTCATGACTGGGGAGCGTGGCGCTGAAGTTAGTGGAGAAGACCAGCCTACTCCCCTAGTTCCCTTGAAGTGAAAGTACTCGACGATGAAGTTGTCCTATGTCAGAGTTGAGCCGTCGTCTACCGCCTTGTCCCATGCCTATCCTCGCCTTTCGTTGAACACTACATCACATGCCATGCACACACGCTTTGTTCCTGGGTCGAGAATGTGGTAGGCCTTCGAGCCCTCCGCGTAGCCGATGAACACCCCTGAAGTGCTCCTGTTGTCGAGCTTGCTGATGTGGCCAAGCTCCTTGGCGAATGTGAGGCAGCCGAAGACCCGTAGGTGAGAGACTATCGGCTTGCGCCCATGCCAAGCCTCGTACGGCGTCCTGCCGTTGAGAGCCTTGGTGGGCGAGCGGTTGAGGATGTTGACCGCAGTAACCACCGCCTCTCCCCAGAAGATAGCTGGCATTCCCCTCTGCTTCAGGAGGGCTCGAGCCATCCCCACAACCATCTGGTTGCGTCCCTCGACGACGCCGTTCTGCTGTGGGCTGTACGGCGCGGAGTAGTGGCGCTGAACACCCTCATCCGTGCAGTATGACGCGAATTCCACCGCGTGCTGCGCATCGCCGTTGTGGTGCGCAGCACGCGCAGCTTGCGGCCGCACTCGGCCTCCGCAATGGCCTGCGCGCACATGATAGCGTTCGCAGCCTCTCCCTTGCTGCCGAGGACCATCACCCACATGTAGCGGGAGAGGTCATCGACAAGCAGCAGGAAGTAACGTCGTCCTCCCAGTGTAGCCGGTGTCACCGGGCCACACAAGTCCCCGTGCACGAGGTCGAGCCACTCCTTGGCTCGGAAGCTCGAGTGCTCGGGAAAGGGGAGCCACCTCTACTTTGTCACTACGCATACATCGCAGAACTGCTCCACATGGTCAAGGCACGGCAGGCCGTGTACCATCTCCTTGGCATTGAGCCGCTTCAGGGCGTGAAGTGAGGGTGCCCAAAGCGCTCATGGCACTGCTACGCCTCGTCATCCCGGCGAGTAGCAAGGCAGAGAGGTTGTGCTACCTGCATGTTAAGGATGTAGAGTCGATTTGTGCCTCTGGTTACCTTGGCAAGAAGGCGACGATGGCGATCCCAAATCCTCATGACTCCGTCCTTGATCTCCACGCGCGAACCGTTCTCATCCAGCTGACCCAGGCTGATGATAGAGTTCCTCAAAGCGGGGATGTAGTAGACTCGGACGAGCAACCTGTGCTTACCAGACTCGGTGGTGAGGATGACGGAGCTGATGCCCCTGATCTCCACACCAGAGGCGTACCCAAACTTGACGGAGCCTCGTACATTGGGGTTAAACTCAATGAAGAACTCCCATCGACCAGTCATGTGATGAGTGGCGCCGGTGTTGAGGCACCTTCAGTCAGTCTTGTCGTTGTTAGAGCCGTCACTGAGAAAGGCGTGTGCTCTCGGCTCATCGATGTGGAGGAGAGCCTCTGCATCCGATGTCACTGGAGGTGGCTCGATGCTTGCGTGCGCCAGGAGCAGAGCCGACTCCTCCTCGACCTGTGCGATGTGGACCTGGCCACGTCGTTGCTGCCGACACTCCCTGGCCCAATGACAAAGCTTGCCACAGTTTTGGCAGGTGTCGTCTCGTGCTGGCTTCTGGTTGCTGGCGGCGCCGCCCTGGGCGCCTCCGTGGGCACCACCCTCAGCACGTCTCTGCGCCCCAGCTTGGGCACCTCCGTGCCCCTTGCTTGGCTTGCCGCGCTTGCGGCCGCCTATCGAGGAGGAGGGCTCCCCCTTCTTCCCGTTACCTTGGCAGGCCTCCCACTGCTCCCGAGTGAGATGTAGCTTCCCCCGATGGTGATAGGCCCCGAGAGAGGCTGAGATTTGTCGCTGTTGACGACCATAAGGCGGCCTATCGCCGCTTCGATCGACATCATGGAGAGGTCCAGTAGAGACTCGATCGAGCGAGCGATCTTCTTGTACTTCTCGGGGATGCAACGGAAGAGCTTATCGATGGCTCTCTCTTCATTGTAGGTGTCAACGCCGAACTGCACCATCTTTTGTAGTAGTGTGTTGAGACGGAGAGCAAAGTCATCCACATCCTCACCTGGCTTGAAGGTCAGGTTCTCCCACTCCTTGCAGAGTGCCTGCAGTGTGGTCTTGCGGGCGCGGTCGCTGCCAATGCGTGCCGCAGCGATGGCGTCCCAGGCCTCCTTGGCAGTCCGCTTATTGGAAAGCGAGAACTGCATTTCGGGTGGTACTGCAGCAATGAGAGCATCCAGCACCCGTCGATCCTCGTAGTAGTCGACGTCGCCGTACTGGACTGCTTCCCACATGTGCCGCACTTGGAGCCGTATCCTCATCACCGCGGCCCACTCGACGTAGTTGGTCTTGGTGAGGGTACGCCACCAACCGCCGGGACCAACGTCCCTGACAATGTCCTGGATCCCGTGGTGACCATGGTACCTGTTCGGGGAGGGAGAGTCGTGTCGCCTATAAATTTCTCGATCTCCGTCGACCCAACCACCCCCACCGGGGGCGTCGCCGGCGCATCCGCTCCCGTCTGGGCTGCAGCCGCCGCTCTCATGGGGGTGCGCGGCTGCCCACTGTGGCGTCTATGGTCGTGCTACCTCCCTCGCCAGCCTGAGGTCTTCGTTGGTGTACCTAGACGGAATAGACGTCCGGATGGTTCAACATGATGGTTTTTCATGCGTGGATGGCCATCGGGGTCAAATCGGGAAAGTCGAGAAAATCGGTAAAACTCACGAACTCGGGTCCCAGGCGGCCGGACGGAGCCTTGACGGAATACACGTCCGGACGGTGCAACTTGATGATTTTGCATGCGCGGATGGCCATCTCGGTCAAAATTTGGAAAGTCAAGAAAACTCCTGAACTGACCTGGATGGAATACAAATTCAGATGGTGCAACTGGAAGGTTTTGCATGCGCGGATGGCTATCTGGGTCAAAATCTGGAAATTCGGCAAAGTCGGTAAAACTCACTAACTTGTGCCCCGAGCGGCTGGACGGGACCTTGAAGGAATACACGTTCGGATGGTGCAACTAAATAGTTTTTGCATGCGTGATGGCCATCCGGGTCGAAATAGCGAAAGTCAGTAAAACTCACGAACTCGGTCCCGTGCGACAGGACCGGATCTTGACGGAATACATGTTTGGACAGTGCAACTTTATGGTTTTGCATGCTCGGATGACCATCTGGATCAAAATAGGGAAACTCACAAGCTCGGGTCCTGGGCGGCCGTAAAAGACCTTGACGGAATACACGTTTGGATGGTGCAACTAAATGGTTTTGCATGCGCGATGGCCATCCGGGTTGAAATCGCGGAAGTCGGTAGCGATCGGACGGGACCATGACGGAATACAAGTTCGGACAGTGCAACTTGATAGTCTTGCATGCTCGGATGACCATCTGGGTTGAAATCGGGAAAGTAAGGAAAGTCGAGAAAACTCACGAAATCGGGTCCCAGATGGCTGGACAGGACGCTGACAGAATACACGTCCGGATAGTGCAACATGATGGTTTTCCATGCGCGGATGGCCATCTGGGTCGAAGTCGGGAAACTCGGGAAAACACCCAAACTCGGGTACCGGGCGGCCAGACAAGACCTTGATGGAATACACGTCCGGATGATGCAACTTGATGCTTTCGAATGCGCGGATGGCCAGGTGGGTCCAAATCGGGAAAATTTGTAAAACTCATGAACTCAGGTCCCGGGCGGTCAGACGGGATCATGACGGAATACACATGCTGATGGTGCAACTTGATGGTTTTGCATGCGCGGATGGCCATCTGGGTCGAAATCGAGAAAGTCAGAAAAGTCGGTAAAACTCACGAACTCGGCTCTCGGACGACTGAACGGAGCCATGACGGAATACACGTCCGGACGGTTGAACTTGATGGTTTTGCATGCGCGGATGGCCATCTAGGTTGGAATTTGGAAAGTCAAGAAAACTCATGAACTTGGGTCTCAGGACGCCGGACTATACCTTGACGGAATACACGTACGGACGGTGCAATTTTATGGTTTTGCATGCGCGGATGGCTATCTGGGTTGAAATCAGGAAAGTTGGGAAACTTTGGAAAACTCACGAAATCGGGTCCCCGGTGGCCGGACAGGATCTTGACGGAATACACGTCCGGACGGTGCAACTTGACGGAATACACATCCGTACGGTTCAACTTGATGGTTTTGCATGCGGAATGGTCATCTGGGTCGAAATTGGAAAGTCACGGAAACTCATGAACTCGGGTCCCGGGACATCGGACTGGACATTGATGGAATAATCGTTCATATGGTGCAACTGGAAGGTTTTGCATTCGCGGATGGCCATCTAAGTCAAAATTGGGAAAGTCGTCGAAGTCGGTAAAACTCACTAACTCGGGTCTCGAGCGACCGGACGGGACCTTGACGGAATATTCGTTCTTACGGTGCAATTTGATGGTTTTGCATGCGCGGATTGCAATCTTGGTTGGAATCAAGGGAGTCGGTAAAACTCACTAACTCGGGTCACGAGCTACCGGACGGGAACTTGATGGAATACACATTCGGACAGTGCAATTTGATGGATTTGCATGCGTGGATGGCCATCTGGCTTGAAATCAGTAAAGTCGGCAAAACTCACGTACTCGGGTCCTGGGTGGCCGGATGTGACCTTGACAGAATACACATCCGGACGGTGCAACTTGATGGTTTTGCATGTGCAGATGGCCATCTGGGTCGAAATCGAGAAACTCGGGAAAACTAACAAACTCGGGTCCCGGACGGCCGGAAAAGACCTTGACAGAATACATGTTCGGACGGTGCAACTTCATGGTTTTGCATGTGCGGAGGGCCATCTGGGTCAAAATTGAGAAAGTCGGGAAAGTTGGTAAAACTCACGAACTCGGGTTCCGGTCGGTCGGACGGGACCTTGTCGGAATATAAGTTCGGACGGTGCAATTTGTTGGTTTTGCATGATCGGATCACCACCTCGGTTCAAATTGGGAAACTTGGGAAAACTCACGAAATCGGGTCCCAGACGGCCGGACAAGACATCGACGGAATACACGTCCGGACGATACAACTTGATGCTTTCGCATGCGCGGATGGCCATCTGGGTCAAAATCAAGAAAGTGGGGAAAGTTGGTAAAACTCCCAAACTCGGGTCCCAGGCGGTCGGATGGGACCTTGACGGAATACAGGTTCAGATAGTGCAACTTGATGGTTTTGCATGTGCGGATGACCATCTGGGTCGAAATTGGGAAACTCGGGAAAACTCACAAACTCAGGTCCCGGACGGCCGGACAAGACCTTGACGGAGTACATGTCCGGACGGTGCAACTTCATGGTTTTACGAGCGCGGAGGGCCATCTGGGTCAAATCGAGAAAGTCGGGAAAATTGGTAAAACTCAAGAACTCGGGTCCCGGGCAGTCGGATGGAACCTTGACGCAATAGAGATTTGGATTATGCAAATTGATGGTTTTGCATGCGCGGATGGCCATCTGGGTCGATGTCGAGAAAGTTGGTAAAACTCACGAACTCGGGTCCTGGGAGGCCGGGCGGGACCTTGACGGAGTAGACGTCTGGATAGTTCAACTTGATGGTTTTTTATGCGTGGATGGCCATCAAGGTCAAAATCCGGAAAGTCGACAAAGTCGGTAAAAGTCATAAACCCGGGTCCCGAGCAGCCGGATAGAACCTTAACGGAATACACGTCCAAACGGTGCAACTTGATGGTTTTGCATGCGCGGATGGCCATCTAGGTCGAAATTTAGAAAGTCAAGAAAACTCATGAACTCGGGTCCAGGAACACCGGACTGGACTTTGACAAAATACACGTTCGGATGGTGCAACTAAATGGTTTTGCATGCGCGATGGCCACCCGGGTCAAAATCGTGAAAGTCAGTAAAAATCATGAACTCGGGTCCCGTGCGACCGGACAGGACCTTGACGGAATACACGTTCGGACGGTGCAACTTGTTGGTTTTGCATGCTCGGATCGCCATCTGGTTTGAAATTGGAAAAGTTGGGAAACTTGGGAAAACTCACGAAATCGTTTCCCGGGTGGTCGGACGGGATCTTGACGGAATACACATCCAGATGGTGCAACTTGATGGTTTTGCAAGCGAGGAGGGCCATCTGGGTCAAAATCGAGAAAATCAGGAAAGTTGGTAAAACTCACGAACTTGGGTCCCGGGCGGTCGGATGGAACCTTGACGAAATACAGGTTCGGATGGTGCAACTTGATGGTTTTGCATGCGGGGATGGCCATCTGGGTGAAAGTCGAGGAAGTCAGTAAAACTCACGAACTCGGATCCGGTGCGGCCGGACGGAATCTTAACGGAATACATGTCCGGACGGTGCAACTTGATGGTTTTGTATGCGCGGATGGCCATCTAGCCCGGAATTTTGGAAAGTCAAGAAAACTCATGAACTCGGGTCCTGGGACGACGGACTGGACCTTGACGGAATACACGTTCGGATGGTGCAACTAAATTGTTTTGCATGCGCGATGGCCATTCAGGTCGAAATCACGAAAGTCGGTAAGATCATGAACTCGGGTCCCATGCGACCAGATCAGACCCTTACGGATTACACGTTCAGACCGGTGCAGCTTGATGCTTTTGAATGTTTGGATGACCATCTAGGTTGAAATCGGGAAAGTAGGAAACTCGGGAAAACTCACGAAATCGGGTCCCGGGTGGCCGTACGGGATCTTGATGGTTTTGCATGCGCAGATGGCCATCTGAGTCAAAATCGGGAAAGTCGGTAAAACTCACTAACTCGGGTCCCAAGCGACCGGACGGGACCTTGATGGAATACATGATCGGACGGTGCAATCTGATGGTTTTGCATGCGCGTATGGCCATCTGGGTTGATATCAGTAAACTCGGGAAAACTCACGAACTCAGGTCCCAGGTGCCCGGACGGGACCTTGACGGAATACACGTCCGGACGGTGCAACTTGATGGTTTTGCATGCGCAGATGGCCATCTGGGTCGAAATTGGGAAACTCAGAAAAACTCACAAACTCGGGTCCCGGACGGCCGGACTAGACCTTGACGGAATACACATCCGGATGGTGCAACTTGATGGTTTTGCATGCGCGGATGGCCATCTGGGTCAAAATCGGGAAACTCGGGAAAACATACAAACTCGGGTCCAGTGTGGCCAGACAAGACCTTGACGGAACACACATCTGTACGATGCAACTTGATGCTTTCGCATGTGCAGATGGCCATGTGGGTCCAAATCGAGATAATTGGTAAAACTCATGAACTCGGGTCCCGGGCGGTCGGACGGGACCATGATGGAATACACGTGCGGATGGTGTAACTTGATGGTTTTGCATGCGCGGATGGCCATCTAGGTCAAAATCGAGAAAGTCAAAAAAGTCAGTAAAACTCACGAACTTGGGTCTCGGACGGCTGGACGGGGCCTTGACGGAATACACGTCCGGACGGTTCAACTTGATGGTTTTGCATGCATGGATGGTCATCTGGGTCGAAATTGGGAAAGTCAGGAAAACTCATGGACTCGGGTCCCGGGACGTCGGACTGGACCTTGATGGAACAAACGTTCATATGGTGCAACTGGAAGGTTTTGCATTCGCGGATGGTCATCTGAGTCAAAATAAGGAAAGTCGGGGAAGTCGGTAAAATTCACTAACTCGGGTACCGAGCGACCGGACGGGGCCTTGACGGAATACTCGTTCGGACGGTGCAATTTGATGGTTTTGTGCGCGGATCACAATATGTGTTGAAATCAAGAAAGTCGGTAAAACTCACTAACTCAGGTCACGAGCGATCGGATGGGACCTTGACGGAGTACACATTCGGACAGTGCAATTTGATGGTTTTGCATGCGGGGATGGTCATCTGGTTTGAAATCAGGAAAGTCGGAAAAACTCACGAACTCGGGTCCCAGATGGCCGGATGGGACCTTGACGGAATAAACATCCGTATTGTACAAATTGATGGTTTTGCATGCGCGGATGGCCATCTGGGTCGAAATCGGGAAACTCGGGAAAACTCACAAACTCGTGTCCCAGACGGACGGACAAGACCTTGACAAATACCCATCCGGACGGTGCAAGGTGATGGTTTTACAAGCGCGGAGGGCCATCTGTGTCAAAAACGAGAAAGTCGGGAAAGTTGGTAAAACACAAGAACTCGGGTCCCGGGCAGTCGGATAGAACCTTGACGGAATACAGGTTCGGATGTTGCAACTTGATAGTTTTGCATGCGCGGATGGCCATCTGGGTCGAAGTCGAGAAAGTCGGTAAAACTAACGAACTTGGGTTCCGGGAGGCCGGACGGGACCTTGACGGAGTAGATGTCCGAATGGTCCAACTTGATGGTTTTTCATGCGTGGATGGCCATCGGGGTCAAAATCGGGAAAGTCGAGAAAGTCGGTAAAACTCACAAACTCGGATCCTGGGCGGCCAGACGGAACCTTAATGGAATACACATCCGCATGATGCAACTTGATGGTTTGTATGCGCGGATGACCATCTAGATCAAAATTTGGGAAGCTAAGAAAACTCATTAACTCGGGTCCTGGGACGCCGGACTGGACATTGATAGAATACACGTTCGGATGGTGCAACTAAATGGTTTCGCATGCGCGATGGCCATCCGGGCCGAAATCATGAAAGTTGGTAAAATTCACGTACTCGGGTCCCGTGCGATCGGACAGGACCTTGACGGAATACACATTTGGGCAGTGCAACTTTATGGTTTTGCATGCTCGGATGGCCATCACGGTTGAAATTGGGAAAGTAGGGAAACTCGGGAAAACTCACGAAATCGGGTCCCGGGTGGCTGGACGGGATCTTGACGGAATACACGTCCGGATGGTGTAATTTGATAGTTATGCATACGGATGGCCACGTGGGTCGAAATCGGGAGTCTCGGCAAAACTTACAAACTCGGGTCCCGCGTGGCCAGACAAGACCTTGACGGAATACACATCCAGACGATGCAACTTGATGCTTTCGCATGCGCGGATGGTCACGTGGGTCTAAAATGAGAAAGTTGGTAAAACTCATGAACTCGGGTCCCGGACGGAAGGACATGACCTTGATGGAATGCACGTCCGGATGGTGCAACTTGATGGTTTTGCATGTGCGGATGGCCATCTTGGTCGAAATCATGAAACTCAGGAAAACTCACAAACTCGGGTCCCGAACGGCCGGACAAGACCTTGACGGAATATACGTTCAGACGGTGAAACTTGATGGTTTTACAAGCGCAGAGGGTCATCTGGGTCAAAATCGAGAAAGTCGAGAAAGTTGGTAAAACTCAAGAACTCGGGTCCCGGGCAGTCTGATGGAACCTTAATGCAATACAGATTTGGATGGTGCAACTTGATGGTTTTGCATGCGCGGATGGCCATCTGGTTCGAAGTTGAGAAAGTTAGTAAAACTCACGAACTAGGGTCCCCGAGGCCCGACAGGACCTTGACGGAGTAGACGTCCGGATGGTCCAACTTGATGGTTTTTCATGCGTGGATGGCCATCTGGGTCGAAATCCGGAAAGTCGACAAAGTCGGTAAAACTCACGAACTCGGGTCCCGGGCGGCCGGATGGAACCTTAATGGAATACACATCCGCATGGTGCAACTTGATGGTGTGCATGTGCTGATGGCCATCTAGGTCGAAATTTGGAAAGTCAAGAAAACTCATGAACTCGGGTCCAGGGACACCGGACTGGACTTAGATGGAATACACATTCGGATGGTGCAACTAAATGATTTTGCATGCGCGGTGGCCATTCGGGTCGAGATCGCAAAACTCGGTAAAACTCACGAACTCGGGTCCCGTGCTACCGGACAGGACCTTGACGGAATACACGTTCGGACGGTGCAACTTGTTGGTTGTGCATGCTCGGATCGCCATCTAAGTTGAAATTGGGAAACTTGGGAAAACTCACGAAATCGGGTCCCGGGTGGCCGGACGGGTTCTTGAAAGAATACACATCCGGACGGTGCAGCTTGATGGAATACACGTCCGGATGGTGCAACTTAATGGTTTTGCATGCGCGGATGGCCATCTGGGTCAAAATTGGGAAACTCGGAAAAAACTCACAAAGTCGGGTCCCGGGTGGCCAGACAAGGCTTTAACAAAATACACGTCCGGACGATGCAACTTGATGCTTTCGCATGCGCGGATGACCATGTGGATCCAAATCGAGAAAGTTGGTAAAACTCATGAACTCGGGTCCCGGGCGATGGACGGGTCCATGATGGAATACAAGTGCGGATGGTGCAACTTGATGGTTTTGCATGCGCGGATGGCCATCTGGGTCGAAATCGAGAAAGTCGAAAAAGTCGGTAAAACTCACGAACTTGGGTCTCAGGCGGCTGGACGGGGCCTTGACGAAATACACGTTCGAATGGTTCAAATTGATGGATTTGCTTGCGCGAATGGTCATCTGGGTCGATGTCAAAGTGTGCTATCGACACTTCCCCCGGGCCTGCACTGTGCAGCCCGCGGAGGTTCTTTTTTCGGCGTGGCTAGTCTCCTAGCGGAAAGCTTGCGCGGATGGACAAGTTAGCGAGAGCTTGACACGGCGAGTTTTACGTGGTTCAGGCCGCCGGAGCGTAAAACCCTACGTCCACGGCGAGCTATGGAGCTTGCTGTATTGCTTGCTGCTCAGGGCCGGGGGCCTGAGCTCAGGGGTGAGTTTACAGCTTGAGGGTGTATGGCTAGCGTATGAGTTGCAAAGTGCGAACCCTTGGTATCGAGGCCTGCCCGAGCCTTTTATAGTCCAAGACTCGGGCGGCTTACAAGGGGAGCCGGGACCCGACAGGTGGTCCCGGGAAGATTGCTTGTTATCTACCGTATCTGTAGTTACGCCGGTAGCTGCCTCTTGTCGAAGGCTTCTGATTCTTCATCTTGCCGCCCTGCCCATGCCGCGTGCTAGTCGTAGTGGTTGATGACGGCGCAGGTGGCATGGGATGTCTTGTCGCAGCGTTTATTGTCTGGCAGGTTCTGACATCGCGCGCCAGTCTGTGATGCGACTGGGTACAACGGCACCTGACAGACGCGTGCTCCGCGTTTCCGCGTCTTGGGAAGACGCGGGCCTTGAATACCTTGTACGGGCAAGGTGAGGAGCGCCTTTACGCCCGCCGCCTACCGCTCGGGGGCAGGCAGCACCGTTCTTCTGGCCACGTGGCGAGTCCGGAGCCCTTCTCTGAGGTGAGAAGGGTCCGGCCTGCGGGGCACGTGGAGCCTCCGGACCTCTCCCCGCGGAGGGGGAGGTCCGGCCTATGTATGCCACGTGGCGGGCCCGGAGCTCTCCTCTGTGGAGAGGGAGGTCCGGCCCCGCTGGACGCGTGGCGTCTTCGGACCTCTCTCTCGCGGAGGGGGAGGTCCGGCTTCTGTATGCCACGTGGTGGGCCCGGAGCTCTCCTCTGAGGAGAGGGAGGTCCGGCCCCGCCGGATGCGTGGCGCCTTCGGAGCTCTCCCTGCGGAGAAGGGCGAGTACCTTAGGCATTTTACCCTGTGCGCGGGGGTACCCCATATCTCAGGTACCGACAGTGGCCCCCGGGCCCATCTCGGGGGAGATAGCGAGCCCGAGGTGGGACCTCCGTCTCTTCCGATCCGCGCACTTTCTTTAAGTCCCGAATTGGCCGCTGCCGGAGCACGAACGGCCGCGGGGTCGTGAGAGCGTGCGCTCACTTGATGATTGCTTTTACTGTGGCGGTTCCCAAGGCTGCCACTTCTGCACGTTGCGGCGCTTTCTTCGGGAACCGCCGAAGTGCCTTGCCGGCTCATCTTCTCAGGAGGCTTACTCCTTGACCCCACCGCTTTAGCTAAGCGGTTTGGGCCCACCCGTCATCGGCATTCGGTCTAGGAACCGAAGCGGTTGCCGGTGCGGGATATTCGAAGAGTTCCGAATCGCTTGGAATTGCACCGGGAAGCTTTTTAGAGGAGGTCTTACCCCCATTGCAGCTTCCCTTCGCACTTCTCAGCATTTCTTCTCGGACTCTTGTGCTTTTGAGTTCTCCCTTGCCATGGCTTCCAACCCGCTGCCAGAGAAGAAATGCGCTCGATCTCCTCCAGCAACAACGTCGGTGCCAAGTCGGGATTCCGGGGTGCCTGACACCCCCTCCGGTGGCGACTCGAAGAGGCCCCAGGTTGATGCGCTGGGGGAAGCCTCTGGGGCGTCCCCTGTTCCGCCAGTCCAAGCGACTGTGGAGCGGTCGTCGGCGACGGTTGCGGGCTCTGGAAGTCCTACCCCGGCTCGGAAGTCGGGGTTCAGAGCCCGCTGGAGTGTCCGCGCTTCCCGGCCTTCCCCGTCTTGCGGGGAATCTGCGCCGATGCGCTCGGAGCCAGGGGCAACTGCCGCGGCCCCCAGGCCAGCGCGAACTTCTCCTGTTCCGGTGTGCCCGGACTCCGCGGCGGTGTCGTCTCATCCTGCAGAGACGGCAACCGCGGCCCCCGAGCCAGCACAGGTTGATCCTGAACTAGGCGGCCTGGCTTCTTCTCCAGCACCGCCTTCCCCGGCTCGTCCCTCTCCTCAGGTCAAGGAGCCGGAAGCTGAAAAGAGCCCGGCTGGCCTGGCTGCCAGAGCCGCGGAGCCAGCTTCCCCTGATCGGCGTCTCGTCTCGGCTGCTGGTGCGTCGGCTCTTCCTGAGGACGAGGTAATGGAGGAGGTCGGAGGGACTGCCCCAGCCTCTGTTGCTCCATTGCCTCTGGCGGACGCCTTCGCGCTTGCCGAGTCGAGCGTCTGACAGGTCTTGGCTGCGCTAGGGCGCGAGCGGGAGGAGTATACGGTTGAACGGGACCGCCTCCTCATCTGGGGGAACCTTTTGCGGGAGAGGACCGCGAAGGTTAAGAGCGAGCTCGACTCCAGGCGGGAGTTGCTCGACTTCAGGGAAGCGCTCGTCAACCGGATGAAGCGGGCTGTTGACCGCATGGACACCCAGTCGCGGCGGATCAACAGGGTGGCCCTGGAGGCACACGCCCGGGCCGAAGAGAGCCTCTCTGCTGCTGTGGAAATTCGGCAGCGGTTGGAGCGCCGCGAACTCGCCGTTGAGGAGCGGGAGCATTCCGTGGCAGCTGAGGCAGAGAGGGTCGCCGCGCAGCTGGCCGCGGGCGAGGATGACCTCCGAGCTCGTATGGAGGAGCTGGAGATTCTGAAGGCAGACCTTGACTTGAGGGAGGAACAGGTCTCCCATGATCGCCGGGCGGTCTTGGACCGGGAGTTGACCGCCGGCTTCAAGGCCGCTGAGTTGGAGCGGCTAGCCAAGACTCTCCACCTTCAGGAGAGTTCCCTGGCGGCCAAGGAGAAGGAATTCTCCGAGAGGAACCTGGAGGCTCTGCAGGCGGCCCGCCGCGAGGTGGAGGAGCTCTCAGCCTTGCGGTCCTCCGAGGCTCTTGCGGTCTCAAGCTTCGTGGATCGAGCAGAGTCCGCCCTGATCCCTCTTGGCTTCAGTCCGGTGAGGGCCGTGCCTCCCGCACTGAAGGTGGCAGAGGTGATCCCTGCGTTGGAGTCGATCGGCGCCAAGCTGGACAGACTCGACTCGGTGGTCGCCAGCGAGCTTGAGGCCGAGGGCCGCAGCTTAGCTTTAGAGGTCGCTTCGCATGTGCTGGCATGCTTCAAGAGCCTCGACCCCTCTTTTTCGCTAGAGCCAGCGAGAAAGGGCCCAGCCGCGGAGCGGGAGGAAGCTGCCAGGGCTGAAGTTGAGGATGTGGCCGCCCTTGTAGCCGCAAGGTTCCGGCGAGAGCCGGGAGGTCCTTAGGACTTGTTTCTCCCTTTTTTATCGAGTTTGTACTCCAGCTCATGGAGCCTTGTTTAATTTGACTCTCTTGGATACTTGTGTCTGTGATGCTTTTTCTCTCCTTCTTGGCTTTGCCTGACTGAGTCCTTAGCTCCGCAAGGTACTCAGAGGCCATTTCCAATCTCGGAGCTTCGCACAGACACCCTCCCCGGGTCCTAACCGTGTTAGGGGCCCCCGGAGGTCTCCGAACCTCGCCCTATGGGGGGCTCCAAATCTGCCTGCCACGTGGCGGGTCCGGAGCTCCTCCTCAAGAGACGGGACCTCCGGCCATGTTGGACACGTAGGGCTTCCGGAGCCCTCCCACTGAGGGGGGGAGGTCCGGTTCCTGCCTGCCACGTGGCGAGCCCGGAGCCCTCCTCAAGGAAGGAGAGAGTTCCGGGCCCGCTGGACACGTGGGGCCCCCGGGCCCCGCCCTGCTGGAGGGGCAGGTCCCGGTCCTTCCAGTCCCAGGCCGGAGTATCTAGTAGCTCCTTTCCCCCGCTTCATGCAGTCCCTGTTGCCGTAACCTGGAGGTCCTGCACACAGGCAGAGGAAACGTAATTCTCCTCGGGGGGTCCTCCCCTCCTGTCTCTTAGTCTTATTCGTCTTATGGTCCTAACCTGCTATACGGGGCTTGGGCAATTCTGTGCACGAGGCACCGGAGCTCCGGCTCCCTCCGAGGTCCGGGTACGGCCGTCCGATCCCTAGTACCGGGCCATGCGCTGGGGAAGCAGAGTGCACGCGCTTTGGGTTCATGACCAGGCAAAGCGGACGTACTCCCCTGGACCTCCGGAGGGCAGGATGCGCATGCTTTGGGCTCTGGGCCGGCTAAGCTGGATACGCACCCTGGACCCCCCATGCACAACGCTGGCCTTTCCTGGAGGTGACCAACTGGCACCGCAACACCTGACTGGGGGAGGCCCGAGAGACTCACTCGGCCATCGGCAGGTGCCTCAAGCGCAGCCGCCTTCGGTGGGATAGCAAATGCCGACTATGGATGAGCGCAGGAGAGGGGGAGCTAGATGTACGATGAACATACAGAGATAGTGCGATCATAAAAATTAATGCATAATTTAAATGAACGCATGAGAGAGAGCTAAGTAGAACGGGTCTCTGTATTCATACACATAGGTGGAATTCTGGCT
This sequence comes from Neostapfia colusana, assembly GCA_030760725.1. Taxonomy (NCBI): domain Eukaryota; kingdom Viridiplantae; phylum Streptophyta; class Magnoliopsida; order Poales; family Poaceae; genus Neostapfia; species Neostapfia colusana. Next base: position 103,797,063 of record JASWHV010000002.1, on the reverse strand, counting down.
GTACATGGGGGCAATGTTCCGCCTCGTCTACAAGGGAAGCAAGACTCTACGCGCTTAGGGTCGGAACCAGGCTAAACTGGACGTAGTCCTGTACCGTCCCTTGAGACTTAGCTACCCCAAGCTCTGTTCCTAAATTCTATGGGGTCTATTACAGAAGTGGATAACCCTGTTCTACCGATGCTCAGTAAGTAGGACTTACAGTGTTGCTTCATGGCAATGATTTTTTGGGAATGGATCCCACTCTCGGTTGAAAGGCATGTGTACCTGGGGCGGCAGCTTTCATGATTCGGAAGGGACCTTCCCTGCTGGGGGAGAGCTTATGGGTCCTTCTTGGAATATAGCGTGCCGCTTCACCAGGTTGCCTTCTTGCGGGCCCCCGTCGCATTTGGTTCTTTGGCGGTAGTGCTTAGAGCATTAGCCGAGACCGTGCGTTGTGGGGTGTTCCCTGCAAGCCGAGTCTTGTCGAGGTTGTTATCTTCACGCTGGATCAGGCCCTGCGCGGCTTCTCTCGGGGGCCCCCGGGGAGTTCTCCCCTTCTAGCTAAGGCCTTCAAGGGGTAGGTGGACCCGGGCTCGCCTTGGATGACCTAAGGCGTCTTCCCCTTCTGGCAAGGCCTTCAAGGGGTTGACGGACCTTAGGCGGCTCCCGAGAGGTATGTTCGAGGCAGGGAGGCGTGCTGTAGTTGGCTAACGCCCAGGCCCGTCTCCGTCGGAACTGGAGTCCTCACCGCAATGCACTGTCTTTATGACACGCTGAGGCTCCTGGAACCCCACCTGGTGGGCAGCGGTGACTGGGGCGTCGGCCTTTTGTTTGCCATCCCTCTGAGGGTAGGGCGGTGCTTCAGCCCTCTGCTGTCTTCCTTTGCGGAAGCGCTCTGCGAGCCTCTGGATCTCCCAGCACCCGGCAGCAGTATGGTTGCAGGTGCCGTGCACGGGGCATAGCCCGCCTTGGTCACTGTCTGGGACCGGTGACTGCCGCTGCCTTTTGTCTGGGCGTGGCCCCCGAGCTCCACTGGTCGTCGCAGCTGCGGCGACGGGGGCCGTGAATGGTGACTTCATCTTGCCACCCCCCCGGTTCTTGGTCTTCTTGCCACCCCCATAGGCAGCAGCACCGGACCCGGGCTGCCCTCCTGACTCGGAGGTCGGCAGTGCGTGCCAGTTCCGCCCTTCAGCTGCTCTGGCGCACTTGTCCGCCAGGCTGAAGAGCTATGAGACATCGCGGACCTCTCTGGTCGCGAGCTTCTCGAGCATTTTCTCGTCCCGGACACCCTGTCAGAACGCCACCACCACAGAGGCGCTTTGGATATGTGGGATGGTGTTGCGCACCTGAGAGAACCACTGGATGAAAGAGCGCAGCGACTCCCCAGGTTGTTGTTTGACGGCGTGGAGGTCGAGCTCCGTGCCGGGACGGGTGTAGGAGCTGCCGAAGTTGGCGACGAACTGCCGGCAGAGCTCACCCCAGGAGGTTATGGACCCCTGAGGTAGATTCATGAGCCATGACCGGGCTGGGCCGGTCAAGGCGACGGGAAAGTAGTTGGCCATGACAGCCTCGTCCCCTCCTGCGGCAAGTACGGCGGTGGAGTAGATCTGGAGGAACTCCGCCGGGTTGACGCTCCCGTCATACTTCTCGGGCAGGTGCGGGCGGAACTTGCATGGCCACCTTGCGAAGCGAAGATGGGGTGCAAGGGCCGCACATCCTGCACCTGCTGCGGCAGGTATGGGCGCTGCGAACACTTGGTTCGCACCTGGCGCTGCGTATCCCGGCATGGGCAAGGCTGCACCATACACCGGGGCCGCTACTTGCGGCGCATATGGTTGTGGCATATGCTGCGCAGCATATGCCTGTGGCGGGGCTCGCATGGCGAAGACCTGCCCTTCTGGTTGTGTCGAGGCCGACGACATGCTGTCGCCTGCCTCCTGGTTGCGACGCCTCTCTCGGCGTCGCTCGAGGTACACCCGGGCATCCTGCCCCAAGTGGCACCGTTCCAGTTCCCTTCGCAGGTCCGTCGACAGGAGCCTGGAGGAGCTGGAATCCGCCGTTAGCCCGTCAACCGTGGGTGTGCGCGTCAGCGACACAGCCGGTTGCCCTGGGCGCCGTCCCCGCCGAAACCGAGGGTTCGCGGCGGCGACGACGAGGCGGTCCACCTCGCGGACCCATTGCTGGGTCGCTGAATGGGGCGCATCCCCCGCAGGTGGGTTGCGCAGCAGCGCTCTTGCTGCAGCTAGCGCACCTCCATGGTGTACGCTCAGCGCTGCAGAAGACCTCACGCTGGTCGGGGCCTGAATAGCCGGAGTCAGCGTCGCCGGAGTCGGCTGCTGGCTGCCCGCTTGTGCCGACACACTACGTCCTGAGTGTGTCGACATGTACTCCCCAGTGGTCACGGTTCGCCGTGAACGCGGAGGCGGAGAGTTTGCCATTGAAGGAAGCTCGATCATCTTCGTCGGCGGAAACTCGTCGCGCTAGGGGAAAAGCCCCCTTCCTGGCGCGCCAAATGTCGAAGTGTGCGATCGACACTTCCCCCGGGCCTGCACTGGGCAGCCCGCGGAGGTTCTTTTTTCGGCGGGGCTAGTCTCCTAGCGGAAAGCTTGCGCGGATGGACGAGTTAGCGAGAGCTTTACACGGCGAGTTTTACGTGGTTCAGGCCGCCGGAGCGTAAAACCCTACGTTTACGGCGAGCTATGGAGCTCGCTGTATTGCTTGCTGCTCAGGGCCGGGGGCCTGAGCTCGGGGGTGAGTTTACAGCTTGAGGGTGTATGGCTAGCGTATGAGTTGCAAAGTGCGAACCCTTGCTATCGAGGCCTGCCCGAGCCTTTTATAGTCCAAGACTCGGGCGGCTTACAAGGGGAGCCGGGACCCGATAGGTGGTCCCGGGAAGATTGCTTGTTATCTACCGTATCTGTAGTTACGCCGGTAGCTGCCTCTGGTCGAAGGCTTCTGAGTCTTCATCTTGCCACCCTGCCCATGCCGCGTGCTAGTCGTAGTGGTTGATGACGGCACAGGCAGCATGGGATGTCTTGTCGCAGCGTTTATTGTCTGGCAGGTTCTGACACCGCGCGCCAGTCTGTGATGCGACTGGGTGCAACGGCACCTAACAGACGCGTGCTCCGCGTTTCCGCGTCTTGGGAAGACGCGGGCCTTGAATACCTTGTATGGGCAAGGTGAGGAGCGCCTTTACGCCCGCCGCCTACCGCTCGGGGGCAGGCAGCACCGTTCTTCTGGCCACGTGGCGAGTCCGGAGCCCTTCTCTGAGGTGAGAAGGGTCCGGCCTGCGGGGCACGTGGAGCCTCCGGACTTCTCCCCGCGGAGGGGGAGGTCCGGCCTCTGTATGCCACGTGGCGGGCCTGGAGCTCTCCTCTGCGGAGAGGGAGGTCCGGCCCCGCTGGACGCGTGGCGTCTTCGGACCTCTCTCCCGCGGAGGGGGAGGTCCGGCTTCTGTATGCCACGTGGTGGGCCCGGAGCTCTCCTCTGAGAAGAGGGAGGTCCGGCCCCGCCGGACGCGTGGCGCCTTCGGAGCTCTCCCTGCGGAGAAGGGCGAGTACCTTAGGCATTTTACCCTGTGCGCGGGGGTACCCCATATCTCAGGTACCGATAGTCGATATTGGGAATGTCAGGAAAACTCATAAACTCGGGCCCTGGGACGCCGGACTGGACCTTGATGGAATACATGTTTAGATGGTGCAACTGGAAGGTTTTGCATTCTGGGATGGCCATTTGAGTCAAAATCGGGAAAGTCGGGGATAGTCGGCAAAGCTCACTAACTCGGGTACCGAGCAACCGGACGGGACCTTGACGGAATACTCGTTTGGACGGTGCAATTTGATGGTTTTGCATGTGCGGATCACAATCTGGGTTGAAATCAGGAAAGTCGGTAAATTTCACTAACTCGGGTCACGAGCGACCGGACGGGACATTAACGGAATATACATTCGGACAGAGCAATTTGATGATTTTGCATGCGCGGATGGCCATCTGGCTTGAAATCAGGAAAATAAGCAAAACTTACGAACTCGGGTCCCGGGTGGCCGGACGGGACCTTGACGGAATACACATCCGGATGATACAACTTGATGGTTTTGCATGTGCGGATGGCCATCTGGGTCAAAATTGGGACACTCGAGAAAACTCACAAACTCGGGTCCCGGACGGACGGACAAGACCTTGATGGAATACACGTTCGGACGGTGCAACTTGATGGTTTTACAAGCGCGGAGGGCCATCTGTGTCAAAAACAAGAAAGTATGGAAAGTTGGTAAAACTCAAGAACTCGGACCCCGGATAGTCGGATGGAACCTTGACGGAATACAGGTTTGGATGGTGAAACTTGATAGTTTTTGCATGCGCGGATGGCCATCTGGGTCGAAGTCGAGAAAGTCGGTAAAACTCACGAACTCAGCTCCCGGGAGGCCGGACAGGACCTTGACGGAGTAGACGTCCGAATGGTGCAACTTGATTGTTTTGCATGCGCGGATGGTCATCTGGGTTGAAGTCGAGAAAGTCGAAAAAGTCTCTAAAACTCACGAACTTGGCTCTTGAGCAGCTGGACAGGGCCTTGACGGAATACATGTCCGGACGGTTCAACTTGATGGTTTTGCATGCGCGGATGGTCATCTGGGTCAAACTTTGGAAAGTCACGAAAACTCATGAACAAGGGTCCCGGGACACCGGACTGGACCTTGATGGAATAAACATTCAGATGGTGCAACTGGAAGGTTTTGCATTAACGGATGGCCATCTGAGTCAAAATTGAGAAAGTCGGTAAAACTCACTAACTCGGGAACCAATCGACAGGACGGGACCTTGATGAAATACTCGTTCGGACGGTGCAATTTGATGGTTTTGCATGCGCGGATCGCAATCTGGGTTGAAATCGGGAAAGTCGGTAAAACTCACTAACTCGGGTCACGAGCGACCGGACGGGACCTAGACGGAATACACATTCAGACAGTGCAATTTGATGGTTTTGCATGCGTGTATATCCATCTGGCTTGAAATCAAGAAAGTCAGCAAAACTCACGAACTCGGGTGCCGGGTGGCCGTACGGGACCTTGACGGAATACACATCCGGACGGTGCAACTTGATGGTTTTGCATGTGCGGATGGCCATCTGGGTCAAAATCAGGAAACTGGGGAAAACTCACAAACTCAGATCCCGGACGGACGGACAAGACCTTGACGGAATACACGTCCGGACGGTGCAACTTGATGGTTTTACAAGCGTGGAGGGCCATCTGTGTCAAAAACGAGAAAGTACGGAAAGTTGGTAAAACTCAAGAACTCGGGTCCCGGGCAGTCGGATGGAACCTTGATGGAATACAGGTTGGGATGGTGCAACTTAATAGTTTTTGCATGCGCGGATGGCCATCTGAGTCGAAGTCGTGAAAGTCGGTAAAACTCACGAACTCGGGTCTTGGGAGGCCGGACGGGACCTTAACAGAGTAGATATCCGGATGGTCCAACTTGATGGTTTTTCATGCGTGGATGGTCATTGGGGTCGAAATCTGGAATGTTGACAAAGTCGGTAAAAGTCATGAAATCGGGTCCCGGGCGGCCGGACGTAACCTTAACGGAATACACGTCCGGACGGTGCAACTTGATGGTTTTGCATGCGCGGATGGCCATCTAGGTCGAAATTTGGAAAGTCAAGAAAACTCATGAACTCGGGTCCAGGGACGCCGGACTAGACGTTGACGGAATACACGTTCAGATGGTGCAACCAAATGGTTTTGCATGCGCGACGGCCATCTGGGTCGAAATCACGAAAGTCTGTAAAACTCACAAACTCTGGTCCCATGCGTGACAGAATACACGTTTGGACGGTGCAACTTGTTGGTTTTGCATGCTCGGATCGCCATCTGGGTTGAAATTGGGAAAGTTGGGAAACTCGGGAAAACTCACGACATCGAGTCCCGGGTGCCTGGACGGGATCTTGACGGAATACACGTCCGGACGGTGCAACTTGATGGTTTTGCAAATGCGGAAGGCCATCTGGGTCAAAATCGAGAAAGTCTGGAAAGTTGGTAAAACTCACGAACTCGGGTCCTGGGCGGTCGGATGGAACCTTGACGAAATATAGGTTCGACTGGTGCAACTTGATGGTTTTGCATGCGCGGATATCCATCTGGGTCGAAGTCGAGGAAGTCAGTAAAACTCACGAACTCTGGTCCCGGGCGGCCGTACGGAACCCTAACGGAATACACGTCCGGACGGTGCAACTTGATGGTTTTGTGTGCGCGGATGGCCATCTAGGCCGGAATTTGGAAAGCCAAGAAAACTCATGAACTCGGGTTCTGGGACGCCGGACTAGACCTTGACGGAATACATGTTCGGATGGTGCAACTAAATTTTTTTGCATGCACGATGGCCATCCAGGTCAAAATCGCGAAAGTCGGTAAAACTCACGAACTCGGGTCCCGTACGACCGGATGGGACCTTGACGGAATACATGTTCAGAAAGTGCAGCTTGATGCTTTTGAATGTTCGGATGGCCATCTAGGTAGAAATCGGGAAAGTAGGGAAACGCGGGAAAACTCACGAAATCGGGTCCCAAGTTGCCGGACGGGATCTTGACGGAATACACGTTCTGACGGTGCAACTTGTTGGTTTTGCATGCTCGGATCGCCATCTCGGCTGAAATTGGGAAACTTGGGAAAACTCACGAAATCGGGTCCCAGACGGCCGGACATGACATTAACGGAATACACGTCCAGACAATACAACTTGATGCTTTCGCATGCTCGGATGACCATCTGGGTCAAAATCGAGAAAGTCGGGAAAGTTGGTAAAACTCACGAACTCAAGTTCCGAGCGGTCGGATGGGACCTTGACGGAATACAGGTTCGGATGGTGCAACTTGATGGTTTTGCATGTGCGGATGGCCATCTGGGTCAAAATCGGGAAACTCGGGAAAACTCACAAACTCGGGTCCCGGACGACCGGACAAGACCTTAACGGATTACATGTCCGGACGGTGCAACTTGATGGTTTTACGAGCGCGGAGGGCAATCTGGGTCAAAATCGAGAAAGTCAGGAAAGTTGGTAAAACTCAAGAACTCGGGTCCCGGGCAGTCGGATGGAACCTTGACGCAATAGAGATTCGGATGGTGCAACTTGATGGTTTTGCATGCGCGGGTGTCCATCTGGGTCGAAGTGGAGAAAATCGGTAAAACTCATGAACACGGGTCTCGGGAGGCCGGACGAGACCTTGACGGAATAGACGTCCGGATCGTCCAACTTGATGGTTTTTTATTCGTGGATGGCCATCGGGGTCGAAATTCAGAAAGTCGACAAAGTCGGTAAAAGTCACAAACTAGGGTGTCGGGCGGCCGGATAAAACCTTAACGGAATACACGTCCAGACGGTGCAACTTGATGGTTTTACATGTGCGGGTGACCAACTAGGTCGAAATTTAGAAAGTCAAGAAAACTCATGAACTCGGGTCCAGGGACGCCGGACTGGACTTTGACAAAATACACGTTCGGATGGTGCAACTAAATGGTTTTGCATATGCGATGGCCATCTGGGTCGAAATCGTGAAAGTTGGTAAAACTCACGAACTCGGTCCCGTGCTACCGGACCGGACCTTGACGGAATACATGTTCGGACGGTGCAACTTGTTGGTTGTGCATGCTCAGATCGCCATCTAGGTTAAAAATGAGAAAGTTGGGAAACTTGGGAAAACTCACGAAATCGGGTCCCGGGTGGCCGGACGGGATCTTGACGGAATACACGTCCGGACGGTGCAGCTTGATGGAATACACGTCCGGACGGTTCAACTTGACAGTTTTGCATGCGCTAATGGCCATCTGTGTCAAAATTGGGAAAGTCAGGAAAACTCATGAACTCGGGTCCCGGGACGTCGGACTGGACCTTGATGGAATAACCGTTCATATGGTGCAACTGGAAGGTTTTGCATTCGCGGATGGCCATTCGAGTCAAAATCGGGAAAGTCATGGAAGTCGGTAAAACCCACTAACTCAGGTACTGAGCGACCGGACAGGACCTTGACGGAATACTCGTTCGGACGGTGCAATTTGATGGTTTTGCATGCGCGGATCGCAATCTGGGTTGAAATCAGGAAAGTCGGTAAAACTCACAAACTTGGGTCCCGAGCGACCGAACGGGACTTTGAAGTAATACACGTTCGGACAGTGCAATTTGATGGTTTTGCATGCGCGGATGGCCATTTGGGTTGAACTCAGGAAAGTCGGGAAAAACTCACGAACTCGGATTCCGGGTGGCCGGACGTGACCTTGATGGAATACACATCCGGACGGTGCAAATTGATGATTTTGCATGCGCGCATGTCCATCTGTGTCTAAATCGGGAAACTTGTGAAAACTAACAAACTCGGGTCCCGGACGGTGGGACAAGACCTTTACGGAATACACGTCCGGATGGTGCAACTTGATTGTTTTGCAAGTGCGGAGGGCCATCTGGGTCAAAATCGATAAAGTCGGGAAAGTTGGTAAAACTCACGAACTCGGGTCCCAGGCTGTCGGATGGAACCTTAACGGGTTACAGGTTCGGATGGTGCAACTTGATGGTTTTGCATGCGCGGATGGCCATCTGCGTCGAAGTCGAGAAAGTCGGTAAAACTTACGAACTCGGGTCCCGGGAGACCGGATGGGACCTTGACAGAGTAGACGTCCGGTTGGTCCAACTTGATGGTTTTTCATGCGTGGATGGCCATCGGGATTGAAATTGGGAAAATCAGGAAAACTCATAAACTCGGGTCCCGGGACGCTGGACTGGACCTTGACGGAATACACGTTCAGATGGTGCAACTGGAAGGTTTTGCATTCGCGGATGGCCATCTGAGTCAAAATCTGGAAAGTCGGTAAAACTCACTAACTCGGGTATCGAGCGACCGGACGTGCCGAAGTGTTCCGTCGTCACTTCCCCCGGGCCTGCTTCGGAGCAGCCCACGGAGGTTCTTTTTCGGAGGGGCTAGTTCTCTCGGAAGGTCACGTTGGATGAAGGAGGATTGACACAAGGATTTTTACGTGGTTCGGGCCGCCGGAGCGTAAAACCCTACGTTCACGGGAACTGTGTTGCTCTGTGTATTGCTTGCTCAGGTATGAGCTGAGTTGCTAAAATGGCCAGGACGGCAGGGCATGTCTTGTCGCTGAGTTTATTGGTCTACAGCCTCTGACACGGCGTGTCTATCTTTACTGTGACATGACTAGACACAGTGCCACCTGAAAGGGGCGCGCGCCGGGTCTCCACGTCTTGGGAAGGCGTGGGTCTTGAATGTCTTGATCGAACAAGGCATGACATGCCTTTACTCCTGCTGCCTACCGAGCCAGGGTGGGCAGCACGGCTCTGCTGGCCACATGGCGGGCCTAGAGCTCACCTCTGAGGAGAGGGGAGACCCGGCCCCGCTGGACACGTGGCGTCTTCGGAGCTCATCCCTACGGAGGGAGCGAGGTCCGGTTCTGCTGGCCACGTGGCGGGCCCGTAGCTCACCTCTGAGGAGAGGGGAGGCCCGGCCCCGCTGGACACGTGGTGCCTTCGGACCTCACCCCTGCGGAGGGGGCGAGGTCCGGCTCTGCCGACCATGTGACGGGCCTGGAGCTCACCTCTAAGGAGAGCGGAGGCCCGGCCCCGCTGGACACGTGGCGCCTCCGGAGCTCACCCCTGCAGAGGGGGCGAGGTTCGGCTCTGCCGGCCATGTGGCGGGCCCGGAGCTCACCTCTGAGGAGAGGGAAGGCCCGGCCTCGCTGGACATGTGGCGCCTTCGGAGCTCACCCCTACGGAGGGGGCGAGGTCCGGCTCTTCCGGCCACATGGCGGGCCCATAGCTCACCTCTAAGGAGACGTAAGGCTCGGCCCCGCTGGACACGTGGCGCCTTCGGAGCTCACCCCTGCGGAGGGGGCGTGGTCCGGCTCTGCCGACCACATGGCAGGCCCGGAGCTCACCTCTGAGGAGAGGGAAGGCCCGGCCCCGCTGGACACGTGGCGCTTTCGGAGATCACCCCTGCGGAGGGGGCGAGGTCCTTAGGCGGTTTTCTCCTGTGTGTGGGGGTATCCGGTATTGAGGGTACCGATAGTGGCCCCCGGGCCCACCTCGGGGGAGATAACGATCCAGGGATGGGGCCTTCACCTTTTCTACTCCGTGCACTTTCTTGGAAACTCTTTTGTACCGTTGCAAGAGCAACGGAGGGTCGTGACTCCTTCTTTGAAAGTTGCTTTTAACCGCGGCGGTTTCCAATACTGCCACTTCTGCACGTCACAGCACCTTATCGGGAACTTCCGGGTTGTCTGCTTGTGGGACTGACTTCTTGGTCCACCGCTTCTGCAGGACGGCTTGGGCCCTCTTGTCATTGTCGCTGGGGCTTGGACCTAGGGCGTATGCCCCGAACTGCGCATACAAAACGTTTCGAATTGCCTCTGGGAGGTTTAAAGGGAACCCCTTCCGCATCGTGAGTTTCCCTTCGCACATCCCCCTGCGCCTGAGCCTTCTGGATTCTTTCGTGCGCCCAAGCCTTCTCTGCCTTCCAAGTTCCTGCCCCTTCGCCTTCGATGGCTTCCAGCCTGCCCTCACCGCGCATCGCTCGGACAAAGGACCTTGGGCCGGTGCGCAAGCTCCTGGGATGGCACTCCAAGGAGCAGAGGCTTTGCCTTTGGCGGGGATCTCTTCCCCTGCGTCTGGAGAGAGGGGAGACTGTCCTCTTCGTCGCCTACGCCTTGGCTGGGTTTGTCTCGCCGATTTCTTCCTTCTTCGTGACTCTTCTGGAGACTTATGGTCTTTAGCTCCACCACCTCTCCCCGAACTCTTTCGCTCTGGCTGCGGTCTTTGTGCACTTCTACGAGATGTTTCTGGGGGTCCACGCTTCAGTGACGCTCTTCCGTCACTTCTTCTTGCTGCGGACGACTGGGCGCGGTTCCAGGAACCAGCTGTAAGCCTACTACTTCCAGCACCGCTATAAGGATCCGAAGGTCTCCAAGTACCTTCTGCCCTTCAGTGCCTCGAGGTGGGAGAGCTTGAGGGATGACTAGGTGATTGTGAAGACTGATGAGCACGATCGCCTCCAGCTGCCGACCGAGGCCCCAACCACCGGGCGCCGCTTCTGGGAGGAGTGCCCGGAGCTGGAGCCGGAGTACACGCCAGTCCTGGAGCGGATCCAGTTCTAGGCGGAGCAGGGGATGACGTCCCTGATGGTGTTGGCGGACTTCCTTTCGCGCTGCAGCAGCGCAATCGCCCGGCGTGGTACTACACCGGCGTGCATGACTGCACCAGGCTAGAGACGGGCTTAGACTCTGACCCGTCCGTCAAGATGCTGAGGGAGATGGTTATGAGGGTAAGCAGTGACATCCTCGATGACCGCTCCCTAACAGTTCCTGTTTCCTGCCTCCCCCTCTTCGTGGAGCCGACGCGGAGGTCGAAGCTGCTGCGGGAGTTGCCAACCTTGGACGATATCGGAATCGCCATGTGCCAGGTCGGTGATTCTTCCCGGGGGATCTCGATCACCGAGGTTGACCACTCCAGAGCGAAGCACGAGGCATCGACTGATGCCCAACCCGCACCGAGGAGCGACATAGCTCAGACTGTCGACAAGGGGAAGGGCAAGGTGCCGGCCTCCAGTCCGCCGAAGAGGAAGCGCTTCCGGTCTCCGCCGAGGGCATCGTTTGCGCCGAGCCAGGGGACCGGAGTGCCCCCGCGCTCTTCATCAGGAGGCGTCGGCTCGTCAGGCGGTGACCCAAAGAGGCCTCGGGTCTTCCGTGCTGACGGAACTCCCCTTGGACAGCGGCGGTCAGAGGAGCCCCGGGCGTCCCACACTCCCTCCACAGGTGGAGCTCCGAGGAGGGACGCCGGTGCCGCGGTGTATGGGAATCAGCCAGGGGCTCAGGTGCCCCGGTCGTCGAGTGTCCCTGCTGCAGGCTCGACAGGCGGTGGTGCTGGAGGGAGTGCAGCCGGGACTCGTCCGGGGGCGTAGGCACCCCGGTCTTCAAGCGTTCCCCAGCCGGTGCATCGAGCGGTACTAGCGGAGCTGCTGGCGGTGGCCGTCTTGGAACCCAGCCGGCCGTCGAGCTCTCCGGCGGGTGGCATGGCGAGTGGCGCCGGCGGAGTTACTGGTGGGCGTCGGTCGGAGGCACAGCCGGGGATACAGGCGTCCCGGCCTTCGGATGCTCCAGCTCCCAAGGGGGCTCCGGGTGCGCCCCCTGTTCTACCAGTCCAGGTGCCTTCGGCGCAGGCTCCGGCGGTGACAGCTGGCTCTGGCAGCTCTGCCTTGCCTCCCAAGCCAGGGCTCCATGCCCGCTGGAATGTTCGTGTCCCTCGGTAAGTTGTACTTACCGGACCTTAGTACTTGCATACTTTAGTTCTTCTTCTATTCTTGTCTTGTGTGTTCCCTGTGCTTGTCGGGACTCGTCGGCTGTCGGGGACGCGTCTGTTCCCCGGCCAACTCTGGCTGGCAGGAGCCTTGTGTCGCAGCGTCCGGATGCCACGGCAGCTTCACTGGCCCCCATGCAAGTCTAGGCGTCTTCTCCTTCTGGCCCGGCAGGACCGGCCTCTGCGACGACGGCGGCGCCTGCTCCTCCTCCTTTGCCAGCTCGGGAGCTGGCCGCTGGTGAAGACCCGGCGGAGCAGGCCGGCGGCAGCCAGCCTTCGGGTGCTGAAACAGGAGGAGCCTTTGCGGGTCCTCAGGTGGGCGGTGAACAGGAGCACTTCGGGACCAGCCCCGCCTCAGCGCCGTCTTCTCCTGATCGGCGCATCGTCGTGGCTCCCCCGGATGTTGTGGTGCCGGCATCTCCTCCTTCGGATGATGACGCCATGAGGAGGTTCGCGGCGCAGCTTCGGCTTCTGCTGCTCCATTGTACCTGTCGGATGCCACGGAAATGGCCAGTCCAGCGTCCGGCAGGTTCAGGCTGTGCTCGAGCACGAGCAGGAGGTCTTGGCGTATGAGAGGGACCGCCTCCGCGGCTGGGGACGGCTCTTGAAGTTGCGGACCAGGGAGGTCGAAGAGGAGCTTGACGCTAAGAGGGCGATGCGTGATGCTGAGGAGGAGCTCCTCAATGTGCAGAAGATCGCCGTCGACCGTCTGGACACCGAGACCCGGAGGATCATGCAGGAGGCCCGCGAGGCCTATGACGGTGTCCAGGCCCGTTCCGCCACCAACGAGGAGATGCGGCTGCGGCTGGTGCGGCGCGAGTGTGCCGTCGCGGAGCGGGAGCGCCGTGGCGGTCAAGGAGAAGGAGGTCGCCGAGCAGCTGGGGGCGGGAGAAGGTGACCTGAAGGCTAGGGCCAGAGAGCTGGAACTCCGGGAGACTGCCTTGGCCGAAAAGGAGGAGCAGGTCACCCAGGACCGCCAGACAGTGCTGAACCGGGAGCTTGCTGCCGACTTCCGGGCGTCGGAGTTGGAGAGGCTCACCCGGGACCTCCAGCTCCGGGAGAATGACCTGGCGGCCAAGGAGAGGAGGTTCACCGAGGAAGGACCTGGCACCTGCTGGCGGCTCGTCAGGAGGTGGAGCAGCCCCGAGCTTCCCAAACCGCCAAGGTCCAGGGAGTCTGGGGCTTCGTTGCCCAGGCGGAGTCTGCTCTGGTGCCTCTCAGCTTCAGCCCCGTGAGGATGGGGGCTCCAGTGCAAGAGATAGCTCTGGCGCTCCCGGCACTCGAGTCCATCGGCGCCAAGCTGGGGAGGCTGGAAGCCGTGATCGCCGACGAGCTCGAGGTCGAGGGGAGGATCTTGGTGAAGAAGGTCGCCGTGCACGTGCTTACGTGCTTCTGGAGCTGGGACTCCTCCATATCTCTCGAGCCGGTGGTGCGGGGCCCCGTCGCCGAGCAGGAGGAGGTCGCTAGGGCCGGAGTTGGAGACGTCGCCGCCCTCGTCGCGTCTTGGTTCCAGCGGGAGTCTGGGGACTCCTAGATGCTTGCCCTTGTAGCTGGAGGGCTTTTGTATTTTATCTTCTGTCTGTAGACCAGCTCGTGGAGCTTTCAATGAATAGCCTCGTTGTCTTATGTGTCTGTGCTTTTTTGCTTTCTTTTCTTGGCCTGCCCTGCCCGAGCCCTTAGCTTTGAGGGCCTCGGGAGGTCTCCACCGATCTCAGGGCTTTTTCAGCACAGACACCTCCCTTGGGCCCTTGTTCTCATAAGGACCCAAGGGGTCTTGAGTTGGAGTCTGGAGCTCCGGTCTTCCCTTGTGCAGTCCTCGTAGTGGCCCCCTGGTAGGTGTGTCCAATGCATTGGGCACACCTACCACATTCCTGCGGGGGAGCTAAGGCCAGGCCCCCCTGACCGTCCGGAGCATGCCGGTGTTGAAGCTCCGGCACCGGAGGTCCGGGAGGCCTCTCAGGAGGTCCTGCACACAAGTAGGGAAAAAGGTAATTCTGCTCGAGGGCTCTCCTTTCCCTGCCTCTTAGTCTTATTTGACTTACAATCCTGGGCCGGTATACGGGGCTTGGGCAATTCAGTGCACCCGGCACCGGAGGTCTGGCTCCCTCCTTGGTCAAGGTGTAACCGTCCGGCCCCTAGTACTAGACCATAGTGCTGGGGAGGCAGAGTGCACACGCTTTGGGTACGGGACCAGGCAAAGCAGGCTGCACACCCTGGACCTCCCGGGAGGCAGAGTGTGCACGCTTTGGGTACGGAACCAGGCAAAGCAGGCTGCACACCCTGGACCTCCCGTTCTGGCGTAGGTTTTTCCTAGAGGAGAACAACTGGCGTCATAGGACCCTAACTGGGGGAGGTCCGAGAGGCCCCCTGGCCTTCGGCAGATACCTCAAGCACGACCGCCTTCGGCAGGATGACAAATTCCGACTAGGCACGAGAGTTGGAAATGGGACTGAGTATATGATGAGCCTATACTGTCTTGAGCATGGGGAGGTGATCATAAAAATTAATGCGTAAATTTAAATGAACACATAAGAGAGCATGGTAGAACAGGGTTCTTTCCACTCATATACATCCATAGGAGGAAAACAGGCTGTACATGGAGGCAACGACCCACCCCATTATGAAGGGGGACAGGGCCTACGCGCTTGGGCTACAGGACCAGGCTAAGCCGGACGTAGTCCTGAACCATCCCCTAGGGCTTAGTTGCTCCGAGCGCTGCTCCTAGGCTCTATGGGATCTATTACAGAAAAAAAGAAAAACATGTCCTACCATTGTTCTAAGGGTAGAACTTACAGAGGTGTTCTACATTCCAAGGGTTTGGGAGCGGGTCCCCGTCCTCGGTAGCAAGGCGTACGCACCCGGGGCGGCAAACTTTAATGACTCGGAAGGGGCCTTACAGCTAGGGGAGAGTTTGTTGGCCCCTTCTCGAGAAAGTATGCGCCGCAGCACCAGGTTGCCTTCCTTGAGGTCTCGAGCACGCACGGACCTCTGGTGGTAGCGCCGGAGCGCCTGCCGGTACCATGCGTTTCGAAGCGTTGCTTGCCATCTTGCCTCGTCGATGAGGTCGATGTCCTCACACCGGAGTTGGTCCTACGTGGCTTCGTCGTAGGCTCGGACACGGGGGGACCCCATGGTGACCTACGGGGAAGCACGACTTCGGCCCCGTACACCATGAAGAAGGGTGTTTCCCCTGTGGCCCGGCTTTAGGATGTCCGGCTAGCCCACAGTGCACACGGAAGCTCGTCCACCCACTTGGCACCATGCTTCTCCAAGCTGGCATAGGTGCGAGTTTTGAGGCCCCGAAGGATCTCGGCGTTGGCTCTCTCAACTTGCCCGTTGATCTTTGGATGAGCAACGGAGGCATAGCACACCTGGATGCCAAGGTCTTCGCAGTACTCTTGGAATGCTGCACTGGTGAACTGGGTCCCGTTGTCGGTGATGATCCTGTTCGGGACCCCAAACCTGCAGACGATTGACTTGATGAACTTGACTGCGGATTGCTTGTTGATGGTGATGACTGGTGCAGCTTCCGGCCACTTGGTGAACTTGTCGATGGTGACGTAGAGGTACCGGTATCCCCCGATGGCTCTGGGGAAGGGCCCCAGGATGTCCAACCCCCATACCGCGAACGGCTACGAGGGTGGGATCATCTACACCATCTGCGCCGGTGTGTGGATCTGCTTGGCATGGAACTGGCACGCCTTGCATCTCTTGACCAGCTTGACGGTGTCCAGGAGGGCGATCGGCCAGTAGAATCCATGCTGGAAGGCTTTACCGACCAGCGTGCGGGAAGATGAATGGTTCCCGCACTCGCCTCCGTGGATTTCTACGAGCAGGTTGCAGCCTTCCTCCTGGGTTATGCACCGCAATAGGATGCCTTTGGAGCCACGCCGGTAGAGATCCCCTTCTACCAACGTGTATCTATTAGCCATCCGCACAATCCGTTCAGCGGATGCATGTTCATCAGAAAGGATATTGTCTTTCAAGTAGTCCCGGACCTCCGTGATCCATGCACCGGGGTCTACTTGAGCTTCTGGATGTTGGGCGCTGGATAGCACGGAGTCCCCAATGGCGCATACGATCCTTGGCAGGCACCATGGCAGCAGGGCTGCCGGGACCGTCAGCTTCGAGGTGCTGGTCTTGCCCCCTTCGTCCGGTTCGGCAGGCCGGGTTGTGGGTCACGGCAACGTCCTTTTGAAGGCTCCTTCAGGCACCGGGGCTCTGGTGGAGGCCTTCGTTGACAGGTCGTTGGCGACGGTGTTGTCAGCGCGTGGTACATGGCACAGGTCCAAGGCTTCAAAGTCCTTCTCCAGCATCTGCACGTGGAGTAGATAGGCAGCTAGTTTTGGGTCGTTGTAGGAGCATTCACCCTTGACTTGCTTGATGATTAGCTTGGAGTCGCCCTTGACCATCAACTGGAGAACGTCGAGAGAGAGCGCCGTCTTTATGCCGAAGATGAGAGCTTCACACTCGGCCATGTTGTTGGTTGCCTTGAAGTTGAGGCGTACCATGTACTTGAACTGCTCCCCCGTCGGTGTGAGGAGCAGTACGCCGGCTCCGACCCCCTGTTTCCGCGAGGAGCCGTCGAAGTAGAGCATCCAGTGAGGCTCGGTGAAGACCGGTGCTCGGGGCTCCGGTTCTCTGCCTTCAGGGCCACCTGGGTTGGTTGGTGATGGCGTCCACTAGGCCACGAAGTCAGCCAGTGCTTGGCTCTTGACCGCATGACGTGGTAGGAAGTCCAGTTCGAACTCCGCCAGCTCCGCTGCCCACTTGGCAACGTTGCCAGTCGCGTTAGGGCTGTGGAGGATGGTCGCGGATAGGAGGTGACCACCGAGATCCTGTGTGCTTGGAAGTAGTGCCGGAGCTTCTTGGACGCCACGAGCACTGCATACAACAGCTTATGTACCTCCAGGTATCTAGTCTTGGCGTTGTGGAGGACTTCACTGACGTAGTAGACGGGCCTTTGGACGGTCCGGACCCTCTCTGCGGGATCCGGGACGTCTTCCTCCATTGGCACCGGACCCTAGGACCCGGAGACTTCTCGGCCGTCTTGGACCTCCGGGAGGTCGTCTTGGACCTCCGGGAGGTCGACTGTGGTCTCTAGGGCCTGGGCCTCAGAGATCTCCTGGCTGTCGGGGCCCCCCATGGGGTCCGAGCAGCCTCGGTGCTTGACTTCTGCTGCTGGAGCAGGTTGTAGTGACGAGGGGTCCGGCCGCTCTGCGACTAGGACCATGCTCACCACCTCTATTGTCGCCGCGATGTAGAGCAGTAGATACTCACCGGGCTCAGGGCTACCGTGATGGGCAGCGTCGTCAGTTGCTGCTTCAACCACTGGAATGCTTTTTCTGCTTCTTCGATCCAAACAAATGAACCGGCTTTGCGCAGGAGCTTGAAGAAGGGAAGAGCCCGCTCAGCTAGCCTAGGTAGGAACCGACTGAGCACAGCTAGACATCCCGTGAGCTTCTGGACATCCTTGATGCGAGCCGAGGGCCACATCAGCTCGCTGGTCTTGATCTTCTCTGGGTTGGTCTCGATCCCTCGGTGTGAGACCAGGAATCCAAGGAACTTTCCAGAGGATACACCAAACACACATTTGTCCGGGTTTAGCTTAGTGCGCGTGGAGCGCAATTTGTCAAAGACTAGAGCTAGGTTGTCTAATAAGGATGCGCTCTTTCTGACTTTGACAACGATGTCATCGACATAAACCTCTACTAAGTCTCGGATTAGCTCTCCAAATGTTTTATGCATTGCGTGTACAAAAGTAGGGGGAGCATTTTTCAGACCATAAGGCATGGAGACATAACAATACAGGCCATCTACTGTTATAAAAGCAGTGTGTTCTTCATCTTCTCTAGACATTGGTATTTGATGGAAACCTGAGTAGGCGTCTAGGAAGCATAACAAATCACAGCCTGATATAGAGTCTACAATTTGATCTATTCTAGGGAGAGGGAATGGATTTTTTGGGCATGCCTTATTGAGACTAGTGTAGTCGATGCACATCCGGAGCTTCCCGCCGGCCTTCGGGACGACAACAGGATTGGCCAACCACCGGGGGTGGTGGACCTCCCGTATGAACCAGCATCAAGCAGCTTCTTGATCTCTTCGCGGATGAAGTTCTGCCGCTCGATGGACTGCTTCCGGGGCTTCTGTTGGATCAACCGAGCGTCGGGGTGGATCTTCAGATCGTTCTCAATCACCTCCCTAGGGATCCCGGCATCTGTAACGGTTGCCATGCAAACACGTCGACGTTGTCCCGGAGGAAGGTGATCAGCGCACTTTCCTATTTGCTGTCCAGGCCCCGGGCTATGCGGGTGGTCTGGGCAGCCTCGGAGCCAACATGGACGAACTTCAGGGGGACGTCGCCTTCGTCGGAGGGTTGCACTCGGGGTGCAGAGGTCGAGGCATGGTAGCATGCACTTGGGTGGAGCTGGCCTGGTTCTGCACCACCAGGGGCTGGTGCTCGGGCCGCCGCAAGTGTTTGGAGCTTCTCCAAGGCTGACACTGCAGCGGTGCGGTCTCCACGGATACTGAGGACACCGGTGGGTGTAGGCATCTTCTGGACCAGGTAGCCGTAGTGGGCTACCGCCATAAATTGGTACAGGGCCGGTCTGCCGATGTTGGCGTTGAAGGGGAGGTCAACCTCTGCCACGTCAAACAGAACGTATTCTGTCCGATAGTTGTCCGAAGCTCCGAAGGTCACCGGAAGACTGATGTTCCCATATGGGACGACTTGTCCCGGCCCTACCCCTGAGAATGGGCTTGACGGGGTGAGCTTGGCCATTTGAATCTGCAGCTTCTGGAAAGCTGCACGGCTGATGAGGTTGAGGCCGGCCCCGCCATCCACCAGTACGTGGTACATCTTCACGTTGGCGATGGTTGGAGCTACCAAGAGAGGTATCTGTCCGGCCCCTGCCATGTTCTTGGGGCAGTCGGAGGCGTCGAAGCAGATGGGGTCCCTACCCACTTGAGGTGCGGCGCTGCACTTGGGGTAGGAGCCACCGACGCCACTGCTCGGCGCAGGGTCTTGACTGCGTTCCGGGAAGAGGGGTCCGAGGACCCTCCGTAGACGACATGGAGCGCCTTCCTGTGCTTGTCTTTTCCGTAGCTGGAGTCCCCATGGTTGTGGACCGCCTTCATGGTGCGCTGGGGCTCCTGGTACCCCATTTCTTGGTCGCCGTTGTCCTGGAGGTCGACCTTCTGCTTGCCCTCCCTCTGGCGGAAGGGAGCACCATCTGCGCGGGGTTGCTTCCCCTTGCGGAAGCGCTCCGCGAGCTTCTTGATCTCACGGCACTCACCAGCAGTGTGGCTCCTAGTGTTGTATACCGGGCACGGCTCATCACGGTCACCACCGTCAGGTGACTGTCATGGCCTCTTGTCGGGGCGCGGCTCCCGAGCTCCACCGGGTGCTGCAATTGCAGCAACGGAAGCTCCGGCCAGCGGCTTGACCTTGCCACCGTCTTTCTTCTTGCTCTTCTTGCTGCTCCCTTAGGGTGCAACGCTAGCTCCGGACTGCCCTCTTGCTTTGAAGGCTGGCTGTGAGTGCCAGTTGCGCCCTTCTGCTGCTCTAGCGCACTTGTCCGCCAGGCTGAAGAGCTCCGAGACGTCTCACACCTCCCTGGTGGCCAACTCCTCGAGCATCTTCTCGTCCCTAACACCCTGTCGGAATGCCACCATAACTGATGCATTCTGGATGTGGAGGATGGTGTTTCGCACCTGGGAGAATCGCTGAATGAAGGAGCGCAGTGATTCCCCCGGTTGCTGTCGCACAGCGTGGAGGTCCATCTCCGTGCTGGGACACGTGTAGGAGCTGCCGAAGTTCGCCGTGAACTGTCGACATAGCTCCCCCCAGGAAGTTATGGAACCCTAGGGCAGGTTCATGTGCCATGACCGCGCTGGGTCGGTCAAGGCGACGGGGAAGTAGTTGGCCATGACGCCCTCATCCCCTCCTGTCGTGAGGATGGCAGTGGAGTAGATCTGCAGGAACTCTATAGGGTTGACGCTTCTGTCGTACTTCTCCGGCAGGTGTGGCCGGAACTTGCGTGGTCACACTGCGAAGCGGAGGTGAGGCGGCAGGGCCACACACCCCGCCCTTGCTGCTGCCGATCCTGATGCCGCGAACGCTTGGTCTGCTGCTGGCACGGTGTACCCCGGCATGGGTAATGGTGCACCATATACCGGGGGCGCCACTTGCAAGGCATATGGCTGCTGCATATGCTGCGTGGCGTACGCCTGGGGCAGAGGTTGCATGGCGAACGTCTGCAGCCCAGGCTGAGTCAAGGGAGTCGACATGCTATAGTCGGCCTCGTGGTTGCGACGCCTTTCCCGCCATCGCTCGATGGTCACACGAGCATCTTCCCCCAAGTGACGTCGCTCCAGCTCTGACCTCAGGTCTGCCGTTGAGAGACTGGTGGAGCGGGAGTCTGCCGTCTGCAGGTCAACCGTTGGTGTGCGGGACAGCGACACATCTGGTTGACCGGGGCAGCGGGGACGGCAGCAGCGACGAGGTGGTCGACGTCGTGGATCCACTGCTGGGTTGCCCATTGGGGAGCGTCCACAGCAGGTGGATTGTGCAGGAGCGCTCGTGCAGCAGCTAGTGCGCTTGCTTGAGCAGCACTCGGCGCCGCAGCAGATCTTGAGGTTGTAGGAGTCCGCATTGTTGGAGTCGGACACGGGCTCCCAACCTGTCCCGACACACTCCTCCCTGAGTGCGTCGAGACATAAGCCTCGCTGGTCATTGTTCGCCGGGAACGAGGGTGAGGAGAGCATGCCACTGAAGGAAGCTTGGTCATCTTCGTTGGCGCAGACCCGTCGCGAGAGAGAAAAGCCCCCTTCCTGGCGCGCCAAATGTCGAAGTGTTCCATCGACACTTCCCCCGGGCCTGCTTCGGAGCAGCCCGCGGAGGTCTTTTTCGGAGGGGCTAGTTCTCTCGGAAGGTCGCATTGGATGAAGGAGGATTGACACAAGGATTTTTACGTGGTTCGAGCCGCTGGAGCGTAAAACCCTACGTCCACGGGAGCTGTGTTGCTCTGTGTATTGCTTGCTCGTGTATGAGCTGAGTTGCTAAAATGCCAAACTGAGGTCGAATGCTGAGGGATCCGAACCCCTTGTAACGTTGCCTACCCGAGTCTTTAATAGTTCAAGACTTGGGTGGCTTACAAGGTGGGCCCCGTATCCCGACAGGTGGCCCCGGGGTGATTTCCTGCCATCTACCATATCTTGCAGTGAATGCTGGTAGTTGTCTCTGGCGAGGGCTTCTAGTCGTCGTCCTGCCATCCTGCCCGTGCCGCAAGCTAGGCCTAGTGGTTGATAATAGCCGGGACGGCAGGGCATGCCTTGTCGCTGTGTTTATTGGTCTACAGCCTCTAACACGGCGTGCCTGTCTTCACTGTGACGCGACTAGCCACAGCGCCACCTGACAGGGGCGCGCACCGCGTCTCTACGTCTTGGGAAGGCGTTGGTCTTGAATGTCTTGATCGGACAAGGCATGACGTGCCTTTACTCCTGCTGCCTACCGAGCTAGGGTTGGCAGCGCAGCTCTGCTGGCCACGTGGCGGGCCCGGAGCTCACCTCTGAGGATAGGGGAGGCCCGGCCCCGCTGGACACATGGCATCTTCAGAGCTCACCCCTGCGGAGGGGGCAAGGTCCGGTTCTGCTAGCCACGTGGCAGGCCCGGAGCTCACCTCTGAGTAGAGGGAAGGCCCGGCCCCGCTGGACACGTGGTGCCTTCGGAGCTCACCCCTGCGGAGGGGGCGAGGTCCGGCTCTACCGGCCATGTGGCAGGCCCGGAGCTCACCTCTGAGGAAAGGGAAGGCCCGGCCCCGCTGGACGCGCCTCCAGAGCTCACCCCTGCGGAGGGGGCGAGGTCCGACTCTACCGGCCACGTGGTGGGCCCGGAGCTCACCTCTGAGGAGAGGGAAGGTCCGGCCCCACTGGACACATGGCGCCTTCGGAGCTCACCCCTGCGGAGGGGGCGAGGTCCTTAGGCGATTTTCTCCTGTGTGTGGGGGTACCCGGTATTGAGGGTACCGACAGGACGGGACCTTGACGGAATACACGTTTGGACGGTGCAATTTGTTGGTTTTGCATGCGCGGATCTCCATCTGAGTTGAAATCAGGAAAGTCAGTAAAACTCACTAACTCGATTCCCAAGAGACTGGACAGGACCATGACGGAATACACATTCGGACAGTGCAATTTGATGATTTGCATGCACGGTGGCCATCTGCATTGAAATCAGGAAAGTCGGGAAAACTCACAAACTCGGGTCCCGGGTGGTCGGACAGGACCTTGACGGAATACACATCCGGGCGGTGCAACTTGATGGTTTTGCATGCGCGGATGGCCATCTGGGTCGAAACTGGAAACTCGTGAAAACTCACAAACTCGGGTCCCGGACGGCCGGACAAGACCTTGACGGAATACACGTTTGTACTGTGCAACTTGATGGTTTTGCAAGCACGGAGGGCCATCTGGGTCAAAATTGAGAAAGTCGGGAAAGTTGGTAAAACACACGAACTCGGGCCCCGGGTGGTCGGATGGAACCTTGACAGAATACAGGTTCGGATGGTGCAACTTTATGGTTTTGCATGCGCGGATAGGGTAAAGGTTCTAAAAATATGAATACAAAGAAACTTGAGTTTGCACAAATGTTGGTGTCATGTGTATGAAAAAGGGGGCTGGTTTAAACTTTTTCCACATATGATAACACATGAGATTTTTCTAAACAAACTTAGGGTTACTTGCATGTTTGGACCCTAGGTGGATTAAACCCACAGATTTGAAGTCTCAGGTGCATTGGAAGGGTTTAAAAAACAAAGTTTGAACTAAATGTTCAACTCAAATTTCAAATGTGGAAGAACACAATGGTAATTCAAACTGTTGTGTTAAAACTCTTGTTTGCAGCAGCTAACACAAGAATCAGATTGCATATTTAGATTCCTTAGGTCCAAATCAGTGGGTAGATAAAGTTTCATCAATTTTTGAAAGTATTTGCTATCCATTTTTCCCAAAAGGACTTAAATGTGCAAAGAATTCAAATACACATTTGAATTTGGATGAAATTTATCCAACTCTCCAAATGTATCTCAATTTTCAACTCGAAACATTTGAATTGGTTATTTGCCAAATTGTGGAGATCTTTTGGGGAGACTATTGGGTGGAGCCCACATGTCATAGTCTGAAAATTGGAAAACTTGCACACTAAGTCTAAGTCTGTTTCAACTCCACCAAGCAGCTCTCCCCCGTGTGCCACCGAGTGGCTTCTGCGCAACCTCCTGCTTCCCTCTCCCAAGCATTGGCGCCCAGAGGCGGTTCCCTCGGCGTGACCATCTTCTCAGACCGAGCAAACAACCTTTTGTTTCCTCCTCCTCGCGAGAACACTGAGTAGGGCTCCTCCGCATCTCCGCTTCACGGCTTCATCGGGAAACCAAAGAAAACTCGCACCCCTCTCCTCCCCGAGCTGCTAGACAACACCATGAGCTCGGTACACACCTCCCCGACCCGGTAACTAGCGAGCCCCGGCCTCTTTTTCCCGTGATCAACATCACCCGCCGCGACCTAGCTCAAGCCGGTGATCGGCTTAACACGGACAGACCACTACGGTGGTTTTCAAGGCTGAGCAAGCACAGCAACAGGAGAGCAAGGCCACCGTGCTGCTCTCACCCGAAGCTCAAGCCAAATCGTGAAGTGTCGACGGCTAATTTGGAGAATTTGTCCCGGCGGCTTCAAACCGAGCGTCCAGTACTTGCCGCCAAAATTCTCACTCTCTAATCCTTCGTAGCTTATCAAATCTGGTACACACAAGCTGGACTAGCCGGCGGTCATTTGCCTTTTAGCAACCGACGCATGAGACCCACTGTGCATGGTGTATTTTCAACTTTTCCAGCGGCGGTTATGGCGGGGAGAATCGGGCTCATGTTGAAAGCTATGTTAGAGCCATCTACAGCTGTTTCACCACCAGGACGATCTTCCCTAGCATCCACCGGTGCTTTAGGGCCCTTCCACAGAAGTTTTGGCGGGCTAGGTTAGCCGGCCGACGTTGCCGATGGTGTATCGAGCCGCCGCACCGTCGCCGGCTATGTTAGAGCCACCGCCGGTCGGGGAAATTGCCTCCATCGTGTTCAGCGTATGGAATTAGGCCCTATCGTCTAGGGAGAGCTCGGGAGCTGGCTGGACAACGAATTTCAGCGCAGCTCCGGCGAGCCCGGCGGCGCGCGGGCGCGGGAGTACAGAGGTTGAAGAAGGGTACCTCGGGCCCGCTGTTAGTGGAAGGAAAAACCGGTGTGGGATTTTCTGTTGCACGGGATCATCTGTGACAGTCCGGTAAATAGTCCTGTGGCCCCGTGTGATTTAGCCAAGGAGGTGACACGTGGTAGCCGGACCCGCTGTCAGAGATTTGAACTTTTCCCGGTTAATTTGAATTTCATAATTTCCCCAAACTTTAGAACATCATAACTTTTGCTAGGAAGCTTCAAATTTAGTGATTCAAATTGGGTTGGATTCAGGTTGGAAAACTATATCTAAATATTCAACCCAATTTGTATGAAACTCAATATTTAATTCTGGAGAATTCTTTAAACTCTTTAGCAAAAGAATTTTAGAGGGAGTTTGGTTCATCCAAAAATCCTCAAATTTTGCCAGAATATTCTTTAGGATGTTAGTGAACTCCTGTAAAAGTTTCAGCTCATTTGGAGTTGATTTACTTAGTATAATTCTGATTTCAATTTTCTGTGTTCAAATGAATACAGAAACAATTCCAGAGAATTTCCAAAACTTGGAAATTCAGTTCTGGGAAATTCTAAGCTCCAAAAATACTAATAAAATTCATGCAGGCCCCATGAACTATAATTGAAATTATAGTTCACTAATTTTGGTATGAACATGTGAATTACTTCAGAATTAATTCTTTTTTCTTAATTACTTAGAGAATTATTCTAAACAAACCACTCAATGGGAAGTGCTAATTTTTGGTCCTGATGACTTTCTTGTGACAATGAAGTCACATGAAAATTTTCAGCTCCATTGGAGCTCTGGATCACCCTTATTCTGTTTAACCTCCGTAGGTGCTCAAAACATGAGTGGGGGGAGGGGAATACTTAGCACTTGATCATGATGATTAACCCAAACCAATAACTTAGCATGAGTGTCATTTTAAATTCTTAAATAGAGTTCCAGTTTTTAAACTTGTCATTAGAACTTGTCATTTTGTTTATTACATTAAGTCTAGATGGTATGAAATTCTAAATGCATGACCCAGAAAACCCTGGAGTTGAATGTAGAGTAGGTTATTAACTGATTATAACTGCTGATATCAAGTTAACAAAAGTGGATTAAAAGAGGCATAACTCGAGGTAGGCAGTTTTCTACTCGTGAACTGGGATTTAAGGGGGATCAACCGAAAGAGTTAGGAATTGATCCTCATAGTTGGGAATGGAGACCGGGCAGTGGATGGAAGGCTCAAGGACGTGGTCTTGTGAACCTAGTCTATGTCTGAGTCGATTAAGGCCCGTTCTCGTGTGCGACCCTGTGGGACAAGTTTGAGTTGTGTATCGGATGCATATTGGCAATATAAGACCCAGGAAACCGATGTAACATGTTAACCTGG
Organism: Neostapfia colusana; assembly: GCA_030760725.1. Classification (NCBI taxonomy): domain Eukaryota; kingdom Viridiplantae; phylum Streptophyta; class Magnoliopsida; order Poales; family Poaceae; genus Neostapfia; species Neostapfia colusana. The sequence goes on along the minus strand of JASWHV010000002.1, from coordinate 103,771,127 downwards.
GTTTCGAGGCATACCCCACCGTCTGATGCAGATGCTGAAAGGATAGAGAAGTCGGCTCTAAGAGGGTTTGCCGTAGTGAGACTTAATCCCAGTCGGTGGGACCGGTTCGACATTCGGGTGTCGTGTGAAAGGTTGCCATGTATGACGTCAGTGATGATTGCTGTGTGCAACGTTGAGTACGGGCGTACGTGTCATGTCAGCCGGTTGTTATTGATTCGAATCACCGTCGCTCATGGAATGGACCGAGCATACTTGTTCTCTGCGTCGTGACGTAGTAATAAACTGGAAAAAAATTAATATGCTTCATGAGTAATCCTCATATTGGAGATGAGGAATGATCAACACCTTCACTAAATTTATTTTCCACCTTGGGATAGTAGCATCAAGGCAAAGCGTTTCTTGTTTGATTGTGGAGTCTCGACGTTGATGGCGCAAGGTCTTTATGGGTCTAGGGCAGCTCACTAAAGTTACTTTCACCTCCGGCAAGTGACATCGAGATGAAGCGTTTCTTGTTTGATTGTGAAGTCTTGATGTAAATTGTGCGAGGGCTATATGAGTTGCTTAAAACATGAAGTAAGGGCTCTCCTTTAGCTCAATATCATCTTTTGTGCAAACTTCTATATTTAGCCCTCTATTTTCATCATGTAGAGTTTCATGACTAGGGTGACAGTTAAGTCTTGCTGAGCTTCATGCTCACAGATACTGCATGAGTTGTTTTGCAGGTAATAACACTACGCTGATATGTACGGGTGTCCGATGAGACTCGGAACTCTACGAGGGTTGAACTCATGGCAATCCCTGCCGCTGCTATTGTGATCGTGTTGCTAGCGACAAGGGTCCGCGGGCTAGACATCTTCTCTGTTGCTTAGCATAGATGAGATGTGAGTTGTATTAGTCTTCCGTTGTAGATTATTTTGAGAAGTATTTGTAAAATTCACACTTTGTAAGCTTCCACTTGATTTATGTAATATGATGCTTTATTATGTGTGTTGGTGCCGCATCGCACGGCACCACCCAATGCGATTGCCGGGCGAGTGGCACGGCCCTGTGATCAGGTCCGGGCCCTCACAGCATGGTATCAGAGCCGCATTGGTAATAGCGCACTGAATAAGGATCGTATTATGACAAAAACTTAGGATATGGTGAGGAAACGGTATTAGGCCCACATAAGGACTATAGTAGTATAGTTACTTAAAGTGGCATGACTAACATACTAGTTATAATTCTGAATTTTGATTATGTAACGATGCACCTAAGCTCAGGTAAGCATGGTATGGAACGCCACCGAAAGCGGTTCAATTTCGGTTAGCTCCCCTGACGAGGAAAGTGGTTCAGTGATAGGTCTCACAGCTTGGTGATGCGGACATCGCTACCGTTGATACAACCACAACACCAGCCCATTCACCACTCTCAGCTAATCAAGATCCAATGACACGCGCTCGTGCACGTCAACTTAATTATCAGGTGAATTCATTCCTGGCTGTTCAAAGTAATTATCCTTCAAATGAGGACCTATTAAAGCCTTGTGATGACCTTGTTATTATTAGGTGCATGGGAATTGATCCAGCTAGGAGTGATGGAGGGATTAATGCAATAAAGGCTGCTCCACCCGAGGGGAAATCTTGAGGCTGGGGCCATGTAATAAAGAGAGATTTAGACAAATAAGAAAAGGAATAAGGGAAATCTCGTCCAACTTTGCTGCTGGACGAAATTCCCTCTTTCTTCCCCCATTTAAAGATAGATGTGCTATAATAAGGAAAGAAATAGAGGAAATCATATCCTGCCTTGCTGCTGGATGGGTTTCCCTCTTTCTTTCCCTATTAAATGGTAGTCTATCACAGAAAAAGGAAGGGAATAAGGGAGATCACATCCTACCTTTGTTGCTGGACGAATTTCCCTCTTCCCTCCCCTATTTAAGTAGTCCAAGAGCTCCTTGACAGGGCGGGTTTTGTTTTCTGTAAGTTTAGCCATTGCTACTTCCTTGTAACGCAAGTGTCGACGAGACCTTCCGATTACTTGAATCAGAACCCCAACTTTTTCACACCCGTGAGTGTTTGCTTGTTATCTTGTTCTTGCTTGCTCTTCGATTGCTTGCAGGTCCAAGGCTGTTCTTGGCACGGCAAGTACAGCAACAACAGGAGCCGGTGTAACTATCACTAAGGCACAGCATCCTTGTGGTTGTTGTAGTCGGGTAGCACAACGTCGACCTCCACCCAAATCGTAGTTACCAGGAGATGGTGTAACTGTCGCTCAAGGCGCCACACCATTCTGGTTGTGGTAGTCGGGCAGCCAACGTCGGCCTCCACCAAATTCATTCATTACCAACATCTCTCATCGAAAGATAGGGCGTCCCCCGTACCCGTTGGGTTCATCAAGTGGTATCAGATTTCAGGTTGCTCGGTGAGAGATTTCCTTCTCCTTGTTCTTCATTTACCTACAGTCCACTTTTGCCTACAAAAGTTCGCTCTAAAAAAATCCTAAAAACACTTTGAGCCTTTTGCTTGGCTACTTAGCTCTCGACTTGTTGAATTCACGGTTGCCTTTTTGTGTCAAGTTGCTGGTCCTAAGTTTTTCACCGCTAGAGTTTTGAGTTCATGCCACTTTGTTCTCAGTCCATTTCCATTATCTACCCAAAGTTGAGAAAAAAAGGCAAGTGCAAAAGAAAAGCTGCACGGATCAGCAAGAAAAAGGAACGTGCAAAAAGAAAAGCCGCACTGATTACAATCACAAAAAAAAAGTTTCTAAGTACAAAAAAAGAGAGACAATTTGTGTAACATTTGTTTCATGTTTCGAAGTTCAACTTGCTGTTTTCAACGTTGTTGAAACACAACGGATCGGGCTGTTTGAACTTCCCTACCATAGTAATCCAACGTCACGTGGAGTTACGGCTCACGTCTCTAGTAAGGTTTGAGCTAGGACCAGCACAATACCATCGTGGAACGTTTATTCAACTTGTTGTGACTAATGTGGTACTAGCTGTTCCTTTGCACAAATTTTTCTAGCAGCCACCTACAGCTCCACAAAATTGTCTACGACACCATAAGGTTGTGCTGGCAGCCACCGTTTGTTGTTGTTCTTGCTGATTGCCGGTGCCTCCTGCATCGTATGGTAAGAACTTGTAAGACCTTGATTTCTTGCTAGTGAGGAATTGTGCTGTCCTACCATCTCTTAGCAACTGTTAGGATTAATCTGCTTGCTGTTGTATTTTCTTTCTTTACTAACCATGTCAGCTGATGCGAATGAGACATCCACATTCACCACGTACGAGGGGCATCATTCAGCATTTCGAACGCCAAGTAAAGCTACACACAGATGCTCTCAATGAGGATATTCAAGTCACCAATAAACGCATTGGTCAATTAGAGTCGACGCAGATTTGCACCAACACCAAACTGACCACATTAGAAAGCACTGCTGGGGCTATTAACACTTCTCTTGCAGCAATCATTGAGCGATTGGAGAGGATGGAACAGGTTGGACGCGAAGAGAGGCAAAGACGTGTTGATGACAGCCACGACTCCGTTGGCAGTGCTGCAAGACATGACGAGGCGGAGTATTCGGCGGATACCGAGCTTGATGATGGACCTTTCAGGTATCGACGGCAGCCACGTCGCGACCATCGTGGTATGGGTGGTCGAGCTCAACGACGCGAGGTACGTGACAATGACGATTCCCTACGCAGCATTAAATTCGACATACCACCTTTTAATGGTAAATATGATCCAGATGCATATCTGTCTTGGGAATTATCAGTAGATCAAAAATTTGCATGCCATGATTTCCCTGATGATAAAAAGGTTAGAGCTGCCACTAGTGAATTCACTGACTTTGCTTCTGTTTGGTGGCATGAATATCAAACTAAAAATCCAGCTACCGTACCACAAACTTGGAATGCTTTGAAACGAATCATGTGTCGTCGTTTTGTTCCTTCCTATCATGCTCGTGACCTGTTGCATAAATTACAACAACTTAGGAAAGACAACAAATCTATTGAGGAATACTATTAAGAACTTCAAATAGGCATCATGCGTTGTGGCCTAGTTGAAAATGAAGAGGCTGCAATGGCTAGGTTTATGGGTGGTTTAACAAGAGAAATTCAGGACATATTGGCTTATAAGAAATACACTAACGTCACTCGATTATTCCATCTTGCTTGTAAGGCGGAAAGAGAAGTGCAGGGACGACGTACAAGAACTAACATTTCTGCAGGTCGAACTACCTCATGGCAGTTCCGCTCAAGTGCTGCTGGTACTAAGCATGATTCTCCAGACGATGCTTCCAATGGGTTGCCCAGGACTACATCAAAATCAGCACCTTCGCGTGCAATCGAGACAACAAAAGGATCCACCCAAGTTGCATCCAACACTTCTTCTTCCATTGCTTCTACCGGGAGAACAAAAGACATTCAATGCCTCCAGTGCAAGGGTTTTGGGCACCTACGAAGGGACTGCCCTAGCAAGCGTGTGCTGGTTGTACGAGAAAATGGTGAGTACTCATCCGCTAGTGATTTAGATAATGAAACATATGCCATGCTTGCTGCACAAGAAGCAGGAAAGAAGAATGATGATGAAGACCACATTGGGGCTGATCATGCTGCCCACTATGAGAGTCTTGTTGTGAGGCGTGTCTTGAGTGCCCAAATGATCAAAGCTGAACAAAACCAGCGACACAATCTATTCCAAACTAAGTGTGTAGTTTTGGAACGATCGTGTCGCATTATTATTGATGGAGGAAGCTGCAACAATTTAGCAAGTGCTACCATGGTAGAAAAGCTTGGGATGACAACACTTCCACATCCACATCCCTACTACATCGAATGGTTCAACGACAGTGGTAAGCTTAAGGTAACACGTCTGCTTCGTGTCGAATTTGCAATTGGTTCCTACCATGATTACATTGATTGTGATGTGGTACCTATGCAATCTTGTTCTATGCTATTTGGTCGACCTTGGCAATTTGATAAAGATACATTACATCATGGTAAATCAAATCAATACTCTTTCATGCATCATGAGAATAATCTTGTTTTGCACCCGATGTCCCCTGATGCTATTTTGAAGGATGACATTGCTAGAGCTTGCAAAGAGAAAAATAAGAAATCTGCTGAAAATGAAAATTCAGATGTCGTGAAGAAATCGGTACAGCCTAAGACTGACAATTCCAAATCTGCTCATATGAAGAAGAATGAAGTAAAATTAAAGAGCGCTTGTTTTTTGCTTCCAAATCTGATTTGTTTGAATTAAAAAGTGATACTGCAATCTGCTATGTGTTTGTTTGCAAAGAAGCTTTGTTCTCACTTCACGACACACCATGTGCTTTGCCTCCTTCTATCACTAAGCTTTTGCAGGAATACGCTGATGTGTTTCCACAAGAGGTAACAGCTGGGCTGCCACCATTGAGAGGGATTGAGCATCAGATTGACCTCATCCCTGTGGCTTCTTTGCCCAACCGAGCACCATACAGGACCAATCCGGAGGAGACTAAGGAGATTCAGCGGCAAGTACAGGAATTACTCGACAAAGGTTATGTGCGTGAGTCCCTTAGTCCTTGCTCCGTTCCTGTCCTTTTGGTCCCAAAGAAAGATGGATCACGGCGCATGTGTATAGATTGTCGAGCAATTAATAACATTACCATTAGATATCGTCATCCTATTCCTAGGTTAGATGATATGCTTAATGAACTTAGTGGCTCGATGATTTTCTCTAAAATTGATTTGCATAGTGGATACCATCAAATTTGCATGAAGCTAGGTGATGAATGGAAAACATCGTTTAAAACAAAGTTTGGTTTGTATGAGTGATTAGTCATGCCTTTTGGTCTCACGAATGCACCTAGCACTTTCATGAGATTAATGAATGAGGTTTTACGTGCTTTCATTGGAAGATTTGTGGTAGTATATTTCGATGACATCTTGATCTATAGCGCATCCCTCGAAGTTCATCTTGATCATCTTCGTGTTGTTTTCAATGCTTTACGTGATGCACGCTTATTTGGTAACATTGACAAGTGCACCTTTTGCACGGATCGAGTTTCTTTTCTTGGCTATGTTGTGACACCACAGGGAATTGAAGTTGATCAAGCCAAGGTGGAGGCGATACACAGCTGGCCGACTCCTACCACGGTCACACAAGTACGAAGCTTTCTCGGACTTGCTGGATTCTATCGTCGTTTTGTGAAAGACTTCAGCACCATAGCAGACCCACTGCATGAGCTTACAAAGAAGGGTGCTCCATTCACATGGGGCAAGGTGCAAGAGGCTGCATTTGCAACTTTGAAGAATAGGTTAACTCATACACCCCTTCTCCAATTACCAGATTTCAGTAAGACTTTTGAATTGGAATGTGATGCTAGTGGTATTGGATTGGGAGGTGTCTTGTTGCAAGAGGGGAAACCTATTGCTTATTTTAGCGAGAAACTGAATGGGTCTAGTCTGAACTATTCCACTTATGATAAAGAATTATGTGCACTAGTACGAACTTTGGAAACATGGCAACATTATTTATGGCCTAAAGAATTTGTTATACATTCTGATCATGAATCTTTGAAGCACATTAAGAACCAAACTAATCTGAACCGTAGGCATGACAAGTGGGTAGAATTCATTGAGTCCTTTCCTTATGTCATCAAACACAAGAAAGGGAAAGATAATGTCATTGCGGATGCCTTATCTCGCCGTTACAATATGTTGTCCCAACTTGGTTTTAAGATTTTTGGCTTGGAAACAATTAAAGAACAATATGCTTTTGATGCTGATTTCAAAGATGTGCTGCTGCAATGTAAAGAAGGAAAAACATGGAACAAGTTCGTTCTTACTAATGGTTTTGTGTTTCGAACTAACAAATTGTGCATTCCAGCTGGTTCTGTCCGTATCTTACTATTGCAGGAAGCACATGGTGGAGGATTGATGGGACACTTTGGTGTCAAGAAGACGGAAGACATCTTAGCAAGCCATTTCTTTTGGCCAAAGATGAGGAGAGATGTGGAGCGGTTTGTTGCTCGTTGCACCACCTGTCAAAAAGCTAAGTCCCGTCTTAATCCACATGGTTTATACATGCCTCTTCCTGTTCCTAGTGCTCCATGGGAGGATGCTTCTATGGATTTTGTTTTAGGATTGCCTAGAACAAAGAAGGGGAGGGATAGTATTTTTGTTGTTGTCGACAGATTTTCTAAAATGGCACATTTCATACCATGCCACAAAATTGATGATGCTACTCATATTGTTGATTTGTTCTTTCGAGAAGTTGTTCGTTTGCATGGGGTTCCAAACACTATTGTTTCAGATAGAGATGCCAAATTTCTTAGTCATTTTTGGAAAACCTTATGGGCTAAGTTGGGGACAAAATTACTCTTTTCTACCACTTGTCACCCTCAAACTGATGGACAGACCGAAGTAGTGAACCGTAGTTTATCTACCATGCTAAGGGCTGTTCTGAAATATAACATCGAATTATGGGAAGAATGTTTGTCTCATATTGAATTTGCTTACAATCGTTCGCTGCATTCTACTACTAAATTGTGCCCTTTTTGGATTGTATATGGTTTTATTCCTCGTGCTCCCATTGATCTTTTGGCTCTGCCACCTTCAGAGAAATTGAATTTTGATGCTTCTCGCCATGCTGAATTAATTCTTAAAATGCATGAGCAAACTAGATCAAACATTGAGAGCATGAACGCTAAGTATCAACAAGCCGGTCGCAAGGGTAGGAAGCATGTTACTTTTGAACCTGGTGATTTGGTTTGGGTGCATTTGAGAAAGGATAGATTTCCTGATTTGAGAAAATCTAAATTACTACCTAGAGCTGCTGGACCCTTCAAAGTGCTTCGAAAAATTAATGATAATGCATATGAAATTTAGTTGCCTACACATTTTGGGGTTACTTCCTCTTTTAATATTGCAGATTTGAAACCATATATGGGCGAGGAAGACACATTTGAGTCGAGGACGACTCAATTGCAAGAAGGGGAGGATGATGCGGACATCGCTACCGTTGATACAACCACAATTCAACACTCTCAGCTAATCAAGGTCCAATGACACGCGCTCGTGCACGTCAACTTAATTATCAGGTGAATTCATTCCTGGCTGTTCAAAGTAATTATCCTTCAAATGGGGACCTATTAAAGCCTTGTGATGACCTTGTTATTATTGGGTGCTTGGGAATTGATCCAGCTAGGAGTGAAGGAGGGATTAATGCAATAAAGGCTGCTCCACCCGAGGGGAAATCTTGAGGCTGGGGCCATGTAATAAAGAGAGATTTAGACAAATAAGAAAAGGAATAAGGGAAATCTCGTCCAACTTTGCTGCTGGACGAAATTCCCTCTTTCTTCCCCCATTTAAAGATAGATGTGCTATAATAAGGAAAGAAATAGAGGAAATTATATCCTGCCTTGCTGCTGGATGGGTTTCCCTCTTTCTTTCCCTATTAAATGGTAGTCTATCACAGAAAAAGGAAGGGAATAAGGGAGATCACGTCCTACCTTTGTTGCTGGATGAATTTCCCTCTTCCCTCCTTTATTTAAGTAGTCCAAAAGCTCCTTGACAGGGCGGGTTTTGTTTTCTGTAAGTTTAGCCATTGCTACTTCCTTGTAACGCAACTGTCGACGAGACCTTCCGATTACTTGAATCAGAACCCCAACTTTTTCACACCCGTGAGTGTTTGCTTGTTATCTTGTTCTTGATTGTTCTTCGATTGCTTGCAGTTTCAAGGCTGTTCTTGGCACGGCAAGTACAGCAGCAACAGGAGCCGGTGTAACTATCGCTAAGGCGCAGCATCCTTGTGGTTGTTGTAGTCGGGTAGCACAACGTCGACCTCCACCCAAATTGTAGTTACCAGGAGACGGTGTAACTGTCGCTCAAGGCGCCACACCATTCTGGTTGTGGTAGTCGGGCAGCCAACGTCGGCCTCCACCAAATTCGTTCATTACCAACATCTCTCATCGAAAGATAGGGCGTCCCCCGTACCCGTTGGGTTCATCACTTGGTGTGAGACGTCAATATGAAACTCTTGGACTCTTCATGTTCCTGAGTTCATATGAAACGCTGATCCCTAGCGTGCATTAGGCAAGAAAGTGGAGACCCCATCGTGTGGTCAGTAACACGATAGTGTGTTCTTCTGGAAATAGCTTAGGAGGGAATACGCAGCGCTTGCCATCGGCGTACCCTGCAGTGCAGTAGGTGGTATCTGTTGGGTTGATAAAATTCCCAACCATGACGACCCGTTCGCGCTCTACTCGGGTTCCCCGTCATGTGGTGTAAAAACACGACCATGTACCTTGAGACTTGGCTTGACTCAAGGACGGCCCATATGGAAATGATACGGGGCGTATGTTTTTAGTATGATATGAAACTGCCTGAAATGAGAAAACCCATGTGTGCATCATCATTGAGTGTTCTTCTGTAGATACTAACCACGTACGTATCCCGTGTAGTACACGTGTGCGAGAGACCATTTAGTGCCACAATTGAGAAGTATATACCGGTATAATCCGGTTAGGATTTTACTTTTTGGTGAGGCTACGTAGTACCGACATTTTTTTACGGTGCATCGACACCGTACTAAACTTAATAATCCTCTTCGCTATGAAGAAATGATTCATGAGCTAACTTTCAACTAAAAATGGAAGTTTGAAACAAATATTAGTTACTAAACTCTTATTTTGAGCTAAGATTCAAATGAGAGAATGTCTAGGTTTCAAAGATTTCAAAAACAGAGTGCTCTGTTTGTGGCAGGAATTCTTGCTGGACTTTAACAGAGCATAACTCTGAGTAGATTTAACTAATTAAGGTGTATGATACAGTTCTGGGAATTTTTTTAAGTGCTCTAGAACTTCTTTGTAGACCTCCAGAGCAAAATCACACGTTAAGTGGGTGAAAAGTCCAGTTGAAGGCAGACTGTTTAGAACCATTACAGCAACAAAACATCTCTGGACCTTTCTGTTTTTAAGCCATAACTTGCTGTAGAAAAATCTCTAAGGAGCCTGTGATACACCTTTGGAAAAGTTATGAGATATGCAACATTGTTGTAGCTCAAAGTTGGTTCAGATTCATATTGTATCTATGTATACAACGGTGATAAAGTCGGCCACATACAAAGGTGATGCTGGCAAATTTTATCCAGAAATTCTGTCAACTTTGAGCAATCATAACTTTTGATCCAGAAGTGATATGGAGGCATTTGAATACTCATTGGAAATATATTGAAGTTAACTTTAACTTTGGTATTCAACTTGAGTTATGAAAGTGCTTTTAACTGGATCGAAATCTGGTTTGTTGGAGAACCGGTTAATCTGTTTTTAAATCCTTGCTGTTAGTTACATTAGTTTGCGCTTAAATTATTTTGCTTACATGTTAAGATTTCATTATCAGTGTTTCACTACTTTGTTCATGGAATAAATCAAGTGATAGTGTTGAACTGATAATGAACTCTTGCAATTGCAGAATGGTGCGAACTCGTTCCATGGGTGAAGTGGGTGGTTCCAGTGTTGGTGGTGGTGATAACTCTCCACAGCACAAGCAGCGAGCTCCGCAACCACAGCCGCCACCAGGACCATCACCTACGGTCACAATGGCGGACATTCTGGCCGCCATTGACGGGTGCAAGCGATGAGCAAACCGACTTGCTCCGCACCCTGGTGATGAATACATCCCGTCAAGGGGGATGTCAAAATGAAGACTTTCGACAACCTCAAATGAGTCCCTACGTTGAGTTCTTGGCGACTCAACCACCGGTTTTCATTGAAGCTGAGAATCCTCTGGTGGCGGATAGCTGGATCCGTACCATTGAATCTAAGTTCAGGTTGCTCCAATGCACCGAACATCAGAAAGTCTTATACGCGGTGCAACAACTTCACGGGTCCACCAGTGCATGGTGAGCAAATCAACTCGCCTCCTTACCAGCTGGACATCATTTCACTTGGATCTCATTGTTCAACCCTCTCATGAACAGGTACTGCTTCCTCTGATCTGAGTTGACATCTTCGGGGGCATACCGGGACAGTTGTATGAACTTGTTGAGATATTCATTCACACTTTTCTGTCCTTGGCGGAGACCTTCAAACTCCTGCCTCTTGAGCATCATTACGTCAACAGGGATGTAGTGGGAGCGGAAACTTTCCTTGAACTCAGTCCAATTGATTGTCTCCGGGTTGGCATGGGCGTTGCTCAAGGCATCCCACCAGTCAGCAGCTGCTCCCATCAGTTGGTGCGACGCAAAGAGAACCTTCTCTCGATCGTTGCACTGAACAATGGCAAGCTTCTTCTCTATGGATTTCAGCCAATCATCGGCCTCCATGGGGTCGCTTGCTTGAGCAAAGGTGGCTGGTCGAGTCCTCATGAACTCTCCCAAACTATTATGAGCCAGCGGTGGTGGTAGCGGTGGTGCCGGAACGGGGTGTTGGTTGGCCTGCAACTGACCCAAAGTTTGGATCATGGTTTGCATAAGCTGGTTTTGCATGGCCAGCAGCCGTTCCAGGTGATTTTCACCAGCTCCGGGGTTAGCAGGAACTTCCTCATGGTCATCCTCTTGGACGTTCCTTCGGCTGGCGTTTCCTCTCACCATCTGTGAGAGAGAACGAAATAGAATAGAAGGTTAGAAGGTTAGGTAGGTCCTTTCAACTATATGCATCAAGGTGAGTTGGACTATATATATTAGTCCTTATGAGGATGTGAGCAAGTGCCGAAACATCTCACACCTCTTTCTTCTTACGTGTGGATATGGACAACATTTTTGAGACGTCCCACAACTCACACTAAGCACATATTCACAAATAATCATCACAAGGGCCCACACAACTCCTATTCAAGGACGGTTTCCTAGGTCAAGGTGGTTTTAAAGGCCAATCTAAGCTATTCACCCTAGGGCGCTTGCAACTCCTTCTTGGGGGTTAACCCGTAGCTCTATTATCTATCTAAGACTTTCTATCTAGGCGTGTAACCTACTGTCAACCCGTGGCTCTGATACCAATCTGTGACGCCCTCAATTCTGTGGGAAAACCACGGAACCGAGAACTAATGCATATGTGTGCCCAGGATGTTCATCACACATACACATACGTTCCACAAACTGAATTCAGATTATATATTACCACGAATAACAGAGTTTATTACAATACCTCATGAGTCTTGGACTCATGCTCACAGAGGAAGTCTTATTTCTATGCAGTGGAAGTCCTTATTTAAATGCGGAAGCAAAAACTAATGCGGAAGCAAAACTAAGCAGAAGTGGCTCCATCTCTACTCCCTCCACAGACAAGGTTGAGAATAGATCACACGCCATAATGCTCCACTTGATCTTCACAGTAGGCTTCTCCTGCTGCTGAGGATGAAGTAATAATGCAAGGTTGAGTACAATGATGTACTCAGCAAGTGCGGGAAAACACATGATATGCAGCTCATAAACAAGGTAGGCATAAAACGCTTATTTGCAGAAAAACAGATTTGTAAAATCATGATAAACAGCAACTTAACTTTAGATGTAATCCCAGTATATATTAATTTACCAACATACCTCCATCACTTCCCGTGTTCCATCCGAACATTAATCAATCCTTCATTCATACTCACGAATACCTTCTCGTATTCGCTACCATCTCATCTCACAAATCAACCTCGTCTCACACCGAGACCAATCTCATGTCATGACCCAACAGTCATGTAAACATCTCATCATCCAGACTCAACAGTTCCAAACCAATAACCATAACCAAGAACCTTCCCAATATCCATCCCAAAAACCATCCCAACTAATCATGGCAGTTTAGCCAGGTGCTCGTGACCGTAAGCTCGGCTATCATGATAGTTTTAATAACTCTGCAAAGTTTGCACCTCTTTACCCACAAGTTTGTGATTTCGTCACCCGTCGGCGACTGCAGAACCTCCATTATACCAGTACACATCCGTCGATGTATGGCCAAGAGATCAAAAAATAGCCTTTACAAAGGGGTTACTAGATGTATGGACTCACTAAGGTTCCACCGGCAGGCTAGAATCTTCAATTCTCCCACCCACGGGCCCCCTCTTGTGCCATGCAGTTCCCAGGGCAGTCCTCACTCGACTCTCATTCCCCGCACCCTCCACAGTCCATAACACCCTAGCAATTTACCTAATTATTCAGCTAAGCCGCACCCATACTTGGCCTTGTGGTGGCACTGTCATCCTGGCATGTGCATGCATGAACCGGTCCATAGATCTACGGCAAGTAAAACCACCATCTTATGCTACCTCATTCACAAACCCAGGCTTGCCTAGATCTCCCTCTAATCCATGTTCATTAACATCATTAGTTTTCTCATTATCATTACGAGTGCAGTTAGCTAGACATATCTATCTCGCTCCCAATCCCATGGACTCAGCGAAGCATAAAACAAAATCCATACCCGACTCATAAACTTCCCTGGCGACAAGGGTGATTTAATCAAAACTAGTAAACTCCTATAAAAGGGTTTCCCATCATGTTTGACTCAGTACACACACCTTTTCGCAAACAAAATAGTTTTACCCAAAACATAGGATCAATATGGTCAAGGAGCACTTGCTTTGTTTATGCGGTTCCGGTTGTTCTTGATTCTCAAAACCTTGTTGCTGTAGCTCGTCATAGACAGCTTCCTGAGCTTGTCCTGCTATGTAGGGTCACGTGCATACAATATTCACAGCAATCAATATCATGCGCAGACCTTAAACTAGATGCGATGATGCACATGCATGCTATCCTATGATTTTTATTAGATTGGTGTGCTCTTGCATGGCTTGCATGGGAAGAGGTGTTCGGATCAAAGGCGGACGTGGCGATGATCTTGTCTTTAGATCAAACTGATCATCGAGTGATCTGCCCACAAGAAGGCTTCTGTTCGAAAGGAATTGAAGAACAGATGTAAAGAGATGAACACAATGATATTGAAGTCCTACCTCTCGTTCTTCTTTACTTCGAGGTCCTCCTCAGACCGCTCGGTTCTCCTCAGACGATCTGCTTCAGCGATGGTTTGCTCAGCGAGTTAGGGCTAGGGCTCTAAGTCGTCGGCTCAGGAGTTGAAAGAGAAGTTTGTGGTTTCGGCCAGAGGTTTTGGGTTCTATTTATAATCGGGAAGAGAAGAGTCCTAATCTGATTGGATCCCGAATAAGAGTCTTATTCCGATCTTTGTTGGATCCTAACGTCTTATCTTTAGTAACATTGTGGAATTTAGATCGGTTTCTGTTGCGTACCGGTATCTTTACGCGTAAAAACCGCTCCAGACTCGCTACCTTCGTGGTGATGAGCTCCGGAGGCTCCACGTGTCCTTCCGGGGCCTGGTATCTACTTCTCCGCAGAGACGAGCTCCGGTTGTGCCGCGTGTCACGAGCGAGACCTCCCTCTTCTTCAGAGGTGAGCTCCGCGCATGCCACGTGTTGACGCCGGTCTTCCCTCTTTTCCTTCCTCAGGAACGTGCCCCGCGGTCGACACGTGTCCAGCAGCGACAGACCTCCCGGAGATAAGCTCCGGTGGCGACGCGTGTCCAATAGAACAGGGCCCCTCGCAGGAGAGCTCCGAGATCGACGCGTATCCCGCGCGACTGGTCCTCTGATTTCCGCGAGGACTAGCTCCGAGGACGACACGTGCCCTCTAACAAATGCCTTTGCTTCTTCCGCAGAGGCTAGCTCCGTGGGCAACACGTGTCCCACAGGATCGTACCTCTCCCCTTTTGCGGAGATGAGCCCCGAGCCTGCCACGTAGCCAGCTTGGCGCCGGCCTCTCCCCACTTTGCAGGGACGAGCTCCGATCACGCCGCGTGGCCTGCTGGTCGCGGAAGTTGTCTTCGACGCTCACTGAGAGCTTTATTGGCTATCCTTTTGATATTTGTCATTATTCCATCTTTTCTTAAAATGTTTTCTTCTTCATAACACATGAACATATGCCGACACCCGAGATGAGGGTGTCACAAATCTACCCCCCTTAAATTGAATCTCGCCCTCGAGATTCGTTAGTAGGAAATAGATGGGGAAATTCTGCCTTAATATCCTCTTCACGCTCCCATGTGGCTTCAGCTTCCGTGTGATGGCTCCATTGTACCTTGCACCATCGAATCACCTTGTTTCGGGTGACCCTTTCCTTTACGTCCAAGATTCGGACAGGGTGTTCTGCGTAAGTCAGGTCCTCTTGAAGTTCAAGTTCTCTCATTGACACTTGTTCCTCTGGTACTCTCAAGCACTTCTTGAGCTGGGATACATGAAACACGTCATGTACGTCGGAGAGGTGATTTGGGAGCTCTAGTTGATAGGCTACTTCTCCTCGCTTGTCCAAAATCTAAAGGGTCTGATGTAGCGAGGTGCTAGCTTGCCTTTGACGTTGAAATGTCGTTGGCCTCGGATAGGCGATACCTTAAGGTATACGAAGTCTCCTATTTCAAAGGTCAACTTCCTACGCCTATTGTCCGCATAGCCTTTCTATCGTGACTGAGCAGCCTTTAAGTTCTCCCGTATCGTTTGGACTTGCTTTTCGGCCTCTTGTAGTACTTCGGGTCCAAACACCTGGTTCTCTCCAGTCTCGTTCCAAAACAGTGGTGTTCTACACCGTCTACCATATAAGGCTTCGAAAGGCGACATCTTCAAGCTAGTTTGATAGCTGTTGTTATAGGAGAACTCGGCATACGGTAAACTCCTATCCCAACTACACCCACGTTTCAAGGCGCAAGCTGTCAGCATGTCCTCCAAAATTTGGTTCGTCCTCTCGGTTTGCCCATCTGTTTGTGGGTGATAGGCGGAGCTAAAATTCAGTCGTGTACTCATGGCTTTCTGCAGCTTCCTCCAGAATCTAGAGGTAAACTGAGAACCTCGATCTGAGACTATCCTCTTCGGAACTCCATGACGGCACACGATCTGCTCCATGTACAACTCTGCCAACTGTGTAACGTTGTAACTAGTCTTTACCGGAAGAAAATGGGAGGTTTTTGTCAACCGGTGCACAATGACCCAGATGGAGTCGTATCCTGACTGAGTTCGTGGCAATCTGACAACGAAGTCCATACTGATGTCCTCCCATTTCCATTCAGGTATTTTCAATGGTTGCAACAATCCAGCGGGTTTTTGATGTTCGGCTTTTACCCGTTGGCATGTGTCACATAGGGCAACGTATTCTGCTATATCCCTCTTCATACCATCCCACCAATAGCAAGTTTTCAAGTCCTTGTACATTTTGGTGCTCCCTGGATGTATGAAATAGGGTGAATCATGTGCCTCCTTCAATATCATGTCGCGAAGGTATCTTATGTTTGGCACACAAATCCTTTTTCCTAGCCAAAGCGTACCCTTTTCATCCTCCTTGAAATCCTTCTCTATCCCTTGTCGGATTCTTTTCTTGATCTCCTTGATCCTCTCGTCCGTTGCTTGGCCCTTTCTTATTTCTTGCTCCAATGAGTAGTGGATCTCCATTATTTCCATGTTATTCAAGAATCCGAGGTGTAACCGTTCGAACTCCTTACGTAGTTCGGATGGTAGCTCCCGAACCGTGAGTCGGTGGCATGCTCCCTTTCTGCTCAATGCGTCAGCTACTACATTGGCCTTCCCGGGGTGGTAGTTGATTCCTACATCATAATCCTTGATGAGTTCTAACCATCGACGTTGCCTCAAATTCAAGTTCGTTTGTGTAAATATGTACTTGAGGCTTTTATGATCCGTATAGATCTCACATCGATGTCCAAGGATATAATGTCTCCAAATCTTTAATGCATGCACCACTGCTGCTAGCTACAAGTCGTGCGTAGGATAGTTAAGCTCGTGCTTCTTTAATTGTCGTGAGGCATAGGCTACCACTTGTCCTTTCTGCATGAGGACACACCCGAGTCCTTGTCTGGATGCGTCACAATATATGTCAAAGTTCTTGCTTACGTCTGGCAATACCAGAACCGGTGTTGTGGTTAGCCTTTTCTTGAGTTCCTCAAAACTTTCTTGGCAGGCGTGTGTCCATTGAAAGACTTTTCCCTTCATTAACAACTCCGTCATAGGTTTTGCTATCTTAGAGAAGTCTTTAATGAAGCGCCGATAGTATCCTGCCATTCCAAGGAAACTTCGAATATCCCTCACGCTCTTCGGTTGGTCCCACTTTAGAACATCTCTCACCTTTCCAGGATCAACCGATACTCCTTCCTTGGAGATAATGTGGCCTAGGAAGGATATTTCCTTTAGCCAAAATTGACACTTGTTGAGCTTGGCATACAACTGATGCTCGCGCAACTTCTGCAAAGTCAATCTCAGATGTTCTTCATGCTCCTCCTTACTTTTTGAATACACCATAATGTCATCGATGAAAACCACGACGAACTTGTCCAAGTATTCCATGAAAACCTTGTTCATAAGGTACATGAAGTATGCGGGTGCATTCGTCAATCCGAAAGACATAACGGTATATTCATACGAACCATACCGTGTCCGAAAGGCTGTCTTAGGTATATTGAAGGGCTTAATCTTCAGCTGGAAGTATCCGATCGAAGATCAATCTTGGAGAATACTTGGGCTCCTTTCATTTGATCGAACAGGTCCTCTATACGGGGCAGAGGGTATTTATTCTTGATTGTCACCTCGTTGAGAGACCTGTAGTCCACGCAAATTCTTTGGGTTCCGTCCTTCTTGTCCACGAAAAGTACCGGGGCTCCCCATGGTGACGAACTTGGACGGATAAAACCCTTCTCCAACTGTTCTTGAATTTGCTTCTTGAGTTCAACTAACTCGTTGACGGGCATCCTATATGGTCTCTTAGCTATGGGTGCAGTTCCAGGTACCAAATCTATGGCAAACTCGATGTCCCGGTCAGGTGGCATACCTGGAAGTTCTTCCGGGAACACGTCCGAAAATTCCTGAACCACTGGAATGTTGTCCAATGCTACTCCTTCAACATGGTTCAAATCCGCCCTTTCGGTTGCTTGCTGGGCTGACTCAAACTCGACACGGACACCGTGTTCGTTTGTCAATTGCACGCTTCTCTCAGCGCATTGGATTACTCCATTGTGCTTGCTTAACCAGTCCATTCCGAGTATGATGTCAATTCCGTGGGAGTCCAAGACAATAAGGTTGGCAAGGAAGTCTACCCCCCTTATTTTAAGGCTTACCTTAGGATATACTATACTAGTCCTCATTTCTCCTCCGGGAGAATTAACTATCATAGCACATTCTAAGTGGGATACGGGTAGATGATGTTTGGCAACATATTTGGATGATATGAAGGAATGTGATGCTCCGGAGTCAAATAAAATGGTGGCTGGGTTGGAGTTGGCAAGGAACATACCAATGGCGACGTCCTCAGCCTGTTGTGCTTCCTCAGCAGTGACATGGTTAACGTGGCTACGAGCATAGTTCTGCGGTCCATGGTTCCCTTGGTGGTCCCCTCCGTTTGGTCGTTGGTTCTGCTTGGGCACGTTACCTTGCTGTCCAGGGCCTCTCCTCGGGCACTGGTTAGCGAAGTGGCCTACTTCCCCGCATGCAAAGCATGCCCTGTTGCCTACGGCAGCAGGTACGTTGGGGCGAGGGTTTTGAACAGGAGTGCCATTGTTAGGCCGGGGCGCAGGAGGCATGGGCACACGAGGTGCCGGTGCAATGAACCGTTGCTGTGGTGGCTGACTAGGGCGGTACGTAGGAGTGGTCGATCCATACTGCGGTGCAGGGGGCATGTATCTGGGTCGTACGTTGCTCCCTTGGGGCTGGTATGGCATCTTCCTTTTGCACTCTCGCTCGATCTCTCGGATCTTGTTTTCCACCACAATAGCCTTATCAACTAGCTTCTGGAAGCTTACGTAGTCATTGTTGAGGAGCTGAACTTGGATCTCATTGTTCAACCCTCTCATGAACAGGTACTGCTTCCTCTGATCTGAGTTGACATCTTCGAGGGCATACCGTGACAGTTGTATGAACTTGTTGAGATATTCATTCACACTTTTCTGTCCTTGGCGGAGACCTTCAAACTCCTGCCTCTTGAGCATCATTATGCCAACAGGGATGTAGTGGGAGCGGAAACTTTCCTTGAACTCAGTCCAAGTGATTGTCTCCGGGTTGGCATGGGCGTTGCTCAAGGCATCCCACCAGTCAGCAGCTGCTCCCATCAGTTGGTGCGACGCAAAGAGAACCTTCTCTCGGTCGTTGCACTGAACAATGGCAAGCTTCTTCTCCATGGATTTCAGCCAATCATCGGCCTCCATGGGGTCGCTTGCTTGAGCAAAGGTGGGTGGTCGAGTCCTCATGAACTCTCCCAACCTGTTATGAGCCGGCGGTGGTGGTAGCAGTGGTGCCGGAACGGGGTGTTGGTTGGCCGGCAACTGACCCAAAGTTTGGATCATGGTTTGCATAAGCTGGTTTTGCATGGCCAGCAGCCGTTCCAGGTGATTTTCACCAGCTCCGGGGTTAGCAGGAATTTCCTCATGGTCATCCTCTTGGACGTTCCTTCGGCTGGCGTTTCCTCTCACCATCTGTGAGAGAGAACGAAATAGAATAGAAGGTTAGAAGGTTAGGTAGGTCCTTTCAACTATATGCATCAAGGTGAGTTGGACTATATATATTAGTCCTTATGAGGATGTGAGCAAGTGCCGAAACATCTCACACCTCTTTCTTCTTACGTGTGGATATGGACAACGTTTTTGAGACGTCCCACAACTCACACTAAGCACATATTCACAAATAATCATCACAAGGGCCCACACAACTCCTATTCAAGGATGGTTTCCTAGGTCAAGGTGGTTTTAAAGGCCAATCTAAGCTATTCACCCTAGGGCGCTTGCAACTCCTTCTTGGGGGTTAACCCGTAGCTCTATTATCTATCTAAGTCTTTCTATCTAGGCGTGTAACCTACTATCAACCCGTGGCTCTGATACCAATCTGTGACGCCCTCAATTCTGTGGGAAAACCACGGAACCGAGAACTAATGCATATGTGTGCCCAGGATGTTCATCACACATACACATACGTTCCACAAAATGAATTCAGGTTATGTATTACCACGAATAACAGAGTTTATTACAATACCTCATGAGTCTTGGACTCATGCTCACAGCGGAAGTCTTATTTCTATGCAGCGGAAGTCCTTATTTAAATGCGGAAGCAAAAACTAATGCGGAAGCAAAACTAAGTAGAAGTGGCTCCATCTCTACTCCCTCCACAGGCAAGGTTGAGAATAGATCACACGCCATAATGCTCCACTTGATCTTCACAGTAGGCTTCTCCTGCTGCTGAGGATGAAGTAATAATGCAAGGTTGAGTATAATGATGTACTCAACAAGTGCGGGAAAACACATGATATGCAGCTCATAAATAAGGTAGGCATAAAAGGCTTATTTGCAGAAAAACAGATTTGTAAAATCATGATAAACAGCAACTAAACTTTAGATGTAATCCCAGTATATATTAATTTACCAACATACCTCCATCACTTCCCGTGTTCCATCCGAACATTAATCAATCCTTCATTCATACTCACGAATACCTCCTCGTATTCGCTACCATCTCATCTCACAAATCAACCTCGTCTCACACCGAGACCAATCTCATGTCATGACCCAACAGTCATGCAAACATCTCATCATCCAGACTCAACAGTTCCAAACCAATAACCATAACCAAGAACCTTCCCAATATCCATCCCGAAAACCATCCCAACTAATCATGGCAGTTTAGCCAGGTGCTCGTGACCGTAAGCTCGGCTATCATGATAGTTTTAATAACTCTGCAAAGTTTGCACCTCTTTACCCACAAGTTTGTGATTTCGTCACCCATGGGCGACTGCAGAACCTCCATTATACCAGTGCACATCCGTCGGTGTATGGCCAAGAGATCACAAAATAGCCTTTACAAAGGGGTTACTAGATGTATGGACTTACTAAGGTTTCACTGGCAGGCTAGAATCTCCAATTCTCCCACCTACGGGCCCCCTCTTGTGCCATGCAGTTCCCAGGGCAGTCCTCACTCGACTCCCATTCCCCGCACCCTCCACAGTCCATAACACACTAGCAACTTACCTAATTACTCAGCTAAGCCGCACCCATACTTGGCCTTGTGGTGGCACTGTTATCCTGGCATGTGCATGCATGAACCGGTCCTTAGATCTACGGCAAGTAAAACCACCATCTTATGCTACCTCATTCACAAACCCAGGCTTGCCTAGATCTCCCTCCGATCCATGTTCATTAACATCATTAGTTTTCTCATTATCATTACGAGTGCAGTTAGCTAGACATATCTATCTCGCTCCCAATCTCATGGACTCAGCGAAGCATAAAACAAAATCCATACCTGACTCATAAACTTCCCTGGCGACAAGGGTGATTTAATCAAAACTAGTAAACTCCTATAAAAGGGTTTCCCATCATGTTTGACTCAGTACACACACCTTTTCGCAAACAAAATAGTTTTACCCAAAACATAGGATCAATATGGTCAAGGAGCACTTGCCTTGTTCTTGTGGTTCCGGTTGTTCTTGATTCTCAAAACC
The DNA here is from genome assembly GCA_030760725.1 of Neostapfia colusana. Taxonomy (NCBI): domain Eukaryota; kingdom Viridiplantae; phylum Streptophyta; class Magnoliopsida; order Poales; family Poaceae; genus Neostapfia; species Neostapfia colusana. Next base: position 103,749,690 of record JASWHV010000002.1, on the reverse strand, counting down.
TTGTTGTTGTAGCTCGTCGTAGACAGCTTCCTGAGCTTGTCCTGCTATGTAGGGTCACGTGCATACAAGATTCACAGCAATCAATATCATGCGCAGACCATAAACTAGATGTGATGATGCACATGCATGCTATCCTATGATTTTTATTAGATTGGTGTGCTCTTGCATGGCTTGCATGGGCAGAGGTGTTCGGATCAAAGGCGGACGTGGCGATGATCTTGTCTTTAGATCAAACTGATCATCGAGTGATCTGCCCACAAGAAGGCTTCTGTTCGAAAGGAATTGAAGAACAGATGCAAAGAGATGAACACAATGATATTGAAGACCTACCTCGTTCTTCTTTACTTCGAGGTCCTCCTCAGACCGCTCGGTTCTCCTCAGACGATCTGCTTCAGCGATGGTTTGCTCAGCGAGTTAGGGCTAGGGCTCTAAGTCGTCGGCTCAGGAGTTGAAAGAGAAGTTTGTGGTTTCGGCCAGAGGTTTTGGGTTCTATTTATAATCGGGAAGAGAAGAGTCCTAATCTGATTGGATCCCGAATAAGAGTCTTATTCAGATCTTTGTTGGATCCTAATGTCTTATCTTTAGTAACATTGTGGAATTTAGATCGGTTTCTGTTGCGTACCGGTATCTTTACGCGTAAAAACCGCTCCAGGCTCGCTACCTTCGTGGTGATGAGCTCCGGAGGCTCCACGTGTCCTTCCGGGGCCTGGTATCTACTTCTCCGCAGAGACGAGCTCCGGTTGTGCCGCGTGTCATGAGCGAGACCTCCCTCTTCTTCAGAGGTGAGCTCCGCGCATGCCACGTGTTGACGCCGGTCTTCCCTCTTTTCCTTCCTCAGTAACGTGCCCCGCGGTCGACACGTGTCCAGCAGCGACAGACCTCCCGGAGATAAGCTCCGGTGGCGACGCGTGTCCAATAGAACAGGGCCCCTCGCAGGTGAGCTCCGAGATCGACGCGTATCCCGCGTGACTGGTCCTCTGATTTCCGCGAGGACTAGCTCCGAGGACGACACGTGCCCTCTACAAATGCCTTTGCTTCTTCCGCAGAGGCTAGCTCCGTGGGCAACACGTGTCCCACAGGATCGGACCTCTCCCCTTTTGCGGAGACGAGCCCCGAGCCTGCCACATAGCCAGCTTGGCGGCGGCCTCTCCCCACTTCGCAGGGACGAGCTCCGATCACGCCGCGTGGCCTGCTGGTCGCAGAAGTTGTCTTCGACGCTCTCTGAGAGCTTTATTGGCTATCCTTTTGATATTTGTCATTATTCCATCTTTTCTTAAAATGTTTTCTTCTTCATAACACATGAACATATGAACATGTGAACACCGAGGCACAAAAGTGCGAATGATTCTTCCGCAGCCTCAGTCCCAAGTTAAAGGAAAGACTCTTCTTAGCTGATCGAAAGAACTTCAACGAATTGATGAGTGCTGCCATCATGGTTGAAGATGCTGAACGAGAAGTTCAGGCTGAGAAAAGAAAGAATCGTATACCACCGGGGAGTAGCAGTATTGCTCCTCATAAATACAGGGTGGTAGACAACACCTTGAACTGTCAGCTGACGCAGCCGGCTCAACGACCCCTGTGGCGGACCAGAATCCGCTCATCCAGGATCTCAGAGGGTGGTGCCGCACGATGCGACACCCGACAGCACACAACATAAGAACAACATTGTATTACATAGAAAACTAACTGAATTGTATAAAGTAGTATAAGACTTTAGTTACAAACTAAGTAAGGAAATTACAACAGCGGAAGCTAAGTTTATACAACTCACGCCCGTCTATCTAGCAATAGTTGGTTGCCCAGCCCTATGGGCAACCCACACTAGCTGCACTTCTTAGCTCAGCGCGGCGTGTATGGCTCCCACTCAGCCGTGGTCCCCGATGTAGGGTAGCCCTCGCCTGGACTCATAACCCGAGTCCGTGGGGTAGTCATCACCTAAAAAACACTTACAGCAGCAACCTTGAGCACGATGGCTCAACAAGACATAACCGACTCACCTAGGCATGAAACTCTTCATGCAGTTTATAATGAACATGAGATGGTAATTTACAGCAAACGGACATACCTACAAGTTCATCCTTATTTCATCTTTTAGCCACAAGTTAACAGTTTATGAATATAAAATTTAGTAAGCAATATTTGGTGGCACACATGTAGCAATACAATTATACATATCAGCAGAATTGAATCATAACATTTCATAATTTATCTACGTCACAACGCAGTGAACAAGCGGTACTCATCACCGCGAGGGATGGCGAATCGACTCGATATACACCTGCAGAGATACCTGAAGATCATGTCACGTACGCCCATCCGTGGAGATGCACAGCATGCTGACTCGGTGTCGTACGGGACAACCTTTCACCAAACAGCCCAAACGTCGAACCGGTCGCACCCAAACGAACAGGAGGTTCCCTACACAGAGCATCTCTCTATGCTCATTAGCGGATTTCCATCTTGCTGCCCTCAACCTACACTTATAAATCGGTGCATTATGTCTCGACGCCTGGAGGTATAGGTTACATCGGTTTATCGGGACCCATATATCCGATATGCCTTCGGTACGTTCAATACTTGTTTAGCAGGAGTGCACACGGATCGGTCCTCAATCGACACGAACAGGGCTGCACCGACAAGACTTCCTCTTGCTGTGCCCTAGCCCCTGCCTAGTCTCATTTTCTTTCTAAAGTGATGTCACATCACTCGAACCAATCCCGTATGTCCCAAAGCCTAAACTTGCCAGTAGATTCTAATTACTCGACTTGTACCAAAGTTCTATAAATCATTAAGCATAGCCTGTCTACTCGAGGACTTAGACACTACCCTCACTCTTGTAGGAAAAATCTGTTTATGCACTTAGGTTTCATCCATCCTACACCTAATGCACATCCATACCACATACTAAGTATACATAAAGCAAAACTTTATAAAATTGGTTAATGTAAACCGGGGCTTGCCTTTTTACTGCTGGTCAGTGGTTAAGGCTTCATCCAGAAGAAGGAAGTCAAGCACATTCGGGATCTCCTCACCTTCAGCGACTACACGTAAACCATATACTATATGTAAATTTGAATGCAATGTTTTAAATTGACTATGTAAAGACCATAACTCTAATCAACCCTCTCCTTTCGCTCTGAAATTTTTATGGTGGCTTGGTAGGGTCCTAACCAGAGTTTTGACCAAGTTTCATTTGAAACAAAGTTCCTTTGAGCTTTGTACAAATAAAAGACTATTTGATCATTAGTAGAGCCTCTAAGGAATTCCAGGGATCTTCATGGCTCCAACCATTACTTTCTGGAAACTAGAGTTTGAGATGATTCTAATGGAATTAGTTTCATGTTATTTAAAAAATTCGAGATGAAGTTATGCCCTAATCAAGATTTGAGAAAATCTGAAAAATGTTTCTGTATATTTTACTATTTTCTCAGGGCAGTTCAATAAATCACACCATTAGAGGGAATAAATGAACTTGTATGGGCCTGAATTTTTTCCTGTGACTCCAGGATTTTCCAATGAACCTCTTAGCCAAATTTTAGAATTTTTCATAAACTAATTCTCCAGATAAAATTCCTAACAGTTTAAATTTTAAGGAAATAATTCTGGAAAATTAGTAAGTTTCATAAACTGAAACTTGTTTTGCTGGATAGTACTCGAAGAGATGAATCCAACAAAATTTGGTTAACTGGATTTGGCCACTCCTAACCAAAGTTATGAATTTCTAAAGTTTGGGCTGATTCCTGGATTATTTTCCTACAGAAAATTTCCTCCCGCGCTTAACCGGTGACTGACAGCGGGGCCCGCCCGTTTAAATTATACTAACCACGCGCGCACGCTTAGCCCAGTGGCTGACATGTGAGACCCGCGCCTTCGTCTACCTCGCGACGCCGCCGCCCCGAGCCACCGGAGCTCCGGCGAGGTCGGCGTTCCCGACAACCTAGCTCGCCGGCGACGGTGAGACTCGCCGCCCCCACGTAACTTTGAACGCTGAACATGGTGGACACCATGCTGCTGCCGGCTAACCGCCGTAGCTCGCCGGCGATGAGCGCTATGTCTCTGTGCAACATTGGCAATGCGTTCCGGTCCTTCTGATCACCCCCTTCGTGCGCTAATCGCATCACCACGTCCAGAGAAGTCTCGGGAAGCTCGGCAAGACCTCGGTTGGGACACAGCCGGCAAACCGGATCTCACCGGCGACCCCCTCTTCCGCCGAGCTGTTCCTCGGCGAACCTAGGGTTGCGGCGGTGGTTTCTTTCCGGTTTTTGGTCGAGGAGGGGTGCAAGAACCTTTAGATGCCCTTTCTAAGCTTCGTTTGCCCTCCCACACAACGATCCTCCCGAATTTCTCCTAAACTTAATCGGGTCCCGAAATGAGCTCCCAATCCTAAACTGGAAAATTATCTACGCACGAGGGTCGAACCTTGAAACGGTCTGCGCGGTGAGCTCGCGGACAAGCTAGCGCTCCGCTTTTCTATGGACATCGAGGGCAGAGGACGATCGTACCTCGGTTTGCATGGGATCAGAACTGGAGCGGCTAGGCGGCCGTTTACGGAGGTGCCCCGAAAGAGGAGCTCGCTGGCCGATCTCGTGCCTTTTATAGCAAACCGAAGGCAGTGGAGGGCGCAACACCAGTTGATCCACCTCCCACACCAAAGCAGGAGGTGGCCGGCGCCGCTTGGTGGCCTTCGGCGTGAAGTCACAGCGCCCCCCTCTCACTGCGCGCGTGGGAACCGAGTACACTGAGTTCAGTCGGTTTGCACTCCAGTGTGGCTAACAGGAGGGCCCCACAGGCTCCAAAATTGTCCTCAAAAATTAAATTCTTACTGCTCTTAAATAGTGTGACCCTCTTGTCCCTGGTAATTTGATCAAACAACATGTTTGGGTCTCTGAATTTGAATGTTTTGAATTGACATTGGTTTTGAAGGAATTTGAGCATATGTGAGGCTGAAATTCAAATTCGGTTTGAATTTGCTCAAATTAGCTCCTAACAAGATGAACTCCAATGGGGATGAAAATTGGTGTACTAACTCAGAAAAATGTGCTGGGTTTGAATATGAAGTCAACTTTTGAATTCAAGTGATGAAAGTGACTCCAATTTGAATTTGCATTCAAATTGGCCCCTTTTTCAAATGTCTTCAAAAATGCCTCAAGAAGTCTTGGATTTGCATGAAATTTAGCCTGATCCTTCCCAAGACTATTTAAGGTCTATGGGTGAGCTCAACCTTTCATGTTCATGTGTGTGACCTCCCACTTTTTGGAGTTATGGGTTTTTCCTCTAGTCATCTGCTTGATGGTGTTTACTTGCTCTTCACAAGTGTTGATGAGATATCCACCACATGAGCTGTGGTGTTGTGAGGTGATGAACATTTTTTGTTTTGCCAGTCACTTTCTTGGGCTTTTACATCCCTTCCCACTTAAAAGAATCTCGTCCCAAGATTATAAAAGAAGAGACGACTATGTAAGAGGAGATTACCCGTGATGAGATGCCATGAAATCCGGGTAGTTGAAGCGAAGGAATTCCTCGCTCTCCCACGTCGCTTCTTCAGCGGTGTGGTTGCTCCACAGTATCTTGTAGAACAACAACGTTCGGCTACGTGTGGTCCGAGCCTTCTCATCAATAGTTGCCACCAGATATTCCGCATACGTCAAATTCGGTTGCAGCTTGCCGATGTCTTCGGTGGGAACCGCAGCCGTATACTTCAGACATTTTCGCAGTTGTGAAACATGGAAAACGTCGTGAACACCAGCAAGAGATGCCGGTAGTTCCAGTCTATACGCCACTGGTCCACACTTCTCGGTGATAGCATAGGGTCCAATAAATCTGGGAGCGAGCTTCCCCTTCACGCCGAATTGGTGCACGCCTTTCATCGGAGGTACACGGAGGTACACGTGTTCCCCGACGTCAAAGTGCAGCGGCCTACACCTCTTATCAGCGTAGCTTTTCTGCCGGGATTGAGCGGCCTTCAAGTTGGCTTGAATCATCCGAACGCGCTCTTCGGCGTCGTCCACATAAACCCCGAACGTGACCCTTTCACCGGACTTGCACCAGTTTAATGGGGTGCGGCATTTACGACCGTAGAGAGCCTCATATGGTGCCATCTTGATATTCGCTTGAAAGCCATTGTTGTACGAGAATTCCACCAACGGTAGATGATCATCCCAGTTTCTACCATGGTGGATGGCACACACTCTCAACATGTCTTCTAGTACTTGGTTCACCCTCTCTGTTTGTCCATCTGTCTGAAGGTGATAGGCAGAGCTTCTAAGCAGTTTAGTACCCAATGCAGCGTGCAACTTCTCCCAGAAACGAGATACAAATAGTGCACCTTGATCTGAGACTATGGTCTTGGGTACCCCATGTAAGCATAGAATCCTCGCAATGTACAGCTCCGCATATTTGCCGGCATTGTAACGTGTATGCACAGGAATGAAGTGAGCCGACTTGGTTAATCGGTCAATGATTACCCAAATGGAATCATGCTTGTTGGAAGTCAGGGGTAATCCCATAATAAAATCCATTCTCACATCTTTCCACTTCCATGCCAGAATTTTCAGGAGTTGCAACAACCCTGATTTCCTCATGTGATCCTCTTTCACTCGTCTACACGTATCACACACGGACATGTATTTAGCCACTTCTCACTTCATCCATGTCCACCAAAATCTCTTTTTCAAATCTTGGTACATTTTGTTACTGCCCGGATGAATAGAGAATTTAGACAAGTGAGCTTCATCAAGAATCTTTTTTCTCAACTCCATATTCCGGGGAACGACTATGCGGTCATTGAACCACATCGTCCCCTCATCATCTTTCCGGAAACATTTGATTTCCCCGTTGTCTATCCATCTCTGCAGATGTGCCATACCCTTGTCAACTTTCTGAGCTGCAATGATATCCTCCCTAATGGTAGGGATGAGAGCAAGGTTGTAAAGTGATCCATAAGAAACCAAGTATAAACTCGGCCCTTCCTCCTCCACCGGTGTAATGGTGAGGTTATGGACATGTGATTTCCGACTCAGCGCATCGACAACCATATTCGCCTTGCCGGGGTGGTAATGAATCTCAATCTCATAATCTTTGATTAGTTCTAACCACCTCCTTTGTATCATATTCAGCTCCTTCTGGGTGAAAATATACTTTAAGCTCTTGTGGTCGGTGTAGAGATGCACCGAATTCCCCAGGAGATAGTGCCTCCATATTTTCAGCGCCAAAACCACAGCAGCGAGCTCAAGATCATGAGTTGGATAGTGCTGGTCATGGTTTCGCAGTTGGTGTGAGCCATATGCGATCACACATCTTTCCTGCATCAACACGCAGCCGAGCCCGATACCGGACGCATCACAATACACATCGAAGGGCTTGGTCGTATCCGGTTGAGCTAAGAGCAGGGCTGTTGTGATATGCTTCACTAATGCTTGGAACGCTCCTTCACATGCCGTGTTCCAAACATATTTTGTTCCCTTCTTCAATAATTCTGTCATCGGCTTAACAAGCTTGGAGAAGCTTAGAAAGAATCTCCGGTAATATCCCGCTAAGCCGAGGAAGCTTCTGACTTCATGGACTGAAGTGGCAGCTTTCCATTTGAGCACTTGCTCAATTTTGCTTGGGTCAACCGCAATGCCTTCCGCTGAGATGATATGTCCCAAAAATGGCACTTGGCTGATCCAAAACTCACATTTGCTGAACTTGGCATATAACTTATAGTCCCGTTATCGTTGAAGAATGATTCTCAAGTGTTCGGCATGTTCTGCTTCTGTCTTGGAGTACACCAAGATATCATCAATGAACACCACAACAAACTTGTCCAGCTACCGCATGAACACCGAGTTCATGAGATACATGAAATGTGCCGGAGCATTGGTGAGATCAAAAGACATGATGAGATATTCATATAAGTCATATCTCATCGAGAAGGCCGTCTTCGGAATATCCTCCGCCCGGATTTTTATTTAATGATAACCGGAGCAAAGGTCAATATTGGAGAACACACTTGCACCCACAAGCTGATCAAACTGGATGTCAATGCGGGGCAGTGGGTATTTGTTCTTGATGGTGACGGCGTTGAGTGGCCAGTAATCCACACACAGCCTCAAGGTTTCATCCTTCTTCTTGACGAACAGCGTCGAGCATCCCCAAGGCGAGGAACTCGGCCTAATGAAACCTTTGCTCAACAGATCATTGAGCTGTTCTTTTAATTCAGCCAGCTTGTTCGGAGCCATTTTGTAGGGTATCCGTGAGATGGGAGTCGTCTCGGGTGCAAGCTCAATCTTGAACTCAATATTCCGTTCAGGTGGCATGCCTGGAAGGTCATCCAGAAACACATCGGGGTATTCCTTGACTACAGGGATGTCCTCTAGCTTGAGAGCTTCAGTATTAAGAGTTGCTGAAACTTCCGGGACTGGATTGTCTAGTATGAGGGACTGCGGACGGTGTCGTGGGGAGTTGAGGTGAACCGTCCGTGATAAGGTTTCTAGGACAACGCCATGGTAACTGAGCCATGACATTCCTAAGATTGCATCAATCTTCTGCCCCTCAAGAATAATCATAGTGGTGGGATACATCTTCCCACCTAAGCACAGTGGTGCTTTCGGAATCATCATAGTTGCTGAAATCTTTCCTCCCGGTGAGCATATCATATAAGAGCACTCGGTTGGAAAGGCTTCTAGTTGATGTTTAACCACATATGATGCACTTATGAAGTTGTGGGTTGCACCCGAATCAAATAATATGATGATTGCCTGGTTGTTGAGAGTGAACGTACCCGCCAGCCCGGTTTCTCCATCCGGGGTGTCCTCATTGTCGAGATTGCGAACGCCCCCTGTTCACTGACCAACCTTCTTGACCGGAGGTCGGCCTCGAGCACCGCCCTGATACTGGGATTGCCCGCTGCTCTGCTGCCCCTGGGGACAGTCCTTAGAGAAATGGCCCGCCTGGGCACACGTAAAGCAAGTGTAGCAAGACGGTCCTCCGCTGATCGGCGGACGGAAACTCGGGGCGCGTTGTGGCGGTGGAAACGCCCGGGGTACCATCTGCTGCTGCTGTTGCGGCCGCGGTGGTGGCATCGGCTGTCGGAACAGGGGGTGGCTGGAAAAAACGACCCCCGAACTGCTGAGGCCGCGCCGGTGGATGCCACTGCTTACCGGATTGTGCTTGATACATCATGCGGTATTTCTGAGGAGCTCCACCCCCACTGCTGGGTGGAGTGCTGCCCTTTCGCTGCTCAGCCGCCAATTCATGCTGAGTGTCTTCTTGCATGATCGCGGCATTGACAAGATCGTCTAACGTGTCGCGATTGCATTGTACGAGATGCGTCTTCATCTCAGGGTGTAACCCCCGATAGAAATGCTCTCGCTTCTTCTCCTCAGTAGAGACATAATCCGACGCGTACTGCACCAGATGGTTGAAGGCATGGGAGTAGTCATGGGCACTCCTTCCGCCCTGCTTCAGCTCCAAGAACTCTTGGAACTTTCGCTTCATTATCCCGGGAGGGATATGGTAGGCGCGGAACGCCTCCCGGAATTCTTCCCACTCCACGGCATGGCCAGTCGGCAGTGAGGCGACATAGTTCGCCCACCATGCACCAGCGGCACCGTGAAGTTGCTGCGCCGCGAACAGAGTCTTCTGCCACTCCGTACATTGGAGCAGCCCGAACTTGGACTCAATCGTCTGCAGCCAGTTGTCGGCCTCCAGGGGTTCTGCTGCTTCAGTGAACACCGGATGGTGCGTATTCATGAAGTCCGAGTACGTCACAACGTGGGACTCACAAGTCCCCCTCTCTTGACGCCCCCCCTCCCCCCGCCTGGGACGTATTTTGCACAATTGTGCGGAGCAGGTCGGTCTGCTCCTCATGATTACCCACCAGGGCCGCGATCACGTCCACTAGTATAAGCGGAGGCGACGGTGGTGGTTGTTGCTGCGGGGTGCTGTCGTAGATAGGTGGCTGGGAGTCATCACCCCCCTGCTGGCTAGAGCCACCGATCTCATGCGTTGTCCGAGTGCGAACCATCTGCAACCATACGACAATCAACATCAGTCCCGCAACATACTTCATGCAGTCCAATAAAATAGGCGTAAAACATAATGACAGTAAAACATGCGACACATCTTGTATACAGATGATGTAATAACTTTGCACAAGCTACACCATTACCAGACCAAATACAAGCTAGTTAAATCCAACTTGATAGACTTCCTCTTTGGAAGTTCATCTCAACTAGGTTTAGTCACTACGAGACGTTAATATCGCTTTGACATCACGTATACTACCCTTTTATCTTCAATACCACACAAACATGGTCTCTAGCAAAAGAAACTTGAGTAGGACATATACTCAAATCTTTCACTAGTTGAAGATAACCACTCATGAGTATGTTCTACCCCATTGGGAGTACTTAAACCCCCTAGGTTACAACAATCTCTTAAATGAGTTCAACTGTCATCCCTCTGTCAGAATGACCAGTTTCTACCTATTCCAGATTTTGATCTGGTGCTGGCCATTTTCATGACTCAAGATGAATACCAAAGTTAAAGTTAACTTCAGTATATTTCCAACGAGTATTTATTTGTCCTCATATCAGTTCTGGTTAAAAAGTTATGATAATTCAAAGTCAACAGAATTTCGGGAAGAATTTCAACAGCACCTCCTTTGGAAGTTGCTGTTTCCAATCTAATTTCCACTGAATTCCATGCTGCAATTGCAAAAACTTCAAATTACAAAGATGTAACACATCTCATACCCTTTTCAAAAATGTATTATATGACAATTTTAGATTTTTCTACTGGATGTTATGCTTGAAAAATTGAACAGTCCAGAGAGTGTTTTGAATCTGTCCTGTTTCTGGACAGTTTACAATCATCTGGAATTTCAGCCAGTTTAAGTTGTAATTCAGCACTGGAAGTCTACAACAAAGTTGTAGAGTACTTAAACACCTTTCTAGAACTATATCTCACACCTCCATTGGCTAAATAATCTGTGAGTTATACTCTGTCAAAGTTCAGCAGACTTGCTGCCAAAATAGAGCACTCTGTTTTTCAATCCCTTTGAGCTAAACTGATCAACTATTGAATTTTTCTACCCAACCAGGGTCCTACATGTTGAAACTTGGTGATTTTAGTTCCTGGTTATCATTATCTTTCATGCACATGCTTATGATATGTCGGTACTACGTTGCTCACAAAAAAAATCCTAACCGGATTATACAGGCATATACGTCTCAATTGTGGCACTAAACGGTCTTTCGCACACGTATACTACATGGGATACATACGTGGTTAGTACCTGCCTAAGAACACACAATAATAATGCACTCAAGGGTTATTTTCATCTCAGGCAGGTCCATATTTGAAAGTAAATACAAATGCCCGTATCATTGCCATACGACCGTCCTTGAGTTAAGCCACGTCTCAAGGTACATGATCGTGTTTTTACACCACACGACGGGGAACCCGAGTAGAGCACGAACGGGTCGTCACGGTTGGAAATTTTATCACCCCAACAATTCCACCTACTGCTCTGCAGGGCACGCTGATGGCAAGCGCTGCGTATGTCCTTCTGGGCTATTTTCAGACGAACACACTATCGCGTTACTGACCACACGATGGGGTCTCCACTTACTTGCCTAATGCACGCTAGGGATCAACGTTTCATATGAACTCAAGAACATAAAGAGTCTAAGAGTTTCATATTGACGTCTCACACCAAGCTGTGAAACCTCTCCCTGAACCACGTTCTTCGTCAGAGGAGCTAACCAAAATTGAACTGCTTTCGGTGGCGTTCCTTACCATTTTTACCTGAGCGTAGGTGCGTCGTTATATAATTAAAATTCAGAATTATAACACATATGTTAGTCTTGCCACTTTAAGTAACTATGCTAATATAGTCCTTACTTGGGCAAACTAGCGAATCCTCACCGTAAACCTAAGTTTTCCCATAATACAATCCTGCTATTCCCAATGCAGCTCTAATACCAACCTGTGGTGGACCACAATCTGCTCATCTAGGATCTCAGAGCGTGGTGCCGCACGATGCAACACCCGACAGCACACATCATAAGAACAACATTGTATTACATAAAAAACTAACCGAATTGTACAAAGTAGTACAAGACTTCAGTTACAAACTAAGTAAGGAAATTACAACAGCGGAAGCTAAGTTTATACAACTCACGCCCATCTATCTAGCAAAAGTTGGTTGCCCAGCCCTATGGGCAACCCACACTAGCTGCACTCCTCAGCTCAGCGCGGCGTGTACGGCTCCCACACAAGAACCTCTAGATGCCCTTTCTAAGCTTCGTTTGCCTTCCCACACAACGATCCTCCCGAATTTCTCCTAAACCTAATCGGGTCCCAAAATGAGCTCCCAATCCTAAACTGGAAAAATTCTCTACGCACGAGGGTCGAACCTTGAAACGGTCTGCGCGGTGAGCTCGCGGACAAGCTAGCGCTCCACTCTGCTATGGACGTCGAGGGCAGAGGACGATCATAGCTCGGTTTGCACGGGATCAGAACTCGTGCAGCTAGGCGGTCGTTTTTGGAGGTGCGCAAAAGAGGAGCTCGCCGACCGATCTCGTGCCTTTTATAGCCAACCGAAGACAGTGGAGGGTGCAACACCTGTTGAGCCACCGCCCACACCAAAGCAGGAGCTGGCCAGCGCCGCTCGGTGGCCTTCGGCGTGAAGTCACAGTGCCCCCCTCTCACTGCGCGCGTGGGAATCGAGTACACTGAGTTCAGTCGGTTTGTACTCCAGTGTGGTTGACAGGAGGGCCCCACAGGCTCCAAAATTGTCCTCAAAAATTAAATTCTTACTGCTCTTAAATAGTGTGACCCCCTTGTCCCTGGTAATTTGATCAAACAACATATTTGGGTCTCTGAATTTGAATGTTTCAAATTGACATTTGTTTTGAAGGAATTTGAGCATATGTGAGGCTGAAATTCAAATTCGGTTTGAATATGCTCAAATTAGCTATGACAAGATGAACTCCAATGGGGATGAAAATTGGTGGACTAACTCAGAAAAATGTGCTGAGTTTGAATATGAAGTCAACTTTTGAATTCAAGTGATGAAAGTGGCTGCAATTTGAATTTGCATTCAAATTGGCCCCTTTTTCAAATGTCTCCAAAAATGCTTCAAGAAGTCTTGGATTTGCATGAAATTTGGCCTGAGCCTTTCCAAGACTATTTAAGGTCTAGGGGTGAGCTCAACCTTTCATGTTCATGTGTGTGAGCTCCCATTTTTTGGAGTTATGGGTTTTTCCTCTAGTCATCCGCTTGATGGTGTTTACTTGCTGTTCACAAGTGTTGATGAGATATCCACCACATGAGCTGTGGTGTTGTAAGGTGATGAATATTTTTTTGCCAGTCACTTTCTTGGGCTTTTACATCCCCAGCAATATTCGAGAAGTTCATCTCAATACTCTGAATTCGGACAGCTGCAATAACGGTATATGCAGCCACATTATTCTGTTCCTCAAGCGTTCTTGCCGCAGCAGAATACAACTAGTGTCCGTACTCAGAGCAACCTGGAACCGGCTGAGAAACCATGCTTCACGTGCGGATATTTGGGTCACATCAGCATGAAGTGTCTAGAACGGATACACCACAGAGGAAATACACCGGAGCAGGGTATAAATCAACCCTGTGCTCAGCTCCAGGGAACAGCACCAAAGTCCGGGTGCATTTATCATACAGCTCTAGAGGATGTGCCGGAAGGGGCACCTGTGCTAGCTGGAATGTTCATCCTCAATGAACTCCCCGTATTGATTTTATTTGACTCTGGAGCCACACACAATTTTACCAGCGGTTTATTTGTGTGCAAAGCGGAGCTCTCCACCTCTACACCGAAAGATCACTACCTTATCCGTTCACCCAGTGGAAATATAGCTGCTAATGAAGTGGTGATCAAAGAACCCTTGTGCTTAGGTGGAAAACTATATCCCACAACCCTCATTGTGTTAGAGGGGCAGAAGATCGATGTGATCTTAGGAATGGCGTGGATGAACTACCACGGAGCTGTTCTTGACATCGGTCCACGGATTGTTAGCTTGGACTCTCCGTACTACGGTCTTCAAACAAAATCCAGTTGTGTACCACAGTGTGACTCTAAAACTGGAGGATATTCCAGTGGTCCGTGAGTACCCAGATGTGTTTCCCGATGACCTTCCAGGGATGCCACCTAAAAGAGATGTGGTATTCAAGATCGATTTAGCACCGGGAACCACACCGATATCTCGGGGCTGTACAAAATGTCTCCAAAGGAATTAGCTGAACTGAAGGAGCATCTAAAGAACCTAATGGACAAAGGGTTCATCCAGCCAAGCTCATCACCATGGGGCTGTTCAGCCCTCTTTGTGAAGGAAAAGGATGAGTCACTTCGGTTATGTGTGGATTATCGGCCGCTGAATGCAGTGACGATCAAAAATAAATATCCATTGTCGCGGATCGATATATTATTTGATCAGTTGGTGGGTGCCAAAGTATTCTCCAAGATGGACTTACAGTCCGGTTATCATCAGATAAAAAACAGAGCGGAGGATATACGAAAGACGACCTTCTCGACTAGATACGGGCTCTATGAGTACCTAGTCATGTCTTTCGGGTTAACGAATGCATCCACACATTTCATGTACCTAATGAATTCTGTATTCACGCCAGAGTTGGATCAGTTCGTCATGATTTTCATCGACGACATTCTCGTATACTCCAAATCGGAGGAAGAGCACACTAAACATCTCTATATTGTGCTCCAACGATTGTGAGAACATAAGCTGTATGACAAATTCAGCAAATGTGAATTTTGGATCAGCAAGGTACCATTCCTAGGACACATTATTTCAGTAGAGGGTGTGGCCGTAGATCCAACCAAAATTGAGCAAGTCTTAAAGTGGGAGTCTCCGACATCTGTTCATCAAATCCGCAGTTTTCTAGGACTGGCGGGTTATTACCGGAGATTTATTCCCAGCTTCTTGGAGGTGGCTAAACCAATGACAGAATTATTGAAAAAAAGCAGAAAGTATGTGTGGAAAGAGGCCTGTGAAGAGGCATTTCAAACTCTAAAGAAACATCTCACAACGGCACTGGTTCTAGCCCAACCGGATACAACAAAGCCATTCGATGTTTATTGTGATGCCTCAGGCATCGGACTTGGTTGCGTCTTAATGCAAGATAGACGCGTGATCGCGTATGGGTCTTGTCAACTCCGCAACCATGAGCAGCACTACCCCACTCATGACCTAGAACTCGCTGCAGTGGTGCTTGCGTTGAAAATGTGGAGGCACTACTTACTCGGGAATCTAGTGCACCTCTACACTGACCATAAGAGACTCAAATATATATTCACTCAGAAGGATATCAATATGAGGCAGCGGAGATGGTTGAAATTAATCAAAGATTATGAGCTCGAGATCCATTACCATCCGGGCAAAGCTAACATGGTGGCTGATGTACTAAGTCGTAAGTCCCACGTGAATAACCTGTCAGTTGTTCCGGATGAGGATGAAGAACCAAGCTTGAGAGTGATTCCGCATGGGGCGTTGTATAATCTTGCTCTAGTGCCTACCATTAGAGAGGAGATTGTACGAGCTCAAAAGAGATATAAGGGAATGCGGAATATCCAAGCAAGAATTAAAGAGGATAAAATGAAATGTTTTCGGAAAGATGATCGAGGTGTGTTATGGTTTAAAAACCGTGTCGTGGTACCCCGGAACATGAAGCTACGGAAGAAAATCCTGGATGAAGCCCATATGTCCAAGTAATCAATACATCCAGGAAGCAATAAGATGTATCAAGACCTTAAAACAAAATTTTGGTGGACTCGGATGAAGCGAGAAATTGCCAAGTATGTATCCGAATATGATACATGTCGGCGAGTCAAAGCTGACCATATAAAGAAAGTGGGGATGCTGCAACCATTAAGCATTCCGGCATGGAAGTTGGAGGACATCAGCATGGACTTTATTTTCGGACTGTCTCTCACATTCAAAAAGCATGACTCCATTTGGGTGATTGTTGATCGGTTAACAAAATCAGCCCACTTCATCCTAGTGAATACGAAATTTTCAACTAAAAAATATGCAAAGTTGTATCTCTCAAGAATCGTGTGTTTACACGGAGTCCCCAAGACCATCATATCCGACTGAGGTTCAATATTTATTGCTCGTTTCTAGGAGCAACTACATGAATCTCTAGGAACAAAGTTAATTAGAAGCTCAGCATACCGTCCTCAGACTGACGGTCAAACGGAGAGGATGAATCAAATTTTAGAAGATATGCTGAGAGCATGTGTCATAGATCATGGAAAAAATTGGGATAACCATTTGCCATTAGCAAATTTCTGCTACAACAATGGTTACCAATCCAGCGTTAAAATGGCACCATAGGAAGCACTATATGGCAGGAAGTGTCGCACGCCACTCAATTGGTGTGAATCCGGCGAGAGGGTGATTTTCAGCATTGATCTTATAAAAGATGCCGAAGAGAGGGTCCAGCTTATTCAAGTAAACCTCAAAATCGCTCAATCTCACCGGAAGAGTTATGCGGACAAGTGACGTCGACCATTGTATTTTGAAGTCAGAGACCACGTCTATCTCTGAGTATCCCCGATGAAGGGAATTCATCGATTCGGGGTCAAGAGAAAGCTAGCTCCTCGCTTTGTGGCCCGTTCATTATTACAGAACGGTGTGGATCTGTAGCCTACCGTCTAAAGCTGCCACCATATTTATCGGGCATCTATGACATCTTTCATGTCTCACATTTGAAAAGTGTTTGAAGAAGCCGACAGAGATTATTTTGGGAGACATGGAGATATTACAACCGGATGTCACCTACGCCGAGCAGCCCATCAAGATTATCGAAGAAAAAGACCTGGATCACTCGAAATTGGACTTTAAAAATTTACAAAGTCCTGTGGAGTAATCATACCATAGAAGAGGTGACTTGGGAGAGTGAAGATTACATCCAGAAGAATTATCCGAAACTTTTGTCATAGACTTTGTAATTACTTTCCGCCTCATCTTTCTTTTGTAATCTCGGGACGAGATTCACTTTTAAGAGGGAGAAATGTAAAGGTCCCAAAAATATGAATACAAAGAAATTTGAGTTTGCACAAATGTTGGTGTCATGTGTATGAAAAAGGGGTCTGGTTTAAACTTTTTCACATATGATAACACATGAGAGATTTTTCTAAACAAACTTAGGGTTACTTGCATGTTTGGACCCTAGGTGGATTAAACCCACAGATTTGAAGTCTCAGGTGCATTGGAAGGGTTTAAAAATCAGAGTTTGAACTAAATGTTCAATTCAAATTTCAAATGAGGCAGAACACAATGGTAATTCAAACTGTTGTGTTAAAACTCTTGTTTGCAGCAGCTAACACAAGAATCAGATTGCATATTTGGATTCCTTAGGTCCAAATCAGTGGGTAGCCAAAGTTTCATCAATTTTTGAAAGTGTTTGCTATCCATTTTTTCCAAAAGGACTTAAATATGCAGAGAATTCAAATACACATTTGAATTTGGATGAAATTTGCCCAACTCTCCAAATGTATCTCAATTTTCAACTCGAAACATTTGAATTGGTTATTTGCCAAATTGTGAAGATCTTTTGGGGAGAATATTGGGTGGAGCCCACATGTCATAGTCTGAAAATTAGAAAACTTGCACACTAAGTCTAACTCTGTTTCAACTCCACCGAGCAACTCTCCCCCGTGTGCCACCGAGTGGCTGCTGCGCCACCTCCTGCTCCGCACTCCCAAGCGCTGGCGCCCAGAGGCGGTTCCCTCGGCGTGATCATCTCCTCAGACCGAGCAAACAGCCTTTTGTTTCCTCCTCCTCGCGACAACACCGAGCAGGGCTCCTCCGCACCTCCGCTTCTTGGCTTGATTGGGAAACCGAAGAAAACTCGCGCCCCTCTCCTCCCCGAGCTGCTAGACAGCACCATGAGCTCGGTACACGCCTCCCCGACCCGGTAACTAGCGAGCCCCGGCCTCTTTTCCCCGTGATCAACATCACCCGCCGTGACCTAGCTCAAGCCGGCGATCGGCTTCACGTGGACAGACCACTACCGTGGTTTTCAAGGCTGAGCAAGAACGACAACGGGAGCGCATGGCCACCGTGCTGCTCTCACCTGAAGCTCAAGCCAAACCGTGAAGTGTCGATGGCTAATTTGGAGATTTTATCCTGGCGGCTTCAAACCGAGCGTACGGTACTTGCCGCCAAAATTCTCACTCTCTAATCCTCCGTAGCTTATCAAATCTGGCACACACAAGCTGGACTAGCCGGCGGTCATTTGTCTTTTAGCAACCGACGCATGAGACCCACTGTGCACGGTGTATTTTCAACTTTTCCAACGGCGGTTATGGCGGGGAGAATCAGGCTCATGTTGAAAGCTATGTTAGAGTCATCTTCGGGCTGTTTCACCACCAGGACGATCTTCCCTAGCATCCAACGGTGCTGTAGGGCCCTTCCACCAATGTTTTGGCGGGCTAGGTTAGCCGGCCGACATTGCCGATGGTGTACCGAGCCGCCGCACCATCGCCGGCTATGTTAGAGCCATCGCCGGTCAGGGAAATCGCCTCCATCATGTTCAGCGTGTGGAATTAGGCCCTAGCAGCGAGGGAGAGCTCGGGAGATTGCCGGACGTCGATGTTCAGCGCAGCTCCAGCGAGCCCGGCGGCGCACGGGCGCGGGAGTTCGGAGGTTGAAGAAGGGTACCCCAGGCCCACTGTCAGTGGAAGGAAAAACCGGTGTGCGATTTTCTGTTGCACGGGATCATCTGTGACAGTGTGGTAAATAGTCATGTGGCCCCATGTGGTTTAGCCGAGGAGGTGACACGTGGTAGCCGGACCCGCTGTCAGAGATTTGAACTTTTCCCGGTTAATTTGAATTTCAGAATTTCACCAAACTTTAGAAACTCATAACTTTTGCTAGGAAGCTCCAAATTTAGTGATTCAAATTGGGTTGGATTCTGGTTGGAAAAACTCTATCCAAATATGCAATCCAATTTGTATGGAACTCATTATTTAATTCTGGAGAATTATTTAAAGCTCTTCAGCAAAAGAATTTTTGAGGGAGTTTAGTTCATCCAAAAATTCTCAAATTTTGCCAGAATATTCTTTAGGATGTTAGTGAACTCCTATAAAAGTTTAAGCTCATTTGGAGTTGATTTAGTTAGGATAATTCTGATTTTTTCTGTGTTCAAATAAATACAGAAACAATTCCAGAGAATTTCCAAAAGTTGGAAATTCAGTTCTGGGAAATTCTTAACTCCAAAAATCCTAGGAAAATTCATGCAGACCCCATGAACTATAATTGAAATTATAGTTCACTAATTTGGCATGAACATGTGAATTACTTCAGAATTAATTCTTTTTGCTTAATTACTTAGAGAATTATTCTGAACAAACCACTCAATGGGAAGTGTTAATTTTTGGTCCAGATGACTTTCTTGCGACAATGAACTCACATAAAAAATTTTCAGCTCCATTGGAGCTCTGGATCACCCTTATTCTGTTTAACCTTCTTAGGTGCTCAAAACATGAGTGGGGGAAATACTTAGCACTTGATCATGATGATTAACCCAAACTAAGACCTTAGCACGAGTGTCATTTTAAATTCTTAAACAGAGTTCCAGTTATAAACTTGTCATTAGAACTTGTTAGAAAAATCTCTACAATTAAATCCATATGCATATTCATAACGTGTAGCATCTATGTGAAGAATTTGAAGACATTGGAGTGGAGATCAAGGAAGGAGGAAAGCGAGTGATCAAGCCTCAAGTGGTCTTCACTAACTGAACCTCATATATATAAGTCCCCTGCAAAACGAAGGCAAGCACCGGTTTGTATCAAAACTTACAAGTTTTTATTTGTATTCACTTTATATGGTCTAGCATTTTGTTTATTGCATTAAGTCTAGATGGTATGGAACTCTAAATGCATGACCCAGAAAACCCTGGAGTTTAATGTAGAGTAGGTTATCAACTGATTATAACTGCTGATCTCAAGTTAACAAAAGTGGATTAAAAGAGGCATAACTCGAGTAGGCAGTTTCCTACTCGTGAACTGGGATTTAAGGAGGATCCATCGGAAGAGTTGGGAATTGATTCTCATAGTTGGGAATGGAGACCGGGCAGTGGAAGAAAAGCTCAAGGACGTGGTCCTGTGAATTAGTCTATGTCTGAGTCGATTAAGGCCCGTTCTCGTGTGTGGTCCTGTGGGACAAGTTTGAGTTGTGTACCGGATGCATACTGGCAATATGGGACCTAGAAAACCGATGTAACATGTTAACCTGGGTGTCGAGGCATACCCCACCGTCTGATGCAGATGCTGAAAGGATAGAGAAGTCGGCTCTACGAGGGTTTGCTATAGTGAGACTTAATCCCAATCGGTGGGATCGGTTCGACATTCGGGTGTCGTGTGAAAGGTTGCCACGTACGACGTTAGTGATGGTTGCTGTGTGCAACGTCGAGTACGGGCGTACGTATCGTGTCAGCCGGGTGTCATTGATTCAAATAACCGTCACTCGCGGAATGGACCGAGCATACTTGTTCTCTGCGTCTTGACGTAGTAATAAACTTGAAAAAACTTAATATGCTTCATGAGTAATCCTCGTATTGGAGATGAGAAATGATCAACACCTTCACTAAATTTATTTTCCACCTTGGGCTAGTAGCGTCGAGGCAAAGCGTTTCTTGTTTGATTATGGAGTCTCGATATTGATGGCGCAAGGTCTGGTATGGGTCTAGGGTAGCTCACTAAAGTTACTTTCACCTCGGGCAAGTGACATCGAGATGAAGCGTTTCTTGTTTGATTGTGAAGTCTTAATGTAAATTTTGCGAGGGCTATATAAGTTGCTTAAAACTTGAAGTAAGGGCTCTCCTTTAGCTCAAGATCATCTTTTGTGCAAACTTCTATATTCAGCCCTCTATTTTCATCATGTAGAGTTTCATGACTAGGGTGACGGTTAAGTCTTGCTGAGCTTCATGCTCACAGATACTGCATGAGTTGTTTTGCAGGTAATAACACTACGCTGATATGTACGGGTGTCCGATGAGACTCGGAAATCTTCGAGGGTTGAACTCATGGCAACCCCTGCCGCTGCTATTGTGATCGTGTTGCTAGCGAGAAGGGTCCGCGGGTTGGACATCTTCTCTGTTGCTTAGCATAGATGAGACGTGAGTTGTATTAGTCTTCTGCTGTAGATTATTTTGAGAAGTATTTGTAAAATTGACACTTTGTAATCTACCGTTTGATTTATGTAATATGATGCTTTATTATGTGTGCTGTTGTGTGCCGCATCGTACGGCACCACCCAATGCGATTCCTGGTCGAGTGGCACGGCCCCGTGATCATGTCCAGGCCCTCACAGGTAGCCATCTGGGTCGAAGTCGAGAATGTCGGTAAAACTCACGAACTCGGGTCCCAGGAGGCCAGACGGGACCTTGAGGAGTAGACATCCGGATGGTCCAACTTGATGGTTTTTCATGCGTGGATGGCCATCGGGGTCAAAATCGGGAAAGTTAGAAAGTTGGTAAAAATCACGAACTCGGGTCCCGAGCGGCCGGACGGAACCTCAACGGAGTACACGTATGGACGGTGCAACTTGATGGTTTTGCATGCGCGGATGGCGATCTAGGTCAAAATTTGGAAAGTCAAGAAAAATCATGAACTGGGGTCCCAGGACGCCGGACTGGACATTGATGGAATAAACGTTCAATTGGTGCAACTGGAAGGGATTTGCAATCGCGGATGGCCATCTGATTCAAAATCGGGAAAGTCAGTAAAACTCACTAACTCGGGTACCGAGCGACCGGACGGCACCTTGACGGAATACTCATTCGGACGGTGCAATTTGATGGTTTCGCATGCGCGGATCGCCATTTGGGTTTGAATCAGGAAAGTCGGTAAAACTTACTAACTTAGGTCCCGAGCGACCGGACAGGACCTTAACGGAATACACATTCGGACATGCACTTTGATGGTTTTGCATGCGCGGATGGCCATTTGGATTGAAATCAGGAAAGTCAGCAAAACTCACGAACTCGGGTCCCGGGTGGCCGGATGGGACCTTGACGGAATACACATCTGGACGGTGCAACTCGATGGTTTTGCATATGTGGATGGCCATCTTGGTCAAAATTGGAAAACTCAGGAAAACTAACAAACTCGGGTCCCGAACGGCCGGACAAGACCTTGACGGAATACACGTCCGGACGATACAACTTGATATTTTCGCATGCGCGGATGGCCATCTGGGTCAAAATTGAGAAAGTCGGGAAAGGTGATAAAACTCACGAACTAGGGTCCTGGGCGGTCGGATATGACCTTGATAGAATACAGGTTCGGACGGTGCAACTTGATAGTTTTGCATCCGCGGATGGCCATCTGGGTCCAAATCGGGAAACTCGGGAAAACTCACAAACTCGGGTCCCGGAGGGCCGGACAAGACCTTGACAGAATACACGTCCGGACGCTGCAACTTGATGGTTTTACAAGCGCGGAGGGCCATCTGGGTCAAAATCGAGAAAGTCAGGAAAGTTGGTAAAACTCAAGAACTCGGGTCTCGGGCAGTCGATGAAACCTTGACGCAATACAGATTCAGATGGTGCAACATGATAGTTTTGCATGCGCGGATGGCCATCTGGGTCGAAGTCAAAAAGGTCGGTAAAACTCACGAACTCGGGTCCTGGGAGGCCAGATGGGACCTTGACGGAGTATACGTCCGAATGGTCCAACTTGATGGTTTTTCATGTGTGGATGGCCATCGGGGTCGAAATCCAGAAAGTTGACAAAGTTGGTAATACTCACGAACTCGGGTCCCGAGCGGTCGGATAGAGCCTTGACGCAATACAGGTTTGAATGGTGCAACTTGATGGTTTTGCATGCGTGGATGGCCATCTCGGTCGAAGTCGATGAAGTCGGTAAAACTCACGAACTCGAGTCCTGGGCGGCCGCACGGAACCTTAACGGAATACACGTCCGGACGGTGCAACTTGATGGTTTTGTATGCACGGATGGCCATCTAGGCTAGAATTTGGAAAGCCAAGTAAACTCATGAACTCGGGTCCTGGGACGCTGGACTGGACCTTGACGGAATACACGTTCGGATGGTGCAACTAAATTGTTTTGTACGCGCGATGGCCATCCAGGTCGAAATCGCGAAAGTCGGTAAAACTCATGAACTCGGGCCACATGCGACCGGATGGAACCTTGACAGAATACACGTTCATACGGTGCAGCTTGATGCTTTTGAATGTTCGGATGGCCATCTGGGTTAAAATCGGGAAAGTAGGGAAAGTCCTTAAAACTCACGAAATCGGGTTCCGGGTGGCCGGACTACGGAATATGCATCCGGATGGTGCAACTTGATGGTTTTGCATGTGCGGATGGCCATCTGGGTCAAAATTGGAGAACTCAGGGAAACTCACAAACTCGGGTCCCAGGTGGCCAGACAAGACCTTGACGGAATACACGTCCAGACGATGCAACTTGATGCTTTCGCATGCGTGGATGGCCATGTCAGTCCAAATCGAGAAAGTTGGTAAAACTCATGAACTCGGGTCCTGGGCGGTCGGACGGGACCATGATGGAATACATGTGCGTATGGTGCAACTTGATGGTTTTGCATGCGCGGATGACAATCTAGGTCAAAATCGAGAAAGTCGAAAAAGTGGGTAAAACTTACGAACTTGGGTCTCGGGCGGCTGGATGGGGCCTTGATGGAATACACGTCCGGACGGTTCAACTTGATGGTTTTGAATGCGCGGATGGTCATCTATGTCAAAATTGGGAAAGTCAGGAAAATTCATGAACTCGGGTCCCGGGACGCCGGACTCGACCTTGATGGAATAAACATTCATATGGTGCAACTGGAAGGTTTTGCATTCGCAGATTGCCATCTGAGTCAAAATCGGGAAAGTCGGTAAAACTCACTAACTCGGGTACCGAGCGACCGGACTGGACCTTGACGTAATACTCGTTCGGACGGTGCAATTTGATGGTCTTGCATGCGTGGATCGCAATCTGGGTTGAAATCAGGAAATTCAATAAAACTCACTAACTCGGGTCACGAGCGACCAGACGGGACCTTGAAGGAATACACATTCAGACAGTGCAACTTGATGGTTTAGCATGCGCGGATGGCCATCTGGCTTGAAATCAGGAAAGTCGGCAAAACTCACGAACTCGGGTCCTGGGTGGCCGGACGGGACCTTGATGGAATACACATGCGGATGGTGCAACTTGATGGTTTTGCATGTGCGGATGGCATCTGGGTAAAAATCTGGAAAACTCGGGAAAATTCACAAACTTGGGTCCCGGGCGGACGGACAAGACCTTGACGCAATACACGTCCGGACAGTGCAACTTGATGGTTTTACAAGCGCGGAGGGCCATCTGTGTCAAAAATGAGAAAGTCGGGAAAGTTGGTAAAACTCAAGAACTCGGGTCCCGGGCAGTCGGATGGAACCTAGACGGAATACAGGTTCGGATGGTGCAACTTGATAGTTTTTGCATGCGCGGATGGCCATCTGGGTCGAAGTCGAGAAAGTCGGTAAAACTTACGAACTCGGGTCCTGGGAGGCTGAACGGGACCTTGACGGAGTAGACGTCTGGATGGTCCAACTTGATGGTTTTTCATGCGTGGATGGCCATCAGGGTCAAAATCAGGAAAGTCGAGAAAGTCGGTAAAACTCACGAACTCGGGTCCCAGGCGGACGGACGGAACCTTAACGGAATACACGTCCGCACGGTGCAACTTGATGGTCTTGCATGCGCAGATGGCCATCTATGTCGAAATTTGGAAAGCCAAGAAAACTCACGAACTTGGGTTCTGGGACGTCGGACAGGACATTGACAAAATACACGTTTAGATGGTGCAACTAAATGGTTTTGCATGCACGATGGTCATCCGGGCCAAAAATCGTGAAAGTCGGTAAAACTCACGAACTCGGTTCCTGTGCGACCGGACGGGACCTTGACGGCATACACGTTCTGACGGTGCAACTTGATAGTTTTGCATGCTCGGATGGCCATCAGGGTTGAAATTGGGAAAGTAGGGAAACTCGGGAAAACTCACGAAATCGGGTCCCGGTTGGCCAGATGGGATCTTGACGGAATACATGTACTGATGATGCAACTTGATAGTTTTGCATGCGCGGATGGCTATCGGGGTCAAAATCGGGAAACTCGGGAAAACTCACAAACTCGGGTCCCCGACGGCCGGACAAGACCTTGAGGGAACACACATCCAGATGGTGCAACTTGATGGTTTTACAAGCGTGGAGGGCCATCTGGGTCAAAATCGAGAAAGTCGGGAAAGTTGGTAAAACTCAAGAACTCAGGTCCCGGGCAGTCCAATGGAACCTTGACAGAATACAGGTTCGGATGGTGCAACTTGATGGTTTTACATGCAGGATGGCCATCTGGGTCGAAGTCGAGAAAGTCGGTAAAACTCACAAACTCGGGTCCCGGGAGGCCGGACGGGACCTTGACGGAGTAGACGTCTGGATGGTCCAACTTGATGGTTTTTTATTCATAACAGCCATCAGGGGTCAAAATCAAGAAAGTCGGTAAAACTCATGAACTCGGGTCCCGGGCAACGGGACGAAACCTTAACGGAATACACGTCCGGACGGTGCAACTTGATGGTTTTGTATGCGCGGATGGCCATCTAGGCCGGAATTTGCAAAGTCAAGAAAACTCATTAACTTGGATCCTGGGACGCCGGACTAAACCTTGACGGAATACACGTTCAGATGGTGCAACTAAATTGTTTTGCATGCGCGATGGCCATCCGGGTGAAAATCGCGTAAGTCGGTAAAACTCAAGAACTCGGGTCCCGGGAGGCAGGACGGGACCTTGATAGAGTAGACGTCCGGATGGTCCAACTTGATGGTTTTTCATGCATGGATGGCCATCGGGATTGAAATTGGGAAAATCAAGAAAACTCATAAACTCGGGTCTCGGGACGCCGGACTGGACCTTGACGGAATACATGTTCAGATGGTGCGACTATAAGGTTTTGCATTTGCGGATGGCCATCTGAGTCAAAATCGGAAAGTCGGTAAAACTCACTAACTCGGGTACCGAGCGACCGGATGGGACCTTGACGGAATACACGTTCGGACGGTGCAATTTGATGGTTTTGCATGCGCGGACCTCCATCTGGGTGGAAATCAGGAAAGTCGGTAAAACTCACAAACTCGGGTCTTGGGTGGCCGGACGGGACCTTGACGGAATACGCATCCGGGCGGTGCAACTTGATGGTTTTGCATGCAGGGATTGCCATCTGGGTCGAAATCGGAAACTCGTGAAAACTCACAAACTCGGGTCCCGGACAGCCAGACAAGACCTTGACAGAATACACGTCCGTACTGTGCAACTTGATGGTTTTGCAAGCACGGAGGGCCATCTGGGTCAAAATTGAGAAAGTCGGGAAAGTTGGTAAAATTCACGAACTCGGGTCCCGGGCGGTCGGATGGAACCTTGACGGAATACAGGTTCGGAGCAACTTTATGGTTTTGCATGCGTGGATAGCCATCTGGGTCGAAGTCGAGAAAGTCGGTAAAACTCACGAACTCAGGTCCCAGGAGGTCGGACGGGACCTTGAGGAGTAGACATCCGGATGGTCCAACTTGATGGTTTTTCATTCGTGGATGGCCATCGGGGTCAAAATTGGGAAAGTCGAGAAATTCGGTAAAACTCACGAACTCGGGTCCCGAGCGGACGGACAGAACCTCAACGGAGTACACGTCCGGATGGTGCAACTTGATGGTTTTGCATGCGCGGATGGCCATCTGGGTCGAAATCGGGAAACTCGGCAAAACTTACAAACTCGGGTCCCGTGCGGCCACACAAGACCTTGACAGAATACACATCCGGACGATGCAACTTGATGCTTTTGCATGCGCAGATGACCATGTGGGTCTAAATCCGGAATGTTGGTAAAACTCATGAACTCGGGTCTCAGGCGGTCGGACGGGACCTTGATGAATACACGTGCAGATGGTGCAACTTGATGGTTTTGCATGCGCGGATGGCCATCTGGGTCGAAATCGAGAAAGTCGGAAAATTCGGTAAAACTCACGAACTTGGGTCTTTCTCGGGCGGCTGGATGAAGCCCAAATGGAATACATGTCCGGACGGTTCAACATGATGGTTTTGCATGCGCGGATGGTCATCTGGGTCGAAATTGGGAAAGTCAAGAAAACTCATGAACTCGGGTCCCTGGATGCCGAACTAGACCTTGACGGAATGCACGTTCAGATGGTGCAACTGGAAGGTTTTGCATTCGCGGATGGCCATCTTAGTCAAAATCGGGAAAGTCGGTAAAACTCACTAACTAAGGTACCGAGCGACCGAACGGGACCTTGACGGAATACACGTTTGGACGGTGCAATTTGATGGTTTTGTATGCGCGGACCGCCATCTTGGTTGAAATCAAGAAAGTCGGTAAAATCACTAACTCGGGTCCCGAGCGACCGGACGGGACCTTGACAGAATACACGTTCGGACAGTGCATATTGATGGTTTTCCATGCGCGGATGGCCATCTGGGTTGAAATAAGGAAAGTCGGCAAAACTCACGAAATCGGATCCCGGGTGGCCGGACGGGACTTTTGCGGAATACACATGTGGACGGTGCAACTTGATGGTTTTGCATGTGCGGATGGCCATATGGGTCAAATTCGGGAAACTCGGGAAAACTCACAAACTCGGGTCCTGGGCGGTCGGACAAGACCTTGACGGAATACACGTACGGACGGTGCAACTTGATGGTTTTGCACGCGTGAAGGGCCATCTGGGTCAAAATCAAGCAACAACAACAACAACAACCAAACCTTCATCCCAAGCATGTTGGGGTCGGCTAGACATGAACCCAATATCAATGAAGTAAAAGAGAGGAAGAGATATAAGAACAAGGAAAAAAAGAAAAAAGAAAAAAAAGAAAAAAAAAGAAAAAAAAGAAAAAAAAAAAAGAAAAAACAAGACTACGATTCTGGCACATGAATTGCTACTTTCCATGCGGTCCTATCATGAGCTAAGTCTCTGGATACATTCCAATCCCTCAAATCTCGTTTTACCGCCTCCTCCCAGGTCAACCTTGGTCGTCCTCTACCCCTCCTAATATTTTCTCTACCTCTTAACATCCCACTGTTAACTGGTGCTTCTGGAGGTCTCCGTTGGATATGTCCAAACCACCTAAGTCGATGTTGGACTAACTTCTCTTCAATCGGCGCCACCCCTACCCTATCACGAATCGCCTCATTCCTTATTCGGTCTCTTCTCGTGTGCCCACACATCCACTGTAGCATGCGCATCTCTGCGACAGTCATTTGTTGGACATGTTGCCGTTTAGTTGGCCAACATTCTGCCCCATAGAGCATCGCGGGTCTGATCACCGTCCTACAGAACTTAGCTTTAGCTTTTGTGGGACTTTCCTATCACATAGGATTCCAGAGGCTTGTCGCCATTTCATCCACCCTACCTTGATCCTGTGGCAAACATCCTCATCAATATCGCCATTGCTTTGTAACATTGATCCTAAGTATCGGAAAGAGTCCCTTCTAGATACTATTTGTCCTTGTAGACTAACATTTCCCTCTTCACGACCAACACCACTAAAGTCACACCTCATATACTTGGTTTTGGTCCTACTAAGTCTAAACCCCTTGGACTCTAAGGTTTGTCTCCATAACTCTAATTTCTTATCAACACCATCTCTAGTTACATCTACCAGCACTACATCATCAGCAAAGAGCATGCACCAAGGGATATCCCCTTGTATATCCTTCGACACCTCATCCATCACCAAGGAAAAGATGTATGGGCTCAAAGCTGATCCTTGATGTAGTCCTACCGTGATAGGAAATGCATCAGTCTCACTATCACTTACACGCACACTTGTCCTAACATTATTGTACATATCCTTGATAAGGGTAATATACTTTATTGGCACTTTATGTTTCTCTAGTGCCCACCACATGACTGACTTTGGTATCTTGTCGTACGCCTTCTCTAAGTCAATGAACACTATATGCAAGTCCTTCTGCTCCCTATATCTCTCCATAAGCTGACGAAGCAAGAAAATCGCCTCCATTGTAGACCTCCCAGGCACCAAACTGGTTTTTAGTGACATTGGTCACTTTCCTCAGGCGGTGTTCAGTCACTCTCTCCCAAAGCTTCATAGTATGACTCATAAGCTTAATACCTCGATAATTAGTACAACTTTGAATATCTCCTTTATTTTTGAAGATAGGTACTAATATATTTTTCCTCCATTCTTCAGGAATCTTGTTTGACCGAAAAATGTGGTTGAATAGCTTTGTGAGCCATACTATTGCCACGTCCCCAAGACATCTCCACAACTCAATAGGGACATCGTCAGGGCCGAGGGCCTTTCCTGCTTTCATCCTTTTTAAGGCCTCCTTAACCTCAAACCCTTGTATCCTCCACACGAACCGCCTGTTGGAGTCATCAAAGGAGTCATCCAACTCAACCATAGTGCTCCCATTCCCATCATTGAATAGCCCATTAAAGTAATCACGCTATCTATTCTTAATCTCTTCATCCTTCACTAGAATGTGGTCAATCTCATCTTTGATGCATTTAACTTGATTGAGATCCCTCATCTTTCTCTCATGGATTTTTGCTACCTTGTATATGTCCTTTTCACCTTCTTTTGTCTCTAGTCTCTCATATAACTTATCATAGGCCTGTCCTCTTGCCTTACTCACAACCCGCCTTGCATTCTTCTTAGCCTCTTTGTACTTAAGCATGTTGCTTGCGCTTCTATCATTATGCCAACTCTTGTAACACTCCTTCTTCTCCTTAATGGCCTTTTGTACATCCTCATTCCACCACCAAGTTTCTTTATCTACAAGTTTCTTTCTCTTTGTCACATCGAACACCTCACTAGCTACCTTCCTAATGCAAGATGCCATCTTCATCCACATACTATCTGCATCTCCATTTTCTGCCCAGGGTCGTTCTGTGATCACCTTATTTTTAAAGGATTCTTGTGATTCTCCCTTCAACTTCCACCACTTTGTTCTTGTGATTTTGACACCTTTGTCCCGCAAAGAACATGTATGGAAGCGAAAGTCAGCTACCACAAGCTTATGTTGTGTCACAACACACTCCCCGGGGATCACCTTACAATCTAGACACTCCCGTCTATCCTTTCTCCTAGTGAGGACAAAGTCAATCTGGCTAGAGTGTTGGGCATTACTAAAGGTCACTAGGTGAGATTGCCTCTTCCTAAAGAGGGTGTTAGCTATCAACAGATCATAGGCTACGACAAAGTCTAGGATGTCCTTACCCTCTTGATTTCTATCGCCGCATCCAAAACCTCCATGTACTCCCTCAAATCCTAGGTTAGTTGCACCCACATGACCATTGAGATCTCCCCCTATGAGGAGTTTCTCGGTTATCGGTACACTACTAACCATATCCTCCAAGTCCTCCCAAAATTGCCTCTTAGCACTCATGTTGAGCCCAACTTGTGGGGCATAAGCACTAATGACGTTCAAGACAATGTCCCCAATTACTATCTTGATTAGGATGATCCTATCCCCTCATCTTCAAACATCCACTACTCCATCCTTAAGACTCATATCTATTAGAACACCTACGCCATTCCTAGTCCAGCCGAACCAGAATACCAAAGCTTGAAACCGGTATTCTCGACTTCTCTCACCTTTTGACCCGCCCATCTAGTCTCTTGTACACAAAGGATATTTACTCGTCTCCTAATGACAACATCTACTAACTGACGTAGCTTCCCCGTCAAGGATCCTACATTCCAACTACCCACCCGAAATCTATGTTCCTCGGCTAGCTTCCTTACGCTTTGCACCCGTCGAGTAAGATGCAAAGATCCTTGCTCACTTATCACTACATCCGGGCGATGATGTAGCGCGCCACTAAGGTGGTGGCGATCCGTCCCTTGCTCATTTAACACCATACCCGGGTTCTGATATGGCGCGCCACTAAGGCGGTGGCGACCCGGCCCTTGCCCACTTAACACCATACCCGGGTTTCTATATGGCGCGTCGCTAAGAGGGTTACGCCCCAACGAATTTCTATTGGGTTTCATTTCCATGAGAAATGGCTAAGTGTAGTTGTTGGCTCGCCAAGCCTATCACAACCCCTCCTCCTTTACCCGGGCTTGGGACCGGCTATGTCATTACAACATAGGCGGAGTTCTAGGTCAAAATCAAGAAAGTCAAGAAAGTTGGTAAAAACTCACGAACTCGGGTCCCAGGCAGTTCGATGGGACCATGACGGAATACAGGTTCAGATGGTGCACCTTAATGGTTCTGCATGCGCGGATGGCCATTTGAGTCAAAATCGGGAAAGTCGGTAAAACTTACTAACTTTGGTACCGAGCGACCGGACGGGACCTTGACGGAATACCCGTTCGGACGGTGCAATTTGATGGTTTTGCATGCGCGGTTCGCCATTTGGGTTGAAACCAGGAAAGTTGGTAAAACTCACTAACTTGGGTCCCGAGCGACCGGATGGGAGCTTGATGGAATACACGTTCAGACAGTGCAATTTGATGGTTTTGCATGCGCGGATGGCCATCTGGGTTGAAATCAGGAAAGTCGGGAAAACTCACGAACTCGGATCCCGGGTGGCCGGACGGGACCTTGACGGAATACACATCCGGACGGTGCAACTTGATGGTTTTGCATGTGCGGATGGCCATCGGGGTCGAAATCAGAAAATTCAGGAAAACTCACAAACTCGGGTCCTAGACGGCCGGACAAGACCTTGACGAAATACACGTCTGGACGGTGCAACTTTATGGTTTTGCAAGCGAGGAGGGCCATCTGGGTCAAAATCGAGAAAGTCAGGAAAGTTGGTAAAACTCACAGACTTGGGTCCTTGGTGGTCGGATGGAACCTTGACGAAATACAGGTTCGGATGGTGCATCTTGATGGTTTTGCATGCGCAGATGGCCATGTGGATTGAAGTCGAGAAAGTAGGTAAAACATACGAACTTGGGTCCCTAGAGGCTAGCCGGGACCTTGACAGAGCAGACGTTCTGATGGTCCAACTTGATGGTTTTTTATGCGTGGATGGCCTTCGGGGTCAAAATCGGGAAAGTCGAGAAAACTCACAAACTCGGGTCCCGGGCGGACGGACGGAACCTTAATGGAATACACGTTCAGACGGTGCAACTTGATGGTTTTGCATGCGCGGATGGGGTCAAAATTTGGAAAGTCAAGA
This sequence comes from Neostapfia colusana, assembly GCA_030760725.1. Lineage (NCBI taxonomy): Eukaryota > Viridiplantae > Streptophyta > Magnoliopsida > Poales > Poaceae > Neostapfia > Neostapfia colusana. The sequence continues at coordinate 103,717,464 of JASWHV010000002.1, read as the reverse complement.
AAATTTATGAACTCGGGCCCCGTGACGCCGGACTGGACCTTGATGGAATAAACGTTCAGATGGTGCAACTGGAAGGTTTTGCACTCGCGGATGGTCATCTGATTCAAAATCAGGAAAGTCGGTAAAACTCACTAACTCGGGTATCGAGCGACCGGATGGCACCTTCATGGTTTCGCATGCGCGGATCGCCATCTTGGTTTAAATCAGGAATGTTGGTAAAACATACTAACTTGGATCCCGAGCGACCGGACAGGACCTTAACGGAATACACATTCGGACAGTGCAATTTGATGGTTTTGCATGCGCGGATGACCGTCTGGGTTGAAATCAGGAAAGTCGGCAAAACTCACGAACTCGTGTCCCGGGTGGCCGGACGGGACCTTGACGGAAAACACATCTGGATGGTGCAACTTGATGGTTTTGCATACGCGGATTGCCATCTGGGTCAAGATCGGGAAACTCGGGAAAACTCACAAACTCGGGTCCTAGACGGCCGGACAAGACCTTGACGGAATACACATCCGGACGATACAACTTGATGCTTTCGCATGCGCGGATGGCCATCTAGATCAAAATCGAGAAAGTCGGAAAAGTTGGTAAACTCGAGAACTCGGGTCTCGGGTAGTCGGATGGAACCTTGACGCAATAGTGATTCGGATGGTGCAACTTGATGGTTTTGCGTCCGCGGATGGCCATCTGGGTCGAAGTCAAAAAAGTCAATATACTCACGAACTCGGGTCTTATGAGGCCGGACGGGACCTTGACGGAGCAGACGTCCGGATGGTCCAAATTGATGGTTTTTCATGCATGGATGGCCATCAGGGTCGAAATCCGGAAAGTCGACAAAGTCGGTAAAACTCACGAACTCGGGTCCCGGGCGGCCGGACGAAACCTTAACGGAATATATGTCCGGACGGTGCAACTTGATGGTTTTGCATGCACGGACGTCCATCTAGGTCGAAATTTAGAAAGTCAAGAAAACTCATGAACTAGGGGCCAGGGACGCCGGACTGGACGTTGACGGAATACACATTCAGATGGTGCAACTAAATGGTTTTGCATGCGCGATGGCCATCCAGGTCGAAATCGCGAAAGTATGTAAAACTCACGAATTCGGGTCACGTGCGACCGGACGGGACCTTGACGGAATACACGTTCGGACAGTGCAACTTGTTGGTTTTGCATGCTCGGATCGCCATCTGGATTGAAATTGGGAAAGTTGGGAAACTTGGGAAAACTCACAAAATCGGGTGCCGGGTGGCCGGACGGGATCTTGATGGAATACATGTCCGGACGGTGCAACTTGATTGTTTTGCTAGCGCGGAAGACCATCCGGGTCAAAATCGAGAAAGTTGAGAAAGCTGGTAAAACTCACGAACTCGGGTCCCGGGCGGTCGGATGGAACTTTGAGGCAATACAGGTTTGAATGGTGCAACTTGATGGTTTTGCATGCGTGGGTGGCCATCTGGGTCGAAGTCGAGGAAGTCGGTAAAACCCACAAACTCAGGTCCCGGGCGGCCGGACGGAACCTTAACGGAATACACGTCCGGACGGTGCAACTTGATGGTTTTGTATGCGTGGATGGCCATCTAGGCTGGAATTTGGAAAGCCAAGAAAACTCATGAACTTGGGTCCTGGGACGCCGGACTGGACCTTGACGGAATATACGTTCGGATGGTGCAACTAAATTGTTTTGCATGCGCGATGGCCATCCGGGTCGAAATCATGAAAGTCGGTAAAACTCACGAACTCGGGTCATGTGCGATCGGATGGAACCTTGATGGAATACACGTTCAGACGGTGCAGCTTGATGCTTTTGAATGTTCGGATGGCCATCTGGGTTGAAATCAGGAAAGTAGGGAAAGTCAGTAAAACTCACGAAATCGGGCCCCGGGTGGTCGGACGGGATTTTGACGGAATACACGTCCGGATGGTGCAACTTGATGGTTTTGCATGCGCGGATGGCCATCTGGGTCGAAATCAGAAAACTCGGGGAAACTCACAAATTCAGGTCCCGGGTGTCCAGACAAGACCTTGACGGAATACACGCCCAGACGATGCAACTTGATGCTTTCGCATGCGGTGGCCATGTGGGTCCAAATGAAGGAAGTTGGTGAAACTCATGAAATCGGTTCTTGGGCGGTCCGACGGGACCATGATGGAATACACGTGCGTATGGTGCAACTTGATGGTTTTGCATGTGCTGATGGCCATCTAGGTCGAATCGAGGAAGTCAAAAAAGTCAGTAAAACTTTCGAACTTGGGTCTCGGGTGGCTGGACGGGGCCTTGATGGAATACACGTCCGGACGGTTCAACTTGATTGTTTTGAATGCGCGGATGGTCATCTGGGTCGAAATTGGGAAAGTTAGGAAAACTCATGAACTCGGGTCCCGGGACGCCGGACTGGACCTTGATGGAATAAAAGTTCAGATGGTGCAACTGGAAGGTTTTGCATTTGCGTATGGCCATCTGTGTCAAAATCGGGAAAGTCAGTAAAAGTCACTAACTCGGGTACCGATCGACCGGACGGGACCTTGACGAAATACTTGTTTGGGCGGTGCAATTTGATGGTCTTGCATGCGCGGATCACAATCTGGGTTAAAATAAGGAAATTCGGTAAAACTCACTAACTCGGGTCACGAGCGACCGGACGGGACCTTGAAGGAATACACATTCGGACAGTGCAACTTGATGGTTTACCATGCGTGGATGGCCATCTGGCTTGAATTCAGGAAAGTCGGCAAAACTCACGAACTCGGGTCCCGGGTGGCCGGACGGGACCTTGACGGAATACACATCCGGACGGTGCAACTTGATTGTTTTGCATGTGCGGATGGCCATCTGGGTAAAAATCAGGAAACTCGGGAAAACTCACAAACTTGGGTCCCGGACGGACGGACAAGACCTTGACGGAATACACGTCCGGACGGTGCGACTTTATAGTTTTACAAGCACGGAGGGCCATCTGTGTCAAAAATGAGAAAGTCGGGAAAGTTGGTAAAACTCAAGAACTCGGGTCCTGGGCAGTCGGATGGAACCTAGACGGAATACAGGTTCGGATGGTGCAACTTGATAGTTTTTGCATGCGCGGATGGCCATCTAGGTCGAAGTCAAGAAAGTCGGTAAAACTTACGAACTCGGGTCCTGGAGGCCGGACGGGACCTTGATGGAGTAGACGTCCGGATGGTCCAACTTGATGGTTTTCCATACGTGGACGGCCATCGGGGTCAAAATCAAGAAAGTCGAGAAAGTCGGTAAAACTCACAAACTCAGGTCCCGAGCCACCGGACGGAACCTTAATGGAATACACGTCCGGATGGTGTAACTTGATGGTTTTGTATGCACGGATGGCCATCTAGGCCGGAATTTTGAAAATCAAGAAAACTCATGAACTCGGGTCCTGGGACGCTAGACTTGACCTTGTCGGAATACACGTTCGGATGGTGCAACTAAATTGTTTTGCATGCGCGATGGCCATCCGGGTCAAAATTGTGAAAGTCGGTAAAACTCACAAACTAGGGTCCCGTGCGACCGAATGAGACCTTAACGGAATACACGTTCAGGGTGCAACTTGATGGTTTTGCATGCTCAGATGGCCATCAGGGTTGAAATTGGGAAGGTAAGGAAACTCAGGAAAACTCACGAAATCGGGTCCTGGGTGGCCGGACGGGATCTTGAAGGAATACACGTCCGGATGGTGTAACTTGATAATTTTGCATGCGCGGATGACCATCTGGGTTGAAATCGGGAAACTCGGGAAAACTCACAAACTCGGGTCCCGGGTGGCCAGACAAGACCTTGAAGGAATACACGTCCAGACGATACAACTTGATGCTTTCGCATGCACGGATAGTGTAAGGGCCTCAGTTTTTGACACTCATTTGCAGTGTTCATCACCACACCACACACCTCATTTGAGGAAAAATGATGAACACAAATAAAGAGCAAGTAACAATTATCAACATGCTCATTAGGGAACAAACTCACACATTGCAAAAGTGGTACTTCCCACATGTGATATAGATGGGCTGGACATATGAAAACTCCTACACTTTGCTAAGGATGTCCATGCCAAGTTTCACCCAAATTCAAAACATTTTTGAGGTCATCTTGGGTGTAGATAGGAAAGGGGCAGTTTGAAAACATATTCAAATTCAAACTGTTTTCACCCACTGAATTTAAAAGTGGAAGGCATATTCTTGCTCAGCACATTTTTGTGAGCTCACACACCAATTTTCACTCCATTTGGAGTTGATCTTGACATGAGCTAAGGGGGAGAAATTCAAACTTTATTTGAATTTCAAACTGCACTTGTGCTGAAATTCATTCAAACCAAACCTCATTTGAACTTTGATCAATTCAAATGGCTCTTGGGTGAATAATTTGAGTTGCCAAGGGTAGAATAGGGTTCACTGTTTACCACAGCTGTTAGGAATAAATTTCAGAGGTTAAAAGAGGAGTGGGACCCACATGTCAGCCTCAGCCTCAAAGCAAACCGACTGAACCACAGTTCAGTCGGTTCCCGGCTGTTGTGCGCGCGCGCCACCGAAGGGGGCAGCCGGCGCCAGCTCCTGCTGCGTGCCCCAAGCCGGAGACCGGCCGACCGGCCTATTTATTCCCTCCCCGGCGTGCTTCAGTCGCCATTCCCCGAGCTGCCGACGTGCACGATCCATTTCTCCACTGCCATCACCGGCGCTCGAGTTCCTGCTGGATCGAGCTGATCGCAGCTTCCTCTGTCCATTCCAAGGTCCCAGCAAGGTACTAGCAACCATCCTCCATCCTTTCCATTGATAGAAATCGATTGAAACCGAGTGATATCGGCTGTGCCGAAAGATCAAACTCGGAACTGGAAACCGCCGCACCTCGGGCTCTCGTGGACAGCCCAACCTGGGCGTTGTCACGCCCGAGCCAAGGCACCCTTGGACGCGCAAGTGATCGGTGCTGCTCATCCCCGAGCCACAGCTCGAGTGGTTGCTCACCGGCGGCGAATTTCCACTTTTCCCCTTTCTGTGTGCAGAACGACCTTCGGGTACGATTCTGTTTAATTCGTGCTCTAGAAAAGGATTAGAGGGCCTCAGGCCACTCCCACACGAACTAGACACGGTGACGCACAAGTTGCCTTCACAACTCTGGGCCGGAGAACTTCTGTGCCCGGCGTAATTCAAGGTCTACTAATGGCGGAACGCACGGGGGGTATCGGGCGCACGGTGAGGACCTATTTCGGGCCTTCCCCGAGCTGCCCCGAGTTCATGTCGACCTTCTCTGAGGTCCACTGATGCTCCCCGACCGATTTCCCAAGTAGCTGAGGCACTAGGAGCATCAGCCGACATGGCCGAAGTCGTTCCGATATGGCGGCTCGTCGCCGACCATGCTCCGGCCGTTGTCATGAGCAGCTGACCCTCGGATCATGTTCCCCAAGTAAAAGTAGGCAGGGGCGGCCAGAATCAAGAAGTTTGGAGCTGTACAGCAGCCAGCGGCGAGCTCTCCGACGAGGTCCCTCGGCGGCGGAGCGCGGGTGTCGCGAGGTTGAAGAAGGGGGTGGACCCCAGCTGTCAGCGGCCGATATTTTGAATCGGGATCCGGCTGCGGCCGGGATCGGGTGTGCTGGCGCGCAAAAGCCTTGTGGGCCGCGGTGTGCTGTCGCTTCAGCGTGCGACGCGTGTCCCCTGGGCCCACGCGCGAGTTTAAACTTTTCCCCGATTTTCAGATTTCCTTCAAACTTCAAATCCTTATAACTTTGGCTAGAAAGCTCCAAATTGAGTGAACCAAATTTTGCTGGATTCAGCTCTCTGAGTATTTTCCAGAAAATCAAGTTTCACTTCATGAAATTCCTTAATTCTCCAGAATTAATTCCTTAAAGTTTAAACTGTTAGGAATTTTAACTGGAGAATCCTTTGGAGAAAAATCCTGAAATTTTTCTGGGATGTTCACCAAAATATCCTTGAACTACCATAAAAATTTCAGATCCATTTGAGCTCATTTAGTCCACCTAATGGTGTGATTAGTAAAACTGTTCCAGAGAAAATAGAAAATGTTCAGAAACATTTTCAGAATTTTCTCTGAAATTGTTTAGCTCATATCTTTAGTTAGAGACTTCCAAATTAAGTAAGACCAACTCCATTAGAACCCTCTGAAAATCTAGTTTTCAGAAAGTCATAGTTTGTCTCATGAAAATCCTTAGAATACCCTAAAAGCCTGTAATTAAGGTCAAGGACATAATTAATTGTGGAGGGCTCAATTGAGCTTTGCTGCAACTAAAACTTGACCAAGTCTCTGTTTAGGTTGTATCCAAACCACAGTAAAAGTTTCACAGTCATTAGGTCTGTCTAGCAAAAGTTATAGACTTCACAACTTCCAACTTAATACAAATGCATTAACTTAATACATACATTGTTCTTATCATGTAGTCGCTAAGGTCGAGGAGGAACCCGAAGTCCTAGACTTCGTTACTCCGGAGGAACAGCTAGCCTACGACCAAGAGCAGCAAGGCAAGCCCCGGTTTGCATTAACCATTTTATAAATTTTTATTGTTTTGAGCACATACTTGTTTTCTTTATGTTGTGCATCAGAGTCTTGTTTGGAAACCCCACTGCATAGCCAAGAAAACCATGGGTTGGGGTTTAGGATTGCAAACCCCGTTAGCCACTGCATTGCTAGGATAGAGTAGGATTCGGTACAAGTCGAGTAGTTGGAACTACTCGCGAGAATAGGCTAGAGGCACATTGCTCGGGTAGAGATAGCACATGAAACACATGGCAAGAAAATGAGACCAAGCGGAGAGTAAGGGCAGCAGGACTTTGGGGCCTGTGTGCTGTAGCTCCGCTTGTGTCGATTGAGGACCGAGCCGTGTGCGGGCCTGTTGAACAAGCTAGAACAGTACCGAAGACCTACCGGCTATATGGGAACCGGGAAACTGATGTAACTCGGGTAGCTGGGTATTGAGGCATTGCCCGTCGTTCAGAGGGTAGGTTGAGAGCTCGAGGTGTAAATCAGCTGGCGGCACAGAGATGCGCGTGCAGGGACCTCTTGCTCGGGACGATGGGACCGGTTCAATATTTGGCTAACGGGTGAAAGGTAGTCGCGTACGGCGTCCGTGATGGTTGTTGTAGGCAACATCGAGTACGGGCGTACGTGACGGGTTGTTCGGGTAATCCCTGCAGGTGTAAATCGATTATAATCGCCGTCCCTCGCGGTCAGTGAGTACCACTTGTTCACTGTACCGTGACGTAGAAAGAACAGGCTAGTTACATGTTAAAATGTTGCTGATTGAAAGATGGACATTGATTGTTAATGATATGCTGTAGCTTAGAGCTAACTAAAGTTCTTTTCAACTTTGGGCAAAGTACATGAGAGAAATGCGTTTCTTGTTTGATTGCGGCTCTCTCATGTACCTTCGCGTAAGGTTCTCCACAACCTGCTGCTAAAACTTGAAAGTAAGGTTCTACTAATTAGGCGAGTCCTTGCAAATGATTTTACCTCATGTAACCCATTACCCTCATGTAGAAGTTCCATGTTTAGGTGAGACGGGTCAGACTTGCTGAGCCTTCGTGCTCACTGCTTGTGTTTGAAGCTTTTGCAGGGTTCTATGAGGAAGGGACTCCCGAAGAGGAGACGGAACCCCAGGAGGGGAACCCCGTCGAGTGGGAGTCGTGCACGCCGCAGAGTTAGTGTGCGTGTGTGCTAGCAAGGACACGTTCGAGGGCTGAACGTGCACTTGATGCTTAGTCTACGCCCGCGAGTGTGGACTAAACTTATTTTGATGTAAACATGTTAATAAACTTGTTTATGTAATAAAGCTTCCGCTTCCGCTTTGTACCTTTGACGTGTGTTATACGGTGCTGTGCAACGCAGTACCCCTCAGCGTGATCCTGGCTCGACAGGACCAGTGGGGTCATGTCAGCGTGGTATCAGAGCTCGCTTGAGGTTTAACACAGTACAAAGGTCTTCTTTTTCAAAAATCCAGTGAGGAACGAGTTAGTAGCCCGTATAAGGATGTTATTAGTATATAGAAAGTGGCTTATTAACTTATTTGTTATGTCGGAAAATCGTGCATCTCGGGACGTTCATGTCTTGGGGGGTGCACGTAAGCGCTGTCCACCAGTGCGCACAAGCTGAAGGGTGGAGCCCCACGGGTGGCAGGTAACCCGACCCGCTTTGATATCCTCTACGACTCTTCATGTCGTTTGGGGTATTCGAGCAACGTCTGTCCCTGGCGTGCGTGGTGCAACATGGGAGACCCCGTCACGTGGTCTGAAACGTGAACACGTAACTCAAGGCGTGTTTGGCTTGAGAACATCCGGGCGAGTGATGACGGCCGGGTGTACAAACTGTATGGATTCCGGGCTCGGTGTGCAGCCGAGTCTGATGATTGGTTGAATTTCTGCAGGTAGCCTTACCACGAAACGGTAGACGTGTAGCATCCGTGTGCGAGTGACGAGTAGTGCCACTGAACTAACGAAGCCGGCTAAATCCGGTATAGGTTTTTCCTTTGTGAGGACGTAGTACCGACATGATCTGGTGACGCCTCGACGTCACACCCAACTAAATGAACAACTTCATTTAAAAACTTGAAGGTTTGATCCAAAGTAGTAAAACTTGATGTAACTCCTTCCCTTGAACAGGATATTCAAAGTTAATAAGTTTTCAACTTATAGGATGTTAAGGACAGAGCACTCTGTTTTCAGCTAAATCAAGGCTGAAGTTAATCAGAGGTTAGAGGTTGAGTTCTTTCGAGGTTGGGATCGTATGATACATTTCTGGAAAGCTTTGGAGGAGCTTTACAACTTTTCTGTTGAGTTCCAGAGGTGTTTCATCCCTTAACCACTCGAAAAATGCAGTAGAGTTGAAACTGTCCAGAAAACAGGACGGAGCAAAGACTCTCTGTAGACTCTCTGTAAATTAAGCATAACTTCCTGCATAAAAATCCAAAAATAGAAAATGAGGTAGTTCTGGAAAGCTTATGAGATGGGTTACAACTTTGTAACAGAAAGTTTTGTCAGATTAGGAACAGAATTAACTGGAATTCTTGGATCAAATCAGTACCTAAGGCAGGGAGGTGCTGTCCAATTGTTTCCAGAAATTCTGTTAACTTTGACATCTCATAACTTTTGAACCAGAGCAGATCTTAGGCCAACCAAATACTTTCTGGAAAGCTATTGAAGTTAACTTTAACTTTGATGTTGAGCTCCAGGACTGGTTTTGCTTTTAACCTGGCCTAAATCAGATTGTTATGGAAACTGGTCAGGGCTGTCATGGGAACAGCAGATCAGCAGTCAAATTTGTTTAAAAATTTGAACTATGTTTCCAAGTGTTAAGGGTTCAATGACATATCTTATGTTATAACTCAATGGTTTACTGTTTAAATAAATATTTGACATTTCTCAAATATATTTTTACAGATGGCAGCAGATAAACGGTTGGAGAACGGGTGGGTAGTTTCCCACTGCTCTGACCGTAGCGGCTACCCGGGAGCATTGTGGCTAATGCTCCAATATTTCGGGTACAACCAGATGCCGCAATACTTCGCCAAGGAAGAAGGCGAAGAGGGGAACAAGACGTGGACGATCCATGTCGAGGTTCCTGCAGGGCCTACGCCACCCGGTTGGGTGCCATTCACCGTCACGGTGAGAGGAAGACAACCGGAAGGGATGTGGCAAGTGGCAGCCCGTGACACTATGTCACGTTTCTGCCAACTACACGTACAGGCTATGGAGGGAACTCCATACGCACTCGTTCCGGTGGAGGGACGAGCTCAGCATGTGTGGGAAGAGAGGTACCTGGAGGCAACAGACCCGAATTGCCCAAGGTACAACCCCGCGGAGGCCAACCTCAGCCTCCAAATGAGGGCGGGAAACGCTGTGATGGACAGCCAAGCTGTTCATACGGAGCATCTCGCCACCAAGCTCAAGGAGAGCACAAGCCGTGGAGATCATTTTGAGAGTGCTCACAGTGCACTCCGTAATGTGCTCCTTCCGACGATCAAGCGACTGAATGAACAACACAATCAGTTGCGTTGTCTGAAGAAGGCAAAGAAGAAGAGCCGTGTTGACATTGCGGCGTTGCAAGAGCTGGTGCAGACCCTAACCCAGCAGAATGAGGACCTTGCTCAAGAGCGGGACGACGCTATTGAGGAAGGACAAGGCTGGGAAGAGGACTACAACCAGGCTATGGACGAGGTGCATGCATTGCAGGACCTCGTGCCCCCGGTATTGGGCATACCGGTAGTCTTGGGTCTTCCAGCCATGGGAGAACCTGGAATGGGAGAAGAGGTGGTAGACCCCGAGCCACCAGCAGAGGTACCGGAGGAGGACGACCCACAGGAGGTCGAGTTCTACTCCGAGTAGGGGGTTACGGTTGCCAAGTAGGGCAGCTAGGGTAGCGTAACCCAACTTTTGTAATCGGTGACATGTCGTGTAGACAGTAGCGTATGTATAGGTAGTGACGACATGAGCACGACTTCTCGGAGATCCGAGAATAATGTATCTTGTATAAAGTTTATGCTTTATCAATATATGTGAATGTTGTGCAAGTTAATCATGCGTCGCTTCAATACTTACTCCTGTTTATGGAATTTTGAGTAAGACATGTGCTAATTGCTGCTGTGTTGAATTTCAGAATGACGCGTACTCGTGCCAACCCCGATGTTGGAGGTACTAGCCAAGGGGGAGAGACCTCCCAACCACCTCCCGAGGACTCCTCGGGACAGCAGCAGCAACAGCAACAGCAAACACCGCCACCGCCACTGCCAACGGTTACATTGGCCGACATTGTCGCGGCAATGGCGGGTTCACATCAGCAGCATACAGAGCTGCTGCAAACATTAATTGCGAATACGTCTCGCCCGGAGAGACGTCAAGATCGCGAGGAGCGCCAACAGAGCTCCTACTCCGACTTCCTGGCGACTCATCCCCCTGTATTCTCAAGGGCGGATGAACCACTTGACGCGGACAACTGGCTCCGCGCCATAGAGATGAAGTTCGGGCTGCTCCAAATCAGCGAGCAGCGCAAGACTCAGTTCGTGGTCCAGCAGCTCCAAGGATCCGCGAGCGCGTGGTGGGCCAACTTTTGTGCTTCACAACCCACCGACCGAGTGATGACCTGGGCGGAGTTCCGGACGGCCTTCCGGGCCTATCATATACCGCCCGGTTTGATGAAGAGGAAGACGCAGGAGTTCCTACACCTGCAACAAGGGAGCCGGAACGCGCTGGAGTACTCCAGGGCGTTCAACGATCTCGCACTCTACGCGTCGTATCACGCAGATACGGACGAGAAGCGGCGGGACCACTTTTACCAGGGGCTTAACCCGCTCCTGAAGGACAAGCTGGCGATGTTCAATCGCGGCAGCCTCAACGACATAATTGATGCTGCGATTGTTCAGGAGGACTCCGGCAAGGAGTTAGCGGCGGCAGAGCGAAAGCGAAGCGCGCCACAGAGCAGCGGAGAAGGAGGCGGTCCTTCTCAGAAGTTTCGGATGGTGAATCGCCCACCATCAGGTCCGCGCTGGCAGCCACCACAGCGGTCGATGCCGTTCCGCGGTCGGCCGTATTCTTCACCGGCATTCCGGCCGGCACTGCCAGCACCACCGCAACAACAGCAGCAGCAGCGGGCGATGCCGCGTGCGTTTGCACCTCCGCAACGCATGCCGGGCTTTCGTCCACCAAGTACTCCACCAGCAGCGGCCACATGTTACAAGTGTGGTCGTCCAGGACACTTCGCGAGCAGTTGCCCGGAGAGGCAAGGCGGCGGAGTGGTACCACAGTTTCCGGGGAGGAATCAACCCCGGAACCCTACTAATGCGCGGCGGGCAAACCCTAGGCCCGGTACTGTCCACCAGCTTGCCATTGAGGACGTGCCGGAGGGCGAGCCAATCCTTGCGGGTATGTTCCAACTCCACCAGCATCCCGCTATAGTACTATTTGATTCAGGCGCCACGCATAATTTTATTAGCCAAGCTTTCATTGCTAAACACAGCTTGCCAATACTACCCACCGATAGTCCATATTTAATTTGTTCACCGGGTGGGAAGATTTCAGCAAGCGTAATGGTCTCCAAAGCACCATTATGCTTAGCGGGTAGAGTGTACCCCACGTCTCTCATTATCTTAGAGGGACAGAAGGTCGATGTCATCCTAGGGATGTCGTGGTTAACCCGCCACGGCGCTGTTTTAGACACCGTCCTTCGAGTCGTGCACTTAAACTCAGAAGTGCACGGTTCTCACTCATTATTTCTGGACAGTCCAGAAATAAAACTTCCAAGTGTCTATCAAGCCACAACCATCAGATTGGAAGACATTCCAGTGGTCCGAGAATTCCCTGATGTATTCCCGGATGATTTGCCGGGGATGCCACCCGATAGAGAGGTGGAGTTCAAGATTGAACTTGCACCGGGAACCATGCCAATATCCCGAAGGCCGTACAAGATGGCGCCCAAGGAGTTGGCTGAACTGAAGACTCAGCTCACGGACCTTCTGGAGAAGGGTTTTATTAGGCCGAGCTCCTCGCCATGGGGCTGTTCGGCATTATTTGTCAAAAAGAAGGATGAAACGTTGCGGCTTTGCGTGGACTACCGTCCATTAAATGCCGTAACCATCAAGAACAAGTACCCGTTGCCACGGATCGACATGTTGTTTGATCAGTTGGTCGAAGCAAAGGTCTTTTCCAAGATGGATTTAAGATCCGGGTACCATCAGATTAAGATCAGGGCTGAGGACATTCCAAAGACAGCTTTTTCGACAAGGTACGGACTTTATGAGTACCTGGTCATGTCCTTTGGCCTCACCAATGCTCCAGCTCACTTCATGTATTTAATGAACTCGGTGTTCATGCCGGAGCTGGACAAGTTTGTCGTGGTCTTCATCGACGACATCCTGGTATACTCCAAGTCGGAGGAAGATCACAAGAAACATCTGCGTATAGTCTTGCAACGGCTGCGGGATCACAAGTTATACGCAAAGTTCAGCAAATGCGAGTTTTGGATATCGCAAGTGCCTTTCCTCGGGCATATCATCTCAGCGGAGGGTATCGCTGTGGACCCGAGCAAGATCACGCAAGTGCTGAATTGGAAATCCCCGAGAACTGTTCATGAGGTACGGAGTTTCCTCGGACTCGCGGGATATTATCGGAGGTTCATTCCGAACTTCTCAAAGATTGCCAAGCCAATGACAGAGCTGCTGAAGAAGGCTACCAAATATGTTTGGAGTCCAGCATGTGAAGCAGCATTCAAGGCTTTAGTCAAGCACCTGACATCAGCACCGGTTTTGGCGCAGCCAGACACAACAAAACCGTTCGATGTGTACTGCGATGCATCCGGCATTGGGCTCGGATGTGTGTTGATGCAAGACCGAAGGGTGGTCGCGTATGGGTCACGGCAGCTTAGGAATCATGAGCAAAATTATCCAACTCACGACTTGGAGCTCGCTGCCGTGGTACTTGCACTGAAAATGTGGAGGCACTACCTACTCGGTAACCTCGTACATTTATATACCGACCACAAAAGCCTCAAGTACATTTTCACTCAGAAGGAGCTGAACATGAGGCAACGAAGATGGTTGGAACTGATAAAGGATTACGAGATAGAGATCCATTATCATCCGGGCAAGGCAAACGTTGTGGCAGACGCGCTAAGCCGCAAGTCACACGTCAATAATCTGACCATCACACCGTTGGAAGAGAGCGAACCACCACTACATGTGATTCCACATGGAGCTCTCTACAACCTAGCTTTGATCCCCACCATCCGTGAAGAGATAGCGGCAGCCCAGAAGAATGACAAGGGCATGTCACATTTGCGGAGACGTGTAGACAGTGGGGAGTTGAAATGTTTCCGGAAGGACGGAGACGGCGTCCTATGGTTCAAGGACCGGATCGTCGTACCCCGAAACCCGGAGTTACGGAAGAAAATCTTTGATGAGGCTCACTTATCAAAGTTTTCTATTCACCCCGGCAGCAACAAGATGTATCAAGAACTCAGAAGCAAGTTTTGGTGGACACGGATGAAGCGAGAGACTGCAAAATACGTGTCCGAGTGTGATACATGTCGACGGGTGAAGGCAGACCACATGCGGAAACCGGGACTGCTGCAACCACTGGGCATTCCTGCCTGGAAGTGGGAGGACGTGAGCATGGATTTCGTCGTCGGTTTACCCACCACCTTACAGAAACATGATTCTGTGTGGGTGATCGTCGATCGGCTCACCAAAGTTGCCCATTTCATCCCGGTCAACACCAACTACAACGCCAAGAAGTACGCTGAACTGTACATCTCACGGATCCTATGCTTATACGGCGTACCCCGTACCATCATATCGGACCGGGGCACTTTATTTGTGTCCCGTTTTTGGGAGCAGCTACACGCTGCCTTGGGGACGAAGCTGATCCGTAGTTCAGCCTACCACCCGCAGACGGATGGACAAACTGAGCGGGTGAATCAGATTCTAGAAGACATGCTACGAGCTTGCGCTATCGACCACGGCAAGAATTGGGATGATCACTTGCCATTAGCCGAGTTCTCGTACAACAATGGGTACCAAGCCAGCATCAAGATGGCGCCCTACGAGGCGCTATACGGGGGAAAATGCCGCACACCATTGAATTGGTGTGAATCTGGCGAGAGGGTTACCTTCGGGATTGATCTTGTCAACAACGCGGAAGAAAAGGTTCGATTAATTCAAGCGAACCTAAAAGCCGCTCAATCCCGACAGAAACAGTATGCGGACCGGAGAAGGCGTCCGTTACAATTCGAAGCTGGAGACCACGTATATCTACGAGTGTCTCCAATGAAGGGCGTAAACAGATTTGGGGTGAGAGGAAAGTTAGCACCCCGATTCATCGGTCCATTCCAGATTACCGAAAGATGTGGATCGGTGGCATACCGGCTAAGATTACCAGAAGCACTTTCCGGTGTGCACGACGTCTTTCACATTTCCCAGCTGAGGAAGTGTCTCAAGCTATCAACTACCGTTCAGCTGGAAGACATTGAAGGACTGCAACCGGATCTCACCTATCGGGAGGAACCGGTGCAGATTATTGATGAAAAGGCCCGAACCACACGCAACCGTACGTTGTGGTTCTACAAGGTTCTATGGAGTAATCACTCCATGGACGAAGCGACATGGGAGAGCGAAGAATTCCTTCGCACTAACTACCCCGACTTTTTCACGTCGCATATCCGGTAATTTTCCACCGTCCTCTCTCTCATTTTCACCTTATAATCTCGGGACGAGATTCTTTTAAGGGGGGAGGAATGTAAGGGCCTCAGTTTTTGACACTCATTTGCAGTGTTCATCACCACACCACACACCTCATTTGAGGAAAAATGATGAACACAAATAAAGAGCAAGTAACAATTATCAACATGCTCATTAGGGAACAAACTCACACATTGCAAAAGTGGTACTTCCCACATGTGATATAGATGGGCTGGACATATGAAAACTCCTACACTTTGCTAAGGATGTCCATGCCAAGTTTCACCCAAATTCAAAACATTTTTGAGGTCATCTTGGGTGTAGATAGGAAAGGGGCAGTTTGAAAACATATTCAAATTCAAACTGTTTTCACCCACTGAATTTAAAAGTGGAAGGCATATTCTTGCTCAGCACATTTTTGTGAGCTCACACACCAATTTTCACTCCATTTGGAGTTGATCTTGACATGAGCTAAGGGGGAGAAATTCAAACTTTATTTGAATTTCAAACTGCACTTGTGCTGAAATTCATTCAAACCAAACCTCATTTGAACTTTGATCAATTCAAATGGCTCTTGGGTGAATAATTTGAGTTGCCAAGGGTAGAATAGGGTTCACTGTTTACCACAGCTGTTAGGAATAAATTTCAGAGGTTAAAAGAGGAGTGGGACCCACATGTCAGCCTCAGCCTCAAAGCAAACCGACTGAACCACAGTTCAGTCGGTTCCCGGCTGTTGTGCGCGCGCGCCACCGAAGGGGGCAGCCGGCGCCAGCTCCTGCTGCGTGCCCCAAGCCGGAGACCGGCCGACCGGCCTATTTATTCCCTCCCCGGCGTGCTTCAGTCGCCATTCCCCGAGCTGCCGACGTGCACGATCCATTTCTCCACTGCCATCACCGGCGCTCGAGTTCCTGCTGGATCGAGCTGATCGCAGCTTCCTCTGTCCATTCCAAGGTCCCAGCAAGGTACTAGCAACCATCCTCCATCCTTTCCATTGATAGAAATCGATTGAAACCGAGTGATATCGGCTGTGCCGAAAGATCAAACTCGGAACTGGAAACCGCCGCACCTCGGGCTCTCGTGGACAGCCCAACCTGGGCGTTGTCACGCCCGAGCCAAGGCACCCTTGGACGCGCAAGTGATCGGTGCTGCTCATCCCCGAGCCACAGCTCGAGTGGTTGCTCACCGGCGGCGAATTTCCACTTTTCCCCTTTCTGTGTGCAGAACGACCTTCGGGTACGATTCTGTTTAATTCGTGCTCTAGAAAAGGATTAGAGGGCCTCAGGCCACTCCCACACGAACTAGACACGGTGACGCACAAGTTGCCTTCACAACTCTGGGCCGGAGAACTTCTGTGCCCGGCGTAATTCAAGGTCTACTAATGGCGGAACGCACGGGGGGTATCGGGCGCACGGTGAGGACCTATTTCGGGCCTTCCCCGAGCTGCCCCGAGTTCATGTCGACCTTCTCTGAGGTCCACTGATGCTCCCCGACCGATTTCCCAAGTAGCTGAGGCACTAGGAGCATCAGCCGACATGGCCGAAGTCGTTCCGATATGGCGGCTCGTCGCCGACCATGCTCCGGCCGTTGTCATGAGCAGCTGACCCTCGGATCATGTTCCCCAAGTAAAAGTAGGCAGGGGCGGCCAGAATCAAGAAGTTTGGAGCTGTACAGCAGCCAGCGGCGAGCTCTCCGACGAGGTCCCTCGGCGGCGGAGCGCGGGTGTCGCGAGGTTGAAGAAGGGGGTGGACCCCAGCTGTCAGCGGCCGATATTTTGAATCGGGATCCGGCTGCGGCCGGGATCGGGTGTGCTGGCGCGCAAAAGCCTTGTGGGCCGCGGTGTGCTGTCGCTTCAGCGTGCGACGCGTGTCCCCTGGGCCCACGCGCGAGTTTAAACTTTTCCCCGATTTTCAGATTTCCTTCAAACTTCAAATCCTTATAACTTTGGCTAGAAAGCTCCAAATTGAGTGAACCAAATTTTGCTGGATTCAGCTCTCTGAGTATTTTCCAGAAAATCAAGTTTCACTTCATGAAATTCCTTAATTCTCCAGAATTAATTCCTTAAAGTTTAAACTGTTAGGAATTTTAACTGGAGAATCCTTTGGAGAAAAATCCTGAAATTTTTCTGGGATGTTCACCAAAATATCCTTGAACTACCATAAAAATTTCAGATCCATTTGAGCTCATTTAGTCCACCTAATGGTGTGATTAGTAAAACTGTTCCAGAGAAAATAGAAAATGTTCAGAAACATTTTCAGAATTTTCTCTGAAATTGTTTAGCTCATATCTTTAGTTAGAGACTTCCAAATTAAGTAAGACCAACTCCATTAGAACCCTCTGAAAATCTAGTTTTCAGAAAGTCATAGTTTGTCTCATGAAAATCCTTAGAATACCCTAAAAGCCTGTAATTAAGGTCAAGGACATAATTAATTGTGGAGGGCTCAATTGAGCTTTGCTGCAACTAAAACTTGACCAAGTCTCTGTTTAGGTTGTATCCAAACCACAGTAAAAGTTTCACAGTCATTAGGTCTGTCTAGCAAAAGTTATAGACTTCACAACTTCCAACTTAATACAAATGCATTAACTTAATACATACATTGTTCTTATCATGTAGTCGCTAAGGTCGAGGAGGAACCCGAAGTCCTAGACTTCGTTACTCCGGAGGAACAGCTAGCCTACGACCAAGAGCAGCAAGGCAAGCCCCGGTTTGCATTAACCATTTTATAAATTTTTATTGTTTTGAGCACATACTTGTTTTCTTTATGTTGTGCATCAGAGTCTTGTTTGGAAACCCCACTGCATAGCCAAGAAAACCATGGGTTGGGGTTTAGGATTGCAAACCCCGTTAGCCACTGCATTGCTAGGATAGAGTAGGATTCGGTACAAGTCGAGTAGTTGGAACTACTCGCGAGAATAGGCTAGAGGCACATTGCTCGGGTAGAGATAGCACATGAAACACATGGCAAGAAAATGAGACCAAGCGGAGAGTAAGGGCAGCAGGACTTTGGGGCCTGTGTGCTGTAGCTCCGCTTGTGTCGATTGAGGACCGAGCCGTGTGCGGGCCTGTTGAACAAGCTAGAACAGTACCGAAGACCTACCGGCTATATGGGAACCGGGAAACTGATGTAACTCGGGTAGCTGGGTATTGAGGCATTGCCCGTCGTTCAGAGGGTAGGTTGAGAGCTCGAGGTGTAAATCAGCTGGCGGCACAGAGATGCGCGTGCAGGGACCTCTTGCTCGGGACGATGGGACCGGTTCAATATTTGGCTAACGGGTGAAAGGTAGTCGCGTACGGCGTCCGTGATGGTTGTTGTAGGCAACATCGAGTACGGGCGTACGTGACGGGTTGTTCGGGTAATCCCTGCAGGTGTAAATCGATTATAATCGCCGTCCCTCGCGGTCAGTGAGTACCACTTGTTCACTGTACCGTGACGTAGAAAGAACAGGCTAGTTACATGTTAAAATGTTGCTGATTGAAAGATGGACATTGATTGTTAATGATATGCTGTAGCTTAGAGCTAACTAAAGTTCTTTTCAACTTTGGGCAAAGTACATGAGAGAAATGCGTTTCTTGTTTGATTGCGGCTCTCTCATGTACCTTCGCGTAAGGTTCTCCACAACCTGCTGCTAAAACTTGAAAGTAAGGTTCTACTAATTAGGCGAGTCCTTGCAAATGATTTTACCTCATGTAACCCATTACCCTCATGTAGAAGTTCCATGTTTAGGTGAGACGGGTCAGACTTGCTGAGCCTTCGTGCTCACTGCTTGTGTTTGAAGCTTTTGCAGGGTTCTATGAGGAAGGGACTCCCGAAGAGGAGACGGAACCCCAGGAGGGGAACCCCGTCGAGTGGGAGTCGTGCACGCCGCAGAGTTAGTGTGCATGTGTGCTAGCAAGGACACGTTCGAGGGCTGAACGTGCACTTGATGCTTAGTCTACGCCCGCGAGTGTGGACTAAACTTATTTTGATGTAAACATGTTAATAAACTTGTTTATGTAATAAAGCTTCCGCTTCCGCTTTGTACCTTTGACGTGTGTTATACGGTGCTGTGCAACGCAGTACCCCTCAGCGTGATCCTGGCTCGACAGGACCAGTGGGGTCATGTCAGATAGCCATGTGGGTCTAAATCGAGAAAGTTGGTAAAACTCATTGTCGGTACCCTCAATATGGGGTACCCCCGCGCACAGGGGAAATCGCCTAAGGACTTTGCCCCCTCCGCAGGGGCAAGCTCCGAAAGCCCTACGTGTCCTGCTGGGCCGGACCCCCCTCTCCTCAGAGGGGGGCTCTGGGCCCACCACGTGGCCGGCAGAGCCGGACCTCCCTTCTCCGTAGGGAGAGCTCCGAAGGCTCCCCGTGCCCAGCGGGGCGGACCTCCCTCTCCTCAGAGGAGAGCTCCGGGCCCGCTACGTGGCCAGCAGAGCCGGACCTCCCTTCTCCGCATGGGAGCGGCAAGAAGGTCAAGAAGGCCGGCGGCAAGATCATGCTGCCGACCGAAGCTCCCGTTGCTGCAGCTGCAGCACCCAACGGAGCTCGGGGGCCATGCCCCGACAAAAGGCCGCGATAGTCACCAGCTCCAGACGGTGACCACGGCGAGCCGTGCCCCGTGCACAACACCAGCAGCCACACTGCTGCTGAGTGCCGGGAAATCCAGAACCTCGCGGAGCGATTCCGCAAGGGGAAGCAACCACGAGCGGATGCCCCTCCCTTCCGTCAGAGGGAGGGCAAGCAGAAGGTCGACGCCCGGGACAACGTCGACCACCAGATGGACTTCCAGGAGCCCCAGCGCGCCGTAAAGGTGGTGCACGACCACGAGGGCTCCAGCTCCAGCGACGACGAGCGCCGGAAAGCGCTTTACGTCATCTACGGCGGGTCCTCTGACCCCTCGTCTCGGAGTGTAGTCAAGACTCTGCGCCGATCAGTGGCGTCGGTGGCTCCTGTCCCAAGTGCAGCACCGCACCTCAAGTGGATGGGGACTCCCATCAGCTTCGACGCCACCGACTGCCCCAAGAACATGGCTGGGGCCGGGCAGCTACCGCTCTTGGTAGGTCCCACCATCGCCAACGTGAAGATGTACCACGTTCTGGTAGATGGCGGGGCCGGCCTGAACCTCATCAGCCGCGCAGCTTTCCAGAAGCTGCAAATCCCAATGGCCAAGCTCACCCCCTTGAGCCCGTTCTCAGGGGTAGGGCTGGGACAAGTTGTCCCCTACGGCAACATCAGCCTTCCGGTCACCTTCGGGGCACCGGACAGCTGCCGGACAGAATACATTCTATTCGATGTGGAGGAGATAGACATCCTCTTCAACGCCCTCATCGGCAGTCCAGCTCTGTACCGGTTCATGGTGGTAGCCCACTACGGCTACCTTGTATTGAAGATGCCTACACCAACAGTCGTCCTTAAGATCCGTGGAGACCGCACTGCTGCAGTATCAGCTTTGGAGAAGCTCCAAGCACTTGCGGCAGCCCGAGCACCAGCCCCTAGCGGTGCTGAACCGGACCAGCTCCACCCGAATGCACGCCGCCGTGCCTCGGCCTTACCTTTCGAGGGCTGCCTTGGCTCTGTCAACCTCTTGTCGGCCTGAGCAAATGGAGGAAGACACCCTGGGTCCCCCAGGGAGAAGCCGCGCAGGACCAGCTCCGGCGCGAAGACATCAACCTCGTCGATGAGGCACGATTACAAGCAACGCTCTGCAATGCACGGTACCGGCAGGCGCTCCGGCGCTACCACCAAAGTACCGTGCGTGTCCAGGAGCTCCAAGAAGGCGACCTGGTGCTGCGGCGCATACTTTCTCGTGAAGGGACTGACAAACTCTCCCCCAGCTGGGAAGGTCCCTTCCGAGTCACAAAAGTTTGCCGCCCTGGGTGCGTACACCTCTCCACCAAGGATGGGGATCCGACTCCCGAACCCTTGGAAAATGGAACACCTCCGTAAGTTCTATTCCTAGAGCATTGGTAGCACATGTCTTTTCTTTTTTGTAATAGATCCCATAGAGTCTAGAAATAGTGCTCGGAGCAACTAAGCCCCAGGGGACGGTCCAGGACTACGTCCAGCTTGGCCTGGTTCCGGCCCTAAGCGCATAGGATCTTGCTTCCCCTCATAATGGGGTGGTCGTTGTCTCCATGTTTAGCCTGCCTTCCTCCTATGGGCATTTATATAGAAAGAATCCTGCTCTACCACGCTCTTACTTATGTGTTCATTTAAATTACGCATTAATTTTTACGATCGCACTTTCCGTGTATGCTCACAGTACACTTAGCTCTCCTTTCCCACTCTCATCCCTAGTCGGCATTTGCTATCCTACCGAAGACGGTCGCGCTTGAGGTACCTGCCGATGGCCAGGGGGCCTATCGGGCCTCCCCCAGTCAGGTGCTGCGATGCCAGTTGGTCACCTCAAGGAAAAGCCTGCGTTTTGCATGGGGGGTCCGGGGTGCGAAGCCTGCTTTGCCTGGTTCCGACCCAAAGTGTGCGCGCCCTGCCCTTCGGAGGTCCAGGGGAGTACAGTCTGCTTTGCCTGGTTCCGTACTGAAAGTCTGTGCACTCTGCCTCCCCAGCGTTACGGTCCAATACTAGGGGCTGGACGGTCGTACCATGACCTTGGAGGGAGCCGTCCCCGCAGGGGCCTGCCCCGCAGGCACCCGGACCGGCGGAACAGGGGGTGCTCCTGGAGCCCCCCTAAGAGGCGGAGCAGTAGGGCACCCGCCGGCGGTGCCTCTAGTGCGGCTCGCCGATCCAGCTCCTGAGGCCCGAGGCACCTGCACGGCCGTATGAGTCCCAGCGCTGCTCCTTCCGGCGCCACCGCCTGCCGAGCCTGCAGCCGGGACGCTCGCTGACCGGGGCGCCTGAGCCGTCGTCTCGCCCTCGGGCATCGCAGCACCGGCATCCCCCCTCGGAGTTCCTCCGCCTGAGGATGGAGGGAGGGACGCCCGGGGCCCCTTGGACCGCCGCTGTTCGAGAGGAGCCCCGTTGAAATGGAAGGCCTGAGGCCTCTTGGGATCGCTGCCCGACGAACTGACACTTCCAGAAGGAGGACGCGAAGGTACCCCGGTTCTTGGCTTGGCGCGAACGACGCCATCGGACGGGACCGGACACGTTTCTTCTCTGGCAAGCAGGAGGCCGACTCCCTGCCCCTCCCCCTGTCGGCGGTCAAGCCCTACAGAAGCGGTGGCCCGGGTAGTCAGCCCCCCAGGCGGACAACCCGACGGTTCATGACAAGGCGCTGCGACGTGCGCTGCGACATGCAGTAGTAGCAGCCTTGGGAGATGCCACAGTAAAAGCAACCATCAAGCAGGGCTCACGCCCCCACGATCCCGCAACTGTTCATGCTCCAGAAACGGTCAAAGCGGGTCTTCGAGAAGGTGCGCGAAGTAGAAGAGACGGGGCCCCACCTGAGGCTCGTTATCCCCCCAAGATGGGCCCGGGGGCCACTGTCGGTGCCCTCAATATGGGGTACCCCCGCGCACAGCGGAAATCACCTAAGGACTTTGCCCCCTCCACAGGGGCAAGCTACGAAAGCCCTACGTGTCCTGCGGGGCCGGACCTCTCTCTCCTCAGAGGTGGGCTCCGGGCCCGCCACGTGGCCGGCAGAGCCGGACCTCCCTTCTCCGCAGGGAGAGCTCCAAAAGCTCCACGTGTCCAGCGGAGCCGGACCTCCCTCTCCTCAGAGGAGAGCTCCGGGCCCGCCACGTGGCCAGCAGAGCCGGACCTCCCTTCTCCGCAGGGAGAGTTCCGAGTGCTCCACATATCTAGCGGGGCCGGACCTCCCTCTCCTCAGAGGAGAGCTTCGGGCCCGCCACGTGGCCAGCAGAGCCGGACCTCCCCCCTCCGTGGGGAGAGCTCCGAAGGCTCCACGTGTCCAGTGGGGCCGGACCTCCCTCTCCTCAGAGGAGAGCTTCGTGCCCGCCACGTGGCCAGCAGAGCCGGACCTCCCCCTCCGCGGGGAGAGCTCCAAAGGCTCCACGTGTCCAGTGGGGCCGGACCTCCCTCTCCTCAGAAGAGAGCTCCGGGCCTGCCACGTGGCCAGAAGAACAACACTAACTGCCCCCGCGCGGTAGGCAGCAAGAGTAAGGACGCACCATACCTTGTCCGTACAAGGTATTCAAGACCCGTGCCTTCCCAAGACGCGGAGACGCGGAGCACGCCGCTGTCAGGTTCCGTTGTGCCCAGTCACGTCGCAGTGAAGACTGGCGCGCCACGTCAGAGGCTGTACACCAATAAACACGGTGACAAGACATCCCCTGCCGCCCCTGCCGTCATCAACCACTACGCCTAGCTTGTGGCGCGGGCAGGGTGGCAAGACGAAGACTCAGAAGGCCTCACCAGAGACAGCTACCGGCGTAACTGCAGGATACGGTAGATGGCAGGCAATTTCCTTGGGACCACCTGTCAGATCCCGGGCCCACCTTGTAAGCCACCCGAGCCTTGGACTATAAAAGGCTCGGGTAGGCAACGTTACAGGGGGTTCACACTCACGCGATTTAGCACCCTGGTTCGCACTCACGCGAGTTAGCTCCCTGGTTCGTCATTTGGCTCAACACCCACGCTCTAGCACTCAACTCATCCTCGAGCAATACAACCAGCACCTCTGCTCACAGTTTACGTAGGGTTTTACGCTCCGGTGGCCTGAACCACGTAAAAAACCCCTGTGTTCATCTGTTTCCTTCGTCCAAATATGCTTAAGCTCTCCACGGGGGACTAGCCTCTCCGAAAAAGAACCTCCGCGGGCTGCCCAGTGCAGGACCGTGGGAAGTGTCGACTGCTACACTTCGACACTCATGAACTCATGTCTTCGGCAGTGGGACGGGACCTAGATGGAATACCTGTGCGGATGGTGCAACTTGATGGTTTTGCATGCGCGGATAACCATCTTGGTCGAAATCGGAAAACTCGGGAAAACTCACAAACTCGGGTCCCGGATGGCCGGACAAGTCCTTGATGGAACACACGTCCAGACGGTGCAACTTGATGGTTTCACAAGCGCGGAGGGCGATCTGGGTCAAAATCGAGAATGTCGGGAAAGTTGGTAAAACTTAAGAACTCGGGTCCTGGGCAGTCCGATAAACCTTGACGGAATACAGGTTCGGATGGTGGAACTTGATGGTTTTGCATGCGCGGATGGCCATCTAGGTAGAAGCCGAGAAAGTCTGTAAAACTCACGAACTTGGGTCCCGGTAGGCCGGACGGGACCTTGACGGAGTAGACGTTCAGATGGTCCAACTTGATGGTTTTTCATGCGTGGATGGCCATCGGGGTCAAAATCGAGAAAGTCGGTAAAGATCATGAATTTGGGTCCCGGGCAGCCGGACGGAACCTTAACGGAATACACGTCCGGACGGTGCAACTTGATGGTTTTGTATGCGCGGATGGCCATCTAGGCCAGGATTTAGAAAGGCAAGAAAACTCATGAACTCGGGTCCTGGGACGCCGGACTGGACCTTGACGGAATACACGTTCGGATGATGCAACTAAATTGTTTTGCATGCGCGATGGCCATTCGGGTCGATATCGTGAAAGTCAGTAAAACTCACGAACTCGGGTCCCGTACGACCGGATGGGACCTTGACGGAATACACGTTCATACGGTGCATCTTGATGCTTTTGAATGTTCAGATGGCCATCTGGGTCCAAATCGGGAAAGTAGGGAAACTCGGGAAAACTCACAAAATCAGGTCCCGGGTGGCCCGACGGGATCTTAACAGAATACATGTCCGGATGGTGCAACTTGATGGTTTTGCATGCGCGGATGGCCATCTGGGTCAAAATCGGCAAACTCGGGAAAACTCACAAACTCGGGTCCCGGGTGGCCAGACAAGACCTTGACAGAATACACGTCCATACAATGCAACTTGATGCTTTCGCATGTGCGGATGGCCATGTGGGTCCAAATCAAGAAAGTTGGCAAAACTCATAAACTCGGGTCCCGGACAGTCGGACAGGACCATGATGGAATACACATGCGGATCGTGCAACTTGATGGTTTTGCATGCGCGGATGACCATCTGGGTCGAAATCGAGAAAGTAAAAAAGTCGTTAAAACTCACGAACTTGGGTCTCGGGCGGCTGGACGGGGCCTTGATGGAATACACATCCGGACGGTTCAACTTGATGGTTTTGCATGCGCGGATGGTCATTTGGGTCGAAATTGGGAAAGTCAGGAAAACTCATGAACTCGGGTCCCGGGCGGTCGGACGGGACCATGATGGAATACACGTGCGGATGGTGCAACTTGAGGGTTTTGCATGCGCAGATGGCCATCTGGGTTGAAATCGAGAAAGTCATAAAGTCGGTAAAACTCACGAACTTGGGTCTCGGGCGGCTGGACGAGGCCTTATCGGAATACACGTCTGGACGGTTCAACTTGATGGTTTTGCATGTGCGGATTGTCATCTGAGTCGAAATTGGGAAAGTTAGGAAAACTCATGATATCGGGTCCCGGGACGTCGGACTGGACCTTGATGGAATAAACGTTTAGATGGTGCAACTGGAAGGTTTTGCATTCGCGGATGGCCATCTGAGTCAAAATCGAGAAAGCCGGGGAAGTCGGTAAAACTCACTAACTCGGGTACCGAGTGACCGGACGGGACCTTGATGGAATACTCGTTCGGACGGTTCAATTTGCTAGTTTTACATGTGCGGATCGCAATCTGGGTTGGAATCAGGAATTTCGGTAAAACTCACTAACTCGGGTCACGAGCGACCGGACGGGACCTTGACGGAATACACATTCGGACAGTGCAATTTGATGGTTTTGCATGCACGGATGGCCATCTGGCTTGAAATCAGGAAAGTTGGCAAAACTCACGAACTCGAGTCCCAGGTGGCCGGACGGGACCTTGACAGAATACACATCCGGACGGTGCAACTTGATGGTTTTGCATGTGCAGATGGCCATGTGGGTCGAAATCGGGAACTCGGGAAAACTCACAAACTCGGGTCCCAGACGGATGGACAGGACCTTGACGGAATACACGTCCCGACGGTGCAACTTGATTGTTTTACAAGTGCGGAGGGCCATCTGTGTCAAAAACGAGAAAGTCAGGAAAGTTTGTAAAACTCAAGAACTCGGGTCCCAGGCAGCCGGATGGAACCTTGACGGAATACAGGTTTGGATGGTGCAACTTGATAGTTTTTGCATGCGTGGATGGCCATCTGGGTCGAAGTCAAGAAAGTCGGTAAAACTCACGAACTCAGGTCCTGGGAGGCCGGACAGGACCTTGACAGAGTAGACATCCGAATGGTCCAACTTGATGGTTTTTCATGCGTCGATGGCCATCGGGGTCAAAATCAGGAAAGTCGAGAAAGTTGATAAAACTCGCGAATTGGGGTCCCAGGCGGCCGGACGGAACCTTAACAGAATACACATCCGCACGGTGCAACTTGATGGTTTTGCTTGCGCGGATGGCCATCTAGGTCAAAATTTGGAAAGTCAAGAAAACTCATGAGACGTCGGACTGGACATTGACAGAATACACGTTCAGATGGTGCAACTAAATGGTTTTGCATGCGCGATGGCCATCCGGGCCAAAATCGTGAAAGTCGGTAAAACTTACGAACTCGGGTCCCGTCTGACTAGACGGGACCTTGACGGCACACACATTCGGACGGTGCAACTTGATGGTTTTGCATGCTCGGATGGTCATCAGGGTTGAAATTGGAAAAGTAGGGAAACTCGAGAAAACTCACGAAATCGGGTCCCAGGTGGCCGGATGGGATCTTGATGGAATACACGTCCGGATGGTTCAACTTGATGGTTTTTCATGCGCGGATGGCCATCTAGGTCGAAATCGGGAAACTCGGGAAAACTCACAAACTCGGGTCCTGGGTGGCCAGACAAGACCTTGACGGAATAACGTCCGGACGATACAACTTGATGCTTTCGCATGCGCGGATGGCCATGTGGGTCTAAATCAAGAAAGTTGGTAAAACTCATGAACTCGGGTTCCGAGCGGTCGGACTGGACCTTGATGAAATAAACGTGCGGATGGTGCAACTTGATGGTTTTGCATGCGCGGATGGCCATCTTGGTCAAAATCGGGAAACTCGGGAAAACAAACAAACTCGGGTCCCAAAAGGACGGACAATACCTAGACGGAACACACGTCCAGATGGTGCAACTTGATAGTTCTACAAGCGCGGAGGGTCATCTGGGTCAAAATCGAGAAAATGGGGAAAGTCGGTAAAACTCACGAACTCGGGTCCCGGGCGGCCGGACGGAACCTTAACGGAATACACGTCTGGACG
Organism: Neostapfia colusana; assembly: GCA_030760725.1. Taxonomy (NCBI): domain Eukaryota; kingdom Viridiplantae; phylum Streptophyta; class Magnoliopsida; order Poales; family Poaceae; genus Neostapfia; species Neostapfia colusana. The sequence continues at coordinate 103,690,046 of JASWHV010000002.1, read as the reverse complement.
GTGCAACTTGATGGTTTTGCATGCGCGGATGGCCATCTAGATCGAAATTTGGAAAGTCAAGAAAACTCATGAACTCGGTTCAAGGGATGCCGGACTAGACGTTGACGGAATACTCGTTCGGATGCTGCAACTAAATGGTTTTGCATGCGCGATGGTAATCCGGGTCGAAATTGTGAAAGTTTATAAAACTCACGAACTCGGGTCCCGTGCCACCAGCAGGACCTTGATGGAATACACGTTCGGACGGTGCAACTTGTTGGTTTTACATGCTCGGATCGCCATCTGGGTTGAAATTGGGAAAGTTGGGAAACATGGGAAAACTCACGAAATCGGGTCCCGGGTGGCCGGACGGAATCTTGACGGAATACACGTACGGACGGTGCAACTTGATGGTTTTGCATACGCGGATTACCATTTGGGTCAAAATCGAGAAACTCGGGAAAGTTGGTAAAACTCACGAACTCGGGTCCTGGGTGGTCGGATAGAACCTTGATGGAATACAGGTTCCGATGGTGCAACTTGATGGTTTTGCGTGCGTGGATGGCCATCTGTGTTGACGTCGAGGAAGTCGGTAAAACTCACGAACTCGGGTCCTGGGAGGCTGGACATAACCTTGATGGATTAGATGTCCGTATGGTCCAACCTGATGGTTTTTCATGCGTGGATGGCTATCGGGGTAAAAATCGGGAAAGTCGGTAAAACTCACGAACTCGGATCCCGAGCGGCCGGACGGAACATAAATGGAATATACGTCCGGACTGTTCAACTTGATGGTTTTGCATGCACGGATGACCATCTAGGTCGAAATTTGGAAAGTCAAGAAAACTCATGAACTCAGGTCCTGGGATGCTGGACTGGACCTTACACGTTCAGAGGGTTCAACTAAATGATTTTACATGCGCGATGGCCATCCGGGTTGAAAAAATCGCGGAAGTCGGTAAAACTCACGAACTCGAGTCCCATCTGACAGGACGGGACCTTGATTTAATACACCTTCAGACAATGCAACTTGATGGTTTTGCATGCTCGGATGACCATCTAGGTTGAAATTTGGAAAGTAGAGAAACTCGGGAAAACTCACGAAATCGGGTCCCGGGTGGCCGGACGGGATCTTGACGGAATACACGTACGGATGGTGCAACTTGAAATCGGGTCTTGCATGCGTGGATGGCCATCTGGGTCAAAATCGAGAAAGTTGAAAAGTTGGTAAAACTCACGAACTTGGGTCTCGGGCGGCTGGATGGGGCCTTGACCGAATACACGTCCGGACGGTTGAACTTAATGGTTTTGCATGCGCGGATGGTTATCTGGGTCAAAATTGGGAAAGTCAAGAAAACTCATGAACTCGGGTCTCGGGATGCCGGACTGGACCTTGATGGAGAAAACGTTCAGATGGTGCAACTGGAGGTTTTGCATTCGCTGATGGCCATTTGAGTCAAAATCGAGAAAGTCGATAAAATTCACTAACTCAGGTACCGACCGACTGGACAGGACCTTGACGGAATACTTGTTCGGACGGTGCAATTTAAGGGTTTTGCATGCGCGGATGACCATCTGGGTTGAAAACAGGAAAATATGTAAAACTCACTAACTCGGGTCCCGAGCGACCGGACGAGACCTTGACGGAATACACATTTGGACCGTGCAAGTTGATGGTTTTGCATGCACGGATGGCCATCTGGTTTGAAATCAGGAAAGTCGGCAAAACTCATGAACTCGGGTCCCGGGTGGCCAGACGGTTCAACTTGATGGTTTTGCATGCGCGGATGGGCATCTGGGTCAAAATTTGGAAAGTTAAGGATAACTCATGAACTTGGGTCCAGGGACGTTGGACTGGACCTTGACGGAATACACGTTCAGATGGTGTTACTTTAACGTTTTGCATGCGCGGATGGCCATCTACGTCGATGTCGAGCAAGTCGATAATACTCACGAACTCGGGTCCTGTGAGGCCGGATGGGACCTTGATGGAGTAGACGTCCGGATGGTCCAACTTGATGGTTTTTCATGCGTGGAAGGCTATTGGCATCAAAATTGGGAAAGTCGGTGAAATCGGTAAAAGTCACGAACTCAGCTCTCGGGCGGCCGGACGGAACCTTAACGGACTTCGGTCTCGGGCGGCTGGACGGGGCCCTAACGGAATACACGTCCGAATGGTTCAACTTGATGGTTTTGCATGCTCGGATGGGCATCTGGGTCGAAAATTGGAAACTCAGGAAAACTCATGAACTTGGGTCCAGGGACCCTGGACTGGACCTTGACGGAATACACGTTCAGATGGTATTACTTGAACGTTTCCCATGCGCGGATGGCCATCTACGTCAATATCGAGGAAGTCGATAAACTCACGAACTCGGGTCCTGGGAAGCCGGACGGGACCTTTACGGAGTAGACGTCCGGATGGTCCAACTTGATGGTTTTTCACGCGTGGAAGGCTATCGGGCTCAAAATTGGGAAAGTTGCAAAAGTTGGTAAAATTCACGAACTCGGCTCCAGGGCAGCCGGGCGGAACTTTGACAGAGTACACGTTTGGACAGTGCAATTTAATGGTTTTGCATGCGCTGATGGCCATCTGAGTTGAAATTAGGAAAGTCTGGAAAACTCACAAACTTGGATCCCGGGTGGCCAGACGAGACCTTGACGGAATACACATCCGGACGGTGCAATTTGATGGTTTTCAAGCGTGGATGGCCATCTGGGTCGAAATCGGGAAACTCGGGGAAACTCACAAACTCGGGTCCCGGACAGTCGAACAAGACCTTAACGGAATACACATCCGGACGATGTTAACTTGATGGTTTTGCAAGCGCGAGGGCCACCTGGGTCAAAATTGAGAAAGTCGGGAAAGTTGGTTCCAGGCGGTCAGATGGAACCTTGACGGAATACAGGTTCGGATGGTGCAACTTGATGGTTTTGCATGCGCGGATCGCCATCTTGGTTAAAGTCGAGGAAGTTGGTAAAACTCGTGCTCGGGTCCTGGGAGGCCGGACGGGACCTTGACAGAGTAGACTTCCGGATGGTCCAACTTCATGGCTTTTCATGCATTGATGTCCATCGGGGTCAAAATCGAGAAAGTCGAGAAATTGGTAAAACTCATGAACTCGGGTCCCGGGCGGCTGAACGGAACCTTAACGAAATACACGTCCGGACAATGTAACTTGATGGTTTTGCATGCACGGATGGCCATCTAGGTCGAAATTTGGAAAGTCAAAAAACTCATGAACTCGGGTCCTGGGACGCCGGACTGGACGTACACGTTCTCATGGTGTAACTAAATGGTTTTGCATGCGCGATGGCCATCCGGGCCAAAATCACGAAAGTCGGTAAAACTCACGAACTCAGGTCCCGTGCGACCGGATGGGGACCTTGATGGAATATACGTTCGGACGGTGCCACTTGATGGTTTTGCAATCGGGAAAGTAGGGAAACTCGGTTTCAAACTCACTAAATTGGATCCGGACGGAATTTTGAAGGAATACACGTCCAGATGGTGCAACTTGATGGTTTTGCATGCACGGATGGCCATCTGGGCCGAAATCAAGAAACTCGGGAAAACTCACAAACTCGGGTCCCGGGTGGCCAGACAAGACCTTGACGGAATACACGTCCGGATGATACAACTTGATGCTTTCGCAGGCGCTGATGGCCATGTGGGTCTAAATCGGGAAATTTAGTAAAACTAACAAACTCGGGTCCTGGACGGTCCGACAAGACCTTGACGGAATACACATTTGGATGGTGCAACTTGATGGTTTTGCATGCGTGGAGGGCCATCTGGGTCAAAATCGAGAAAGTCGGGAAAGTTGGTAAAACTAACGAATTCGGGCCCTGGGCGGTCGGATGGAACCTTGACGGAATACAGGTTCGGATGGTGCAACTTGATGGTTTTGCATGAGCGAATGGCCATCTGGGTCGAAGTCGAAAAAGTCGGTGAAACTTACGAGCTCGCGTCCTAGGAGGTCGGATGGGACCTTGACGGAGTAGACGTCCGGATGGTCCAACTTGATGGTTTTCATGCGTGCATGGCCATCGGGGTCAAAATTGGGAAAGTCGAGAAATCAGTAAAACTCACGAACTCGGGTCCCGGGCAGCCGGACGGAACCTTAACGGAATACACGTCCAGACAGTGTAACTTGATGGTCTTGCATGCGCGGATGGCCATCTAGGTCGAAATTTCAGAAAGTCAAGAAAACTCATGAATTTGGGTCCCAAGACGCAGGACTGGACATTGATAGAATACACGTTCGGATGGAGCAACTAAATGGTTTTGCATGCGCGATGGCCATTGGGTCAAAATTGTGAAAGTCGATAAAACTCACGAACCCGGGTCCCGTGCGACTTGACGAGACCTTGACGGAATAAACGTTCGGACGGTGCACCATTATGGTTTTGCACGCTCGGATGGCCATCTGGGTTGAAATTGGAAAAGTAGGGAAACTCAGGAAAACTCACGAAATCAGGTCCCGGGTGGCCGGACGGGATCTTGACGGAATACACGTTCGGATGGTGCAACATGATGGTTTTGCATGTGCGGATGGCCATCTGGGTCAAAATCGGGAAACTCGGAAAAACTCACAAACTCGGGTCCCGGGCGGCCAGACAAGACCTTGACGGAATACACGTCCGGACAATGCAACTTGATGCTTTCGCGTGCGTGGATGGCCATGTGGGTCTAAATCGAGAAAGTCGGCAAAACTCATGAACTCGGGTCCCGGGCGATCGGACGGGACCTTGATCGAATACACGTGCGGATGGTGCAACTTGATGGTTTTGCATGCGCAGATGGCCATCTTGGTCGAAATTGGGAAACTCGGGAAAACTCACAAACTTGGGTCCCGAACGGCCGGACAAGACTTTGACGGAATACTCGTCCGGACGGTGCAACTTGATGGTTTTACAAGCGCGGAGGGCCATCTGGGTCGAAATCGAGAAAGTTGGTAAAACTCAAGAACTCGGGTCCCAGGTAGTCGGATGGAACCTTGACGGAATACAGGTTCTGATGGTGCAACTTGATGGTTTTCCATGCGCGGATGGCCATCTGGGTCGAAGTCAAGAAAGTCGGTAAAACTCACGAACTCGGGTCCTAGAAGGACGGACAGAACCTTAACGGAATACACGTCCGGACGGTGTAACTTGATGGCTTTGCATGCGCGAAGGGCCATCTAGGTCGAAATTTGGAAAGTCAAGAAAACTCATGAACTAAGGTCCTGGGACGCCAAACTGGACATTGACGGAATACACATTCGGAAGGTGCAACCTCATGGTTTTGCATGCTTGGATGGTCATCTGGGTTGAAATTTGGAAAGTAGGAAAACTCGGGAAAACTCACAAATCGGGTCCCGGGTGGTCGGATGGGATCTTGACGGAATACGCGTACGGATGGTGCAACTTGATGGTTTTACAAGCGTGGAGGGCCATATGTGTCAAAATCAAGAAAGTCGGGAAAGTTGTTAAACTCAAGAACTCGGGCCTTGGGCAGTCGGATGGAACCTTGACGGAATACAGGTTCGGATGGTGCAACTTGATGGTTTTGCATGTCGGATGGCAATCTGGGTCGAAGTCGGGAAAGTCGGTAAAACTCACGAACTCGGGTCCCGTGCGACCGGACGGGACCTTGACGGAATACACGTTCGGACGGTGCAACGTGATGGTTTTGCATGCTCGGATGGCCATCTGGGTTGATATGTGGAATGTAGGGAAATTCGGGAAAACTCACGAAATCGGGTCCCGGGTGGTCGGACGAGATCTTGACGTAATACACGTACGGATGGTGCAACTTGATGATTTTGCATGTGCGGATGGCCATCTAGGTTGAAATCGGGAATCTCGGGAAAACTCACAAACTCAGGTACCGGGCGGCTAGACAAGACCTTGACAGAATACACGTCCGGACGATTCAACTTGATGCTTTTCGCATGTGCGGATGGCCATGTGGGTCTAACTCGGGAAAGTCAGTAAAACTCACGAACTTGGGTCCCGGGCAGCCGGACGGAACATTAACTGAATACACGTCCGGACGGCGCAACTTGATGGTCTTGCATGCGTGGATGGCCATCCAGGTCGAAATTTCGAAAGTCAAGAAAACTCATGAATTCGGGTCCTTGGACGCCGGACTGGACATTGATGGAATACACATTCGGATGGTGCAACTAAATTGTTTTGCATGCGCGATGGCCATCCGGATCAAAATCTCGAAACTCGGTAAAACTCACGAACACGGGTCCCGTGCGACCGGACGGGACCTCGACGGAATACACGTTCAGACGGTGCAGCTTGATGGTTTTGGATGTTTGGATGGCCTTCTGTGTTGAAATCGGGAAAGTAGGGAAACTCGGGAAAACTCACGAAATCGGGTCCCAGGTGGTCGAACGAGATCTTGACGGAATACACGTCTGGATGGTGCAACTTGATGGTTTTGCATGCGCAGATGGCCATCTCGGTCAAAATCGGAAAACTCGGGAAAACTCACAATCTCGGGTCCCGAGTGGCCAGACAAGACCTTGACGGAATACATATCTGGATGATGCAACATGATGTTTTCTCATGCGCGGATGGCCATGTGGGTCCGAATCGAGAAAAAGATTGTAAAACCCATGAACTCGTGTCCCGGGCGTTCGGACAGGACCTTGATGGAATACACATGCGGATGGTGCAACTTGAAGGTTTTACATACGCGGATGGCCATCTGGGTCAAAATCGAGAAAGTCAGTAAAACTCACGAACTTGGGTCTCGGGTGACTTGATGGGGCCTTGACGGACTACACGTCCGGACGGTTCAACTTAATGGTTTTGCATGCGTGGATGGTCATCTGGGTCGAAATTCGGAAAGTCGGGAAAACTTATGAACTCGGGTCTCGGGAGGCCGGACTGGACCTTGATGGAAAAAATGTTAAGATGGTGCAACTGGAAGCAGTCGCGGATGGCCATCTGAGTGAAAATCGGGAAAGTCAGGGAAGTCGGTAAAATTTACTAACTTGGGTACCGAGAGACCGGACGGGACCTTAATGGAATACTCATTCGGACATTGCAATTTGATGGTTTGCATGCGCGGATCGCTATCTAGGTTGAAATCAGGAGAGTCGGTAAAACTCACTAGTTCTGGTCCCGAGGGACCGGACGGGACCTTGACGGAATAAACATTCGGACAGTGCAAGTTGATGGTTTTCCATGCGCGGATGGCCATCTAGGTTGAAATCAAGAAAGTCGGCAAAACTCACGAACTCGGGTCCCGGGTGGACGGACGGGACCTTGACGGAATACACATCCGGACGGTGCAATTTGATGGTTTTGCATGCGGGGATTGGCCATCTGGGTTGAAATTGGGGAACTTGGGAAAACTCACAAACTTGGGTCCCGAATAGCCGGACAAGACCTTGGGACCGAATACACGTCCAGGCGGTGCAACTTGATGGTTTTACAAGCGTGGAGGGCCATCTGGGTAAAAATTGAGAAAGTCGGAAAAGTTGGTAAAACTTACGAACTCGGGTCTCGGGTGGCCGGACGGGACCTTGACGGAATAAAGTTTTGGATGGTGCAACTTAATGGTTTTGCATGCGTGGATGGCCATCTAAGACAAAATTGGGAAAGTCAGTAAAGCTCACTAACTTGGGTACCGAGTGACCGGACGGGACCTTCACGGAATACACGTTCGGACTGTGCAATTTAATGTTTTTTGCATGCGCGGATCACCATCTAGGTTGAAATCAGGAAAGTTGGTAAAACTCACTAACTCAGGTCCCGAGCGACCGGACAGGACCTTGACAGAATACACGTTCGGACAGTGCAATTTAATGGTTTGGCATGCGCGATGGCCATCCGGGTCAAAATCGCGAAAGTCGGTAAAACTCACGAACTCAGCTCCCGTGGGACCGGAGTTGACCTTGACAGAATACACGTTCAGACGATGCAACTTGATGGTTTTGCATGCTCGGATGGCCATCTGGGTTGAAATCGGGAAAGTAGGGAAACTCGGGAAAACTCACGAAATCGGGTCCCGGTGGCCGGACAGGACCTTGACGGAATACAAGTCCGGACGGTGCAACTTGATGGTTTTGTATGCTCGGATGGCCATCTAGGTCGAAATCGGGAAGTCAGAAAAAACTCACAAACTCGGGTCCCAGACGGCCGGACAAGATCTTGACGGAATACACGCCCGGACGGTGCAACTTGATGGTTTTGCAAGCGCAGGGGGCCATCTGAGTCAAAATCGAGAAAGTTCAGAAAGTTGGTAAAACTCACGAACTCCGGTCCCCGGCGGTCGGATGGAACCTTGATGGAATACAGGTTCGAATGGTGCAACTTGATGGTTTTGCATGCGCGGATGGCCATCTGGGTTGAAGTCGAGAAAGTCCGTAAAACTCATGAACTCGGGTCCCGGGAGGCCGGATGGGACCTTGACGGACTAGACGCCCGGATGGTTCAACTTGATGGTTTTTCATGCGTGGATGCCAATCAAGGTCAAAATCAGGAAGTCGATAAAACTCACGAACTCGGATCCCGGGCAGACAGACAGAACCTTAATGGAATACACGTCCGGACGGTGCAACTTGATGGTTTTGCATGCGCGGATGGCCATCCAGGTCAAAATTTGGAAAGTCTTGAAAACTCATGAACCCGGGTCCTAGGACGCCGGACTGGACCTTGACGGAATACACGTTCGGATGGTGCAACTAAATGGTTTTGCATGCGTGATGGCCATCCTGGTCGAAATCGTGAAAGTCGGTAAAACTCACGAACTCGGGTCCCGTACGACCGGACGGGATCTTGACGGAATACACGTTTGGACGGTGCAACTTGATGGTTTTGCATGCTCGGATGGCCATCTGCGTTGAAATCGGAAAACTCAGGAAAACTCACGAAATCGAGTCCCGGGTGGCCTGACAGGATCTTGACAGAATACACGTCCGGATGGTGCAACTTGATGGTTTTGCATGTGCGGATGGCCATCTGGGTCGAAATCAGGAAACTCGGGAAACTCACAAACTCGTGTCCCGGGCGGCCAGACAAGACCTTGACGAAATACACGTCCGAACGATGCAACTTGATGCTTTTGCATGCACAGATAGTCATCTGGGTCAAAATTGGGAAAGTCAGGAAAACTCATGAACTCGGGTCTTGGGACGCCGGACTGGACCTTGATGGAAAAAACATTCAGATTGTGCAACTGGAAGATTTTGCATTCGTGGATGGCCATCTGAGTCAAAATCGGGAAATTCGGGGAAGTCGGTAAAATTTGCGAACTTCGGTACCGAGCGACCGGACGGGATCTTGACGGAATAGTTGTTCGGACGGTGCAATTTGATGGTTTTGCATGCGCTGATCACCATCTGGTTGAAATCACGAAAGTCGGTAAAACTCACTAACTCGGGTCCCGAGCGACCGACGAGACCTTGATGGAATACACATTCAGACAGTGCAAGTTGATCATTTTGCATAAGCAAACTGCCATCTGGGTTGAAATCAGGAAAGTCAGCAAAACTCACGAACTCGGGTCCCGGGTGGCCGTACGGGACCTTGACGGAATACACATCCGCTCAGTGCAACTTGATGGTTTTGCATGTGCGGATGGCCATATGGGTCGAAATCATGAAACTCGGGAAAACTCATAAACTTGGGTCCCAGACGGCCGGACAAGACCTTGACGGAATACACGTCCAGACGGTGCAACTTGATGGTTTTACAAGCGAGTGGGCCATCTGGTTAAAAATCAAGAAAGTCGGAAAAGTTGGTAAAACTCACGAACTCAGGACCCGGGTGGTCGGATGGAAGCTTGACGTAATACAAGTTCGGATGGTGCAACTTAATGGTTTTGCATGCGCGGATGGCCATCTGAGTCAAAATCGGGAAAGTCGCTAAAACTCACTAACTTGGGTACCGAGCGACCGGACGGGACCTTGACGGAATACACGTTCGGATGGTGCAATTTGATGGTTTTGCATGTGCGGATCGCCGTCTGGGTTGAAATAAGGGAAGTCGGTAAAACTCAATAACTCGGGTCCCGAGCGACCGGACGGGACCTTGACAGAATACATGTTTGGACAGTGCAATTTAATGGTTTTGCATGCGCGGATGGCCATCTGGGTTGAAATTAAGAAAGTCGGTAAAACTCACGAACCTGGATCACGGGTGGCCGGGCGGGACCTTGACAGAATACACAATCGGACAGTGCAATTTGATGGTTTTGCAAGCGCGGATGGCCATCTAAGTCGAAATCGGGAAAGACCTTGATGGAATACACGTCTGTACGGTGCAACTTGATGGTTTTGCAAGCGTGGAGGGCCATCTGGGTCAAAATCGAGAAAGTCGGGAAAGTTGGTAAAACTAACGAACTCGGGTCCCGGGCGGTCGGATAAAACCTTGACGGAATACAGGTTCAGATGGTGCAACTTGATGGTTTTGCATGCGTGGATGGTCATCTAGGTCGAAGTCGAGAAAGTCGGTAATTACGAGCTCGGGTCCCGGGAGGCCAGACGGGACCTTGACAGAGTAGACATCTGGATGGTCCAACTTCATAGTTTTCATGCGTGCATGGCCATCGGGGTCAAAATTGGGAAAGTCGAGAAAGTCAGTAAAACTCACGAACTCGTGTCCCGCACAGCCGGACAGAACCTTATCGGAATACACCTCTCGACGGTGCAACTTGATGGTCTTGCATGCGCGGATGGCCATCTAGGTCAAAATTTGGAAAGTCAAGAAAAGTCAAGAATTCAGGTCCTGAGACGCCGGAGTGGACATTGACGGAATACACGTTCGGATGGTGCAACTAAATGGTTTTGCATGCGCGATGGCCATCCCGGTCGAAATCACGAAAGTCGAAACTCACGAACTAGGGTCCCGTGTGACCGAACGGGATTTGGACGGAATACACGTTTGCATGCTCCGATGGCCGTCTGGGTTGAAATTGGGAAAGTAGGGAAACTCTGGAAAACTCACGAAATAAGGTCCCGGGTGGCCGGACGGGATCTTGAAGGAATACATGTCCGGGACGGTGCAACATGATGGTTTTGCATGCGCAGATGGCCAACTTGTTCGAAATTGGGAAACTCGGAAAAACTCACAAACTCGGGTCCCGAGCGGCCACACAAGACCTTGACGGAATACACGTCCGGATGATGCACCTTGATGCTTTTCGCATGTGCGGATGGCCATATGGGTCTAAATCGAGAAAGTCTGTAAAACTCATGAACTTGGGTCCCGTGCCGTCGGACGGGACCTTGATCGAATAGACGTGCGGATGGTGCAACTTGATGGTTTTGCATGCGCGGATGGCCATCCTCGTCGAAATCGGGAAACTCGGGAAAACACACAAACTCGGGTCCCGGACGGCCGGACAAGACCTTGACGGAATACACGTGCAGACAGTGCAACTTGATGGTTTTACAAGCACGGAGGGCCATCTGGGTCAAAATCGAGAAAGTCGGGAAAGTTGGTAAAACTCAAGAACTCGGGTCCCGGGCAACCGGATGGAACCTTGACGGAATACAGGTTTGGATGGTGCAACTTGATGGTTTTGCATACGCGGATGGCCATCTGGGTCGAAGTCAAGAAAGTCGGTAAAACTCACGAACTCGGGTCCTGGGAGGCCGGACGGGACCTTGACGGAGTAGACGCCCGAATGGTCCAACTTGATGGTTTTTCATGCGTGGATGGCCATCAGGGTCAAATCGAGAAATTCTAGAAAGTCGGTAAAACTCACGAACTCGGGTTCCGGGCGGCCGGACGGAACCTTAATGGAATACACGTCCGGAAGGTGCAACTTGATGGTTTTACATGCGCGGAGGGCCATCTAGGTCAAAATTTGGAAAGTCAAGAAAACTCATAAACTCAGGTCCTGAGACGCCGAACTGGACATTGATGGAATACACGTTCCCATAGTGCAATTGAATGATTTTGCATGCGCGATGGCCATCTGAGTCGAAATCACGAAAATCGGTAAAACTCACGAACTCGGGTCCCGTGTGACCGAACGGGGTTATGAAGGAATACACGTCCGGACGGTGCAACTTGATAGTTTTGCAAGCTCGGATGGCCATCTGGGTTGAAAATGGGAAAGTAGGGAATCTCGGGAAAACTCACGATATCGGGTCCCGGGTGGCCGGACGGGATCTTGACGGAATACACGTACGGAAGGTGCAACTTCAAGGTTTTGCATGCGCGGATGGTCATATGGGTCGAAATCGAGAAAGTCGAAAAGTCGGTAAAACTCACGAACTTGGGTCTCGGGCGGCTGGATGGGGCCTTGACCGAATACATGTCCGCACGGTTCAACTAAATGGTTTTGCATGCGCGAATGGTCATCTGGATCGAAATTGGGAAAGTCAAGAAAACTCATGAACTCGGGTCCCGGGACGCCGGACTGGACCTTGATGGAATAAACGTTCAGATGGTGCAACTAGAAGGTTTTTGCATTCGCGGATGGCCATTTGAGTCAAAATCGGGAAAGTCGGTAAAATTCACCAACTCAGGTACCGAGCGACCGAACGGGACCTTGACGGAATACTTGTTCGGACTATGCAATTTGATGGTTTTGCATGCGCGGATCGCCATTTTGGTTGAAAACAGGAAAATCTGTAAAACTCACTAACTCGGGTCCCGAGCGACCGAACGAGACCTTGACGGAATACACATTCGGACAGTGCAAGTTGATGGTTTTGCACGCGCGGATGGCCGTCTGGGTTGAAATAAGGAAAGTCGGTAAAACTCACGAACTCGGGTCCCGGGTTGCCAGACGGTTCAACTTGATGGTTTTGCATGCGCGGATGGGCATCTGGGTCAAAATTTGGAAAGTTAGGAAAACTCATAAACTCGGGTCCCGGGTGGCTAGACGGTTCAACTTGATGGTTTTGAATGCGCGGATGGCCATCTGGGTCGAAATCAAGAAAGTCGAAAAAGTCGGTAAAACTCACGAACTTTGGTCTTGACGGAATACACGTCCGTAAGGTTAATTTTGATGGTTTTGCATGCGCGGATGGGCATCTGGGTCGAAATTGGGAAAGTTGGGAAAACTCATGAACTCGGGTCTAGTGACGCCGGACTGGACCTTGACGGAATACACGTTCAGATGGTGCAACTTGAAAATTAAGCATGCGTGGATGGCCATCTGGGTTGAACTCAGGAAAGTTGGAAAAACTCACGAACTTGGATCCCGGGTTGCAGGACGTGACCTTGATGGAATACACATCCGAACGGTGCAACTTGATGGTTTTGCATGGTCGGATGGCCATCTGGGTCTAAATTGGGAAACTCGGGAAAACTAACAAACCTGGGTCCTGGACTGTCGGACAAGACCTTAACAGAATACACGTCCAGACGATGCAACTTGATGCTTTTGCATGTGCGGAGGGCCATCTGGGTCAAAATCGAGAAAGTCGAGATAGTTGGTAAAACTCACGAACTCGGGTCCCAGGCGGTCGGATGAAACCTTGACGGAATACAGGTTCAGATGGTGCAATGTGACGCCCTCAATTCTGTGGAAAGCCACGGAACCGAGAACTAATGCATATGTGTGCCCAGGATGTTCATCACACATACACATACTTTCCACAAACTGAATTCAGATTATATATTACCACGAATAACAGAGTTTATTACAACACCTCATGAGTCTTGGACTCATGCTCACAGCGGAAGTCTTATTTCTATACAGCGGAAGTCCCTATTTAATGCGGAGGCAAAAACTAATGCGAAAGCAAAACTAAGCAGAAGTGGCTCCATCTCTACTCCCTCCACAGGCAAGGTTGAGAACAGATCACACGCCATAATGCTCTACTCGGTCTTCATAGTAGTCTTCTCTTGCTGTTGATGAAGAAATAATAATGCAAGTTTGAGTACAATGATGTACTCAGCAAGTGCGGAAAAACACATGATATGCAGCTCATAAACAAGGTAGGCATAAAAGGTTTATTTGCAGAAAAGCAGTTCTGTAAAATCATGATAAAACAACAACTTAAGTTTAAATGTAATCCCAACATGTATTAAATTACTAACATACCTCCATCACTTCCCGTGTACCATCCGAACATTAACCAATCTAATTTTATTCATACTCACGAATACCTCCTCGTATTCGCTTCCGTCTCACCTCATAAAACAACCTCGTCTCGCACCGAGGCCAATCTCATATGACTCATCAGTCATACAACCATCTCACCTTCCGGACTCAACAGTCCCAAACCAAACCATAACCAATAACCATAACCAAGAACCTTCCCAATAACCATTCCAGTTACCATCCCATCTAATCATGGCAGTTTAGCCAGGTGCTCGTGACCGTAAGCTCGGCTATCATGATAGTTTTAATAACTCTGCAGAGTTTGCACCTCTTTACCCACAAGTTTGTGATTTCGTCACCCGTTGGCGACTGCAGAACCTCCATTATACCAGTACACATCCGTCGGTGTATGGCCAAGAGATCACAAAATAGCCTTTACAAAAGGGTTACTAGATGTATGGACTCACTAAGGTTTCACCGGCAGGCTAGAATCTCCAATTCTCCCACCCACGGGCCCCCTCTTGTGCCATGCAGTTCCCAGGGCTGTCCTCACTCGACTCCCATTCCCCGCGCCTTCCACAGTCCATAACACTCTAGCAACTTACCTAATTACTCAGCTAAGCCGCACTCATATTTGGCCTTGTGGTGGCACTGTTATCCTGGCATGTGCATGCATGAACCGGTCCTTAGATCTACGGCAAGTAAAACCACCATCTCATGCTACCTCATTCACGAACCCAAGCTTGCCTAGATCTCCCTCCGATCCATGTTCATTAACCTCATCAGTTACTTATTATCAGTACGAGTGCAGTTAGCTCGACACATCTATCTCGCTTCCCCATCCCATGGACTCAGCGAAGCATAAAAACAAAAAAACCATACCCGACTCATAAACTTCCCTGGCGACAAGGGTGGTTTAACCAAAACTAGTAAACTCCTATAAAAAGGTTTCCCATCATGTTTGACTCAGCACACACACCTTTTCGCAAAAAAAAAAATAGTTTTACCCAAAACATAGGATCAACATGGTCAAGGAGCACTTGCCTTGTTCTTGCGGTTCCGGTTGTTCTTGATTCTCGAAACCTTGTTGCTGCAGCTCGTCGTAGACAGCTTCCTGAGTTTGTCCTGCTATGTAGGATTCACGTGCATACAAAATTCACAGCAATCAATATCATGCACAAACCCTAAACTAGATGTGATGATGCACATGCATGCTATCCTACGATTAGTTTTATTAGATTGATCTGTTGTTCTTGCATGGCTTGCATGGTCAGAGGTGTTCGGATCAAAGATGAACGTGGCGATGATCTTGTCTTTAGATCAAACTGATCAACGAGTGTTCTGCCCACGAAAAGGCTTCTGTTCGAAAGGAATCGAAGAACAGATGCAAAGAGATGAACACAATGATGTCGTAAGGTGGTATTGAAGTCCTACCTCACGCTCTTCTTGTCTTCGGGGTCCTCCTCAGACCGCTCGGTTCTCCTCCGATGATCTCCCTTGTTGTGCTATGGCGATGTTTTGCTCAGCGAGTTAGGGCTAGGGCTCCAAGTCGTCGGCTCAGGAGTTGAAAGAGAAGTTTGTGGTTTCGGCCAGAGGTTTTGGGTTCTATTTATAATCGGGAAGAGAAGAGTCCTAATCTGATTGGATCCCGAATAAGAGTGTTATTCAGATCTTTGTTGGATCCTAACGTCTTATCTTTGGTAACATCGTGGAATTTAGATCGGTTTCTGTTGTTTACCGGTATCTTTACGTGTAAAAACCGCTCCAGAACTCGCTACCTCCGTGATGATGAGCTCCGGAAGCTCCACGTGTCCTCCGGGCCTGGTATCTCCTCGTCCGCAGAGACGAGCTCCGGTTGTGCCGCGTGTCAATCGATCGAGACCCCCCTCTTCTTCGGAGGTGAGCTCCGCGGTTGACACGTATCTCGCAC
Organism: Neostapfia colusana; assembly: GCA_030760725.1. NCBI lineage: Eukaryota > Viridiplantae > Streptophyta > Magnoliopsida > Poales > Poaceae > Neostapfia > Neostapfia colusana. Next base: position 103,674,126 of record JASWHV010000002.1, on the reverse strand, counting down.
GACGGGTCCTCTTATTTCCGCGAGGACTAGCTCCGGGGATGACACGTGTCCTATGAAAAATGCCTTTGCTTCTTCCGCAGAGGCTATCTCCGTGGGCAGCACGTGTCCCATAGGGTCGGACCTCTTTTCAATTGTGGAGGTGACCCCTGAGCCTGCCACGTAGCTAGTTTAGCGGCGGACCTCTCCCAGATTTCTCGGGGATGAGCTCCGAACACGCCACGTGGTCTGCTGGTCGTGGAAGTTGCCTTCGGTGCTCTCGGAGAGCTTTGTTGGCCATCCTTTTGATACTTGTCTCTGTTCCTTCTTTTCTTAAAATGTTTTTTTTCTTCATAAAACATGACCATATGCTGACACCCTAGATGAGGGTGTCACAAATCTACCCCCCTTAAATTGAATCTCGCCCACGAGATTCGTTAGTAGGAAATAGATGGGGAAATTCTGCCTTGATATCCTCTTCACGTTCCCATGTGGCTTCAGCTTCAGTGTGATGGCTCCATTGTACTTTGCACCATCAAATCACCTTGTTTCGGGTGACCCTTTCCTTTACGTCCAAGATTTGGATAGGGTGTTCTGCGTAAGTCAGGTCCTGTTGAAGTTCAAGTTCTCCCATTGACACTTGTTCCTCTGGTATTCTCAAACACTTCTCGAGCTAGGATACATGAAACACGTCATGTACGTCGGAGAGGTGGTTTGGGAGCTCTAGTTGATAGGCTACTTCTCCTCGCTTGTCCAAAATCTTAAATGGTCCGATGTAGCGAGGCGCTAGTTTGCCTTTGACGTTAAAACGTCGTTGGCCTCGGATAGGCGATATCTTAAGGTATACGAAGTCTCCTACTTCAAAGGTCAACTTCCTACGCCTATTGTCCGCATAGCCTTTCTGTCGTGACTGAGCAGCCTTTAAGTTTTCCCGTATCATTTGGACTTGCTTTTCAGCCTCTTGTAGTACTTCGGGTCCAAACACCTGGTTCTCTCCAGTCTCGTTTCAGAACAGCGGCGTTCTACACCGTCAGCCATATAAGGCTTCGAAAGGCGACATCTTCAAGCTAGCTTGATAGCTGTTGTTATAGGAGAACTCGGCATACGGTAAACTCCTATCCCAACTACGCCCACGTTTCAAGGCGCAAGCTCTCAGCAGGTCCTCCAAAATTTGGTTCGTCCTCTCGGTTTGCCCATCTGTTTGTGGGTGATAGGCGGAGCTAAAATCCAGTCGTGTACCCATGGCTTTCTGCAGCTTCCTCCAGAATCTAGAGGTAAACTGAGAACCTCGATCTGAGACTATCCTCTTTGGAACTCCATGACGGCACACGATCTGCTCCATGTACAACTCTACCAACTGTGTAACGTTGTAACTGGTCTTTACCGGAAGAAAATGGGCGGTTTTCGTCAACCGGTCCACAATGACCCAGATGGAGTCGTATCCTGACTGAGTTCTTGGCAATCTGACAATAAAGTCCATACTGATGTCCTCCCATTTCCATTCAGGTATTTTCAAAGGTTGCAACCATCCAGCGGGTTTTTGATGTTCGACTTTTACCCGTTGGCATATGTCGCATAGGGCAACGTATTCGGCTATGTCCCTCTTCATACCATCCCACCAATAGCAAGTTTTCAAGTCCTTGTACATTTTGGTGCTCCCTGGATGTATGGAATAGGGTGAATCATGTGCCTCCTTCAATATCATGTCGCGAAGGTGTCTTATGTTCGGCACACAAATCCTTTTTCCTAGCCAAAGCGTACCCTTTTCATCCTCCTTGAAATCCTTCTCTATCCCTTGTCGGATTCTTTCCTTGATCTCCTTGATCCCCTCGTCCGTTGCTTGGCCCTTTCTTATTTCTTGCTCCAATGAGGAGTGGATCTCCATTATTTCCATGTTATTCAAGAATCCGAGGTGTAACCATTCGAACTCCTTACGTAGTTCGGGTGGTAGCTCCCGAGCCGTGAGTTGGTGGCATGCTCCCTTTCTGCTCAATGCGTCAGCTACTACATTGGCCTTCCCGGGGTGGTAGTTGATTCCTACATCATAATCCTTGATGAGTTCTAACCATCGACGTTGCCTCAAATTCAAGTCCGTTTGTGTAAATATGTACTTGAGGCTTTTATGATCTGTATAGATCTCACATCGATGACCAAGGATATAATGTCTCCAAATCTTCAATGCATGCACTACTGCTGCTAACTCCAAATCATGCGTAGGATAGTTAAGCTCGTGCTTCTTTAATTGTCGTGGGGCATAGGCTACCACTTGTCCTTCCTGCATGAGTACACACCCGAGCCCTTGTCTGGATGCGTCACAATATATGTCAAAGCCCTTGCTTACGTCTGGCAATACCAGAACTGGTGTTGTGGTTAGCCTTTTCTTGAGTTCCTCAAAACTCTCCTTGCAGGCTTGTGTCCATTGAAAGATTTTTCCCTTCATTAGCAACTCCGTCATAGGTTTTGCTATTTTAGAGAAGTCTTTAATGAAGCGCTGATAGTATCCTGCCATTCCAAGGAAACTTCGAATATCCTTCACGCTCTTCCATTGGTCGCACTTCAGAACATCTCCCACCTTTCCAGGATCAACCGATACCCCTTCCTTGGAGATGATGTGGCCTAGGAAAGATATTTCCTTTAGCCAAAATTGACACTTGTTGCGCTTGGCATACAACTGATGCTCGCGCAACTTCTGCAAGGTCAATCTCAGATGTTCTTCATGCTCCTCCTTACTTTTTGAATACACCATAATGTCGTCGATGAAAACCACGACGAACTTGTCCAAGTACTCCATGAAAACCTTGTTCATAAGGTACATGAAATACGCGGGTGCATTCGTCAATCCAAAAGACATAACGGTATATTCATATGAACCATACCGCGTCCGAAAGGCTGTCTTAGGTATATCGGAGGGCTTAATATTCAGCTGGAAATATCCCGACCGAAGATCAATCTTGGAGAATACTTGGGCTCCTTTCATTTGATCGAACAGGTCCTCTATACGGGGCAGAGGGTATTTATTCTTGATTGTCACCTCGTTGAGAGACCTGTAGTCCACGCACATTCTTTGGGTTCCGTCCTTCTTGTCCATGAAAAGTACCGGGGCTCCCCATGGTGACGAACTTGGACGGATAAAACCCTTCTCCAACTGTTCTTGAATTTGCTTCTTTAGTTCAAATAACTCGTTGATGGGCATCCTATATGGTCTCTTAGCTATGGGTGCAGTTCCAGGTACCAAATCTATGGCAAACTCGATGTCCCGGTCAGGTGGCATACCTGGAAGTTCTTCCGGGAACACGTCCGAAAATTCCTGAACCACTGGAATGTTGTCCAATGCTACTCCTTCAACATGGTTCAAATCCACCCGTTTGGTTGCTTGCTGGGCTGACTCAAACTCGACATGGATACCGTGTTTGTTTGTCAACTGCACGCTTCTCTCAGCGCATTGGATTACTCCATTGTGCTTGCTTAACCAGTCCATTCCGAGTATGATGTCAATTCCGTGGGAGTCCAAGACAATAAGGTTGGCAAGGAAGTCTACCCCCTTATTTTAAGGCTTACCTTAGGACATACTATACTAGTCCTCATTTCTCCTCCGGGAGAATTAACTAACATAGCACATTCTAAGTGGGATACGGGTAGATGATATGAAGGAATGTGATGCTCCGGAATCAAATAAAATGGTGGCTGGGTTGGAGTTGGCAAGGAACATACCAATTGCGACGTCCTCAGCCTGTTGTGCTTCCTCAGCAGTGACATGGTTAACGTGGCCACGAGCATAGTTCTGCGGTCCACGGTTCCCCTGGTTGTCCCCTCCCTTTGGTCGCTGGTTCTGCTTGGGCACGTTACCTTGCTGTCCAGGGCCTCTCTTCGGGCACTGGTTAGCGAAGTGGCCTACTTCCCTGCATGCAAAGCATGCCCTGCTGCCTACGGCAGCAGGTACGTTGGGGAGGGGGTTTTGAACAGGAGCGCCATTGTTAGGCCGGGGCCCAGGAGGCATGGGCACGCGAGGTGCCGGTGCAACGAACCGTTGCTGTGGTGGCTGACCAGGGCGGTACATAGGAGTGGTCGATCCATACTGCGGAGCAGGGAGCATGTATCTAGGTCGTACGCTGCTCCCTTGGGGCTGGTATGACATCTTCCTTTTGCATTCTGGCTCGATCTCTCGGATCTTGTTTTCCACCACAATAGCCTTATCAACTAGCTTCTGGAAGCTTACGTAGTCATTGTTGAGGAGCTGAACTTGGATCTCATTGTTCAACCCTCTCATGAACAGGTACTGCTTCCTCTGATCTTAGTTGACATCTTCGGGGGCATACCAGGACAGTTGTATGAACTTGTTGAGATATTCGTTCACACTTTTCTTCTGTAACACCCCAAATTTTGATTTAAAACCCAAAACCTTGTTCAGAGGGGAATTTAAAAATTTTTGGACGTGTTGCATGTTTTGCAAAAATTCAAATTCAAACTGGAATTCAAATTATACTCAAAACAGAAAAGAAATGGAAAAAGAAAAAGAGAAAACGGGAAAAAACTGGCCAGTGGGCCGAAACCCGCCAGCCGGCCCAGCTACTCCCGCGCCAGCCCGCCCCCGTGCGCGCCGCGCTGCCCCTCGCTGACGGGTGGGACCCACATGTCATCCCTAACCCCGCGACCCCGGACTTTCTCCCGCGCGCGCGATCGCAACCGATCGGGAAACCGCATTCCGCAGCCGAATTCTGGACCCAGAGGACTCCAACTCGATCACAACAGACCCACCGCCCTCCCCCGGCTATAAAAACCCCAGCTCCGATCAGTTTTCCTCACGCGATCGCCGATTTTCACTCCGGTGAGCACCGAGACTTCGCCGGTGAATTCTGGCCGATCTAAGCTCGGAAACTCTGATCTAACTCCCTGGTCTTGATCCACTGCCTCCGGGGAACCTTGCAGGTGCAGAAAACCCGAAGACTTACGGTGTAAATCCAGCGCCGACGAGCTTCGCCGTGGTTTTGCCTCGGACCTTGCCGCCGATCACTTTCCAGGACCCCCGAGCTCGAGAAAACCCCCGAGGTGAGATCCCTGACCTCCCCTCTACCGATCTAGGCCATAAGATCACAGTTCTAGGCAGAATTCTCGAGGATCCGAAACTTTCCGGCGAGATCGCCGCTTCCCGCCGCCGTGCGCCGCCGGCAGCGCCGCCCGCGTTCGATCGGAGCGACGTGGCCGCTTGTGCGCCGTTTATTTTAAATCGCACGGTAGACTTTAAAACCCCGCGTACCGGTTCAATCTTATAATCTCAGCCATCGGTTTAAAATCGGACGGTCCACGTCGACCCTGCGTTATAAAGACTGGAGTTCTTACGTGCTACCCCCTGGGGTTCTCTGGAATTGAGAGCTAGCCCCGGAAACTTCAGATCTAGCCCCTGGAACTCCAGAAAATCATGTAAATTCATTTAAAAATCAATTTTAGCCCCTGGACTTAATAGAAATTAAGAAAAACACCTCTGATAAGTGTAGCTAGACCCCTGGAAATTATGAAAATAATATTATAGACCCTGTAATGGGGTGAGTTTACTTTTTAACCCTGTTTAGTATTTAATTTAGAAAGTTGAATATGTAACTAGTGTTTAAAAATTAAAAAGGGGGACAAACATAATTGTCAAAATTAATTAAAAACTTTCTCAGTACTTAGAAAATTTTGGAGTGAGATAAAAGTATATTTTTGGGCTGAAATAAATCTGTTTCATCTATTATTCACATTTATTAGTATAGGGACACATTTTTAAGTAAAGAATAGTTATAGAAAAATAGGGAAAATAATTATGAAATAGTATACATCATAAGCCATGGTCAAAATATGATTTTAAATTATTTAGGACCAGAACCTAATCTGTTTAGGTGATGTGTATTCCTAATTTAATAATAAAATACACAATTATGCATAGGAATATAAATCTGAAAATATAGCAACTAGTAAATGATAAATGGAGTTTCTAAAATACAAAGAATTCAGTTTAGGGTTGATAGAAATTGTGAAGGCACATTGTATGCAAGTATAAATGTGGACACCAAAAATAGGAATCATATATATACATGGTTAAAAGTGCATGCAAGCCACAACTCAACACACATAAAGTAACCACAACACATATAATGGTGAATAAATTTCGTAAATATGAATGTGTGGTTTGTATGAAGTAGAAGTGTGAACTATGTCTTATGATTGTTGTTTTTCTTTTGCTATGTGTGATGGTATGAAGTAGAGCCTGTTCAAGAGCAAGTTATTTCTTTCCAAGATCAGGACTACCCATTTCAAGAGCAGCAAGAAGGAGGCAAGTGTCCTTGACCACTTTGATCCTATGCTAGGATGTGTAGATAGAATTATTTGCATTGTCAAATGAAATATGAAACCCATGCTAGGAAAGTTTCCCTAGAATTGCATTATCTTGTTTCCTTGTAGCTTGGGTTGGGATTTAGTTTGTCATGTCATTTATTTACATGCATATGCTTAGCCATGCTTAGAATGGGATATTTGGGATATGAGATCATCAATTTATTTTACCATACTCTTGAATGAGTTATTGTGAGTTATGTAGAGGTAGGGATCAAGGCAAGTTGGATGTTTTTGGTTGTGTGCTGGGTGCACGAGACTCGGGTTTGTGTTTAGTACTTGCCTAGATCTTAAGGACCGGTTCATGGAGCATGTAACCCGGCTTTACAGTGCCAACCACATGCTGAGATGGGGCAGCTTGGCCAATTAATTAGGTGTATCCCCGGCGTAGTATGGGTGTGTTGGATGGTGCGGGGAGTAGGTGTCAGCTGGACTACCATATGAACCGCAAGGCTCAAGAGGGGGCCACTGCAGCGGGGTTGGAGCCTCTTGTATGCTGTTAGGGGTGAAACCTCAGTGGGCCCACGCTTGTCGGGAATCCCTTTGTAAAGGCTTCGTAGTGATCTCTTGGCCGCACACCTGGGAAGTGTGAATGTGGATCGTAGCCACTGGCATAATGGAGGTTCTTTTAGTCCACCCGGCAACGGGGGATGAAATCACTACTTGTGGGTACAGTGGTACACACTCGGCAGAGTTAAAACTGTCTTGACAGCCGTGCTCACGGTTAAGAGTGGCCTGGACTTATTCATGATTAAAGGATTGATGGTTTTGGAAGTTAAGCGGGGAGCTTAACATTGGAAATGATGTTATGGTTATTGGATTATGATAATGGGTTGGGAGATTAGGACCATTTCACCTGTGAAGTAATGTAGGTGCTTAATAAGCTAAGGTGATAGGTATTAATTGCGTAGTGCTTTAACCATGAGTTCAACCTCTCCTTGTTCTAGCCATGCATGACATAATTTTTCCCACACTTGCTGAGTACCATTGGTACTCAACCTTGCATATTTGTTGGTTTATATTGCTGCTCAGGTCAAGATAATGAGGTGGTGTATAATGACCAAGATTTTGGACCCGAGGAAGGTTTTTAGGTTCATGAAGACCCCCGGGCAACGCCTGTGATGGAGCCCTAAAAGAATAATATTCCGCTGCTAGTTTATTTACTTGTGATGAACTTATTATTGTCCATCGAGACATTTACTATGTAAGACTTACTTATATTCGACACCTGGCTTGTAATAAATGATGCTTCACTATTTGTCATCACATGTATGAGAAAATGATCCTGGCATACATGTGATATTCACTTGGTTGTTTCTTCGGAAAAACCGGGTGTGACAGAGGTGGTATCAGAGCCAAGGTTGCCCGTAGGAACGTGGACCTAGGTAGAAATGGACGTATTTAAGGGCCCTATTTTCTTAAAAACTATTTTCCAAGGTGTGGGTGGAAAAGTGTTATTTAAGGAGTCATTTTCTTCATCTTACCCCAAATTTTCGTTCAAAATGGGATTTTTGTTTAAAAAGTTTATCTAACCTAAGTTTTAAATTATTTTTGTTTTAGATGGTTCGCATGATTCGCACCGCTCGCAAGTCCACAGGAGGGAGAGTTCCCGTAGTTGCCCTTGCCGAAAGAGAGGAGAGTCGTCCAGTGACGTACCTTTCCTATGGATTGGCAGTAGGAGATTTGTTGCGCCGTCTTCGGCGTATGCTCGAAGCCGCCGGCAATACGGGGAAGCTCATCATCCACTATAACTCCACCAGGACCATCCGTGAGAAGAGGGAAGAATGGAGTTCGGAGATGAGGATTATACACGAGAATCAGCTACTGAAGATCCACCATTCTCCAGCTTGTCGAGCAACACAAGTTGACGCGGAGAAAGATGTCACCTGGGAGGCCATCACCTGCCAGAGTCACATCTATCGTCGCCACTTGGACAAAACTGAGTACATGTATGTCCTCCAACGTGAGAGTGGTACCACGGAGTACAAGTACCCACCGGTGCAGCAAGGGACTTCCCATGAGCACATGGACTTGTGCTTGGAGGATGCTGCTATGCTCAGCACTCGACTGCAGGAGTGTCAACAAGAGCTTCAGGATGTCCGAGACACCCTGAAGGAAACGGAGGCGTTGCTGCGAGCTTGCTTAAAGGCGAGAGAAAGAGGAGATGGGAATGAACTGTGTGTCACCTTGAATGATACATGGACTCCTGACTCCCCGGATCGCCGAGCAATCAGGCGTCGTCGCACTTCTCCACCAGCAGCCTCCCCACCCAAAGTAGAGTCAGAAGGTAGCCGAAATGAGGAGGAAGATCCCGAGGAGCCAGCTCAAGAGGACGAGTAGTGTAGAGTCTTTCCCCTAGCTAGCAAGAGGTCGAGTAGTCGAGTCGTTACGTAGTTAATGGTGTGATGATGCTTGGTGTGTGACGTGAGTTGTGGAAGCCATGAGCAATTGTCCACAGCCTCGTCTTCAGATTGTTTTGCTTTGGTGTGTGAACCCACAGGAAATAATAGTGCATTTATTTGATGTGAGATATAAACCCTCATAAAATTTTAACAAAGCCTCAACACCTTAAAGTACCAACAAATGAAAGTAGTAAGATGATACTAAATGGTATCAAATTAACATTTGTTGATTCTGCCAGATGGCCGGAAGAGGAAAAGGACGTGCTGCCAACCCCGCCAACAACAATGATGAGGCATGCAACCCTCATCTTTCTGGAGGCCAGGACAGGGGTGGTCGCCGTGAAGAAGTTGATCCTCTCCACCAAATGCTGGAGAATCAAAATCAGCTCATCCAGAACTTGACTCAAGTGGTGGCCAACTTGCATCAAGTTCCACCTCCACAAGCTGCACCACGCCAACCAAGGTTGAGTGAGTTTCTAGGAACTCAACCTCCAAAGTTTGCAAGTGCTGCTGAACCTCTGGAGGCAGATGATTGGCTGAAGACCATTGAAAGTAAGATGAGGATTATTCAATGCCAAGGGTATGAGAGGGTGCTGTTTGCCTCTCATCAATTGCAGGGACCTGCTGCTGATTCGTGGACCGCCTACGTGGCCGCCCATCATGACCCTGAGAACATCACTTGGGAAGAGTTCAAGCGTAGCTTCCGCAACCATTACATCCCAAGAGGTGAACTCAAAAACAAGAGGAAGGAATTTCTGGGACTGCAGCAGGGAAACATGACTGTGAGGGAATACCTCACTAAATTTACTCAACTGTCCCGTTATGCAACACGAGACATAGAGACGGATGAGCAGAAACAAGATTGTTTCGTGGAAGGACTTACCGCAGAGATGCAGTGTGCAATGTCCTCCAATGAGTATGAAAGTTTTCAAAAGATGGTGGACAGGGCGTTTGTGGTGGAAAGGAAGCTAAAGGCCCTGGAAAATGAGAATAAGAGGAAGGCGGGGTGGTCACATCAAGCCTCAGGGAGCAACACCCGCCCACGTATGATGCAGCAACCTACAGGGCAGACAAGCCGTGCTGCGGTACCCTATTCAGCACCAAGAGGGTACAACCCAAACTACAGGCCTCCCGCAGCACCAGCACAGCCGCAACGTCAGTTTGTGCAGCAGCCTCGCCCCGCATATCCACCTCGACCAGCAGTGCAAGGACCCCCAAACCAACCCCAAGACAACAAGGGCCCAGCATCTAAGATTGGGGTGCAATGTTTCAGCTGTGGTGAAGTGGGGCACTACGCCCATAAGTGCCCTAAGAAGAAGCCTGCGCCGCCACAACAGCAGAATGTAGTGAGAGGACGGGTGAACCACGTCACTATGGAGGAAGCACAAGAGGCGCCCGACGTGGTAGTTGGTAAGTTTCCTGCCAATTTACACCTTGCAACTCTACTGTTTGATTCTGGTGCTACCCACTCGTTCATTGCTCAAGGGTTTGTTAAGAAGCATGACCTAGCAACCACACAAATGAACCATATGCTAGCCGTAAACTCTCCAGGTGGAGAAATAAGGACAAGACAAGTGTGTCCCAAAGTGAGCCTAGACATTAATGGGGTAGTATTTACTGCTAACCTCATAGTGATAGACTCACGAGGGATAGATATTATTTTGGGTATGGATTGGTTGACCAAACATAAAGGAATCATCCATTGTTCGACCAGAACGGTGGAACTAACTCACCCCAATTGCACAAGAGTAAAGTTCATAATGATACACGAGCCTAGGAGGGACATTAAATTAAAGCAAGTGGAAGTGAAAGTTGAGGAAATCAGGACTATCAGGGAATATCCAGATGTTTTTCCGGAGGAATTGCCAGGTATGCCTCCCGACCGTGACGTGGAGTTCGCAATTGAGCTAGTACCGGGGACAGCCCCGATATACAAGAGACCTTATCGAATGGACTCCAAGCAGCTAGAAGAGCTCAAGGATCATTTGAGAGAATTGACGGAGAAGGGGTATATTCGCCCTAGTTCCTCACCATGGGGAGCTCCGGTGATATTTGTGCCCAAGAAAGACGGAACCCAAAGGTTATGCGTGGATTACCGTGCCTTGAATGAGGTAACCATCAAAAACAAGTACCCATTACCCCGCATTGAAGACTTGTTTGATCAGTTGAGGGGAGCTTGTGTGTTCTCGAAAATTGATCTCAGGTCGGGATACCACCAACTCAAGATAAGGCAATCTGATATTCCCAAGACAGCTTTCGTATCTCGGTACGGACTGTATGAATACACTGTCATGCCTTTCGGGCTAACCAATGCCCCGGCATATTTCATGTATCTCATGAACAAGGTATTCATGGAATATCTGGACAAATTTGTGGTGGTTTTCATAGATGATATTCTCGTCTTCTCCAAAGATGAAGAAGAACATGAGAAACATCTAAGGTTGGTGTTGCAGAGGTTGAGAGAACACCAACTATATGCCAAGTTGAGCAAGTGTGAGTTTTGGCTGAAGAGAGTTCCCTTTTTAGGACATATAATCTCGGAGGGAGGAATCTCCGTAGATCCCGCCAAAATCGAGGACATCCAGAAGTGGAAGACCCCTGAAAATGTCGGGGAAGTTCGAAGCTTTTTGGGATTGGCTGGATACTATCGACGGTTTATTGAGGGATTCTCCAAGATCTCGAGACCTCTCACTAAACTGTTGGAAAAGGGAATCACATTCACCTGGACGCCACAGTGCGAGACGAGCTTTCAGGAACTAAAGAAGAGATTGACAACAGCCCCAGTGTTGGTTATGCCAGATATGCAGAAGAATTTCACAGTGTACTGCGATACCTCTGGGAATGGGTTGGGATGTGTTCTCATGCAAGAAGGACATGTCGTGGCTTATGCATCCCGGCAGCTTCGGAAGCACGAGAAGAACTATCCTACACATGACCTAGAACTAGCTGCAGTGGTACACGCGTTGAAAATTTGGCGTCACTATTTGATGGGGAAGAGGACAGAGATATATACGGATCATAAGAGTTTGAAGTACATATTCACACAGCCAGATCTCAACCTCAGACAAAGGAGATGGTTAGAGCTAATCAATGACTTTGATATAGGCATCAACTATCATCCCGGGAAAGCAAACGTCGTGGCTGATGCTTTGAGTCGGAAAGTGCAGGTCAATAAGTTGAGTTTGAAGGACATGCCTGCAGAATTGAAGGACGAGGTTATAAGACTCAATCTATGTATAGTAAATAGTGGTGAAGCCATCGCCATGGAAGTGGACTCCACACTCGAGCGAGACATACGCGAGGGCCAAAAGAATGATGAGAAGATACAAGAGATCAGACAGCTCATCAAGGAAAGTAAAGCTCCTGGTTTTAGAGAGGATGAACAGGGAACGGTGTGGCACGGGAAAAGGATCTGTGTGCCAGAAGTAAAGGAGATCCGTGAATTAATTTTGAAGGAGGCTCACGATTCTGACTATTCCATTCATCCTGGGAGTACGAAGATGTACCAGGACCTCAAGAGCAGGTATTGGTGGTATGGCATGAAACGTGATATCGCGGAACATGTTGCCCTATGTGACACATGTCAGTTGGTGAAAGCAGAACATCAACGACCCGCGGGATTATTGCAACCACTCAAAGTACCTGAATGGAAGTGGGAAGAAATCAGCATGGATTTTGTCATGGGATTGCCTAGGACCCAATCCGGGTATGATTCAATATGGGTCATCATTGATAGGCTAACCAAGGTAGCTCATTTCATCCCTGTGAAAGAAAGCTACAGCGGATCCAAATTGGCAGAATTGTACATGTCAAGGATTGTGTGTTACCATGGAGTGCCAAAGAAGATAGTGTCGGACCGAGGGACACAGTTCACCTCGAGGTTTTGGCAAAAGTTGCATGAAACCATGGGAACCCATCTGAACTTCAGCTCTGCCTATCATCCCCAAACTGACGGGCAGACAGAGAGAACCAATCAGATCCTTGAAGATATGTTAAGGGCATGTGCACTCAAAAACAATAGGAGTTGGGACAAGAACTTACCGTATGCGGAGTTTTCTTATAACAACAGTTATCAAGCTAGTATGAAGATGTCACCGTTTGAAGCTTTGTATGGAAGGAAGTGCAGAACTCCCCTATTTTGGAACCAGACAGGAGAAAGCAAAGTGTTTGGTCCAGAAGTGCTACAAGAAGCCGAGGCGAAGGTGAGGGAGATTCGCAACAACTTGAGGATAGCACAAACACGCCAGAAGAGTTATGCTGATGTACGAAGAAGAGAACTCGTTTTCAACGTGGGAGACTATGTTTATCTCAAGGTGTCCCCTATCAGAGGACTTCGTCGGTTCAAGGTGAAAGGGAAGTTGTCACCTCGATACATCGGACCCTTTCAAGTTTTGGAAAGAAAAGGCGAAGTGGCGTACCAACTAGAGTTACCGGTTCATCTATCGGACGTGCACGATGTATTCCATGTGTCACAACTCAAGAAATGTCTGAGGACGCCTGAAGAGGTGTTACCCATGAATGAAGTGGATGTAGCTGAAGATTTGTCTTATGCCGAGCAACCATACAAGATTTTGGAGACAATGGAACGCCTCACCAGAAATAAAAGAATCCGGATGTGCAAGGTGCAGTGGAAGCATCACTCAGAAGAGGAAGCTACCTGGGAACGGGAAGATGAGCTCAAGGCACAATTTCCGGAATTGTTTTCTTAGAAACACCAATCTCGAGGACGAGATTTCTTTTAAGGGGGGTAGAGCTGTAACACCCCAAATTTTGATTTAAAACCCAAAACCTTGTTCAGAGGGGAATTTAAAAAATTTTGGACGTGTTGCATGTTTTGCAAAAATTCAAATTCAAACTGGAATTCAAATTATACTCAAAACAGAAAAGAAATGGAAAAAGAAAAAGAGAAAACGGGAAAAAACTGGCCAGTGGGCCGAAACTCGCCAGCCGGCCCAGCTACTCCCGCGCCAGCCCGCCCCCGCGCGCGCCGCGCTGCCCCTCGCTGACGGGTGGGACCCACATGTCATCCCTAACCCCGCGACCCCGGACTTTCTCCCGCGCGCGCGATCGCAACCGATCGGGAAACCGCATTCCGCAGCCGAATTCTGGACCCAGAGGACTCCAACTCGATCACAACAGACCCACCGCCCTCCCCTGGCTATAAAAACCCCAGCTCCGATCAGTTTTCCTCACGCGATCGCCGATTTTCACTCCGGTGAGCACCGAGACTTCGCCGGTGAATTCTGGCCGATCTAAGCTCGGAAACTCTGATCTAACTCGCTGGTCTTGATCCACTGCCTCCGGGGAACCTTGCAGGTGCAGAAAACCCGAAGGCTTACGGTGTAAATCCAGCGCCGACGAGCTTCGCCGTGGTTTTGCCTCGGACCTCGCCGCCGATCACTTTCCAGGACCCCCGAGCTCGAGAAAACACCCGAGGTGAGATCCCTGACCTCCCCTCTACCGATCTAGGCCATAAGATCACAGTTCTAGGCAGAATTCTCGAGGATCCGAAAGTTTCCGGCGAGATCGCCGCTTCCCGCCGCCGGCAGCGCCGCCCGCGTTCGATCGGAGCGACGTGGCCGCTTGTGCGCCGTTTATTTTAAATCGCACGGTAGACTTTAAAACCCCGCGTACCGGTTCAATCTTATAATCTCAGCCGTCGGTTTAAAATCGGACGGTCCACGTCGACCCCGCGTTATAAAGACTGGAGTTCTTACGTGCTACCCCCTGGGGTTCTCTGGAATTGAGAGCTAGCCCCGGAAACTTCAGATCTAGCCCCTGGAACTCCAGAAAATCATGTAAATTCATTTAAAAATCAGTTTTAGCCCCTGGACTTAATAGAAATTAAGAAAAACACCTCTGATAAGTGTAGCTAGACCCCTGGAAATTATGAAAATAATATTATAGACCCTGTAATGGGGTGAGTTTACTTTTTAACCCTGTTTAGTATTTAATTTAGAAAGTTGAATATGTAACTAGTGTTTAAAAATTAAAAAGGGGGACAAACATAATTGTCAAAATTAATTAAAAACTTTCTCAGTACTTAGAAAATTTTGGAGTGAGATAAAAGTATATTTTTGGGCTGAAATAAATCTGTTTCATCTATTATTCACATTTATTAGTATAGGGACACATTTTTAAGTAAAGAATAGTTATAGAAAAATAGGGAAAATAATTATGAAATAGTATACATCATAAGCCATGGTCAAAATATGATTTTAAATTATTTAGGACCAGAACCTAATCTGTTTAGGTGATGTGTATTCCTAATTTAATAATAAAATACACAATTATGCATAGGAATATAAATCTGAAAATATAGCAACTAGTAAATGATAAATGGAGTTTCTAAAATACAAAGAATTCAGTTTAGGGTTGATAGAAATTGTGAAGGCACATTGTATGCAAGTATAAATGTGGACACCAAAAATAGGAATCATATATATACATGGTTAAAAGTGCATGCAAGCCACAACTCAACACACATAAAGTAACCACAACACATATAATGGTGAATAAATTTCGTAAATATGAATGTGTGGTTTGTATGAAGTAGAAGTGTGAACTATGTCTTATGATTGTTGTTTTTCTTTTGCTATGTGTGATGGTATGAAGTAGAGCCTGTTCAAGAGCAAGTTATTTCTTTCCAAGATCAGGACTACCCATTTCAAGAGCAGCAAGAAGGAGGCAAGTGTCCTTGACCACTTTGATCCTATGCTAGGATGTGTAGATAGAATTATTTGCATTGTCAAATGAAATATGAAACCCATGCTAGGAAAGTTTCCCTAGAATTGCATTATCTTGTTTCCTTGTAGCTTGGGTTGGGATTTAGTTTGTCATGTCATTTATTTACATGCATATGCTTAGCCATGCTTAGAATGGGATATTTGGGATATGAGATCATCAATTTATTTTACCATACTCTTGAATGAGTTATTGTGAGTTATGTAGAGGTAGGGATCAAGGCAAGTTGGATGTTTTTGGTTGTGTGCTGGGTGCACGAGACTCGGGTTTGTGTTTAGTACTTGCCTGGATCCTAAGGACCGGTTCATGGAGCATGTATCCCGGCTTTACAGTGCCAACCACATGCTGAGATGGGGCAGCTTGGCCAATTAATTAGGTGTATCCCCGGCGTAGTATGGGTGTGTTGGATGGTGCGGGGAGTAGGTGTCAGCTGGACTACCATATGAACCGCAAGGCTCAAGAGGGGGCCACTGCAGCGGGGTTGGAGCCTCTTGTATGCTGTTAGGGGTGAAACCTCAGTGGGCCCACGCTCGTCGGGAATCCCTTTGTAAAGGCTTCGTAGTGATCTCTTGGCCGCACACCTAGGAAGTGTGAATGTGGATCGTAGCCACTGGCGTAATGGAGGTTCTTTTAGTCCACCCGGCAACGGGGGATGAAATCACTACTTGTGGGTACAGTGGTACACACTCTGCAGAGTTAAAACTGTCTTGACAACCGTGCTCACGGTTAAGAGCGGCCTGGACTTATTCATGATTAGAGGATTGATGGTTTTGGAAGTTAAGCGGGGAGCTTAACATTGGAAATGATGTTATGGTTATTGGATTATGATAATGGGTTGGGAGATTAGGACCATTTCACCTGTGAAGTAATGTAGGTGCTTAATAAGCTAAGGTGATAGGTATTAATTGCGTAGTGCTTTAACCATGAGTTCAACCTCTCCTTGTTCTAGCCATGCATGACATAATTTTTCCCACACTTGCTGAGTACCATTGGTACTCAACCTTGCATATTTGTTGGTTTATATTGCTGCTCAGGTCAAGATAATGAGGTGGTGTATAATGACCAAGATTTTGGACCCGAGGAAGGTTTTTAGGTTCATGAAGACCCCCGGGGAACGCCTGTGATGGAGCCCTAAAAGAATAATATTCCGCTGCTAGTTTATTTACTTGTGATGAACTTATTATTGTCCATCGAGACATTTACTATGTAAGACTTACTTATATTCGACACCTGGCTTGTAATAAATGATGCTTCACTATTTGTCATCACATGTATGAGAAAATGATCCTGGCATACATGTGATATTCACTTGGTTGTTTCTTCGGAAAAACCGGGTGTGACATCTGCCCTTGGCGGAGACCTTCAAACTCCTGCCTCTTGAGCATCATTACGCCAACAGGGATGTAGTGGGAGCGGAAACTTTCCTTGAACTCGGTCCAAGTGATTGTCTCCTGGTTGGCATGGGCATTGCTCAAGGCATCCCAACAGTCAGCAGCTGCTCCCATCAGTTGGTGCGACGCAAAGAGAACCTTCTCTCGGTCGTTGCACTGTACAATGGCAAGCTTCTTCTCCATGGATTTCAACCAGTCATCGGCCTCCATTGGATCGCTTGCTTGAGCAAAGGTGGGTGGTCGAGTCCTCATGAACTCTCCCAACCTGTTATGAGCCGGCGGTGGTGGTGGCGGTGGTGCCGGAACGGGGTGTTGGTTGGCCTGCAACTGATCCAAAGTTTGGATCGTAGTTTGCATAAGCTGGTTTTGCATGGCCATCAACCTTTCTAGGTTAATTTCGCCAGCTCCGGGGTTAGCAGGACCTTGTGGTCATCTTCCTGGACGTTCCTTCAGCTGGCGTTTCCTCTCACCATCTGTGAGAGAGAACGAAATAGAATAGAAGGTTAGAAAGTTAGGTAGGTCCTTTCAACTATATGCATCAAGGTGAGTTGGACTATATATATATTAGCCCTTATGAGGATGTGAGCAAGTGCCGAAACATCTCACACCTCCTTCTTCTTACGTTTGTATATGGACAACGTTTTTGAGACGTCCCACAACTCACACTAAGCACATATTCACAAATAATCATCACAAGGGCCCACTCAACTCCTATTCAAGGATGGTTTCCTATGTCAAGGTGGTTTTAAAGGCCAATCTAGGCTATTCACCCTAGGATGCTTCCTTTGGTCAGCGTGGCTTAGCTACCTGTGACTTCTATTTAGGGGTGTAACTTGCTGTTAACCCGTGGCTCTAATATCAATCTAAGGTTTCTATATAGGCGTGTAACCTACTATCAACCCGTGGCTCTGATACCAATCTTATTTGGCTAACTGCACTTGTACTGATAATAAGTAACTGATGAGGTTAATGAACATGGATCGGAGGGAGATCTAGGCAAGCCTGGGTTTGTGAATGAGGTAGCTTGAGATGGTGGTTTTACTTGCCGTAGATCTAAGGACCGGTTCATGCATGCACATGCCAGGATAACAGTGCCACCACAAGGCCAAGTATGGGTGCGGCTTAGCTGAGTAATTAGGTAAGTTACTAGAGTGTTATGGACTGTGGAAGGTGCGAGGAATGGGAGTCGAGTGAGGACTGCCCTGGGAACTGCATGGCACAAGAGGGGGCCCGTGGGTGGGAGAATTGGAGATTCTAGCCTGCCGGTGAAACCTTAGTGAGTCCATACATCTAGTAACCCCTTTGTAAAGGCTATTTTGTGATCTCTTGACCATACACCGACAGATGTGTACTGGTATAATGGAGGTTCTGCAGTCGCCGACGGGTGACGAAATCACAAACTTGTGGGTAAAGAGGTGCAAACTCTGCAGAGTTACTAAAACTATCGTGATAGCCGAGCTTACGGTCAAGAGCAACTGGCTAAACTGCCATGATTAGTTGGGGATGGTTTTTGGGATGGTGATTGGAATGGTTATTGGGAAGGTTCTTGGTTATGGTTATTGGTTATGGTTTGGTTTGGGACTGTTCAGTCCGGAAGATGAGATGGTTGCATGACTGATGGGTCATGACATGAGATTGGTCTCGGTGTGAGACGTGGTTGTTTTATGAGGTGAGATGGTAGCGAATACGAGGAGGTATTCGTGAGTATGAATAAAAGAATGGTTAATCTTCGGATGGAACAGGGAAAGCGATGGAGGTATGATGGTAATTTAACACATGCTGGGATTACATTCATCTAAAGTAAAGATTGCTGTTTTATCACGGTTTTATAAATCTGCTTTTCTGCAAATAAGCCTTTTATTACCTACCTTGTTTATGAACTGCATATCATGTGTTTTTTCCGCACTTGCTGAGTACATCATTGTACTCAACCTTGCATTATTACTTCATCCTCAGCAACAGGAGAAGCCTATTATGAAGATCAAGTGGAACATTATGGCGTGTGATCTGTTCTCAACCTTGCCTGTGGAGGGAGTAGAGATGGAGCCACTTGTGTTTAGTTTTGCTTCCGCATTAGTTTTACTTCCGCATAGAAATAAGACTTCCGCTGTGAGCATGAGTCCAAGACTCATGAGGTGTTGTAATAAACTCTGTTATTCGTGGTAATATATAATCTGAATTCAGTTTGTGGAACGTATGTGTATGTGTGATGAACATCCTGGGCACACATATGCATTAGTTCTCGGTTCCGTGGTTTTCCACAGAATTGAGGGCGTCACAGATTGGTATCAGAGCCACGGGTTGACAGTAGGTTACACGCCTAGATAGAAAGCCTTAGATAGATAAAAGAACTACGGGATAAAACCCAGGAAGGAGTTACAAGCACCCTAGGGTGAATAGCTTAGATTGGCCTTTAAACCCACCTTGGCATAGGAAACCATCCTTGAATAGGAGTTGTGTGGGCCCTTGTGGTGATTGTTTGTGAATATGTGCTTAGTATGAGTTGTGGGACGTCTCAAAAGCGTTATCCATATCCATACGTAAGAAGAAAGAGGTGTGAGATGCTTCGGCACTTGATCACATCCTCATAAGGACTAATATATATAGTCCAACTCACCTTGATGCATATAGTTGAAAGGACCTATCTAACCTTCTAACCTTCTATTCTATTTCGATCTCCCTCACAGATGGTGAGAGGAAACGCCAGCCGAAGGAACGTCCAGGAAGATGACCACGAGGAAGTTCTTGTTGACCATGGAACTGGCGAGAACAACCTAGAAAGGTTGATGGCCATGCAAAACCAGCTTATGCAAACCATGATCCAAACTTTGGGTCAGATGCAGGCCAACCAAAACCCCGTTCCGGCACCACCACCACCACCACCACCGGCTCATAACAGGTTGGGAGAGTTCATGAGAACTCGACCACCTACCTTTGCTCAAGCAAACGACCCCATGGAGGCCGATGATTGGTTGAAGTCCATGGAGAAGAAGCTCGCCATTGTTCAGTGCAACGACCGAGAGAAGGTTCTCTTTGCGTCGCACCAACTGATGGGAGCAGCTGCTGACTGGTGGGATGCCTTGAGCAACGCCCATGCCAACCCGGAGACAATCACTTGGACTGAGTTCAAGGAAAGTTTCCGCTCCCACTACATCCCTGTTGGTGTAATGATGCTCAAGAGGCAGGAGTTTGAAGGTCTCCGCCAAGGACAGAAAAGTGTGAATGAATATCTCAACAAGTTTATACAACTGTCTCGGTATGCCCCCGAAGATGTCAACTCAGATCAGAGGAAGCAGTACCTGTTCATGAGAGGGTTGACCAATGAGATCCAAGTTCAACTCCTCAAGCTAGTTGATAAGGCCATTGTGGTGGAAAACAAGATCCGAGAAATCGAGTGGGAGTGCAAAAGGAAGATGCCATACCAGCCCCAAGGGAACAACGTACGACCTAGGTACATGCCCCCTGCACCGCAGTATGGTTGGACCACTCCTACGTACCGCCCTGGTCAGCCACCACAGCAACGGTTCGTTGCACCGGCACCTCGCGTGCCCATGCCTCCTGCGCCCCGGCCTAACAATGGCGCTCCTGTTCAAAACCCCCGCCCCAACGTACCTGCTGCCGTAGGCAACAGGGCATGCTTTGCATGCGGGGAAATAGGCCACTTCGCTAACCAGTGCCCGAAGAGAGGCCCTGGACAGCAAGGTAACGTGCCCAAGCAGAACCAGCGACCAAACGGAGGAGACAACCAAGGGAACCGTGGACCGCAGAACTATGCTCGTGGCCACGTTAACCATGTCACTGCTGAGGAAGCACAACAGGCTGAGGACGTCGCAATTGGTATGTTCCTTGCCAACTCCAACCCAGCCACCATTTTATTTGATTCTGGAGCATCACTTTCCTTCATATCATCCGATTATGTTGCCAAGCATCATCTACCCGTATCCCACTTAGAATGTGCTATGTTAGTTAATTCTCCCGGAGGAGAAATGAGGACTAATATAGTATCTCCTAAAGTAAGCCTTAAAATAAGGGGGGTAGACTTCCTTGCCAACCTTATTGTTTTGGACTCCCACGGGATTGACATCATACTCGGAATGGACTGGTTAAGCAAGCACAATGGAGTAATCCAATGTGCTGAGAGAAGCGTGCAGTTGACGAACGAACACGGTGTCCGTATCGAGTTTGAGTCAGCCCAGCAAGCAACCGAACAGGCAGATTTGAACCATGTTGAAGGAGTAGCATTGGACAACATTCCAGTGGTTCAGGAATTTTTGGACGTGTTCCCGGAAGAACTTCCAGGTATGCCACCTGACCGGGACATCGAGTTTGCCATAGATTTGGTACCTGGAACTGCACCCATAGCTAAGAGACCATATAGGATGCCCGTCAACGAGTTAGTTGAACTCAAAAAGCAAATTCAAGAACAGTTGGAAAAGGGTTTTATCCGTC
The DNA here is from genome assembly GCA_030760725.1 of Neostapfia colusana. NCBI lineage: Eukaryota > Viridiplantae > Streptophyta > Magnoliopsida > Poales > Poaceae > Neostapfia > Neostapfia colusana. The sequence continues at coordinate 103,652,798 of JASWHV010000002.1, read as the reverse complement.
CAAGTTCGTCACCATGGGGAGCCCCGGTACTTTTCGTGGACAAGAAGGACGGAACCCAAAGAATGTGCGTGGACTACAGGTCTCTCAACGAGGTGACAGTCAAGAATAAATACCCTCTGCCCCGTATAGAGGACCTGTTTGATCAAATGAAAGGAGCCCAAGTATTCTCCAAGATTGATCTTCGGTCGGGATATTTCCAGCTGAAGATTAAGCCCTCCGATATACCTAAGACAGCCTTTCGGACACGGTATGGTTCATATGAATATACCGTTATGTCTTTTGGATTGACGAATGCACCTGCATACTTCATGTACCTTATGAACAAGATTTTCATGGAGTACTTGGACAAGTTTGTCATGGTTTTTATCGATGACATTATGGGGTATTCAAAAAGTAAGGAGGAGCATGAAGAACATCTGAGATTGACCTTGCAGAAGTTGCGCGAGCATCAGCCGTATGCCAAGCTCAACAAGTGCCAATTTTGGCTATAGGAAATATCCTTCCTAGGCCACATCATCTCCAAGGAAGGGGTATTGGTTGATCCTGGAAAGGTGTGAGATGTTCTGAAGTGGGACCAACCGAAGAGCGTGAGGGATATTCGAAGTTTCCTTGGAATGGCAGGATACTATCGGCGCTTCATTAAAGACTTCTCTAAAATAGCAAAACCTATGACGGAGTTGCTAATGAAGGGAAAAATCTTTCAATGGACACAAGCCTGCCAAGAAAGTTTTGAGGAACTCAAGAAAAGGCTAACCACGGCACCAGTTCTGGTATTGCCAGACATAAGCAAGAGCTTTGACATATATTGTGACGCATCCAGACAAGGGCTCGGGTGTGTGCTCATGCAGGAAGGACAAGTGGTAGCCTATGCCTCACGACAATTAAAGAAGCACGAGCTTAACTATCGTACACATGATTTGGAGTTAGCAGCAGTGGTGCATGCGTTGAATATTTGGAGACATTATATCCTTGGTCATCGATGTAAGATCTATACAGATCATAAAAGCCTCAAGTACATATTTACACAAACGGACTTGAATTTGAGGCAACATCGATGGTTAGAACTCATCAAGGATTATGATGTAGGAATCAATTACCACCCCGGGAAGGCCAATGTGGTCGCTGACGCATTGAGCAGAAAGGGAGCATGCCACCAACTCACGGTTCGGGAGCTACCACCCGAACTACGTAAGGAGTTCGAACAGTTACACCTCGGATTTTTGAATAACATGGAAATGATGGAGATCCACTCCTCATTGGAGCAAGAATAAGAAAGGGCCAAGCAACGGACGAAGGGATCAAGGAAATCAAGGAAAGAATCCGACAAGGGATAGAGAAGGATTTCAAAGAGGATGAAAAGGGTACGCTTTGGCTAGGAAAAAGGATTTGTGTGCCAAACCTAAGACACCTTCGCGACATGATATTACGGGAGGCACATGATTCACCCTATTCCATACATCCAGGGAGCACCAAAATGTACAAGGACTTGAAAACTTGCTATTGGTGGGATTGTATGAAGAGGGATATAGCCGAATACGTTCCCCTATGCGACACATGCCAACGGGTAAAAGCCGAACATCAAAAACCCGCTGGATTGTTGCAACCTTTGAAAATACCTGAATGGAAATGGGAGGACATCAGTATGGACTCTATTGTCGGATTGCCACGAACTCAGTCAGGATACGAATCCATCTGGGTCATTGTGGACCGGTTGACAAAAACCGCCCATTTTCTTCCGGTAAAGACCAGTTACAACGTTACACAGTTGGCAGAGTTGTACATGGAGCAGATCGTGTGCCGTCAGGGAATTCCGAAGAGGATAGTCTCAGATCGAGGTTCTCAGTTTACCTCTAGATTCTGGAGGAAGTTGCAGAAAGCCATGGGTACACGACTGGATTTTAGCTCCGCCTATCACCCACAAACAGATGGGCAAACCGAGAGGACAAACCAAATTTTGGAGGACATGCTGAGAGCTTGCGCCTTGAAACGTGGGCGTAGTTGGGATAGGAGTTTACCGTATGCCGAGTTCTCCTATAACAACAGCTATGAAGCTAGCTTGAAGATGTCGCCTTTCGAAGCCTTATATGGCAGACGATGTATAACGCCGCTGTTCTGGAACGAGACTGGAGAGAACCAGGTGTTTGGACCCGAAGTACTACAGGAGGCTGAAAAGCAAGTTCAAACGATACGGGAAAACTTAAAGGCTGCTCAGTCACGACAGAAAGTCTATGCGGACAACAGGCGTAGGAATTTGACCTTTGAAGTAGGAGACTTCGTATACCTTAAGGTATCGCCTACCCGAGGCCAACGACGTTTTAACGTCAAAGGCAAACTAGCGCCTCGCTACATCGGACCATTTAAGATTTTGGACAAACGAGGAGAAGTAGCCTACCAACTAGAGCTCCCAAACCACCTCTCCGACGTACATGACGTGTTTCATATATCCCAGCTCAAGAAGTGCTTAAGAGTACCAGAGGAACAAGTGTCAATGGGAGAACTTGAACTTCAAGAGGACCTGACTTACGCAGAACACCCTGTCCGAATCTTGGACGTAAAGGAAAGGGTCGCCCGAAACAAGGTGATTCGATGGTGCAAGGTACAATGGAGCCATCACACTGAAGCTGAAGCCACATGGGAACGTGAAGAGGATATCAAGGCAGAATTTCCCCATCTATTTTCTACTAACGAATCTCGAGGGCGAGATTCAATTTAAGGGGGGTAGATTTGTGACACCCTCACCTCGGGTGTCAGCATATGTTCATATTTTATGAAGAAGAAAAACATTTTAAGAAGAGTAGAAATAGAGACAAGTACCAAAAGGATAGCCAATAAAGCTCTCCGAGAGCACCGAAGGCAATTTCCACGGCCAGCAGACCACGTGGCGTGTTCGGAGCTCATTCCCGAGAAATTGGGAGAGGTCCGCCGCTAAACTAGCTACGTGGCAGGCTCGGGGGTCACCTCCGCAATTGGAAAGAGGTCTGACCCTGTGGGACACGTGCTGCCGCGGAGCTAGCCGCTGCGGAAGAAGCAAAGGCATTTTTCATAGGACACATGTCATCCTCGGAGCTAGTCCTCGCGGAAATCAGAGGACCATCCGCGCGGGATACGTGTCGATCTCGGAGCTCACCTGCGAGAGGTCCTGTTCTATTGGACACGTGTCAACCGTGGGGCATGTCCCTGAGGAAAGAAAAAGAGGAAGACCGGCGCCAACATGTGGCGTGCGCGGAGCTCACCTCCGAAGAAGAGGGAGGTCCCGATCGGTTGACATGCGGCACGACCGGAGCTCGTCTCTGCGGACGAGGAGATACCAGGCCCGGAGGACACGTGGAGCTTCCGGAGCTCATCGTCACGGAGGTAACGAGTTTTGGAGCGGCTGTTACGCGTAAGGACACCGGTACGCAACAGAAACCGATCTAAAATCCACAATAGGTTACTGAAGATAAGACGTCAGGTTCTAACAAAGATCTGAATAAGAGTCTTATTCGGGATCCAATCAGATTAGGGCTCTTCTCTTCCCGATTATAAATAGAACCCAAAACCTCTGGTCGAAACTACAAACTTCTCTTTCAAACTCCTAAGCCGACGACTTAGAGCCCTAGCCCTAGCCCTAACTCGCTGAGCAAAACATCGCTGAAGCACGACAAGAGAGATCATCGAAGAAGAACCGAGCGGTCTGAGGAGGACCTCGAAAAAACGCGAGGTAGGACTTCAAATATCATTGTGTTCATCTCCTTGCATCTGTTCTTCAATTCCTTTCGAACAGAAGCCTTTTCGTGGGCAAAACACTTGATGATCAGTTTGATCTAAAGACCAGATCATCACGAACACCTCTGACCATGCAAACCATGCAAGAATAAGTACAGATCGATCTAATAAAACTAATCATAGGATAGCATGCATGTGCATCATCGCATCTAGTTTAGGGTTTGTGCATGATATTGATTGCTGTGAATTTGCATGCACGTGAATCCTACATAGCAGGACAAACTCAGGAAGCTGTCTACGACGAGCTGCAGCAACAAGGCTTTGAGAATCAAGAACAACTAGAACCGCAAGAACAAGGCAAGTGCTCCTTGACCATATTGATCCTATGATTTGGGTGAAACTGTTTTGATTGCGAAAAGGTGTGCGTACTGAGTCAAACATGATGGGAAATCCTTTTTATAGGAGTTTACTAGTTTTGATTAAACCACCCTTGTCGCCTGGGAAGTTTATGAGTCGGGTATGGTTTTTGCTTTATGCTTCGCTGAGTCTCTGGGATCGGGAAGCGAGATAGATGTGTCTAGCTAACTGCACTTGTACTGATAATAAGTAACTGATGAGGTTAATGAACATGGATCGGAGGGAGATCTAGGCAAGCCTGGGTTTGTGATTGAGGTAGCATGAGAGGGTGGTTTTACTTGTCGTAGATCTAAGGACCGGTTCATGCATGCACATGCCAGGATAACAGTGCCACCACAAGGCCAAGTATGGGTGCGGCTTAGCTGAGTAATTAGGTAAGTTACTAGAGTGTTATGGACTGTGGAAGGTGCGGGGAATGGGAGTCGAGTGAGGACTGCCCTGGGAACTGCATGGCACAAGAGGGGGCCCGTGGGTGGGAGAATTGGAGATTCTAGCCTGCCGGTGAAATCTTAGTGAGTCCATACATCTAGTAACCCCTTTGTAAAGGCTACTTTGTGATCTCTTGACCATACACCGACGGATGTGTACTGGTATAATGGAGGTTCTGCAGTCGCCGACGGGTGACGAAATCGCAAACTTGTGGGTAAAGAGGTGCAAACTCTGCAGAGTTACTAAAACTATCATGATAGCCGAGCTTACAGTCACGAGCACCTGGCTAAACTGCCATGATTAGTTGGGAATGGTTTTTGGGATGGTGATTGGAATGGTTATTGGGAAGGTTCTTGGTTATGGTTTGGTTTGGGACTGTTCAGTCCGGAAGATGAGATGGTTGCATGACTGATGGGTCATGACATGAGATTGGTCTCGGTGTGAGACGTGGTTGTTTTATGAGGTGAGATGGTAGCGAATACGAGGAGGTATTCGTGAGTATGAATAAAAGAATGGTTAATCTTTGGATGGAACAGGGAAAGCGATGGAGGTATGATGGTAATTTAATACATGCTGGGATTACATTCATCTAAAGTTAAGATTGCTGTTTTATCACTGTTTTATAAATCTGCTTTTCTGCAAATAAGCCTTTTATTACCTACCTTGTTTATGAACTGCATATCATGTGTTTTTTTCCGCACTAGCTGAGTACATCATTGTACTCAACCTTGCATTATTACTTCATCCTCAGCAACAGGAGAAGCCTATTATGAAGATCAAGTGGAACATTATGGCGTGTGATCTGTTCTCAACCTTGCCTGTGGAGGGAGTAGAGATGGAGCCACTTGTGTTTAGTTTTGCTTCCACATTAGTTTTACTTCCGCATAGAAATAAGACTTCCGCTGTGAGCATGAGTCCAAGACTCATGAGGTGTTGTAATAAACTCTGTTATTCGTGGTAATATATAATCTGAATTCAGTTGTGGAACGTATGTGTATGTGTGATGAACATCCTGGGCACACATATGCATTAGTTCTCGGTTCCGTGGTTTTTCCACAGAATTGAGGGCGTCACAGTGGCTTCATCTCTACTCCCTCCACAGGCAAGGTTGAGAACAGATCACACGCCATAATGTCCCACTTGATCTTCATAATAGGTTTCTCCTGCTGCTGATGAAGAAATAATAATGCAAGGTTGAGTACAATGATGTACTCAGCAAGTGCGGGAATAACACATGATATGCAGCTCATAAACAAGGTAGGTAATAAAAGGCTTATTTGCAGGAAAGCAGATTTATAAAACCGTGATAAAACAGCAACTTAACTTTAGATGAATGTAATCCCAGCATGTATTAAATTACCAACATACCTCCATCGCTTTCCATGTTCCATCCGAACATTAACCAATCTTTTATTTATACTCACGAATACCTCCTCGTATTCGCTACCATCTCACCTCATACAACAACCACGTCTCACACCGAGACCAATCTCATGTCATGACCCATCAGTCATGCAACCATCTTATCTCCCGGATTCCACAGTTCCAACCCAATAACCATAACCGATAACCATAACCAAGAACCTTCCCAATAACCATTCCAATAACCATCCCAGTAATCATCCCATCTAATCATGGCAGTTTAGCCAGGTGCTCGTGACCGTAAGCTCGGCTATCATGATAGTTTTAATAACTCTGCAGAGTTTGTACCTCTTTACCCACAAGTTTGTGATTTCGTCACCCGTCGGCGACTGCAGAACCTCCATTTTACCAATACACAACCGTCGGTGTATGGTCAAAAGATCACAAAATAGCCTTTACAAAGGGGTTACTAGATGTATGGACTCACTAATGTTTCACCGGCAGGCTAGAATCTCCAATTCTCCCACCCACGGGCCCCCTCTTGTGCCATGCAGTTCCCAGGGCAGTCCTCACTTGACTCCCATTCCCCGCGCCTTCCACAGTCCATAACATCCTAGCAACTTACCTAATTAATCAGCTAAGCCACACCCATATTTGGCCTTGTGGTGGCACTGTTATCCTGGCATGTGCATGCATGAACCGGTCCTTAGATCTACGGCAAGTAAAACCACCATCTCATGCTACCTCATTCACAAACCCAGGCTTGCCTAGATCTTCCCTCCGATCCATGTTCATTAACCTCATCAATTACTTATTATCAGTATGAGAGCAGTTAGCTAGACACATATATCTCGCTTCCCAATCCCATAAACTCAGCGAAGCATAAAGCAAAAACCATACCCGACTCATAAACTTCCCTGGTGACAAGGATGGTTTAATCAAAACTAGTAAACTCCTATAAAAAGGGTTTCCCATCATGTTTGACTCAGCACACACACCTTTTCGCAAAACAAAACAGTTTTACCCAAAACATAGGATCAACATGGTCAAGGAGCACTCGCCTTGTTCTTGCGGTTCCGGTTGTTCTTGATTCTCAAAGCCTGGTTGATGCAGCTCGTCGTAGACAGCTTCCTGAGTTTGTCCTGCTTTGTAGGATTTACGTGCATGCAAATTCACAGCAATCAATATCATGCACAAACCATAAACTAGATGCGATGATGCACATGCATGCTATCCTATGATTAGTTTTATTAGATCGATCTGTACTTATTCTTTCATGGCTTGCATGGTCAGAGGTGTTCGTGATGATCTGGTCTTTAGATCAAACTGATCATCAAGTGATTTGCCCACGAAAAGGCTTCTGTTCGAAAGGAATTGAAGAACAGATGCAAGGAGATGAATACAATGATATTGAAGTCCTACCTCGCGTTTTTCGAGGTCCTCCTCAGACCGCTCGGTTCTTCTTCGATGACCTCCCTTGTTGTGCTGCAGCGATGTTTTGCTCGGCGAGTTAGGGCTAGGGCTCTAAGTCGTTGGCTTAGGAGTTGAAAGAGAAGTTTGTAGTTTCGGCCAGAGGTTTTAGGTTCTATTTATAATCGGGAAGAGAAGAGTCCTAATCTGATTGGATCCCGAATAAGTGTCTCATTCAGATCTTTGTTAGATCCTGACGTCTTATCTTCGGTAACCATCGTGGGGTTTAGATCGGTTTCCGTTGCGCACCGGTATTTTTACACGTAAAAACTGCTTCAGACTCGTTACCTCCGTGGTAATGAGCTCCGGAAGCTCCACGTGTCCTTCCGAGCCTGGTATCTCTTCTCCCGAGCTCCGGTTGTGCCGCGTGTCACGAGCGAGACCTCCCTCTTCTTTGGAGGTGAGCTCCGCGCACGCCACGTGTGGATGCCGGTCTTTCCGCTCTCCTTTCCTTAGGGACATGCCCCGAGGTCGACACGTGTTTAGCTGCGATAGACCTTCCGGTGATAAGCTCTGGTGGCGACACGTGTTCGATTGATCCGGACTTCTCTGAGATGAGCTCCGAGATTGACACGTATCCCCCGCAACTGGTCCTCTTATTTCCGCGAGGACTAGCTCCGTGGATGACACGTGTCCTATTAAAAATGCCTTTTCTTCTTCCGCAGAGGCTATCTCGGCGGCAGCACGTGTCCCACAGGGTCGGACCTCTTTCCAAATGCGGAGGTGACCCCCGAGCCTGCCACGTAGCTAGTTTCACGGCGGACCTCTCCCAAATTTCTCGGGAATGAGCTCCGAATGCGCCACGTGGCCTGTTGGCCATGGAATTTGCCTTCAGTGCTCTCGGAGAGCTTTATTGGCTATCCTTATGATATTTGTCTCTGTTCCTTCTTTTCGTAAAATGTTTTTCTTCTTCATAAATCATGATCATATGCTGACACCCGAGATGAGGGTGTCACAAATCTACCCCCCTTAAATTGAATCTCGCCCTCGAGATTCGTTAGTAGAAAATAGATAGGGGAATTCAGCCCTAATATCCTCTTCACGCTCCCATGTGGCTTCAGCTTCAGTATGATGACTCCATTGTACCTTGCACCATCGAATCACTTTGTTTCGGGTGACCCTTTCCTTTACGTCCAAGATTCGGACAGGGTGTTTTGCGTAGGTCAGGTCTTCTTGAAGTTCAAGTTCTCCCATTGACACTTGTTCCTCTGGCATTCTCAAGCACTTCTTGAGCTGGGATACATGAAACACGTCATGTACGTCGGAGAGGTGGTTTGGGAGCTCTAGTTGGTAGGCTACTTCTCCTCGTTTGTCCAAAATCTTAAATGGTACGATGTAGCGAGGCGCTAGTTTGCCTTTGACATTAAAACGTCGTTGGCCTCGGATAGGCGATACCTTAAGGTATACGAATTCTCCAACTTCAAAGGTCAACTTTCTACGCCTATTGTCCGCATAGCCTTTCTGTCGTGACTGAGCAGCCTTTAAGTTCTCCCGTATCGTTTGGACTTGCTTTTCAGCCTCTTGTTGTACTTCGGGCCAAACACCTGGTTCTCTCCAGTCTCGTTCCAGAACAGTGGTGTTCTACATCGTCTACCATATAAGGCTTCGAAAGGCGACATCTTCAAGCTAGCTTGATAGCTGTTGTTATAGGAGAACTTGGCATACGGTAAACTCCTGTCCCAACTACGCCCACGTTTCAAGGCGCAAGCTCTCAACATGTCTTCCAAAATTTGGTTCGTCCTTTCGGTTTGTCCATCTGTTTGTGGGTGGTAGGCAGAGCTAAAATCCAGTCGTGTACCCATGGCTTTCTGCAGCTTCCTCCAGAATCTAGAGGTAAACTGAGAACCTCGATCTGAGACTATCCTCTTCGGAACTCCATGACGGCACACGATCTGCTCCATGTACAATTCTGCCAACTGTGTAACGTTGTAACCGGCCTTTACCGGAAGAAAATGGGCGGTCTTCGTCAACCGGTCCACAATGACCCAGATGGAGTCGTGTCCTGACTGAGTTCGTGGCAATCCGACAATGAAGTCCATACTGATGTCCTCCCATTTCCATTCAGGTATTTTCAAAGGTTGCAACAATCCAGCGGATTTTTGATGTTCGGCTTTTACCCGTTGGCATGTGTCGCATAGGGCAACGTATTCGGCTATATCCCTCTTCATACAATCCCACCAATAGCAAGTTTTCAAGTCCTTGTACATTTTGGTGCTCCCTGGATGTATGGAATAGGGTGAATCATGTGCCTCCCGTAATATCATGTCGCGAAGGTGTCTTAGGTTTGGCACACAAATCCTTTTTCCTAGCCAAAGCGTACCCTTTTCATCCTCTTTGAAATCCTTCTCTATCCCTTGTCGGATTCTTTCCTTGATTTCCTTGATCCCTTCGTCCGTTGCTTGGCCCTTTCTTGTTTCTTGCTCCAATGAGGAGTGGATCTCCATCATTTTCATGTTATTCAAAAATCCGAGGTGTAACCGTTCGAACTCCTTACATAGTTCGGGTGGTAGCTCCCGAACCGTGAGTTGGTGGCATGCTCCCTTTCTGCTCAATGCGTCAGCAACCACATTGGCCTTCCCGGGGTGGTAATTGATTCCTACATCATAATCCTTGATGAGTTCTAACCATCGACGTTGCCTCAAATTCAAGTCCGTTTGTGTAAATATGTACTTGAGGCTTTTATGATCTGTATAGATCTCACATCGATGACCAAGGATATAATGTCTCCAAATCTTCAATGCATGCACCACTGCTGCTAACTCCAAATCATGTGTAGGATAGTTAATCTCGTGCTTCTTTAATTGTCGTGAGGCATAGGCTACCACTTGTCCTTCCTGCATGAGTACACACCCGAGCCCTTGTCTGGATGCGTCACAATATATGTCAAGGCTCTTGCTTACATCCGGCAATACCAGAACTGGTGCTGTGGTTAGCCTTTTCTTGAGTTCCTCAAAACTTTCTTGGCAGGCTTGTGTCCATTGAAAGACCTTTCCCTTCATTAGCAACTCCGTCATAGGTTTTGCTATCTTAGAGAAGTCTTTAATGAAGCGACGATAGTATCCTGCCATCCCAAGGAAACTCCGAATATCCCTCACGCTCTTCAGTTGGTCCCACTTCAGAACATCTCTCACCTTTCCAGGATCAACCAATACCCCTTCCTTGGAGATGATGTGGCCTAGGAAGGATATTTCCTTTAGCAAAAATTGGCACTTGTTGAGCTTGGCATACAACTGATGCTCGCGCAACTTCCGCAAGGTCAATCTCAGATGTTCTTCATGCTCCTCCTTACTTTTTGAATACACCATAATGTCGTCGATAAAAACCACGACGAACTTGTCCAAGTACTCCATGAAAACCTTGTTCATAAGGTACATGAAGTATGCTGGTGCATTTGTCAATCCAAATGACATAACGGTATATTCATATGAACCATACCGTGTCCGAAAGGCTGTCTTAGGTATATCGGAGGGCTTAATCTTCAGCTGGAAATATCCCGACCGAAGATCAATCTTGGAGAACACTTGGGCTCCTTTCATTTGGTCGAACAGGTCCTCTATACGGGGCAGAGGGTATTTATTCTTGATTGTTACCTCGTTGAGAGACCTGTAGTCCACGCACATTCTTTGGGTTCCGTCCTTCTTGTCCACAAGAGTACCGGGGCTCCCCATGGTGACGAACTTGGCCGGATAAAACCCTTCTCCAACTGTTCTTGAATTTGCTTCTTGAGTTCTACTAACTCGTTGACGGGCATCCTATATCGTCTCTTAGCTATGGGTGCAGTTCCAGGTACCAAATCTATGGCAAACTCAATGTCCCGGTCAGGTGGCATACCTGGAAGTTCTTCCGGAAACACGTCCGAAAATTCCTGAACCACTGGAATGTTGTCTATTGCTATTCTTTCAACATAGTTCAAATCCGCCCGTTCGGTTGCTTGCTGGGCTGACTCAAACTCGACAAGGATACCGTGTTCGTTTGTCAACTGCACGCCTTTCTCAGCGCATTGGATTACTCCATTGTGCTTGCTTAACCAGTCCATTCCGAGTATGATGTCAATCCCGTGGGAGTCCAAAACAATAAGGTTGGCAAGGAAGTCTACCCCCCTTATTTTAAGGCTTACTTTAGGACATACTATATTAGTCCTCATTTCTCCTCCGGGAGAATGAACTAACATAGCACATTCTAAGTGGGATACGGGTAGATGATGCTTGGCAACATAATCGGATGATATGAAGGAATGTGATGCTCCAGAATCAAATAAAATGGTGGCTGGGTTGGAGTTGGCGAGGAACATACCAATTGCGACGTCCTCAGCCTGTTGTGCTTCCTCAGCAGTGACATGGTTAACATGGCCACGAGCATAGTTTTGCGGTCCACGGTTCCCTTGGTGGTCCCCTCCGTTTGGTCGCTGGTTCTGCTTGGGCACGTTACCTTGCTGTCCAGGGCCTCTCTTCGGGCACTAGTTAGCGAAGTGGCCTACTTCCCCGCATGCAAAGCATGCCCTGTTGCCTATGGCAGCAGGTACGTTGGGGCGGGGGTTTTGAACAGGAGCGCCATTGTTAGGCCGGGGCGCAGGAGGCATGGGCACGCGAGGTGCCGGTGCAACGAGCCGTTGCTGTGGTGGCTGACCAGGGCGGTACGTAGGAGTGGTTGGTCCATACTGCGGTTGTCACACCCGGTTTTTCCGAAGAAACAACCAAGTGAATATCACATGTATGCCAGGATCATTTTCTCATACATGTGATGACAAATAGTGAAGCATCATTTATTACAAGCCAGGTGTCGAATATAAGTAAGTCTTACATAGTAAATGTCTCGATGGACAATAATAAGTTCATCACAAGTAAATAAACTAGCAGCGGAATATTATTCTTTTAGGGCTCCATCACAGGCGTTGCCCGGGGGTCTTCATGAACCTAAAAACCTTCCTCGGGTCCAAAATCTTGGTCATTATACACCACCTCATTATCTTGACCTGAGCAGCAATATAAACCAACAAATATGCAAGGTTGAGTACCAAGGGTACTCAGCAAGTGTGGGAAAAATTATGTCATGCATGGCTAGAACAAGGAGAGGTTGAACTCATGGTTAAAGCACTACGCAATTAATACCTATCACCTTAGCTTATTAAGCACCTACATTACTTCACAGGTGAAATGGTCCTAATCTCCCAACCCATTATCATAATCCAATAACCATAACATCATTTCCAATGTTAAGCTCCCCGCTTAACTTCCAAAACCATCAATCCTCTAATCATGAATAAGTCCAGGCCGCTCTTAACCGTGAGCACGGCTGTCAAGACAGTTTTAACTCTGCAGAGTGTGTACCACTGTACCCACAAGTAGTGATTTCATCCCCCGTTGCCGGGTGGACTAAAAGAACCTCCATTATGCTAGTGGCTACGATCCACATTCACACTTCCCAGGTGTGCGGCCAAGAGATCACTACGAAGCCTTTACAAAGGGATTCCCGACGAGCGTGGGCCCACTGAGGTTTCACCCCTAACAGCATACAAGAGGCTCCAACCCCGCTGCAGTGGCCCCCTCTTGAGCCTTGCGGTTCATATGGTAGTCCAGCTGACACCTACTCCCCGCACCATCCAACACACCCATACTACGCCGGGGATACACCTAATTAATTGGCCAAGCTGCCCCATCTCAGCATGTGGTTGGCACTGTAAAGCCGGGTTACATGCTCCATGAACCGGTCCTTAGGATCCAGGCAAGTACTAAACACAAACCCGAGTCTCGTGCACCCAGCACACAACCAAAACATCCAACTTGCCTTGATCCCTACCTCTACATAACTCACAATAACTCATTCAAGAGTATGGTAAAATAAATTGATGATCTCATATCCCAAATATCCCATTCTAAGCATGGCTAAGCATATGCATGTAAATAAATGACATGACAAACTAAATCCCAACCCAAGCTACAAGGAAACAAGATAATGCAATTCTAGGGAAACTTTCCTAGCATGGGTTTCATATTTCATTTGACAATGCAAATAATTCTATCTACACATCCTAGCATAGGATCAAAGTGGTCAAGGACACTTGCCTCCTTCTTGCTGCTCTTGAAATTGGTAGTCCTGATCTTGGAAAGGGTTAACTTGCTCTTGAGCAGGTTCTACTTCATACCATCACACATAGCAAAAGAAGAATAACAATCATAAGACATAATTCACACTTCTTACTTCATACAAACCACACATTCATATTTATAAAAGTTCTTTACCATTATGTGTTGTGGTTACTTTATGTGTGTTGAGTTGTGGCTTGCATGCACTTTTAACCATGTGTATATGATCTCCACTTTTGTGTCCACATTTATACTTGCATACAATGTGCCTTCACAATTTCTATCAACCCTAAACTGAATTCTTTGTATTTTAGAAACTCCATTTATCATTTACTAGTTGCTATATTTTCAGATTTATATTCCTATGCATAATTGTGTATTTTATTATTAAATTAGTAATACACATCACCTAAACAGATTAGGTTCTGGTCCTAAATAATTTAAAATCATATTTTGACCATGGCTTATGATGTATACTATTTCATAATTATTTTCCCTATTTTTCTATAACTATTCTTTACTTAAAAATGTGTCCCTATACTAATAAATGTGAATAATAGACGAAACAGATTTATTTCAGCCCAAAAATATACTTTTATCTCACTCCAAAATTTTCTAAGTACTGAGAAAGTTTTTAATTAATTTTGACAATTATGTTTGTCCCCCTTTTTAATTTTTAAACACTAGTTACATATTCAATTTTCTAAATTAAATACTAAACAGGGTTAAAAAGTAAACTCACCCCATTACAGGGTCTATAATATTATTTTCATAATTTCCAGGGGTCTAGCTACACTTATCAGAGGTGTTTTTCTTAATTTCTATTAAGTCCAGGGGCTAAAACTGATTTTTAAATGAATTTACATGATTTTCTGAAGTTCCAGGGGCTAGATCTGAAGTTTCCGGGGCTAGCTCTCAATTCCAGAGAACCCCAGGGGGTAGCACGTAAGAATTCCAGTCTTTATAACGCGGGGCTGACGTGGACCGTCCGATTTTAAACCGACGGCTGAGATTATAACATCGAACCGGTACGCGGGGATTTAAAGTCTACCGTGCGATTTAAAATAAACGGCGCACAAGCGGCCACGTCGCTCTGATCGAACGCGGGCGGCGCTGCCGGCGGCGCACGGCGGCGGGAAGCGGCGATCTCGCCGGAAAGTTTCGGATCCTCGAGAATTCTGCCAAGAATTGTGATCTTATGGCATAGATCGGTAGAGGGGAGGTCAGGGATCTCACCTCGGGGGTTTTCTCGAGCTCGGGGGTCCTGGAAAGTGATCGGCGGCGAGGTCCGAGGCAAAACCACGGCGAAGCTCGTCGGCGCTGGATTTACACCGTAAGTCTTCGGGTTTTCTGCACCTGCAAGGTTCCCCGGAGGCGGTGGATCAAGACCAGCGAGTTAGATCAGAGTTTCCGAGCTTAGATCGGCCAGAATTCACCGGCGAAGTCTCGGTGCTCACCGGAGTAAAAATCGGCGATCGCGTGAGGAAAACTGATCGGAGCTGGGGTTTTTATAGCCGGGGGAGGGCGGTGGGTCTGTTGTGATCGAGTTGGAGTCCTCTGGGTCCAGAATTCGGCTGCGGGATGCGGTTTCCCGATCGGTTGCGATCGCGCGCGCGGGAGAAAGTCCGGGGTCGCGGGGTTAGGGATGACATGTGGGTCCCACCCGTCAGCGAGGGGCAGCGCGGCGCGTGCGGGGGCGGGCTGGCACGGGAGTAGCTGGGCCGGCTGGCGGGTTTCGGCTCACTGGCCAGTTTTTTCCCGATTTCCTTTTTCTTTTTCCATTTCTTTTCTGTTTTGGGTATAATTTGAATTCCAGTTTGAATTTGAATTTTTGCAAAACATGCAACACGTCCAAAAATTTCTAAATTCCCCTCTGAACATGGTTTAGGGTTTTAAATCAAAATTTGGATTTTGACTAAAAATTTGGGGTGTTACAGCTCTACCCCCCTTAAAAGAAATCTCGTCCTCGAGATTGGTGTTTCTAAGAAAACAATTCCGGAAATTGTGCCTTAAGCTCATCTTCCCGTTCCCAGGTGGCTTCCTCTTCTTAGTGATGCTTCCACTGCACCTTGCACATCCGGATTCTCTTGTTTCTGGTGAGGCGTTCCATCGTCTCCAAAATCTTGTATGGTTGCTCGGCATAAGACAAATCTTCAGCTACATCCACTTCATTCATGGGTAACACCTGTAAAGGCGTCCTTAGGCATTTCTTGAGTTGTGACACATGGAATACATCGTGCACGTCCGATAGGTGAGCCGGTAACTCTAGTTGGTACGCCACTTCGCCTTTTCTTTCCAAAACTTGAAAGGGTCCGATGTATCGAGGTGACAACTTCCCTTTCACCTTGAACCGACGAAGTCCTCTGATAGGGGACACCTTGAGATAAACATAGTCTCCCACGTTGAAAACGAGTTCTCTTCTTCGTACATCAGCATAACTCTTCTGGCGTGTTTGTTCTATCGTCAAGTTGTTGCGAATCTCCCTCACCTTCGCCTCGGCTTCTTGTAGCACTTCTGGACCAAACACTTTGCTTTCTCCTGTCTGGTTCCAAAATAGGGGAGTTCTGCACTTCCTTCCATACAAAGCTTCAAACGGTGACATCTTCATACTAGCTTGATAACTGTTGTTATAAGAAAACTCCGCATACGGTAAGTTCTTGTCCCAACTCCTATTGTTTTTGAGTGCACATGCCCTTAACATATCTTCAAGGATCTGATTGGTTCTCTCTGTCTGCCCGTCAGTTTGGGGATGATAGGCAGAGCTGAAGTTCAGATGGGTTCCCATGGTTTCATGCAACTTTTGCCAAAACCTCGAGGTGAACTGTGTCCCTCGGTCCGACACTATCTTCTTTGGCACTCCATGGTAACACACAATCCTTGACATGTACAATTCTGCCAATTTGGATCCGCTGTAGCTTTCTTTCACAGGAATGAAATGAGCTACCTTGGTTAGCCGATCAATAATGACCCATATTGAATCATACCCGGATTGGGTCCTAGGCAATCCCACGACAAAATCCATGCTGATTTCTTCCCACTTCCATTCAGGCACTTTGAGTGGTTGCAATAATCCCGCGGGTCGTTGATGCTCAGCTTTCACCAACTGACATGTGTCACATAGGGCAACATGTTCCGCGACATCTCGCTTCATGCCATACCACCAATACCTGCTCTTGAGATCCTGGTACATCTTCGTACTCCCAGGATGAATGGAATAGTCAGAATCGTGAGCCTCCTTCAAAATTAATTCACGGATCTCCTTTACTTCTGGCACACAGATCCTTTTCCCGTGCCACACCGTTCCCTGTTCATCCTCTCTAAAACCAGGAGCTTTATTTTCCTTGATGAGCTGTCTGATCTCTTGTATCTTCTCATCATTCTTTTGGCCCTCGCGTATGTCTTGCTCGAGTGTGGAGTCCACTTCCATGGCGATGGCTTCACCACTATTTACTAGACATAGATTGAGTCTTATAACCTCGTCCTTCAATTCTGCAGGCATGTCCTTCAAGCTCAACTTATTGACCTGCACTTTCCGACTCAAAGCATCGGCCACGACGTTTGCTTTTCCGGGATGATAGTTGATGCCCACATCAAAGTCATTGATTAGCTCTAACCATCTCCTTTGTCGGAGATTGAGATCTGGCTGTGTGAATATGTACTTCAAACTCTTATGATCCGTATATATCTCTGTCCTCTTCCCCATCAAATAGTGCCGCCAAATTTTCAACGCGTGTACCACTGCAGCTAGTTCTAGGTCATGTGTAGGATAGTTCTTCTCGTGCTTCCGAAGCTGCCGAGATGCATATGCCACGACATGTCCTTCTTGCATGAGAACACATCCCAACCCATTTCCAGAGGCATCGCAGTACACTGTGAAATTCTTCTGCATATCTGGCATAACCAACACTGGGGATGTTGTCAATCTCTTCTTTAGTTCCTGAAAGCTCGTCTCGCACTGTGGCGTCCAGGTGAATGTGATTCCCTTTTCCAACAGTTTAGTGAGAGGTCTCGAGATCTTGGAGAATCCCTCAATAAACCGTCGATAGTATCCAGCCAATCCCAAAAAGCTTCGAACTTCCCCGACATTTTCAGGGGTCTTCCACTTCTGGATGTCCTCGATTTTGGCGGGATCTACGGAGATTCCTCCCTCCGAGATTATATGTCCTAAAAAGGGAACTCTCTTCAGCCAAAACTCACACTTGCTCAACTTGGCATATAGTTGGTGTTCTCTCAACCTCTGCAACACCAACCTTAGATGTTTCTCATGTTCTTCTTCATCTTTGAAGAAGACGAGAATATCATCTATGAAAACCACCACAAATTTGTCCAGATATTCCATGAATACCTTGTTCATGAGATACATGAAATATGCCGGGGCATTGGTTAGCCCGAAAGGCATGACAGTGTATTCATACAGTCCGTACCGAGATACGAAAGCTGTGTTGGGAATATCAGATTGCCTTATCTTGAGTTGGTGGTATCCCGATCTGAGATCAATTTTCGAGAACACACAAGCTCCCCTCAACTGATCAAACAAGTCTTCAATGCGGGGTAATGGGTACTTGTTTTTGATGGTTACCTCATTCAAGGCACGGTAATCCACACATAACCTTTGGGTTCCGTCTTTCTTGGGCACAAATATCACCGGAGCTCCCCATGGTGAGGAACTAGGGCGAATATACCCCTTCTCCGTCAATTCTCTCAAATGATCCTTGAGCTCTTCTAGCTTCTTGGAGTCCATTCGATAAGGTCTCTTGTATATCGGGGCTGTCCCCGGTACTAGCTCAATTGCGAATTCTACGTCACGGTTGGGAGGCATACCTGACAATTCCTCCGGAAAAACATCTGGATATTCCCTGATAGTCCTGATTTCCTCAACTTTCACCTCCACTTGATTTAATTTGATGTCCCTCCTAGGCTCGTGTATCGTTATGAACTTTACTCTTGTGCCATTGGGGTGAGTTAGTTCCACCGTTCTGGTCGAACAATGGATGATTCCTTTATGTTTGGTCAACCAATCCATACCCAAAATAATATCTATCCCTTGTGAATCTATCACTATGAGGTTAGCAGTAAATACTACCCCATTAATGTCTAGGCTCACTTTGGGACACACTTGTCTTGTCCTTATTTCTCCACCTGGAGAGTTTACGGCTAGCATATGGTTCATTTTTATGGTTGCTAGGTCATACTTCTTAACAAACCCTTGAGCAATGAACGAGTGGGTAGCACCAGAATCAAACAGCAGAGTTGCAAGGTGTAAATTGGCAGGAAACTTACCAACTACCACGTCGGGTGCCTCTTGTGCTTCCTCCATAGTGACGTGATTCACCCGTCCTCTCACTACATTCTGCTGTTGTGGCGGCGCAGGCTTCTTCTTTGGGCATTTATGGGCGTAGTGCCCCACTTCACCACAGCTGAAACATTGCACCCCAATCTTAGATGCTGGGCCCTTGTTGTCTTGGGATTGGTTTGGGGGTCCTTGCACTGCTGGTCGAGGTGGATATGCGGGGCGAGGCTGCTGCACAAACTGACGTTGCGGCTGTGCTGGTGCTGCGGGAGGCCTGTAGTTTGGGTTGTACCCTCTTGGTGCTGAATAGGGTACCGCAGCACGGCTTGTCTGCCCCGTCGGTTGCTGCATCATACGTGGGCGGGTGTTGCTCCCTGAGGCTTGATGTGACCACCCCGCCTTCCTCTTATTCTCATTTTCCAGGGCCTTTAGCTTCCTTTCCACCACAAATGCTCTGTCCACCATCTTTTGAAAGCTTTCATACTCATTGGAGGACATTGCACACTGCATCTCTGCGGTAAGTCCTTCCACGAAACAATCTTGTTTCTGCTCATCAGTCTCTATGTCTCGTGGAGCATAACGGGATAGTTGAGTAAATTTAGTGAGGTATTCCCTCACAGTCATGTTTCCCTGCTGCAGTCCCAAAAATTCCTTCCTCTTGTTTATGAGTTCACCTCTTGGGACGTAATGGTTGCGGAAGCTACGCTTGAACTCTTCCCAAGTGATGTTCTCAGGGTCATGATGGGCGGCCACGTAGGCGGTCCACCAATCAGCAGCAGGTCCATGCAATTGATGAGAGGCAAACAGCACCCTTTCATACCCTTGGCATTGTATTATCCTCATCTTACTTTCAATGGTCTTCAGCCAATCATCTGCCTCCAGAGGTTCAGCAGCACTTGCAAACTTTGGAGGTTGAGTTCCTAGAAACTCACTCAACCTTGGTTGGCGTGGTGCAGCTTGTGGAGGTGGAACTTGATGCAAGTTGGCCACCACTTGAGTCAAGTTCTGGATAAGCTGATTTTGATTCTCCAGCATTTGGTGGAGAGGATCAACTTCTTCACGGCGACCACCCCTGTCCTGGCCTCCAGAAAGATGAGGGTTGCATGCCTCATCATTGTTGTTGGCGGGGTTGGCAGCACGTCCTTTTCCTCTTCCGGCCATCTGGCAGAATCAACAAATGTTAATTTGATACCATTTAGTATCATCTTACTACTTTCATTTGTTGGTACTTTAAGGTGTTGAGGCTTTGTTAAAATTTTACGAGGGTTTATATCTCACATCAAATAAATGCACTATTATTTCCTGTGGGTTCACACACCAAAGCAAAACAATCTGAAGACGAGGCTGTGGACAATTGCTCATGGCTTCCACAACTCACGTCACACACCAAGCATCATCACACCATTATCTACGTAACGACTCGACTACTCGACCTCTTGCTAGCTAGGGGAAAGACTCTACACTACTCGTCCTCTTGAGCTGGCTCCTCGGGATCTTCCTCCTCATTTCGGCTACCTTCTGACTCTACTTTGGGTGGGGAGGCTGCTGGTGGAGAAGTGCGACGACGCCTGATTGCTCGGCGATCCGGGGAGTCAGGAGTCCATGTATCATTCACGGTGACACACAGTTCATTCCCATCTCCTCTTTCTCTCGCCTTTAAGCAAGCTCGCAGCAACGCCTCCGTTTCCTTCAGGGTGTCTGGGACATCCTGAAGCTCTTGTTGACACTCCTGCAGTCGAGTGCTGAGCATAGCAGCATCCTCCAAGCACAAGTCCATGTGCTCATGGGAAGTCCCTTGCTGCACCGGTGGGTACTTGTACTCCGTGGTACCACTCTAACGTTGGAGGACATACATGTACTCAGTTTTGTCCAAGTGGCGACGATAGATGTGACTCTGGCAGGTGATGGCCTCCCAGGTGACATCTTTCTCCGCGTCAACTTGTGTTGCTCGACAAGCTGGAGAGTGGTGAATCTTAAGCAGTTGATTCTCGTGTATAATCCTCATCTCCGAACTCCATTCTTCCCTCTTCTCACGGATGGTCCTGGTGGAGTTATAGTGGATGATTAGCTTGCCCGTATTGCCGGCGGCTTCGAGCATACGCCAAAGATGGCGCAACAAATCTCCTACTGCCAATCCATAGGAAAGGTACGTCACTGGACGACTCTCCTCTCTTTCGGCAAGGGCAACTACGGGAACTCTCCCTCCTGTGGACTTGCGAGCGGTGCGAATCATGCGAACCATCTAAAACAAAAGAATTTAAAATTAGGTTAGATAAATTCTCAAACAAAAATCCTATTTTGAATGAAAGTTGGGGTAAGATGAAGAAAATGACTCCTTTAATAACACTTTTCCACCCACACCTTGAAAAATAGTTTTTAAGAAAATAGGGCCCTTAAATACGTCCATTTCTACCTAGGTCCACGTTCCTACGGGCAACCTTGGCTCTGATACCACCTCTGTCACACCCGGTTTTTCCGAAGAAACAACCAAGTGAATATCACATGTATGCCAGGATCATTTTCTCATACATGTGATGACAAATAGTGAAGCATCATTTATTACAAGCCAGGTGTCGAATATAAGTAAGTCTTATATAGTAAATGTCTCGATGGACAATAATAAGTTCATCACAAGTAAATAAACTAGCAGCGGAATATTATTCTTTTAGGGCTCCATCACAGGCGTTGCCCGGGGGTCTTCATGAACCTTAAAACCTTCCTCGGGTCCAAAATCTTGGTCATTATACACCACCTCATTATCTTGACCTGAGCAGCAATATAAACCAACAAATATGCAAGGTTGAGTACCAATGGTACTCAGCAAGTGTGGGAAAAATTATGTCATGCATGGCTAGAACAAGGAGAGGTTGAACTCATGGTTAAAGCACTACGCAATTAATACCTATCACCTTAGCTTATTAAGCACCTACATTACTTCACAGGTGAAATGGTCCTAATCTCCCAACCCATTATCATAATCCAATAACCATAACATCATTTCCAATGTTAAGCTCCCCGCTTAACTTCCAAAACCATCAATCCTCTAATCATGAATAAGTCCAGGCCGCTTTTAACCGTGAGCACGGCTGTCAAGACAGTTTTAACTCTGCAGAGTGTGTACCACTGTACCCACAAGTAGTGATTTCATCCCCCGTTGCCGGGTGGACTAAAAGAACCTCCATTATGCCAGTGGCTACGATCCACATTCACACTTCCCAGGTGTGCGGCCAAGAGATCACTACGAAGCCTTTACAAAGGGATTCCCGACGAGCGTGGGCCTACTGAGGTTTCACCCCTAACAGCATACAAGAGGCTCCAACCCCGCTGCAGTGGCCCCCTCTTGAGCCTTGCGGTTCATATGGTAGTCCAGCTGGCACCTACTCCCCGCACCATCCAACACACCCATACTACGCCGGGGATACACCTAATTAATTGGCCAAGCTGCCCTATCTCAGCATGTGGTTGGCACTGTAAAGCCGGGTTACATGCTCCATGAACCGGTCCTTAGGATCCAGGCAAGTACTAAACACAAACCCGAGTCTCGTGCACCCAGCACACAACCAAAACATCCAACTTGCCTTGATCCCTACCTCTACATAACTCACAATAACTCATTCAAGAGTATGGTAAAATAAATTGATGATCTCATATCCCAAATATCCCATTCTAAGCATGGCTAAGCATATGCATGTAAATAAATGACATGACAAACTAAATCCCAACCCAAGCTACAAGGAAACAAGATAATGCAATTCTAGGGAAACTTTCCTAGCATGGGTTTCATATTTCATTTGACAATGCAAATAATTCTATCTACACATCCTAGCATAGGATCAAAGTGGTCAAGGACACTTGCCTCCTTCTTGCTGCTCTTGAAATTGGTAGTCCTGATCTTGGAAAGGGTTAACTTGCTCTTGAGCAGGTTCTACTTCATACCATCACACATAGCAAAAGAAGAATAACAATCATAAGACATAATTCACACTTCTTACTTCATACAAACCACACATTCATATTTATAAAAGTTCTTTACCATTATGTGTTGTGGTTACTTTATGTGTGTTGAGTTGTGGCTTGCATGCACTTTTAACCATGTGTATATGATCTCCACTTTTGTGTCCACATTTATACTTGCATACAATGTGCCTTCACAATTTCTATCAACCCTAAACTGAATTATTTGTATTTTAGAAACTCCATTTATCATTTACTAGTTGCTATATTTTCAGATTTATATTCCTATGCATAATTGTGTATTTTATTATTAAATTAGTAATACACATCACCTAAACAGATTAGGTTCTGGTCCTAAATAATTTAAAATCATATTTTGACCATGGCTTATGATGTATACTATTTCATAATTATTTTCCCTATTTTTCTATAACTATTCTTTACTTAAAAATGTGTCCCTATACTAATAAATGTGAATAATAGACGAAACAGATTTATTTCAGCCCAAAAATAAACTTTTATCTCACTCCAAAATTTTCTAAGTACTGAGAAAGTTTTTAATTAATTTTGACAATTATGTTTGTCCCCCTTTTCAATTTTTAAACACTAGTTACATATTCAATTTTCTAAATTAAATACTAAACAGGGTTAAAAAGTAAACTCACCCCATTACAGGGTCTATAATATTATTTTCATAATTTCCAGGGGTCTAGCTACACTTATCAGAGGTGTTTTTCTTAATTTCTATTAAGTCCAGGGGCTAAAACTGATTTTTAAATGAATTTACAGGATTTTCTGAAGTTCCAGGGGCTAGATCTGAAGTTTCCGGGGCTAGCTCTCAATTCCAGAGAACCCCAGGGGGTAGCACGTAAGAATTCCAGTCTTTATAACGCGGGGCTGACGTGGACCGTCCGATTTTAAACCGACGGCTGAGATTATAACATCGAACCGGTACGCGGGGATTTAAAGTCTACCGTGCGATTTAAAATAAACGGCGCACAAGCGGCCACGTCGCTCTGATCGAACGAGGGCGGCGCTGCCGGCGGCGCACGGCGGTGGGAAGCGGCGATCTCGCCGGAAAGTTTCGGATCCTCGAGAATTCTGCCTAGAACTGTGATCTTATGGCATAGATCGGTAGACGGGAGGTCAGGGATCTCACCTCGGGGGTTTTCTCGAGCTCGGGGGTCCTAGAAAGTGATCGGCGGCGAGGTCCGAGGCAAAACCACGGCGAAGCTCGTCGGCGCTGGATTTACACCGTAAGTCTTCGGGTTTTCTGCACCTGCAAGGTTCCCCGGAGGCGGTGGATCAAGACCAGCGAGTTAGATCAGAGTTTCCGAGCTTAGATCGGCCAGAATTCACCGGCGAAGTCTCGGTGCTCACCGGAGTAAAAATCGGCGATCGCGTGAGGAAAACTGATCGGAGCTGGGGTTTTTATAGCCGGGGGAGGGCGGTGGGTCTGTTGTGATCGAGTTGGAGTCCTCTGGGTCCAGAATTCGGCTGCGGGATGCGGTTTCCCGATCGGTTGCGATCGCGCGCGCGGGAGAAAGTCCGGGGTCGCGGGGTTAGGGATGACATGTGGGTCCCACCCGTCAGCGAGGGGCAGCGCGGCGCGCGCGGGGGCGGGCTGGCGCGGGAGTAGCTGGGCCGGCTGGCGGGTTTCGGCCCACTGGCCAGTTTTTTCCCGATTTCCTTTTTCTTTTTCCATTTCTTTTCTGTTTTGGGTATAATTTGAATTCCAGTTTGAATTTGAATTTTTGCAAAACATGCAACACGTCCAAAAATTTCTAAATTCCCCTCTGAACATGGTTTAGGGTTTTAAATCAAAATTTGGATTTTGACTAAAAATTTGGGGTGTTACAGCGGTGCAGGGGGCATGTATCTAGGTCGTACGTTGCTCCCTTGGGGCTGGTATGGCATCTTCCTTTTGCACTCGCGCTCAATCTCTCGGATCTTGTTTTCCACCACAATAGCCTTATCAACCAGCTTCTGGAAGCTTAAGTAGTCATTGTTGAGGAGCTGAACTTGGATCTCATTGTTCAACCCTCTCATGCATGAACAGGTACTGCTTCCTCTGATCTGAGTTGACATCTTCGGGGGTATACCGGGACAGTTGTATGAACTTGTTGAGGTATTCGTTCACACTTTTCTGCCCTTGGCGGAGACCTTCAAACTCCTGCCTCTTGAGCATCATTACGCCAACAGGGATGTAGTGGGAGCGGAAACTTTCCTTGAACTCAGTCCAAGTGATTGTCTCTGGGTTGGCATGGGCGTTGCTCAAGGCATCCCACCAGTCAGCAGCTGCTCCCATCAGTTGGTGCGACGCAAAGAGAACCTTTTCTCGGTCGTTGCACTGTACAATGGCAAGCTTCTTCTCCATGGATTTCAACCAATCATCGGCCTCCATTGGATCGCTTGCTTGAGCAAAGGTGGGTGGTCGAGTCCTCATGAACTCTCCCAACCTGTTATGAGCCGGCAGTGGTGGTGGTGGTGGTGCCGGAACGGGGTGTTGGTTGGCCTGCAACTGACCCAAAGTTTGGATCATGATTTGCATAAGCTGGTTTTGCATGGCCATCAACCTTTCTAGGTTGTTTTCGCCAGCTCCAGGGTTAGCAGGATCTTTCTGGACGTTCCTTCGGCTGGCGTTTCCTCTCACCATCTGTGAGATAGAAGGTTAGAAGGTTAGGTAGGTCCTTTCAACTATATGCATCAAGGTGAGTTGGACTATATATATTAGCCCTTTATGAGGATGTGAGCAAGTGCCGAAACATCTCACATCTCCTTCTTCTTATGTGTGGATATGGACAACGTTTTTGAGACGTCCCACCCCTCACACTAAGCACATATTCACAAATAATCATCACAAGGGCCCACTCAACTCCTCTTCAAGGATGGTTTCCTATGTCAAGGTGGTTTCAAGGCCAATCTAAGCTATTCATCCTAGGATGCTTCCTTTGGTCCGCGTAGCTTCTATTTTGGGGTATAACTTGCTGTTAACCCGTGATTCTAATATTAATCTAAAGTTTCTATCTAGGCGTGTAACCTACTGTCAACCCGTGGCTCTGATACCAATCTGTGATGCCCTCAATTCAGTGGAAAACCACCGAACCGAGAACTAATGCATATGTGTGCCCAGGAGGTTCATCACACATACACATACGTTCCACAAACTGAATTCAGATTATATATTACCACGAATAACAGAGTTTATTACAACACCTCATGAGTCTTGGACTCATGCTCACAGCGGAAGTCTTTATTTCTACGCAGCGGAAATCTTTATTTAAATGCGGAAGCAAAAACTAATGCGGAAGCAAAACTAAGCAGAAGTGGCTTCATTTCTACTCCCTCCACAGGCAAGGTTGAGAACAGATCACACGCCATAATGTCCCACTTGATCTTCATAATAGGTTTCTCCTGCTGCTGATGAAGAAATAATAATGCTAGGTTGAGTACAATGATGTACTCAGCAAGTGCGGGAATAACACATGATATGCAGCTCATAAACAAGGTAGGTAATAAAAGGCTTATTTGCAGGAAAGCAGATTTATAAAACCGTGATAAAACAGCAACTTAACTTTAGATGAATGTAATCCCAGCATGTATTAAATTACCAACATACCTCCATCGCTTTCCATGTTCCATCCGAACATTAACCAATCTTTTATTTATACTCATGAATACCTCCTCGTATTCGCTACCATCTCACCTCATACAACAACCACGTCTCACACCGAGACCAATCTCATGTCATGACCCATCAGTCATGCAACCATCTTATCTCCCGGATTCCACAGTTCCAACCCAATAACCATAACCGATAACCGTAATCAAGAACCTTCCCAATAACCATTCCAATAACCATCCCAGTAATCATCCCATCTAATCATGGCAGTTTAGCCAGGTGCTCGTGACCGTAAGCTCGGCTATCATGATAGTTTTAATAACTCTGCAGAGTTTGTACCTCTTTACCCACAAGTTTGTGATTTCGTCACCCGTCGGCGACTGCAGAACCTCCATTTTACCAATACACAGCCGTCGGTGTATGGTCAAGAGATCACAAAATAGCCTTTACAAAGGGGTTACTAGATGTATGGACTCACTAAGGTTTCACCGGCAGGCTAGAATCTCCAATTCTCCCACCCACGGGCCCCCTCTTGTGCCATGCAGTTCCCAGGGCAGTCCTCACTCGACTCCCATTCCCCGCGCCTTCCACAGTCCATAACATCCTAGCAACTTACCTAATTACTCAGCTAAGCCGCACCCATATTTGGCCTTGTGGTGGCACTGTTATCCTGGCATTTGCATGCATGAACCGGTCCTTAGATCTACGGCTAGTAAAACCACCATCTCATGCTACCTCATTCACAAACCCAGGCTTGCCTAGATCTTCCCTCCGATCCATGTTCATTAACCTCATCAATTACTTATTATCAGTACGAGTGCAGTTAGCTAGACACATCTATCTCGCTTCCCAATCCCATAAACTCAGTGAAGCATAAAGCAAAAACCATACCCGACTCATAAACTTCCCTGGCGACAAGGATGGTTTAATCAAAACTAGTAAACTCCTATAAAAAGGGTTTCCCATCATGTTTGACTCAGCACACGCACCTTTTCGCAAAACAAAACAGTTTTATCCAAAACATAGGATCAACATGGTCAAGGAGCACTTGCCTTGTTCTTGCGGTTCCGGTTGTTCTTGATTCTCAAAGCCTGGTTGCTGCAGCTCGTCGTAGACAGCTTCCTGAGTTTGTCCTGCTTTGTAGGATTTACGTGCATGCAAATTCACAGCAATCAATATCATGCACAAACCCTAAACTAGATGCGATGATGCACATGCATGCTATCCTATGATTAGTTTTATTAGATCGATCTGTACTTATTCTTGCATGGCTTGCATGGTCAGAGGTGTTCGTGATGATCTGGTCTTTAGATCAAACTGATCATCAAGTGATCTGCCCACGAAAAGGCTTCTGTTCGAAAGGAATTGAAGAACAGTTGCAAGGAGATGAATACAATGATATTGAAGTCCTACCTCGCGTTTTTTGAGGTCCTCCTCAGACCGCTCGGTTCTTCTTCGATGACCTCCCTTGTTGTGCTTCAGCGATGTTTTGCTCGGCGAGTTAGGGCTAGGGCTCTAAGTCGTCGGCTTAGGAGTTGAAAGAGAAGTTTGTAGTTTCGGCCAGAGGTTTTGGGTTCTATTTATAATCGGGAAGAGAAGAGTCCTAATCTGATTGGATCCCGAATAAGAGTCTCATTCAGATCTTTGTTAGATCCTGACGTCTTATCTTCGGTAACCATCGTGGGATAGATCGGTTTTCGTTGCGCACCGGTATCTTTACACGTAAAAACTGCTTCAGACTCGTTACCTCCGCGGTAATGAGCTCCGGAAGCTCCACGTGTCCTTCCAAGCCTGGTATCTCATCTCCCGAGCTCCGGTTGTGCCGCGTGTCAAGAGCGAGACCTCCCTCTTCTTCGGAGGTGAGCTCCGCGCACGCCACGTGTGGGTGCCGGTCTTTCCGCTCTCCTTTCCTCAGGGACATGCCACGAGGTCGACACGTGTTTAGCTGCGACGGACCTTCCGGTGATAAGCTCCGGTGGCGACACGTGTTCGATTGATCCGGACTTCTCTAAGATGAGCTCCGAGATTGACACGTATCCCCCGCGACTGGTCCTCTTATTTCCGTGAGGACTAGCTCCGTGGATGACACGTGTCCTATGAAAAATGCCTTTGCTTCTTCCGCAGAGGCTATCTCCGCGGCAGCACGTGTCCCACAGGGTCGGACCTCTTTCCAAATGCGGAGGTGACCCCCGAGCCTGCCACGTAGCTAGTTTAACGGCGGACCTCTCCCAAATTTCTCGGGAATGAGCTCCGAACGCGCCATGTGGCCTGTTGGCCATGGAATTTGCCTTCAGTGCTCTCGGAGAGCTTTATTGGCTATCCTTCTGATATTTTTCTCTGTTCCTTCTTTCCGTAAAATGTTTTTCTTATTCATAAATCATGATCATATGCTAACACCCGAGATGAGGGTGTCACAGATGTCCATCAGGGTCAAAATTGAGAAAGTCGAGAAATCGGTAAAACTCACGAACTCGGGTCCCGGGCGGCTGAACGGAACCTTAACGGAATACACGTCCGGACAATGTAACTTGATTGTTTTGCATGCGCGGATGGCCATCTAGGTCGAAATTCGGAAAGTCAAGAAAACTCATGAACTCGAGTCCCGTGCGACTGGACGTGATCTTGACGGAATACACGTTTGGACGGTGCACCTTGATGGTTTTGCATACTCGGATGGCCATCTGGGTTGAAATTTGGAAAGTAGGGAAACTCGGGAAAACTCATGAAATCGGGTCCCGGGTGGCCGGACAGGATCTTGACGGAATACACGTTCGGATGGTGTAACATGATGGTTTTGCATGTGTGGATGGCCATCTGGGTTAAAATCGGGAAACTCGGAAAAACTCAAAAACTCAGGTCCCGGGCGGCCAGACAAAACCCTGACGGAATACATGTCCGGACAATGCAACTTGATGCTTTTGCGTGCGCGGATATCCATGTGGGTCTAAATCGAGAAAGTCGGCAAAACTCATGAACTCGGGTCCCGGGCGGTCGGACGGGACCTTGATCGAATACATGCGGATGATGCAACTTGATGGTTTTGCATGCGTGGATGGCCATCTTGGTCGAAATTGGAAACTCGGTAAAACTCACAAACTCGGGTCCCAGACGGGCGGACAAGACTTTGACGGAATACTCGTCCAAACGGTGCAACTTGATGGTTTTACAAGCGCGGAGGGCCATCTGGGTCGAAATCGAGAAAGTCGGGAAAGTTGGTAAAACTCAAGAACTCGGGTCCCAGGCAGTCGGATGGAACCTTGACGGAATACAGGTTCGGATGGTGCAACTTGATAGTTTTCCATGCGCGGATTTCCATCTGGGTCGAAGTCAAGAAAGTCGGTAAAACTCACGAACTCGGGTCCTAGGAGGCCCGACAGAACCTTAACGGAATACAACGTCCGGACGATACAACTTGATGGTTTTGCATGCGCGGAGGGCATCTAGGTCAAAATTTGGAAAGTCAAGAAAACTCATAAACTAAGGTCCTGGGACGCCAAATTGGACATTGACGAAATACACGTTCGGACGGTGCAACTTGATGGTTTTGCATGCTTGGATGGCCATCTGGGTTGAAATTTGGAATGTAGGGAAACCCGTGCAAACTCACAAATCGGGTCCCGGGTGGTCGGACGGGATCTTGACGGAATACACCCGTAGGGATGGTGCAACTTGATGGTTTTACAAGCGCGGAGGGCCATATGTGTCAAAATCAAGAAAGTCGGGAAAGTTGGTGTGACACACTCATTTCTGGTTTCTGCATGTCTTCATGTTTCATGTAGAGAAAACATTTTAAAGGAAGTAGGAACAGAGAAAGAATTAAAAAGATAGCCAAAAAGAGCCGAACCCAGTTCACAAAGAGCGCCGAAGATAACTCCCGCGGCCCGCTGGCCACGTGGCGTGTTCGGAGCTCATCTCCGCAAATGGTGAGGGGTCCGCCGCTAAACTGGCTACGTGGCAGGCTCGGGGCTCATCTCCGCTAAGGGGGAAAGGTCCGGCAAAACTCACGAACTCGGGTCCCGGGCGGTCGGACGGGACCTTGATCGAATACACGTGCCGATGATGCAACTTGATGGTTTTGCATGCGTGGATGGCCATCTTGGTCGAAATTGAAAACTTGGTAAAACTCACAAACTTGGGTACCGGACGGCCGGACAAGACTTTGATGGAATACTCGTCCGAACGGTGCAACTTGATGGTTTTACAAGCGCGGAGGGCCATCTGGGTTGAAATCCAGAAAGTCGGGAAAGTTGGTAAAACTCAAGAACTCGGGTCCCAGGCAGTCGGATGGAACCTTGACGGAATACAGGTTCGGATGGTGCAACTTGATGGTTTTCCATGCGCGGATGGCCATCTGGGTCGAAGTCAAGAAAGTCGGTAAAACTCACGAACTCGGGTCCTAGGAGGCCGGACAGAACCTTAACGGAATACAACGTCCGGACCGTACAACTTGATGGTTTTGCATGCGCGGAGGGCCATGCAGGTCAAAATTTGGAAAGTCAAGAAAACTCATGAACTAAGGTCCTGGGATGCCAAATTGGACATTGACGGAATACACGTTCGGACGGTGCAAATTGATGGTTTTGCATGCTTGGATGGCCATCTGGGTTGAAATTTAGAAAGTAGGGAAACCCGTGCAAACTCACAAATCGGGTCCCGGGTGGTCGGACGGGATCTTGACAGAATACACGTACGGATGGTGCAACTTGATGGTTTTACAAGTGCGGAGGGCCATATGTGTCAAAATCAAGAAAGTCGGGAAAGTTGGTGTGACACCCTCATTTCTGGTTTCTGCATGTCTTCATGTTTCATGTAGAGAAAACATTTTAAAGGAAGTAGGAACGGAGAAAGAATTAAAAAGATAGCCAAAAAGAGCCAAACCCAGTTCACAAAGAGCGCCGAAGATAACTCCCGCGGCCCGCTGGCCACGTGGCGTGTTCGGAGCTCATCTCCGCAAATGGTGAGGGGTCCGCCGCTAAACTGGCTACGTGGCAGGCTCGGGGCTCATCTCCGCTAAGGGGGAAAGGTCCGACCCTGTGGGACACGTGTTGCCCCCGGAGCTAGCCTCTGCGGAAGAAGCAAAGACAGTCCCGCAGGACACATGTCACCTTCGGAGCTGGTGACCACGGAAATCAGAGGACCAGTCGCGCGGGATACGTGTCGATCTCGGAGATCACCCCCGATATGTCCGGTTCTATTGGACACGTGTCGCCACCGGAGCTTATCTCCGGGAGGTCCGACACTGTTGGACACATGTCTACCTTGGAGCTCATCTCTGAGGAAAAAGGAAAGTCTGGCGCTACTTGACGCGTGGCATTCACGGAGCTCACCTCCGAAGAGAGGGAGGTCCGGAATGGATACGTGGCACACTCGGAGCCACCTCCAGAAAGAGAAAAGGTCCGGCACTGACACATGGCGTGCGCGGAGCCACCTCCGAATAGATAGGAGGTCCCGACCGCCATAATACGTGGCGCACGCGGAGCTCACCTCCGAAGGAGAAGGGAGGTCTCACTCGCTTGACACGTGGCACAACCGGAGCTCGTCTCTGCGGAGAAGGAGATACCAGGCCCCGGAGGACACGTGGAGCTTCCGGAGCTCATCACCGCGGAGGTAACGATTTCTGGAACGGTTTTTAGATTCTGTACGCGTATAAATATCGGTACGGAGAGGAAACTGACCTGAATTTCACAATGTTACCGTACCAAATCAACTAAAGATAAGTTGTTAAGATTCAACGACAATCTGAATAGGACTCTTATTCGGAATACAATCAGAATAGGACTCTTCTTCTCCCGATTATAAATAGAACCCAGAACCCTTGGCCGAAAACCACAAACTTCCTTTCAACTCCTGAGCCGATGACTTAGAGCCCTAGCCCCAACTCGCCGAGTAAGCCCATCGCCGGAGTTCAGTTGAGGAAGATCGCCGGAAGGGAGCCCAACGATCTGTCTTGCTATGAGAAGAACGTAAGGTAGGTCTCCAATACCACCTTATGACATCGTTGTGTTTTCTTTGCATCTGTTCTTCGATTCCTATCGAACATAAGCTTTCTCGTGGACAGATCACTTGTTGATTGGGTTGATCTAAAGACAAGGTCATTGCCACGTCCACATCTGATCCGAACACCTCTGTTCATCATAAAACCATGCAAGAACACGTACAAACCGACCTAATAAAACTAAACTGATTATAGGATAGCATGCATATGCATCATCGCATCTAGTCAAGGTCTGTGCATGATATTGATTGCTATGGATCTTGTATGTGCGTGATCCTGTATAGCAGGACAAGCTCAGGGAGCTGTCTATGACGAGCTGCAACAACAAGGTTTCGAGATCCAAGAGCAACTGGAAACGCAAGAACAAGACAAGTGCCCCTTGACCATATTGATCCTATGTTTTGGGAAACTGTTTTGTTTTGCGAAAAGGCGTGTGTGCTGAGTCAAACATGATGGGAAACCCTTTTATAGGAGTTTACTAGTTTTAGTTAAAACCACCCTTGTCGCCAGGGAAGTTTATGAGTCGGGTATGGTTTTTACTTTTATGCTTCGCTGAGTCCATGGGATTGGGAAGCGAGATAGTTGTGTCCAGCTAACTGCACTCATAATGATAATGAGAAACTGATGTTGTTAATGAACATTGATCGGAGGGAGATCTAGGCAAGACTGGGTTTGTGATTGAGGTATCATGCGATGGTGGTTTACTTGCCTTAGATCTAAGTACCGGTTCATGCGAGCACATGCAAGGATAACAGTGTCACCACAAGGCCAAGTATGGGTGCGGCTTAGCTGAGTAATTAGGTAAGTTGCTAGATTGTTATGGACCGTGGAAGGTGCGGGGAATGGGAGTCGAGTGAGGACTTGTGACACCCTCATTCCTGGTATCAGCATATATTCATGTTTTATGAAGAGAAAACGTTTTAAGAAGAAGTAGGAACAGAGAAAAATATCAAAAGGATAGCCAATAAGAGCCGAATCCAGTTCACCGAGAGCGTCGAAGACAACTTACCACGGCCACTTGTCACACCCGGTTTCTCCTAAGAACAACCGAGTGAATATCACATGTATGCCAGGATCATTTTCTCATACATGTGATGACAAATAGTGAAGCATCATTTATTACAAGCCAGGTGTCGAATATAAATAAGTCTTACATAGCATATGTCTCGATGGACGATAATAAGTTCATAACAAGTAAATAAAATAGCAGCGGAATATTATTCTTGTGGGCTCCTTTACAGGCGTTGCCCGGGGGTCTCCATGAACCTAGAAACCTTCTTCGGGTCCAAAATCTTGGTCATTATACACCACCTCATTATCTTGACCTGAGCAGCAATATAAACCAACAAATATGCAAGGTTGAGTACCGATGGTACTCAGCAAGTGTGGGAAAATTATGTCATGCATGGCTAGAACAAGGGGAGGTTGAACTCATGGTTAAAGCACTACGCAATTAATACCTATTACCTTAGCTTATTAAGCACCTACAATACTACACAGGTGAAATGGTCCCAATCTCCCATCCCATCATCATAATCAACTAACCATAACATCATTTCCAATGTTAAGCTCCCCACTTAACATCCACAACTTCCAAAAACCATTACTCCTCTAATCATGAATAAGTCCAAGCCGCTCTTGACCGTGAGCACGGCTGTCATGATAGTTTTGACTCTGCAGAGTTTGTACCACTGTACCCACATGTAGTGATTTCATCCCCCATTGCCGGGTGGACTAAAAGAACCTCCATTATGCCAGTGGCTACGAACCACATTCACACTTCCCAGGTGTGTAGCCAGGAGATCACTACGAAGCCTTTACAAAAAGATTCCCGACGAGTGTGGGCCCACTGAGGTTTCACCCCTAACAGCATACAAGAGGCTCCAACCCCGCTGCAGTGGCCCCCCCTTGAGCCTTGCGGTTTATATGGTAGTCCAGCTGACACCTACTCCCCGCACCATCCAACACACCCATACTACGCCGGTGATACACCTAATTAATTGGCCAAGCTGCCCCATCTCAGCATGTGGTTGGCACTGTAAAGCCAGGTTACATGCTCCATGAACCGGTCCTTAGGATCCAGGCAAGTACTAAACACAAACCCGAGTCTCGTGCACCCAGCACACAACCAAAACATCCAACTTGCATTGATCCCTACCTCTACATAACTCAAAATATCTCATTCAAGAGTATGGTAAAATAAACTAATGATCTCATATCCCAAATATCCCATTCTAAGCATGGCTAAGCATACGCATAATAATAAATGACATGATAAAATGAAACCCAACCCAATCTACAAGGAAACAAGATAATGCAATTCTAGGGAAACTTCCTAACATGGGTTTCATATTTCAATTGACAATGCAAATAGTTCTAACTACACATCCTAGTATAGGATCAAAGTGGTCAAGGACACTTGCCTCCTTCCTGCTGCTCTTGAAATGGGTAGTCCTGATCTTGGAAAGGAATAACTTGCTCTTGAGCAGGTTCTACATCATACCATCACACATAGCAAAAGAAAAACAACAATCCATAAGACATAGTTCACACTTCCACTTCATACAAACCACACATTCACATTTATGAAAGTCATTCACAATTATATGTGTTGTGGTTACTCTATGTGTGTTGATTTGTGGCTTGCATGCACTTTTGATCATATGTATATGATTCCTACTTTTGGTGTTCACATTTATACTTACATACTATATATATGAGTTTTCAATTTAAATAAATTCCTTATATTCAATTACTACACCTTTTAGCTACCTAGTATGCATGAAAGGTATTTTCCTTCTCCATATGTGTCTTCATAATTTCTACCAACCCTAAACTGAATTCTTTGGATTTTAGAAACTCCATTTATCATTCATTAGTTGCTATATTTTCAGATTTATTTCCTATACCTAAGTGGGAACTTTATTATAAAAATAACAAGACACATCATCTAAACAGAATAGGTTCTGATCTAAAATATTTGCTAATATGTTTTTGACCTTTTCCTCTGATGTGAACTATTTTACAATTATTTTCCCTATTTTCTAGAACTATTCTTTACTTAAAAATGTGTCCCTAAATGTGAATAATAAATTAAACAGATTCACTTCAGCCCAAAATATGTTTTTATCTCACTCCAAAGTTTTCTAAATACTGAGAAAGTTTTTAATTTAATTTTGACAATATGTTTGTCCCACTTTTTAAATTTTAAACACTAGCCACATATTCAATTTCCCAAATTAAATATTAAACAGGGCTAAAAAGGTAAACTCACCCCTCTATAGGGTCTATAATATTATTTTAACAATTTTCAGGCGTCTAGCTACACATAACAGAGGGTTTTTTTCCTAATTTTGATTAAGTCCAGGGGCTAAAACTGATTTTTAAATGAATTTACATGATTTTCTGAAGTTCCAGGGGCTAGATCAGAAGTTTCCGGGGCTAGATCTTATTTCCCGAGAACCCCAGGGGGTAGCACGTAAGATTTCCAGTCTTTATAACGCGGGGCTGACGTGGACCGTCCGATTTTAAACCGATGGATGAGATTATAACGTCGAACCGGTACGCGGGGATTTAAACCCTACCGTGCGATTTAAAATAAACGGCGCACAAGCGGCCACGTCGCTCTGATCTAGCGCGGGCGGCGCTGCCGGCGGCGCACGGCGGCGGGAAGCGGCAATCTCACCGGAGACTTTCGGATCATCGAGAATTCTTCCTAGAACTGTGATCTTATGGCATAGATCGGTGGAGGAGAGGTCGGGGATCTCACCTCGGGGGTTTTCTTGAGCTCGGAGGTCCTAGAGGGCGGTCGGCGACGAGGTCCGAATTGAAACCACGGCGAGGCTCGTCGGCGCTGTGTTTAAAGCGCAAGTCACCGAGTTTTCTGCACCTGCAGGGTTCCCCGGAGGCGGTGGATCCAGACCAGCGAGTTAGATCGGAATTTCCGAGCTTAGATCGGCCAGAATTCGCTGGAGAAGACTCGGTTTCTCACCGGAGTAAAATCGGCGGATCGCGTGGGAAAAACAGAACGAGGCCGGGGTTTTTATAGACGGGGAAGGGTGGCGGGGTGGCTTAGATCGAGTTTGCGTCGCCCCCGATCGAAATTCGGCTGGGATTCGCAGAAATCCGGGTCGGTTTGGATTCGGGGTGAGAGAGTCCCGGCGCGGGCGCTATGTAGAAGAAGGGCTGGCGGGCCCCGCCTGTCAGTGGGAGGAAGGGGGCGCGCACGGCTGCGGGCTGGCGCGGGGGCTGGGTGGGCCGGCTGGTGGGTTTCGGCCCACTGGCCGTTTTTTTTCTGTTTTCCTTTTTCTTTTTCTATTTCTTTTCTGTTTTGAGTTTAATTTGAATTCCAGTTTGAATTTGAATTTTTGCAAAACATGCAACACGTCCAAAAAAATTTAAATTCCCCTCTTAACATGATTTAGGATCTTAACAAGATTTTTGGGGTGTTACACCACTGGCCATGTGGTGTGTTCGGATCTCATCCCTTCAAAATGGGGAGAGGTCCACCGCTAAACTGGCTACGTGGCAGGCTCGGGGATCATCTCCACAAAAGGGGGAGAGGTCCGACCCTGTGGGACACGTGTTGCCCCCGGAGCTAGCCTCTGCGGAAGAAGCAAAGGCATTTTCTGCAGGACACATGTCACCTTCAGAGCTAGTCACCATGGAAATCAGAGGACCGGTCGCGCGGGATACATGTTGATCTCGGAGCTCACCTCCGAGAGGTCAGGTTCTGTTGAACACATGTCGCTACCGGAGCTTATCTCTGGGAGATCCGTCACTGTTGGACACGTGTTAACCTCGGAGCTCGTCCTTGAGAAGAAAGGAAGTCTAGCGCTGGAGCCACCGCCGGAGAGAGGGAAGGTCCGGCACTGACACGTGGCATGCGTGGAACCACCTCAGAGTAGAGAGGAGGTCCCGACCGCCAGGATACGTGGCGCACACGGAGCTCACCTCCGAAGGAGAGGGAAGTCTTGCTCATTTGACACGCGGCACAACCGGAGCTCGTCCCTTCGGAGAGGGAGAGACCAGGACCCGGTGGACACGTGGAGCTTCCAGAGCTCATCACCGAGGACGTAACGAGTTCTAGGAACGGTTTTTGGATTCAGTACGCGTAGAAATACCAGAACAAAAACCGACCTGAATTCCACAATGATACCGCACCAAATCAACTAAAGATAAGTTGTAGGATTCGACGACAAGTTTGAACAGGACTATTATTCGAGATACAATCAGATTAGGACTCTTCTGTTCCCGATTATAAATAGAACCCAGAACCTCTGGGCGAAACCACAAACTTCTTTTCCAACTCCTGAGCCGATGACTTAGAGCCCTAGTCCCAACCCGCCGAGTAAACCATCGCCGGAGCGCAGCAAGGAAGATCGCCCGGAGGAAAGCCCAATGATCTGAGGAGGACCTCGAGACCGAGAAGAACGTAAGGTAGGTCTCCAATACCACCTTACGACATCATTGTGTTTTCTTTGCATCTATTCTTTGATTCCTTTCGAACAGAAGCCTTCTCGTGGACAGATCACTTGATAATTAGGTTGATCTAAAGACAAGATCATCGTCACGTCCACCTTTGATCCGAACACCTTTGTCCATGCAAGCCATGCAAGAACACGTACAAACCAATCTAATAAAACTAATCATAGGATAGCATGCATATGCATCATCGCATCTAGTTTAAGATTTGTGCATGATATTGATTGTTGTGAATCTTGTATGCACGTGATCCTACATAGCAGGACAAGCTCAGAAGCTGTCTACGACGAACTGCAGCAACAAGGTTTTGAGATCCAAGAACAACCGGAACCGCAAAAACAAGGCAAGTGCTCCTTGACCATATTGATCCTATGTTTTGGGTGAAACTATTTTGTTTGTGAAAAGGTGTGCGTGCTGAGTCAAACATAATGGGAAAACCCTTTTTATAGGAGTTTACTAGTTTTGAATAAACCACCCTTGTAGCCTGGGAAGTTTATGAGTCGGGTATGGTTTTTGCTTTTATGCTTCGTTGAGTCCATGGGATTGGGAAGCGGGATAGATGTGTCTAGCTAACCTGCACTCGTAATGATAATGAGAAACTGATGATGTTAATGAACATGGATCGAAGGGAGATCTAGGCAAGCCTGGGTTTGTGAATGAGGTAGCATGAGATGGTGGTTTACTTGCCGTAAATCTAAGGACCGGTTCATGCATGCACATGCCAGGATAACAGTGCCACCACAAGGCCAAGTATGGGTGCGGCTTAGCTGAGTAATTAGGTAAGTTGCTAGAGTGTTATGGACTGTGGAAGGCGCGGGGAATGGGAGTCGAGTGAGGACTGCCCTGGGAACTGCATGGCACAAGAGGGGGCCTGTGGGTGGGAGAATTAGAGATTCTAGCCTGCCGGTGAAACCTTAGTGAGTCCATACATCTAGTAACCCCTTTGTAAAGGCTATTTTGTGATCTCTTGACCATACACCGACGGTTGTGTACTGGTATAATTGAGGTTCTGCAGTCGCCGACGGGTGACAAAATCACAAACTTGTGGGTAAAGAGGTACAAACTCTGCAGGGTTCTTAAAACTATCATGATAGCCGAGCTTACGGTCACGAGCGCCTGGCCAACTGCCATGATTAGTTGGGATGGTTATTGAGATGGTTCTTGGTTATGGTTATTGATTATGGTTATGGTATGGTTTTGGGACTGTTGAGTCCGGGTGACAAGATGGTTGCATGACTGTTGAGTCATGACAACGAGGTTGGTCTCGGTGGGAGACGAAGTTGTTTGATGAGATAAAATGGTAGCGAATACAGGATGGTATTCGTGAGATGGTAGCGAATACGAGGAGGTATTCGTGAGCGAGAATGAGGTTGATTGATTACTGGTTATGAACATGACGGAGGTATGATTGGTATTTTAATACATGTTGGGATTACATTCATTTAAAGATAAGTCGCAGTTTTATCGTGCTTTTGATAAATAACTTTGCTTTTCTGCAAATGAGCCTTTTTATACCTACCTTGCTATGAGCTTCATATCATATTTTCCTGCACTTGCTGAGTACATCATTGTACTCAAATTTGAATTATTATTTCGTCATCAGCAGCAGGAGAAGATTACCATGAAGAACAAATGGAGTATTAGGCGTGTGATCTGTTCTCAACTTTGCCTGTGGGGATGAGATAGAGATGAAGACCTTACTGCTTAGATTTGCTTCTGCATTAGTTGAATTGCTTCCGCATTAGAATAAAGACTTTCGCTGCATAGAAATAAAGACTTCCATTGTGAGCATGAGTAGAAGACTCATGAGATATTGTAATAAACTCTGTTGTTCGTGGTAATATATAATCTGAATTAAGTTTGTGGAACATATGTGTATGTGTGATGAACATCCTCGGCACACATATGCATTAGTTCTTGGTTCCGTGGTTTTCCACATAATTTAGGGCGTCACAGATTGGTATCAGAGCCACAGGTTGACAGTAGGTTACACGCCTAGATAGAAATCATAGATTGATATTAGAGCCACGGGTTGGCAGTAGGTTACACACCTAAATAGGAATCACAGATTGGTAGCTAAGCCACGCTGACCATAGGAAGCACCCTAGGACGCTTAGATTGGCCTTGAAAACTACCTTGACATAGGAAACCATCCTTGAATAGGAGTTATCTGAGCCCTTGTGATGATTGTTTGTGATTATATGCTTAGTGTGAGTTGTGGGACGTCTCAAAACGTTGTCCATATCCACACGTAAGTAGAAAGAGGCGTCAGATGTTTCGGCACTTGTTCACATCCTCATGTGGGCGAGTATATATATATAGTCCAACTCACCTTGATGCATATAGTTGAGGAAAACTACCTAACTTTCTAACCTTCTATTCTATTGCAATCTCTCTCACAGATGGTGAGAGGAAACGCCGGCCAAAGGAACGGCCGTGACAACCAAGAGGATGGTCACGATGAAGTTCCTGTTAACCGCGGAGCTGGCGAGAACCACCTGGAACGGTTGATGGCCATGCAGAACCAACTTATGCAAACTATGATCCAAACTTTGGGTCAATTGCAGGCCAAAAACAACAACCATGTTCCGGCACCACCGCCACCATCACCGCCGGCTCACAACAGACTAGGAGAGTTCATGAGGACTCGACCACCCACCTTTGCTCAAGCTAGTGATCCCATGGAGGCTGATGATTGGTTGAAATCCATAGAGAAAAGCTTGTCATTGTTCAGTGCAATGACCGAGAGAAGGTTCTCTTTGCATCGCACCAACTTATGGGAGCTGCCGCTGACTGGTGGGATGCCCTATGCAACGCCCATGTCGACCCGGAGACAATCACTTGGACTGAGTTCAAGGAGAGTTTCCGCTCTCATTACATCCCTGCTGGTGTAATGATGCTCAAGAGACAGGAATTTGAAGGTATCTGCCAAGGACAGGGAAGTGTGAATGAGTACCTCAACAAGTTCACGCAACTGTCCCGGTATACCCCCGAGGATGTCAACTCAGATCAGAGAAAGCAGTACCTATTCATGAGAGGGTTGAACAATGAGATCCAGGTTCAGCTCCTCAACAATGACTACGTGAGCTTCCAGAAGCTGGTTGACAAGGCTATAGTGGTTGAAAGCAAGATCCGAGAGATCGAGCGAGGGTACAAGAGGAAGATGTCATACCAGCCTCAAGGGAGCAACGTACGACCTCGG
Organism: Neostapfia colusana; assembly: GCA_030760725.1. NCBI lineage: Eukaryota > Viridiplantae > Streptophyta > Magnoliopsida > Poales > Poaceae > Neostapfia > Neostapfia colusana. Next base: position 103,611,785 of record JASWHV010000002.1, on the reverse strand, counting down.
TACATGCCCCCAGCCACACCACAGTATAGATCAACCACTCCTGCATACCGCCCTGGTCAGCCACCACAGCAACAATTCGTTACACCAGCACCTCGCGTGCCCATGCCTCCTGCGCCCCGTCCAAACATGGGCGCTCCTGTTCAAAACCCCCGCCCCAACGTACCTGCTGCCGTAGGCAACAGGGCATGCTTTGCATGCGGAGAAATAGGACACTTCGCGAACCAGTGCCCGAGGAGAGGCCCTGGACAGCAAGGCAACGTGCCCAAGCAGAACCCGCGACCGAATGGAGGGGACAATCAAGGAAACCGTGGACAGCAGAACTATGCTCGCGGCAACGTAAACCATGTCTCTGCTGAGGAAGCACAACAGGCTGAGGACGTCGTAATTGGTATGTTCCTTGCCAACTCCAACCCAGCCACCATCTTATTTGATTCAGGAGCATCACATTCCTTCATATCATCCAAGTATGTTGACAAACATCACCTATCCGTATCCCACTTAGAATGTGCTATGTTAGTTAATTCTCCCGGAGGAGAAATGAGGACTAATATAGTATGTCTGAAAGTAAGCCTTAAAATAAGGGGGGTAGACTTTCTTGCCAACCTTATTGTCTTGAATTCCCAAGGGATTGACATTATACTCGGGATGGATTGGTTAAGCAAGCACAACGGGGTAATCCAATGTGCTGAAAGAAGCGTGCAGTTGACAAATGAGCACGGTATCCGTATCGAGTTTGAGTCAGTCCAACAAACCCCTGAAAAGGCGAATTTGAACCACGTTGAAGGAGCAACATTGGACAGCATTCCAGTGGTTCAAGAATTCCCGGACGTATTTCCAGAGGAACTTCAAGGTATGCCCCCTGATCGGGACATTGAGTTTGCCATTAATTTGGTACCTGGAACTGCACCCATAGCCAAGAGACCCTATGGGATGCCTGTCAATGAACTAGTAGAACTCAAGAAGCAAATTTAAGGGCAGCTGGAAAAGGGTTTTATACGTCCAAGCTCGTCGCCATGAGGAGCCCCCGTGCTCTTCGTAGACAAGAAGGATGGAACCCAAAGGATGTGCGTGGACTATAGGTCTCTCAACGAGATGACAATCAAGAACAAATACCCTCTGCCCCGTATAGAGGACCTATTCGACCAAATGAAAGGAGCCCGAGTGTTCTCCAAGATTGATCTTCGGTCGGGATACTTCCAACTGAAGATAAAACCCTCCGATATACCCTAGACTGCCTTTCGAACACGGTATGGTTCATATGAATATACCGTCATGTCTTTTGGGTTAACAAATGCACCCGCATACTTCATGTACCTCATGAACAAGGTTTTCATGGAGTACTTGGATAAGTTTGTCGTGGTTTTCATCGACGACATTATGGTGTATTCAGAAAGTGAGGAGGAGCATGAAGAACATTTGAAATTGACCTTGCAGAAATTGCGTAAGCATCAATTGTATGCCAAGCTTAACAAGTGTCAATTTTGGATAAAGGAAATATCATTTCTAGGCCACATTATGTCCAAGGAAGGGGTATCGGTTGATCCCAGAAAGTTGAGAGATGTTCTGAAATGGAACCAACCGCAGAGCGTGAGGGATATTCGGAGTTTTCTTGGGATAGCTGGATACTATCGACGCTTCATTAAAGACTTCTCTAAGATAGCAAAGCCTATGACGGAGTTGCTAACGAAGGAAAAGTCTTCCAATGGACACCAGCATGCCAAGGAAGTTTTGAGGAACTCAAGAAAATGCTAACCACAACACCGGTTCTGGTATTGCCGGACGTAAGTAAGAGCTTTGACATATATTGTGACGCATCCAGATAAGGGCTCGGATGTGCGCTCATGCAAGAAGGACAAGTGGTAGCCTATGCCTCACGACAATTAAAGAAGCACGAGCTTAATTATCTTACACATGACTTGGAGCTAGCAGTAGTAGTGCATGCATTGAAGATTTGGAGACATTATATCCTTGGTCATCGATGTGAGATCTATACAGATCATAAAAGCCTCAAGTACATATTTACCCAAACGGACTTGAATTTGAGGCAACGTCGATGGTTGGAACTCATAAAGCATTACGATGTTGGAATCAACTACCACCCTGGGAAGGCCAATGTAGTAGCTGATGCGTTGAGCCGGAAGGGAGCATGTCACCAACTCACGGTTCGGGAGCTACCACCCGAACTACGAAAGGAGTTCAAACGGTTACACCTTGGATTCTTGAACAACATGGAAATGATGGAAATCCACTCTCATTGGAGCAAGAGATAAGAGATGGCCAAGCAACGGATGAGGAGATCAAGGAGATCAAGGAAAGCATCCGACAAGGAATAGAGAAGAAATTCAAAGAAGATGAGAAGGGTACGCTTTGGTTAGGAAAAAGGATTTGTGTGCCTAACATAAAACACCTCCGTGACATAATATTGAAGGAGGCACATGATTCACCCTATTCTATACATCCCGGAAGTACCAAAATGTACAAGGACTTGAAAACTTATTATTGGTGGGATGGTATGAAGAAGGATATAGCCGAATATGTTGCCCTATGCGACACATGCCAACGGGTGAAGGCCGAACATCAAAAACCCGCTGGATTGTTGCAACCTTTGAAGGTACCAGAGTGGAAGTGGGAGGACATCAGTATGGATTTCATCATTGGATTGCCACGTACTCAGTCGGGTTATGACTCCATCTGGGTTATCGTGGACCGATTGACGAAAACCGCCCATTTTCTCCCTGTAAGGGCCAAGTACAACGTTGCACAATTAGCCGAGTTGTACATGGAACAGATCGTGTGCCGTCATGGAGTCCCGAGGAGGATAGTCTCTGATCGAGGTTCTCAGTTGTGACGCCCTCAATTCTGTGGGAAAACCACGGAACCGAGAACTAATGCATATGTGTGCCCAGGATGTTCATCACACATACACATACGTTCCACAAACTGAATTCAGATTATATATTACCACGAATAACAGAGTTTATTACAATACCTCATGAGTCTTGGACTCATGCTCACAGCGGAAGTCTTATTTCTATGCAGCGGAAGTCCTTATTTAAATGCGGAAGCAAAAACTAATGCGAAAGCAAAACTAAGCAGAAGTGGCTCCATCTCTACTCCCTCCACAGGCAAGGTTGAGAATAGATCACACGCCATAATGCTCCACTTGATCTTCACAGTAGGCTTCTCCTGCTGCTGAGGATGAAGTAATAATGCAAGGTTGAGTACAATAATGTACTCAGCAAGTGCGGGAAAACACATGATATGCAGCTCATAAACAAGGTAGGCATAAAAGGCTTATTTGCAGAAAAACAGATTTGTAAAATCATGATAAACAGCAACTTAACTTTAGATGTAATCCCAGTATATATTAATTTACCAACATACCTCCATCACTTCCCGTGTTCCATCCAAACATTAATCAATCCTTCATTCATACTCACGAATACCTCCTCGTATTCGCTACCATCTCATCTCACAAATCAACCTCGTCTCACACCGAGATCAATCTCATGTCATGACCCAACAGTCATGCAAACATCTCATCATCCAGACTCAACAGTTCCAAACCAATAACCATAACCAAGAACCTTCCCAATATCCATCCCGAAAACCATCCCAACTAATCATGGCAGTTTAGCCAGGTGCTCGTGACCGTAAGCTCGGCTATCATGATAGTTTTAATAACTCTGCAAAGTTTGCACCTCTTTACCCACAAGTTTGTGATTTTGTCACCCGTCGGTGACTGCAGAACCTCCATTATACCAGTACACATCCGTCGGTGTATGGCCAAGAGATCACAAAATAGCCTTTACAAAGGGGTTACTAGATGTATGGACTCACTAAGGTTTCACCGGCAGGCTAGAATCTCCAATTCTCCCACCCACGAGCCCCCTCTTGTGCCATGCAGTTCCCAGGGCAGTCCTCACTCGACTCCCATTCCCCGCACCCTCCATAGTCCATAACACCCTAGCAACTTACCTAATTACTCAGCTAAGCCGCACCCATACTTGGCCTTGTGGTGGCACTGTTATCCTGGCATGTGCATGCATGAACCGGTCCTTAGATCTACGGCAAGTAAAACCACCATCTTATGCTACCTCATTCACAAACCCAGGCTTGTCTAGATCTCCCTCCGATCCATGTAAATTAACATCATTAGTTTTCTCATTATCATTACGAGTGCAGTTAGCTAGACATATCTATCTCGCTCCCAATCCCATGGACTCAGCGAAGCATAAAACAAAATCCATACCTGACTCATAAACTTCCCTGGCGACAAGGGTGATTTAATCAAAACTAGTAAACTCCTATAAAAGGGTTTCCCATCATGTTTGACTCAGTACACACACCTTTTCGCAAACAAAATAGTTTTACCCAAAACATAGGATCAATATGGTCAAGGAGCACTTGCCTTGTTCTTGCGGTTCCGGTTGTTCTTGATTCTCGAAACCTTGTTGCTGTAGCTCGTCGTAGACAGCTTCCTGAGCTTGTCCTGCTATGTAGGGTCACGTGCATACAAGATTCACAGCAATCAATATCATGCGCAGACCTTAAACTAGATGCGATGATGCACATGCATGCTATCCTATGATTTTTATTAGATTGGTGTGCTCTTGCATGGCTTGCATGGACAGAGGTGTTCGGATCAAAGGCGGACGTGGCGATGATCTTGTCTTTAGATCAAACTGATCATCAAGTAATCTGCCCACAAGAAGGCTTCTGTTCGAAAGGAATTGAAGAACAGATGCAAAGAGATGAACACAATGATATTGAAGTCCTACCTCTCGTTCTTCTTTACTTCGAGGTCCTCCTCAGACCGCTCGGTTCTCCTCCGATGATCTGCTTCAGCGATGGTTTGCTCAGCGAGTTAGGGCTAGGGCTCTAAGTCGTCGGCTCAGGAGTTGAAAGAGAAGTTTGTGGTTTCGGCCAGAGGTTTAGGGTTCTATTTATAATCAGGAAGAGAAGAGTCCTAATCTGATTGGATCCCGAATAAGAGTCTTATTCAGATCTTTGTTGGATCCTAACGTCTTATCTTTAGTAACATTGTGGAATTTAGATCGGTTTCTGTTGCGTACCGGTATCTTTACGCGTAAAAACCGCTCCAGACTCGCTACCTTCGTGGTGATGAGCTCCGGAGGCTCTACGTGTCCTTCCGGTGCCTGGTATCTACTTCTCCGCAGAGACGAGCTCCGGTTGTGCCGCGTGTCACGAGCGAGACCTCCCTCTTCTTCAGAGGTGAGCTCCGCGCATGCCACGTGTTGATGCCGGTCTTCCCTCTTTTCCTTCCTCAGGAACGTGCCCCGCGGTTGACACGTGTCCAGCAGCGACAGACCTCCCGGAGATAAGCTCCGGAGGCGACGCGTGTCCAATACAACAGGGCCCCTCGCAGGTGAGCTCCGAGATCGACGCGTATCCCGCGCGACTGGTCCTCTGATTTCCGCGAGGACTAGCTCCGAGGACGACACGTGCCCTCTAACAAATGCCTTTGCTTCTTCCGCAGAGGCTAGCTCCGTGGGCAACACGTGTCCCACAGGATCGGACCTCTCCCCTTTTGCGGAGACGAGCCCTGAGCCTGCCACGTAGCCAGCTTGGCGGCGGCCTCTCCCCACTTCGCAGGGACGAGCTCCGATCACACCGCGTGGCCTGCTGGTCGCGGAAGTTTTCTTCGACGCTCTCTGAGAGCTTTATTGGCTATCCTTTTGATATTTGTCATTATTCCATCTTTTCTTAAAATGTTTTCTTCTTCATAACACATGAACATATGCCGACACCCGAGATGAGGGTGTCACAAATCTACCCCCCTTAAATTGAATCTCGCCCTCGAGATTCGTTAGTAGGAAATAGATGGGGAAATTCTGCCTTAATATCCTCTTCACGCTCCCATGTGGCTTCAGCTTCCGTGTGATGGCTCCATTGTACCTTGCACCATCGAATCACCTTCTTGCGGGTGACCCTTTCCTTTACGTCCAAGATTCGGACAGGGTGTTCTGCGTAAGTCAGGTCCTCTTGAAGTTCAAGTTCTCCCATTGACACTTGTTCCTCTGGTACTCTCAAGCACTTCTTGAGCTGGGATACATGAAACACGTCATGTACGTCGGAGAGGTGGTTTGGGAGCTCTAGTTGATAGGCTACTTCTCCTCGCTTGTCCAAAATCTTAAAGGGTCCGATGTAGCGAGGTGCTAGCTTGCCTTTGACGTTGAAACGTCGTTGGCCTCGGATAGGCGATACCTTAAGGTATACGAAGTCTCCTATTTCAAAGGTCAACTTCCTACGCCTATTGTCCGCATAGCCTTTCTGTCGTGACTGAGCAGCCTTTAAGTTCTCCCGTATCGTTTGGACTTGCTTTTCGGCCTCTTGTAGTACTTCGGGTCCAAACACCTGGTTCTCTCTAGTCTCGTTCCAAAACAGTGGCGTTCTACACCGTCTACCATATAAGGCTTCGAAAGGCGACATCTTCAAGCTAGTTTGATAGCTGTTGTTATAGGAGAACTCGGCATACGGTAAACTCCTATACCAACTACGCCCACGTTTCAAGGCGCAAGCTCTCAGCATGTCCTCCAAAATTTGGTTCGTCCTCTCGGTTTGCCCATCTGTTTGTGGGTGATTGGCGGAGCTAAAATCCAGTCGTGTACTCATGGCTTTCTGCAGCTTCCTCCAGAATCTAGAGGTCAACTGAGAACCTCGATCTGAGACTATCCTCTTCGGAACTCCATGACGGCACACGATCTGCTCCATGTACAACTCTGCCAACTGTGTAACGTTGTAACTGGTCTTTACCGGAAGAAAATGGGCGGTTTTTGTCAACCGGTCCACAATGACCCAGATGGAGTCGTATCCTGACTGAGTTCGTGGCAATCCAACAATGAAGTCCATACTGATGTCCTCCCATTTCCATTCAGGTATTTTCAAAGGTTGCAACAATCCAGCGGGTTTTTGATGTTCGGCTTTTACCCGTTGGCATGTGTCGCATAGGGCAACGTATTCTGCTATATCCCTCTTCATACCATCCCACCAATAGCAAGTTTTCAAGTCCTTGTATATTTTGGTGCTCCCTGGATGTATGGAATAGGGTGAATCATGTGCCTCCTTCAATATCATGTCGCGAAGGTATCTTATGTTTGGCACACAAATCCTTTTTCCTAGCCAAAGCGTACCCTTTTCATCCTCCTTTAAATCCTTCTCTATCCCTTGTCGGATTCTTTCCTTGATCTCCTTGATCCCCTCATCCGTTGCTTGTCCCTTTCTTATTTCTTGCTCCAATGAGGAGTGGATCTCCATTATTTCCATGTTATTCAAGAATCCGTGGTGTAACCGTTCGAACTCCTTACGTAGTTCGGGTGGTAGCTCCCGAACCGTGAGTTGGTGGCATGCTCCCTTTCTGCTCAATGCGTCAGCTACTACATTGGCCTTCCCGGGGTGGTAGTTGATTCCTACATCATAATCCTTGATGAGTTCTAGCCATCGACGTTGCCTCAAATTCAAGTCCGTTTGTGTAAATATGTACTTGAGGCTTTTATGATCCATATAGATCTCACATCGATGTCCAAGGATATAATGTCTCCAAATCTTTAATGCATGCACCACTGCTGCTAGCTCCAAGTCGTGCGTAGGATAGTTAAGCTCGTGCTTCTTTAATTGTCGTGAGGCATAGGCTACCACTTGTCCTTTCTGCATGAGGACACACCCGAGCCCTTGTCTGGATGCATCACAATATATGTCAAAGTTCTTGCTTACGTCTGGCAATACCAGAACCGGTGCTGTGGTTAGCCTTTTCTTGAGTTCCTCAAAACTTTCTTGGCAGGCGTGTGTCCATTGAAAGACTTTTCCCTTCATTAACAACTCCGTCATAGGTTTTGCTATCTTAGAGAAGTCTTTAATGAAGCACCGATAGTATCCTGCCATTCCAAGGAAACTTCGAATATCCCTCACGCTCTTCGGTTGGTCCCACTTCAGAACATCTCTCACCTTTCCAGGATCAACCAATACTCCTTCCTTGGAGATAATGTGGCCTAGGAAGGATATTTCCTTTAGCCAAAATTGACACTTGTTGAGCTTGGCATACAACTGATGCTCGCGCAACTTCTGCAAGGTCAATCTCAGATGTTCTTCATGCTCCTCCTTACTTTTTGAATACACCATAATGTCATCGATGAAAACCACGACGAACTTGTCCAAGTATTCCATGAAAACCTTGTTCATAAGGTACATGAAGTATGTGGGTGCATTCGTCAATCCGAAAGACATAACGGTATATTCATACGAACCATACCGTGTCCGAAAGGCTGTCTTAGGTATATCGGAGGGCTTAATCTTCAGCTGGAAGTATCCCGATCGAAGATCAATCTTGGAGAATACTTGGGCTCCTTTCATTTGATCGAACAGGTCCTCTATACGGGGCAGAGGGTATTTATTCTTGATTATCACCTCGTTGAGAGACCTGTAGTCCACGCACATTCTTTGGGTTCCGTCCTTCTTGTCCACGAAAAGTACCGGGGCTCCCCATGGTGACGAACTTGGACGGATAAAACCCTTCTCCAACTGTTCTTGAATTTGCTTCTTGAGTTCAACTAACTCGTTGACGGGCATCCTATATGGTCTCTTAGCTATGGGTGCAGTTCCAGGTACCAAATCTATGGCAAAATCGATGTCCCGGTCAGGTGGCATACCCGGAAGTTCTTCCGGGAACACGTCCGAAAATTCCTGAACCACTGGAATGTTGTCCAATGCTACTCCTTCAACATGGTTCAAATCCGCCCGTTCGGTTGCTTGCTGGGCTGAATCAAACTCGACACGAACACCGTGTTCGTTTGTCAATTGCACGCTTCTCTCAGCGCATTGGATTACTCCATTGTGCTTGCTTAACCAGTCCATTCCGAGTATGATGTCAATTCCGTGGGAGTCCAAGACAATAAGGTTGGCAAGGAAGTCTACCCCCCTTATTTTAAGGCTTACCTTAGGACATACTATACTAGTCCTCATTTCTCCTCCGGGAGAATTAACTATCATAGCACATTCTAAGTGGGATACGGGTAGATGATGTTTGGCAACATATTTGGATGATATGAAGGAATGTGATGCTCCGGAGTCAAATAAAATGGTGGCTGGGTTGGAGTTGGCAAGGAACATACCAATGGCGTCGTCCTCAGCCTGTTGTGCTTCCTCAGCAGTGACATGGTTAACGTGGCTATGAGCATAGTTCTGCGGTCCACGGTTCCCTTGGTGGTCCCCTCCGTTTGGTCGTTGGTTCTGCTTGGGCACGTTACCTTGCTGTCCAGGGCCTCTCCTCGGGCACTGGTTAGCGAAGTGGCCTACTTCCCCGCATGCAAAGCATGCCCTGTTGCCTACAGCAGCAGGTACGTTGGGGCGGAGGTTTTGAACAGGAGCGCCATTGTTAGGCCAGGGCGCAGGAGACATGGGCACACGAGGTGCCGGTGCAACGAACCGTTGCTGTGGTGGCTGACCAGGGCGGTACGTAGGAGTGGTCGATCCATACTGCGGTGCAGGGGGCATGTATCTGGGTTGTACGTTGCTCCCTTGGGGCTGGTATGGCATCTTCCTTTTGCACTCTCGCTCGATCTCTCGGATCTTGTTTTCCACCACAATAGCCTTATCAACTAGCTTCTAGAAGCTTACGTAGTCATTGTTGAGGAGCTGAACTTGGATCTCATTGTTCAACTCTCTCATGAACAGGTACTGCTTCCTCTGATCTGAGTTGACATCTTCGGGGGCATACCGGGACAGTTGTATGAACTTGTTGAGATATTCATTCACACTTTTCTGTCCTTGGCGGAGACCTTCAAACTCCTGCCTCTTGAGCATCATTACGCCAACAGGGATGTAGTGGGAGCGGAAACTTTCCTTGAACTCAGTCCAAGTGATTGTCTCCGGGTTGGCATGGGCGTTGCTCAAGGCATCCCACCAGTCAGCAGCTGCTCCCATCAGTTGGTGCGACGCAAAGAGAACCTTCTCTCGGTCGTTGCACTGAACAATGGCAAGCTTCTTCTCCATGGATTTCAGCCAATCATCGGCCTCCATGGGGTTGCTTGCTTGAGCAAAGGTGGGTGGTCGAGTCCTCATGAACTCTCCCAACCTGTTATGAGCCGGCGGTGGTGGTAGCGGTGGTGCCGGAACGGGGTGTTGGTTGGCCTGCAACTGACCCAAAGTTTGGATCATGGTTTGCATAAGCTGGTTTTGCATGGCCAGCAGCCGTTCCAGATGATTTTCACCAGCTCCGGGGTTAGCAGGAACTTCCTCATGGTCATCCTCTTGGACGTTCCTTCGGCTGGCGTTTCCTCTCACCATCTGTGAGAGAGAACGAAATAGAATAGAAGGTTAGAAGGTTAGGTAGGTCCTTTCAACTATATGCATCAAGGTGAGTTGGACTATATATATTAGTCATTATGAGGATGTGAGCAAGTGCCGAAACATCTCACACCTCTTTCTTCTTACGTGTGGATATGGACAACGTTTTTGAGACGTCCCACAACTCACACTAAGCACATATTCACAAATAATCATCACAAGGGCCCACACAACTCCTATTCAAGGATGGTTTCCTAGGTCAAGGTGGTTTTAAAGGCCAATCTAAGCTATTCACCCTAGGGCGCTTGCAACTCCTTCTTGGGGGTTAACCCGTGCTCTATTATCTATCTAAGGCTTTCTATCTAGGCATGTAACCTACTGTCAACCCGTGGCTCTCATACCAATCTGTGACGCCCTCAATTCTGTGGGAAAACCACGGAACCGAGAACTAATGCATATGTGTGCCCAGGATGTTCATCACACATACACATACGTTCCACAAACTGAATTCACATTATATATTACCACGAATAACAGAGTTTATTACAATACCTCATGAGTCTTGGACTCATGCTCACAGCGGAAGTCTTATTTCTATGCAGCGGAAGTCCTTATTTAAATGTGGAAACAAAAACTAATGCGGAAGCAAAACTAAGCAGAAGTGGCTCCATCTTTACTCCCTCCACAGGCAAGGTTGAGAATAGATCACACGCCATAATGCTCCACTTGATCTTCACAGTAGGCTTCTCCTGCTGCTGAGGATGAAGTAATAATGCAAGGTTGAGTACAATGATGTACTCAGCAAGTGCGGGAAAACACATGATATGCAGCTCATAAACAAGGTAGGCATAAAAGGCTTATTTGCAGAAAAACAGATTTGTAAAATCATGATAAACAGCAACTTAACTTTAGATGTAATCCCAGTATATATTAATTTACCAACATACCTCCATCACTTCCCGTGTTCCATCCGAACATTAATCAATCTTTCATTCATACTCACGAATACCTCCTCGTATTCGCTACCATCTCATCTCACAAATCAACCTCGTCTCACACCGAGACCAATCTCATGTCATGACCCAACAGTCATGCAAACATCTCATCATCCAGACTCAACAGTTCCAAACCAATAACCATAACCAAGAACCTTCCCAATATCCATCCCGAAAACCATCCCAACTAATCATGGTAATTTAGCCAGGTGCTCGTGACCGTAAGCTCGGCTATCATGATAGTTTTAATAACTCTGCAAAGTTTGCACCTCTTTACCCACAAGTTTGTGATTTCGTCACCCGTCGGCGACTGCAGAACCTCCATTATACCAGTACACATCCGTCGGTGTATGGCCAAGAGATCACAAAATAGCCTTTACAAAGGGGTTACTAGATGTATGGACTCACTAAGGTTTCACCGGCAGGCTAGAATCTCCAATTCTCCCACCCACGGCCCCCCTCTTGTGCCATGCAGTTCCGAGGGCAGTCCTCACTCGACTCCCATTCCCCGCACCCTCCACAGTCCATAACACCCTAGCAACTGACCTAATTACTCAGCTAAGCCGCACCCATACTTAGCCTTGTGGTGGCACTGTTATCCTGGCATGTGCATGCAACCGGTCCTTAGATCTACGGCAAGTAAAACCACCATCTTATGCTACCTCATTCACAAACCCAGGCTTGCCTAGATCTCCCTCCGATCCATGTGCATTAACATCATTAGTTTTCTCATTATCATTACGAGTGCAGTTAGCTAGACATATCTATCTCGCTCCCAATCCCATGGACTCAGCGAAGCATAAAACAAAATCCATACCCGACTCATAAACTTCCCTGGCGACAAGGGTGATTTAATCAAAACTAGTAAACTCCTATAAAAGGGTTTCCCATCATGTTTGACTCAGTACACACACCTTTTCGCAAACAAAATAGTTTTACCCAAAACATAGGATCAATATGGTCAAGGAGCACTTGCCTTGTTCTTGCGGTTCCGGTTGTTCTTGATTCTCAAAACCTTGTTGCTGTAGCTCGTCGTAGACAGCTTCCTGAGCTTGTCCTGCTATGTAGGGTCACGTGCATACAAGATTCACAGCAATCAATATCATGCGCAGACCTTAAACTAGATGCGATGATGCACATGCATGCTATCCTATGATTTTTATTAGATTGGTGTGCTCTTGCATGGCTTGCATGGGCAGAGGTGTTCGGATCAAAGGCGGACGTGGCGATGATCTTGTCTTTAGATCAAACTGATCATCGAGTGATCTGCCCACAAGAAGGCTTCTGTTCGAAAGGAATTGAAGAACAGATGCAAAGAGATGAACACAATGATATTGAAGTCCTACCTCTCGTTCTTCTTTACTTTGAGGTCCTCCTCAGACCGCTCGGTTCTCCTCCGACGATCTGCTTCAGCGATGGTTTGCTCAGCGAGTTAGGGCTAGGGCTCTAAGTCATCGGCTCAGGAGTTGAAAGAGAAGTTTGTGGTTTCGGCCAGAGGTTTTGGGTTCTATTTATAATCGGGAAGAGAAGAGTCATAATCTGATTGGATCCCGAATAAGAGTCTTATTCAGATCCTTGTTGGATCCTAACGTCTTATATTTAGTAACATCGTGGAATTTATATCGGTTTCTGTTGCGTACCGGTATCTTTACGCGTAAAAACCGCTCCAGACTCGCTTCCTTCGTGGTGATGAGGTCCGGAGGCTCCACGTGTCCTTCCGGGGCCTGGTATCTACTTCTCCGCAGAGACGAGCTCCGGTTATCACCCGCCAACTGACAGGCAAAATGAGAGGACAAACCAAATTTTGGAGGACATGTTGAGAGCCTGCGCCTTGAAACATGGGCGTAGTTGGGATAGGGCAAACCACCGAGTTTTCTGCACCTGCGTGATTACCCGGAGGCGGTGGAACACGATCGGCGCGTTAGATCAGAGAACCCGAGCAAAGATCAAGAGAAAACGGTGATCGGAGCTTCATAATCGGGAAGAGAAGAGTCATAATCTGATTGGATCCCGAATAAGAGTCTTATTCAGATCTATGTTGGATCCTAACGTCCTATATTTAGTAACATCGTGGAATTTAGATCGGTTTCTGTTGCGTACCGGTATCTTTACGCGTAAAAACCGCTCCAGACTCGCTACCTTCGTGGTGATGAGGTCCGGAGGCTCCACGTGTCCTTCCAGGGCCTGGTATCTACTTCTCCGCCGAGACGAGCTCCGGTTGTGCCGCGTGTCACGAGCGAGACCTCCCTCTTCTTCAGAGGTGAGCTCCGCGCATGCCACGTGTTGACGCCGGTCTTCCCTCTTTTCCTTCCTCAGGAACGTGCCCCGCGGTCGACACGTGTCCAGCAGCGACAGACCTCCCGGAGATAAGCTCCGGTGGCGACGCGTGTCCAATAGAACAGGGCCCCTCGCAGGTGAGCTCCGAGATCGACGCGTATCCCGCGCGACTGGTCCTCTGATTTCCGCGGGGACTAGCTCCGAGGACGACACGTGCCCTCTAACAAATGCCTTTGCTTCTTCCGCAGAGGCTAGCTCCGTGGGCAACACGTGTCCCACAGGATCAGACCTCTCCCCTTTTGCGGAGACGAGCCCCGAGCCTGCCACGTAGCCAGCTTGGCGGCGGCCTCTCCCCACTTCGCAGGGACGAGCTCCGATCACGCCGCGTGGCCTGCTGGTCGCGGAAGTTGTCTTCGACGCTCTCTGAGAGCTTTATTGGCTATCCTTTTGATATTTGTCATTATTCCATCTTTTCTTAGAATGTTTTCTTCTTCATAACACATGAACATATGCCGACACCCGAGATGAGGGTGTCACATCAGTTTACCTCTAGATTCTGGAGGAAGCTGCAGAAAGCCATGGATACACGACTGGATTTTAGCTCCGCCTATCACCCACAAACCGATGGGCAAACCGAAAGGACAAACCAAATTCTGGAGGACATGTTGAGAGCTTGCGCCTTGAAACGTGGGCGTAGTAGGGATAGGAGTTTACCGTATGCCAAATTCTCCTATAACAACAGCTATCAAGCTAGCTTGAAGATGTCGCCTTTCGAAGCATTATGGTACACGGTGTAGAATACCGCTGTTTTGGAACGAAACCGGAGAAAACCAAGTGTTTGGACCCGAAGTGCTACAAGAAGCTGAAAGGCAAGTCCAAACGGTATGGGAGAACTTAAAGGCTGCCCAGTCACGACAGAAAGGCTATGCGGACAATAGGCGAAGGAAGTTAACTTTCGAAGTGGGAGACTTCGTATATCTTAAGGTATCGCCTATCCGAGGCCAACGACGTTTCAACGTCAAAGGCAAGCTAGCACCGTGCTACATCGGACCATTTAAGATTTTGGATAAGCGAGGAGAAGTAGCCTATCAACTAGAGCTCCCAACGCATCTCTTCGATGTACATGACGTGTTTCATGTATCCCAGCTCAAGAAGTGCTTGAGAGTATCAGAGGAGCAAATACCAATGGAAGAGCTTAAATTTCAAGAGGACCTGACCTATACGGAGCACCCTGTCCAAATTTTGGACGTGAAGGAAAGGGTCACCAGGAACAAAGTAATTCGATGGTGCAAGGTGCAATGGAACCATCACACGGAAGCTGAAGCCACATGGAAGCGTGAAGAAGACATCAAGGCAGAATTTCTTTATCTATTCTCTACCAACGAATCTCGAGGGCGAGATTCAATTTAAGGGGGGTAGATTTGTGACACCCTCATTCCTGGTATCAGCATATATTAATGTTTTATGAAGAGAAAATATTTTAAGAAGAAGTAGGAACAGAGAAAAATAACAAAAGGATAGCCAATAAGAGCCGAATCCAGTTCACCGAGACCGCCGAAGACAACTTACCGCGGCCGCTGGCCATGTGGCGTGTTCGCGGCTCATCCTTGCAAAATGGGGAGAGGTCCACCGCTAATCTGGCTACGTGGCAGGCTCGGGGCTCATCTCCACAAAAGGGGGAGAGGTCCGACCCTGCGGGACACGTGTTGCCCCGGAGCTAGCCTCTGCGGAAGAAGCAAAGGCATTTTCCGCAGGACACATGTCACCTTCGGAGCTAGTCACCGTGGAAATCAGAGGACCGGTCACGCGGGACACATGTCGATCTCAGACCTCACCTCCGAGAGGTCCAGTTCTATTGAACACATGTCGCTACCGGAGCTTATCTCCGGGAGATCCGTCACTGTTGGACACGTGTTAACCTCGGAGCTCGTCTCTGAGAAGAAAGGAACTCTGGCGCTGGAGCCACCTCCGGAGAGAGGGAAGGTCTGGCACTGACATGTGGCGTGCGCGGAACCACCTCCGAGTAGAGAGGAGGTCCCGACCACCAGGATACTTGGCGCACGCGGAGCTCACCTCCGAAGGAGAGGGAAGTCTTGCTCATTTGACACGCGGCACAACCGGAGCTCGTCCCTGCGGAGAGGGAGAGACCCGGACCTGGTGAACACGTGGAGCTTCCAGAGCTCATCACCGAGGAGGTAACAAGTTCTAGGAACGGTTTTTGGATTCTGTACGCATAGAAATACCGGAACAGAAACCGACCTGAATTCCACAATGATACCGCACCAAATCAACTAAAGATAAGTTGTAGGATTCGACGAAAAATTTGAATAGGACTCTTATTCGGGATACAATCAGATTAGGACTCTTCTGTTCCCGATTATAAATAGAACTCAGAACCTCTGGCCGAAACCACAAACTTCTTTTCTGAGCCGACGACTTAGAGCCCTAGTCCCAACCCGCCGAGTAAACCATCGCCGGAGCGCAGCAAGGAAGATCGCCTGGAGGAAAGCCCAACGATCTGAGGAGGACCTCGAGACCGAGAAGAATGTAAGGTAGGTCTCCAATACCACCTTACGACATCGTTGTGTTTTCTTTGCATCTGTTCTTTGATTCCTTTCGAACGGAAGCCTTCTCGTGGACAGATCACTTGATAATCAGGTTGATCTAAAGACAAGATCTTCGTCACGTCGACCTTTGATCCGAACACCTCTGTCCATGCAAGCCATGCAAGAACACGTACAAACCAATCTAATAAAACTAATCATAGGATAGCATGCATATGCATCATCGCATCTAGTTTAAAGTTTGTGCATGATATTGATTGCTGTGAATCTTGTATGCACGTGATCCTACATAGCAGGACAAGCTCAGGGAGCTATCTACGATGAACTGCAGCAACAAGGTTTTGAGATCCAAGAACAACCGGAACCGCAAGAACAAGGCAAGTGCTCCTTGACATATTGATTCTATGTTTTGGGTGAAACTATTTTGTTTGCGAAAAGTTGTGCGTGCTGAGTCAAACATGATGGAAAAACCCTTTTTATAGGAATTTATTAGTTTTGAATAAACCACCTGTCGAATTGTGTGGTCAACACGTCCCCCGGACCTGCTCTGGGCAGCCCGCGGAGGTTCTTTTTCGGAGGGGCTAGTCGCTTGCGGAGAGCTTCAGCGTTAGGGACGAGTGAGGGAGAAACTTGACACGGCGAGTTTTACGTGGTTCAGGCCGCCGGAGCATAAAACTCTACGTCCACGGTGAGCTGAGGTGCTGGCTGTATTGCTTGTTGCTCAGAACTGGAGTTCTGAGCTTGAGGGTGATGTGGCGGACCGGAATCCGCTCATCCAGGATCGCAGAGGGTGGTGCCGCGCGATGCGACACCCGACAGCACACGTCATAAGAACATAATATATTACATGGGAAACAACTGAAACTGTACAAACAGGTACAAACTTCAGTTACACTATTGTTTATATTACACAGCGGAAGTCTACACTATACAACTCACGCCCGCCTATTTAGCAAAAGTTGGTTGCCCAGCCCTAGGGCAACCCACACTAGCTGCACTCCTCAGCTCAGCGCGGCGTGTACGGCTCCCACTCAGCCGTGGTCCCCGACGGAGGGTAACCCTCGCCGGTGGACTCGTACCCCGAGTCCGTGGGTGGCTCCTCACCTGAAAAACACTTAAGCAGCAACCGTGAGCACAAAGGCTCAGCAAGGCTTAACCGACTCACCTAAGCATGAAACTCTACATGAGGGATACAATGGACATAGGATAGTAACATTTCAGCAAAAGGACACGCCTACAAGCTCATCCTTAGTTCATCTTTTAGCAACAAGTTAACAGTTCATGAAATCTGAAATTTAGTAAGCAGTATTTGGTGGCACACATGTAGCAATACAATTATATCAATCAGCATCATTGAATCAACATATTTCATCCATTAGTCTATGTTACGACGCAGTGAACAAGCGCTACTCATCACCGCGAGGGACGGCGAATCGACTCGATATACACCTGCAGGGAAACCCAAAGAGCACGTCACGTACGCCCACCCGTGGAGCTGCACAGCACGCTCACTCGATGTCGTACGGGACAACATTTCACCCAACAGCCCAAACGTCGAACCGGTCGCACCGAAACGAGCAGGAGGTTCCCCACACGGAGCATCTCTCTATGCCCGTTTGCGGATTTCCACCTTGCTGCCCTCAACCTACACCTATAAATCGGTGTGCTATGCCTCGACGCCCGGAGGTTTAGGCTACATCGGTTTATCGGGGCCCATATATCCGATATGCCTTCGGTACATTCAATACTTGTTCAGCAGGGCCGCACACGGATCGGTCCTCAATCGACACGGACAGGGCAGCGCACACAAGACTTCCTCTTGCTGCGCCCTAGCCCCTGCCTAGTCTCATTTTCATTACTATAGTGATCTCACATCACTCAATCGAACCCGTATGTCCCAATGCCTATCTCGCGAGTAGATTCTAACTACTCGACTTGTACCGAAGTCCTATGACTCATTAAGCATAGCCTGTCTACTCGAGGTCCTCGACACTACCCTCACTCTTTTAGGAACCTTTGGTTATGCAAGTGGGGTTTCATTCATCCTATACCTAATGCACATACATACTTCATATGACACATGTAAACAAAGTAAGACTTAAAAAGTTAATGCAAACCGGGGCTTGCCTTGTTGCTGCTGGTCGGGGGTTAAGTCTTCATCCGGAAGAAGGAAGTCCAGCACTTCCGGAGTCTCTTCTTCAACGACTACATGTTAATGAAATACTACATGTTAATTTAGATGCCAATGTGAGTTTTAGAGTAAGACTTCTACTATTAGTTCTAATAACCAGCCTCTAACACCTGGAACTTTGTTTAAGAATTTAAAGATGAACTGGTGTTGGTGGTTTGGCTTGGACTTAATCACATGGTTAAATGCTAAGTGGTTTTTTCCCCTTTTCCAAATTAATCCCTTAAGTGGTTAAACAGGACAGGGGTGATCTAGAGCTCCAATAGAGCTGAGAATTTTTGTGTGAGTTCCTTGTCACAAGAAAACTCTCTGTACCAAACATTAGCACTTTTCATGGAGTGGTTTGCTCAGAATAATTCTCTTGGCAAATCAGCAAGGAAGAATTTATTCTGAGGTAATACCCCTGTTCATGCTCAACTTAATGGGCTACAATTTCAATTATAGCTCATAGAGTTTGCATGAATTTTCCTAACATTTTTGGGGTTAAGATTTGCCCAGAACTGAATTTCCAAGTTTTGGAAATTCTCTGAAAAATGTTTCTGTATTCAAATGAACACAGCACCTTCCAATTTGAATTGCCCTGACCAAATCAACTCCAAATGGTCTGAAACTTTTACAGGGGTTTACTAATGTCCTATAGAACATTCTGGCAAAATTTGGGGATTTTCGGATGAACCAAACGCCCTCTAAAATTCTTTTGCTGAGAAGCTTTAAAGAAATTTCCAGAATTAATTAATGGGTTTCATACAAATTGGGTTGTATATCTGGACAGAGCTAGGCAAGATGAATCCAACCCAATTTGAATCACTAAATTTGGAGCTTCCTAGCAAGAGTAATGGGGTTCTAAAGTTTGCACTAAAACTAGAAATTCCAGAAATGTTTAAATCCTGCGGGTGGGTCCACGTACACGTGTCGACCGCTGGATCCGAGCCACACGGGGCCACAGACTCCTTCCCGCACGGCCGCACTGGATCCCGGACCACAGAGAATCCCACCCCTTTATCTCCAGCCGCTGACGCGTGGGGCCTACCCCTTCGTCTTCCTCCGGCAACCCGCGCGATCCCGCCGCCGAGCTCGCCGGAGCTCTCGCCGAGAGGGGTTCCGGCCTTCGGAGCTTGTTGATTCTCGCCACCTGTGCCTATCCTGGCCTGGGGAACACGGTGGTGCCCTTCCCGGAGCTTGACAACGGCCGGAACAGGGCTCCCGACGGCAACAGCGGCCGGGAGCGCACCGGCGACGTCGAACTCAGCCTCACCTGCACTTTTTTTGATGCGGTTTGCTCGGGGAGCTCCGCTGACACCTGCTGATCATGGATATGGGCACCGATCCCCGTGAAAACGGCTGCAACTATGACCTCGTCGGCGACCTAGGCCGGATATCGGCTGTTGCTCGAAAAACTTGGATAACCGCAACCTTAGCCCATGATTCTTGCTGGTTTTCGATCCTAGGTGGTCGTGGCAGGGTGTAGATCGTGTGTTTAGCTCGGTACGCCCAGTGATAAGCCAATACTCGTGAATTTTGGGATTTGGGGGAGCTCGGCCTTAAGAACACCGAAGCGTTCCCGGAAGAAATTCTCCCCCGACGGTGCATGAAATGCCGAACGGTAAGGGCAGGCAGAACCAGCACCTTGTGGCAATCGTTTCTTGTGTTGAGCGTCGGGCAGGAGGAAGCCTGTGCCGTCCGGCCGCCAGCAATCAGAGGGCGGCGACTCTGGGTGAGCTGCTTCGGATGTAGGCGAGTGGAACCGAGAGGATGGGGAGTGAATTCTCGCCGACCAGGGTGTGATCACCTGTTTTGTAGCCGGCGCCCTCATCCCCCCGAGCAGGAGGTGGCGCGGTGGCTGCGTTGGGACGGGGTCGACCCCGTGCGCTGTCGGCCGCAGGGTGTTCGACCGCGCGCCCGAGTCGGTTTGCTCCCCTGGGTGGTTGACCAGTGGGCCCTCTTCTCCCCTCTAAATCTTTCTCCCCCTTCTTTTGTAAATATCCCAGCTACTGAGAATTGAATGGGAGACTTAGCCCCCAAGTATTGGTTTGAATTTGAGTTTTCAAATTCGAACTTTGTTTGGTTAAATTTGCTTCATGTTTAAACTGAAGTTCAAATTCAGTTTTGAATTATTGCAAATTTAGCTCCCGACAAGATAAACTCCAATAGGGATGAAAATTGGTGGGCTAACTCAGAAAAATGTGTTGAGTTTGAATATGAAGCTAACTTTTGAATTTGGGTGATGAAAGTTGCTGCAATTTGAATTTACATTCAAATTGGCCTCTTTTTGAAATAACCCAAAAGTGCCTCAAAAAGTGTTGAATTTGCATGAGCTTTGGACTGAACCTTCCCAAGACTTTTTAAATTCTAGGGGTGAGCTCAACCTCTCATGTTCAAGTGTAGAAATCCTACTTTGTGATAGTGAAGGCTTTACCCTCTAATCATTTTTTTGATGGAGGTTACTTGCTCTTCACAACATTTCCTAAGGTGTCCACAATAAAAACTGTGGTGTTGTGAGGTGAAGAAAAAGGTTTTGCAAGTCCCTTTTCTTGGGCTTTTACATCCCTCCCCCCTTAAAAGAATCTCGTCCCGAGATTACCAAAGGAAGAGATAGCGATGTAATAGGGACTTACCCGTGTTGAGAAGCCATGAACTCCGGGTAATTTGAGCGAAGGAACTCCTCGCTTTCCCACGTCGCTTCATCGGCGGTGTGGTTACTCCAGAGTATTTTGTAGAACCACAACGTTCTGCTACACGTGGTTCGGGCTTTCTCATCAAGAATGGCCACCGGATACTCCTCATATGTTAAATCCGGTTTCAACTCGCCGATGTCTTTGGTAGGAACAGCAGCTGTATGCTTCAAACATTTTCGCAGTTGCGAAACATGGAAAACATCATGGACACCCGCAAGAGATGCTGGTAGTTCCAATCGATACGCCGCTGGTCCGCACTTCTCGGTGATAGCATAGGGTCCAATGAAACGGGGAGCGAGCTTCCCCTTCACACCGAACCGGTGCACGCCCTTCATTGGAGATACGCGGAGGTACACGTGTTCCCCGACGTCGAAGTGCAACGGTCTACGCCTCTTGTTAGCGTAGCTCTTCTGTCGGGATTGAGCGGCCTTCAAATTGGCTTGAATGGTACGAACGCGCTCTTCGGCGTCGTTCACCACATCAACCCCGAATGTGACCCTTTCACCGGACTCGCACCAATTTAGTGGGGTGCGGCATTTACGACCGTAGAGAGCTTCGTAGGGTGCCATCTTGATACTCGCCTGATAGCCGTTGTTGTACGAGAATTCCGCCAATGGTAGGTGATCATCCCAGTTCCTACCATGGTGGATGGCACATGCTCTCAACATGTCTTCCAGAACTTGATTCACCCTCTCTGTCTGGCCATCTGTTTGAGGGTGATAAGCGGAGCTCCTGATCAACTTAGTACCCAATGCAGCGTGTAGCTGCTCCCAAAAGCGAGATACAAATAATGCACCTCGATCTGAGACAATGGTCTTGGGTACCCCGTATAGGCATAGAATCTTCGCTATGTATAGCTCCGCATATTTGCCGGCACTGTAACGTGTATTTACCGGAATGAAGTGAGCCGTCTTGATTAACCGATCAACGATTACCCATATGGAATCATGCTTGTTGGCTGCTAGGGGTAATCCCACAATGAAATCCATGCTCACATCTTCCCATTTCCATGCCGGGATCTTCAGGGGTTGCAACAGCCCTGATTTCTTCATGTGATCAGCCTTCACTCGTCGGCACGTATCACATTTGGATACGTACTTCGCTACCTCCTGCTTCATCTGTGTCCACCAAAATTTCTTTTTCAAATCTTGGTACATTTTGTTGCTGCCTGGATGAATGGAATATTTAGACAAGTGGGCTTCGTCGAGGATTTTCTTCCTCAGTTCCATGTCCCGGGGTACGACTATGCGGTCGTTGAACCATAGCGTCCCCTCATCATCTTTCCGGAAACATTTGATCTCCCCATTGTCAATCCGTCTCCGGAGATGTGCCATGCCTTTATCATTTTTCTGAGCTGCAATGATGTCCTCCCTGATAGTAGGGACAAGGGCAAGGTTATACAGCGATCCATAAGGAACCAAGTATAAACTTGGCTCTTCCTCCTCCACCGGTGTAATGGTGAGGTGATGGACATGTGATTTCCGACTCAGCGTGTCGGCAACCACATTCGCCTTGCCGGGGTGATAATGGATCTCAATCTCATAATCTTTGATCAGTTCTAACCACCTCCTCTGCCTCATGTTCAGCTCCTTCTGGGTGAAAATGTATTTCAAGCTCTTGTGGTCGGTGTAGAGATGCACCAAGTTCCCCAGGAGATAGTGCCTCCACATTTTCAGCGCCAACACCACGGCAGCAAGTTCAAGATCGTGAGTCGGGTAGTGCTGCTCATGGTTCCGAAGTTGGCGTGAGCCATAAGCGACCACACGTCCTTCCTGCATCAACACGCAGCCAAGCCCAATACCGGACGCGTCACAATACACGTCGAAGGGCTTTGTTGTATCCGGCTGAGCTAACACCGGGGCTGTTGTGAGATGCTTCACCAATGTTCGGAACGCTCCTTCACACGCCGTGTTCCAAACATATTTCGTCCCTTTCTTCAGCAACTCTGTCATCGGCTTAGCGAGCTTGGAGAAGGTTGGAATGAATCTCCGGTAGTATGCCGCTAACCCGAGGAAGCTTCTGACTTCATGAACTGAAGTGGGAGCTTTCCATTTCAACACTTGCTCTATTTTACTTGGGTCAACCGCAATGCCTTCAGCTGAGATGATATGTCCCAAGAATGGCACTTGGCTGATCCAAAATTCGCATTTGCTGAACTTGGCGTAGAGCTTTTGGTCTCGCAATCGTTGAAGAACGATCCGTAAGTGTTTGGCATGCTCGGCTTCTGTCTTGGAGTAAACCAAGATATCGTCGATGAACACTACCACGAACTTGTCCAGCTCCGGCAAGAACACCGAGTTCATGAGATACATGAAATGGGCTGGAGCATTTGTGAGACCAAAGGACATGACGAGATATTCATATAGTCCATATCTCGTCGAGAAGGCCGTCTTCGGGATATCCTCCGCCCGGATCTTGATCTGGTGATATCCAGAGCTAAGGTCCATCTTGGAGAACACACTGGCACCCACAAGTTGATCAAACAATATGTCGATGCGGGGCAGTGGGTACTTATTCTTGATGGTGATGGCGTTGAGCGGCCGGTAATCCACACACAGCCTCAGGGTCTCATCCTTCTTCTTCACGAATAGCGCCGAGCATCCCCAAGGCGAGGAACTCGGCCTAATGAAACCCTTGCTCAACGGATCATTGAGCTGTTCTTTCAGTTCAGCCAGCTCATTTGGAGCCATTTTGTATGGTCTCCGTGATATGGGCGTAGTCCCGGGTGCAAGTTCAATCTTGAACTCGACATCCCGCTCAGGTGGCATGCCCGGAAGATCATCCGGGAACACATCAGGATACTCCCGGACTACGGGGATGTCTTCTAACTTGAGAGCTTCAGCGTTATTAATTGCTAAAACTTCCCGGACTGGCGTGTCTAATACCATGGAATGTGGACGGTGGAATGGAGAATTTAAGTGAACCGTCCGTGTCCGAGTCTCTAGGACAGCGCCATGGTATTGTAGCCATGACATCCCTAAGATTGCATCAATCTTTTGTCCCATAAGGATTATCAAGGTGGTGGAATATAGTTTCCCACCTAAGCACAGAGGTGCCTTTGGAATCATCATATTAGCTGAGATCTTCCCTCCCGGTGAGCAGATCATATAAGTGCAGTCGGTTGGGAAGACTTGCAATTGATGTTTAGCCACATAGGATGCACTTATAAAGCTGTGGGTTGCCCCAGAATCAAATAATATGACGATGGCTTGATTGTTGAGAGTAAACGTACCCGCCAGCACGTTGTCTCCCTCTGGGGCGTCCTCATTGTCGAGGTTGCGGACGCCTCCAGTCCGCTGACCAACCTTCTTCACCGGAGGTCGGCCTCGAGCACCACCCTGGAGCTGGGCTTGCCCGCTGCTCTGCTGCCCCTGGGGACAGTCCTTCGCAAAGTGGCCCGCCTGGCCACACGTGAAGCAGGTGAAACGGGGCGGTCCCCCGCTGATCGGTGGACGGAAACCCAGGGCGCGTTGTGGCGGTGGAAACGCCCGGGGTACCGTCTGCTGCTGCTGTTGCTGTCTTGGTGGTGGCATCGGCGGACGGAACGGGGGTGCTTGGAACGAACGTCCCCTGAACTGTTGAGGTCGCGCCGGTGGACGCCACTGCTGCCCGGATGGTGTCCGATACACCATACGGGTACTTCTGGGGCGCGCCACCACCGCTGCTAGGTGGAGCGCTGCGCTTCCTCTGCTCAGCTGCTAACTCCCGCTGAGCGTCCTCTTGCATGATGGCGGCATTGACTAGGTCGTTGAATGTGCCGCAGTTCCACTGTACGAGGTGGGTCTTCATTTCGGGGTGTAACCCCCGATAGAAGTGCTCCCTCTTCTTCTCCTCCGTGGAGATGTAGTCTGACGCATACTGCGCCAGATGGTTGAAGGCACGGGAGTAGTCGTGGGCACTCCTCCCGCCCTGGTTCAGTTCCAAAAATTCTTGGAACTTCCTCTTCATTATTCTGGGAGGAATGTGATAGGCGTGGAACGCCTCCCGGAACTCTTGCCATTCCACGGCATGGCCAGCCGGACGTGAGGCGACATAATTCGCCCACCATGCACCAGCGGCACCGTGGAGCTGCTGTGCTGCGAACAGGGTCTTCTGCCGCTCCGTACACTGGAGCAGCCCAAACTTGGACTCGATGGTCCGCAGCCAGTTGTCAGCCTCCAGTGGTTCTTCAGCTTCGGTGAACACTGGAGGGTGCGTACTCATGAAATCCGAGTACGACACTTCGCGGGGCTCACGAGGCCCTCTATCTTGATGCCCCCCCCGCCTGGGACGTATTCTGCATGATCGTGCGGAGCAGGTCGGTTTGCTCCTCACGACCTCCCACCAATGCCGCTATCACATCCGCTAGAGTAAGTGGGGGCGGCGGTGGTGGCTGCGGCTGCGGGGTGCTGTCGTAGGCCGGTAGCTGGGAGTCATCACCTCCCTGTTGGCTAGAGCCACCAACCTCGTGTGTGGTCCTAGTACGAACCATCTGCAACCACACGACATTAAACATCAGTCCCGCAACATTTTGCATGCAGTCTAAATGAAATAGGTGTAGAACATAATGACAATGAAAACATGCGATACATCTCGTAAGTAGATAGTGTAATAACTTTGCACAAGCTACACCATTACCAGACCAAACACAAGCTAGTTTAATCCAACTTGATGAACCTCCACTTTGGAAGCTCAACATAACTAGGTTTGGTCACTACGAGACATTACTATCGCGTTGTCATCACGCATACCACCCTTAGGGTACAACACCCTCTCCAATGAGTTCAACTGTCATTCTTCCGTCAGAATGACCAGTTCCTACCTATTCCAAGTTTTGATCTGGTTCTGGGCATTCTAATGACTCAAGTTGAATACCAAAGTTAAATTTAACTTCAGTATCTTTCCAACGAGTACTCATTTGCCCCCAGATCATCTTTGGTTAAAAAGTTATGCTAATTCAAAGTTAGCAGAATTTCTGGAAGAATTTCAACAGCACCTCCCTTGGAAGTGGCTGTTTTCAACCCTGATTTCCACTAAATTCGGTGCTGAAATTTCAGGAACTTTGAATTGCAAAGGTGTCGCACATCTTCTACTTTTTCTAAGGATGTATTATATGACAATTTTAGATTTTTCTACTGGGAGTTATGTTTGAAAAACAGATCAGTTCAGAGGATGTTTTACTCTGCCCTGGTTCTGGACAGTTTACATTCCTCTGGGATTTAAGCCATCTTAAGGTGAGTTTCAGCTCTGGAAGTCTACAACAAAGTTGTAGAGTACTTCAATGCCTTCCCAGAACTATATAGCACACCTCTCTCGGCTACAAGACCTGTGAGTTGTGCTCTGTTGAAGTTCGGCAACCTTGCTGCCCAAAACAGAGCACTCTGCTTTTTATACTTTTGGCTATACTGCTCCACTATCCCATTCTTATACCCAACCAGGGTCCTAAATGTTGAACCTATAGATTTTAATTCTTTGTTATCATTATTCTTATGCATATGCCTACCATATCTCGGTACTACGTTCCTCACAAAAGAAAATCCTACCCGGATCATACCGGCATATACGTCTCAAATGTGGCACTAAACGGTCTCTCGCACACGTTTTCTACACGGATACATACGTGGTTAGTACCTGCAGAAGACCACACAATAATGGTGCACTCAATGGTTATTCATTTCAGGCAGTTCCATATTTGAATGTAAATACAAACGCCCGTATCATTGTCATACGGCCGTCCTTGAGTTAGGTCACGTCTCAAGGTACGTGATCGTGTTTCCACACCACACGACGGGGAACCCGAGTATGTCATGAACGGGTCGTCACGGTTGGGAATGTTGTCAACCCAACAGATACCACCTACTGCCCTGCAGGGCACGCCGATGGCAAGCGCTGCGTATGTCCTCCTGGGCTATTTCCAGACGAACACACTCTCGCGTTACTGACCACGCGATGGGGTCTCCACTTACTTGCCTAATGCACGCTAGGGATCAGCGTTTCATATGAAATCAAGGGCATGAAGAGTCCAAGAGCTTCATATTGACGTCTCACACGAAGCTGTGAGATCAGTCCCTGAACCACGTTCCTCGTCAAGGAGAGCTAACCGAAATTGAATCGCTTTCGGTGGCGTTCCTTACCATACTTACCAGAGCGTAGGTGCGTCGTTACATAATTGAAATTCAGAATTATAACACATAGGTTAGTCTTTGCCACTTTAAGTAACTATGCTAATATAGTCCTTACTTGGGCAGCTACCGATTCCTCACCGTATACCTAAGTTTTTTCCATAATGCAGTCCTTTAGTACTGTGCTATCCCCACTGCAGCTCTGATACCAGGCTGTGGCGGACCGGAATCCGCTCATCCAGGATCGCAGAGGGTGGTGCCGCGCGATGCGACACCCGACAGCACACGTCATAAGAACATAATATATTACATGGGAAACAACTGAAACTGTACAAACAGGTACAAACTTCAGTTACACTATTGTTTATATTACACAGCGGAAGTCTACACTATACACCTCACGCCCGCCTATTTAGCAAAAGTTGGTTGCCCAGCCCTAGGGCAACCCACACTAGCTGCACTCCTCAGCTCAGCGCGGCGTGTACGGCTCCCACTCAGCCGTGGTCCCCGACGGAGGGTAACCCTCGCCGGTGGACTCGTACCCCGAGTCCGTGGGTGGCTCCTCACCTGAAAAACACTTAAGCAGCAACCGTGAGCACAAAGGCTCAGCAAGGCTTAACCGACTCACCTAAGCATGAAACTCTACATGAGGGGTACAATGGACATAGGATAGTAACATTTCAGCAAAAGGACACGCCTACAAGTTCATCCTTAGTTCATCTTTTAGCAACAAGTTAACAGTTCATGAAATCTGAAATTTAGTAAGCAGTATTTGGTGGCACACATGTAGCAATACAATTATATCAATCAGCATCATTGAATCAACATATTTCATCCATTAGTCTATGTTACGACGCAGTGAACAAGCGGTACTCGTCACCGCGAGGGACGGCGAATCGACTCGATATACACCTGCAGGGAAACCCAAAGAGCACGTCACGTACGCCCACCCGTGGAGCTGCACAGCATGCTCACTCGATGTCGTACGGGACAACCTTTCATCCAACAGCCCAAACGTCGAACCGGTCGCACCGAAACGAGCAGGAGGTTCCCCACACGGAGCATCTCTCTATGCCCGTTGGCGGATTTCCACCTTGCTGCCCTCAACCTACACCTATAAATCGGTGTGCTATGCCTCGACGCCCGGAGGTTTAGGCTACATCGGTTTATCGGGGCCCATATATCCGATATGCCTTCGGTACGTTCAATACTTGTTCAGCAGGGCCGCACACGGATCGGTCCTCAATCGACATGGACAGGGCTGTGCACACAAGACTTCCTCTTGCTGCGCCCTAGCCCCTGCCTAGTCTCATTTTCATTACTATAGTGGTCTCACATCACTCAACCGAACCCGTATGTCCCAATGCCTATCTCGCGAGTAGATTCCAACTACTCGACTTGTACCGAAGTCCTATGACTCATTAAGCATAGCCTGTCTATTCGAGGTCCTCGACACTACCCTCACTCTTTTAGGAACCTTTGGTTATGCAAGTGGGGTTTCATTCATCCTATACCTAATGCACATACATACTTCATATGACACATGTAAACAAAGTAAGACTTAAAAAGTTAATGCAAACCGGGGCTTGCCTTGTTGCTGCTGGTCGGGGGTTAAGTCTTCGTCCGGAAGAAGGAAGTCCAGCACTTCCGGAGTCTCTTCTTCAACGGCTACACGTTAATGAAATACTACATGTTAATTTAGATGCCAATGTGAGTTTTAGAGTAAGACTTCTACTATTAGTTCTAATAACCAGCCTCTAACACCTGGAACTTTGTTTCAGAATTTAAAGATGAACTGGTGTTGGTGGTTTGGCTTGGACTTAATCACATGGTTAAATGCTAAGTGGTTTTTTCCCCTTTTCCAAATTAATCCCTTAAGTGGTTAAACAGGACAGGGGTGATCTAGAGCTCCAATAGATCTGAGAATTTTTGTGTGAGTTCCTTGTCACAAGAAAACTCTCTGGACCAAACATTAGCACTTTTCATGGAGTGGTTTGCTCAGAATAATTCTCTTGGCAAATCAGCAAGGAAGAATTTATTCTGAGGTAATACCCCTGTTCATGCTCAACTTAATGGGCTACAATTTCAATTATAGCTCATAGAGTTTGCATGAATTTTCCTAACATTTTTGGGGTTAAGATTTGCCCAGAACTGAATTTCCAAGTTTTGGAAATTCTCTGAAAAATGTTTCTGTATTCAAATGAACACAGCACCTTCCAATTTGAATTGCCCTGACCAAATCAACTCCAAATGGTCTGAAACTTGTACAGGGGTTTACTAATGTCCTAAAGAACATTCTGGCAAAATTTGGGGATTTTCGGATGAACCAAACTCCCTCTAAAATTCTTTTTCTGAGAAGCTTTAAAGAATTTTCCAGAATTAATTAATGGGTTTCATACAAATTGGGTTGTATATCTGGACAGAGCTAGGCAAGATGAATCCAACCCAATTTGAATCACTAAATTTGGAGCTTCCTAGCAAGAGTTATGGGGTTCTAAAGTTTGCACTAAAACTGGAAATTCTAGAAATGTTTAAATCCTGCGGGTGGGTCCACGTACACGTGTCGACCGCTGGATCCGAGCCACACGGGGCCACAGACTCCTTCCCGCGCGGCCGCACTGGATCCCGGACCACAGAGAATCCCACCCCTTTATCTCCAGCCGCTGACGCGTGGGGCCTACCCCTTCGTCTTCCTCCGGCCACCCGCGCGATCCCGCCGCCGAGCTCGCCAGAGCTCTCGCCGGAGAGGGGTTCCGGCCTTCGGAGCTTGTTGATTCTCACTGCCTGTGCCTATCCCGGCCTGGGGAACACGGTGGTGCCCTTCCCGGAGCTTGACAACGGCCGGAACAGGGCTCCCGACGGCAACAGCGGCCGGGAGCTCACCGGCGACGTCGAACTCAGCCTCACCTGCACTTTTTTTGATGCGGTTTGCTCGGGGAGCTCCGCTGACACCTGCTGATCATGGATATGGGCACCGATCCCCGTGAAAACGGCTGCAACTATGACCTCGTCGGCGACCTAGGCCGGATATCGGCTGTTGCTCGAAAAACTTGGATAACCGCAACCTTAGCCCATGATTCTTGCTGGTTTTCGATCCTAGGTGGTCGTGGCAGGGTGTAGATCGTGTGTTTAGTTCGGTACGCCCGGTGATAAGCCAATACTCGTGAATTTTGGGATTTGGGGGAGCTCGGCCTTAAGAACACCGAAGCGTTCCCGGAAGAAATTCTCCCCCGACGGTGCATGAAATGTCGAACGGTAAGGGCAGGCAGAACCAGCACCTTGTGGCGATCGTTTCTTTTGTTGAGCGTCGGGCAGGAGGAAGCCTGTGCCGTCTGGCCGCCGGCGATCAGAGGGCGGCGACTCCGGGTGAGCTGCTTCGGATGTAGGCGAGTGGAACCGAGAGGATGGGGAGCGAATTCTCGCCGACCAGGTTGCGATCACCTGTTTTGTAGCCGGCGCCCTCATCCCCCCGAGCAGGAGGTGGCGCGGTGGCTGCGTTGGGACGGGGTCGACCCCGTGCGCTGTCGGCCGCAGGGTGTTCGACCGCGCGCCCGAGTCGGTTTGCTCCCCAGGGTGGCTGACCAGTGGGCCCTCTTCTCCCCTCTAAATCTTTCTCCCCCCTTCTTTTGTAAATATCCCAGCTACTGAGAATTGAATGGGAGACTTAGCCCCCAAGTATTGGTTTGAATTTGAGTTTTCAAATTCGAACTTTGTTTGGTTAAATTTGCTTCATGTTTAAACTGAAGTTCAAATTCAGTTTTGAATTATTGCAAATTTAGGTCCCGACAAGATAAACTCCAATAGGGATGAAAATTGGTGGGCTAACTCAGAAAAATGTGTTGAGTTTGAATATGAAGCTAACTTTTGAATTTGGGTGATGAAAGTTGCTGCAATTTGAATTTACATTCAAATTGGCCTCTTTTTGAAATAACCCAAAAGTGCCTCAAAAAGTGTTGAATTTGCATGAGCTTTGGACTTTTTAAATTCTAGGGGTGAGCTCAACCTCTCATGTTCAAGTGTAGAAATCCTACTTTGTGGAAGTGAAGGCTTTACCCTCTAATCATTTTTTTGATGGAGGTTACTTGCTCTTCACAACATTTCCTAAGGTGTCCACAATAAAAACTGTGGTGTTGTGAGGTGAAGAAAAAGTTTTTGCAAGTCCCTTTTCTTGGGCTTTTACAGGTTAGTGATGCCTAGGATGCGAGTTCACAGAGTTCGAACCCTTGCTAACGTTGCCTACCCGAGCCTTTTATAGTCCAAGGCTCGAGCGGCTTACAAGGGGGGCCCGGGATCCGACAGGTGGTCCCGGGGAGATTGCCTGCCGACTATCGTATCTGCAGTTATGTCGGTAGTTGTCTCTAGCGAAGGCTTCTGAGTCTTCGTTCTGCCGCCCTGCCCATGCCGCAAGCTAGTCGTAGTGGTTGATGACGGCGGGGGCGGCAGGGGATGTCTTGTCGCTGTGTTTATTGGCTGGCAGGTTCTGACACAGCGCGCCAGTCTGCGATGCGACAGGGCGCAACGGCACCTGACAGCGGTGTGCTCCGCGTCTTCACGTCTTGGGAAGGCGCGGGCCTTGAATACCTTGTACGGGCAAGGTACGGTGCGTCTTTACGCATGCTGCCTACTGCGCGGGGGCAGGCAGCGCCGTGCCGCTGGCCACGTGGCAGACACGGAGCTCTCATCTGAGGAGGGGGAGGTCCGGCCCTGCGGGACACGTGGAGCTTTCGGACCTCTCCCCGGGGAGGAGGGAGGTTCGGCTTCTGTCGGCCACGTGGCGGGCCCGGAGCTCTCCTCTGAGGAGAGGGAGGTCCAGCCCCGTGGGACACGTGGCGCCTTCGGAGCTCTCCTTGCGGAGAAGGGGTAGATCCTTAGTCATTTTCCCCTGTGTGCGGGGGTACCCCATATTCGGACATCGCTACCGTTGATACAACCACAACACCAGCCCATTCACCACTCTCAGCTAATTAAGGTCCAATGACACGCGCTCGTGCACGTCAACTTAATTATCAGGTGAATTTATTCCTGGCTGTTCAAAGTAATTATCCTTCAAATGGGGACCTATTAAAGCCTTGTGATGACCTTGTTATTATTAGGTGCTTGGGAATTGATCCAGCTAGGAGGGATGGAGGGATTAATGCAATAAAGGCTGCTCCACCCGAGGAGAAATCTTGAGGCTGGGGCCATGTAATAAAGAGAGATTTAGACAAATAAGGAAAGGAATAAGGGAAATCTCGTCCAACATTGCTGCTGGACGAAATTCCCTCTTTCTTCCCCCATTTAAAGATAGATGTGCTATAATAAGGGAAGAAATAGAGGAAATCATATCCTGCCTTGCTGCTGGATGGGTTTCCCTCTTTCTTTCCCTATTAAATGGTAGTCTATAACATAAAAAGGAAGGAAATAAGTGAGATCACGACCTTTGTTGCTGGACGAATTTCCCTCTTCCCTCCGCTATTTAAGTAGTCCAAGAGCTCCTTGACAGGGCGGGTTTTTGTTTTCTGTAAGTTTAGCCATTGCTACTTCCTTGTAACGCAGGTGTCGACGAGACCTTCCGATTACTTGAATCAGAACCCCAACTTTTTCACACCCGTGAGTGTTTGCTTGTTATCTTGTTCTTGCTTGGTCTTCGATTGCTTGCAGGTTCAAGGCTGTTCTTGGCACGGCAAGTACAGCAACAATAGGAGCCGGTGTAACTATCGCTAAGGCGCAGCATCCTTGTGGTTGTTGTAGTCGGGTAGCACAACGTCGACCTCCACCCAAATCGTAGTTACCAGGAGACGGTGTAACTGTCGCTCAAGGCGCCACATCATTCTGGTTGTGGTAGTCGGGCAGCCAACGTCGGCCTCTACCAAATCGTTCATTACCAACATCTCTCATCGAAAGATAGGGCGTCCCCCATGCCCGTTGGGTTCATCAAGTGGTATCAGATTTCAGGTTGCTCGGTGAGAGATTTCTTTCTCCTTGTTATCCATTTACCTACAGTCCACTTTTGCCTACAAAAGTTCGCTCTAAAAAAATCCTAAAAACACTTTGAGCCTTTTGCTTGACTACTTAGCTCTCGACTTGTTGAATTCACGGTTGCCTTTTTGTGTCAAGTTGCTGGTCCTAAGTTTTTCACCGCTAGAGTTTTGAGTTCGTGCCACTTTGTTTCTCAGTCCATTTCCATTATCTACCCAAAGTTGAGAAAAAAAAGGCAAGTGCAAAAGGAAAGCTGCACGGATCACCAAGAAAAAGGCACGTGCAAAAAGAAAAGCCGCACTGATTACAATCACAAAAAAAAGTTTCTAAGTACAAAAAAAAGAGACAATTTGTGTAACATTTGTTTCATGTTTCGAAGTTCAACTTGCTGTTTTCAACGTTGTTGAAACACAACGGATCGGGCTGTTTGAACTTCCCTACCATAGTAATCCAACGTCACGTAGAGTTACGGCTCACGTCTCTAGTAAGGTTTGAGCTAGGACCAGCACAATACCATCGTGAAACGTTTATTCAACTTATTGTGACTAATGTGGTACTAGCTGTTCCTTTGCACAAATTGTGTCTAGCAGCCACCTACAGCTCCACAAAATTGTCTACGACACCATAAGGTTGTGCTGGCAGCCACCGTTTGTTGTTGTTCTTGCTGATTGCCGACGCCTCCTGCATCGCATGGTAAGAACTTGTAAGACCTTGATTTCTTGCTAGTGAGGAATTGTGCTGTCCTACCACCTCTTAGCAACTGTTAGGATTAATCTGCATGCTGTTGTATTTCCTTTCTTTACTAACCATGTCAGCTGATGCGAATTGGACATCTCCACATTCACCACGTACGAGGGGCATCATTCAGCATTTTGAACGCCAAGTAAAGCTACACACAGATGCTCTCAATGAGCATATTCAAGTCACCAATGAACGCATTGGTCAATTAGAGTCGACGCAGATTTGCACCAACACCAAACTGACCACATTAGAAAGCACTGCTGTGGCTATTAACACTTCTCTTGCAGCAATCATTGAGCGATTGGAGAGGATGGAACAGGTTGGACGCGAAGAGAGGCAAAGACGTGTTGATGACAGCCACGACTCCATTGGCAGTGCTGCAAGATATGACGAGGCGGAGTATTCGGCGGATACCGAGCTTGATGATGGACCTTTCAGGTATCGACGGCAGCCACATCGCGATCATCGTGGTATGGGTGGTCGAGCTCAACGACGCGAGGTACGTGACAAAGATGATTCCCTACGCAGCATTAAATTCTCCATACCACCTTTTGATGGTAAATATGATCCGGATGCATATCTGTCTTGGGAATTGTCAGTAGATCAAAAATTTGCATGCCATGATTTCCCTGATGATAAAAAGGTTAAAGCTGCCACTAGTGAATTCATTGAATTTGCTTCTGTTTGGTGGCATGAATATCAAACTAAAAATCCAGCTACCGTACCACAAACTTGGAATGCTTTGAAACGAATCATGCGTCGTCGTTTTGTTCCTTCCTATCATGCTCGTGACCTGTTGCATAAATTACAACAACTTAGGCAAGGCAACAAATCTGTTGAGGAATACTATCAAGAACTTCATATAGGCATGATGCGTTGTGGCCTAGTGGAAAATGAAGAGGCTGCAATGGCTAGGTTTATGGGTGGTTTAACAAGAGAAATTCAGGACATATTGGCTTATAAGGAATACACTAACGCCACTCGATTATTCCATCTTGCTTGTAAGGCTGAAAGAGAAGTGCAGGGACGACGTACAAGAACTAACATTTCTGCAGGTCGAACTACCTCATGGCAGTTCCGCTCAAGTACTGCTGGTA
This sequence comes from Neostapfia colusana, assembly GCA_030760725.1. Taxonomy (NCBI): domain Eukaryota; kingdom Viridiplantae; phylum Streptophyta; class Magnoliopsida; order Poales; family Poaceae; genus Neostapfia; species Neostapfia colusana. Next base: position 103,576,887 of record JASWHV010000002.1, on the reverse strand, counting down.
CTAAGCATGATTCTCCAAACGATGCTTCCAATGGGTTGCCCAGGACTACATCAACATCAGCACCTTCGCATGCAATCGAGACAACAAAAGGATCCACCCAAGTTGCAGCCAACACTTCTTCTTCCATTGCTTCTACCGGGAGAACAAAAGACATTCAATGCCTCCAGTGCAAGGGTTTTGGGCACCTACGAAGGGACTGCCTAAGCAAGCGTGTGCTGGTTGTACGAGAAAATGGTGAGTACTCATCCGCTAGTGATTTAGATAATGAAACATATGCCATGCTTGCTGCACAAGCAGCAGGAAAGAAGAATGATGATGAAGAGCACATTGGGGCTGATCATGCTGCCCACTATGAGAGTCTTGTTGTGAGGCGTGTCTTGAGTGCCCAAATGATCAAAGCTGAACAGAACCAGCGACACAATCTATTCCAAACTAAGTGTGTAGTTTTGGAACGATCGTGTCGCATTATTATTGATGGAGGAAGCTGCAACAATTTAGCAAGTGCTACCATGGTAGAAAAGCTTGGGATGACAACACTTCCACATCCACATCCCTACTACATCCAATGGTTCAACGACAGTGGTAAGCTTAAGGTAACACGTCTGGTTCGTGTCGAATTTGCAATTGGTTCCTACCATGATTACATTGATTGTGATGTGGTACCTATGCAAGCTTGTTCTATGCTATTTGGTCGACCTTGGCAATTTGATAAAGATACATTACATCATGGTAAATCAAATCAATACTCTTTCATGCATCATGAGAAGAAACTTGTTTTGCACCCGATGTCCCCTGATGCTATTTTGAAGGATGACATTGCTAGAGCTTGCAAAGAGAAAAATAAGAAATCTGCTAAAAATGAAGATTCAGATGTCGTGAAGAAATCGGTACAGCCTAAGACTGACAATTCCAAATCTGCTCATATGAAGACGAATGAAATAAAATTAACGAGCGCTTGTTTTTTTGCTTCCAAATCTGATTTGTTTGAATTAAAAAGTGATACTGCAAGCTGCTATGTGTTTGTTTGCAAAGAAGCTTTGTTCTCACTTCACGACACACCATGTGCTTTGCCTCCTTCTATCACTAAGCTTTTGCAGGAATACACTGATGTGTTTCCACAAGAGGTACCAGCCGGGCTGCCACCATTGAGAGGGATTGAGCATCAGATTGACCTCATCCCTGGGGCTTCTTTGCCCAACCGAGCACCATACAGGACCAATCCGGAGGAGACAGGAGATTCAGCGGCAAGTACAAGAATTACTCGACAAAGGTTATGTGCGTGAGTCCCTTAGTCCTTGCTTCGTTCCTGTCCTTTTGGTCCCAAAGAAAGATGGATCATGGCGCATGTGTGTAGATTGTCGAGCAATTAATAACATTACCATTAGATATCGTCATCCTATTCCTAGGTTAGATGATATGCTTGATGAACTTAGTGGCTCGATGATTTTCTCTAAAATTGATTTGCGTAGTGGATACCATCAAATTCGCATGAAGCTAGGTGATGAATGGAAAACAGCGTTTAAAACAAAGTTTGGTTTGTATGAGTGGTTAGTCATGCCTTTTGGTCTCACGAATGCACCTAGCACTTTCGTGAGATTAATGAATGAGGTTTTAAGTGCTTTCATTGGAAGATTTCTGGTAGTATATTTCGATGACATCTTGATCTATAGCGCATCTCTCGAAGTTCATCTTGATCATCTCCGTGCTGTTTTCAATGCTTTACGTAATGCACGCTTATTTGGTAACATTGACAAGTGCACCTTTTGCACGGATCGAGTTTATTTTCTTGGCTATGTTGTGACACCACAGGGAATTGAAGTTGATCAAGCCAAGGTGGAGGCGATACATAGCTGGCTGACTCCTACCACGGTCACACAAGTACGAAGCTTTCTCGGACTTGCTGGATTCTATCGTTGTTTTGTGAAAGACTTCAGCACCATAGCAGGCCCACTGCATGAGCTTACAAAGAAGGGTGCTCCATTCACATGGGGCAAGGCGCAAGAGGCTGCATTTGCAACTTTGAGGAATAGGTTAACTCATACACCCCTTCTCCAATTACCAGATTTCAGTAAGACTTTTGAATTGGAATGTGATGCTAGTGGTATTGGATTGGGAGGTGTCTTGTTGCAAGAGGGGAAACCTATTGCTTATTTTAGCGAGAAACTGAATGGGCCTAGTCTGAACTATTCCACTTATGATAAAGAATTATATGCACTAGTACGAACTTTGGAAACATGGCAACATTATTTATGGCCTAAAGAATTTGTTATACATTCTGATCATGAATCTTTGAAGCACATTAAGAACCAAACTAATCTGAACCGTAGGCATGCCAAGTGGGTAGAATTCATTGAGTCCTTTCCTTATGTCATCAAACACAAGAAAGGGAAAGATAATGTCATTGTGGATGCCTTATCTCGCCGTTACAATATGTTGTCCCAACTTGATTTTAAGATTTTTGCCTTGGAAACAATTAAAGAACAATATGCTTTTGATGCTGATTTCAAAGATGTGCTGCTGCAATGTAAAGAAGGAAAAACATGGAACAAGTTTGTTCTCACTAATGGTTTTGTGTTTCGAACTAACAAATTGTGCATTCCAGCTGGTTCTGTGCGTATCTTACTATTGCAGGAAGCACATGGTGGAGGATTGATGGGACACTTTGGTGTCAAGAAGACGGAAGACATCTTAGCAAGCCATTTCTTTTGGCCAAAGATGAGGAGAGATGTTGAGCGGTTTGTTGCTCGTTGCACCACCTGTCAAAAAGCTAAGTCCCGTCTTAATCCACATGGGACATCGCTACCGTTGATACAACCACAACACCAGCCCATTCACCACTCTCAGCTAATCAAGGTCCAATGACACGCGCTCGTGCACGTCAACTTAATTATCAGGTGAATTCATTCCTGGTTGTTCAAAGTAATTATCCTTCAAATGGGGACCTATTAAAGCCTTGTGATGACCTTGTTATTATTAGGTGCTTGGGAATTGATCCAGCTAGGAGGGATGGAGGGATTAATGCAATAAAGGCTGCTCCACCCGAGGAGAAATCTTGAGGCTGGGGCCATGTAATAAAGAGAGATTTAGACAAATAAGGAAAGGAATAAGGGAAATCTCGTCCAACTTTGCTGCTGGACGAAATTCTCTCTTTCTTCCCCCGTTTAAAGATAGATGTGCTATAATAAGGAAAAAAATAGAGGAAATCATATCCTGCCTTGCTGCTGGATGGGTTTCCCTCTTTCTTTCCCTATTAAATGGTAGTCTATCACAGAAAAAGGAAGGGAATAAGGGAGATCACGTCCTACCTTTGTTGCTGGACGAATTTCCCTCTTCCCTCCCCTATTTAAGTAGTCCAAGAGCTCCTTGACAGGGCGGGTTTTTGTTTTCTGTAAGTTTAGCCATTGCTACTTCCTTGTAACACAAGTGTCGACGAGACCTTCCGATTACTTGAATCAGAACCCCAACTTTTTCACACCCGTGAGTGTTTGCTTGTTATCTTGTTCTTGCTTGTTCTTCGATTGCTTGCAGGTTCAAGGCTGTTCTTGGCACGGCAAGTACAGCAACAATAGGAGCCGGTGTAACTATCGCTAAGGCGCAGCATCCTTGTGGTTGTTGTAGTCGGGTAGCACAACGTCGACCTCCACCCAAATCATAGTTACCAGGAGACGGTGTAACTGTCGCTCAAGGCGCCACACCATTCTGGTTGTTGTAGTCGGGCAGCCAACGTCGTTCTCCACCAAATCGTTCATTACCAACATCACTCATCGAAAAATAGGGCGTCCCCCGTACCCGTTGGGTTCATCACGCGCACTTTCTCTAAGTCCCGCATTGTCACACCCGGTTTTTCCGAAGAACAACCGAGTGAATATCACATGTATGCCAGGATCATTTTCTCATACATGTGATGACAAATAGTGAAGCATCATTTATTACAAGCCAGGCGTCGAATATAAATAAGTCTTACATAGCAAATGTCTCGATGGACAATAATAAGTTCATCACAAGTAAATAAACTAGCAGCGGAATAATTATTCTTGTGGGCTCCGTCACAGGCGTTGCCCGGGGGACTCCATGAACCTAGAAACCTTCTTCGGGTCCAAAGTCTTGATCATTATACACCACCTCATTATCTTGACCTGAGCAGCAATATAAACCAACAAATATGCAAGGTTGAGTACCGATGGCGATGGTACTCAGCAAGTGTGGGAAAGTTATGTCATGCATGGCTAGAACAAGGAGAGGTTGAACTCATGGTTAAAGCACTATGCAATTAATACTTATCACCTTAGCTTATTAAGCACCTACATTACTACACAGGTGAAATGGTCCCAATCTCCCATCCCATCATCAAAATCAAATAACCATAACATCATTTTCAATGTTAAGCTCCCCGCTTAACATCCAAAACTTCCAAAGCCATCATCCTCTAATCATGAATAAGTCCAAGCCGCTCTTGACCGTGAGCACGGCTGTCATGACAGTTTTGACTCTGCAGAGTTTGCACCACTGTACCCACATGTAGTGATTTCATCCCCTGTTGCCGGGTGGACTAAAAGAACCTCCATTATGCCAGTGGCCACGAACCACATACACACTTCCCAGGTGTGTAGCCAGGAGATCACTACGAAGCCTTTACAAAGGGATTCCCGACGAGCATGGGCCCACTGAGGTTTCACCCCTAACAGCATACAAGAGGCTCCAACCCCGCTGCAGTGGCCCCCTCTTGAGCCTTGCGGTTCATATGGTAGTCCAGCTGACACTTATTCCCCGCACCATCCAACACACCCATACTACGCCGGGGATACACCTAATTAATTGGCCAAGCTGCCCCATCTCAGCATGTGGTTGGCACGGTAAAGCCAGGTTACATGCTCCATGAACCGGTCCTTAGGATCCAGGCAAGTACTAAACACAAACCCGAGTCTCGTGCACCCAGCACCAACCAAATCATCCAACTTGCCTTGATCCCTACCTCTACACAACTCACAATATCTCATTCAAGAGTATGGTAATATAAACTGATGATCTTATATCCCAAATATCCCATTCTAAGCATGGCTAAGCATAAGCATGTAAATAAATGACATGATAAAATAAATCCCAACCCAAGCTACAAGGAAACAAGATAATGCGATTCTAGGGAAACTTCCTAGCATGGGTTTCATATTTCATTTGACAATGCAAATAATTCTATCTACACATCCTAGCATAGGATCAAAGTGGTCAAGGACACTTGCCTCCTTCCTACTGCTCTTGGAATGGGTAGTCCTTGTGACGCCCTCAATTCTGTGGAAAACCACGGAACCGAGAACTAATGCATATGTGTGCCCAGGATGTTCATCACACATATACATACGTTCCACAAACTGAATTCAGATTATATATATTACCACGAATAACAGAGTTTATTACAACACCTCATGAGTCTTGGACTCATGCTCACAGCGGAAGTCTTATTCCTACGCAGCGGAAATCTTTATTTAAATGCGGAAGCAAAAACTAATGCGGAAGCAAAACTAATCCCTCCACAGGCAAGGTTGAGAACAGATCACACGCCATAATGTTCCACTCGGTCTTCATAGTAGTCTTCTCTTGCTGTTGATGAAGAAATAACAATGCAAGTTTGAGTACAATGATGTACTCAGCAAGTGCGGGAAAACACATGATATGCAGCTCATAAACAAGGTAGGCATAAAAGGTTTATTTGCAGAAAAGCAGTTCTGTAAAACCATGATAAAATAACAACTTAAGTTTAAATGTAATTCCAACATGTATTAAATTACCAACATACCTCCATCACTTCCCGTGTTCCATCCGAACATTAACCAATCTTTTATTCATACTCACGAATACCTCCTCGTATTCGCTACCTTCTCACCTTATAAATCAACCTCGTCTCGCACCGAGACCAATCTCATGTCATGACCCATCAGTCATGCAACCATCTCATCTCCCGGACTCCACAGTCCCAAACCAAACCATAACCAATAACCATAACCAAGAACCTTCCCAATAACCATTCCAATAACCATCCCAAAAACCATTCCCAACTAATCATGGCAGTTTAGCCAGGTGCTCGTGACCGTAAGCTCGGCTATCATGATAGTTTTAACAACTCTGCAGAGTTTGTACCTCTTTACCCACAAGTTTGTGATTTCGTCACCCGTCGGCGACTGCAGAACCTCCATTATACCAGTACACATCCGTCGGTGTATGGTCAAGAGATCACAAAATAGCCTTTACAAAGGGGTTACTAGATGTATGGACTCACTAAGGTTTCACTGGCAGGCTAGAATCTCCAATTCTCCCACCCACGGGCCCCCTCTTGTGCCATGCAGTTCCCAGGGCAGTCCTTACTCGACTCCCATTCCCCGCGCCTTCCACAGTCCATAACACCTAGCAACTTACCTAATTACTCAGCTAAGCCGCACCCATACTTGGCCTTGTGGTGGCACTGTTATCCTGGCATGTGCATGCATGAACCGGTCCTTAGATCTATGGCAAGTACACCACCGTCTCATGCTACCTCATTCAAAACCCAGGCTTGCCTAGATCTCCCTCCGATCCATGTTCATTAACCTCATCAGTTACTTATTATCAGTACAAGTGCAGTTAGCTAGACACATCTATCTCGCTTCCCGATCCCAGAGACTCAGCGAAGCATAAAGCAAAAACCATACCCGACTCATAAACATCCCAGGCGACAAGGGTGGTTTAATCAAAACTAGTAAACTCCTATTAAAGGGTTTCCCATCATGTTTGACTCAGCACACACACTTTTTCACAAAACAAAACAGTTTTACCCAAAACATAGGATCAACATGGTCAAGGAGCACTTGCCTTGTTCTTGCGGTTCCGGTTGTTCTTGATTCTCGAAACCTTGTTGCTGCAGTTCGTCGCAGACAGCTTCTTGAGTTTGTCCTGCTATGTAGGATTCACGTGCATACAAATTCACAGCAATCAATATCATGCTCAAACCCTAAACTAGATGCGATGATGCACATGCATGCTATCCTATGATTAGTTTTATTAGATTGATGTGCTCTTGCATGGCTTGCATGGTCAGGGGTGTTCGGATCAAAGGTGGACGTGGCGATGATCTTGTATTTTAGATCAAACTGATCATCAAGTGATCTGCCCATGAAAACGCTTCTGTTCGAAAGGAATCGAAGAACAGATGCAAAGAGATGAACACAGTGATGTCGTAAGGTGGTATTGAAGTCCTACCTCACGCTCTTCTTGTCTTCGGGGTCCTCTCAGACCGCTTGGTTCTCCTCCGATGATCTCCCTTGTTGTGCTTCGGCGATGTTTTGCTTGGCGAGTTAGGGCTAGGGCTCTAAGCCGTCGACTCAGGAGTTGAAAGGGAAGTTCGTGGTTTCGGCCAGAGGTTTTGGGTTCTATTTATAATTGGGAAGAGAAGAGTTCTAATCTGATCGGATCCTGAATAAGAGTCTTATTCACATCTTTGTTAGATCCTGACGTCTTATCTTCGGTAACCATCGTGGATTTTAGATCGGTTTCTGTTGCGTACCGGTGTCCTTACGCGTAACAACTGCTCCAAAACTCGTTACCTCCCTGATGACGAGCTCCGGAAGCTCCACGTGTCCTCCGGGCCTGGTATCTCCTCATCCGCAGAGACGAGCTCCGGTTGTGCCGCGTGTCAATCTATCGAGACCTCCCTCTTCTTCGGAGATGAGCTCCGCGCACGCCACGTGTGGGTGCCGGTCTTTCCGCTCTCCTTTCCTCAGGGACATGCCCCGAGGTCGACACGTCTTTAACTGCGACGAACCTTCCGGTGATAAGCTCCGGTGGCGACACGTGTTCGATAGATCCGGACTTCTCTGAGATGAGCTCCGAGATTGACACGTATCCCGCACGGATGGTCCTCTGATTTCCGCGAGGACTAGCTCCGTGGACGACACGTGTCTTATGATAAATGCCTTTGCTTCTTCCGCAGAGGCTATCTCCGCGGGCAGCACGTGTCCCACAGGGTCGGACCTCTTTTCAATTGCGGAGGTGACCCCCGAGCCTGCCACGTAGCTAGTTTAACGGCGGACCTCTCCCAAATTTCTCGGGGATGAGCTCCGAACACGCCACGTGGTCTGCTGGCCGTGGAAGTTGCCTTCGATGTTCTCGGAGAGCTTTATTGGCTATCCTTTTGATACTTGTCTCTGTTCCTTCTTTTCTTAAAATGTTTTTCTTCTTCATAAAACATGAACATATGCTGACACCCGAGATGAGGGTGTCACAAATCTACCCCCCTTAAATTGAATCTCGCCCTCGAGATTCGTTAGTAGGAAATAGATGGGGAAATTCTGCCTTGATATCCTCTTCACGTTCCCATGTGGCTTCAGCTTCCGTGTGATGGCTCCATTGTACCTTGCACCATCGAATCACTTTGTTCCGGGTGACCCTTTCCTTTACGTCCAAGATTCGGACAGGGTGTTCTGCGTAGGTCAGGTCTTCTTGAAGTTCAAGTTCTTCAATTGACACTTGTTCCTCTGGTATTCTCAAGCACTTCTTGAGCTGGGATACATGAAACACGTCATGTATGTCGCAGAGGTGGTTTGGGAGCTCTAGTTGGTAGGCTACTTCTCCTCGCTTGTCCAAAATCTTAAATGGTCCGATGTAGCGAGGCGCTAGTTTGCCTTTGACGTTAAAACATCGTTGGCCTCGGATAGGCGATACCTTAAGGTATATGAAGTCTCCTACTTCAAAGGTCAACTTCCTATGCCTATTGTCTGCATAGCCTTTCTGTCGTGACTGAGCAGCCTTTAAGTTTTCCCGTATCGTTTGGACTTGCTTTTCAGCCTCTTGTAGTACTTCGGGTCCAAACACCTGGTTCTCTCCGGTCTCGCTCCAGAACAGCAGCGTTCTACACCGTCTGCCATATAAGGCTTCAAAAGGCGACATCTTCAAGCTAGTTTGATAGCTGTTGTTATAGGAGAACTCGGCATACGGTAAACTCCTATCCCAACTACGCCCACGTTTCGAGTCGCAAGCTCTCAGCATGTCCTCCAAAATTTGGTTCGTCCTCTCGGTTTGCCCATCTGTTTGTGGGTGATAGGCAAAGCTAAAATCCAGTCGTGTACCCATGGCTTTCTGCAGCTTCCTCCAGAATCTAGAGGTAAACTGAGAACCTCGATCTGAGACTATCCTCTTTGGAACTCCATGACGGCACACGATCTGCTCCATGTACAACTCTGCCAACTGTGTAACGTTGTAACTGGTCTTTACCGGAAGAAAATGGGCGGTTTTCGTCAACCGGTCCACAATGACCAAGATGGAGTCGTATCCTGACTGAGTTCTTGGCAATCCGACAATAAAGTCCATACTGATGTCCTCCCATTTCCATTCAGGTATTTTCAAAGGTTGCAACAATCCAGCGGGTTTTTGATGTTCGGCTTTTACCCGTTGGCATGTGTCGCATAGGGCAACGTATTCCCTCTTCATACCATCCCACCAATAGCAAGTTTTCAAGTCCTTGTACATTTTGGTGCTCCCTGGATGTATGGAATAGGGTGAATCATGTGCCTCCCTTAATATCATGTCGCGAAGGTGTCTTAGGTTTGGCACACAAATCCTTTTTCCTAGCCAAAGCGTACCCTTTTCATCCTCCTTGAAATCCTTCTCTATCCCTTGTCGGATTCTTTCCTTGATCTCCTTGATCCCCTCGTCCGTTGCTTGGCCCTTTCTTATTTCTTGCTCCAGTGAGGAGTGGATCTCCATTATTTCCATGTTATTCAAGAATCCGAGGTGTAATCGTTCGAACTCCTTACGTAGTTTGGGTGGTAGCTCCCGAACCGTGAGTAGGTTGCATGCTCCCTTTCTGCTCAATGCGTCAGCTACTACATTGGCCTTCCCGGGATGGTAGTTGATTCCTACATCATAATCCTTGATGAGTTCTAACCATCGACGTTGCCTTAAATTCAAGTCCGTTTGTGTAAATATGTACTTGAGGCTTTTATGATCCATATAGATCTCACATCGATGACCAAGGATATAATGTCTCCAAATCTTCAATGCATGCACTACCGCTGCTAACTCCAAATCATGCGTAGGATAGTTAAGCTCATGCTTCTTTAATTGTCGTGAGGCATAGGCTACCACTTGTCCTTCCTGCATGAGCACACATCCGAGCCCTTGTCTGGATGCGTCACAATATATGTCAAAGCTCTTGCTTACGTCTGGCAATACCAGAACTGGTGCTGTGGTTAGCCTTTTCTTGAGTTCCTCAAAACTTTCTTGGCAGGCTTGTGTCCATTGAAAGATCTTCCCCTTCGTTAGCAACTCCGTCATAGGTTTTGCTATTTTAGAGAAGTCTTTAATGAAGCGCCGATAGTATCCTGCCATTCCAAAGAAACTTCGAATATCCCTCACGCTCCTCGGTTGGTCCCACATTAGAACATCTCTCACCTTTCCAGGATCAACCGATACCCCTTCCTTGGAGATGATGTGGCCTAGGAAAGATATTTCCCTTAGCCAAAATTGACACTTGTTGAGCTTGGCATACAACTGATGCTCGCGCAACTTCTGCAAAGTCAATCTCAGATGTTCTTCATGCTCCTCCTTACTTTTTGAATACACCATGATGTCGTCGATGAAAACCACGACGAACTTGTCCAAGTACTCCATGAAAACCTTGTTCATAAGGTACATGAAGTATGCGGGTACATTCGTCAATCCAAAAGACATAACGGTATATTCATATGAACCATACCGTGTCCGAAAGGCTGTCTTAGGTATATCGGAGGGCTTAATCTTCAGCTGGAAATATCCCGACCGAAGATCAATCTTGGAGAACACTTGGGCTCCTTTCATTTGATCGAACAGGTCCTCTATACGGGGCAGAGAGTATTTATTCTTGATTGTTACCTCGTTGAGAGACCTGTAGTCCACGCACATTCTTTGGGTTCCGTCCTTCTTGTCCACGAAGAGTACCGGGGCTCCCCATGGTGACGAACTTGGACGGATAAAACCCTTCTCCAACTGTTCTTGAATTTGCTTCTTGAGTTCAACTAACTCGTTGACGGGCATCCTATATGGTCTCTTAGCTATGGGTGCAGTTCCAGGTACCAAATCTATGGCAAACTCAATGTCCTGGTCAGGTGGCATACCTGGAAGTTCTTCCGGGAACACATCCAAAAATTCCTGAACCACTGGAATGTTGTCCAATGCTACTCCTTCAACATGGTTCAGATCCGCCCGTTCGGTCGCTTGCTGGGCTGACTCAAACTCGACACGGATACCGTGTTCGTTTGTCAATTGCACGCTTCTCTCAGCGCATTGGATTACTCCATTGTGCTTGCTTAACCAGTCCATTCCGAGTATGATGTCAATTCCGTGGGAGTCCAAGACAATAAGGTTAGCAAGGAAGTCTACCCCCTTATTTTAAGGCTTACTTTAGGACATACTATATTAGTCCTCATTTCTCCTCCGGGAGAACTAACTAACATAGCACATTCTAAGTGGGATACGGGTAGATGATGTTTGGCAACATATTTGGATGATATGAAGGAATGTGATGCTCCGGAATAAAATAAAATGGTGGCTGGGTTGGAGTTGGCAAGGAACATACCAATTGCGACGTCCTCAGCCCGTTGTGCTTCCTCAGCAGTGACATGGTTAATGTGGCCACGAGCATAGTTCTACGGTCCACGGTTCCCTTGGTGGTCCCCTCCGTTTGGTCGCTGGTTCTACTTGGGCACGTTACCTTGCTGTCCAGGGTCTCGCTTCGGGCACTGGTTAGCGAAGTGGCCTACTTCCCCGCATGCAAAGCATGTCCTGTTGCCTACGGCAGCAGGTACGTTGGGGCGGGGGTTTTGAACAGGAGCGCCATTGTTTGGCCGGGGCGCAGGAGGCATGGGCACACGAGGTGCCGGTGCAACCAACCGTTGCTGTGGTGGCTGACCAGGGCGGCACATAGGAGTGGTTGGTCCATACTGCGGTGCAGAGGGCATGTACCTAGGTCGTACGTTGCTCCTTTGGGGCTGGTATGGCATCTTCCTTTTGCACTCGCGCTCAATCTCTCGGATCTTGTTTTCCACCACAATAGCCTTATCAACCAGCTTATGGAAGCTTACGTAGTCATTGTTGAGGAGCTGAACTTGGATCTCATTGTTCAACCCTCTCATGAACAGGTACTGCTTCCTCTGATCTGAGTTGACATCTTCGGGGGCATACCGGGACAGTTGTATGAACTTGTTGAGATATTCACTCACACTTTTCTGTCCTTGGCGGAGACCTTCAAACTCCTGCCTCTTGAGCATCATTACGCCAACAGGGATGTAGTGGGAGCGGAAACTTTCCTTGAACTCAGTCCAAGTGATTGCCTCCGGGTTGGCATGGGCGTTGCTCAAGGCATCCCACCAGTCAGCAGCTGCTCCCATCAGTTGGTGCGACGCAAAGAGAACCTTCTCTCGATCGTTGCACTGAACAATAGCAAGCTTATTCTCCATGGATTTCAACCAATCATCGGCCTCCATTGGTTCGCTTGCTTGAGCAAAGGTGGGTGGTCGAGTCCTCATGAACTCTCCCAACCTGTTATGAGCCGGCGGTGGTGGTGGCGGTGGTGCCGGAATGGGGTGCTGGTTGGCCTGCAACTGACCCAAAGTTTGGATCATGGTTTGCATAAGCTGGTTTTGCATGGCCATTAACCTTTCTAGGTTGTTTTCGCCAGCCCCGAGGTTAGCAGGAACTTCCTCGTGGTCATCTTCCTGGACGTTCCTTCGGCTGGCGTTTCCTCTCACCATCTGTGAGAGAGAACGAAATAGAATAGAAGGTTAGAAGATTAGCTAGGTCCTTTCAACCATATGCATCAAGGTGAGTTGGACTATATATATTAGCCCTTATGAGGATGCGAGCATGTGCCGAAACATCTCACACCTCCTTCTTACGTGTGGATATGGACAACGTTTTTGAGACGTCCCACAACTCACACTAAGCACATATTCACAAGTAATCATCACAAGGGCCCACTCAACTTCTATTCAAGGATGGTTTCCTATGTCAAGGTGGTTTTAAAGGCCAATCTAGGCTATTCACCCTAGGGCGCTTCCTTTGGTCAACGTGGCTTAGCTACCTGTGACTCCTATTTAGGGGTTTAACTTGCTGTTAACCCGTGGCTCTAATATCAATCTAAGGTTTCTATTTAGGCGTGTAACCTACTGTCAACCCGTGGCTCTGATACCAATCTGTGACGCCCTCAATTCTGTGGAAAACCACGGAACCGAGAACTAATGCATATGTGTGCCCAGGATGTTCATCACACATATACATACATTCCACAAACTGAATTCAGATTATATATATTACCACGAATAACAGAGTTTATTACAACACCTCATGAGTCTTGGACTCATGCTCACAGCGGAAGTCTTATTCCTACGCAGCGGAAAACTTTATTTAAATGCGGAAGCAAAAACTAATGCGGAAGCAAAACTAAGCAGAAGTGGCTTCATCGCTACTCCCTCCACAGGCAAGGTTGAGAACAGATCACACGCCATAATGTTCTACTCGGTCTTCATAGTAGTCTTCTCTTGCTGTTGATGAAGAAACAACAATGCAAGTTTGAGTACAATGACGTACTCAGCAAGTGCGGGAAAACACATGATATGCAGCTCATAAATAAGGTAGGCATAAATGGTTTATTTGCAGAAAAGCAGTTCTGTAAAACCATGATAAAACAACAACTTAAGTTTAAATGTAATCCCAACATGTATTAAATTACCAACATACCTCCATCACTTCCCGTGTTCCATCCGAACATTAACCAATCTTTTATTCATACTCACGAATACCTCCTCGTATTCGCTACCTTCTCACCTTATAAATCAACCTCGTCTCGCACCGAGACCAATCTCATGTTATGACCCATCAGTCATGCAACCATCTCATCTCCCGGACTCCACAGTCCCAAACCAAACCATAACCAATAACCATAACCAAGAACCTTCCCAATAACCATTCCAATAACCATCCCAAAAACCATTCCCAACTAAGCATGGCAGTTTAACCAGGTGCTCGTGACCGTAAGCTCGGCTATCATGATAGTTTTAACAACTCTGCAGAGTTTGTACCTCCTTACCCACAAGTTTGTGATTTCGTCACCCGTTGGCGACTGCAGAACCTCCATTATACCAGTACACATCCGTCGGTGTATGGTCAAGAGATCACAAAATAACCTTTACAAAGGGGTTACTAGATGTATGGACTCACTAAGGTTTCACCGGCAGGCTAGAATCTCCAATTCTCCCACCCACGGGCCCCCTCTTGTGCCATGCAGTTCCCAGGGCAGTACTTACTCGACTCCCATTCCCCGCGCCTTCCACAGTCCATAACACCTAGCAACTTACCTAATTACTCAGCTAAGCCGCACCCATACTTGGCCTTGTGGTGGCACTGTTATCCTGGCATGTGCATGCATGAACCGGTCCTTAGATCTATGGCAAGTACACCACCGTCTCATGCTACCTCATTCACAAACCCAGGCTTGCCTAGATCTCCCTCCGATCCATGTTCATTAACCTCATCAGTTACTTATTATCAGTACAAGTGCAGTTAGCTAGACACATCTATCTCGCTTCACGATCCCAGAGACTCAGCGAAGCATAAAGCAAAAACCATACCCGACTCATAATCTTCACAGGCGACAAGGGTGGTTTAATCAAAACTAGTAAACTCCTATAAAAGGGTTTCCCATCATTTTTGACTCAGCACACACACTTTTTCACAAAACAAAACAGTTTTACCCAAAACATAGGATCAACATGGTCAAGGAGCACTTGCCTTGTTCTTGCGGTTCCGGTTGTTCTTGATTCTCGAAACCTTGTTGCTGCAGTTCGTCGCAGACAGCTTCTTGAGTTTGTCCTGCTATGTAGGATTCACGTGCATACAAATTCACAGCAATCAATATCATGCTCAAACCCTAAACTAGATGCGATGATGCACATGCATGCTATCCTATGATTAGTTTTATTAGATTGATGTGCTCTTGCATGGCTTGCATGGTCAGGGGTGTTCGGATCAAAGGTGGACGTGGCGATGATCTTGTCTTTTAGATCAAACTGATCATCAAGTGATCTGCCCATGAAAACGCTTCTGTTCGAAAGGAATCGAAGAACAGATGCAAAGAGATGAACACAGTGATGTCGTAAGGTGGTATTGAAGTCCTACCTCACTCTCTTCTTGTCTTCGGGGTCCTCCTCAGACCGCTTGGTTCTCCTCCGATGATCTCCCTTGTTGTGCTTCGGCGATGTTTTGCTTGGCGAGTTAGGGCTAGGGCTATAAGACGTCGGCTCAGGAGTTGAAAGAGAAGTTCGTGGTTTCGGCCAGAGGTTTTGGGTTCTATTTATAATTGGGAAGAGAAGAGTTCTAATCTGATCGGATCCCGAATAAGAGTCTTATTCAGATCTTTGTTAGATCCTGACGTCTTATCTTCGGTAACCATCGTGGATTTTAGATCGGTTTTTGTTGCGTACCGGTGTCCTTACGCGTAACAACTACTCCAAAACTCGTTACCTCCCTGATGACGAGCTCCGGAAGCTCCACGTGTCCTCCGGGCCTGGTATCTCCTCATCCGCAGAGACGAGCTCCGGTTGTGCCGCGTGTCAATCGATCGAGACCTCCCTCTTCTTCGGAGACGAGCTCCACGCACGCCACGTGTGGGTGCCGGTCTTTCCGCTCTCCTTTCCTCAGGGACATGCCCCGAGGTCGACACGTGTTTAGCTGCGACGGACCTTCCGGTGATAAGCTCCGGTGGCGACATGTGTTCGATAGATCCGGACTTCTCTGAGATGAGCTCCGAGATTGACACGTATCCTGCGCGGATGGTCCTCTGATTTCCGCGAGGACTAGCTCCGTGGACGACACGTGTCTTATGATAAATGCCTTTGCTTCTTCCTAGAGGCTATCTCCGCGGGCAGCACGTGTCCCACAGGGTCGGACCTCTTTTCAATTGCGGAGGTGACCCCCGAGCCTGCCACATAGCTAGTTTAACGGCGGACCTCTCCCAAATTTCTTGGGGATGAGCTCCGAACGCGCCACGTGGTCTGCTGGCCGTGGAAGTTGCCTTCGATGTTCTCGGAGAGCTTTATTGGCTATCCTTTTGATACTTGTCTCTGTTCCTTCTTTTCTTAAAATGTTTTTCTTCTTCATAAAACATGAACATATGCTGACACCCGAGATGAGGGTGTCACAGTCCTGATCTTGGAAAGGAAGAACTTGCTCTGGAGCAGGTTCTACATCATACCATCACACATAGCAAAAGAAAAGCAACAATCCATAAGACATAGTTCACACTTGCACTTCATATAAACCACACATTCACCTTTATGAAAGCCATTCACAAATTCTATGTGTTTTGGTTACTCTATGTGTGTTGATTTTTGGCTTACATGCACTTTTAAACATGTGTATATGATTTCTACTTTTTTATTCACATTTATGCTTGCCTACTATATATATGAGTTTCCAATTTAAATAAATTCCTTATATTCAATTACTACCTCTTTTAGCTACCAAGTATGCATAAAAGGTATTTTCCTACTCCATATGTGTCTTCAAACCTTCTACCAACCCTAAACTGAGTTCTTTGGATTTTGGAAACTTCATTTATCATTTTCTAGTTATTTATACCTAGTTTGCTATATTTTCAGATTTATTTCTTATGCCTAAATGTGCACTTTATTATGAAAATAGTAAGACACCTCATCTAAACAGAATAGGTTTTGGGTCTAAACTATTAAATAATATATTTTTGAACTTCTCTTCTGATGTGAACTATTTTACATTTATTTTACTAATTTTCAGAATTATTCTATACTTAAAAATGTGTCCCTATAACCAATAAATGTGATTAATCAATTAAACAGATTTATTTCAGCCAAAAAGGTAAACTCACCCCACTACAGGGTCTATAATATTATTTTAAGAATTTTCAGGGGTCTAGCTACACATAACAGAGGGGGTTTTCCTAATTTTTATTAAGTCCAGGGGTCAAAACTGATTTTTAAATGAATTTACATGGTTTTCTGAACTTCCAGGGGCTAGATCAGAAGTTTCTGGGGCTAGCTCTTATTTTTCGAGAACCCTAGGGGGTAGCGAGTAAGAATTCTAGTCTTTATAACGCGGGGCTGACGTGGACCGTCCGATTTAAAACAGACGGCTGAGATTATAACATCGAACCTGCACGCGGGGATTTAAACTCTATCGTGCGATTTAAAATAAATGGCGCACAAGCGGCCACGTCGCTCTGATCGAGCGCGGGCGGCGCTGCCCGGCGGCGCACGGCGGCGGGAGGCGGCGATCTCGTCGGGGAGTTTCGGATCTTCGTAAATTCTTCCTAGAACTGTGATTTTATGGCATAGATCGGTAGAGGGGAGGTCGGGGATCTCACCTCGGGGGTTTTCTTGAGCTCGGAGGTCCCGAAAAGCGATCGGCAACGAGATCCGAGGTGAATTCACGGCGAGGCTCGTCGGCGCTGTGTTTGAACCGCAAATCACCGAGTTTTCTGCACCTGCAAGGTTCCCCGGAGGCGGTGGATCAAGACCAGCGAGTTAGATCAGAATTCCCGAGCTTAGATCGAGCAGAATTTGCCGGAGGGGCTCGGGTTCTCACCGGAGAGAAAATCAGCGGATCGTGGGGGAAAACGGGACAATGCTGGGGTTTTTATAGACGTGAGAGGGTGGCGGGTTGGTTTAGATCGAGCTGGAGTCCTCGGGGTCCGGAAGTCGGTTGGGAACGCGGGATTTTCCGGTCGGTTGCGATCGCGCGCGTGGGGGAACAGTCCGGGCTTCGGACGATCGGGGGTTAGGGATGACAGGTGGGTCCCACCTGTCTGCGAGAGAGAGCGTTGGCGCGCGGCTGCGGGCTGGCGCGGGGGCTGGGTGGGCCGGCTGGTGGGTTTCGGCCCACTGGCCGGGAAGATTTGTTTTTTCTTTTTCTTTTTATTTTTCATTTCTGTTTTGAGTTTAATTTGAATTCCAGTTTGATTTTGAATTTTTGCAACACATGCAACACGTCCAAAAAACATTAAATTCCCCTCTTGACAGGATTTTGGGGTGTTACAGCTCTACCCCCCTTAAAAGAAATCTCGTCCTCGAGATTGGTGTTTCTAAGAAAACAATTCCGGAAATTGTGCCTTAAGCTCATCTTCTCGCTCCCAGGTGGCTTCCTCTTCCGAGTGATGCTTCCACTGCACCTTGCACATCCGGATTCTTTTATTTCTTGTGAGGCGTTCCATTGTCTCCAAAATCTTGGATGGCTACTCGGCATAAGACAGATCCTCAGCTACTTCAACCTCATTCATGGGTAGCATCTCTTCAGGTGTCCTTAGACATTTCTTGAGCTGTGACACATGGAATACATCATGCACATCCGATAGGCGAGCCGGTAATTCTAGCTGATACGTCACTTCGCCTTTCCTCTCAAGAACTTGAAAGGGTCCGATGTATCGAGGTGACAACTTCCCTCTCACCTTGAATCGACGAAGTCCTCGGATAGGGGACACCTTGAGATAAACATAGTCTCCCACGTTGAAAACGAGCTCTCTTCTCCGTACATCGGCATAGCTCTTTTGCCGTGTTTGTGCTATCCTCAAGTTGTTACGAATTTCCCTAACTTTCGCCTCAGCTTCTTGTAGTACTTCGGGACCAAACACTTTACTTTCCCCTGTTTGGTTCCAAAATAGGGGAGTTCTGCACTTCCTCCCATACAAAGCTTCGAACGGTGACATCTTCATACTAGCTTGATAGCTGTTGTTATAGGAAAACTCCGCATACGGTAAGTTCTTATCCCAACTCCGATTGTTTTTGAGTGCACACGCTCTCAGCATATCCTCGAGAATCTGATTGGTCCTTTCCGTCTGCCCGTCAGTTTGGGGATCATAGGCAGAGCTGAAATTCAGATGGGTTCCCATGGTTTCATGCAACTTCTGCCAGAACCTTGAGGTGAACTGTGTCCCTCGATCCGACACTATCTTCTTTGGCATTCCATGGTAACACACGATCCTTGACATGTACAACTCTGCCAATTTGGATCCGCTGTAGCTTTCTTTCACGGGGATGAAATGAGCTACCTTGTTTAGCCTGTCGATGATGACCCATATTGAATCATATCCTGATTGGGTCCTAGGCAATCCCACTATGAAATCCATGCCGATTTCTTCCCATTTCCATTCAGGCACTTTGAGTGGTTGCAATAATCCCGCGGGTCGTTGATGTTCTGCTTTCACCAACTGACATATGTCACATAGGGCAACATGTTCCGCGACATCTCGCTTCATGCCATACCACCAATACCTGCTCTTGAGGTCCTGGTACATCTTCGTACTGCCAGGATGAATGGAATAGTTAGAATCGTGAGCCTCCATCAAAATCAATTCACGGATCTTCTTTACTTCTGGCAGACAGATTCTTTTCCCGTGCCACACCGTTCCTTGTTCATCCTCTCCGAAACCAGGGGCTTTATTTTCCTTGATGAGTTGCCTGATTTCTTGTATCTTCTCGTCATTCTTTTGTCCCTCGCGTATTTCTCGCTCTAGTGTGGAGTCCACTTCCATGGAGATGGCTTCACCACTATTCATAAGGCATAGATTGAGCCTTATAACCTCGTCCTTCAATTCTGCAGGCATGTCCTTCAAGCTCAACTTATTGACCTGCACTTTCCGACTTAAAGCATCTGCCACGACGTTTGCTTTCCCAGGATGATAGTTGATGCCCACATCAAAGTCATTGATTAGCTCTAACCATCTCCTTTGTCTGAGGTTGAGATCTGGCTGTGTGAAAATGTACTTTAAACTCTTATGATCCGTATATATCTCTGTCCTCTTCCCCATCAAGTAGTGCCGCCAAATTTTCAATGCGTGTACCACTGCGGCTAGCTCTAGGTCATGTGTAGGATAGTTCTTCTCGTGCTTCCGGAGCTGCCGGGATGCATAAGCCACGACATGCCCTTCTTGCATGAGAACACATCCCAACCCGTTTCCAGAGGCATCAAAATACACCGTAAAGTTCTTCTGCATATCTGGCATAACTAGCACTGGGGCTGTTGTCAATCTTTTCTTTAACTCCTGAAAACTCGTCTCGCACTGCGGCGTCCATGTGAATGTGATTCCCTTCTCCAACAGTTTGGTGAGGGGTCTCGAGATCTTAGAGAATCCCTCAATAAACCGTCGATAGTATCCAGCCAATCCCAAGAAACTTCGAACTTCCCCGACATTTTCAGGGGTCTTCCACTTCTGTATATCCTCGATTTTGGCGGGATCCACGGAGATTCCTCCCTCCGATATTATATGTCCTAAGAAGGGAACTTTCTTCAGCCAAAACTCACACTTGCTCAACTTGGCATATAGTTGATGTTCTCTCAGCCTCTGCAACACCAACCTTAGATGTTTCTCATGTTCTTCTTCATCTTTGGAGAAGACGAGAATGTCGTCTATGAAAACCACCACAAATTTGTCCAGATATTCCATGAATACCTTGTTCATGAGATACATGAAGTATGCTGGGGCATTAGTTAGCCCGAAAGGCATAACAGTGTATTCATACAGTCCGTACCGAGATACGAAAGTTGTCTTGGGAATATCAGATTGCCTTATCTTAAGTTGGTGGTATCCCGACCTGAGATCAATTTTCGAGAACACACAAGCTCCCCTCAACTGATCAAACAAGTCTTCAATGCGGGGTAATGGGTACTTATTCTTGATGGTTACCTCATTCAAGGCACGGTAGTCCACGCATAACCTTTGGGTTCCGTCCTTCTTGGGCACAAATATGACCGGGGGTCCCCATGGTGAGGAACTAGGACGAATATACCCCTTCTCCGTCAATTCTCTCAAATGATCCTTGAGTTCTCCCAGCTGCTTAGAGTCCATCCGATAAGGTCTCTTGTATATCGGAGCTGTTCCAGGCACTAGCTCAATTGCGAATTCCACTTCACGATCGGGAGGCATACCTGGCAACTCCTCCGGAAAAACATCGGGATATTCCCTGATGGTCCTGATCTCCTCCACTTTCACCTCAACTTGATTTATTTTAACGTCCCTTCTAGGCTCTTCTATTGTTATAAACTTTACTTTTGTGCCACTAGGGTGCGTTAGTTCCACCGTTCTGGTCGAACAATGGATGATTCCCTTATGTTTGGTCAACCAGTCCATGCCCAAAATAATATCAATCCCTTGGGAATCTATCACTATGAGGTTGGCAGTAAATACCACCTCATTAATGTCTAGATTCACCTTGGGACATACTTGTCTTGTCCTTATTTCTCCACCTGTAGAGTTTACTGCTAGCATATGGTTCATTTGTGTTGTTGCTAGATCATGCTTCTTAACAAACCCTTGAGCAATGAACGAGTGGGTAGCACCAGAATCAAACAACAGGGTTGCAATGTCTAAATTGGCAGGAAACTTACCAACTACCACGTCAGGTGCCTCTTGCGCTTCCTCCATGGTGACGTGGTTCACCCGTCCTCTCATTACATTCTGCTGTTGTGGCTGCGTGGGCTTCTTCTTTGGGCACTTATGGGCGTAGTGCCCCACTTCACCACAGTTGAAACATTGCACCCGTCCTCTCATTACATTCTTGCCTTTGTTGTCTTGGGGTTGGTTTGGGGGTCCTTGCACTGCTGGTCGAGGTTGATATGTAGGGCGAGGCTGCTGTACAAACTGATGTTGTGGTGGTGCTGGTGCTGCCGGAGGCCTGAAGTTCCGGTTGTACCCTCTCGGTGCTGAGTAGGGTACCGCAGCACGGCTCGTCTGCCCTGCGGTTTGCTGCATCAGACGTGGGCGGGTGTTGCTACCCGAGGCTTGATGTGACCACCCGACCTTCCTCTTGTTCTCATTTTCCAAGGCCTTCAGCTTCCTTTCTACCACAAACGCTCTGTCCACCATCTTTTGAAAGCTTTCATACTCATTGGAGGACATTGCACATTGCATTTCTGCGGTAAGTCCTTCCACGAAACAATCTTGTTTCTGCTCATCAGTCTCTATGTCCCGTGGGGCATAACGGGAGAGTTGAGTAAATTTAGTGAGGTATTCCTTCACAGTCATGTTACCTCGCTGCAACCCCAAAAACTCCTTCCTCTTGTTTTTGAGTTCACCCCTTGGTATGTAATGGTTGCGGAAGCTACGCTTGAACTCTTCTCAAGTGATGTTCTCAGGATCATGATGGGCGGCCACGTAGGCGGTCCACCAATCAGCAGCAGGTCCATGCAATTGATGAGAGGCAAACAGCACCCTCTCATACCCTTGGCACTGTATGATCCTCATCTTGCTTTCAATGGTCTTTAGCCAATCATCTGCCTCCAGAGGTTCAGCAGCACTTGCAAACTTCGGAGGTTGAGTTCCCAGAAACTCACTCAACCTTGGTTGGCATGGTGCAGCTTGTGGGGGTGGAACTTGATGCAAGTTGGCCACCACTTGAGTCAAGTTCTGGATGAGCCGATTTTGATTCTCAAGCATTGGGTGGAGGGGATCAACTCCTTCACGGCGACCACCCCTGTCTTGGCCTCCTGAAAGATGAGGGTTGCAGGCCTCATCGTTGTTGGTGGCGGGGTTGGCAGCACGACCTTTTCCTCTTCCGGCCATCTAGCATGATCAACCAAATGTTAATTTAAAACATTACGTATTATCTTACTACTTTCACTTGTTTTGAGGCTTTGTTATACTTTTCGGAGGGTTCATGTCTCACACAAAAATAAATGAACTATTATTTCATGTGGGTTCACACACCAAAGCAAAACAATCTGAAGACGAGGCTGTGGACAATTGCTCATGGCTTCCACAACTCACGTCACACACCAAGCATTAATACACCATTTACTAAGGTAACCACTCGACTACTCGACATCTTGCTAACTAAGGGAAAAACTCTACGCTACTCGTATTCCTGAGCTGGCTCCTCAGGATCTTCCTCATTATTGCGGCTACCTTCTGACTCTGCTTTGGGTGGGGAGGCTGCTGGTGGAGAAGTGCGACGACGCCTGATCGCCCGGCGATCTGGGGAGTCAGGAGTCCATGTGTCATTTACGGTGACACACAGTTCATTCCCATCTCCTCTTTCTCTCGCCCTCAAGCAGGCTCGCAGCAACGCCTCCGTTTCCTTCAGGGTGTCCCGAACATCCTGAAGCTCTTGCTGACACTCCTGCAGTCGAGTGCTGAGCATAGCAGCATCCTCCAAGCACAAGTCCATGTGCTCATGGGAAGTCCCTTGCTGCACTGGTGGGTACTTGTACTCCGTGGTACCACTCTCACGCTGGAGGACATACATGTACTCAGTCCTGTCCAGGTGGCGACGATAGATGTGACTCTGGCAGGTGATGGCCTCCCAGGTGACATCCTTCTCCGCATCGACCTGTGTCGCTCGACAAGCTGGAGAGCGGTGGATCTTGAGCAGCTGATTTTCGTGGATAATCCTCATCTCTGAACTCCATTCTTCCCTCTTCTCACGGATGGTCCTGGTGGAGCTATAGTGTATGATTAGCTTGCCCGTATTGCCGGCGGCTTGGATCATACGTCGAAGACAGCGTAACAAGCCTCCTACTGCCAATCCGTAGGAAAGGTACGTCACCGGACGGCTCTCCTCTCTTTGGGCAAGGGCAACTACGGTAACTCTCCCTCCTGTGGACTTGCGAGCGGTGCGAATCATGCGAACCATCTAAAACGGAAAGCATTTAAACTTAGGTTAGATAAGCTTTTAAACAAAAATCCTATTTTGAATGAAAGTTGGGGTAAGATGAAGAAAATGACCCCATTAAATAACACTTTTCAACCCACACCTTTGTAATATAGTTTTTAAGAAAATAGGGCCCTTAAATATGTCCATTTCTACCTAGGTCCACATTCCTACGGGCAACCTTGGCTTTGATACCACTTCTGTCACACCCGGTCTTTCCAAAGAACAACCGAGTGAATATCACATGTATGCCAGGATCATTTTCTCATACATGTGATGACAAATAGTGAAGCATCATTTATTACAAGCCAGGCATCGAATATAAATAAGTCTTACATAGCAAATGTCTCGATGGACAATAATAAGTTCATCACAAGTAAATAAACTAGCAGCGGAATAATTATTCTTGTGGGCTCCGTCACAGGCGTTGCCCGGGGGACTCCATGAACCTAGAAACCTTCTTCGGGTCCAAAGTCTTGATCATTATACATCACCTCATTATCTTAACCTGAGCAGCAATATAAACCAACAAATATGCAAGGTTGAGTACCGATGGTACTCAGCAAGTGTAAGAAAGTTATGTCATGCATGGCTAGAACAAGGAGAGGTTGAACTCATGGTTAAGCACTATGCAATTAATACCTATCACCTTAGCTTATTAAGCACCTACATTACTACACAGGTGAAATGATCCCAATCTCCCATCCCATCATCAAAATCAAATAACCATAACATCATTTTCAATGTTAAGATCCCCGCTTAACATCCAAAACTTCCAAAGCCATCATACTCTAATCATGAATAAGTCCAAGCCGCTCTTGACCGTGAGCACGGCTGTCATGACAGTTTTGACCATGCAGAGTTTGCACCACTATACCCACATGTAGTGATTTCATCCCCCATTGCCGGGTGGATAAAAGAACCTCCATTATGCTAGTGGCCACGAACCATATACACACTTCCCAGGTGTGTAGCCAGGAGATCACTACGAAGCCTTTACAAAGGGATTCCCGACGAGCATGGGCCCACTGAGGTTTCACCCCTAACAGCATACAAGAGGCTCCGACCCCGCTGCAGTGGCCCCCTCTTGAGCCTTGCGGTTCATATGGTAGTCCAGCTGACACCTATTCCCCGCACCATCCAACACACCCATACTACGCCGGGGATACACCTAATTAATTGGCCAAGCTGCCCCATCTCAGCATGTGGTTGGCACGGTAAAGCCAGGTTACATGCTCCATGAACCGGTCCTTAGGATCCACGCAAGTACTAAACACAAATCCAAGTCTCGTGCACCCAGCACCAACCAAATCATCCAACTTGCCTTGATCCCTACCTCTACACAACTCACAATATCTCATTCAAGAGTATGGTAATATAAACTGATGATCTCATATCCCAAATATCCCATTATAAGCATGGCTAAGCATAAGCATGTAAATAAATGACATGATAAAATAAATCCCAACCCAAGCTACAAGGAAACAAGATAATGCAATTCTAGGGAAACTTCCTAGCATGGGTTTCATATTTCATTTGACAATGCAAGTAATTCTATCTACACATCCTAGCATAGGATCAAAGTGGTCAAGGACACTTGCCTCCTTCCTGCTGCTCTTGGAATGGGTAGTCCTGATCTTGGAAAGGAAGAACTTGCTCTGGAGCAGGTTCTACATCATACCATCACACATAGCAAAAGAAAAGCAACAATCCATAAGACATAGTTCACACTTCCACTTCATATAAACCACACATTCACCTTTATGAAAGCCATTCACAAATTCTATGTGTTTTGGTTACTCTATGTGTGTTGATTTTTGGCTTACATGCACTTTTAAACATGTGTATATGATTTCTACTTTTGTATTCACATTTATGCTTGCATACTATATATATGAGTTTCCAATTTAAATAAATTCCTTATATTCAATTACTACCTCTTTTAGCTACCAAGTATGCATGAAAGGTATTTTCCTACTCCATATGTGTCTTCAAACCTTCTACCAACCCTAAACTGAATTCTTTGGATTTTGGAAACTTCATTTATCATTTTCTAGTTATTTATACCTAGTTTGCTATATTTTCAGATTTATTTCCTATGCCTAAATGTGCACTTTATTATGAAAATAGTAAGACACCTCATCTAAACAGAATAGGTTTTGGGTCTAAACTATTAAATAATATATTTTTGAACTTCTCTTCTGATGTGAACTATTTTACATTTATTTTACTAATTTTCAGAATTATTCTATACTTAAAAATGTGTCCCTATAACCAATAAATGTGATTAATCAATTAAACAGATTCATTTCAGCCAAAAATCTATTTTTATCTCACTCCAAGGTTTTCTAAGTACTGGGAAAGTTTTTAGTTTGTCTTTGACAATATGTTTGTCCCACCTTTTAAATTTTAAATACTAGCCACATATTCAAATTCCTAACTTTAATATCAACTAGGGTTGAAAAGGTAAACTCACCCCACTACAGGGTCTATAATATTATTTTAAGAATTTTCAGGGGTCTAGCTACACATAACAGAGGGGTTTTTCCTAATTTTTATTAAGTCCAGGGGTCAAAACTGATTTTTAAATGAATTTACATGATTTTCTGAACTTCCAGGGGCTAGATCAGAAGTTTCTGGGGCTAGATCTTATTTTTCGAGAACACCAGGGGGTAGCGCGTAAGAATTCCAGTCTTTATAAGGCGGGGCTGACGTGGACCGTCCGATTTAAAACAGACGGGTGAGATTATAACATCAAACCGGTACGCGGGGATTTAAACTCTATCGTGCGATTTAAAATAAACGGCGCACAAGGGGCCACGTCTCTCTGATCGAGCGCGGGCAGCGCTGCCCGGTGGCGCACGGCGGCGGGAGGCGGCGATCTCGCCGGAGAGTTTCGGATCTTCGTAATTCTTCCTAGAACTGTGATTTTATGGCATAGATCGGTAGAGGGGAGGTCGGGGATCTCACCTCGGGGGTTTTCTTGAGCTCGGAGGTTCCAAAAAGCGATCGGCGACGAGGTCCGAGGTGAATTCACGGCGAGGCTCGTCGGCGCTGTGTTTGAACCACAAATCACCGAGTTTTCTGCACCTGCAAGGTTCCCCGGAGGCGGTGGATCAAGACCAGCGAGTTAGATCAGAATTCCCGAGCTTAGATCGAGCAGAATTCGCCGGAGGGGCTCGGGTTCTCACCGGAGAGAAAATCGGCGGATCGTGGGGGAAAACCTGACGATGCCGGGATTTTTATAGACGGGGGAGGGCGGCGGGTTGGTTTAGATCGAGCTGGAGTCTTCGGGGTCCGGAAGTCGGCTGGGAACGCGGGATTTTCCGGTCGGTTGCGATCGCGCGCGCGCGGGGGAGCAGTCCGGGTTTCGGACGATCGGGGGTTAGGGATGACAGGTGGGTCCCACCTGTCTGCGAGAGGGAGCGCGGGCGCGCGGCTGCGGGCTGGCGCGGGGGCTGGGTGGGCCGGCTGGTGGGTTTCGGCCCACTGGCGGGGAAGATTTGTTTTTTCTTTTTCTTTTTCTTTTTCATTTCTGTTTTGAGTTTAATTTGAATTCCAGTTTGAATTTGAATTTTTGCAACACATGCAACACGTCCAAAAAATTTTAAATTCCCCTCTTGACAGGATTTTGGGGTGTTACACGCATTGACCGCTGCCGGAGCATGAACAGTCGCGGGGTCGCGGGAGCGTGCGCCCACTTGATGGTTGCTTTTACTGCGGCGGTTCTCAAGGCTGTCACTTCTGCATGTTGCGGCGCTTCCTTCAGGAACCGCCGAAGCGCCTTGCTGGCTCGTCTCCTTGGGAGACTGACTCCTTGACCCACCGCTTCAGCTGGATGGCTTGGGTCCACCCGTCATCGGCGCTCGGTCTTGGAGCCAAAGCGGTTGCCCATGTGGTGTATTCGAAGAGTTTTGAATCGCTTCGAATCGTTCCTGGAAAGTTTTAAAAGGGGATCTTACCCGCATCACGGCTTCCCTTCGCACTTCCCAGCGCTTGCACTTTCCTTGAATTCTTGCGCCCTTGTCTTCCCTGTCCTTGAGCTTTCCCCTGTCATGGCTTCCAACCGCCCCTAGAGAAGAATCTCACTCGATCTCCTCCGGTGGTGGCATCCGTGCCAAGTCGGGGAAACAGGGTGCCTACACCTCCTGCTTCTGGAGATGGCGCTCCGTCCGGTGGCGACCCCAAGAGGTCCCGTGCTCATCATCCCGACGGGACTCCTCTTAAGCGACAACAGGCCGAAGGTTCCCGGACATCTCGCCCTCCCTCCTCAAGCAGTGGAGTCTCCAGGGAACCTGTTGATGCGTCAAGGGGAGCTTCTGGAGCGTCCCCTGCTCCGTCAGTCCAGGCGACTACGGAGCGGCTGTCGGCGGCGACGGCGGGCTCTGGGGGTCCTACCCCGCCTCGGAAGTCAGGGTTCACGGCCCGTTGGAGTGCTCGCATTTCTCGGCCGTCCCCGACTGATGGGGAGTCTGCGCCGTTGCGCTCCGCGGCCCCCAAGCCAGTGCGAGTTCCTCCTGTTCCGGTCTGCCCGGATTCTATGTCAGCGCCAATTCCTCCTGCCGAGACAGTTGCCACGGCCCCCAAGCCAGCGCAGGTCCGCCCTGTACCAGGCGGCCCGGCTTCTATTTCAGCATCAACTCCTTCCACTCGTCCCTCTCCACCGGCTGAGGGGCCAGCCGTCAGTGAGGGTTCAGCGAGTCCTGCTGTCGAGGTCCCGGTGCCAGCTTCTCCTGATCGGCGTCTCATCCCGGCCCCCGGCGCGTCGTCTTTTCTTGAGGACGATGTGATGGAGGAGATCGGGGGGTGCCGCTCTGGCCTCTGCTGCCCCACTGCCCCTGGCGGATGCCTTCGTGCTTGCCGAAGCGAGCGTCCGGCAAGTTCTGGCCGCGCTTGGTCGTGAGCGAGAGGAGCAGGCGGTTGAGAGGAATCGCCTCCTCATCTGGGGGAACCTTTGGCAGGAGCGGACCGCGAAGGTCAAGGGTGAGCTCGACTCCAGGCGAGAGTCGCTTGACATCATGGGAGCGCTCCTCGACCGGCAGAAGCGGGCTGTTGACCGCCTGGACTACGAGACGCGGCGGCTCCACAGGGAGGCCCTTGAGGCGCATGCCCAGGCCGAGGAGAGCCTCTCTTCCGTGGAAGAGATACGGCAGAGGCTGGAGCGCCGTAAGCGCGCCGTTGAGGACCAGGAGCGCTCCGTGGCAGCCGAGGCGGAGAGGGTGGCTGCGCGGCTAGCGGCAGGCGAGGGCGACCTGCGCACTCGGGCCAGGGAGCTAGAGGCCCGGAAGGCAGACCTCACCACGAGGGAAGAGCAGGTCTCCCGGGAACGCCAAGCGATCATGGATCGGGAGCTGGATGCCGACTTCCAGGCTTCTGAGTTGGAGCGGCTCACCCAGACTCTCCGCCTTCGGGAAAGCTCCCTGGCGGTCAAGGAGAAGGAACTCTCCGAGGGAAACCGCGACGCCCTGCAGGCGGCCCGCCGCGAGGTAGAGGAGCTCTTGGCCTTGCGGTCCTCCGAGGCGCGTGCGTTCTCAAACTTCGTCGATCAGGCGGGGTCCGCCTTGGTCCCTCTTGGCTTCAGCCCGGTGAAGGCGGCGGCTCCTGCGCTGAAGGTGGCCGAGGTGATCCCAGCGCTGGAGTCAATCGGCGCCAAGCTGAACAGGCTAGACGCGGTGGTCGCTAGCGATCTTGAGGCAGAGGGACGGGGCCTGGCCTTGGAGGTTGCCACGCATGTGTTGGCATGCTTCAGGAGCCGGGACCATTTTTTCTCACTGGAGCCAGCGAGAGAGGGCCCTGCCGCGGAGCGGAAGGAGACTGCCAGGGCTGAAGTCGGGGATGTGGCCGCCCTTGTAGCTTCTAGGTTCCGGCGCGAGCCAGGAGGACCCTAGGACTTGTTTCTTTCTTTTTATCGAGTCTGTAGTCCAGCTCATGGAGCCATGAATAAATAGACTCTTGTGACCCTTTGTGTCTGCGACGCTTTTGTCTTCTTCTTGGTTTCACCTGGCCGAGCCCTTAGTTCCGCAAGGTACTCAGAGGCCTTCACCAATCTCGAAGCTCTGAACAGACACCTTCCCCGGTCCTTACTGTATTAAGGGCCCCGGAGGTCTCCGGAGCTCACCCTCTGAGGAAGGGGGGGGGGGTCCAGATTTGCCGGCCACGTGGCGGGCCCAGAGCTCCCCTCTAAGGGGAGGGAGGTCCGGCCCCGCGGGACACGTGGAGCCTTCGGAGCCTCCCCCCCCCCCGGAGGTGGAGGTCCGGCTTCCGCCGGCCACATGGCGGGTCCGGAGCCCCTCCTGAGGAGGCGGGAGCTCCGGCCCCGCTGGACACGTGGGGCCTTCGGAGCTTCCCCCCCCCCCCCCCAGAGGGGGAGGTCCGGCTTCTGCCAGCCACGTGGCGGGTCTGGAGCCCCTCTTGAGGAGGCGGGTGCTCCAGACCCGCTAGACACGTGGGGCCTTCGGGCCCCGTCCCTGTTGAAGGGGCAAAACCCGGACCTTCCGGTCCAGCGCTGGAGTAGTCGATGACTCCTTGTCCCCCACCTCATGTAGCCCCTGTAGCTATAACTTGGAGGTCCTGCACACAGGTAGAGGAAACGTGATTCTCCTCGGGGGGTCCTCCCTTTCCCGTCTCTTAGTCTTATTCGGCTTATGGTCCTAGTACGGTATACGGGACTTAGGCAATTCTGTGCGCGAGGCACCAGGGCTCCGGCTCCCTCCAAGGTCCGGGTACGACCGTCCGACCCCTAGTACCGGACCGTACATCGGGGAAGCAGAGTGCACAGGCTTTGGGTATGGAACCAGGCAAAGCGGCTGTACTCCCCTGGACCTCCGGAGGGCAGGGTGCGCACGCTTTGGGTACAGAGCCGGCTAAGCGGGATACGCACCCTGGACCCCCCATGCATGGCGCCGGCCTTTCCTTGAGGTGACCAACTGGCACCGCAACACCTGACTGGGGGAGGCCCGAGAGGCCCCCTGGCCATCGACAGGTGCCTCAAGTGCAACCGCCTTCGGTAGGATAGCAAATGCTGACTATGGATGAGCGCGGGAAAAGGGGAGCTAAATGTACGGTGAGCATACATAGAAAGTGCGGTCATAAAAACTAATACGTAATTTAAATGAGCACATGAGAGAGGGCAAAGTAGAACAGGTTTATGAGTAAATGCTCATAGGGGGAAGTCAGGCTGTACATGGAGGCAACGACCCGCCTCATTAAGAAGGGAAGCAAGACTCTACGCGCTTAGGGTCGGAACCAGGCCAAGCTGGACGTAGTCCTGGACCGTCCCCTGAGACTTAGCTGCTCCGAGCGCTGTTCCTAGACTCTATAGGATTTATTACAGAAGGGTATGGCCCTGTTCTACTAAAGCTCAGGAGGTAGGACTTACAGTGTTGTTCCATGCGAAGGGTTTGGGAATGGATCCCATCCTTGGTTGAAAGGCATGTGTACCTGGGACGGCAATTTTCGTGACTCGGAAGGGACCTTCCCAGCTGGGGGAGAGTTTATAGGTCCTTTGCGGGAAAGTGTGTGCCGCGGCACCAGGTCGCCTTCTTGCAGGTCCCTGACACGCTTGGTCCTTTGGCGGTAGTGCTAGAGCACTAGCCGAGACTGTGCGTTGTGGGGTATCACCTGTAGCCGGGCCTCGTCGACGAGGTCGTCATCTTCACGCTGGAGCGGGTCCTGCGCGGCTTCTCCTGGGAGCCCCGGGGCATCCTCCCCTTCTGGCTAAGGCCTTCAAGGGGTAGGAGGACCCAGACTCTCTTTGGGAGACCCAAGTCGTCTTTCCCCTTCTGGCTAAGGCCTTCAAGAGGTTGGGAGACCCTGGGTGGCCCCCAGGAGGTACGGCCGAGGCACAGAGACGTGCACTCGGGTGGAGCTGGCCCGTTTCTGCACCGTCGGGGCTGGTGCTTGGGCTGCTGCAACTACTTGGAGCTTCTCCAAGGTTGATATTGCAGCAGTGCAGTCTCCACGGACTTCCCGGGGCGGCCATAGTTGGCTACTGCCTCGGCTCGTCACCACCGGAGCTGGGGTGCTCACCATTGTGCACCGTATTTATGATGCGCTAAGGCTCCTGAAACCCCACCTGGTGGCCGACGCTGACTGAGGCGTCGACCTTATGCTTGCCCTCCCTTTGAGGGAGGGGCGGAGCATCAGCTCTTAGCCGCCTCCCTTTGCGGAAGCGCTCTGCGAGCCTCTAGATGTCCCATCACCCGGCAGCAGTATGATTGTTGGTGCCATGCACGGGGCATAGCTCGCCTTGGTCACCATCTGTGGCCGGTGACTGTCGCTGCCTCTTGTCGGGGTGCGGCCCCCGAGCTCCACTGGGCGCCGCTGCTGCGGTAACGGGAGCCGCGGCCGGTGACTTCATCTTGCCACCGCCCCGGTTCATGGTCTTCTTGCCACCTCCATAGGAAGCAGCGCCAGATCCGGGCTGTCCTCCTGACTCGGAGGCTGGCAGGGAGTGCCAGTTCCGCCCTTCTGCTGCTCTGGTGCACTTGTCCGCCAGGCTAAAGAGCTCTGAGACGTCGCGGACCTCTCTGGTCGCAAGCTTCTCAAGCATCTTCTTGTCCCGGACGCCTTGCCGGAACGCCACCACCACAAAAGCATTTTGGATATGTGGGAATGATGTTCCGTACCTGGGAGAACCGCTGGATGAAAGAGCTCAGCGATTCCCCAGGTTGTTGCTGGATGGCGTGGAGGTCGAGCTCCGTGCCAGGCCGGGTGTAGGAACTGCTGAAGTTGGCGGTGAACTGCCGGCAGAGCTCTCCCCAGGAAGTTATGGAACCCTGGGGGAGGTTCATGAGCCAAGACCGGGCTGGGCCAGTCAAGGCGACGGGGAAGTAGTTGGCCATGACGGCCTCGTCCCCTCCTGCAGCAAGGACGGCGGTGGAGTAGATCTGGAGGAACTCCGCCGGGTTAACGCTGCCGTCGTACTTCTCGGGCAGGTGCGGCCGAAACTTGCGCGGCCACCTCGCGAAGCGAAGGTGGGGTGCCAGGGCCTCACATCCTGCTCCTGTTGCTGCAGGCGTTGGTGCCGCGAACGCTTGGTTCGCTGCTGGCACTGTGTACCCCGGTATGGGCAAGGCTGCGCCATAGACCGGGGGCACCGTTTGCAGAGCATATGGCTGTGGCATATGCTGCATGGCGTATGCCTGGGGCAGAGATTGCGTGGCGAAGGTCTGTGCCTCAGGCAGGGTTGAGGCTGACGTCATGCTGTTGCCGGCCTCTTGGTTGCGACGCCTTTCTCGTCGTCGCTCGAGGAACACTCGGGCATCTTGGCCCAAGTGGCATCGTTCCAGCTCTATCCTCAGGTCCGTCGATGGGAGCCTGGTGGAGCTGGAGTCCGCCGTCTGCTCGTCAACCGTTGGCGTGCGCGTCAGCGACACAGCCGGTTGGCCAGGGCGTCGTCCCCGCCGAAGTCGAGGGTTTCCGGCGGCGACGACAAGACGGTCTACTTCGCGAATCCACTGCTGGGTCGCTGCCTGAGGCGCGTCCCCAGCAGGTGGATTGCGCAGTAGCGCTCTTGCTGCAGCTAGCGCGCCCCCGTGGGGAACGCTCAGCGCAGCAGAAGATCTCACGCTAGCTGGAGCCTGCATTACCGTCCTGAGTGTGTCGACACGTATTCCCCGCTAGTCACGGTCCGTCGTGAACGCGGGGGAGGAGAGCTTGCCGCTGAAGGAAGCTTCATCATCTTTGTCGGCAGAAGCTCGTCGCGCAAGGGAGCCCCTTCCTGGCGCGCCAAATGTTGAAGTGTGTGGTCGACACTTCCCCCGGACCTGCTCTAGTCAGCCCGCAGAGGTTCTTTTTCGGAGGGGCTAGTCGCTTGCGGAGAGCTTCAGCGTTAGGGACGAGTGAGGGAGAAGCTTGACACGGCGAGTTTTACGTGGTTCAGGCCGCCGGAGCGTAAAACCCTACGTCCACGGTGAGCTGAGGTGCTCGCTGTATTGCTTGTTGCTCAGAACCGGAGTTCTGAGCTTGAGGGTGAGTGATGCCTAGGATGCAAGTTCATAGAGTTTGAACCCTTGCTAACGTTGCCTACCCGAGCCTTTTATAGTCCAAGGCTCGAGCGGCTTACAAGGGGGGCCCGGGACCCGACAGGTGGTCCCGGGGAGATTGCCTGCCGACTATCGTATCTGCAGTTATGTCGGTAGTTGTCTCTAGCGAAGGCTTCCGAGTCTTCGTTCTTCCACCCTGCCCATGCCGCAAGCTAGTCGTAGTGGTTGATGACGGCGGGGGCGGCAGGGGATGTCTTGTCGCTGTGTTTATTGGCTGGCAGGTTCTGACACGGCGCGCCAGTCTGCGATGCGACTGGGTGCAACGGCACCTGACAGAGGCGTGCTCTGCGTCTTCGCGTCTTGGGAAGGCGTGGGCATTGAATACCTTGTACGGGCAAGGTATGGTGCGCCTTTACACCTGCTGCCTACCGCGCGGGGGCAGGCAGCGCCGTGCCGCTGGCCACGTGGCGGGCCCGGAGCTCTCCTCTGAGGAGGGGGAGGTCCGGCCCTGCGGGACACGTGGATCCTTCGGACCTCTCCCCGCGGAGGAGGGAGGTCCGGCTTCTGTCGGCCACGTGGCGGGCCCAGAGCTCTCCTCTGAGGAGAGGGAGGTCCGGCCCCGTGAGACACGTGGCGCCTACGGAGCTCTCCCTGCGGAGAAGGGGGAGATCCTTAGGCATTTTCCCCTGTGCGCGGGGGTACCCCATATCGAAGGTACCGACACCACCCTTGTAGCCTGGGAAGTTTATGAGTCGGGTAT
The DNA here is from genome assembly GCA_030760725.1 of Neostapfia colusana. Classification (NCBI taxonomy): domain Eukaryota; kingdom Viridiplantae; phylum Streptophyta; class Magnoliopsida; order Poales; family Poaceae; genus Neostapfia; species Neostapfia colusana. The sequence goes on along the minus strand of JASWHV010000002.1, from coordinate 103,542,469 downwards.
GGTTTTTGATTTTATGCTTTGCTGAGTCCATGGGATTGGGAAGCGGGATAGATGTGTCTAGCTAAACTGCACTCGTAATGATAATGAGAAACTGATGATTTTAATGAACATGGATCGGAGGGAGATCTAGGCAAGCCTGGGTTTGTCAATGAGGTAGCATGAGATGGTGGTTTACTTGCCGTAGATCTAAGTACCGGTTCATGCATGCACATGCCAGGATAACAGTGCCACCACAAGGCCAAGTATGGGTGCGGCTTAGCTGAGTAATTAGGTAAGTTGCTAGAGTGTTATGGACTGTGGAAGACGCGGGGAATGCGAGTCGAGTGAGGACTGCCCTGGGAACTGCATGGCACAAGAGAGGGCCCGTGGGTAGGAGAATTGGAGATTCTAGCCTGCCGGTGAAACCTTAGTGAGTCCATACATCTAGTAACCCCTTTGTAAAGTCTATTTTGTGATCTCTTGACCATACACCGACGGTTGTGTACTGGTATAATAGAGGTTCTGCAGTCGCCGACGGGTGACAAAATCACAAACTTGTGGGTAAAGAGGTGCAAACTCTGCAGGGTTCTTAAAACTATCATGATAGCCGAGCTTACGGTCACGAGCGCCTGGCCAACTGCCATGATTAGTTGGGATGGTTCTTGGGATGGTTCTTGGTTATGGTTATTGATTATGGTTATGGTTTGGTTTTGGGACTGTTGAGTCCGGGTGACAAGATGGTTGCATGACTGTTGAGTCATGACAACAAGGTCGGTCTCGGTGCGAGACGAAGTTGTTTTATGAGATAAAATGGTAGCGAATACAGGATGGTATTCGTGAGATGGTAGCGAATACGAGGAGGTATTCGTGAGCGAGAATGAGGTTGATTGATTACTGGTTATGAACATGACGGAGGTATGATTGGTATTTTAATACATGTTGGGATTACATTCATTTAAAGATAAGTTGCAGTTTTATCGTGCTTTTGATAAATAACTTTGCTTTTCTGCAAATAAGCCTTTTTATACCTACCTTGCTATGAGCTTCATATCATATTTTCCCGCACTTGCTGAGTACATCATTGTACTCAAACTTGCATTATTATTTCGTCATCAGCAGCAGGAGAAGATTACCATGAAGAACAAATGGAGCATTAGGCGTGTGATCTGTTCTCAACCTTGCCTGTGGGGATGAGATAGAGATGAAGACCTTACTGCTTAGATTTGCTTCCGCATTAGTTAAATTGCTTCCGCATTAGAATAAAGACTTCCGCTATGAGCATGAGTCCAAGACTCATGAGATATTGTAATAAACTATGTTGTTCATGGTAATATATAATCTGAATTCAGTTTATGGAACATATGTGTATGTGTGATGAACATCATGGGCACACATATGCATTAGTTCTTGGTTCCGTGGTTTTCCATAGAATTGAGGGCGTCACAGGACTGCCCTGGGAACTGCATGGCACAAGAGGGGGCCCGTGGGTGGGAGAATTGGAGATTCTAGCCTGCCGGTGAAACCTTAGTGAGTCCATACATCTAGTGGCCTCTTTGTAAAGGCTATTTTGTGATCTCTTGGCCATATACCGACGGTTGTGTACTGGTATAATGGAGGTTCTGCAGTCGCCGACGGGTGACGAAATCACAAACTTGTGGGTAAAGAGGTGCAAACTCTGCAGAGTCTAAAACTATCATGATAGCCGAGCTTACAGTCACGAGCGCCTGACCGACTTCCATGATTAGTTGGGATGGTTATTGGATATGGTTATTGGGATGGATATTTGTTTGGTTTTGGGACTGTTGAGTCCGGGTGATAAGATGGGTTGTATGACTGTTGAATCATGGCAACAAGGTTGATCTCGGTGTGAGACGAAGTTGTTTATGAGATGAAATGGTAGCGAATACGAGATGGTATTTGTGAGATGGTAGCGAATACGAGGAGGTATTCGTGAGCGAGAATGAGGTTGATTGATGTCTGGTTGTGACATGGAAGGTAATGAACATAATGGAGGTATGATTGGTATTTTAATACATGTTGGGATTACATTCACTTAAAGATGAGTTGTTGTTTTGTCATGTTTTTGATAAATAACTTTGCTTTCTGCAATAAGCCTTTTTATACCTACCTTGTTATGAGCTACATATCATATTTTCTCGCACTTGCTGAGTACATCATTGTACTCAAACTTGCATTATTATTTCATCATCAGCAACAGGAGAAGATTACTATGAAGACCAAGTGGAGCATTAGGCGTGTGATTTGTTCTCAACCTTGCCTATGGGGATAGAGTAGAGATGGAGCCATTGCTTCCTAGAATTGCTTCCGCATTGGTAGAATTACTTCCGCATTAGAATAAAGACTTCCGCTGCATAGAAATAAGACTTCCGCTGTGAGCATGAGTCCAAGACTCTTGAGACATTGTAATAAACTATGTTATTCGTGGTAATATATAATCTGAATTCAGTTTGGGGAACATATGTGTATGTGTGATGAACATCCTGGGCACTCATATGCATCAGTTCTCGGTTCCGTGGTATTCCACAGAATTGAGGGAGATCACAGATTGGTATCAGAGCCACGGTTTACAGTGGGTTACACGCCTAAATAGGAAATACAGATTGGTATTAAAAGCCACGGATGAGGGTAGATTACACACCTAGATACAATCACAGATTGGTACCAAAACCACGGGTTGATGGTAGGTTACACACTTAGATAGATTACAGATTAGTATCCGACACAGATTGGTAGCTAAGCCACGCTGACCATAGGATGCAAACCTAGGATGCATAGATTGGCCTTAAAACTACCTTGACATAGGAAACCATCCTTGAATAGGAGTTGTGTGATCCCTTGTAATGATTGTTTGTGATTGTGTTCTTAGTGTGAGTTGTGTGACGTCTCAAAACGTTGTCCATATCCACACGTAAGTAGAAAGAGGTGTGAGATGTTTCGGCACTTGTTCACATTCTCATATGGACTAATATATATAGTCCAACCCACCTTGATGCATATAGTTGAGGGAATCTACCTAACCTTCTATTCTATTTCGATCTCTCTCACAGATGGTGAGAGGAAACGCTGGCCGAAGGAACGTCCGTGACAACCAAGAGGATGGTCACGAGGAAGTTCCTGTTAACCCCGGAGCTGGTGAAAACCACCTGGAACAGTTGATGGCCATGCAGAACCAACTTATACAAACCATGATCCAAACTTTGGGTCAGTTGCAGGCCAACAACAACAACCCCGTTCCGGCACCACCGCCGGCTCATAATAGACTGGGAGAGTTCATGAGGACTCGACCACCCACCTTTGCTCAAGCCAATGACCCCATGGAGGTCGACGACTGGTTGAAATCCATGGAGAAGAAGCTTGCCATAGTGCAGTGCAATAACCGAGAGAAGGTCCTCTTTGCGTCGCACCAACTTATGGGAGCTGCCGCTGACTGGTGGGATGCCCTATGCAACGTTCATGTCGACCCAGAGACGATCACTTGGACTGAATTCAAGGAAAGTTTCCGCTCTCATTACATCCCTGCTGGTGTAATGATGCTCAAGAGATAGGAGTTTGAAGGTCTCCGCCAAGGACAAAGAACCGTTGTAACACCCCAAATTTTGATTTAAAACTCTAAAACCATGTTTAGAGGGGAATTTAAAAATTTTTGGACGTGTTGCATGTTTTGCAAAAATTCAAATTCAAACTGGAATTCAAATTATACTCAAAACAGAAAAGAAATGGAAAAAGAAAAAGAGAAAACGGGAAAAAACTGGCCAGTGGGCCGAAACCCGCCAGCCGGCCCAGCTACTCCCGCACCAGCCCGCCCCCGCGCGCGCCGCGCTGCCCCTCACCGACGGGTGGGACCCACCTGTCATCCCTAACCCCGAGCCCCCGCGACCCCGGACTTTTCTCCCGAGCGCGCGAAATCGCAACCGACCGGGAAAGCCCGTCCCGCAGCCGAATTCTGGTCCCAGAGGACTCCAACTCGATCACAACAGACCCACCGCCCTCCCCCGGCTATAAAAACCCCCGATCCGATCAGTTTTTCTCACGCGATCGCCGATTTTCACTCCGGTGAGCACCGAGACTTCGCCGGTGAATTCTGGCCGATCTAAGCTCGGAAACTCTGATCTAACTCGCTGGTCTTGATCCACCGCCTCCGGAGAACTTTGCAGGTGCAGAAAACCCGAAGACTTACGGTGTAAATACAGCGCCGACGAGCTTCGCCGTGGTTTTGCCTCGGACCTCGCCGCCGATCACTTTCCAGGACCCCCGAGCTCGAGAAAACCCCCGAGGTGAGATCCCTGACCTTCCCTCTACCGATCTATGCCATGAGATCACAGTTTTAGGCAGAATTCTCGAGGATCCGAAACCTTCCGGCGAGATCGCCGCTTCCCGCCGCCGTGCGCCGCCGGCAGCGCCGCCCGCGTTCGATCAGAGCGACGTGGCCGCTTGTGCGCCGTTTATTTTAAATCGCACGATAGACTTTAAAACCCCGCGTACCGGTTCTATGTTGTAATCTCAGCCGTCGGTTTAAAATCGGACGGTCCACGTCAACCCTGCATTATAAAGACTGGAATTCTTACGTGCTACCCCCTGGGGTTCTCTGGAATTGAGAGCTAGCCCCGGAAACTTCAGATCTAGCCCCTGGAACTCTAGAAAATCATGTAAATTCATTTAAAAATCAGTTTTAGCCCCTGAACTTAATAGAAATTAGGAAAAACACCTCTGATAAGTGTAGCTAGACCCCTGGAAATTATGAAAATAATATTATAGACCCTGTAATGGGGTGAATTCATTATTTTAGCCCTGTTTAGTATTTAATTTAGAAAATTGAATATGTAACTAGTGTTTAAAAATTAAAAAGTGGGACAAACATAATTGTCAAAATTAATTAAAAACTTTCTCAGTACTTAGAAAACCTTGGAGTGAGATAAAACTATATTTTGGGCTGAAATAAATCTGTTTCATTTATTATTCACATTTAATAGTATAGGGGCACATTTTCAAGTAAAGAATAGCTATAGAAAAATAGGGAGAATAATTATGAAATAGTTTACATCAGAGGCCAAGGTCAAAATATGTTATTAAATTATTTAGGACCAGAACCTATACTGTTTAGATGATGTGTATTACTAATTTCATAATAAAATACACAATTATGCATAGGAATATAAATCTGAAAATATAGCAACTAGTAAATGATAAATGGAGTTTTTAAAATCCAAAGAGTTCAGTTTAGGGTTGATAGAAATTATGAAGGCACATATGGAGAAGAAAAATACTTTTCATACATACTTGGTAGTTTAATATAAGGAATTTATTTAAAACTGAAACACACATATATACATATATATATATATATAGTATGTGAGTATAAATGTGAACACCAAAGTAGGAATCATACACATATAAATAAAAGTGTATGCAGGCCACAAATCAACACACATAGAGTATCCACAACACATATAATGGTAAAGAACTTTCATAAATGTGAATGTGTGGTTTGTATGAAGTAGAAGTGTGAACTATGTCTTATGATTGTTGTTTTTCTTTTGCTATGTGTGATGGTATGAAGTAGAACCTGTTCAAGAGCAAGCTATCACTTTCCAAGATCAGGACTACCCATTTCAAGAGCAGCAAGAAGGAGGCAAGTGCCCTTGACCACTTTGATCCTATGCTAGGATTGTGTAGATAGTATTATTTGCATTGTCAAATGAAATATGAAACCCATGCTAGGAAGTTTCCCTAGAATTGCATTACCTTGTTTCCTTGTAGCTTGGGTTGGGATTTATTTTGTCATGTCATTTATTTACATGCATATGCTTAGCCATGCTTAGAATGAGATATTTGGGATATGGGATCATCAGTTTATCATACCATACCCTTGAATGAGCTATTGTGAGTTATGTAGAGGTAGGGATCAAGGCAAGTTGGATGTTTTGGTTGTGTGCTGGGTGCACGAGACTTGGGTTTGTGTTTAGTACTTGCCTGGATCCTAAGGACCGGTTCATGGAGCATGTAACCCGGCTTTACAGTGCCAACCACATGCTGAGATGGGGCAGCTTGGCCAATTAATTAGGTGTATCCCCGGCGTAGTATGGGTGTGTTGGATGGTGCGGGAAATAGGTGTCAGCTGGACTACCATATGAACCGCAAGGCTCAAGAGGGGGCCACTGCAGCGGGGTTGGAGCCTCTTGTATGCTGTTAGGGGTGAAACCTCAGTGGGCCCACGCTCGTCGGGAATCCCTTTGTAAAGGCTTCGTAGTGATCTCCTGGCTGCACACCTGAGAAGTGTGAATGTGGATCGTAGCCACTGGCATAATGGAGGTTCTTTTAGTCCACCCGGCAACGGGGGATGAAATCACTACATGTGGGTACAGTGGTACAAACTCTGCAGAGTCAAAACTGTCTTGACAGCCGTGCTCACGGTTAAGAGCGGCCTGGACTTATTCATGATTAGAGGATTGATAGTTTTGGAAGTTAAGCGGGAAGCTTAACATTGGAAATGATGTTATGGTTATTGGATTATGATGATGGGATGGGAGATTGGGACCATTTCACTTGTGTAGTAATGTAGGTGCTTAATAAGCTAAGGTGATAGGTATTAATTGCGTAGTGCTTTAACCATGAGTTCAACCTATCCTTGTTCTAGCCATGCATGATATAAATTTTCCCACACTTGCTGAGTACCATTGGTACTCAACCTTGCATATTTGTTGGTTTATATTGCTGCTCAGGTCAAGATAATGAGGTGGTGTATAATGACCAAGATTTTGGACCCGAGGAAGGTTTTTAGGTTCATGAAGACCCCCGGGCAACGCCTGTGATGGAGCCCTAAAGAATAATATTCCGCTGCTAGTTTATTTACTTGTGATGAAGCATTAGTGTCCATTGAGACATTTGCGATGTAAGACTTATTTATATTCGACACCTGGTTTGTAATAAATGATGCTTCACTATTTGTCATCACATGTATGAGAAAATGATCCTGGCATACATGTGATATTCACTTGGTTGTTTCTTCGGAAAAACCGGGTGTGACAGAGGTGGCATCAGAGCCAAGGTTGCCCGTAGGAACGTGGACCTAGGTAGAAATGGACGTATTTAAGGGCCCTATTTTCTTTAAAACTATTTTCCAAGGTGTGGGTTGAAGAGTGTTATTTAAAGAGTTATTTTCTTCATCTTACCCCAACTTTCATTCAAAATAGGATTTTTGTTTGAGATTTTATCTAACCTAATTTTAAATTCTTTTGTTTTAGATGGTTCGCATGATTCGCACCGCTCGTAAGTCCACGGGAGGGAGAGTTCCCGTAGTTGCCCTTGCTGAAAGAGAGGAGAGTCGTCCAGTGACATACCTTTCCTACGGATTGGCTGTAGGAGATTTGTTGCGCCGTCTTCGACGTATGCTCGAAGCCGCCGGCAATACGGGCAAGCTCATCATCCACTATAACTCCACCAGGACCATCCGTGAGAAGAGGGAAGAATGGAGTTCGGAGATGAGGATTATACACGAGAATCAGCTGCTTAAGATTCACCACTCTCCAGCTTGTCGAGCAACACAAGTTGACGCGGAGAGAGATGTCACCTGGGAGGCCATCACCTGCCAGAGTCACATCTATCGTCGCCACTTGGACAAAACTGAGTACATGTATGTCCTCCAACGTGAGAGTGGTACCACGGAGTACAAGTACCCACCGGTGCAGCAAGGGACTTCCCATGAGCACATGGACTTGTGCTTGGAGGATGCTGCTATGCTCAGCACTCGACTGCAGGAGTGTCAACAAGAGCTTCAGGATGTCCGAGACACCCTGAAGGAAACGGAGGCATTGCTGCGAGCTTGCTTAAAGGCGAGAGAAAGAGGAGACGGGAATGAACTGTGTGTCACCGTGAGTGATCCATGGACCCCAGACTCCCCGGATCGCCGAGCAATCAGGCGTCGTCGCACTTCTCCACCAGCAGCCTCCCCACCCAAAGCAGAGTCAGAAGGTAGCCAAAATGAGGAGGAAGATCCCGAGGAGCCAGCTCAAGAGGACGAGTAGTGTAGAGTCTTTCCCCTAGCTAGCAAGAGGTCGAGTAGTCGAGTCGTTACGTAGTTAATGGTGTGATAATGCTTGGTGTGTGACGTGAGTTGTGGAAGCCATGAGCAATTGTCCACAACCTCGTCTTCAGATTGTTTTGCTTTGGTGTGTAAACCCACAGGAAATAATAGTGCATTTGTTTGGTGTGAGATATAAACCCTCGTAAAATTTTAACAAAGCTTCAAAAGTACAAACAAGTGAAAGTAGTAAGATGATACTAAATGCTTTCAAATTAACATTGGTTGATTCTGCCAGATGGCCGGAAGAGGAAAAGGACGTGCTGCCAACCCCGCCAACAACAATGATGAGGCATGCAACCCTCATCTTTCTGGAGGCCAGGACCGGGGTGGTCGCCGTGAAGAAGTTGACCCTCTCCACCAAATGCTGGAGAATCAAAATCAGCTCATCCAGAACTTGACTCAAGTGGTGGCCAACTTGCATCAAGTTCCACCTCCACAAGCTGCACCACGCCAACCAAGGTTGAGTGAGTTTCTAGGGACTCAACCTCCAAAGTTTGCAAGTGCTGCTGAACCTCTGGAGGCAGATGATTGGCTGAAGACCATTGAAAGTAAGATGAGGATCATACAGTGCCAAGGGTATGAGAGGGTGCTGTTTGCCTCTCATCAATTGCATGGACCTGTTGCTGATTGGTGGACCGCCTACGTGGCCGCCCATCATGACCCTGAGAGCATCACTTGGGAAGAGTTCAAGCGTAGCTTCCGCAACCACTACATCCCAAGAGGTGAACTCAAAAACAAGAGGAAAGAGTTTTTGGGACTGCAGCAGGGAAACATGACGGTGAGGGAATACCTCACTAAATTCACTCAACTATCCCGTTATGCCCCACGGTACATAGAGACTGACGAGCAGAAACAAGATTGTTTCGTGGAAGGGCTTACCGCAGAAATGCAGTGTGCAATGTCCTCAAATGAGTATGAAAGCTTTCAAAAGATGGTGGACAGAGCGTTTGTGGTGGAAAGGAAGCTAAAGGCCCTGGAAAATGAGAATAAGAGGAAGGCTGGGTGGTCACATCAAGCCTCAGGGAGCAACACCCGCCCACGTATGATGCAGCAACCTACGGGGCAGACGAGCCGTGCTGCGGTACCCTATTCAGCACCAAGAGGGTACAACCCAAACTACAGGCCTCCCGCAGCACCAGCACAGCCGCAACGTCAGTTCGTACAGCAGCCTCGCCCCGCATATCCACCTCGACCAGCAGTGCAAGGACCCCCAAACCAACCCCAAGACAACAAGGGCCAAGCATCTAAGATTGGGGTGCAATGTTTCAGCTGTGGTGAAGTAGGGCACTACGCCCATAAGTGTCCAAAGAAGAAGCCCACGCAGCCACAGCAGCAGAACGTAATGAGAGGACGGGTGAACCACGTCACTATGGAGGAAGCACAAGAGGCACCCGACGTGCTAGTTGGTAATTTTCCTGCCAATTTACACCTTGCAACTCTGCTGTTTGATTCTGGTGCTACCCATTCGTTCATTGCTCAAGGGTTTGTTAAGAAGCATGACCTAGCAACCACACAAATGGACCATATGCTAGCGGTAAACTCTCCAGGTGGAGAAATAAGGACAAGACAAGTGTGTCCCAAAGTGAACCTAGACATTAATGGGGTAGTATTTACCGCTAACCTCATAGTGATCGATTCACAAGGGATAGATATTATTTTGGGTATGGATTGGTTGACCAAACATAAAGGAATCATCCATTGTTCGACCAGAACGGTGGAACTAACTCACCCTAGTGGCACAAGAGTAAAGTTCATAACGATACACGAGCCTAGGAGGGACATTAAATTAAATCAAGTGGAGGTGAAAGTTGAGGAAATCAGGACTATCAGGGAATATCCAGATGTTTTTCCGGAGGAGTTGCCAGGTATGCCTCCCGACCGTGACGTGGAATTCGTGATTGAGCTAGTACCGGGAACAGCCCCGATATACAAGAGACCTTATCGAATGGACTCCAAGCAGCTAGAAGAGCTCAAGGATCATTTTAGAGAATTGACGGAAAAGGGGTATGTTCGCCCTAGTTCCTCACCATGGGGAGCTCCGGTGATATTTGTGCCTGAGAAAGATGGAACTCAAAGGTTATGCGTGGATTACTGTGCCTTGAATGAGGTGACCATCAAGAACAAGTACCCATTACCCCGCATTGAAGACTTGTTTGATCAGTTGAGGGGAGCTTGCGTGTTCTCGAAAATTGATCTCAGGTCGGGATACCACCAACTCAAGATAAGGCAATCTGATATTCCCAAGACAGCTTTCGTATCTCGGTACGGTCTGTATGAATACACTGTCATGCCTTTCGGGCTAACCAATGCCCCGGCATATTTCATGTACCTCATGAACAAGGTATTCATGGAATATCTGGAAAAATTTGTGGTGGTTTTCATAGATGATATTCTCGTCTTCTCCAAAGATGAAGAAGAACATGAGAAACATCTAAGGTTGGTGTTAGAGAGGCTGAGAGAATACCAACTATATGCCAAGTTGAGCAAGTGTGAGTTTTGGCTGAAGAGAGTTCCCTTTTTAGGACATATAATCTCGGAGGGAGGAATCTCCGTAGATCCTGCCAAAATCGAAGATATCCAGAAGTGGAAAACCCCTGAAAATGTCGGGGAAGTTCGAAGCTTTTTGGGATTGGCTGGATACTATCGACGGTTTATTGAGGGATTCTCCAAGATCTTGAGACCTCTCACCAAACTGTTGGAGAAGGGGATCACATTCACCTGGACGCCCCAGTGCGATACGAGCTTTCAGGAGTTAAAGAAGAGATTGACAACAGCCCCAGTGTTGGTTATGCCAGATATGCAGAAGAATTTCACAGTGTACTGCGATGCCTCTGGTAATGGGTTGGGATGTGTTCTCATGCAAGAAGGACATGTCGTGGCATATGCATCCCGGCAGCTTCGGAAGCACGAGAAGAACTATCCTACACATGACCTAGAACTAGCTGCAGTGGTACACGCGTTGAAAATTTGGCGGCACTATTTGATGGGGAAGAGGACAGAGATATATACGGATCATAAGAGTTTGAAGTACATATTCACACAGCCAGATCTCAACCTCAGACAAAGGAGATGGTTAGAGCTAATCAATGACTTTGATGTGGGCATCAACTATCATCCCGGGAAAGCAAACGTCGTGGCCGATGCTTTGAGTCTGAAAGTGTAGGTCAATAAGTTGAGCTTGAAGGACATGCCTGCAGAATTGAAGGACGAGGTTATAAGGCTCAATCTATGTCTAGTAAATAGTGGTGAAGCCATCGCCATGGAAGTGGACTCCACACTCGAGCAAGACATACGCGAGGGTCAAAAGAATGATGAGAGGATACAAGAGATCAGACAGCTCATCAAGGAAAATAAAGCTCCTGGTTTTAGAGAGGATGAACAAGGAACGGTGTGGCACGGGAAAAGGATCTGCGTGCCAGAAGTAAAGGAGATCCGTGAATTAATTTTGAAGGAGGCTCACGATTCTGACAATTCCATAAATCCTGGGAGTACGAAGATGTACCAGGACCTCAAGAGCAGGTATTGGTGGTATGGCATGAAGCGAGATGTCGCGGAACATGTTGCCCTATGTGACACATGTCAGTTGGTGAAAGCAGAACATCAACGACCCGCGGGATTGCTGCAACCACTCAAAGTGCCTGAATGGAAGTGGGAAGAAATCAGCATGGATTTTATTGTGGGATTGCCTAGGACCCAATCCGGGTATGATTCAATATGGGTCATTATTGATAGGCTAACCAAGGTAGCTCATTTCATCCCTGTGAAAGAAGGCTACAGCGGATCCAAATTGGCAGAATTGTACATGTCAAGGATTGTGTGTTACCATGGAGTACCAAAGAAGATAGTGTCGGACCGAGGGACACAGTTCACCTCGAGGTTTTGGCAGAAGTTGCATGAAACCATGGGAACCCATCTGAACTTCAGCTCTGCCTATCATCCCCAAACTGACGGGCAGACGGAGAGAACCAATCAGATCCTTGAAGATATGTTAAGGGCATGTGCACTCAAAAACAATAGGAGTTGGGACAAGAACTTACCGTATGCGGAGTTTTCCTATAACAACAGTTATCAAGCTAGTATGAAGATGTCACCGTTTGAAGCTTTGTATGGAAGGAAGTGCAGAACTCCCCTATTTTGGAACCAAACAGGAGAAAGTAAAGTGTTTGGTCCAGAAGTGCTACAAGAAGCCGAGGCAAAGGTGAGGGAGATTCGCAACAACTTGAGGATAGCACAAACACGCCAGAAGAGTTATGCTGATGTACGAAGAAGAGAGCTCGTTTTCAACGTGGGAGACTATGTTTATCTCAAGGTGTCCCCTATCAGAGGACTTCGTCGGTTCAAGGTGAAAGGGAAGTTGTCACCTCGATACATCGGACCCTTTCAAGTTTTTGAAAAAAAAAGGCGAAGTGGCGTACCAACTAGAGTTACCGGTTCATCTATCGGACGTGCACGATGTATTCCATGTGTCACAACTCAAGAAATGCCTGAGGACGCCTGAAGAGGTGTTACCCATGAATGAAGTGGATGTAGCTGAAGATTTGTCTTATACCGAGCAACCCTACAAGATTTTGGAGACAATGGAACGCCTCACCAGAAATAAAAGAATCCGTATGTGCAAGATGCAGTGGAAGCATCACTCAGAAGAGGAAGCCACCTGGGAACGGGAAGATGAGCTTAAGGCACAATTTCCGGAATTGTTTTCTTAGAAACACCAATCTCGAGGACGAGATTTCTTTTAAGGGGGGTAGAGCTGTAACACCCCAAATTTTGATTTAAAACTCTAAAACCATGTTTAGAGGGGAATTTAAAAATTTTTGGACGTGTTGCATGTTTTGCAAAAATTCAAATTCAAACTGGAATTCAAATTATACTCAAAACAGAAAAGAAATGGAAAAAGAAAAAGAGAAAACGGGAAAAAACTGGCCAGTGGGCCGAAACCCGCCAGCCGGCCCAGCTACTCCCGCACCAGCCCGCCCCCGTGCGCGCCGCGCTGCCCCTCACCGACGGGTGGGACCCACCTGTCATCCCTAACCACGAGCCCCCGCGACCCCGGACTTTTCTCCCGAGCGCGCGAAATCGCAACCGACCGGGAAAGCCCGTCCCGCAGCCGAATTCTGGTCCCAGAGGACTCCAACTCGATCACAACAGACCCACCGCCCTCCCCCGGCTATAAAAACCCCCGATCCGATCAGTTTTTCTCACGCGATCGCCGATTTTCACTCCGGTGAGCACCGAGACTTCGCCGGTGAATTCTGGCCGATCTAAGCTCGGAAACTCTGATCTAACTCGCTGGTCTTGATCCACCGCCTCCGGGGAACTTTGCAGGTGCAGAAAACCCGAAGACTTACGGTGTAAATCCAGCGCCGACGAGCTTCGCCGTGGTTTTGCCTCGGACCTCGCCGCCGATCACTTTCCAGGACCCCCGAGCTCGAGAAAACCCCCGAGGTGAGATCCCTGACCTCCCCTCTACCGATCTATGCCATGAGATCACAGTTTTAGGCAGAATTCTCGAGGATCCGAAACCTTCCGGCGAGATCGCCGCTTCCCGCCGCCGTGCGCCGCCGGCAGCGCCGCTCGCGTTCGATCAGAGCGACATGGCCGCTTGTGCGCCGTTTATTTTAAATCGCACGGTAGACTTTAAAACCCCGCGTACCGGTTCGATGTTATAATCTCAGCCGTCGGTTTAAAATCGGACGGTCCACGTCAACCCCGCATTATAAAGACTGGAATTCTTACGTGCTACCCCCTGGGGTTCTCTGGAATTGAGAGCTAGCCCCGGAAACTTCAGATCTAGCCCCTGGAACTCCAGAAAATCATGTAAATTCATTTAAAAATCAGTTTTAGCCCCTGGACTTAATAGAAATTAGGAAAAACACCTCTGATAAGTGTAGCTAGACCCCTGGAAATTATGAAAATAATATTATAGACCCTGTAATGGGGTGAATTCATTATTTTAGCCCTGTTTAGTATTTAATTTAGAAAATTGAATATGTAACTAGTGTTTAAAAATTAAAAAGTGGGACAAACATAATTGTCAAAATTAATTAAAAACTTTCTCAGTACTTAGAAAACCTTGGAGTGAGATAAAACTATATTTTGGGCTGAAATAAATCTGTTTCATTTATTATTCACATTTAATAGTATAGGGGCACATTTTCAAGTAAAGAATAGCTATAGAAAAATAGGGAGAATAATTATGAAATAGTTTACATCAGAGGCCAAGGTCAAAATATGTTATTAAATTATTTAGGACCAGAACCTATACTGTTTAGATGATGTGTATTACTAATTTCATAATAAAATACACAATTATGCATAGGAATATAAATCTGAAAATATAGCAACTAGTAAATGATAAATGGAGTTTTTAAAATCCAAAGAGTTCAGTTTAGGGTTGATAGAAATTATGAAGGCACATATGGAGAAGAAAAATACTTTTCATACATACTTGGTAGTTTAATATAAGGAATTTATTTAAAACTGAAACACACATATATACATATATATATATATATAGTATGTGAGTATAAATGTGAACACCAAAGTAGGAATCATACACATATAAATAAAAGTGTATGCAGGCCACAAATCAACACACATAGAGTATCCACAACACATATAATGGTAAAGAACTTTCATAAATGTGAATGTGTGGTTTGTATGAAGTAGAAGTGTGAACTATGTCTTATGATTGTTGTTTTTCTTTTGCTATGTGTGATGGTATGAAGTAGAACCTGTTCAAGAGCAAGCTATCACTTTCCAAGATCAGGACTACCCATTTCAAGAGCAGCAAGAAGGAGGCAAGTGCCCTTGACCACTTTGATCCTATGCTAGAATTGTGTAGATAGTATTATTTGCATTGTCAAATGAAATATGAAACCCATGCTAGGAAGTTTCCCTAGAATTGCATTACCTTGTTTCCTTGTAGCTTGGGTTGGGATTTATTTTGTCATGTCATTTATTTACATGCATATGCTTAGCCATGCTTAGAATGAGATATTTGGGATATGGGATCATCAGTTTATCATACCATACCCTTGAATGAGCTATTGTGAGTTATGTAGAGGTAGGGATCAAGGCAAGTTGGATGTTTTGGTTGTGTGCTGGGTGCACGAGACTTGGGTTTGTGTTTAGTACTTGCCTGGATCCTAAGGACCGGTTCATGGAGCATGTAACCCGGCTTTACAGTGCCAACCACATGCTGAGATGGGGCAGCTTGGGCAATTAATTAGGTGTATCCCCGGCGTAGTATGGGTGTGTTGGATGGTGCGGGAAATAGGTGTCAGCTGGACTACCATATGAACCGCAAGGATCAAGAGGGGGCCACTGCAGCGGGGTTGGAGCCTCTTGTATGCTGTTAGGGGTGAAACCTCAGTGGGCCCACGCTCGTCGGGAATCCCTTTGTAAAGGCTTCGTAGTGATCTCCTGGCTGCACACCTGGGAAGTGTGAATGTGGATCGTAGCCACTGGCATAATGGAGGTTCTTTTAGTCCACCCGGCAACGGGGGATGAAATCACTACATGTGGGTACAGTGGTACAAACTCTGCAGAGTCAAAACTGTCTTGACAGCCGTGCTCACGGTTAAGAGCGGCCTGGACTTATTCATGATTAGAGAATTGATAGTTTTGGAAGTTAAGCGGGAAGCTTAACATTGGAAATGATGTTATGGTTATTGGATTATGATGATGGGATGGGAGATTGGGACCATTTCACTTGTGTAGTAATGTAGGTGCTTAATAAGCTAAGGTGATAGGTATTAATTGCGTAGTGCTTTAACTATGAGTTCAACCTCTCCTTGTTCTAGCCATGCATGATATAAATTTTCCCACACTTGCTGAGTACCATTGGTACTCAACCTTGCATATTTGTTGGTTTATATTGCTGCTCAGGTCAAGATAATGAGGTGGTGTATAATGACCAAGATTTTGGACCCGAGGAAGGTTTTTAGGTTCATGAAGACCCTCGGGCAACGCCTGTGATGGAGCCCTAAAGAATAATATTCCGCTGCTAGTTTATTTACTTGTGATGAAGCATTAGTGTCCATTGAGACATTTGCGATGTAAGACTTATTTATATTCGACACCTGGTTTGTAATAAATGATGCTTCACTATTTGTCATCACATGTATGAGAAAATGATCCTGGCAAACATGTGATATTCACTTGGTTGTTTCTTCGGAAAAACCGGGTGTGACAACCGTGAATGAGTATCTCAACAAGTTCACACAACTGTCCCGGTATGTTCCTGAAGATGTCAACTCAGACCAGAGGAAGCAATATCTGTTCATGAGAGGGTTGAACAATGAGACCCAGGTTCAGCTCCTCAACAATGACTACGCAAGATTTCAGAAGCTAGTTGACAAGGCTATAGTGGTTGAAAGCAAGATCCGGGAGATCGAGAGAGAGTGCAAGAGGGAGATGTCATACCAGCCCTAACGGAGCAACGTACGACCTCGGTACATGCCCCCAGCTGCACCGCAGTATGGATCGACCACTCCTGCATACCGCCCTAGTCAGCCACCACAGCAACGACCCGTTGCACCAGCACCTCGTGTGCCCACGCCTCCTGTGCCCTGACCTAACATGGGCGCTTCTGTTCAAAACCCCCGCCCCAACGTGCCTGCTGCAGTAGGCAACAGGGCATGCTTTACATGCGGGGAAACAGGACACTTCGCGAACCAGTGCCCGAGGAGAGGCCCTGGACAGCAAGGCAACGTGCCCAAACAGAACCCGCGACCGCACAGAGGGGACAATGAGGGAAACCATGGACAGCAGAACTATGCTCGCGGCAATGTGAACCATGTCTCTGCCGAGGAAGCACAACAGGCTGAGGACGTCGTAATTGGTATGTTCCTTGCCAACTCCAACCCAGCCACCATCTTATTTAATTCTGGAGCATCACATTCCTTCATATTATCCAAGTATGTTGCCAAGCATAATCTACCCATATCACACCTAAAATGTGCTATGTTAGTTAATTCTCCCGGTGGAGAGATGAGGACTAATATAGTATGTCCGAAAGTAAGCCTTAAAATAAGGGGGGTATACTTCCTTGTTAACCTTATTGTCTTGGATTCCCAATGGATTGACATAATACTCGGGATGGATTGGTTAAGCAAGAACAATGGGGTAATCCAATGTGCTGAAAGAAGCGTGCAGTTGACAAATGAGCACGGTATTCGTGTCGAGTTTGAGTCAGCCCAACAAACAACGGAAAAGGCAATCTTGAACCACGTCAAAGGAGCAACATTGGACAGCATTCCAGTGGTTCAAGAATTCTCGGACGTGTTTCCAGAAGAGCTTCCAGGTATGCCCCCTGATCGGGGCATTGAGTTTGCCATTGATTTGGTACCCGGAACTGCACCCATAGCAAAGAGACCCTATAGGATGCCCGTCAATGAACTAGTAGAACTCAAGAAGCAAATCCAAGAGCAGTTGAAGAAGGGTTTTATACGTCCAAGCTCGTCACCATGGGGATCTCCTGTGCTCTTCGTAGACAAGAAGGATGGGACCCAAAGGATGTGGGTGGACTATAGGTCTCTCAACGAGGTGACAATCAAGAACAAATACCCTCTGCCCCGTATAGAGGACCTATTCAACCAAATGAAAGGAGCTCGAGTGTTCTCCATGATTGATCTTCGGTCGGGATATTTCCAGCTGAAGATTAAGCCCTCCGATATACCCAAGACTGCCTTTCGAACATAGTATGGTTCATATGAATATACCGTCATGTCTTTTGGGTTAACAAATGCACCCGCATACTTCATGTACCTTATGAACAAGGTCTTCATGGAATACTTGGATATGTTCGTCATGGTTTTCATCGATGACATTATGGTGTATTCAAAAAGTGAGGAGGAGCATGAAGAACATTTGAAATTGACCTTGCAGAAAATGCGTGAGCATCAATTGTATGCCAAGCTTAACAAGTGTCAATTTTGCCTAAAGGAAATATCGTTTCTAGTCCACATTATCTCTGAAGAAGGGGTATCGGTTGATCCCAGAAAAGTGAGAGATGTTCTGAAGTGTGGCCAACCGCAAAACGTGAGGGATATTCGGAGTTTTCTTGGGATGGCTAGATACTACCGACGCTTCATTAAGGACTTCTCTAAGATAGCAAAGCCTATGACGGAGTTGCTAACGAAGGGGAAAACCTTTCGATGGACATCAGCATGCCAAGAAAGTTTTGAGGAGCTCAAGAAAAAGCTAACCACAGCGCCGGTTTTGGTATTGCTGGACATAAGCAAGAGCTTTGACATATATTGTGACGCATCCAGACAGGGGCTCGGATGTGTGCTTATGCAAGAAGGACAAGTGGTAGTGATGAACCCAACGGGTACGGTGGACGCCCTATCTTTCAATGAGAGATGTTGGTAATGAACGAATTTGGTGGAGGCCGACGTTGGCTGCCCGACTACCACAACCAGAATAGTGTGGCGCCTTGAGCGACAGTTACACCGTCTCCTGGTAACTACGATTTGGTTGGAGGTCGACGTTGTGCCACCCGACTACAACAACCACAAGGATGCTGCGCCTTAGCGATAGTTACAACGGCTCCTGTTGTTGCTGTACTTGCCGTGCCAAGAACAGCCTTGAACCTGCAAGCAATCGAAGAACAAGCAAGAACAAGATAACAAGCAAACACTCACGGGTGTGAAAAAGTTGGGGTTCTGATTCAAGTAATCGGAAGGTCTCGTCGACACTTGCGTTACAAGGAAGTAGCAATGGCTAAACTTACAGAAACAAAACCCGACCTGTCAAGGAGCTCTTGGACTACTTAAATAGGGGAGGGAAGAGGGAAATTCGTCCAGCAACAAAGGTAGGACGTGATCTCCTTTATTCCCTTCCTTTTTCTGTGATTGACTACCATTTAATAGGGAAAGAAAGAGGGAAACCCATCCAGCAGCAAGGCAGGATATGATTTCCTCTATTTCTTTCCTTATTATATCACATCTATCTTTAAATGGGGGAAGAAAGAGGGAATTTCGTCCAGCAGCAAAGTTGGACGAGATTTCCCTTATTCATTTCCTTATTTGTCTAAATCTCTCTTTATTACATGGCCCCAGCCTCAAGATTTCCCCTCGGGTGGAGCAGCCTTTATTGCATTAATCCCTCCATCACTCCTAGCTGGATCGATTCCCAAGCACCTAATAATAACAAGGTCATCACAAGGCTTTAATAGGTCCCCATTTGAAGGATAATTACTTTGAACAGCCAGGAATGAATTCACCTGATAACTAAGTTGACGTGCACGAGCGCGTGCTATTGGACCTTGATTAGCTGAGAGCGGTGAATGGGTTGGTGTTGTGGTTGTATCAACGGTAGCGATGTCCGCATCATCCTCCCCTTCTTGCAATTGAGTCGTCCTCAACTCAAATGTGTCTTCCTCGCCCATATATGGGTTCAAATCTGCAATATTAAAAGAGGAAGTAACCCCAAAATGTGCAGGCAACTCAATTTC
Organism: Neostapfia colusana; assembly: GCA_030760725.1. NCBI lineage: Eukaryota > Viridiplantae > Streptophyta > Magnoliopsida > Poales > Poaceae > Neostapfia > Neostapfia colusana. The sequence continues at coordinate 103,522,928 of JASWHV010000002.1, read as the reverse complement.
ATATGCATTATCATTAATTTTTCGAAGCACTTTGAAGGGTCCAGCAGCTCTAGGTTGTAATTTAGATTCTCTCAAATAAGGAAATCTATCCTTTCTCAAATGCACCCAAACCAAATCACCAGGTTCAAAAGTAACATGCTTCCTACCCTTGCTACCGGCTTGTTGATACTACGGTTCACTACTTCGGTCTGTCCATCAGTTTGAGGGTGACAAGTGGTAGAAAAGAGTAATTTTGTCCCCAACTTAGCCCATAAGGTTTTCCAAAAATGACTAAGAAATTTGGCATCTCTATCTGAAACAATAGTGTTTGGAACCCCATGCAAACGAACAACTTCTCGAAAGAACAAATCAGCAATATGGGTAGCATCATCAGTTTTGTGGCATGGTATGAAATGTGCCATTTTAGAAAATCTGTCGACAACAACAAAAATACTATCCCTCGCCTTCTTTGTTCTAGGCAATCCTAAAACAAAATCCATAGAAACATCCTCCCATGGAGCACTAGGAACAGGAAGAGGCATGTATAAACCATGTGGATTAAGACGGGACTTAGCTTTTTGACAGGTGGTGCAACGAGCAACAAACCGTTCCACATCTCTCCTCATCTTTGGCCAAAAGAAATGGCTTGCTAAGATGTCTTCCGTCTTCTTGACACCAAAGTGTCCCATCAATCCTCCACCATGTGCTTCCTGCAATAGTAAGATACGCACAGAACCAGCTGGAATGCACAATTTGTTAGTTCGAAACACAAAACCATTAGTGAGAACAAACTTGTTCCATGTTTTTCCTTCTTTACATTGCAGCAGCACATCTTTGAAATCAGCATCAAAAGCATATTGTTCTTTAATTGTTTCCAAGGCAAAAATCTTAAAATCAAGTTGGGACAACATATTGTAACTGCAAGATAAGGCATCCGCAATGACATTATCTTTTCCTTTCTTGTGTTTGATGACATAAGGAAAGGACTCAATGAATTCTACCCACTTGGCATGCCTATGGTTCAGATTAGTTTGGTTCTTAATGTGCTTCAAAGATTCATGATCAGAATATATAACAAATTCTTTAGGCCATAAATAATGTTGCCATGTTTCCAAAGTTCGTACTAGTGCATATAATTCTTTATCATAAGTGAAATAGTTCAGACTAGGCCCATTCAGTTTCTCGCTAAAATAAGCAATAGGTTTCCCCTCTTGCAACAAGACACCTCCCAATCCAATACCTCTAGCATCACATTCCAATTCAAAAGTCTTACTGAAATCTGGTAATTGGAGAAGGGGTGTATGACTTAACCTATTCTTCAAAGTTGCAAATGCAGCCTCTTGTGCCTTGCCCCATGTGAATGGGGCACCCTTCTTTGTAAGCTCATGCAGTGGACCTGCTATGGTGCTGAAGTCTTTCACAAAACGACGATAGAATCCAGCAAGTCCGAGAAAGCTTCGTACTTGTGTGACCGTGGTAGGAGTCGGCCAGCTGGGTATCGCCTCCACCTTGGCTTGATCAACTTAAATTCCCTGTGGTGTCACAACATAGCCAAGAAAAGAAACTCGATCCGTGCAAAAGGTGCACTTGTCAATGTTACCAAATAAGCGTGCATCACGTAAAGCATTGAAAACAGCACGGAGATGATCAAGATGAACTTCGAGAGATGCGCTATAGATCATGATGTCATCGAAATATACTACCACAAATATTCCAATGAAAGCACGTAAAACCTCATTCATTAATCTCATGAAAGTGCTAGGTGCATTCGTGAGACCAAAAGGCATGACTAACCACTCATACAAACCAAACTTTGTTTTAAATGCTGTTTTCCATTCATCACCTAGCTTCATGCGAATTTGATGGTATCCACTACGCAAATCAATTTTAGAGAAAATCATCGAGCCACTAAGTTCATCAAGCATATCATCTAACCTAGAAATAGGGTGACGATATCTAATGGTAATGTTATTAATTGTTCGACAATCTACACACATGTGCCATGATCCATCTTTCTTTGGGACCAAAAGGACAGGAACGGAGCAAGGACTAAGGGACTCACGCACATAACCTTTGTCGAGTAATTCCTGTACTTGCCGCTGAATCTCCTTAGTCTCCTCCGGATTGGTCCTGTATGGTGCTCGGTTGGACAAAGAAGCCCCAGGGATGAGGTCAATCTGATGCTTAATCCCTCTCAATGGTGGCAGCTCGGCTGGTACCTCTTGTGGAAACACATCAGCGTATTCCTGCAAAAGCTTAGTGATAGAAGGAGGCAAAGCACATGGTGTGTCGTGAAGTGAGAACAAAGCTTCTTTGCAAACAAACACATAGCAGATTGCAGTATCACTTTTTAATTCAAACAAATCAGATTTGGAAGCAAAAAGACAAGCGCTCTTTAATTTTATTTCATTCTTCTTCATATGAGCAGATTTGGAAATGTCAGTCTTAGGCTGTACCGATTTCTTCACGACATCTGAATTTTCATTTTCAGCAGATTTCTTATTTTTATCTTTGCGAGCTCTAGCAATGTCATCCTTCAAAATAGCATCAGGGGACATCGGGTGCAAAACAAGTTTCTTCTCATGATGCATGAAAGAGTATTGATTTGATTTACCATGATGTAATGTATCTTTATCAAATTGCCAAGGTCGACCAAATAGCATAGAACAAGCTTGCATAGGTACCACATCACAATCAATGTAATCATGGTAGGAACCAATTGCAAATTCGACACAAACCAGACGTGTTACCTTAAGCTTACCACTGTCGTTGAACCATTGGATGTAGTAGGGATGTGGATGTGGAAGTGTTGTCATCCCAAGCTTTTCTACCATGGTAGCACTTGCTAAATTGTTGCAGCTTCCTCCATCAATAATAATGTGACACAATCGTTCCAAAACTACACACTTAGTTTGGAATAGATTGTGTCGCTGGTTCTGTTCAGCTTTGATCATTTGGGCACTCAAGACACGCCTCACAACAAGACTCTCATAGTGGGCAGCATGATCAGCCCCAATGTGCTCTTCATCATCATTCTTCTTTCCTGCTTCTTGTGCAGCAAGCATGGCATATGTTTCATTATCTAAATCACTAGCGGATGAGTACTCACCATTTTCTTGTACAACCAGCACATGCTTGCTTGGGCAGTCCCTTCGTAGGTGCCCAAAACCCTTGCACTGGAGGCATTGAATGTCTTTTGTTCTCCCAGTAGAAGCAATGGAAGAAGAAGTGTTGGCTTCAACTTGGGTGGATCCTTTTGTTGTCTCGATTGCACGCGAAGGTGTTGATTTTGATGTAGTCCTGGGCAACCCATTGGAAGCATCGTCTGGAGAATCATGCTTAGTACCAGCAGCACTTGAGCGGAACTGCCATGAGGTAGTTCGACCTGCAGAAATGTTAGTTCTTGTACGTCGTCCCTGCACTTCTCTTTCAGCCTTACAAGCAAGATGGAATAATCGAGTGACGTTAGTGTATTCCTTATAAGCCAATATGTCCTGAATTTCTCTTGTTAAACCACCCATAAACCTAGCCATTGCAGCCTCTTCATTTTCAACTAGGCCACAACGCATCATGCCTATTTGAAGTTCTTGATAGTATTCCTCAACAGATTTGTTGCCTTGCCTAAGTTGTTGTAACTTATGCAACAGGTCACGAGCATGATAGGAAGGAACAAAACGACGACGCATGATTCGTTTCAAAGCATTCCAAGTTTGTGGTACGGTAGCTGGATTTTTAGTTTGATATTCATGCCACCAAACAGAAGCAAAGTCAGTGAATTCACAAGTGGCAGCTCCAACCTTTTTATCATCAGGGAAATCATGGCATGCAAATTTTTGATCTACTGATAATTCCCAAGACAGATATGCATCCGGATCATATTTACCATCAAAAGGTGGTATGGAGAATTTAATGCTGCGTAGGGAATCGTCATTGTCACGTACCTCGTGTCGTTGAGCTTGACCACCCATACCACGATGGTCGCGACGTGGCTGCCGTCGATACCTGAAAGGTCCATCATCAAGCTCGGTATCCACCGAATACTCCGCCTCGTCATATCTTGCAGCACTGCCAACGGAGTCGTGGCTGTCATCAATACGTCTTTGCCTCTCTTCGCGTCCAACCTGTTCCATCCTCTCCAATCGCTCAATGATTGCTGCAAGAGAAGTGTTAATAGCCCCAGCAGTGCTTTCTAATGTGGTCAGTTTGGTGTTGGTGCAAATCTGCGTCGACTCTAATTGACCAATGCGTTCATTGGTGACTTGAATATCCTCATTGAGAGCATCTGTGTGTAGCTTTACTTGGCGTTCGAAATGCTGAATGATGCCCCTCGTACGTGGTGAATGTGGATATGTCTCATTCGCATCAGTTGACATGGTTAGTAAAGAATGGAAATACAACAGCAAGCAGATTAATCCTAACAGTTGCTAAGAGATGGTAGGACAGCACAATTCCTCACTAGCAAGAAATCAAGGTCTTACAAGTTCTTACCATGCGATGCAGGAGGCGCCGGCAATCAGCAAGAACAACAACAAACGGTGGCTGCCAGCACAATCTTATGGTGTCGTAGACAATTTTGTGGAGCTGTAGGTGGCTGCTAGACACAATTTGTGCAAAGGAACAGCTAGTACCACATTAGTCACAACAAGTTGAATTAACGTTCCACGATGGTATTGTGCTGGTCCTAGCTCAAACCTTACTAGAGACGTGAGCCGTAACTCCACGTGACATTGGATTACTATGGTAGGGAAGTTCGAACAGCCCGATCCGTTGTGTTTCAACAACGTTGAAAACAGCAAGTTGAACTTCGAAACATGAAACAAATGTTACACAAATTGTCTCTCTTTTTTTTGTACTTAGAAACTTTTTTTTTGTGATTGTAATCAGTGCGGCTTTTCTTTTGCACTTGCCTTTTTTCTCAACTTTGGGTAGATAATGGAAATGGACTGAGAACAAAGTGGCACGAACTCAAAACTCTAGCGGTGAAAAACTTAGGACCAGCAACTTGACACAAAAAGGCAACCGTGAATTCAACAAGTCGAGAGCTAAGTAGCCAAGCAAAAGGCTCAAAGTGTTTTTAGGATTTTTTTAGAGCGAACTTTTGTAGGCAAAAGTGGACTGTAGGTAAATGAAGAACAAGGAGAAGGAAATCTCTCACCGAGCAACCTGAAATCTGATATCACTTGATGAACCCAACGGGTACGGTGGACGCCCTATCTTTCGATGAGAGATGTTGGTAATAAACAAATTTGGTGGAGGCCGACGTTGGCTGCCCGACTACCACAACCAGAATGGTGTGGCGCCTTGAGCGACAGTTACACCGTCTCCTGGTAACTACGATTTGGGTGGAGGTCGACGTTGTGCTACCCGACTACAACAACCACAAGGATGCTGCGCCTTAGTGATAGTTACACCGGCTCCTGTTGTTGCTGTACTTGCCGTGCCAAGAACAGCCTTGAACCTGCAAGCAATCGAAGAACAAGCAAGAACAAGTTAACAAGCAAACACTCACAGGTGTGAAAAAGTTGGGGTTCTGATTCAAGTAATCGGAAGGTCTCATCGACACTTGCGTTACAAGGAAGTAGCAATGGCTAAACTTACAGAAAACAAAACCCGCCCTGTCAAGGAGCTCTTGGACTATTTAAATAGGGGAGGGAAGAGGGAAATTCGTCCAGCAACAAAGGTAGGACGTGATCTCCCTTATTCCATTCCTTTTTCAGTGATAGACTACCATTTAATAGGGAAAGAAAGAGGGAAACCCATCCAGCAGCAAGGCTGGATATGATTTCCTCTATTTCTTTTCTTATTATAGCACATCTATCTTTAAATGGGGGAAGAAAGAGGGAATTTCGTCCAGCAGCAAAGTTGGACGAGATTTCCCTTATTCCTTTCCTTATTTGTCTAAATCTCTCTTTATTACATGGCCGCAGCCTCAAGATTTCCCCTCGGGTGGAGCAGCCTTTATTGCATTAATCCCTCCATCACTCCTAGCTGGATCAATTCCCAAGCACCTAATAATAACAAGGTCATCACAAGGCTTTAATAGGTCCCCATTTGAAGGATAATTACTTTGAACAGCCAGGAATGAATTCACCTGATAATTAAGTTGACGTGCATGAGCGCGTGTCATTGGACCTTGATTAGCTGAGAGTGGTGAATGGGCTGGTGTTGTGGTTGTATCAACGGTAGCGATGTCCGCATCAGGTAGCCTATGCCTCATGAATATTAAATAAGCATGAGCTTAATTATCTTACACGTGACTTGGAGCTAGCAGCAGTAGTGCACGCATTGAAGATTTGGAGACATTATATCCTTGATCATCGATGTGAGATCTATACGGATCATAAAAGCCTCAAGTACATATTTACCCAAACGGACTTGAATTTGAGGCAACATCGATGGTTGGAACTCATCAAGGATTACGATGTTGGAATCAACTACCACCCTGGGAAGGCCAATGTAGTAGCTGATGCATTGAGCCGGAAGGGAGCATGTCACCGACTCACGGTTCGGGAGCTACCACCCGAACTACGTAAGGAGTTCGAACGGTTACACCTCGGATTCTTGAACAACATGGAAATGGTGGAGATTCACAATTCATTGGAGCAAGAGATAAGAGATGGCCAAACAACGGATGAGGAAATCAAAGAGATCAAGGAAAGGATACAACAAGGGATAGAGAAGGATTTCAAAGAAGATGAGAAGGGTACGCTTTGGCTAGGAAAACGTATTTGTGTGCCTAACGTGAAGCACCTACGCGACATGATATTAAAGGAGGCACATGATTCACCCTATTCCATACACCCCGGAAGTACCAAAATGTACAAGGACTTGAAGACTTGTTATTGGTGGGATGGTATGAAAAGGGACATAGCCAAATACGTTGCCCTATGCGACACATGCCAACGGGTGAAGGCCGAACATCAAAGACACGCTGGATTGTTGCAACCTTTGGAGGTACCCAAGTGGAAGTGGGAGGACATCCGTATGGATTTCATCATTGGATTGCCACGTACTCAGTCGGGTTATGACTCCATCTGGGTTATCATGGACCGATTGACGAAAACCGTCCATTTTCTCCCTGTAAGGGCCAAGTACAACATTGCACAATTAGCTGAGTTGTACATGGAGCAGATCGTGTGCCGTCATGGAGTCCCGAGGAGGATAGTCTCAGATCGAGGTTCTCAGTTTACCTCTAGATTCTGGAAGAAGCTGCAAAAAGCTATGGGTACACGACTGGATTTTAGCTCCGCTTACCACCCACAAACCGATGGGCAAACCGAAAGGACAAACCAAATTTTGGAGGACATGTTGAGAGCTTGCGGCTTGAAACGTGGGCGTAGTTGGGATAGGAGTTTACCGTACACCGAATTCTCCTATAACAACAGCTATCAAGCTAGCTTGAAGATGTTGCCTTTCGAAGCATTATATGGTAGGCGGTGTAGAACACCGCTGTTTTGGAATGAAACCGGAGAAAACCAGGTGTTTGGACCCGAAGTGCTACAAGAAGCTGAAAAGCAAGTCCAAACGATACGGGAGAACTTAAAGGCTGCTCAGTCACGATAAAAAGGCTATGCGGACAATAGGCGGAGAAAGTTGACCTTTGAAGTAGGAGACTTCGTATACCTTAAGGTATCGCCTATCTGTGGCCAACGACGTTTCAACGTCAAAAGCAAGCTAGCACCTCGCTACATCGGACCATTTGAGATTTTGGACAAGCGAGGAGAAGTAGCCTATCAACTAGAGCTCCCAACATATCTCTCAGACGTACATGACGTGTTTCATGTATCCCAGCTCAAGAAGTGCTTGAGAGTACCAGAGGAGCAAATACCAATGGAAGAGCTTGAACTTCAAGAGGACCTGACTTATGCGGACCACCCTGTCCGAATTTTGGACGTAAAGGAAAGGGTCACAAGGAACAAAGTGATCCGATGGTGCAAGGTACAATGGAGCCATCACACCGAAGCTGAAGCCACATTGGAGTGTGAAGAAGACATCAAGGCAGAATTCTCTCATCTGTTCTCTACTAACGAATCTCGAGGGCGAGATTCAATTTAAGGGGGGTAGATTTTTGACACCCTCATTTCTGGTTTCTGCATGTATTCATGTTTCATGTAGAGAAAACATTTTAAAGGAAGTAGGAACAGAGAAAGAATTAAAAAGATAGCCAAAAAGAGTTGAACCCAGTTCACAGAGAGCGCCGAAGATAACTCCCGCGGCCCGCTGGCCACGTGGCGTGTTCGGAGCTCATCTCCGCAAATGGGGAGGGGTCCGCCGCTAAACTGGCTATGTGGCAGGCTCGGGGCTCATCTCCGCTAAGGGGGAAAGGTCCGACCCTGTGGGACACATGTTGCCCCCGGAGCTAGCCTCTACGGAAGAAGCAAAGACAGTCCTGCAGGACACATGTCACCTTCGAAGCTGGTCTCCACGGAAATCAGAGGACCAGTCGCGTGGGATACGTGTCAATCTCGGAGATCACCCCCGATAAGTCCGGTTCTATTGGACACGTGTCGCCACCGGAGCTCATCTCCTGGAGGTCCGACACTGTTGGACACGTGTCTACCTCGGAGCTCGTCTCTGAGGAAAAAGGAAAGTCCGGCGCTACTTGACGCGTGGCATTCACGGAGCTCACCTCCGATGAGAGGGAGGTCCGGAATGGATATGTGGCACACCCGGAGCCACCTCCGGAGAGAGGAAAGGTTCGGCACTGACACGTGGCGTGCGTGGAGCCACCTCCGAATAGAGAGAAGGTCCCGACCGCCAGAATATGTGGCGCACGCGGAGCTCACCTCCGAAGGAGAAGGGAGGTCTCGCTTGACACGCGGCACAACCGGAGCTCGTCTCTGTGGAGAAGGAGATACCAGGCCCCGGAGGACACGTGGAGCTTCCGGAGCTTATCACCGCGGAGGTAACGAGTTCTGGAATGGTTTTTAGATTCTTTACGCGTAGAAATATCGGTACGGAGAAGAAACCGACCTGAACTCCACAATGTTACCGCACCAAATCAACTAAAGATAAGTTGTCAAGATTCAACGACAATCTGAATAGGACTCTTATTCGGAATATAATCAGATTAAGACTCTTCTTCTCCCGATTATAAATAGAACCCAGAACCCTTGGCCGAAAACCACAAACTTCCTTTCAACTCTTGAGCCGACGACTTAGAGCCCTAGCCCCAACTCGCCGAGTAAGCCCATCGGCGGAGTTCAGTCGAGGAAGATCGCCGGAAGGGAGCCCAACGATCTGTCTTGCTAGGAGAAGAATGTAAGGTAGGTCTCCAATGCCACCTTACGACATCGTTGTGTTTTCTTTGCATCTGTTCTTTGATTCCTTTCGAACAGAAGCTTTCTCGTGGACAGATCACTTGTTTATCGGGTTGATCTAAAGACAAGGTCATCGCCACGTCCACATCTGATCCGAACACCTCTGTTCATCATAAAACCATGCAAGAACACGTACAAACCGACCTAATAAAATTAAACTGATTATAGGATAGCATGCATATGCATCATCGCATCTAGTTAAGGTTTGTGCATGATATTGATTGCTATGGATCTTGTATGTGCGTGATCCTGTATAGCAGGATAAGCTCAGGGAGCTGTCTACGACGAGCTGCAACAACAAGGTTTCGAGATCCAAGAGCAACCGGAACCGCAAGAACAAGGCAAGTGCCCCTTGACCATATTGATACTATGTTTTGGAAAAACTGTTTTGTTTTGCAAAAATGCGTGTGTGCTGAGTCAAACATGATGGGAAACCCTTTTATAGGAGTTTACTAGTTTTGGTTAAAACCACCCTTGTCGCCAGGGAAGTTTATGAGTCGGTTATGGTTTTACTTTTATGCTTCGCTGAGTCCATGGGATTGGGAAGCGAGATAGTTGTGTCCAGCTAACTGCACTCATAATGATAATGAGAAACTGATGTTGTGAATGAACATGGATCGGAGGGAGATCTAGGCAAGACTGGGTTTGTGATTGAGGTAGCATGCGATGGTGGTTTACTTGCCGTAGATCTAAGGACCGGTTCATGCGAGCACATGCTAGGATAACAATGCCACCAAAAGGCCAAGTATGGGTGCGGCTTAGCTGAGTAATTAGGTAAGTTGCTAGATTGTTATGGACCGTGGAAGGCGCGGGGAATGGGAGTCGAGTGAGGACTGCCCTGGGAACTGCATGGCACAAGAGGGGGCCCGTGGGTGGGAGAATTGGAGATTCTAGCCTGCCGGTGAAACCTTAGTGAGTCCATACATCTAGTAGCCCCTTTGTAAAGGCTATTTTGTGATCTCTTGGCCATACACCGATGGTTGTGTACTGGTATAATGGAGGTTCTGCAGTCGCCGACAGGTGACGAAATCACAAACTTGTGGGTAAAGAGGTGCAAACTCTGCAGAGTCTAAAACTATCATGATAGTCGAGCTTACGGTCACGAGCGCCTGGCCAACTTCCATGATTAGTTGGGATGGTTATTAGATATGGTTATTGGGATGGATATTGGTTTGGTTTTGGGACTGTTGAGTCCGGATGATAAGATGGGTTGTATGATTGTTGAGTCATGGCAACAAGGTTGGTCTCGGTGTGAGACGAAGTTGTGTATTCGCGAGATGGTAGCGAATACGAGATGGTATTCGTGAGATGGTAGCGAATACGAGGAGGTATTCGTGAGCGAGAATGAGGTTGATTGATGTCTAGTTGTGACATGGAAGGTAATGAACATAATGGAGGTATGATTGGTATTTTAATACATGTTGGGATTACATTCACTTAAATATGAGTCGCTGTTTTGTCATGTTTTTGATAAATAACTTTGCTTTCTTCAATAAGCCTTTTTATACCTACCTTGTTATGAGCTACATATCATATTTTCCCGCACTTGCTGAGTTTATCATTGTACTCAAACTTGCATTATTATTTCATCATCAGCAACAGGAGAAGATTACTATGAAGACCAAGTGGAGCATTAGGCGTGTGATCTGTTCTCAACCTTGCCTGTGGGGATGGAGTAGAGATGGATCCATCGCTGCCTAGAATTGCTTCCGCAGTAGTAGAATTACTTCCGCATTACAATAAAGACTTTCGCTGCAAAAAAATAAGACTTCCACTGTGAGCATGAGTCCAAGACTCATGAGACATTGTAATAAACTCTATTATTCGTGGTAATATATAATCTGAATTCAGTTTGTGGAACATATGTGTATGTGTGATGAACATCCTGGGCACACATATGCATTAGTTCTCGGTTCCGTGGTATTCCACAGAATTGAGGGCGTCACAGTTGGTAAAACTCAAGAACTCGGGCCTTGGGCAGTCGGATGGAACCTTGACGGAATACAGGTTCGGATGGTGCAACTTGATAGTTTTGCATGCGCGGATGGCAATCTGGGTCAAAGTCGGGAAAGTCAGTAAAACTCACTAACTCGGGTCCCGTGTGACCGGACGGGACCTTGATGGAATACACGTTCGGACGGTGCAACTTGATGGTTTTGCATGCTCAGATGGCCATCTGGGTTGATATTGGGAATGTAGGGAAACTCGGGAAAACTTACGAAATTGGGTCTCAGGTGGCCGGACGGGATCTTGACGCAATACACGTACGGATGGTGCAACTTGATGATTTTGCATGTGCGGATGGCCATCTAGGTCGAAATCGGGAATCTCGGGAAAACTCACAAACTCGGGTCACAGGCGGCCAGACAAGGCCTTGATAGAATACACGCCCGGACGATGCAACTTGATGTTTTTCGCATGTGCGGATGGCCATGTGGGTCTAATTCGGGAAAGTTAGTAAAACTCACGAACTCGGGTCCCGGGCAGCCGGACGGAACATTAACGGAATACACGTCCGGACGGTGCAACTTGATGGTCTTGCATGCGCGGATGGCCATCCAGGTCGAAATTTTGAAAGTCAAGAAAACTCATGAATTCGGGTCCTTGGACGCCGGACTGGACATTGATGGAATACACGTTCGGATGGTGCAACTAAATTGTTTTACATGCGCGATGGCCATCCAGGTCAAAATCGTGAAACTCGGTAAAACTTACGAACACAGGTCCCGTGCGACCGGACGGGACCATGACGGAATACACGTTCAGACGGTGCAGCTTGATGGATTTGGATGTTTGGATGGCCTTCTGTGTTGAAATCGGGAAAATAGAGAAACTCGGGAAAACTCACGAAATCGGGTCCCAGGTGGTCAGACGAGATCTTGACGGAATACACGTCAGGATGGTGCAACTTGATGGTTTTGCATGCGCAAATGGCCATCTCGGTCAAAATCAGAAAACTTAGGAAAACTCATAATCTCGGGTCCCGAGTGGCCAGACAAGACCTTGACGGAATACACGTCCAGACGATGCAACATGATGTTTTCGCATGCGCGGAGGGCCATGTGGGTCCAAATCGAGAAAAAGGTTGTAAAACTCATGAACTCGTGTCCCGGGCGTTCGGACAGGAACTTGATGGAATACACATGTGGATGGTGCAACTTGAAGGTTTTGCATGTGCGGATGGACATCTGGGTCAAAATCGAGAAAGTCAGTAAAACTTACGAACTTGGGTCTCGGACGGCTGGATGGGGCCTTGACGGACTACTTGTCCGTACAGTTCAACTTAATGGTTTTGCATGCGCGGATGGTCATCTGGGTCGAAATTTGGAAAGTCAGGAAAACTCATGAACTCAGGTCTCGGGAGGCCGGACTGGACCTTGATGGAAAAAATGTTAAGATGATGCAACATGAAGCAGTTGCGGATGGCCATCTGAGTGAAAATCGGGAAAGTCAAGGAAGTCGGTAAAATTCACTAACTCGGGTACCGAGTGACCGGACGGGACCTTAATGGCATACTCATCCGGACATTGCAATTTGATGGTTTTGCATGCGCAGATCGCTATCTAGGTTGAAATCAGGAAAGTCGGTAAAACTCACTAGCTCTAGTCTCGAGCGACTGGACGGGACCTTGACAAAATACACATTCGGACAGTGCAAGTTGATGGTTTTGCATGCGCGGATGGCCATCTGGGTTGAAATCAAGAAAGTAGGCAAAACTCACGAACTCGGGTCCCGGGTGGCCGGACGGGCCCTTGACGGAATACACATCCGGACGGTGCAATTTGATGGTTTTGCATGCGCGGATGGCCATCTGGGTCGAAATCGGGAAACTCGGGAAAACTCACAAACTTGGGTCTCGAATGGCCGGACAAGACCTTGGGACCGAATATACGTCCAGGCGGTGCAACTTGATGATTTTACAAGCGCGGAGGGCCATCTAGGTAAAAATTGAGAAAGTTGGAAAAGTTGGTAAAATTACGAACTCGGGTCCCGGGTGGTCAGACGGGACCTTGACGGAATACTGTTCTGGATGGTGAAAATTAATGGTTTTGCATGCACGGATGGCCATCTAAGTCAAAATCGGGAAAGTCAGTAAAGCTCACTAACTTGGGTACCGAGCGACTGGATGGGACCTTGACGGAATACACGTTTGTACTGTGCAATTTAATGTTTTTGCATGCGCGGATCACCATCTAGTGTGAAATCAGGAAAGTCGAAAAAACTCACTAACTAGGGTCACGAGCGACCGGACCTTGACAGAATACACGTTCGGACAGTGCAATTTAATGGTTTGGCATGCGCGATGGCCATCCGAACTCACGAACTCGGGTCCCGGGCGGTCGGATGGAACCTTGATGGAATACAGGTTCGGATGGTGCAACTTGATGGTTTTGCATGCGCGGATGGCCATCTGGGTCGAAGTTGAGAAAGTCCGTAAAACTCATGAACTCGGATCCCGGGAGGCCGGATGGGACCTTGACGGACTAGACGTCCGGATGGTTCAACTTGATGGTTTTTCATGCGTGGATGCCCATCGAGGTCAAAATCGAGAAGTCGATAAAGTCGATAAAACTCACGAACTTGGATCCCAGGCGGCTAGACGGAACCTTAACGGAGTACACATCCGAACGGTGCAACTTGATGGTTTTGCATGCACGGATGGCCATCTAGATCAAAATTTAGAAAGTCTAGAAAACTCATGAACCCGGGTCCTAGGACGCCAGACTGGACCTTGACGGAATACACGTTCGGATGGTGCAACTAAATGGTTTTGCATGCGCGATGGCCATCCGGGTCGAAATCGCGAAAGTCGGTAAAACTCACGAACTCAGGTCCCATACGACCGGACGAGACCTTGATGGAATACACGTTTGGATGGTGCAACTTGATGGTTTTGCATGCTCGGATGGCCATCTGCGTTGAAATCGGAAAACTCAGGAAAACTCACGAAATCGGGTCCCGGGTGGCCTGACGGGATCTTGACGGAATACACGTCCGGATGGTGCAACTTGATGGTTTTGCATGTGCGGATGCCCATCTGGGTCGAAATTGGGAAACTCGGGAAAACTCACAAACTCGTGTCTCGGGCGGCCAGACAAGACCTTGACGAAATACACGTCCGAACGATGCAACTTGATGCTTTTGCATGCGCAGATAGTCATCTTGGTGAAAATTGGGAGAGTCAGGAAAACTCATGAACTCGGGTCTCGTGACGCCGGACTGGACCTTGATAGAAAAAACATTCAGATTGTGCAACTGGAAGATTTTGCATTCGTGGATGGCCATCTGAGTCAAAATCTGGAAATTCGGGGGAGTCGGTAAAATTTGCTAACTTCGGTACCGAGCGACCGGACGGGATCTTGACGGAATAGTTGTTCGGACGGTGCAATTTGATGGTTTGGCATGCGCGGATCGCCATCTGGTTGAAATCAGGAAAGTCGGTAAAACTCACTAACTCGGGTCCCGAGCGACCGGACAAGACCTAGATGGAATACATATTCGGACAGTGCAAGTTGATGGTTTTGCATAAGCGAACTGCCATCTGGGTTGAAATCAGGAAAGTCGGCAAAACTCACGAACTCGGGTCCCGGGTGGCCGCACGGGACCTTGACGGAATACACGTCCGGACGGTGCAACCTGATGGTTTTCATGTGCGGATGGCCATCTGGGTCGAAATCAGGAAACTCAGGAAAACTCACAAACTTGGGTCTCGGACGACCGGACAAGACCTTGACGGAATACACATCCAGACGGTGCAACTTGATGGTTTTACAAGCGCGGTGGGCCATCTGGTTAAAAATCAAGAAAGTCAGAAAAGTTGGTAAAACTCACGAACTCGGGTGCCGGGTGGTCGGATGGGACCTTGACATAATACAGGTTTGGATGGTGCAACTTAATGGTTTTGCATGCGTGGATGGACATCTGAGTCAAAATCGGGAAAGTCGCTAAAACTCACTAACTTGGGTACCGAGCGACCGGACGGGACCTTGACGGAATACACGTTCGGATGGTGCAATTCGATGGTTTTGCATGTGCGAATCGTCATCTGGGTTGAAATAAGGGAAGTTGGTAAAACTCACAAACTTGGGTCCCGAGCGACCGGATGGGACCTTGACAGAATACACGTTCGGACAGTGCAATTTAATGGTTTTGCATGCGCCGATGGCCATCTAGGTTGAAATTAGGAAAGTCGATAAAACTCACAAACTTGGATCCTCGGTGGCCGGGCGGGACCTTGACGGAATACACATTTGGACGATGCAATTTGATGGTTTTGCAATCGCGGATGACCATCTAAGTCGAAATCAGGAAATACATTGATGGAATACACGTCTGGACGGTGCAACTTGATGGTTTTGAAAGCGTGGAGGGCCATCTGGGTCAAAATTGAGAAAGTCGGGAAAGTTGGTAAAACTCACGAACTCGGGTCCCGGGTGGTCGGATGGAACCTTGATGGAATACAGGTTCAGATGGTGCAACTTGATGGTTTTGCATGCGCGGATGGTCATCTGGGTCGAAGTCGAGAAAGTCGGTAAAACTCACGAGCTCGGGTCCCGGGAGGCCGGACGAGACCTTGACAGAGTAGACATCTGGATGGTCCAGCTTCATAGTTTTCATGCGTGCATGGCCATCGGGGTCAAACTTGGGAAAGTCGAGAAAGTCAGTAAAACTCACGAACTCGGGTCCCGTGCAGCTGGAGGGAACCGTAACGGAATACACGTCCGGACGGTGCAACTTGATGGTCTTGCATGCGCAGATGGCCATCTAGGTCAAAATTTTGGAAAGTTACGAAAACTCATGTACTCATGTCCTGTGATGCCGGACTGGACCTTGATCGAATAAATGTTCGGCTGGTGCAACTAAATTGTTTTGCATGCGCGATGGCCATCCGAGTCGAATCGCAAAAGTCGGTAAAACTCACGAACATGGGTGCCGTGCGACAGGACAGGACCTTGACGGAATAATCGTTCAGACGGTGCATCTTGATGGTTTTGCATGTTTCGATGGCCATCTGTGTTGAAATCGGGAAAGTAGGGAAACTCGGGAAAACTCACGAAATCGAGTCCTAGGTGGCCGGACGAGATCTTGACGGAATACACGTCCGGATGATGCAACTTGATGCTTTTGCATGCACGGATGGCCATGTAGGTCCAAATCGAGAAAGGTTGTAAAACTCATGAACTCGTGTCCCCGGCGGTCGGACAGAACCTTTACGGAATACACGTGCGGATGGTGCAACTTGAAGGTTTTGCATGCGCGGATGGCCATCTGGGTCAAAATCGAGAAAGTCGAAAAAGTCGGTAAAACTCATGAACTTCGGTCTCAAGCGTCTGGATGGGGCCTTGACGGAATACACATCCGGACGGTTCAACTTAATAGTTTTGCAAGCGCGGATAGTCATCTGGGTCAAAATTGGGAAAGTCAGGAAAACTCATGAACACGGGTCCCGGGACGCCGGACTAGACCTTGATGGAAAAACGTTCAGATGGTGCAACTGGAAGATTTTGCATTCACGGATGGCCATCTGAGTCAAAATCGGGAAAGTCGGTAAAATTCACTAACTCGGGTACCGAGCAAGCAGGTGGGACCTTGACGGAATACTTGTTCGAACGGTGCATTTTGATGGTTTTGCATGCGCGGATCACCATCTGGGTTGAAAACAGGAACGTCGGTAAAACTCACTAACTCAGGTCCCGAGTGACCGGACGAGACCTTGACGGAATACACATTTGGAGAGTGCAAGTTGATGGTTTTGCATGCACGGATGGCCATCTGGGTTGAAATCAGAAAAGTCGGCAAAACTCACAAACTCGGGTCCCGGGTGGCCGGACGGGACCTTGACGGAATACACATCTGGACGGTGCAACCTGATGGTTTTGCATGCGCGGATGGTCATCTGGGTCAAAATCAGGAAACTGGGGAAAACTCACAAACTTGGGTCCCGGACGGTCGGACAAGACCTTGACGGAATACACGTCCAGACGGTGCAACTTGATGGTTTTACAAGCGCGGTGGGCCATCTGGGTAAAAATCGAGAAAGTCGGGAAAGTTGGTAAAACTGACGAACTCGGGTCCCGGGTGGTCGGATGGGACCTTGACAGAATAAAGGTTCGGATGGTGCAACTTAATGGTTTTGCATGCGCGGATGGCCATCAGAGTCAAAAATCGGGAAAGTCGGTAAAACTCACTAACTTAGGTACTGAGCCACCGGAAGGGACCATGATGGAATACACGTTCGGATGGTGCAATTTGATGGTTTTGCATGTGCGGATCGCCATCTGGGTTGAAACCAGTCGATAAAACTCACTAACTCGGGTCCCGAGCGACTGGACGGGACCTTGACAGAATACACGTTCGGACAGTGCAATTTACTGGTTTTGCATGCGCGGATGGCCATCTGGGTTGAAATTAGGAAAGTCGGGAAAACTCACGAACTTGGATCCCGGGTGGCCGGGCGGGACCTTGGCGGAATACACCTCCGGACGGTGCAATTTGATGGTTTTGCATGCGTGGATGGCCATCTAAGTCGAAATCGGGAAAGACCTTGAGGAAATACACGTATGGACGGTGCAACTTGATGGTTTTGCAAGCGTGGAGAACCATCTGGGTCAAAATCGTGAAAATCGGGAAAGTTGGTAAAACTCATGAACTCTGGTCCCGGGCGGTCGGATGGAACCTTGATGGAATACAGGTTCGTATGGTGCAACTTGATGGTTTTGCATGCGTGGATGGCCATCTGGGTCGAAGTCGAGAAAGTCAGCAAAACTCATGTGCTCGAGTCCCGGGAGGCCGAGCGGGACCTTAACGGAGTAGACGTCCGGATGGTCCAACTTGATGGCTTTCATGCGTGCATGGCCATCGGGGTCAAAATCGGGAAAGTCGAGAAAGTCAGTAAAACTCATGAACTCGGGTCCCGGACAGCCGGACGGAACCTTAACGGAATACACGTCTGGACGGTGCAACTTGATGGTCTTGCATGCGCGGATGGCCATCTAGGTCAAAATTTGGAAAGTCAAGAAAAGTCAAGAATTCAGGTCCTGAGATGCCGGACTGGACATTGACGGAATACACGTTCGGATGGTGCAACTAAATAGTTTTGCATGCGAGATGGCCATCCGGGTCGAAATCGCGAAAGTCGGTAAAACTCACGAACTCAGGTCTCGTGGGACCGGAGTTGACCTTGACGGAATACACGTTCAGACGGTGCAACTTGATGGTTTTGCATGCTCGGATGGCCATCTGGGTTGAAATCGGGAAAGTAGGGAAACTCGGGAAAACTCACGAAATCGGGTCCCGGGTGGCCGGACGGGACCTTGACGGAATACAAGTTCGGACGGTGCAACTTGATGGTTTTACATGCTCGGATGGCCATCTGGGTCGAAATCAGAAAGTCAGAAAAAACTCACAAACTCGGGTCCCAGACGGCTAGACAAGATCTTGACGTAATACACGCCCGGACGGTGCAACTTGATGGTTTTGCAAGCGCAGAGGGCCATCTGAGTCAAAATCGAGATAGTTCGGAAAGTTGGTAAAACTCACGAACTCGGGTCCTGGGCGGTCGGATGGAACCTTGATGGAATAAAGGTTCGGATGGTGCAACTTGATGGTTTTGCATATGCGGATGGCCATCTGGGTCAAAGTCGAGAAAGTCCGTAAAACTCATGAACTCGGGTCCCGGGAGGCCGGATGGGACCTTGCCGGACTAGACGTCCGGATGGTTCATCTTGATGGTTTTTCATACGTGGATGCCCATCGAGGTCAAAATCGGGAAGTCGATAAAGTCGATAAAACTCACGAACTCGGATCCCGGGCGGCCAGACGGAACCTTAACGGAGTACACGTCCGGACGGTGCAACTTGATGGTTTTGCATGCGCGGATGGCCATCTAGGTCAAAATTTGGAAAGTCTAGAGAACTCATGAACCCGGGTCCTAGGACGCCAGACTGGACGTTGACGGAATACACGTTCGGATGGTGCAACTAAATGGTTTTGCATGCGCGATGGCCATCCCGGTCGAAATCTTGAAAGTCAGTAAAACTCATGAACTCGGGTCCCGTACGACCGGACGAGACCTTGACGGAATACATGTTTGGACGATGCAACTTGATGGTTTTGCATTATCGGATGGCCATCTGCGTTGAAATCGGAAAATTCAGGAAAACTCACGAAATCGGGTCCCGGGTGGCCTGACAGGATCTTGACGGATTACACGTCCGGATGGTTCAACTTGATGGTTTTGCATGTGCAGATGCCCATCTGGGTCGAAATCGGGAAACTCGAGAAAACTCACAAACTCGTGTCTCGGGCGGCCAGACAAGACCTTGATGAAATACACGTCCGAACGATGCAACTTGATGCTTTTGCATGTGCAGGTAGTCATCTTGGTGAAAATTGGGAGAGTCACGAAAACTCATGAACTCGGGTCCCGTGACGCCGGACTGGACCTTGATGGAAAAAACATTCAAATTGTGCAACTGGAAGATTTTGCATTCGTGGATGGCCATCTGAGTCAAAATTAGGAAATTCGGGGAAGTCGGTAAAATTTGCTAACTTCGGTACCGAGCGACCGGACGGGATCTTGACGGAATAGTTGTTCGACGGTGCAATTTGATGGTTTTGCATGCGCGGATCGCCATCTGGTTGAAATCAGGAAAGTCGGTAAAACTCACTAACTCGGGTCCCGAGCGACCGGACGAGACCTAGATGGAATACATATTCGGACAGTGCAAGTTGATGGTTTTGCATAAGCGAACTGTCATCTGGGTTGAAATCAAGAAAGTCGGCAAAACTCACGAACTCGGGTCCCGGGTGGCCGCACGGGACCTTGACGGAATACACGTCCGGAAGGTGCAACCTGATGGTTTGCATGTGCGGATGGCCATCTGGGTCGAAATCAGGAAACTCGGGAAAACTCACAAACTTGGGTCCCGGACGGCCGGACAAGACCTTGAAGGAATACACGTCCATACGGTGCAACTTGATGGTTTTACATGCGCGGTGGGCCATCTGGTTAAAAATCAAGAAAGTCAGAAAAGTTGGTAAAACTCATGAACTCGGGTCCCTGGTGGTCGGATGGGACCTTGACGTAATACAGGCTTGGATGGTGCAACTTAATGGTTTTGCATGCGTGGATGGCCATCTGAGTCAAAATCGGGAAAGTCGCTAAAACTCACTAACTTGGGTACCGAGCGACCGGACGGGACCTTGACGGAATACACGTTCGGATGGTGCAATTCGATGGTTTTGCGTGTGCGAATCGTCATCTGGGTTGAAAATAGGGAAGTCGGTAAAACTCACAAACTCGGGTCCCGAGCGACCGGACGGGACCTTGACATAATGCACGTTCGGACAATGCAATTTAATGGTTTTTCATGCGCCGATGGCCATCTGGGTTGAAATTAGGAAAGTCGGTAAAACTCACGAACTTGGATCCCGGATGGCTGGGCGGGACCTTGACGGAATATACATTTGAACGACGCAATTTGATTGTTTTGCAAGCGCGGATGGCCATCTAAGTCGAAATCGGGAAAGACCTTGATGGAATACATGTCTGGATGGTGCAACTTGATGGTTTTGCAAGCGTGGAGGGCCATCTCGGTCAAAATCGAGAAAGTCGGGAAAGTTGGTAAAACTCACGAACTCAGGTCCCGGGCGGTCGGATGGAACCTTGATGGAATACAGGTTCAGCTGGTGCAACTTGTTGGTTTTGCATGCGCGGATGGTCATCTGGGTCGAAGTCGAGAAATTCGGTAAAACTCACGAGCTCGGGTCCCGGGAGGTCGGACGGGACCTTGACGGAGTAGACATCTGGATGGTCCAGCTTCATAGTTTTCATGCGTGCATGGCCATCGGGGTCAAACTTGGGAAAGTCGAGAAAGTCAGTAAAACTCACGAACTCGGGTCCCGTGCAGCTGGACAGAACCTTAATGGAATACACGTCCGGACGGTGCAACTTGATGGTCTTGCATGCGCAGATGGCCATCTAGGTCAAAATTTTGGAAAGTTATGAAAACTCTTGTACTCGTGTCCTGTGGTGCCGGACTGGACCTTGATGGAATACACGTTCAACTGGTGCAACTAAATTGTTTTGCATGCGCGATGGCCATCCGAGTCGAATCGCAAAAGTCGGTAAAACTCACGAACACGGGTCCCGTGCGACCGGACAGGACCTTGACGGAATAATCGTTCAGACGGTGCATCTTGATGGTTTTGCATGTTTGGATGGCCATCTGTGTTGAAATCGGGAAAGTAGGGAAACTCGGGAAAACTCACGAAATCGGGTCCTAGATGGCCGGACGAGATCTTGACGGAATACACGTCCGGATGATGCAACTTGATGCTTTCGCATGCGCGGATGGCCATGTAGGTCCAAATCGAGAAAGGTTGTAAAACTCATGAACTCGTGTCCCCGGCGGTCGGACAGAACCTTGACGGAATACACGTGCGGATGGTGCAACTTGAAGGTTTTGCATGCGCGGATGGCCATCTGGGTCAAAATCGAGAAAGTCGAAAAAGTCGGTAAAACTCATGAACTTCGGTCTCAAGCGTCTGGATGGGGCCTTGACGGAATACACGTCCGGACGGTTCAACTTAATAGTTTTGCAAGCGCGGATAGTCATCTGGGTCAAAATTGGGAAAGTCAGGAAAACTCATGAACACGGGTCCCGGGACGCCGGACTAGACCTTGATGGAAAAACGTTCAGATGGTGCAACTGGAAGATTTTGCATTCACGGATGGCCATCTGAGTCAAAATCGGGAAAGTCGGTAAAATTCACTAACTCGGGTACCGAGAAAGCAGGTGGGACCTTGACGGAATACTTGTTCGAACGGTGCATTTTGATGGTTTTGCATGCGCGGATCACCATCTGGGTTGAAAACAGGAACGTCGGTAAAACTCACTAACTCAGGTCCCGAGTGACCGGACGAGACCTTGACGGAATACACATTTGGAGAGTGCAAGTTGATGGTTTTGCATGCACGGATGGCCATCTGGGTTGAAATCAGAAAAGTCGGCAAAACTCACAAACTCGGGTCCCGGGTGGCCGGACGGGACCTTGACGGAATACACATCTGGACGGTGCAACCTGATGGTTTTGCATGCGCGGATGGTCATCTGGGTCAAAATCGGGAAACTGGGGAAAACTCACAAACTTGGGTCCCGAACGGTCGGACAAGACCTTGACGGAATACACGTCCAGACGGTGCAACTTGATGGTTTTACAAGCGCGGTGGGCCATCTGGGTAAAAATCGAGAAAGTCGGGAAAGTTGGTAAAACTGACGAACTCGGGTCCCTGGTGGTCGGATGGGACCTTGACAGAATAAAGGTTCGGATGGTGCAACTTAATGGTTTTGCATGCGCGGATGGCCATCAGAGTCAAAAATCGGGAAAGTCGGTAAAACTCACTAACTTAGGTACTGAGCCACCGGAAGGGACCATGATGGAATACACGTTCGGATGGTGCAATTTGATGGTTTTGCATGTGCGGATCGCCATCTGGGTTGAAACCAGTCGATAAAACTCACTAACTCGGGTCCCGAGCGACTGGACGGGACCTTGACAGAATACACATTCGGACAGTGCAATTTACTGGTTTTGCATGCGCGGATGGCCATCTGGGTTGAAATTAGGAAAGTCGGGAAAACTCACGAACTTGGATCCCGGGTGGCCGGGCAGGACCTTGGCGGAATACACCTCCGGACGGTGCAATTTGATGGTTTTGCATGCGTGGATGGCCATCTAAGTCGAAATCGGGAAAGACCTTGAGGAAATACACGTATGGACGGTGCAACTTGATGGTTTTGCAAGCGTGGAGAACCATCTGGGTCAAAATCGTGAAAATCGGGAAAGTTGGTAAAACTCATGAACTCTGGTCCCGGGCGGTCGGATGGAACCTTGACGGAATACAGGTTCGTATGGTGCAACTTGATGGTTTTGCATGCGTGGATGGCCATCTGGGTCGAAGTCGAGAAAGTCAGCAAAACTCATGTGCTCGAGTCCCGGGAGGCCGAGCGGGACCTTAACGGAGTAGACGTCCGGATGGTCCAACTTGATGGCTTTCATGCGTGCATGGCCATCGGGGTCAAAATCGGGAAAGTCGAGAAAGTCAGTAAAACTCATGAACTCGGGTCCCGGACAGCCGGACGGAACCTTAACGGAATACACGTCTGGACGGTGCAACTTGATGGTCTTGCATGCGCGGATGGCCATCTAGGTCAAAATTTGGAAAGTCAAGAAAAGTCAAGAATTCAGGTCCTGAGACGCCGGACTGGACATTGACGGAATACACGTTCGGATGGTGCAACTAAATAGTTTTGCATGCGAGATGGCCATCTGGGTCGAAATCGCGAAAGTCGGTAAAACTCACGAACTCAGGTCTCGTGGGACCGGAGTTGACCTTGACGGAATACACGTTCAGACGGTGCAACTTGATGGTTTTGCATGCTCGGATGGCCATCTGGGTTGAAATCGGGAAAGTAGGGAAACTCGGGAAAACTCACGAAATCGGGTCCCGGGTGGCCGGACGGGACCTTGACGGAATACAAGTTCGGACGGTGCAACTTGATGGTTTTACATGCTCGGATGGCCATCTGGGTCGAAATCAGAAAGTCAGAAAAAACTCACAAACTCGGGTCCCAGACGGCTAGACAAGATCTTGACGTAATACACGCCCGGACGGTGCAACTTGATGGTTTTGCAAGCGCAGAGGGCCATCTGAGTCAAAATCGAGATAGTTCGGAAAGTTGGTAAAACTCACGAACTCGGGTCCTGGGCGGTCGGATGGAACCTTGATGGAATAAAGGTTCGGATGGTGCAACTTGATGGTTTTGCATATGCGGATGGCCATCTGGGTCGAAGTCGAGAAAGTCCGTAAAACTCATGAACTCGGGTCCCGGGAGGCCGGATGGGACCTTGCCGGACTAGACGTCCGGATGGTTCATCTTGATGGTTTTTCATACGTGGATGCCCATCGAGGTCAAAATCGGGAAGTCGATAAAGTCGATAAAACTCACGAACTCGGATCCCGGGCGGCCAGACGGAACCTTAACGGAGTACACGTCCGGACGGTGCAACTTGATGGTTTTGCATGCGCGGATGGCCATCTAGGTCAAAATTTGGAAAGTCTAGAGAACTCATGAACCCGGGTCCTAGGACGCCAGACTGGACGTTGACGGAATACACGTTCGGATGGTGCAACTAAATGGTTTTGCATGCGCGATGGCCATCCCGGTCGAAATCTTGAAAGTCAGTAAAACTCATGAACTCGGGTCCCGTACGACCGGACGAGACCTTGACGGAATACATGTTTGGACGATGCAACTTGATGGTTTTGCATTATCGGATGGCCATCTGCGTTGAAATCGGAAAATTCAGGAAAACTCACGAAATCGGGTCCTGGGTGGCCTGACAGGATCTTGACGGATTACACGTCCGGATGGTGCAACTTGATGGTTTTGCATGTGCGGATGCCCATCTGGGTCGAAATCGGGAAACTCGAGAAAACTCACAAACTCGTGTCTCGGGCGGCCAGACAAGACCTTGATGAAATACACGTCCGAACGATGCAACTTGATGCTTTTGCATGCGCAGGTAGTCATCTTGGTGAAAATTGGGAGAGTCAGGAAAACTCATGAACTCGGGTCTCGTGACGCCGGACTGGACCTTGATGGAAAAAACATTCAAATTGTGCAACTGGAAGATTTTGCATTCGTGGATGGCCATCTGAGTCAAAATCAGGAAATTCGGGGAAGTCGGTAAAATTTGCTAACTTCGGTACCGAGCGACCGGATGGGATCTTGACGGGATAGTTGTGGTGCTCATGACCGTAAGCTCGGCTATCATGATAGTTTCAGACTCTGCAGAGTTTGCACCTCTTTACCCACAAGTTTGTGATTTCGTTACCCGTCGGCGACTGCAGAACCTCCATTTTACTAGTACACAAGCGTTGGTGTATGGTCAAGAGATCACAAAATAGCCTTTACAAAAGGGGTTACTAGATGTATGGAATCACTAAGGTTTCACTGGCAGGCTAGAATCTCCAATTCTCCCACCCACGGGCCCCCTCTTGTGCCATGCAGTTCCCAGGGCAGTCCTCACTCGACTCCCATTCCCCGCGCCTTCCACAGTCCATAACACTCTAGCAACTTACCTAATTACTCAGCTAAGCCGCACCCATACTTGGCCTTGTGGTGGCACTGTTATCCTGGCATGTGCATGCATGAACCGGTCCTTAGATCTACGGCAAGTGAAACCACCATCTCATGCTACCTCATTCACAAACCCAGGCTTGACTAGATCTCCCTCTGATCCATGTTCATTAACATCATCAGTTTCTCATTATCATTACGAGTGCAGTTAGCTAGACGCATCTATCTCGCTTCCCAATCCCATAGACTCAGCGAAGCATAAAGCAAAAACCATACCCGACTCATAAACTTCCCAGACGACAAGGGTGGTTTAACCAATACTAGTAAACTCCTATAAAAAGGGTTTCCCATCATGTTTGACTCAGCACACACACCTTTTTGCAAAACAAAACAGTTTTACCCAAAACATAGGATCAACATGGTCAAGGAGCACTTGCCTTGTTCTTGCGGTTCCGGTTGTTCTTGATTCTCAAAACCTGGTTGCTGCAGTTCGTCGTAGACAGCTCCCTTAGCTTGTCCTGCTAGGTAGGATCACGTGCATACAGGATTCACAGCAATCAATATTTATGCACAAACCTTAAACTAGATGCGATGATGCATATGCATGCTATAATTGATCTGTACGTGTTCTTGCATGGCCTTGTATGGATAAAGGTGTTCGGATCAAAGGTCGACATGGCGATGATCTTGTCTTAGATCAAACTGATCATCAAGTGATCTGCCCACGAGAAGGCTTCTGTTCGAAAAGGATTGAAGAACAGATGCAAAGAGATGAACACAATGATATTGAAGTCCTACCTCACGTTCTTCTTGACTTCGAGGTCCTCCTCAGACTGCTTGGTTCTTCTCCGATGATCTCCCTTGTTGCTTCAGCGATGGTTTGCTCGGCGAGTTAGGGCTAGGGCTCTAAGTCGTTGGCTCAGGAGTTGAAAGAGAAGTTTGTGGTTTCGGCTAGAGGTTTTGGGTTCTATTTATAATCGGGAAAAGAAGAGTCCTAATCTGATTGTATCCCGAATAAGTCTTATTCAGATCTTTGTTGGATCCTAACATCTTATCTTTAGTATCATCATGGAATTTAGATCGGTTTCTGTTGCGTACCGTATCTTTTACGTGTAAAAACCACTCCAGAACTCGTTACCTTCGCGGTGATGAGCTTCAGAGGCTCCACGTGTCCTCCGGGGCCTGGTGTCTCCTTTCCTGCAGAGACGAGCTCCGGTTGTGCCGCGTGTCAAACGAGCGAGACCTCCCTCTTCTTCGGAGGTGAGCTCCGCGCACGCCACGTGTTGGCGCCGGTCTTCCCTCTCTTCTTTCCTCAGGAACATGCCCCGAGGTCGACACGTGTCTAGCAACGAAAGACCTCCCGGAGATAAGCTCCGGTGGCGACACGTGTTCGATAGATCCGGACTTTTCTGAGATGAGCTCCGAGATCGACACGTATCCCACGCAACTGGTCCTCTGATTTCCGCGAGGACTAGCTCCGAGGATGACACGTGTCTTGCGGAAATGCCTTTGCTTCTTCTGCAGAGGCTAGCTCCGTGGGCAACACGAGTCCCACAGGATCGGACCTCTCCCCTTTGTGGCGACGAGCCCCGAACCTGCCACGTAGCTCTTTCAGCGGCGGACCTCTCTTCACTTTGCAGGGACGAGCTCCGAACACGCCACGTGGCCAGCGGCCGTGGTACGTTGTCTTCGGCGCTCTCGGAGGTCTTTATTGGCTATTCTTTTGATAATTCTCTCTGTTCCTATTTTTCATTAAAATGTTTCCTCTTCATAGAACATGAACATATGCTGACACCCGAGGCAAGGGTGTCACACCAATGAACGCATTGGTCAATTAGAGTTGACGCAGATTTGCACCAACACCAAACTGACCACATTAGAAAGCACTGCTAGGGCTATTAACACTTCTCTTGCAGCAATCATTGAGCGATTGGAGAGGATGGAACAGGTTGGACGCGAAGAGAGGCAAAGACGTGTTGATGACAGCCACGACTCCGTTGGCAGTGCTGCAAGATATGACGAGGCGGAGTATTCAGCGGATACCGAGCTTGATGATGGACCTTTCAGGTATCGACGGCAGCCACGTCGCGACCATCGTGGTATGGGTGGTCGAGCTCAACGACGCGAGGTACGTGACAATGACGATTCCCTACGCAGCATTAAATTCTTCATACCACCTTTTGATGGTAAATATGATCCGGATGCATATCTGTCTTGGAAATTGTCAGTAGATCAAAAATTTGCATGCCATGATTTCCCTGATGATAAAAAGGTTAGAGCTGCCACTAGTGAATTCACTGACTTTGCTTCTGTTTGGTGGCATGAATATCAAACTAAAAATCCAGCTACCGTACCACAAACTTGGAATGCTTTGAAACGAATCATGCGTTGTCGTTTTGTTCCTTCCTATCATGCTCGTGACCTGTTGCATAAATTACAACAACTTAGGCAAGGCAACAAATCTGTTGAGGAATACTATCAAGAACTTCAAATAGGCATGATGCGTTGTGGCCTAGTTGAAAATGAAGAGGCTGCAATGGCTAGGTTTATGGGTGGTTTAACAAGAGAAATTCAGGACATATTGGCTTATAAGGAATACACTAACGTCACTCGATTATTCCATCTTGCTTGTAAGGCTGAAAGAGAAGTGTAGGGACGACGTACAAGAACTAACATTTCTGCAGGTCGAAACTACCTCATGGCAGTTCCGCTCAAGTGCTGCTGGTACTAAGCATGATTCTCCAGACGATGCTTCCAATGGGTTGCCCAGGACTACATCAAAATCAGCACTTTCGCGTGCAATCGAGACAACAAAAGGATCCACCCAAGTTGCAGCCAACACTTCTTCTTCCATTGCTTCTACCGGGAGAACAAAAGACATTCAATGCCTCCAGTGCAAGGATTTTGGGCACCTACGAAGGGACTGCCAAGCAAGCGTGTGCTGGTTGTACGAGAAAATAGTGAGTACTCATCCGCTAGTGATTTAGATAATGAAACATATGCCATGCTTGCTGCACAAGAAGCAGGAAAGAAGAATGATGATGAAGAGCACATTGGGGCTGATCATGCTGCCTACTATGAGAGTCTTGTTGTGAGGCATGTTTTGAGTGCCCAAATGATCAAAGCTGAACAGAACCAGCGACACAATCTATTCCAAACTAAGTGTGTAGTTTTGGAACGATCGTGTCGCATTATTATTGATGGAGGAAGCTGCAACAATTTAGCAAGTGCTACCATGGTAGAAAAGCTTGGGATGACAACACTTCCACATCCACATCCCTACTACATCCAATGGTTCAACGACAGTGGTAACCTTAAGGTAACACGTCTGGTTCGTGTCGAATTTGCAATTGGTTCCTACCATGATTACATTGATTGTGATGTGGTACCTATGCAATCTTGTTCAATGCTATTTGGTCGACCTTGGCAATTTGATAAAGATACATTACATCATGGTAAATCAAATCAATACTCTTTCATGCATCATGAGAAGAAACTTGTTTTGCACCCGATGTCCCCTGATGCTATTTTGAAGGATGACATTGCTAGAGCTTGCAAAGAGAAAAATAAGAAATCTGCTGAAAATGAAAATTCAGATGTCATGAAGAAATCGGTACAGCCTAAGACTGACAATTCCAAATCTGCTCATATGAAGAAGAATGAAATAAAATTAACGAGCGCTTGTTTTTTTGCTTCCAAATCTGATTTGTTTGAATTAAAAAGTGATACTGCAAGCTGCTATGTGTTTGTTTGCAAAGAAGCTTTGTTCTCACTTCACGACACACCATGTGCTTTGCCTCCTTCTATCACTAAGCTTTTGCAGGAATACGCTGATGTGTTTCCACAAGAGGTACCAGCCGGGCTGCCACCATTGAGAGGGATTGAGCATCAGATCGACCTCATCCCTGGAACTTCTTTGCCCAACCGAGCACCATACAGGACCAATCCGGAGGAGACTAAGGAGATTCAGCGGCAAGTACAGGAATTACTCGACAAAGATTATGTGCGTGAGTCCCATAGTCCTTGCTCCGTTCCTGTCCTTTTGGTCCCAAAGAAAGATGGATCATGGCGCATGTGTGTAGATTGTCGAGCAATTGATAACATTACCATTAGATATCGTCATCCTATTCCTAGGTTAGATGATATGATTGATGAACTTAGTGGCTCGATGATTTTCTCTAAAATTGATTTGCGTAGTGGATACCATCAAATTCGCATGAAGCTAGGTGATGAATGGAAAACAGCGTTTAAAACAAAGTTTGGTTTGTATGAGTGGTTAGTCATGCCTTTTGGTCTCACGAATGCACCTAGCACTTTCATGAGATTAATGAATGAGGTTTTACGTGCTTTCATTGGAAGATTTGTGGTAGTATATTTCGATGACATCTTGATCTATAGTGCATCTCTCGAAGTTCATCTTGATCATCTCCGTGCTGTTTTCAATGCTTTACGTGATGCACGCTTATTTGGTAACATTGACAAGTGCACCTTTTGCACGGATCGGGTTTCTTTTCTTGGCTATGTTGTGACACCACAGGGAATTGAAGTTGATCAAGCCAAGGTGGAGGCGATACACAGCTGGCCGACTCCTACCACGGTCACACAAGTACGAAGCTTTCTCGGACTTGCTGGATTCTATCGTCGTTTTGTGAAAGACTTCAGCACCATAGCAGGCCCACTGCATGAGCTTACAAAGAAGGGTGCTCCATTCACATGGGGCAAGGCGCAAGAGGCTGCATTTGCAACTTTGAAGAATAGGTTAACTCATACATCCCTTCTCCAATTACCAGATTTCAGTAAGACTTTTGAATTGGAATGTGATGCTAGTGGTATTGGATTGGGAGGTGTCTTGTTGCAAGAGGGGAAACCTATTGCTTATTTTAGCGAGAAACTGAATGGGCCTAGTCTGAACTATTCCACTTATTATAAAGAATTATATGCACTAGTACGAACTTTGGAAACATGGCAACATTATTTATGGCCTAAAGAATTTGTTATACATTCTGATCATGAATCTTTGAAGCACATTAAGAACCAAACTAATCTGAACCGTAGGCATGCCAAGTGGATAGAATTCATTGAGTCCTTTCCTTATGTCATCAAACACAAGAAAGGGAAAGATAATGTCATTGCGGATGCCTTATCTCGCCGTTACAATATGTTGTCCCAACTTGATTTTAAGATTTTTGGCTTGGAAACAATTAAAGAACAATATGCTTTTGATGCTGATTTCAAAGATGTGCTGCTGCAATGTAAAGAAGGAAAAACATGGAACAAGTTTGTTCTCACTAATGGTTTTGTGTTTCGAACTAACAAATTGTGCATTCCAGCTGGTTCTGTGCGTATCTTACTATTGCAGGAAGCACATGGTGGAGGATTGATGGGACACTTTGGTGTCAAGAAGACGGAAGACATCTTAGCAAGCCATTTCTTTTGGCCAAAGATGAGGAGAGATGTGGAGCGGTTTGTTGCTCGTTGCACCACCTGTCAAAAAGCTAAGTCCCATCTTAATGCACATGGTTTATACATGCCTCTTCCTGTTCCTAGTGCTCCATGGGAGGATGTTTCTATGGACTTGGTTTTAGGATTGCCTAGAACAAAGAAGGGGAGGGATAGTATTTTTGTTATTGTCAACAGATTTTCTAAAATGGCACATTTCATATCATGCCACAAAACTGATGATGCTACCCATATTGCTGATTTGTTCTTTCGAGAAGTTGTTTGTTTGCATGGGGTTCCAAACACTATTGTTTCAGATAGAGATGCCAAATTTCTTAGTCATTTTTGGAAAACCTTATGGGCTAAGTTGGGGACAAAATTACTCTTTTCTACCACTTGTCACCCTCAAACTGATGGACAGACCGAATTAGTGAACCGTAGTTTATCTACCATGCTAAGGGCTGTTCTGAAACATAACATCAAATTATGGGAAGAATGTTTGCCTCATATTGAATTTGCTTACAATCGTTCCCTGCATTCTACTACTAAATTGTGCCCTTTTCAGATTGTATATGGTTTTATTCCTCGTGCTCCCATTGATCTTTTGACTCTGCCACCTTCAGAGAAATTGAATTTTGATGCTTCTCGCCGTGCTGAATTAATTCTTAAAATGCATGAGCAAACTAAAGCAAACATTGAGAGCATGAACGCTAAGTATCAACAAGCCGGTAGCAAGGGTAGGAAGCATGTTACTTTTGAACCTGGTGATTTGGTTTGGGTGCATTTGAGAAAGGATAGATTTCCTGATTTGAGAAAATCTAAATTACTACCTAGAGCTGCTGGACCCTTCAAAGTGCTTCGAAAAATTAATGATAATGCATATTAAATTGAGTTGCCTGCACATTTTGTGGTTACTTCCTCTTTTAATATTGCAGATTTGAAACCATATATGGGCGAGGAAGACACATTTGAGTCGAGGACGACTCAATTGCAAGAAGGGGAGGATGATGCGGACATTGCTACCGTTGATACAACCACAACACCAGCCCATTCACCACTCTCAGCTAATCAAGGTCCAATGACACGCGCTCGTGCACGTCAACTTAATTATTAGGTGAATTCATTCCTGGCTGTCAAAAGTAATTATCCTTCAAATGGGGACCTATTAAAGCCTTGTGATGACCTTGTTATTATTAGGTGCTTGGGAATTGATCCAGCTAGGAGCGATGGAGGGATTAATGCAATAAAGGCTGCTCCATCCGATGAGAAATCTTGAGGCTGGGGCCATGTAATAAAGAGAGATTTAGACAAATAAGGAAAGGAATAAAGAAAATCTCGTCCAACTTTGCTGCTGGACGAAATTCCCTCTTTCTTCCCCCATTTAAATATAGATGTGCTATAATAAGGAAAGAAATAGAGGAAATCATATCCTGCCTTGCTGCTGGATGGGTTTCCCTCTTTCTTTCCCTATTAAATGGTAGTCTATCACAGAAAAAGGAAGGGAATATGGGAGATCACGTCCTACCTTTATTGCTGGACGAATTTCCCTCTTCCCTCCCCTATTTAAGTAGTCCAAGAGCTCCTTGACAGGGCGGGTTTTGTTTTCTGTAAGTTTAGCCATTGCTACTTCCTTGTAACACAAGTGTCGACGAGACCTTCCGATTACTTGAATCAGAACCCCAACTTTTTCACACCCATGAGTGTTTGCTTGTTATCTTGTTCTTGCTTGTTCTTCGATTGCTTGCAGGTTCAAGGCTGTTCTTGGCACGGCAAGTACAGCAACAACAGGAGCCGGTGTAACTATCGCTAAAGCGCAGCATCCTTGTGGTTGTTGTAGTCGGGTAGCACAACGTCGACCTCCACCCAAATCATAGTTACCAGGAGACGGTGTAACTGTCTCTCAAGGTGCCACACCATTCTGGTTGTGGTAGCCGGGCAGCCAACGTCGGCCTCCACCAAATTCGTTTATTACCAACATCTCTCATCGAAAGATAGGGCGTCCCCTGTACCCGTTGGGTTCATCACCCGGGAGGCCTAGCGGGACCTTAAAGGAGTAGACGTCCGGATGATCCAACTTTATGGCTTTCATGCGTGCATGGCCATCGGGGTCAAAATCTGAAAAGTCGAGAAAGTCAGTAAAACTCACGAACTCGGGTCCCGGGCAGCCGGGCGGAACCTTAACGGAATACACGTCTGGACGGCGCAACTTGATGGTCTTGCATGCGCGGATGGCCATCTAGGTCAAAATTTGGAAAGTCAAGAAAAGTCAAGAATTCAGGTCCTGAGACGCCGGACTGGACATTGACGGAATACACGTTCGGATGGTGCAACTAAATGGTTTTGCATGCGCGATGGCCATCAGGGTCGAAATCACGAAAGTCGGTAAAACTCATGAACTAGCGTCCCGTGTGACCAAACGGGATCTGGACGGAATACACGTTTGCATGCTCGGATGGCCGTCTGGGGTGAAATTGGGAAAGTAGGGAAACTCTGGAAAACTCACGAAATCAGGTCCCGGGTGGCTTGTAACACCCCAAGATTTTGATTCAAAACCCTAAATCATGTTAAGAGGTGGATTTAAAATTTTTTGGATGTGTTGCATGTTTTGCAAAAATTCAAATTCAAACTGGAATTCAAATTAAACTCAAATCAGAAAAGAAATAGAAAAAGAAAAAGAGAAAACAGAAAAAAACCGGCCAGTGGGCCGAAACCCACCAGCCGGCCCAGCCAGCGCCCGCGCCAGCCCGCAGCCGCGCGCGCCGCTTCCTTCCGCTGACAGGTGGGACCCACCAGATCGTCGTCTACCTCGCGCCCGCGCCGGACTCCCTCTCACCCGAATCAAAACCGATCAGGATTTCGGCGTATCCCCGCTGAATTCTGTTCGTAGGCGATGCGGACATGATCTAAACCACCCCGCCGCCCTCCCCCGTCTATAAAAACCCCGGCCTCGTTCTGTTTTTCCCACGCGATCGGCTGTTTTTACTCCGGTGAGAACCGAGACTTCTCCGGCGAATTCTGGCCGATCTAAGCTCGGAATTTCCGATCTAACTCGCTGGTCTTGATCCACCGCCTCCGGGGAACTTCGCAGGTGCAGAAAACTCGGTGACTTGCGGTGTAAACACAGCGCCGACGAGCTTCGCCGTGGTTTCGCCTCGGACCTTGTCGCCGATCACCTTCCAGGACCTCCGAGCTCAAGAAAAGCCCCGAGGTGAGATCCCTGACGTCCCCTCTAACCGATCTATGCCATAAAATCACAGTTCTAGGAAGAATTCCCGAAGATCCGAAAGTTTCCGGCGAGATCGCCGCTTTCCGCCGCCATGCGCCGCCGGCCGCGCCGCCCGGGCTCGATCAGAGCGACGTGGCCGCTTGTGCGCCGTTTATTTTAAATCGCACGGTAGGGTTTAAATTCCCGCCTACCGGTTCGATGTTATAATCTCGGCCGTTGGTTTAAAATCGGACGGTCCACGTCAGCCCCGCGTTATAAAAACTGGAAATCTTACGTGCTACCCCCTGGGGTTCTCGGGAAATAAGAGCTAGCCCCGGAAATTTCTGATCTAGCCCCTGGAACTCCAGAAAATCATGTAAATTCATTTAAAAATCAGTTTTAGCCCCTGGACTTAATGAAAATTTGGAAAAACACCTCTGATAAGTGTAGCTAGACCCCTGGAAATTCTGAAAATAATATTATAGACCCTGTAATGGGGTGAGTTTACCTTTTTAGCCCTGTTTAGTATTTAATTTAGGAAATAAAGAACACATTTATGTATAGGAAAATAAATCTGAAAATATAGCAACTAGTAAATGATAAATGGAGTTTCTAGAACCCAAAGAATTCATTTTAAGGTTGGTAGAAATTCTAAAGGCACATATGGAGCAGAAAAATACTTTTCATACAAACTTGGTAGTGAAAAGGTGTAGTAGTTGAATATAAGGAATTTATTTAAATGGGAAACTCATATATATACAGTAGGTAAGTATAAATGTGAACATAAAAGTAGGAATCATATACACATGATTAAAAGTGCATGCAAGCCACAAATCAACACACATAGAGTAACCACAACACATATAATGGTGAATGACTTTCATAAATGTTAATGTGTGGTTTGTATGAAGTGGAAGTGTGAACTATGTCTTATGGATTGTTGTTTTTCTTTTGCTATGTGTGATGGTATGATGTAGAACCTGCTCAAGGGCAAGTTATTCCTTTCCAAGATCAGGACTACCCATTCCAAGAGCAGCAGGAAGGAGGCAAGTGTCCTTGACCACTTTGATCCTATGCTAGGATGTGTAGATAGAATTATTTGCATTGTCAATTGAAATATGAAACCCATGCTAGGAAGTTTCCCTAGAATTGCATTACCTTTTTTCCTTGTAGCTTGGGTTGGGATTCATTTTACTCATTTATTATTATGCATATGCTTAGCCATGCTTAGAATGGGATATTTGGGTTATGAGATCATCAATTTATTTTACCATACTCTTGAATGAGACATTGTGAGTTATGTAGAGGTAGGGATCAAGGCAAGTTGGATGTTTTGGTTGGTGCTGGATGCACGAGACTCGGGTTTGTGTTTAGTACTTGCCTGGATCCTAAGGACCGGTTCATGGAGCATGTAACCTGGCTTTACAGTGCCAACCACATGCTGAGATGGGGCAGCTTGGCCAATTAATTAGGTGTATCCCCAGCGTAGTATGGGTGTGTTGGATGGTGCGGGGAGTAGGTGTCAGCTGGACTACCATATGAACCGCAAGGCTCAAGAGGGGGCCATTGCAGCGGGGTTGGAGCCTCTTGTATGCTGTTAGGGGTGAAACCTCAGTGGGCCCACGCTCGTCGGGAATCCCTTTGTAAAGGCTTCGTAGTGATCTCCTGACTACACACCTGGGAAGTGTGAATGTGGTTCTTAGCCACTGGCATAATGGAGGTTCTTTTAGTCCACCCCGCAACGGGGAATGAAATCACTACATGTCGGTACAGTGGTACAAACTCTGCAGAGTCAAAACTGTCATGACAGCCGTGCTCACGGTCAAGAGCGGCTTGGACTTATTCATGATTAGAGGTTTTGGAAGTTGTGGATGTTAAGCGGGGAGCTTAACGTTGGAAATGATGATGATGGGTTATGATGATGGGATGGGAGATTGGGACCATTTCACCTGTGTAGTAATGTAGGTGCTTAATAAGCTAAGGTGATAGGTATTAATTGCGTAGTGCTTTAACCATGAGTTCAACCTCTCCTTGTTCTAGCCATGCATGAGATAATTTTCCCACATTTGCTGAGTACCATTGGTACTCAACATTGCATATTTTGTTGGTTTATATTGCTGCTCAGGTCAAGATAATGAGGTGGTGTATAATGACCAAGACTTTGGACCCGAAGAAGGTTTCTAGGTTCATCGAGACCCCCGGGCAACGCCTGTGACGGAGCCCTCAAGAATAATATTCCGCTGCTAGATTATTTACTTGTGATGAACTTATTATTGTCCATCGAGACATTTGCTATGTAAGACTTATTTATATTCGATACCTGGCTTGTAATAAATGATGCTTCACTATTTGTCATCACATGTATGAGAAAATGATCCTGGCATACATGTGATATTCACTTGGTTGTTCTTCGGAAAAACCGGGTGTGATAGAAGTGGTATCAGAGCCAAGGTTGCCCGTAGGAACGTGGACCTAGGTAGAAATGGACGTATTTAAGGGCCCTATTTTCTTAAAAACTATTTTACAAAGGTGTGGATTGAAAAGTGTTATTTAAATGAGACACTTTCTTCATCTTACCCCAACTTTCATTCAAAATAGGATTTTCGTTTGAGAGTTTATCTAACCTAATTTTAAATTCTTTTTGTTTTAGATGGTTCGCATGATTCACACCGCTCGCAAGTCCACAGGAGGGAGAGTTCCCGTAGTTGCCCTTGCCGAAAGAGAGGAGAGCCGCCCAGTGACGTATCTTTCCTACGGATTGGCAGTAGGAGGCTTATTGCGCCGTCTTCGGCGTATGCTCGAAGACGCCGGCAACACGGGCAAGCTAATCATCCACTATAACTCCACCAGGACCATCCGTGAGAAGAGGGAAGAATGGAGCTCAGAGATGAGGATTATACACGAAAATCAGCTGCTTAAGATTCACCACTCTCCAGCTTGTCGAGCAACACAGGTCGATGTGGAGAAAGATGTCACCTGGGAGGCCATCACCTGCCAGAGCCACATCTATCGTCGCCACTTGGACAAAACTGAGTACATGTATGTCCTCCAACGTGAGAGTGGTACCACGGAGTACAAGTACCAACCAGTGCAGCAAGGGACTTCCCATGAGCACATGGACTTGCGCTTGGAGGATGCTGCTATGCTCAGCACTCGATTGCAGGAGTGTCAACAAGAGCTTCAGGATGTCCGGGACACCCTGAAGGAAACGGAGGCGTTGCTGCAAGCCTGCTTAAAGGCGAGAGAAAGAGGAGATGGGAATGAACTGTGTGTCACCGTGAATGATACATGGACTCCTGACTCCCCGGATCGCCGAGCGATCAGGCGTCGTCGCACTTCTCCACCAGCAGCCTCCCCACCCAAAGCAGAGTCAGAAGGAAGCCGAAATGATGAGGAAGATCCCAAGGAGCCAGCTCAAGAAAACAAGTAGTGTAGAGTCCCTCCCTTAGTCAGCAAGATGTCGAATAGGCGAGTCGTTAAGTTAAGTTAATGGTGTGATAATGCTTGGTGTGTGACGTGAGCTGTGGAAGCCATGAGCAATTGTCCACAGCCTTGTCTTTAGATTGTTTTGTTTTTGTGTGTGAACCCACATGAAATAATATTGCATTTATTCTTGTGTGAAAAGTGAACCCTTAGAGAAGAATAACAAAGCCTCAACACTTCAAAGTACAAACAAATGAAAGTAGTAAGATGATACTAAATGCTTTCAAATTAACATTGGTTGATTCTGCCAGATGGCCGGAAGAGGAAAAGGACGTGCTGCCAACCCCGCCAACAACAACGATGAGGCCTGCAACCCTCATCTTTCTGGAAGCCAAGACAGGGGTGGTCGCCGTGAGGGAGTTGATCCCATCCGCCAAATGCTGGAGAATCAAAATCAGCTCATCCAGAACTTGACTCAAGTGGTGGCCAACTTGCATCAAGTTCCACCTCCACAAGCTGCACCACGCCAACCAAGGTTGAGTGAGTTTCTAGGAACTCAACCTCCAAAGTTTGCAAGTGCTGCTGAACCTCTGGAGGCAGATGATTGGCTGAAGACCATTGAAAGTAAGATGAGGATCATACAATGCCAAGGGTATGAGAGGGTGCTGTTTGCCTCTCACCAATTGCATGGACCTGCTGCTGATTGGTGGACCGCCTACGTAGCCGCCCATCATGACCCTGAGAACATCACTTGGGAAGAGTTCAAGCGTAGCTTCCGCAACCATTACATCCCAAGAGGTGAACTCAAAAACAAAAGGAAGGAGTTTTGGGACTGCAGCAGGGAAACATGACGGTGAGGGAATACCTCACTAAATTTACCCAACTATCCCGTTATGCCCCACGGGACATAGAGACTGATGAGCAGAAACAAGATTGTTTCGTGGAAGGACTTACCGCAGAGATGCAGTGTGCAATGTCCTCGAATGAGTATGAAATCTTCCAAAAGATGGTGGACAGAGCATTTGTGGTAGAAAGGAAGTTAAAGGCCTTGGAAAATGAGAATAAGAGGAAGGCCGGTTGGTCACATCAAGCTTCGGGAAGCAACACTCGCCCCCGTATGATGCAGCAACCTACGGGGCAGACGAGCCGTGCTGCGGTACCCTACTCAGCACCAAGAGGGTACAACCCGAACTACAGGCCTCCGACAGCACCAGCACAGCCACCACGTCAGTTTGTACAGCAGCCTCGCCCTGCATATCCACCTCGACCAGCAGTACAAGGACCCCCAAACCAAACTCAAGACAGCAAAGGCCAGGCACCTAAGGCTGGGGTGCAATGTTTTAGTTGCGGAGAATTGGGCACTACGCCCATAAGTGCCCAAACAAGAAG
This sequence comes from Neostapfia colusana, assembly GCA_030760725.1. Lineage (NCBI taxonomy): Eukaryota > Viridiplantae > Streptophyta > Magnoliopsida > Poales > Poaceae > Neostapfia > Neostapfia colusana. Next base: position 103,484,025 of record JASWHV010000002.1, on the reverse strand, counting down.
CCCACGCAGCCTCAACAGCAGAATGTAATGAGAGGACGGGTGAACCACGTCACGATGGAGGAAGCACAAGAGGCACCCGACGTGGTAGTTGGTAAGTTTCCTGCCAATTTACACATTACAACCCTGCTGTTTGATTCTGGTGCTACCCACTCATTCATTGCTCAAGGGTTTGTTAAGAAGCATGACCTAGCAACAACACAAATGAACCATATGCTAGCCGTAAACTCTCCGGGTGGAGAAATAAGGACAAGATAAGTGTGTCCCAAAGTGAACCTAGACATTAATGGGGTAGTATTTACTGCTAACCTCATAGTGATAGATTCACCAGGGATAGATATTATTTTGGGTATGGATTGGTTGACCAAACATAAAGGAATCATCCATTGTTCGACCAGAACGGTGGAACTAACTCACCCTAGTGGCACAAGAGTAAAGTTCATAACAATACACGAGCCTAGGAGGGACATTAAATTAAATCAAGTTAAGGTGAAAGTGGAGGAGATCAGGATTATCCGAGAATATCCAGATGTTTTTCCGGAAGAATTGCCAGGTATGCCTCCCGATCGTGAAGTGGAATTTGCAATTGAGCTAGTGCCGGGAACAGCCTCGATATACAAGAGACCTTATCGGATGGACTCCAAGCAGCTAGAAGAACTCAAGGATCATTTGAGAGAATTGACGGGGAAGGGGTATATTCGTCCTAGTTCCTCACCATGGGGAGCTCCGGTGATATTTGTGCCCAAGAAGGACGGAACTCAAAGGTTATGCGTTGATTACCGTGCTTTGAATGAGGTAACCATCAAGAACAAGTACCCATTACCCCGCATTGAAGACTTGTTTGATCAGTTGAGGGGAGCTTGTGTGTTCTCAAAAATTGATCTCAGGTCGGGATACCACCAACTCAAGATAAGGCAATCTGATATTCCCAAGACAGCTTTCGTATCTCGGTACGGACTGTATGAATACACTGTCATGCCTTTTGGGCTAACTAATGCCCCGACATACTTCATGTATCTCATGAACAAGGTATTCATGGAATATCTGGACAAATTTGTGGTGGTTTTCATAGATGACATTCTTGTCTTCTCCAAAGAAGAAGAAGAACATGAGAAACATCTAAGGTTGGTGTTGCAAGGGCTGAGAGAACACCAACTATATGTCAAGTTGAGCAAGTGTGAGTTTTGGCTGAAGAGAGTTCCCTTCTTAGGACATATAATCTCAGAAGGAGCAATCTCCGTAGATCCCGCCAAAATCGAGGATATACAGAAGTGGAAGACCCCTGAAAGTGTCGGGGAAGTTCGAAGCTTCTTGGGATTGGCTGGATACTATCGACGGTTTATTGAGGGATTCTCTAAGATCTCAAGACCCCTCACCAAACTGTTGGAGAAGGGAATCACATTCACATGGACGCCACAGGGCGAGACGAGTTTTCAGGAGCTAAAGAAAAGATTGACAACAGCCCCAGTGTTGGTTATGCCAGATATGCAGAAGAATTTCACGGTGTACTGTGATGCCTCTGGAAATGGGTTGGGATGTGTTCTCATGCAAGAAGGGCATGTCGTGGCTTATGCATCCCAGCAGCTTCGGAAGCACGAGAAGAACTATCCTACACATGACCTAGAACTAGCCGCAGTGGTACACGCGTTGAAAATTTGGCGGCACTATTTGATGGGGAAGAGGACCAAGATATATACGGATCATAAGAGTTTGAAGTACATATTCACACAGCCAGATCTCAACCTCAGAAAAAGGAGATGGTTAGAGCTAATCAATGACTTTGATGTGGGCATCAACTATCATCCCGGGAAAGCAAACGTCGTGGCCGATGCTTTGAGTCGGAAAGTGCAGGTCAATAAGTTGAGCTTGAAGGACATGCCTGCAGAATTGAAGGACGAGGTTATAAGGCTCAATCTATGTCTAGTAAATAGTGGTGAAGCCATCGCCATGGAAGTGGACTCCACACTAGAGCGAGACATACGCGAGGGTTAAAAGAATGATGAGAAGATACAAGAGATCAGACAACTCATCAAGGAAAATAAAGCTCCGGGTTTTAGATAGGATGAACAAGGAACGGTGTGGCACAGAAAAAGAATCTGTGTGCCTAAAGTAAAGGAGATCCGTGAATTGATTTTGAAGGAGGCTCACGATTCCGACTATTCCATTCATCCTGGGAGTACGAAGATGTACCAGGACCTCAAGAGCAGGTATTGGTGGTATGGCATGAAGCGAGATGTCGCGGAACATGTTGCCCTTTGTGACACATGTCAGTTGGTGAAAGCAGAACATCAACGACCCGCAGGATTATTGCAACCACTCAAAGTGCCTGAATGGAAATGGGAAGAAATCAACATGGATTTCATCGTGGGATTGCCTAGGACCCAATCAGGATATGATTCAATATGGGTCATCATTGACAGGCTAACCAAGGTAGCTCATTTCATCCCCGTGAAAGAAAGCTACAGCGGATCCAAATTGGTAGAGTTGTACATGTCAAGGATCGTGTGTTACCATGGAGTGCCAAAGAAGATTGTGTCGGATCGAGGGACACAGTTCACCTCAAGGTTCTGGTAGAAGTTGCATGAAACCATGGGAACCCATCTGAACTTTAGTTCTGCCTATCATCCCCAAACTGATGGGAAGACGGAAAGAACCAATCAGATCCTTGAAGATATGCTAAGGGCATGTGCACTCAAAAACAATAGGAGTTGGGACAAGAACTTACCGTATGCGGAGTTTTCCTATAACAACAGCTATCAAGCTAGTATGAAGATGTCACCGTTTGAAGCCTTGTACGGGAGAAAGTGCAGAACTCCCCTATTTTGGAACCAAACGGGGGAAAGTAAAGTGATTGGTCCAGAAGTACTACAAGAAGCCGAGGCGAAGGTAAGGGAAATTCGCAACAATTTGAGGATCACAGACACGCCAAAAGAGCTATGCTGATGTATGAAGAAGAGAGCTCGTTTTTAACGTGGGAGACTATGTCTATCTCAAGGTGTCCCCTATCCGAGGACTTCGTCGGTTCAAGGTGAAAGGGAAGTTGTCACTTCGATACATCGGACCCTTTCAAGTTCTGGAGAGGAAAGGCGAAGTGGCGTATCAATTAGAGTTACCGGCTCGTCTATCGGATGTGCACGATGTGTTCCATGTGTCACAACTCAAGAAATGCCTGAGGACGCCTGAAGAGGTGTTACCCATGAATGAAGTGGACGTAGCTGAGGATTTGTCTTATGCCGAGCAACCACACAAGATTTTGGAGACAATGGAACGCCTCACCAGAAATAAAAGAATCCGGATGTGCAAGGTGCAGTGGAAGCATCACTCAGAAGAGGAAGCCACCTGGGAGCGGGAAGATGAGCTAAAGGCACAATTTCTGGAATTGTTTTCTTAGAACCACCGATCTCGAGGACGAGATTTCTTTTAAGGGGGGTAGAGCTGTAACACCCCAAGATTTTGATTCAAAACCCTAAATCATGTTAAGAGGGGTATTTAAAATTTTTTGGACGTGTTGCATGTTTTGCATAAATTCAAATTCAAACTGGAATTCAATTTAAACTCAAATCAGAAAAGAAATAGAAAAAGAAAAAGAGAAAACAAAAAAAAACCGGCCAGTGGGCCGAAACCCACCAGCCGGCCCAGCCAGCGCCCGCGCCAGCCCGCAGCCGCGCGCGCCGCTTCCTTCCGCTGACAGGTGGGACCCACCAGATCGTCGTCTACCTCGCGCCCGCGCCGGACTCCCTCTCACCCGAATCAAAACCGATCGGGATTTCGGCGTATCCCCGCTGAATTCTGTTCGTAGGCGACGCGGACATGATCTAAACCACCCCGCCGCCCTCCCCCGTCTATAAAAACCCCGGCCTCGTTCTGTTTTTCCCACGCGATCGACTGTTTTTACTCCGGTGAGAACCGAGACTTCTCCGGCGAATTCTGGCCGATCTAAGCTCGGAATTTCCGATCTAACTCGCTTGTCTTGATCCACCGCCTACGGGGAACCTTGCAGGTGCAGAAAACTCGGTGACTTGCGGTTTAAACACAGCGCCAATGAGCTTCGCCGTGGTTTCGCCTCGGACCTCGTCGCCGATCACCTTCCAGGACCTCCGAGCTCAAGAAAACCCCCGAGGTGAGATCCCCGACCTCCCCTCTACCGATCTATGCCATAAAATCACAGTTCTAGGAAGAATTCCCGAAGATCCGAAAGTTTCCAGCGAGATCGCCGCTTTCCGCCGCCGTGCGCCGCCGGCAGCGCCGCCCGCGCTCGATCAGAGCGACGTGGCCGCTTGTGCGCCGTTTATTTTAAATCGCACGGTATGGTTTAAATTCCCGCGTACCAGTTCGATGTTATAATCTCGGCCGTCGGTTTAAAATCGGACGGTCCACGTCAGCCCCGCGTTATAAAGACTGGAAATCTTACATGCTACCCCCTGGGGTTCTCGGGAAATAAGAGCTAGCCCCGGAAATTTCTGATCTAGCCCTTGGAACTCCAGAAAATCATGTAAATTCATTTAAAAATCAGTTTTAGCCCCTGGACTTAATGAAAATTTGGAAAAACACCACTGATAAGTGTAGCTAGACCCCTGGAAATTCTGAAAATAATATTATAGACCCTGTAATGGGGTGAGTTTACCTTTTTAGCCCTGTTTAGTATTTAATTTAGGAAATTGAATATGTTGCTAGTGTTTAAAAATTAAAAAGTGGGACAAACATATTGTCAAAATTTAATTAAAGACTTTCTCAGTATTTAGGAAACTTTGGAGTGAGATAAAAACATATTTTGGGCTGAATTGAATCTGTCTAATTTATTATTCACATTTAGGGACACATTTTTAAGCAATGAATAGTTTTAGAAAATAGGGAAAATAATTGTGAAATAGTTTACATCAGAGGCAAAGGTCAAAATATGTTATTAAATTATTTAGGACCAGAACCTATTCTGTTAGATGATGTGTAATACTAATTTTATAATAAAGAACACATTTATGTATAGGAAAATAAATCTGAAAATATAGCAACTAGTAAATGATAAATGGAGTTTCTAGAACCCAAAGAATTCATTTTAAGGTTGGTAGAAATTCTAAAGGCACATATGGAGCAGAAAAATACTTTTCATACAAACTTGGTAGTGAAAAGGTGTAGTAGTTGAATATAAGGAATTTATTTAAATGGGAAACTCATATATATACAGTAGGTAAGTATAAATGTGAACATAAAAGTAGGAATCATATACACATGATTAAAAGTGCATGCAAGCCACTAATCAACACACATAGAGTAACCACAACACATATAATGGTGAATGACTTTCATAAATGTTAATGTGTGGTTTGTATGAAGTGGAAGTGTGAACTATGTCTTATGGATTGTTGTTTTTCTTTTGCTATGTGTGATGGTATGATGTAGAACCTGCTCAAGGGCAAGTTATTCCTTTCCAAGATCAGGACTACCCATTCCAAGAGCAGCAGAAAGGAGGCAAGTGTCCTTGACCACTTTGATCCTATGCTAGGATGTGTAGATAGAATTATTTGCATTGTCAATTGAAATATGAAACCCATGCTAGGAAGTTTCCCTAGAATTGCATTACCTTGTTTCCTTGTAGCTTGGGTTGGGATTCATTTTATCATGTCATTTATTATTATGCATATGCTTAGCCATTCTTAGAATGGGATATTTGGGTTATGAGATCATCAATTTATTTTACCATACTCTTGAATGAGACATTGTGAGTTATGTAGAGGTAGGGATCAAGGCAAGTTGGATGTTTTGGTTGGTGCTGGATGCACGAGACTCGGGTTTGTGTTTAGTACTTGCCTGGATCCTAAGGACCGGTTCATGGAGCATGTAACCTGGCTTTACAGTACCAACCACATGCTGAGATGGGGCAGCTTGGCCAATTAATTAGGTGTATCCCCGGCGTAGTATGGGTGTGTTGGATGGTGCGGGGAGTAGGTGTCAGCTGGACTACCATATGAACCGCAAGGCTCAAGAGGGGGCCACTGCAGCGGGGTTGGAGCCTCTTGTATGCTGTTAGGGGTGAAACCTCAGTGGGCCCACGCTCGTCGGGAATCCCTTTGTAAAGGCTTCGTAGTGATCTCCTGGCTACACACCTGGGAAGTGTGAATGTGGTTCTTAGCCACTGGCATAATGGAGGTTCTTTTAGTCCACCCGGCAACGGGGGATGAAATCACTACATGTGGGTACAGTGTTACAAACTCTGCAGAGTCAAAACTGTCATGACAGCCGTGCTCACGGTCAAGAGCGGCTTGGACTTATTCATGATTAGAGGTTTTGGAAGTTGTGGATGTTAAGCGGGGAGCTTAACGTTGGAAATGATGTTATGGTTATTGGATTATGATGATGGGATAGGAGATTGGGACCATTTCACCTGTGTAGTAATGTAGGTGCTTAATAAGCTAAGGTGATAGGTATTAATCGCGTAGTGCTTTAACCATGAGTTCAACCTCTCCTTGTTCTAGCCATGCATGAGATAATTTTCCCACACTTGCTGAGTACCATTGGTACTCAACCTTGCATATTTTGTTGGTTTATATTGCTGCTCAGGTCAAGATAATGAGGTGGTGTATAATGACCAAGACTTTGGACCCGAAGAAGGTTTCTAGGTTCATGGAGACCCCCGGGCAACGCCTGTGACGGAGCCCTCAAGAATAATATTCTGCTGCTAGATTATTTACTTGTAATGAACTTATTATTGTCCATCGAGACATTTGCTATGTAAGACTTATTTATATTCGACACCTGGCTTGTAATAAAAGATGCTTCACTATTTGTCATCACATGTATGAGAAAATGATCCTGGCATACATGTGATATTCACTTGGTTGTTCTTCGGAAAAACCGGGTGTGACATGGCTGGACGGGATCTTGAAGGAATACATGTCCGGGATGGTGCAACATGATGGTTTTACATGCGCGGATGGCCAACTGGTTCGAAATCGGGAAACTCGGAAAAACTCACAAACTCGGGTCCCGAGCGGCCACACAAGACCTTGACGAAATACACGTCCGGACGATGCACCTTGATGCTTTTCGCATGTGCGGATGGCCATGTGGGTCTAAATCGAGAAAGTTTGTAAAACTCATGAACTCGGGTCCCGTGCCGTCGGACGGGACCTTGATCAAATAGACGTGCGGATGGAGCAACTTGATGGTTTTGCATGCGCAGATGGCCATCCTCGTCGAAATCGGGAAACTCGGGAAAACACACAATCTCGGGTCCCGGACGGCCGGACAAGACCTTGACGGAATACACGTCCGGACAGTGCAACTTGATTGTTTTACAAGCGCGGAGGGTCATCTGGGTCAAAATAGAGAAAGTCGGGAAAGTTGGTAAAACTCAAGAACTCGGGTCCCGGGCAATCGGATGAAACCTTGACGGAATACAGGTTTGGATGGTGCAACTTGATGGTTTTGCATGCGCGATCGCCATCTGGGTCGAAGTCAAGAAAGTCGGTAAAACTCACGAACTCGGGTCCTGGGAGGCCGGACGGGACTTTGACGGAGTAGACGCCCGGATGGTCCAACTTGATGGTTTTTCATGCGTGGATGGCCATCAGGGTCAAATCGAGAGATTCTAGAAAGTCGGTAAAACTCACGAACTCGGGTTCCGGGTGGCCGGACGGAACCTTAATGGAATACACGTCCGGAAGGTGCAACTTGATGGTTTTGCATGCGCGGAGGGCCATCTAGGTCAAAATTTGGAAAGTCAAGAAAACTCATAAACTCAGGTCCTGGGACGCCGAACTGGACATTGATGGAATGCACGCTCCCATGGTGCAATTAAATGATTTTGCATGCGCGATGGCCACCTGGGTCGAAATCACGAAAGTCGGTAAAACTCACGAACTCGGGTCCCGTGCGACCGAACGGGATTATGAAGGAATACACGTTTGGACAGTGCAACTTGATGGTTTTGCATGCTCGAATGGCCATCTGGGTTGAAATTGGGAAAGTAGGGAATCTCGGGAAAACTCAAGAAATCGGGTCCCGGGTGGCCGGACGGGATTTTGACGGAATACACGTTCGGATGGTGCAACTTGATGGTTTTGCATGCACGGATGGCCATCCGGGTCAAAGTTGAGAAAGTCAGCAAAACTCATGAGCTCGAGTCCCGGGAGGCCGAGCGGGACCTTAACGGAGTAGACGTCCGGATGGTCCAACTTGATGGCTTTCATGCGTCCATGGCCATCGGGGTCAAAATCGGGAAAGTCGAGAAAGTCAATAAAAGTCACGAACTCGGGTCCCGGGCAGCCGGACGGAACCTTAACGGAATACACGTCTGGACGGTGCAACTTGATGGTCTTGCATGTGCGGATGGCCATCTAGGTCTAAATTTGGAAAGTCAAGAAAAGTCAAGAATTCAGGTCCTCAGACGCCGGACTGGACATTGACGAAATACACGTTCAGATGGTGCAACTAAATAGTTTTGCATGCACAATGGCCATCCGGGTCGAAATCACAAAAGTCGGTAAAACTCACGAACTAGGGTCCCGTGTGACCGAACGGGATCTGGATGGAATACACGTTTGCATGCTCGGATGGCCGTCTGGGGTGAAATTGGGAAAGTAGGGAAACCCTGGAAAACACACGAAATCAGGTCCCGGGTGGCCGGATGGGATCTTGAAGGAATACATGTCCGGGATGGTGCAACATGATGGTTTTGCATGCGCGGATGGCCAATTGGTTCAAAATCGGGAAACTCGGAAAAACTCACAAACTCGGGTCCCGAGCGGCCACACAAGACCTTGACGGAATACACGTCCGGACGATGCACCTTGATGCTTTTTGCATGTGCGGATTGCCATGTGGGTCTAAATCGAGAAAGTTTGTAAAACTCATGAACTCGGGTCCCATGCCGTCGGACGGGACCTTGATCGAATAGACGTGCGGATGGTGCAACTTGATGGTTTTGCATGTGCAGATGGCCATCCTTGTCGAAATTAGGAAACTCGGGAAAACACACAAACTCGGGTCCCGGACGGCCGGACAAGATCTTGACGGAATACACGTCCAGACAGTGCAACTTGATGGTTTTACAAGCGCCGGAGGGCCATCTGGGTCAAAATCGAGAAAGTCGGGACAGTTGGTAAAACTCAAGAACTCGGGTCCCGGGCAATCGGATGGAACCTTGACGGAATACAGGTTTCGATGGTGCAACTTGATGGTTTTGCATGTGTGGATGGCCATCTGGGTCGAAGTCATGAAAGTCGGTAAAACTCACGAACTCGGGTCATGGGAGGCCGGACGGGACCTTGACGGAGTAGACGCCCGGATGGTCCAACTTGATGGTTTTTCATGCGTGGATGGCCATCAGGGTCAAATCGAGAAATTCTAGAAAGTCGGTAAAACTCACGAACTCGGGTCCCGGGTGGCCGGACAAAACCTTAATGGAATACACGTCCGGAAGGTGCTACTTGATGGTTTTGCATGCGCGGAGGGCTATCTAGGTCAAAATTTGGAAAGTCAAGAAAACTCATAAACTCAGGTCCTGGGACGCCGAACTGGACATTGATGGAATACACGTTCCCATGGTGCAATTAAATGATTTTGCATGCGCGATGGCCATCCGGGTCGAAATCACGAAAGTCGGTAAAACTCACGAACTCGGGTCCCGTGCGACCTGACACGACCCCACTGGTCCTGTCGAGCCAGGATCACGCTGAGGGGTGCTGCGTTGCACAGCACCGTATAACACACGTCAAAGGTACAAAGCGGAAGCGGAAGCTTTATTACATAAACAAGTTTATTAACATGTTTACATCAAAATAAGTTTAGTCCACACTCGCGGGCGTAGACTAAGCATCAAGTGCACGTTCAGCCCTCGAACGTGTCCTTGCTAGCACACACGCACACTAACTCTGCGGCGGGCACGACTCCCATTCGACGGGGTTCCCCTCCTGGGGTTCCGTCTCCTCTTCGGGAGTCCCTTCCTCATAGAACCCTGCAAAAGCTTCAAACACAAGCAGTGAGCACGAAGGCTCAGCAAGTCTGACCCGTCTCACCTAAACATGGAACTTCTACATGAGGGTAATGGGTTGCATGAGGTAAAAATCATTTGCAAGGACTCGCCTAATTAGTAGAACCTTACTTTCAAGTTTTAGCAGCAGGTTGTGGAGAACTTTATGCTAAGGCACATGAGAGAGCCGCAATCAAACAAGAAACGCATTTCTCTCATGTACTTTGCCCAAAGTTGAAAAGAACTTTAGTTAGCACTAAGCTACAACATATCATTAACAATCAATATCCAACTTTCAATCAGCAACATTTTAACATGTAACTAGCCTGTTCTTTCTACGTCACGGTACAGTGAACAAGTGGTACTCACTGACCGCGAGGGACGGCGATTATAATCGATTTACACCTGCAGGGTTACCCGAATAACCCGTCACGTACGCCCGTACTCGATGTTGCCTACAACAACCATCACGGACGCCGTACGCGACTACCTTTCACCCGTTAGCCAAATATTGAACCGGTCCCATCGTCCCGAGCAAGAGGTCCCTGCACGCGCATCTCTGTGCCGCCAGCTGATTTACACCTCGAGCTCTCAACCTACCCTCTGAACGACGGGCAATGCCTCAACACCCAGCTACCCGAGTTACATCAGTTTCCCGGTTCCCATATAGCCGGTAGGTCTTCGGTACTGTTCTAGCTTGTTCAACAGGCCCGCACACGGCTCGGTCCTCAATCGACACAAGCGGAGCTACAGCACACAGGCCCCAAAGTCCTGCTGCCCTTACTCTCCGCTCGGTCTCATTTTCTTGCCATGTGTTTCATGTGCTATCTCTACCCGAGCAATGTGCCTCTAGCCTATTCTCGCGAGTAGTTCCAACTACTCGACTTGTACCGAATCCTACTCTATCCTAGCAATGCAGTGGCTAACGAGGTTTTCAATCCTAAACCCAATCCATGGTTTTCTTGGCTGTGCAGTTGGGTTTCCAATCAAGACTCTAATGCAACGAACAAAGGGAAACAAGTATGTGCTCAAAACAATAAAATTTGTAAAAAGGTTAATGCAAACCGGGGCTTGCCTTGCTGCTCTTGGTCGTAGGCTAGCTGTTCCTCCGGAGTAACGAAGTCTAGGACTTCGGGTTCCTCCTCGACCTTAGCGACTACATGATAAGAACAATGTATGTATTAATTAAATGCCTTTGTATTAACTTTGAAGTTGTGAAGTCTATAACCCTTACTAGACAGACCTAATGACTGTGAAACTTTTACTGTGGCTTGGTTACAACCTAAACAAAGACTTGGTCAAGTTTTAGTTGCAGCAAAGCTCATTTGAGCCCTCCACAAATAATTATGTCCTTGACCTTAATTGGAACCCTTAGGGTGTTCTAGGGATTTTCATGAGACAAACTATGACTTTCTGAAAACTAGATTTTCAGAGGGTCCTAATGGAGTTGGTCTCACTTAATTTGGAAGTCTCTAACTAAAGATATGAGCTAAACAATTTCAGAGAAAATCCTGAAAATGTTTCTGAACATTTTCTATTTTCTCTGGAACAGTTTTACTAATCACACCATTAGGTGGACTAAATGAGCTCAAATGGATCTGAAATTTTTATGGTAGTTCAAGGATATTTTGGTGAACATTTCAGCAAAATTTCAGGATTTTCCTCCAAAGGATTCTCCAGTTAAAATTCCTAACAGTTTAAACTTTGAGGAATTAATTCTGGAGAACTAAGGAATTTCATGAAGTGAAACTTGATTTTCTGGAAAGTACTCAGAGAGCTGAATCCAGCAAAATTTGGTTCACTCAATTTGGAGCTTTCTAGCCAAAGTTATAAGGATTTGAAGTTTGAAGGAAATCTGAAAATCGGGGAAAAGTTTAAACTCGCGCGTGGGCCCAGGGGACACGCGTCGCACGCCGAAGCGACAGCACACCGCGGCCCACAAGGCTTTTGCGCGCCAGCACACCCGATCCCGGCCGCAGCCGGATCCCGATTCAAAATATCGGCCGCTGACAGCTGGGGTCCACCCCCTTCTTCAACCTCGCGACACCCGCGCTCCGCCGCCGAGGGACCTCGCCGGAGAGCTCGCCGCTGGCTGCTGTACCGCTCCAAACTTCTTGATTCTGGCCGCCCCTGCCTACTTTTACTTGGGGAACATGATCCGAGGGTCAGCTGCTCATGACAACGGCCGGAGCATGGTCGGCGATGAGCCGCCATATCGGAACGACTTCGGCCATGTCGGCTGATGCCCCTAGTGCCTCAGCTACTTGGGAAACCGGTCGGGGAGCATCAGTGGACCTCAGAGAAGGTCGACATGAACTCGGGGCAGCTCGGGGATGGCCCGAAATAGGTCCTCACCGTGCGCCCGATACCCCCCGTTCGTTCCGCCATTAGTAGACCTTGAATTACGCCGGGCACAGAGGTTCTCCGGCCCAGAGTTGTGAAGGCAACTTGTGCGTCACCGTGTCTAGCTCGTGTGGGAGTGGCCTGAGGCCCTCTAATCCTTTCTAGAGCACGAATTAAACAGAATCGTACCCGAAGGTCGTTCTGCACACAGAAAGGGGAAAAGTGGAAATTCGCCGCCGGTGAGCAACCACTCGAGCTGTGGCTCGGAGATGAGCAGCACCGGTCACCTGCGCGTCCAAGGGTGTCTTGGCTCGGGCGTGACAACGCCCAGGTTGGGCTGTCCACGAGAGCCCGAGGTGCGGCGGTTTCCAGTTCCGAGTTTGATCTTTCGGCACAGCCGATATCACTCGGTTTCAATCGATTTCTATCAATGGGAAGGATGGAGGATGGTTGCTAGTACCTTGCTGGGACCTTGGAACGGAAAGAAGGAGCTGCGATCGGCTTGATCAAGCAGGAACTCGAGCGGCGGCGATGGCAGTGGGAAAAGCAGTCGCGCACGTCGGTAGCTCGGGGAAATGGTGACTGAAGCACGCCGGGGAGGGAATAAATAGCCCGGCCGGCTGGTCTCCGGCTTGGGGCACGCAGCAGGAGCTGGCGCCGGCTGCCCCCTTCGGTGGCGCGCGCGCACAGCTGCCGGGAACCGACTGAACTGTGGTTCAGTCGGTTTGCTTTGAGGCAGAGGCTGACATGTGGGTCCCACTTCTCTTTTAACCTCTGAAATTTATTCCTAACAGCTGTGGTAAACAGTGAACCCTATTCTACCCTTGGCAATTCAAATTATTCACCCAAGAGCCATTTGAATTGATCAAAGTTCAAATGAGGTTTGGTTTGAATGAATTTCAGCACAAGTGCAGTTTGAAATTCAAATAAAGTTTGAATTTCTCCCCCTTAGCTCATGTCAAGATCAACTCCAAATGGAGTGAAAATTGGTGTGTGAGCTCACAAAAATGTGCTGAGCAAGAATATGCCTTCCACTTTTACATTCAGTGGGTGAAAACAGTTTGAATTTGAATATGGTTTCAAACTGCCCTTTTCCTAACTATACCCAAAATGACCTCAAAAAGGTTTTGAATTTGGGTGGAACTTGGCATGGACATCCTTAGCAAAGTGTAGGAGTCTTCATATGTCCAGCCCATCTATATCACATGTGGGAGTTTGTTCCCTAATGAGCATGTTGATAATTGTTACTTGCTCTTTATTTGTGTTCATCATTCTTCCTCAAATGAGGTGTGTGGTGTGGTGATGAACACTGCAAATGAGTGTCAAAAACTGAGGCCCTTACATTCCTCCCCCCTTAAAAGAATCTCGTCCCGAGATTATAAGGTGAAATGAGAGAGAGGACAGTGGAAAATTACCGAATATGCGACGTGAAAAAGTCGGGGTAGTTAGTGCGAAGGAATTCTTCGCTCTCCCATGTCGCTTCGTCCATGGAGTGATTACTCCATAGAATCTTGTAGAACCACAACGTACGGTTGCGTGTGGTTCGGGCCTTTTCATCAATAATCTGCACCGGTTCCTCCCGATAGGTGAGATCCGGTTGCAGTTCTTTAATGTCTTCCAGCTGAACGGTAGTTGATAGCTTGAGACACTTCCTCAGCTGGGAAATGTGAAATACGTCGTGCACACCGGAAAGTGCTTCTGGTAATTTCAGCCGGTATGCCACCGATCCACATCTTTCGGTAATCTGGAATGGACCGATGAATCGGGGTGCTAACTTTCCTCTCACCCCAAATCTGTTTACGCCCTTCATTGGAGACACTCGTAGGTATACGTGATCTCCAACTTCGAATTGTAATGGGCGCCTTCTCCGGTCCGCATACTGTTTCTGTCGGGATTGAGCGGCTTTTAGGTTCGCTTGAATTAATCGAACCTTTTCTTCCGCGTTGTTGACAAGATCAATCCCGAAGGTAACCCTCTCGCCAGATTCACACCAGTTCAGTGGTGTGCGGCATTTCCTGCCGTATAGCGCCTCGTAGGGCGCCATCTTGATGCTGGCTTGGTACCCATTGTTGTACGAGAACTCGGCTAATGGCAAGTGATCATCCCAATTCTTGCCGTGGTCGATAGCGCAAGCTCGTAGCATGTCTTCTAGGATTTGATTTACCCGCTCCGTTTGCCCATCCGTCTGCGGGTGGTAGGCTGAACTACGGATCAGCTTCGTCCCCAAGGCAGCGTGTAGCTGCTCCCAAAAACGGGACACAAATAAAGTGCCCCGGTCCGATACGATGGTACGGGGTACGCCGTATAAGCATAGGATCCGTGAGATGTACAGTTCAGCGTACTTCTTGGCGTTGTAGTTGGTGTTGACCGGGATGAAATGGGCAACTTTGGTGAGCCGATCGACGATCACCCACACAGAATCATGTTTCTGTAAGGTGGTGGGTAAACCGACGACGAAATCCATGCTCACGTCCTCCCACTTCCAGGCAGGAATGCCCAGTGGTTGCAGCAGTCCCGGTTTCCGCATGTGGTCTGCCTTCACCCGTCGACATGTATCACACTCGGACACGTATTTTGCCGTCTCTCGCTTCATCCGTGTCCACCAAAACTTGCTTCTGAGTTCTTGATACATCTTGTTGCTGCCGGGGTGAATAGAAAACTTTGATAAGTGAGCTTCATCAAAGATTCTCTTCCTTAACTCCGGGTTTCGGGGTACGACGATCCGGTCCTTGAACCATAGGACGCCGTCTCCGTCCTTCCGGAAACATTTCAACTCCCCACTGTCTACTCGTCTCCGTAAATGTGACATGCCCTTATCATTCTTCTGGGCTGCCGCTATCTCTTCACGGATGGTGGGGATCAAAGCTAGGTTGTAGAGAGCTCCATGTGGAATCACATGTAGTGGTGGTTCGCTCTCTTCCAACGGTGTGATGGTCAGATTATTGACGTGTGACTTGCGGCTTAGCGCGTCTGCCACAACGTTTGCCTTGCCCGGATGATAATGGATCTCTATCTCGTAATCCTTTATCAGTTCCAACCATCTTCGTTGCCTCATGTTCAGCTCCTTCTGAGTGAAGATGTACTTGAGGCTTTTGTGGTCGGTATATAAATGTACGAGGTTACCGAGTAGGTAGTGCCTCCACATTTTCAGTGCAAGTACCACGGCAGCGAGCGCCAAATCGTGAGTTGGATAATTTTGCTCATGGTTCCTAAGCTGTCGTGATCCATACGCGACCACTCTTCGGTCTTGCATCAGCACACATCCGAGCCCAATGCCGGATGCATCGCAGTACACCTCGAACGGTTTTGTTGTGTCTGGCTGCGCCAAAACCGGTGCTGATGTCAGGTGCTTGACTAAAGCCTTGAATGCTGCTTCACATGCTGGACTCCAAACATATTTGGTAGCCTTCTTCAGCAGCTCTGTCATTGGCCTGGCAATCTTCGAGAAGTTCGGAATGAACCTCCGATAATATCCCGCGAGTCCGAGGAAACTCCGTACCTCATGAACAGTTCTCGGGGATTTCCAATTCAGCACTTGCGTGATTTTGCTCGGGTCCACAGCGATACCCTCCGCTGAGATGATATGCCCGAGGAAAGGCACTTGCGATATCCAAAACTCGCATTTGCTGAACTTTGCGTATAACTTGTGATCCCGCAGCCGTTGCAAGACTATACGCAGATGTTTCTTGTGATCTTCCTCCGACTTGGAGTATACCAGGATGTCGTCGATGAAGACCACGACAAACTTGTCCAGCTCCGGCATGAACACCGAGTTCATTAAATACATGAAGTGAGCTGGAGCATTGGTGAGGCCAAAGGACATGACCAGGTACTCATAAAGTCCGTACCTTGTCGAAAAAGCTGTCTTTGGAATGTCCTCAGCCCTGATCTTAATCTGATGGTACCCGGATCTTAAATCCATCTTGGAAAAGACCTTTGCTTCGACCAACTGATCAAACAACATGTCGATCCGTGGTAACGGGTACTTGTTCTTGATGGTTACGGCATTTAATGGACGGTAGTCCACGCAAAGCCGCAACGTTTCATCCTTCTTTTTGACAAATAATGCCGAACAACCCCATGGCGAGGAGCTCGGCCTAATAAAACCCTTCTCCAGAAGGTCCGTGAGCTGAATCTTCAGTTCCGCCAACTCCTTGGGCGCCATCTTGTACGGCCTTCGGGATATTGGCATGGTTCCCGGTGCAAGTTCAATCTTGAACTCCACCTCTCTATCGGGTGGCATCCCCGGCAAATCATCCGGGAATACATCAGGGAACTCTCGGACCACTGGAATGTCTTCCAATCTGATGGTTGTGGCTTGATAGACACTTGGAAGTTTTATTTCTGGACTGTCCAGAAATAATGAGTGAGAACCGTGCACTTCTGAGTTTAAGTGCACGACTCGGAGGACGGTGTCTAAAACAGCGCCGTGGCGGGTTAACCACGACATCCCTAGGATGACATCGACCTTCTGTCCCTCTAAGATAATGAGAGACGTGGGGTACACTCTACCCGCTAAGCATAATGGTGCTTTGGAGACCATTACGCTTGCTGAAATCTTCCCACCCGGTGAACAAATTAAATATGGACTATCGGTGGGTAGTATCGGCAAGCTGTGTTTAGCAATGAAAGCTTGGCTAATAAAATTATGCGTGGCGCCTGAATCAAATAGTACTATAGCGGGATGCTGGTGGAGTTGGAACATACCCGCAAGGATTGGCTCGCCCTCCGGCACGTCCTCAATGGCAAGCTGGTGGACAGTGCCAGGCCTAGGGTTTGCCCGCCGCGCATTAGTAGGGTTCCGGGGTTGATTCCTCCCCGGAAACTGTGGTACCACTCCGCCGCCTTGCCTCTCCGGGCAACTGCTCGCGAAGTGTCCTGGACGACCACACTTGTAACATGTGGCCGCTGCTGGTGGAGTACTCGGGGGACGAAAGCCCGGCATGCGTTGCGGAGGTGCAAACGCACGCGGCATCGCCCGCTGCTGCTGCTGTTATTGCGGTGGTGCTGGCAGTGCCGGCCGGAATGCCGGTGAAGAATACGGCCGACCGCGGAACGGCATCGACCGCTGTGGTGGCTGCCAGCGCGGACCTGATGGTGGGCGATTCACCATCCGAAACTTCTGAGAAGGACCGCCTCCTTCTCCGCTGCTCTGCGGCGCGCTTCGCTTTCGCTCTGCCGCCGCCAACTCCTTGCCGGAGTCTTCCTGAACAATCGCAGCATCAATTATGTCGTTGAGGCTGCCGCGATTGAACATCGCCAGCTTGTCCTTCAGGAGCGGGTTAAGCCCCTGGTAAAAGTGGTCCCGCCGCTTCTCGTCCGTATCTGCGTGATACGACGCGTAGAGTGCGAGATCGTTGAACGCTCTGGAGTACTCCAGCGCGTTCCGGCTCCCTTGTTGCAGGTGTAGGAATTCCTGCGTCTTCCTCTTCATCAAACCGGGCGGTATATGATAGGCCCGGAAGGCCGTCCGAAACTCCGCCCAGGTCATCACTCGGTCGGTGGGTTGTGAAGCACAAAAGTTGGCCCACCACGCGCTCGCGGATCCTTGGAGCTGCTGGACCGCGAACTGAGTCTTGCGCTGCTCGCTGATTTGGAGCAGCCCGAACTTCATCTCTATGGCGCGGAGCGAGTTGTCCGCGTCAAGTGGTTCATCCGCCCTTGAGAATACAGGGGGATGAGTCGCCAGGAAGTCGGAGTAGGAGCTCTGTTGGCGCTCCTCGCGATCTTGACGTCTCTCTGGGCGAGACGTATTCGCAATTAACGTTTGCAGCAGCTCTGTATGCTGCTGATGTGAACCCGCCATTGCCGCGACAATGTCGGCCAATGTAACCGTTGGCAGTGGCGGTGGCGGTGTTTGCTGTTGCTGTTGCTGCTGCTGTCCCGAGGAGTCCTCGGGAGGCGGTTGGGAGGTCTCTCCCCCTTGGCTAGTACCTCCAACATCAGGGTTGGCACGAGTACGCGTCATTCTGAAATTCAACACAGCAGCAATTAGCACATGTCTTACTCAAAATTCCATAAACAGCAGTAAGTATTGAAGCGACGCATGACTAACTTGCACAACATTCACATATATTGATAAAGCATAAACTTTATACAAGATACATTATTCTCGGACCTCCGAGAAGTCGTGCTCATGCCGTCACAACCTATACATACGCTACTGTCTACACGACATGTCACCGATTACAAAAGTTGGGTTACGCTACCCTAGCTGCCCTACTTGGCAACCGTAACCCCCTACTCGGAGTAGAACTCGACCTCCTGTGGGTCGTCCTCCTCCGGTACCTCTGCTGGTGGCTCGGGGTCTACCACCTCTTCTCCCATTCCAGGTTCTCCCATGGCTGGAAAACCCAAGACTACCGGTACGCCCAATACCGGGGGCACGAGGTCCTGCAATGCATGCACCTCGTCCATAGCTTGGTTGTAGTCCTCTTCCCAGCCTTGTCCTTCCTCAATAGCGTCGTCCCGCTCTTGAGCAAGGTCCTCATTCTGCTGGGTTAGGGTCTGCACCAGCTCTTGCAACGCCGCAATGTCAACACGGCTCTTCTTCTTTGCCTTCTTCAGACGACGCAACTGATTGTGTTGTTCATTCAGTCGCTTGATCGTCGGCAGGAGCACATTGCGGAGTGCACTGTGAGCACTCTCAAAATGATCTCCACGGCTTGTGCTCTCCTTGAGCTTGGTGGCGAGATGCTCCGTATGAACAGCTTGGCTGTCCATCACAGCGTTTCCCGCCCTCATTTGGAGGCTGAGATTTGCCTCCGCGGGGTTGTACCTTGGGCAACTCGGGTTTGTTGCCTCTAGGTACCTCTCTTCCCACACATGCTGAGCTCGTCCCTCCACCGGAACGAGTGCATATGGAGTGCCCTCCATAGCCTGCACGTGTAGTTGGCAGAAACGTGACATAGTGTCACGGGCTGCCACTTGCCACATCCCTTCCGGTTGTCTTCCTCTCACCGTGACGGTGAATGGCACCCAACCGGGTGGCGTAGGCCCTGCAGGAACCTCGACATGGATCGTCCACGTCTTGTTCCCCTCTTCGCCTTCTTCCTTGGCGAAGTATTGCGGCATCTGGTTGTACCCGAAATATTGGAGCATTAGGCACAATGCTCCCGGGTAGCCGCTACGGTCAGAGCAGTGGGAAACTACCCACCCGTTCTCCAACCGTTTATCTGCTGCCATCTGTAAAAATATATTTGAGAAATGTCAAATATTTATTTAAACAGTAGACCATTGAGTTATAACATAAGATATGTCATTGAACCCTTAACACTTGGAAACATAGTTCAAATTTTTAAACAAATTTGACTGCTGATCTGCTGTTCCCATGACAGCCCTGACCAGTTTCCATATTAATATGATTTAGGCCAGGTTAAAAGCAAAACCAATCCTGGAGCTCAACATCAAAGTTAAAGTTAACTTCAATAGCTTTCCAGAAAGTATTTGGTTGGCCTATGATCTGCTCTGGTTCAAAAGTTATGAGATGTCAAAGTTAACAGAATTTCTGGAAACAATTGGACAGCACCTCCCTGCCTTAGGTACTGATTTGATCCAAGAATCCCAGTTAATTCTGTTCCTAATCTGACAAATCTTTCTGTTACAAAGTTGTAACCCATCTCATAATCTTTCCAGAACTACCTCATTTCCTATTTTTGGATTTTTAAGCAGGAAGTTATGCTTAATTTACAGAGAGTTTACAGAGAGTCTTTGCTCTGTCCTGTTTTCTGGACAGTTTCAACTCTACTGCATTTTTCGAGTGGTTAAGGGACGAAACACCTCTGGAACTCAACAGAAAAGTTGTAAAGCTCCTCCAAAGCTTTCCAGAAATGTATCATACGACCCCAACCTCGAAAGAACTCAACCTCTAACCTCTGATTACTTCAGCCTTGATTTAGCTGAAAACAGAGTGCTCTGTCCTTAACATCCTATAAGTTGAAAACTTGTTAGCTTTGAATATCCTGTTCAAGGGAAGGAGTTACATCAAGTTTTACTACTTTGGATCAAAACCTTCAAATTTTTAAATGAAGTTGTTCATTTAGTTGGGTGTGACGTTGATGCGTCACCAGATCATGTCGGTACTACGTCCTCACAAAGAAAAACCTATACCGGACTTAGCCGGCTTCGTTAGTTTAGTGGCACTACTCGTCACTCGCACACGGATGCTACACGTCTACCGTTTCGTGGTAAGGCTACCTGCAGAAATTCAACCAATCATCAGACTCGGCTGCACACCGAGCCCGGAATCCATACAGTTGGTACATCCGGCCGTCATCACTCGCCCGGATGTTCTCAAGCCAAACACGCCCTGAGTTACGTGTTCACGTTTCAGACCACGTGACGGGGTCTCCCATGTTGCACCACGCACGCCAGGGACAGACGTTGCTCGAATACCCCAAACGACATGAAGAGTCGTAGAGGATATCAAAGCGGGTCGGGTTACCTGCCACCCGTGGGGCTCCACCCTTCAGCTTGTGCGCACTGGTGGACAGCGCTTACGTGCACCCCCCAAGACATGAACGTCCCGAGATGCACGATTTTCCGACATAACAAATAAGTTAATAAGCCACTTTCTATATACTAATAACATCCTTATACGGGCTACTAACTCGTTCCTCACTGGATTTTTGAAAAAGAAGACCTTTGTACTGTGTTAAACCTCAAGCGAGCTCTGATACCACGCTGACACGACCCCACTGGTCCTGTCGAGCCAGGATCACGCTGAGGGGTGCTGCGTTGCACAGCACCGTATAACACACGTCAAAGGTACAAAGCGGAAGCGGAAGCTTTATTACATAAACAAGTTTATTAACATGTTTACATCAAAATAAGTTTAGTCCACACTCGCGGGCGTAGACTAAGCATCAAGTGCACGTTCAGCCCTCGAACGTGTCCTTGCTAGCACACACGCACACTAACTCTGCGGCGGGCACGACTCCCATTCGACGGGGTTCCCCTCCTGGGGTTCCGTCTCCTCTTCGGGAGTCCCTTCCTCATAGAACCCTGCAAAAGCTTCAAACACAAGCAGTGAGCACGAAGGCTCAGCAAGTCTGACCCGTCTCACCTAAACATGGAACTTCTACATGAGGGTAATGGGTTGCATGAGGTAAAAATCATTTGCAAGGACTCGCCTAATTAGTAGAACCTTACTTTCAAGTTTTAGCAGCAGGTTGTGGAGAACTTTATGCTAAGGCACATGAGAGAGCCGCAATCAAACAAGAAACGCATTTCTCTCATGTACTTTGCCCAAAGTTGAAAAGAACTTTAGTTAGCACTAAGCTACAACATATCATTAACAATCAATATCCAACTTTCAATCAGCAACATTTTAACATGTAACTAGCCTGTTCTTTCTACGTCACGGTACAGTGAACAAGTGGTACTCACTGACCGCGAGGGACGGCGATTATAATCGATTTACACCTGCAGGGTTACTCGAATAACCCGTCACGTACGCCCGTACTCGATGTTGCCTACAACAACCATCACGGACGCCGTACGCGACTACCTTTCACCCGTTAGCCAAATATTGAACCGGTCCCATCGTCCCGAGCAAGAGGTCCCTGCACGCGCATCTCTGTGCCGCCAGCTGATTTACACCTCGAGCTCTCAACCTACCCTCTGAACGACGGGCAATGCCTCAACACCCAGCTACCCGAGTTACATCAGTTTCCCGGTTCCCATATAGCCGGTAGGTCTTCGGTACTGTTCTAGCTTGTTCAACAGGCCCGCACACGGCTCGGTCCTCAATCGACACAAGCGGAGCTACAGCACACAGGCCCCAAAGTCCTGCTGCCCTTACTCTCCGCTCGGTCTCATTTTCTTGCCATGTGTTTCATGTGCTATCTCTACCCGAGCAATGTGCCTCTAGCCTATTCTCGCGAGTAGTTCCAACTACTCGACTTGTACCGAATCCTACTCTATCCTAGCAATGCAGTGGCTAACGAGGTTTTCAATCCTAAACCCAACCCATGGTTTTCTTGGCTGTGCAGTTGGGTTTCCAATCAAGACTCTAATGCAACGAACAAAGGGAAACAAGTATGTGCTCAAAACAATAAAATTTGTAAAAAGGTTAATGCAAACCGGGGCTTGCCTTGCTGCTCTTGGTCGTAGGCTAGCTGTTCCTCCGGAGTAACGAAGTCTAGGACTTCGGGTTCCTCCTCGACCTTAGCGACTACATGATAAGAACAATGTATGTATTAATTAAATGCCTTTGTATTAACTTTGAAGTTGTGAAGTCTATAACCCTTACTAGACAGACCTAATGACTGTGAAACTTTTACTGTGGCTTGGTTACAACCTAAACAAAGACTTGGTCAAGTTTTAGTTGCAGCAAAGCTCATTTGAGCCCTCCACAAATAATTATGTCCTTGACCTTAATTGGAACCCTTAGGGTGTTCTAGGGATTTTCATGAGACAAACTATGACTTTCTGAAAACTAGATTTTCAGAGGGTCCTAATGGAGTTGGTCTCACTTAATTTGGAAGTCTCTAACTAAAGATATGAGCTAAACAATTTCAGAGAAAATCCTGAAAATGTTTCTGAACATTTTCTATTTTCTCTGGAACAGTTTTACTAATCACACCATTAGGTGGACTAAATGAGCTCAAATGGATCTGAAATTTTTATGGTAGTTCAAGGATATTTTGGTGAACATCTCAGCAAAATTTCAGGATTTTCCTCCAAAGGATTCTCCAGTTAAAATTCCTAACAGTTTAAACTTTGAGGAATTAATTCTGGAGAACTAAGGAATTTCATGAAGTGAAACTTGATTTTCTGGAAAGTACTCAGAGAGCTGAACCCAGCAAAATTTGGTTCACTCAATTTGGAGCTTTCTAGCCAAAGTTATAAGGATTTGAAGTTTGAAGGAAATCTGAAAATCGGGGAAAAGTTTAAACTCGCGCGTGGGCCCAGGGGACACGCGTCGCACGCCGAAGCGACAGCACACCGCGGCCCACAAGGCTTTTGCGCGCCAGCACACCCGATCCCGGCCGCAGCCGGATCCCGATTCAAAATATCGGCCGCTGACAGCTGGGGTCCACCCCCTTCTTCAACCTCGCGACACCCGCGCTCCGCCGCCGAGGGACCTCGCCGGAGAGCTCGCCGCTGGCTGCTGTACCGCTCCAAACTTCTTGATTCTGGCCGCCCCTGCCTACTTTTACTTGGGGAACATGATCCGAGGGTCAGCTGCTCATGACAACGGCCGGAGCATGGTCGGCGATGAGCCGCCATATCGGAACGACTTCGGCCATGTCGGCTGATGCCCCTAGTGCCTCAGCTACTTGGGAAACCGGTCGGGGAGCATCAGTGGACCTCAGAGAAGGTCGACATGAACTCGGGGCAGCTCGGGGAAGGCCCGAAATAGGTCCTCACCGTGCGCCCGATACCCCCCGTTCGTTCCGCCATTAGTAGACCTTGAATTACGCCGGGCACAGAGGTTCTCCGGCCCAGAGTTGTGAAGGCAACTTGTGCGTCACCGTGTCTAGCTCGTGTGGGAGTGGCCTGAGGCCCTCTAATCCTTTCTAGAGCACGAATTAAACAGAATCGTACCCGAAGGTCGTTCTGCACACAGAAAGGGGAAAAGTGGAAATTCGCCGCCGGTGAGCAACCACTCGAGCTGTGGCTCGGAGATGAGCAGCACCGGTCACCTGCGCGTCCAAGGGTGTCTTGGCTCGGGCGTGACAACGCCCAGGTTGGGCTGTCCACGAGAGCCCGAGGTGCGGCGGTTTCCAGTTCCGAGTTTGATCTTTCGGCACAGCCGATATCACTCGGTTTCAATCGATTTCTATCAATGGGAAGGATGGAGGATGGTTGCTAGTACCTTGCTGGGACCTTGGAACGGAAAGAAGGAGCTGCGATCGGCTTGATCAAGCAGGAACTCGAGCGGCGGCGATGGCAGTGGGAAAAGCAGTCGCGCACGTCGGTAGCTCGGGGAAATGGTGACTGAAGCACGCCGGGGAGGGAATAAATAGCCCGGCCGGCTGGTCTCCGGCTTGGGGCACGCAGCAGGAGCTGGCGCCGGCTGCCCCCTTCGGTGGCGCGCGCGCACAGCTGCCGGGAACCGACTGAACTGTGGTTCAGTCGGTTTGCTTTGAGGCAGAGGCTGACATGTGGGTCCCACTTCTCTTTTAACCTCTGAAATTTATTCCTAACAGCTGTGGTAAACAGTGAACCCTATTCTACCCTTGGCAATTCAAATTATTCACCCAAGAGCCATTTGAATTGATCAAAGTTCAAATGAGGTTTGGTTTGAATGAATTTCAGCACAAGTGCAGTTTGAAATTCAAATAAAGTTTGAATTTCTCCCCCTTAGCTCATGTCAAGATCAACTCCAAATGGAGTGAAAATTGGTGTGTGAGCTCACAAAAATGTGCTGAGCAAGAATATGCCTTCCACTTTTACATTCAGTGGGTGAAAACAGTTTGAATTTGAATATGGTTTCAAACTGCCCTTTTCCTAACTATACCCAAAATGACCTCAAAAAGGTTTTGAATTTGGGTGGAACTTGGCATGGACATCCTTAGCAAAGTGTAGGAGTCTTCATATGTCCAGCCCATCTATATCACATGTGGGAAGTACCACTTTTGCAATGTGTGAGTTTGTTCCCTAATGAGCATGTTGATAATTGTTACTTGCTCTTTATTTGTGTTCATCATTCTTCCTCAAATGAGGTGTGTGGTGTGGTGATGAACACTGCAAATGAGTGTCAAAAACTGAGGCCCTTACACGACCGAACGGGATTATGAAGGAATACACGTTCGGACGGTGCAACTTGATGGTTTTGCATGCTCGGATGGCCATCTGGGTTGAAATTGGGAAAGTAGGGAAACTCGGGAAAACTCACGAAACTGGGTCCCGGGTGGCCGGACGGGATCTTGACGGAATACACATCTGGATGGTGCAACTTCAAGGTTTTGCATGCGCGGATGGCCATCTGGGTCGAAATCGAGAAAGTCAAAAAGTCGGTAAAACTCACGAACTTGGGTCTCGGGCGGCTGGATGGGACCTTGACCGAATACACGTCCAGACGGTTCAACTTAATGGTTTTGCATGCGCGGATGGTCATCTGGATCGAAATTGGGAAAGTCAAGAAAACTCATGAACTCGGGTCCCGGGACGCCGGACTGGACCTTGATGGAAAAAACGTTCAGATGGTGCAACTAGAAGGTTTTGCATTCGCGGATGGCCATTTGAGTCAAAATTGGGGAAGTCGGTAAAATTCACCAACTCAGGTACCAAGCGACTTGACGGGGCATTGACTGAATACTTGTTCGGACGGTGCAATTTGATGGTTTTGCATGCGCGGATCGCCATCTGGGTTGAAAACAGGAAAATCTGTAAAACTCACTAACTCGGATCCCGAGCGACCGGACGAGACCTTGACGGAATACACATTCGGACAGTGCAATTTGATGGTTTTGCATGCGCGGATGGCTATCTAGGTTGAAATCAGGAAAGTCGGCAAAACTCACGAACTCGGGTCCCTGGTGGCCAGACGGTTCAACTTGATGGTTTTGCATGCGCGGATGGGCATCTGGGTCAAAATTTGGAATGTAAGGAAAACTCACGAACTCGGGTCCCGGTTGGCCATACGGTTCAACTTGATGGTTTTGAATGCGCGGATGGCCATCTGGGTCGAAATCAAGAAAGTCGAAAAAGTCGGCAAAACTCACAAACTTTGGTCTCGGGCGGCTGGACAGGTTCTTGATGGAATACACGTCCGTACGGCTCATCTTGATGGTTTTGCATGCGCGGATGGGCATCTGGGTCGAAATAGGGAAAGTTGGGAAAACTCATGAACTCGGGTCTAGGGACGCCGGCTGGACCTTGACGGAATACACGTTCGGATGATGCAACTTGAAGGTTAAGCATGCGCGGATGGCCATCTGGGTCAAAATTTGGAAGTCAAGAAAACTCATGAACTCGGGGGTCTTGGGACGCCGGACTGGACCTTACACGTTCGGATGGTGCAACTAAATGATTTTACATGCACGATGGCCATCCGGGTTGAAATCATGGAAGTCGGTAAAACTCACAAACTCGGGTCCCATGCGACAGGACGGGACCTTGATGGAATACTCGTTCAGACGGTGCAACTTGATGGTTTTGCATGCACGGATGGCCATCTAGGTTGAAATTTGGAAAGTAGCGAAACTCGGGAAAACTCACGAAATCAGGTCCCGGGTGGCCGGACGGGATCTTGACGGAATACACGTACGGATGGTGCAACTTTAAGGTTTTGCATGCGCGGATGGCCATCTGAGTCAAAATCGAGAAAGTCGAAAAGTCGGTAAAACTCACGAACTTGAGTCTCGGGGCGGCTGGATAGGGCCTTGACCGAATACACGCCCAGACGGTTCAACTTAATGGTTTTGCATGCGCGGATGGTCATCTGGGTTGAAATTGGGAAAGTTAAGAAAACTCATTAACTCGGGTCCCGGGACGCCGGACTGGACCTTGATGGAAAAAACGTTCAGATGGTGCAACTGGAAGGTTTTGCATTCGCGGATGGCCATTTGAGTCAAATCAGGAAAGTCAGTAAAATTCACTAACTCAGGTACCGAGCTACCGAACGAGACCTTGACGGAATACTTGTTTAGACGGTGCAATTTGATGGTTTTGCATGCGCGGATCGCCATCTGGGTTGAAAACAGGAAAATCTGTAAAACTCACTAACTCGGATCCCGAGTGACCGGACGAGACCTTGACGGAATACACATTCAGACAGTGCAAGTTGATGGTTTTGCATGCGCGGATGGCCATCTGGGTTGAAATCAGGAAAGTCGGCAAAACTCACAAACTCGGGTCCCTTGTGGCCAGAGTGTTCAACTTGATGGTTTTGCATGCGCGGATGGGTATCTGGGTCAAAATTTGGAAAGTTAGCAGAACTCACGAACTCAGGTCCCGGGTGGCCAGACGGTTCAACTTGATGGTTTTGAATGCGCGGATGGCCATCTGGGTCGAAATCAAGAAAGTCGAAAAAATTGGTAAAACCCACGAACTTGGGTCTCGGGCAGCTGGACAGGTTCTTGACGGAATACACGTCCGTACGGTTCATCGATGGTTTTGCATGCGCGGATGGGCATCAGGGTCGAAATTGGGAAAGTTGGGAAAACTCATGAACTCGGGTCTAGGGACGCCGGACTGGACCTTGAAGGAATACACGTTCAGATGGTGCAACTTGAAGGCTAAGCATGCGCGGATGGCCATCTGGGTTGAACTCGAGAAAGTCGGAAAAACTCACGAACTTGGATCCCGGGTTGCCGGACGTGACCTTGATGGAATACACATCCGGACGGTGCAACTTGACGGTTTTGCATGCTCAGATGGCCATCTGGGTCTAAATTGGGAAACTCGGTAAAACTAACAAACCCGGGTCCTGGACTGTCGAACAAGACAGTAACGGAATACACGTCCAGATGGTGCAACTTGATGGTTTGGCAAGTGCGGAGGGCCATCTGGGTCAAAATTGAGAAAGTCGGGAAAGTTGGTAAAACTCACAAACTCGGGTCCCAGGCGGTCGGATGGAACCTTGACGGAATACAGGTTAAGATGGTGCAACTTGATGATATTGCATGCGCGGATGGCCATCTGTGTCGAGGTCGAGGAAGTCGGTAAAACTCACGAACTCGGGTCCTGGGAGGCCGGACGGTACCTTGACGGAGTAGACGTCCGGATGGTCCAACCTGATGATTTTTCATGCGTGGATGGCTATCGGGGTCAAAATTGGGAAAGTCAAGAAAGTCGGTAAAACTCACGAACTCGGATCCCGGGCGGCCGGACGGAACATAAATGGAATACACGTCCGGACTGTTCAACTTGATGGTTTTGCATGCGCGGATGGCCATCTAGGTCAAAATTTGGAAAGTCAAGAAAAATCATGAACTCGGGTCCTGGGACGCCAGACTGGATCTTACACGTTCGGATGGTGCAACTAAATGATTTTACATGCGCGAAGGCTATCTGGGTTGAAATCGCGGAAGTCGGTAAAACTCACGAACTCGAGTCCCGTGCGACAGGACGGGACCTTGATGGAATACACGTTCAGACGGTGCAACTTGATAGTTTTGCATGCTCGGATGGCCATCTAGGTTGAAATTTGAAAAGTAGAGAAACTTGGGAAAACTCACGAAGTCGGGTCCCGGGTGGCCGGACGGGATCTTGACGGAATACACGTACGGATGGTGCAACTTGAAGGTTTTGCATGCGTGGATGGCCATCTGGGTCGAAATCGAGAAAGTTGAAAAGTCGGTAAAACTCACGAACTTGGGTCTCGGGCGGCTGAATGGGGCCCTGACCAAATACACGTCCGGACGGTTCAACTTAATGGTTTTGCATGCGCGGATGGTCATCTGGGTCAAAATTGGGAAAGTCAAGAGAACTCATGAACTCGGGTCCTGGGATGCCGGACTGGACCTTGATGGAAAAAACGTTCAGATGGTGCAACTGGAAGGTTTTCCATTCACGCATGGGCATTTGAATCAAAATCGGGAAAGTCAGTAAAATTCACTAACTCAGGTACCGAGCGACCGTACGGGACCTTGACGGAATACTTGTTTGGACGGTGCAATTTAATGGTTTTGCATGCGCGGATCGCCATCTGGGTTGAAAACAGGAAAATCTGTAAAACTCACTAACTCGGGTCCCGAGCGACCGGAAGAGACATTGACGGAATACATATTCGGACAGTGCAAGTTGATGGTTTTGCATGCTCGGATGGCCATCTGGGTTGAAATCAGGAAAGTCGGCAAAACTCACGAACTCGGGTCATGGGTGGCCAGACAGTTCAACTTGATGGTTTTGCATGCGCGGATGGGCATCTGGGTCAAAATTTGGAAAGTTAGGAAAACTCATGAACTCGGGTCCCGGGTGGCCAGACGGTTCAACTTGATGGTTTTGAATGCGCGGATGGCCATCTGGGTCGAAATCAAGAAAGTCGAAAAAGTTGGTAAAACTCACGAACTTTGGTCTAGGGCAGCTGGACAGGTTCTTGACGGAATACACTTCCATAAGGTTAATCTTGATGTTTTTGCATGCGCGGATGGGCATCTGGGTCGAAATTGGGAAAGTTGGGAAAACTCATAAACTCGGGTCTAGGGACGTCGGACTGGACCTTGACGGAATACACGTTCAGATGGTGCAACTTGAAGGTTAAGCATGCGCGGATGGCCATCTGGGTTGAACTCAAGAAAGTCGGAAAAACTCACAAACTTGGATCCCGGGATTCCGGACGAGACCTTGATGGAATACACATCCGGACGGTGCAACTTGATGGTTTTGCATGCTCAGATGTCCATCTGGGTCTAAATTGGGAAACTCTGGAAAACTAACAAATCTAGGTCCTGGACTGTCGGACAAGACCTTAACGGAATACACGTCAAGACGGTGCAACTTGATGGTTTTGCAAGTCCGGAGGGCCATCTGGGTCAAAATCGAGAAAGTCAGGAAAGTTGGTACAACTCACAAACTCGGGTCCCAGGCGGTTGGATGGAACCTTGACGGAATACAGGTTCAGATGGTGCAACTTGATGGTTTTGCATGCGCGGATGGCCATCTGTGTCGAGGTCGAGGAAGCCGGTAAAACTTACGAACTCGGGTCCTGGGAGGCCGGACGGGACCTCTACGGAGTAGACGTCCGGATGGTCCAACCTGATGGTTTTTCATGCATGGATGGCTATCGGGGTCAAAATCGGGGAGGTCGAGAAAGTCGGTAAAACTCACGAACTCGAATCCCGGGCGGCCGGACGGAACCTAAATGGAATACACGTCCGGACTGTTCAACTTGGTGGTTTTGCATGTGCGGATGGACATCTAGGTCGAAATTTGGAAAGTCAAGAAAACTCATGAACTCGGGTCCTAGGACGCCGGACTGGACCTTACACGTTCGGATGGTGCAACTAAATCATTTTACATGTGCGATGGCCATCCGTGTTGAAATCGTGGAGGTCGGTAAAACTCACGAACTCGGGTCCCGTGCGACAGGACGGTACCTTGATGGAATACACGTTCAGACTGTGCAACTTGATGGTTTTGCATGCACGGATGGCCATCTAGGTTGAAATTTGGAATGTAGAGAAACTCGGAAAAACTCACGAAATCGGGTCCCGGGTGGCTGGACGGGATCTTGACGGAATACACGTACGGGTGGTGCAACTTGAAGGTTTTACATGTGCGGATGGCCATCTGAGTCGAAATCGAGAAAGTCGAAAAGTCAGTAAACTCACGAACTTGGGTCTCGGGGCGGCTGGATAGGGCCTTGACCGAATACACGTCCAGACGGTTCAACTTAATGGTTTTGCATGCGCGGATAGTCATCTGGGTCAAAATTGGGAAAGTTAAGAAAACTCATGAACTCGGGTCCCGGGACGCCGGACTGGACCTTGATGGAAAAAACGTTCAGATGGTGCAACTGGAAGGTTTTGCATTCGCGGATGGCCATTTGAGTCAAAATCAGGAAAGTCGGTAAAATTCACTAACTCAAGTACCGAGCGACCGGATAGGACCTTGATGGAATACTTGTTCGGACGGTGCAATTTGATGGTTTTGCATGCGCGGATCGCCATCTGGGTTGAAAACAGAAAAATCTGTAAAACTTACTAACTCGGGTCCCGAGCGACCGGACGAGACCTTGACGAAATACACATTCGGACAGTGCAAGTTGATGGTTTTTGCATGTGCGGATGGCCATTTGGGTTGAAATCAGGAAAGTCGGCAAAACTCACAAACTCGGGTCCCTTGTGGCCAGAGTGTTCAACTTGATGGTTTTGCATGCGCGGATGGGTATCTGGGTCAAAATTTGGAAAGTTAGCAGAACTCACGAACTCAGGTCCCGGGTGGCCAGACGGTTCAACTTGATGGTTTTGAATGCGCGGATGGCCATCTGGGTCGAAATCAAGAAAGTCGAAAAAATCGGTAAAACTCACGAACTTGGGTCTCGGGCAGCTGGACAGGTTCTTGACGGAATACACGTCCGTACGGTTCATCTTGTTGGTTTTGCATGCGCGGATGGGCATCTGGGTCAAAATTGGGAAAGTTGGGAAAACTCATGAACTCGGGTCTAGGGACGCCGGACTGGACCTTGACTGAATACACGTTCAGATGGTGCAACTTGAAGGTTAAGCATGCGCGGATGGCCATCTGGGTTGAATTCGGGAAAGTCGGAAAAACTCACGAACTTGGATCCCGGGTTGCCGGACGTGACCTTGATGGAATACACATCTGGACGGTGCAACTTGATGATTTTGCATGCTCGGATGGCCATCTACGTCTAAATTGGGAAACTCGGGAAAACTAACAAACCCGGGTCCTGGACTGTCGAACAAGACATTAACAAAATACACGTCCAGACAGTGCAACTTGATGGTTTTGCAAGTACGGAGGGCCATCTGGGTCAAAATCGAGAAAGTTGGGAAAGTTGGTAAAACTCACGAACTCGGGTCCCAGGCGGTCGGATGGAACCTTGACGGAATATAGGTTCGCATGGTGCAACTTGATGGTTTTGCATGCGCGGATGGCCATCTGTGTCGAGGTCGAAGAAGTCGGTAAAACTCACGTTCGGATGGTCCAACCTGATGGTTTTTCATGCGTGGATGGCTATCACGGTCAAAATCTTGAAAGTCGAGAAAGTCGGTAAAACTCACGAACTCGGATCCCGGGCGGCCGGACGGAACCTAAATGGAATACACGTCCGGACTGTTCAACTTGATGGTTTTGCATGCACGGATGGCCATCTAGGTAGAAATTTGGAAAGTCAAGAAAACTCATGAACTCGGGTCCTGGGACCCGGACTGGACCTTACACGTTCGGATGGTGCAACTAAATGATTTTACATGCGCGATGGCCATCAGGGTTGAAATCGAGGAAGTCGGTAAAACTCACGAACTCGAGTCCCGTGCGACAGCACGGGACCTTGATGGAATACACGTTAACACGGTGCAACTTGATAGTTTTGCATGCTCGGATGGCCATCTAGGTTGAAATTTGGAAAGTAGAGAAACTCGGGAAAACTCACAAAATCAGGTCCCGGGTGGCCGGACGGGATATTGACGGAATACACGTACGGATGGTGCAACATTAAGGTTTTGCATGCGCGGATGGCCATCTGAGTCGAAATCGAGAAAGTTGAAAAGTCGGTAAAACTCACGAACTTGAGTCTCGGGGCGGCTGGATAGGGCCTTGACCGAATACACGTCCAGACGGTTCAGCTTAATGGTTTTGCATGCGCGGATGGTCATCTGGGTTGAAATTGGGAAAGTTAAGAAAACTCATTAACTTGGGTCCCGGGACGCCAGACTGGACCTTGATGGAAAAAAACGTTCAGATGGTGCAACTGGAAGGTTTTGCATTCGCGGATGGCCATTTGAGTCAAATCGGGAAAGTCGGTAAAATTCACTAACTCAGGTACCGAGCTACCGGACGAGACCTTGATGGAATACTTGTCCAGACGGTGCAATTTGATGGTTTTGCATGCGCGGATCACCATTTGGGTTGAAAACAGGAAAATCTGTAAAACTCACTAACTCGGGTTCCGAGCGACCAGACGAGACCTTGACGGAATACACATTCAGACAGTGCAAGTTGATGGTTTTGCATGCGCGTATGGCCATCTGGGTTGAAATCAGGAAAGTCGGCAAAACTCACAAACTCGGGTCCCTTGTGGCCAGAGTGTTCAACTTGATGGTTTTGCATGCGCGGATGGGTATCTAGGTCAAAATTTGGAAAGTTAGCAGAACTCATGAACTCAGGTCCCGGGTGGCCAGACGGTTCAACTTGATGGTTTTGAATGCGCTGATGGCCATCTGGGTCGAAATCAAGAAAGTCGAAAAAATTGGTAAAACTCACGAACTTGGGTCTCGGGCAGCTGGACAGGTTCTTGACAGAATACACGTCCGTACGGTTCATCGATGGTTTTGCATGCGCGGATGGGCATCTGGGTCGAAATTGGGAAAGTTGGGAAAACTCATGAACTCGGGTCTAGGGACGCCGGACTGGACCTTGAAGGAATATATGTTCAGATGGTGCAACTTGAAGGCTAAGCATGCGCGGATGGCCATCTGGGTTGAACTCGAGAAAGTCGGAAAAACTCACGAACTTGGATCCCGGGTTGCCTGACGTGACCTTGATGGAATACACATCCGGACGGTGCAACTTGACGGTTTTGCATGCTCAGATGGCCATCTGGGTCTAAATTGGGAAACTCGGTAAAACTAACAAACCCGGGTCCTGGACTGTCGAACAAGACATTAACGGAATACACGTCCAGATGGTGCAACTTGATGGTTTTGCAAGTGCGGAGGGCCATCTGGGTCAAAATTGAGAAAGTCGGGAAAGTTGGTAAAACTCACAAACTCGGGTCCCAGGCGGTCGGATGGGACCTTGACGGAATACAGGTTAAGATGGTGCAACTTGATGATATTGCATGCGCGGATGGCCATCTGTGTCGAGGTCGAGGAAGTCGGTAAAACTCACGAACCTGGGTTCTGGGAGGTAGGACGGGACCTTGACGGAGTAGACGTCCGGATGGTCCAACCTAATGATTTTTCATGCGTGGATGGCTATCGGGGTCAAAATCGGGAAAGTCGAGAAAGTCGGTAAAACTCACAAACTCGGATCCCGGGCGGCCGGACGGAACCTAAATGGAATACACGTCCGGACTGTTCAACTTGATGGTTTTGCATGCGCGGATGGCCATCTAGGTCAAAATTTGGAAAGTCAAGAAAAATCATGAACTCGGGTCCTGGGACGCGAGACTTGATCTTACACGTTCGGATGGTGCAACTAAATGATTTTACATGCGCGATGGCTATCTGGGTTGAAATCGCGGAAGTCGGTAAAACTCACGAACTCGAGTCCCGTGCGACAGGACGGGACCTTGATGGAATACACATTCAGAAGGTGCAACTTGATAGTTTTGCATGCTCGGATGGCCATCTAGGTTGAAATTTGGAAAGTAGAGAAACTTGGGAAAACTCACGAAGTCGGGTCCTGGGTGGTCGGACGGGATCTTGACGGAATACACGTATGGATGGTGCAACTTGAAGGTTTTGCATGCGTGGATGGCCATCTGGGTCGAAATCGAGAAAGTTGGAAAGTCGGTAAAACTCACGAACTTGGGTCTCGGGCGGCTGAATAGGGCCCTGACCGAATACACGTCCGGACGGTTCAACTTAATGGTTTTGCATGCGCGGATGGTCATCTGGGTCAAAATTGGGAAAGTCAAGAGAACTCATGAACTCGGGTCCCGGGATGCCGGACTGGACCTTGATGGAAAAAACGTTCAGATGGTGCAACTGGAAGGTTTTCCATTCACGCATGGGCATTTGAATCAAAATCGGGAAAGTCAGTAAAATTCACTAACTCAGGTACCGAGCGACCGGACGGGAACTTGACGGAATACTTGTTCGGACGGTGCAATTTAATGGTTTTGCATGCGCGGATCGCCATCTGGGTTGAAAACAGGAAAATCTGTAAAACTCACTAACTCTGGTCCCGAGCGACCGGAAGAGACATTGACGGAATACATATTCGAACAGTGCAAGTTGATGGTTTTGCATGCTCGGATGGCCATCTGGGTTGAAATCAGGAAAGTCGGCAAAACTCACGAACTCGGGTCATGGGTGGCCAGACAGTTCAACTTGATGGTTTTGCATGCGCGGATGGGCATCTGGGTCAAAATTTGGAAAGTTAGGAAAACTCATGAACTCGGGTCCCGGGTGGCCAAACGGTTCAACTTGATGGTTTTGAATGCGCGGATGGCCATCTGGGTCGAAATCAAGAAAGTCGAAAAAGTCGGTAAAACTCACGAACTTTGGTCTAGGGCAGCTGGACAGGTTCTTGACGGAATACACTTCCATAAGGTTAATCTTGATGTTTTTGCATGCGCAGATGGGCATCTGGGTCGAAATTGGGAAAGTTAGGAAAACTCATGAACTCGAGTATAGGGACGTCGGACTGGACCTTGACGGAATACACGTTCAGATGGTGCAACTTGAAGGTTAAGCATGCGCGTATGGCCATCTGGGTTGAACTCAGGAAAGTCGAAAAACTCACAAACTTGGATCCTGGGATGCCGGACGAGACCTTGATGGAATACACATCCGGACACTGCAACATGATGGTTTTGCATGCTCGGATGGCCATCTGGGTCTAAATTGGGAAACTCGGGAAAACTAACAAATCTAGGTCCTGGACTGTCGGACAAGACCTTAACGGAATACACGTCAAGACGGTGCAACATGATGGTTTTGCAAGTCCGGAGGGCCATCTGGGTGAAAATCGAGAAAGTCAGGAAAGTTGGTACAACTCACAAACTCGGGTCCCAGGCGGTTGGATGGAACCTTGACGGAATACAGGTTCAGATGGTGCAACTTGATGGTTTTGCATGCGCGGATGGCCATCTGTGTCGAGGTCGAGGAAGTCAGTAAAACTTACGAACTCGGGTCCTAGGAGGACGGACGGGACCTCGACGGAGTAGACCTCCGGATGGTCCAACCTGATGGTTTTTCATGCGTGGATGGCTATCGGGGTCAAAATCGGGGAAGTCGAGAAAGTCGGTAAAACTCACGAACTCGGATCCCGGGCGGCCGGACGGAACCTAAATGGAATACACGTCCGGACTGTTCAACTTGATGGTTTTGCATGCGCGGATGGACATCTAGGTCGAAATTTGGAAAGTCAAGAAAACTCATGAACTCGGGTCCTGGGACGCCGGACTGGACCTTACACGTTCGGATGGTGCAACTAAATCATTTTACATGCGCGATGGCCATCCGGGTTGAAATCGTGGAGGTCGGTAAAACTCACGAACTCGGGTCCCGTGCGACAGGATGGGACCTTGATGGAATACACGTTCAGACGGTGCAACTTGATGGTATTGCATGCACGGATGGCCATCTAGGTTGAAATTTGGAAAGTAGAGAAACTCGGGAAAACTCACGAAATCGGGTCCCGGGTGGCCGGACGGGATCTTGACGGAATACACGTACGGATGGTGCAACTTGAAGGTTTTGCATGTGCGGATGGCCATCTGAGTCGAAATCGAGAAAGTCGAAAAGTCGGTAAAACTCACGAACTTGGGTCTCGGGGCGGCTGGATAGGGACTTGACCGAATACACGTCCAGACGGTTCAACTTAATGGTTTTGCATGCGTGGATGGTCATCTGGGTCAAAATTGGGAAAGTTAAGAAAACTTATGAACTCGGGTCCCGGGACGCCGGACTGGACCTTGATGGAAAAAACGTTCAGATGGTGCAACTGGAAGGTTTTGCATTCGCGGATGACCATTTGAGTCAAAATCGGAAAAGTCGGTAAAATTCACTAACTCAAGTACCGAGCGACCGGATGGTACCTTGACGGAATACTTGTTCGGACGGTGCAATTTGATGGTTTTGCATGCGCGGATCGCCATCTGGGTTGAAAACAGGAAAATATGTAAAACTCACTAACTCGGGTCCCGAGCGACCTGACGAGACCTTGACGAAATACACATTCGGACAATGCAAGTTGATGGTTTTTGCATGCGCGGATGGCCATTTGGGTTGAAATCAGGAAAGTCGGCAAAACTCACAAACTCGGATCCCTTGTGGCCCGAGTGTTCAACTTGATGGTTTTGCATGCACGGATGGGTATCTGGGTCAAAATTTGGAAAGTTAGCAGAACTCACGAACTCAGGTCCCTGGTGGCCAGACGGTTCAACCTGATGGTTTTGAATGCGCGGATGGCCATCTGGGTCGAAATCAAGAAAGTCGAAAAAATCGGTAAAACTCACGAACTTGGGTCTCGGGCAGCTGGACAGGTTCTTGACGGAATACACGTCCGTACGGTTCATCTTGATGGTTTTGCATGCGCGGATGGGCATCTGGGTCAAAATTGGGAAAGTTGGGAAAACTCATGAACTCGGGTCTAGGGACGCCGGACTGGACCTTGACTGAATACACGTTCAGATGGTGCAACTTGAAGGTTAAGCATGCGCGGATGGCCATCTGGGGTGAATTCGGGAAAGTCGGAAAAACTCACGAACTTGGATCCCGGGTTGCCAGACGTGACCTTGATGGAATACACATCTGGACAGTGCAACTTGATGATTTTGCATGCTCGGATGGCCATCTGCGTCTAAATTGGAAACTCGGGAAAACTAACAAACCCGGGTCCTGGACTGTCGAACAAGACATTAACGGAATACACGTCCAGACGGTGCAACTTGATGGTTTTGCAAGTGCGGAGGGCCATCTGGGTCAAAATCGAGAAAGTTGGGAAAGTTGGTAAAACTCACGAACTCGGGTCCCAGGCGGTCGGATGGAACCTTGACGGAATTTAGGTTCACATGGTGCAACTTGATGGTTTTGCATGCGTGGATGGCCATTTGGGTCGAAGTCGAGAAAGTCCGTAAAACTCACGAACTCGGTTCCCGGGAGGCCGGATGGGACCTTGACGGACTAGACGTCCGGATGGTCCAACTTGATGGTTTTTCATGCGTTGATGCCCACCGAGGTCAAAATTGGGAAGTCGATAAAGTCGAAAAAACTCACGAACTCGGATCTCGGGCGGCCAGACGGAACCTTAATGGAATACACGTCCGAACGGTGCAACTTGATGGTTTTGCATGCGCGGATGGCCATCTAGGTCAAAATTTGGAAAGTCTAGAAAACTCATGAACCCGGGTCCTAGGACGCCGGACTGGACCGTGACGGAATACACGTTCGAATGGTGCAACTAAATGGTTTTGCATGCGCGATGGCCATCTGGGTCGAAATCACGAAAGTCGGTAAAACTCACGAACTTGGGTCCCATACGACCGGACGGGACCTTGACGGAATACACGTTTGGACGGTAGAACTTGATGATTTTGCATGCTCGGATGGCCATCTAGGTTGAAATCGGAAAACTCAGGAAAACTCACGAAATCGGGTCCCGGGTGGCCTAACGGGATCTTGACGGAATACACGTCCGGATGGTGCAACTTGATGGTTTTGCATGTGCGGATGGCCATCTAGGTCGAAATCGAGAAACTCGGGAAAACTCACAAACTCGTGTCCCGGGCGGCCAGACAAGACCTTGACGAAATACACGTCAGAACGATGCAACTTGATGCTTTTGCATGCATAGATAGTCATCTGGGTCAAAATTGGGAAAGTCAGGAAAACTCATGAACTCGGGCCTCGGGACGCCGGACTGGACCTTGATGGAAAAACATTCAGATTGTGCAACTGGAAGATTTTTCATTCGTGGATGGCCATCTGAGTCAAAATCCGGAAATTCGGGGGAGTCGGTAAAATTCGCTAACTTCGGTACCGAGCGACCGGACGGGATCTTGACGGAATAGTTGTTCGGACGGTGCAAGTTGATGGTTACTGATGATGAAATAATAATGCAAGTTTGAGTACAATGATGTATTCAGCAAGTGCGGAAAAAATATGATATGAAGCTCATAACAAGGTAGGTATAAAAAGGCTCATTGCAGAAAGCAAAGTTATTTATCAAAAACATGATAAAACAGCGACTCATCTTTAAGTGAATGTAATCCCAACATGTATTTAAATACCAATCATACCTCCATTATGTTCATTACCTTCCATGTCACAACCAGTCATCAGTCAACCTCATTCTTGCTCACGAATACCACCTCATATTCGCTACCATCTCACGAATACCATCTCGTGTTCGCTACCATTTCATCTCACAAACAACTTCGTCTCCCACCGAGACTAACCTTGTTGCCATGACTCAACAGTCATGCAACCCACCTTATCACCCGGACTCAACAGTCCCGAAAACCAAACCATCCAAAACCATAACCAATAACCATATCCAATAACCATCCCAACTAATCATGGAAGTTGGCCAGGCGCTCGTGACCGTAAGCTCGCCTATCATGATAGTTTTAGACTCTGCAGAGTTTGAACCTCTTTACCCACAAGTTTGTGATTTCGTCACTCGTCGGCGACTGCAGAACCTCCATTATACCAGTACACAACCGTTGGTGTATGGCCAAGAGATCACAAAATAGTCTTTACAAAGGGGTTACTAGATGTATGGACTCACTAAGGTTTAACCGGCAGGCTAGAATCTCCAATTCTCCCACCCACGGGCCATCTCTTGTGCCATGCAGTTCCAAAGGCAGTCCTCACTCGACTCCCATTCCCCGCGCCTTTCACGGTCCATAACAATATAGCAACTTACCTAATTAGTCAGGTAAGCCGCACCCATACTTGGCCTTGTGGTGGCACTGTTATCTTGGCATGTGCTCGCATGAACCGGTCCTTAGATCTATGGCAAGTAAACCACCATCTCATGCTACCTCATTCACAAACCCAGTCTTGCCTAGATCTCCCTCCGATCCATGTTCATTAACAACATCAGTTTCTCATTATCATTATGAGTGCAGTTAGCTAGACACATCTATCTCGCTTCCCAATCCCATGGACTC
Source organism: Neostapfia colusana (assembly GCA_030760725.1). NCBI lineage: Eukaryota > Viridiplantae > Streptophyta > Magnoliopsida > Poales > Poaceae > Neostapfia > Neostapfia colusana. The sequence goes on along the minus strand of JASWHV010000002.1, from coordinate 103,444,294 downwards.
GGCGAAGCATAAAAGTAAAAACCATACCTGACTCATAAACATCCCTTGCGACAAGGGTGGCTTAACCAAAGCTAGTAAACTCCTATAAAAAGGTTTCCCATCATGTTTGACTCAGCACACATACCTTTTCGCAAGACAAAACAGTTTTTCCCAAAACATAGGATCAATATGGTCAAGGAGCACTTGCCTTGTTCTTGCAGTTCCAGTTGCTCTTGGATCTCGAAACCTTGTTGTTGCAGCTCGTCGTAGACAGGTCCCTGAGTTTGTCCCTCTATATAGGATCACGCACATACAAGGTCCACAGCAATCAATATCATGCACAAACTTTAAACTAGATGCGATGATGCATATGCAAGCTATCCTATAATCAGTTTAGTTTTATTAGGTCGGTTTGTATGTGTTCTTGCATGGCTTGTGTGGTTTTTATGATGAACAGAGGTGTTCAGATCAAATGTGGACGTGGTGATGACCTTGTCTTTTAGATCAACCCGATCAACAAGTGATCTGTCCACGAGAAAGCTTATGTTCGAAAGGAATTGAAGAACAGATGCAAAGAAAACACAACGATGTCGTAAGGTGGTATTGGAGACCTACCTTACGTTCTTCTCGGTCTCGGGGTCCTTCTCTGATCAGCCAGATCGTTGGCGCTCTCTTCCGGCGATCTGCCTCGCTGAACTCCGGCGATGGCTTACTCGGCAAGTTTGCTCTAGAGCTCTAAGTCGTCGGCTCAGGAGTTGGAAAAGAAGTTCGTGGTTTCGGCCAGAGGTTCTGGGTTCTATTTATAATCGGTTGAAGAAGAGTCCTAATCTGATTGGACTTCGAATAAGGATTCTGTTCAGATTATCGTTGAATCTTAACAACTTATCTTGAGTTGATTTGGTACGGTAACATTGTGGAATTCAGGTCGGTTTCTCCTCCGTACCGGTATTTCTACGCGTACAGAATCTAAAAACCGCTCCAGAACTCGTTACCTCCGCGGTGACTTGCTCCGGAAGCTCCACGTGTCCATCGGGGTCTGGTATCTCCTTCTCCGCAGAGACGAGCTCGGGTTGTGCCACGTGTCCAGACGGAAGTTGTCTTCGGCGCTCTCTCTGTGAACTGGATTTGGCTCTTATTGGCTATCTTTTTGATATTTTTCTCTATTTCTACTTCTTTTAAAATGATTACATGCAGAAATAAAATATAAGGATGTCACAATTCTACCCCCCTTAAATTGAATCTCGCCCTCGAGATTCGTTGGTAGAGAATAGATGAGGAAATTCTGCCTTGATGTCTTCTTCACGCTCCCATGTGGCTTCAGCTTCAGTGTGATGGCTCATTGTACCTTGCACCATCGGATCACTTTGTTCCTAGTGACCCTTTCCTTTACGTCCAAAATTCGGACAGGGTGTTCTGCACTGGTCAGGTCCTCTTAAAGTTCAAGCTCTTCCATTGGTATTTGCTCCTCTGGTACTCTCAAGCACTTCTTGAGCTGGGATACATGAAACACGTCATGTACATCGGAGAGATATGTTGGGAGCTCTAGTTGATAGGCTACTTCTCCTCGCTTGTCCAAAATCTTAAATTGTCCGATGTAGCGAGGTGCTAGCTTGCCTTTGACGTTGAAACGTCGTTGGCCACGGATAGGCGATACCTTAAGGTATACGAAGTCTCCTACTTCAAAGGTCAACTTCCTTCGCCTATTGTCTGCATAGCCTTTCTGTCGTGACTGAGCAGCCTTTAAGTTCTCCCGTATTGTTTGGACTTGTTTTTCAGCTTCTTGTAGCACTTCGGGTCCAAACACCTGGTTCTCTCCGGTCTCGTTCCAGAACAGCGGTGTTCTACACCATCTACCGTACAATGCTTCGAAAGGCGACATCTTTAAGCTAGCTTGATAGCTGTTGTTATAGGAGAATTCGGCGTACGGTAAACTCCTATTCCAACTTCACCCATGTTTCAAGGCGCAAGCTCTCAACATGTCCTCCAAAATTTGGTTTGTCCTTTCGGTTTGCCCATCGGTTTGTGGGTGATAGGCGGAGCTAAAATCCAGTCGTATACCCATAGCTTTCTGCAGCTTCATCCAGAATCTAGAGGTAAAAGAACCTCGATCTGAGACTATCCTACTCGGGACTCCATGACGGCACACGATCTGCTCCATGTACAACTCGGCTAATTGTGCAAGGTTGTACTTGGTCCTTATAGGGAGAAAATGGGTTGTTTTCGTCAATTGGTCCATGATAACCCAGATGGAGTCGTAACCCGACTGAGTACGTGGCAATCCGACGATAAAATCCATACTGATGTCCTCCCACTTCCACTCTGGTACCTTCAAAGGTTGCAACAATCCAGCGGGTCTTTGATGTTCGGCCTTCACCCGTTGGCATGTGTCGCATAGGGCAACGTATTCGGCTATATCCCTTTTCATACCATCCTACCAGTAACAAGTCTTCAAGTCCTTGTACATTTTGGTACTTCCGGGATGTATGGAATAGGGTGAATCATGTGCCTCTTTTAATATCATATCGCGGAGGTGCTTCACGTTAGGCACACAAATCCTTTTTCCTAGCCAAAGCGTACCCTTCTCATCTTCTTTGAAATCCTTCTCTATTCCTTGTCGGATCCTTTCCTTGATCTCCTTGATCTCCTCATCCATTGCTTGGCCATCTCTTATCTCTTGCTCCAATGAAGAGTGGATCTCTATCATTTCCATGTTGTTCAAGAATCCGAGGTGTAACCGTTCGAACTCCTTACGTAGTTCGGGTGGTAGCTCCCGAACCGTGAGTTGGTGACATGCTCCCTTCCGGCTCAATGCATCAGCTACTACATTGGCCTTCCCAGAGTGGTAGTTGATTCCAACATCGTAATCCTTGATGAGTTCCAACCATCGACGTTGCCCCAAATTCAAGTCCGTTTGTGTAAATATGTACTTGAGACTTTTATGATCCATATAGATCTCACATCGATGACCAAGGATATAATGTCTCCAAATCTTCAATGCATGCACTACTGCTGCTAGCTCCAAGTCATGTGTAGGATAATTAAGCTCGTACTTCTTTAATTGTCGTGAGGCATAGGCTACCACTTGTCCTTCTTGCATGAGTACACATCCGAGCCCTTGTCTGGATGCGTCACAATATATGTCAAAGCTCTTGCTCACGTCCGGCAATACCAAAACCGAAGCTGTGCTTAGCCTTTTCTTGAGTTCCTCAAAACTTTCTTGGCATTCTGGTGTCCATTGAAAGGATTTTCCCTTCGTTAGCAACTCCGTCATAGGCTTTGCTATCTTAAAGAAGTCCTTAATGAAGCGTCGGTAGTATCCAGCCATCCCAAGAAAACTCCGAATATCCCTCACGTTTTGCGGTTGGTCCCACTTCAGAACATCCCTCACTTTTCTGGGATCAACTGATACCCCTTCTTCGGAGATAATGTGGCCTAGGAACAATATTTCCTTTAGCCAAAATTGACACTTGTTAAGCTTGACATACAATTGATGCTCACGCATTTTCTGCAAGGTCAATTTCAAATGTTCTTCATGCTCCTCCTCACTTTTTGAATACACCATAATGTCGTCAATGAAAACCACGACGAACTTATCCAAGTACTCCATGAAAACCTTGTTCACGAGGTACATGAAGTATGCGGGTGCATTTGTTAACCCAAAAGACATGACGGTATATTCATACGAACCATACCGTGTTCGAAAGGCAGTCTTGGGTATATCGAAGGGCTTAATCTTCAGCTGGAAATATCCCGACTGAAGATCAATCTTGGAGAACACTCAGGCTCCTTTCATTTGGTCGAATAGGTCCTCTATACGGGGCAGAGGGTATTTGCTCTTGATTGTCACCTCGTTGAGAGACCTATAGTCCACGCACATCCTTTGGGTCCCATCTTTCTTGTCTACGAAGAGTACAGGAGCTCCCCATGGTGACGAACTTGGACGTATAAAACCCTTCTCCAACTGCTATTGGATTTGCTTCTTGAGTTCTACTAGTTTATTGACCGGCATCCTATAGGGTCTCTTTGCTATGGGTGCAGTTCTGGGTACCAAATCAATGGCAAACTCAATGTCCCGATCAGGGGGCATACCTGGAAGCTCTTCTGGAAACACGTCCGAGAATTGTTGAACTACTGGAATGCTGTCCAATGTTGCTCCTTCAACGTGGTTTCAGATTGCCTTTTCGGTTGTTTGTTGGGCTGACTCAAACTCGACACAAATACCGTGCTCATTTGTCAACTGCACACTTCTTTCAGCACATTGGATTACCCCGTTGTGCTTGCTTAACCAATCCATCCCGAGTATTATGTCAATCCCTTGGGAATCCAAGACAATAAGGTTGGCAAGGAAGTCTACCCCCCCTTATTTTAAGGTTTACTTTCGGACATACTTTATTAGTCCTCATTTCTCCTCCGGGAGAATTAACTAACATAGCACATTTTAAGTGGGATATGGATAGATTATGCTTGACAACATACTTGGATGATATGAAGGAATGTGATGCTCCAGAATCAAATAAGATGGTGGCTGGGTTGGAGTTGGCAAGGAACATACCAATTACGACGTCCTCAGCCTGTTGTGCTTCCTCAGCAGAGACATGGTTCACGTTGCCACGAGCATAGTTCTGCTGTCCCCGGTTTCCTTGATTTTCCCCTCCGTTCGGTCGCGGGTTCTGTTTGGGCACGTTGCCTTGATGTCCAGGGCCTCTCCTCGGGCACTGGTTCGCGAAGTGTCCTGTTTCCCTGCATGCAAAGCATGCCCTGTTGCCTACGGCAGCAGGTACGTTGGGGCGAGGGTTTTGAACAGGAGCGCCTATGTTAGGTCGGGGCACAGGAGGCATGGGCACACGAGGTGCTGGTGCAACGGGTCGTTGCTGTGGTGGCTGATTAGGGCGGTATGCAGGAGTGGTCGATCCATACTGCGTGTAAGGGCCTCAGTTTTTGACACATAATTGAAGTGTTCATCACCATACACACACCTCATTTGAGGAAAGATGATGAACACAAATGAAGAGCAAGTAACCACCATCAGCATGCTCATTAGAGAACAAACTCACATATTGCAAAAGTGGTATTTTCCACATGTGATATAGGTGGGCTGGACATATGAAAACTCCTATACGTTGCTAAGGATGTCCATGCCAAGTTTCACCCAAATTCAAAACCTTTTTGAGGTCATTTTGGGTATAGCTAGAAAGAGGGCAGTTTGAAACCATATTCAAATTCAAACTGTTTTTATCCCATGAATTCAAAAGTGGGAGGCATGTTCTTATTCAGCACATTTTTGTGAGCTCACCCACCAATTTTCAATTCATTGGGAGTTCATCTTGACATGAGCTAAGTGGGGCAAATTCAAACTTTGTTTGAATTTCAAACTGAACATGTGCTGAAATTCATTCAAACCAAACCCAATTTGAATTCTAATCAATTCAAATGGCTCATGGATGAATAATTTGAATCACCATGGGTATTTTGGGGCTCACTGTTTACAACAGTGATTAGGAGTGAATTTCAGAGGTTAAAACCCCAGGTGGGACCCACATGTCAGCCACTGAGAAGATCTAACCGAGTGGACTTTCAGTGCTCGGGTCCCCGAGCTCCTCCCGAGAGCGCCACCGAGGGGAGGCCGCCGCGCCACCACCTGCTTGCCGCCTCGGCCGGTGAACTTCCTCGCAGGGCCCATATCTGCGCGCCTGAGCAGTCACAGGGGGTCTTCACCGCTGCCTCGTCACACTTCCACCCAAAAAGCCGAAGCACCTCGCCGCCCGGGTGAACTTTCGGTTCCTCGTCGCCCGGCCGATCCAGTGACCCTCCCGGCGATTTGAGACCGGCACCGGGTGCGCCAGGTCACCTTCAACACATTTGCATTGGTTCCAGACCCTGCGCAGCCTTCCCCGAGCTCCACCACAGCGATCCTTTCTCTGCCGGTTCAGCTCGAGTCGCCGCTGCGGGAACCCTCCTTCCGGCCACCACAGCCCACCGTTCACTGAGCTGTGAACAGCAAAGAGGTTCGTCTTCAACCCCTCTTTCTTTCCCGCAAGCTCCGGCGGCGTGACAAGCACTGCTCAAGCCGGAATTTCATGTTTTTGCGACGGTGTGCAAAAGAGAGGTCTGTACCGATCCAAGAAATTCGTAAGACACACTTCATCACTCATCCTCTCATGAAGAGGATCACTTCTAGTAGCCCGTGCGGGTCCATAGGAGCAGGAACCACGAAGAACCGTGGGAGGAAACCGCTGTTCTTCGAGTTTTAGTAGAAATCCCGATTTCCGGCCTAGGTCGCACACTGACAGCCCAACACAGCCCTTCCCGAGCTCCATTGAGCTCATGTAGACCTTTCCTATGGTCCACTGATGCTCGACGACCCTTAGCTCGATCGGGTTAGGTGCTAGGGAGGACGGGCAATGCGGCCGAAGTTCTCCCGAGGCCGCTGCTCGTCACCGACCATGTGGCGGCCATTTTCATGGCAAGCTGACCCAAGAATCCTGTTCCCCGAGTGGAAATAGGCAGAGACGGCCAAGATCGTGAAGTTTGGAGCTCCACAGAAGCTGCCGGCGAGCTCTCCGGCGAGGTCCCCCGGCGGCAGAGCGCGGGCGGCGGGAGGTTGACGAAAGGGTGGACCCTAGCTGTCAGCGGGAGATATTTTAAATCGGGATCGGGGTGTGGCCGGGATCTGTCGTGTTGGCGCGCAAAGACCCTGTGGCCCGCAGTGTGCGGTCGCCTCGGCGTGCGACGCGTGTCCCCGGGGCCCACCCGCAAGTTTAAACTTTTCCCCCGATTTTCAGATTTCCTTCAAACTTCAAATTCTCATAACTTTAGCTAGAAAGCTCCAAATCGAGTGAACCAAATTTTGTTGGATTCAGCTCTCTGAGCACTTTCCAGCAAATCAAGTTTCACCTCATGAAAATCCATATTTCTCCAGAATTAATTCCTCAAATTTTAAACTCTTTGGAATTTTAACTGGAGAATCCTTTGGAGGAAAATCCTGAAATTTTGCTGGAATGTTCACCAAAATATCCTTGAACTACCATAAAAATTTCAGATCCATTTGACTCTCGTTTAATCCACCTAATAGTGTGATTAGTGAAACTGTTCCGGAGAAAATAGAAAATGTTCAGAAACATTTTCAGAATTTTCTCTGAGATTGTTTAGCTCATACCCTCAGCTAGGAACCTTCAAATTAAGTGAGACCAACTCCATTAGAACCCTCTGAAAATCTAGTTTTCAGAAAGTCATAGTTTGTTTCATGAAAATCCTTAGAACACCCTAAAAGCCTTCAACTAAGGTCAAGTACATAATTAATTGTGGAGGGCTCAAATGAGCTTTGATGCAACTAAAACTTGACCAAATATCTGTTTAGGTTGTAACCAAGCCCCAGTAAAAGTTTCAGTCATTGGGTCTGTCTAGTAAGGGTTATAGACTTCAAAATTTAAATTCAATCAAATGCATTTAAATTAATACATATACTTGTATATCATGTAGTCGCTAAGGTCGAGGAGGAACCCGAAGTCCTAGACTTCGTTACTCTGGGGGAGCAGCTAGCCTACGACCAAGGGCAGCAAGGCAAGCCCCGGTTTGCATTAACCTTTTTACAAGTTTTTATTGTTTTGAGCACATACTTGAATACCTTAATCTTTGCATTAGAGTCTTGTTTGGAAACCCAATTGCATAGCCAAGAAAACCATGGGTTGGGTTTAGGATTGCAAACCCCGTTAGCTACTGCAAAGCTAAGTTAGGGTAGGATTCGGTACAAGTCGAGTAGTTGGAACTACTCGCGAGAATAGGCTAGAGGCACATCGCTCGGGTAGAGATAGCACATGATACACATGGCAAGAAAGATGAGACCGAGCGGAGAGTAAGGGCAGCAGGACTTTGGGGCCTGTGTGCTGTAGCTCCGCTTGTGTCGATTGAGGACCGAGCCGTGTGCAGGCCTGTTGAACAAGCTAGAACAGTACCGAAGACCTACCGGCTATATGGGAACCGGGAAACCGATGTAACTCGGGTAGCTGGGTGTTGAGGCATAGCTGGTCGTTCAGAGGGTAGGTTGAGAGCTCGAGGTGTAAATCGGCTGGCGGCACTGAGATGCGCGTGCAGAGACCTCTTGCTCGGGACGATTGGACCGGTTCAACATTTGGCTAACGGGTGAAAGGTAGTTGCGTACGGCGTCCGTGATGGTTGTTGTAGGCAACATCGAGTACGGGCGTACGTGACGGGTTGTTCGGGTAACCCTGCAGGTGTAAATTGATTATAATCACCGTCCCTCGCGGTCAGTGAGTACCACTTGTTCACTATACCGTGACGTAGAAAGAACAGGCTAGTTACATGTTAAAATGTTGCTGATTGAAATATGGATTTGATTGTTAATGATTTGCTGTAGTCTAGAGCTAATTAAAGTTCCTTTCAACTTTGGGCAAAGTACATGAGAGAAATGTGTTTCTTGTTTGATTGCGGCTCTCTCATGTGCCTTAGCGTAAGGTTCTCCACAACCTGCTGCTAAAACATGAAAGTAAGGTGCCACTAATTAGGCGAGTCCTTGCAATTGATTTTTACCTCATGTAACCCATCACCCCTCATGTAGAAGTTCTATGTTTAGGTGAGACGGGTCAGACTTGCTGAGCCTTCGTGCTCACTGCTTGTGTTTGAAGCTATTGCAGGGTTCTATGAGGAAGGGACTCCCGAAGAGGAGACGGAACCCCAGGAGGGGAACCCCGTCGAGTGGGAGTCGTGCATGCCGCAGAGTTAGTGTGCGTGTGTGCTAGCAAGGACACGTTCAAGGGCTGAACGTGAACTCGATGCGTAGTCTATGCCCGTGAGTGTAGACTGGACTTATTTTGATGTACAAATGTTCATAAACAACTTTATGTAATAAAATTTTTGCTTCCGCTTTGTACCTTTGATGTGTGTTATCCGGTGTTGTGCAACGCAGCACCCCTCAGCGTGATCCTGGCTCGACAAGACCGTGGGGTCGTGTCATTGCGGTGCGACTGGGGGTATGTACCGAGGTCGTACGTTGCTCCCTTGGGGCTGGTATGGCATCTTCCTCTTGCACTCTCGCTCGATCTCTCGGATCTTGCTTTCAACCACTATAGCCTTGTCAACCAGCTTCTGAAAGCTTGCGTAGTCATTGTTGAGGAGCTGAACCTGGATCTCATTGTTCAACCCTCTCATGAACAGTTATTGCTTCCTCTGGTTTGAGTTGACATCTTCGGGGGCATACCGGGACAGTTGTGTGAACTTTTTGAGATACTCATTCACGCTTCTCTGTACTTGGCGGAGACCTTCAAACTCCTGTCTCTTGAGCATCATTACACCAGCAGGGATGTAATGAGAGCGGAAACTTTCCTTGAACTCAGTCCAAGTGATCGTCTCTGGGTCCACATGAGCATTGCATAGGGCATCCCACCAGTCAGCGGCAGCTCCCATAAGTTGGTGCGACACAAAGAGGACCTTCTCTCGGTCAATGCACTGCACTATGGCAAGCTTCTTCTCCATGGATTTCAACCAGTCGTCGGCCTCCATGGGGTCGTTAGCTTGAGCAAAGGTGGGTGGTCGAGTCCTCATGAACTCACCCAGTCTGTTATGAGCCGGCGGTGGTGGTGGCGGTGGTGCCGGAACGGGGTTGTTGTTGTTGGCCCGCAACTGACCCAAAGTTTGGATCATAGTTTGCATAAGTTGATTTTGCATGGCCATCAACCGTTCCATATTGTTCTCACCAGCTCCGGGGTTAACAGGAACTTCATCGTGGCCATCCTCTTGGTTGTCATGGACGTTCCTTCAGCTGACGTTTCCTCTCACCATCTGTGAGAGAGATCGAAATAGAATAGAAATTTAGAAGGTTAGGTAGATCCCCTCAACTATATGCATCAAGGTGGGATGGACTATATATATTAGCCCATATGGGGATGTGAACAAGTGCCGAAGCATCTCATACCTCTTTCTACTTATGTGTGGATATGGACAACGTTTTGAGACGTCCCACGACTCACACTAAGCACACAATTCACAAACAATCATCACAAGGGCTCACACAACTCCTATTCAAAGCTTGTTCAATGGGGGTCCTATATGGCTTAGGGTGATGTCAAATCTATGATCCAACTATGGCTTCTCCTAGGTTTGTATCCTATGTCAAGGTAGTTTCAAGGCCAATCTAAGCACACTAGGCTTGCACCCTATGGTCAGCGTGGCTTAGCTACCAATCTGTGTCGGATACCAATCTGTGATCTATCTAAGTGTGTAACCTACCATCAACCCGTGGTTCTGGTACCAATATGTGTTTCCTATTTAGGCGTGTAACCCACTGTCAACCATGGCTCTGATACCAATTTGTGATGCCCTCAATTCTGTGGAAAACCACGGAACCGAGAACTAATGCATATATGTGCGCAGGATGTTCATCACACATACATATGTTCCACAAACTAAATTCAGAATATATATAACCACGAATAACAGAGTTTATTACAATGTCTCATGAGTCTTGGACTCATGCTCACAGCGGAAGTCTTATTTCTATGCAGCGGAAATCTTTATTCTAATACGGAAGCAATTTAACTAATGGGGAAACAATTCTAGGCAGCAATGGCTCCATCTCTACTCCATCCCCACAGGCAAGGTTGAGAATAGATCACACGCCTAATGCTCCACTTGGTCTTCATAGAAATCTTCTCCTGTTGCTGATGATGAAATAATAATGCAAGTTTGAGTACAATGATGTGCTCAGCAAGTGCGGGAAGAATATGATATGAAGCTCATAACAAGGTAGGTAAAAAAGGCTCATTGCAGAAGCAAAGTTATTTATCAAAAACAATATAAAACAGCGACTCATCTTTAAGTGAATGTAATCCCAACATGTATTAAAATACAAATCATACCTCCATTATGTTCATTACCTTCCATGCCACAACCTGTCATCAATCAACCTCATTCTTTCTCACGGATATCTCCTTGTATTCGCTACCATCTCACGAATGTCATCTCGTATTCGCTACCATTTTATCTCACAAACAACTTCGTCTCCCACCGAGACTAACCTTGTTGCCATGACTCAACAGTCATGCAACCCATCTTATCACCCGGACTCAACAGTCCCGAAAACCAAACCATCCAAAACCATAACCAATAACCATATCGAATAACCATCCCAACTAATCATGGAAGTTGGCCAGGCGCTCGTGACCGTAAGCTTGACTATCATGATAGTTTTAGACTCTGCAGAGTTTGCACCTCTTTACCAACAAGTTTGTGATTTTGTCACCCATCGGCAACTGCAGAACCTCAATTATACCAGTACACAACCATTGGTGTATGGCCAATAGATCACAAAATAGCCTTTACAAAGGGGTTACTAGATGTGTGGACTCACTAAGGTTTCACCGGCAGGCTAGAATCTCCAATTCTCCCACCCACGGGCCCCCTCTTGTGCCATGCAGTTCCCAGGGCAGTCCTCACTCGACTCCCATTCCCCGCGCCTTCCACGGTCCATAACAATTTACTTAATTAGTCAGCTAAGCTGCACCCATACTTGGCCTTGTGGTGGCACTGTTATCCTGGCATGTGCTCGCATGAACCGGTCCTTAGATCTATGGAAAGTAAACCACCATCTCATGCTACCTCATTCACAAACCCAGTCTTGCCTAGATCTCCCTCCGATCCATGTTCATTAACAACATCAGTTTCTCATTATCATTATGAGTGCAGTTAGCTAGTCACATCTATCTCGCTTCCCAATCCCATGGACTCAGCGAAGCATAAAAGTTAAAACCATACCCGACTCATAAACATCCCTGGCGACAAGGGTGGCTTAGCCAAAGCTAGTAAACTCCTATAAAAAGGTTTCCCATAATGTTTGACTCAGCACACATACCTTTTCGCAAAACAAAACAGTTTTTCCAAAACATAGGATCAATATGGTCAAGGAGCACTTGCCTTGTTCTTGCGGTTCCGGTTGCTCTTGGATCTCGAAACCTTGTTGTTGCAGCTCGTCGTAGACAGCTCCCTGAGCTTGTCCCTCTATACAGGATCACGCACATACAAGATCCACAGCAATCAATATCATGCACAAACTTTAAACTAGATGCGATGATGCATATGCATGCTATCCTATAATCAGTTTAGTTTTATTAGGTCGGTTTGTACGTGTTCTTGCATGGCTTGTGTGGTTTTTATGATGAATAGAGGTGTTTGGATCAAATGTAGACGTGGCGATGACCTTGTATTTTAGATCAACCCGATCAACAAGTGATATGTCCATGAGAAAGCTTCTGTTCAAAAGGAATCGAAGAACAGATGCAAAGAAAACACAACGATGTCGTAAGGTGGTATTGGAGACCTACCTTACGTTCTTCTCGGTCTCGGGGTCCTTCTCTGATCAGACAGATCGTTGGCGCTCTCTTCCGGCGATCTTCCTCGCTGAACTCCGGCGATGGCTTACTCGGCGAGTTGGGGTTAGGGCTCTAAGTCGTCAGCTCAGGAGTTGGAAAAAAGTTTGTGGTTTCGGCCAGAGGTTCTGGGTTCTATTTATAATCGGGAGAAGAAGAGTCCTAATCTGATTGGACTTCGAATAAGGATTCTGTTCAGATTATCGTTGAATCTTAACAACTTATCTTGAGTTGATTCGGTGCGGTAACATTGTGGAATTCAGGTCGGTTTCTCCTCCGTACCGGTATTTCTACGCGTACAGAATCTAAAAACCACTCCAGAACTCGTTACCTCCGCGGTGACGAGCTTCGGAAGCTCCACGTGTCCATCGGGGTCTGGTATCTCCTTCTCCGTAGAGACGAGCTCCGGTTGTGCCGCGTGTCAAGCAAGCGAGACCTCCCTTATCCTTCGGAGGTGAGCTCTGTATGCGCCACGTCTCCTGGCGGTCGGGACCTCCTCTCTATTCGAAGGTGGCTCCGCGCATGCTACGTGTCAGTGTCGGACCTTTCCTCTTTCCGGAGGTAGCTCCAGGTATGCCACGTATCCATTCCGAACCTCCCTTTCCTCGGAGGTGAGCTCCGGGAATGCCACGCGTCAAGTAGCGCCATAATTTCCTTTTTCCTCAGAGACGAGCTCCGAGGTCAACACGTGTCCAACAATGTCAGACCTCCCGGAGATAAGCTCCGGTGACGACACGTGTCCAATAGAACCGGACCTCTCGGAGGTGAGCTCCGAGATCGACACGTATCCTGCGCGACCGGTCCTCTGATTTCTGCAGTGACTTGCTCCGAAGGTGACATGTGTCCTGCGGAACTGCCTTTGCTTCTTCCGCAGAGGCTAGCTCCGGGGGCAACACGTGTCCCACAGGATCGGACCTCTCCCCCTTTGCGGAGATGAGCCCCGAGCCTGCCACGTAGCCAGTTTAGCGGCGGACCTCTCCCCACTTTGCAGGGATGAGCTCAGAACACGCCACGTGGCCAGCGGGCCGCGGAAGTTGTCTTCGGCGCTCTCTCTGTGAACTGGATTCGGCTCTTATTGGCTAATTTTTTGATAATTTTCTATGTTCCTACTTCTTTTAAAATGAATACATGCAGAAACCAAAAATAAGGGTGTCACAGGTCCCGAGCGACCGGACGAGACCTTGATGGAATACACATTCAGACGGTGCAAGTTGATGGTTTTGCATAAGCGGACTGCCATCTAGCTTGAAATCAGGAAAGTCGGCAAAACTCACGAACTCGGGTCCCGGGTGGCCGGACGGGACCTTGACGGAATACACATACGGACGGTGCAACCTGATGGTTTTGCATGTGCGGATGGCCATCTGGGTCGAAATCAGGACACTCGGGAAAACTCACAAACTTGGGTCCCGGACGGTCGGACAAGACCTTGACGGAATACACGTCCAGACGGTGCGACTTGATGGTTTTACAAGCGCGGTGGGCCATCTGGTTAAAAATCAAGAAAGTCAGAAAAGTTGGTAAAACTCACGAACTCGGGTCCCGAGTGGTCAGATGGGACCTTGACGGAATACAGGTTCGGATGGTGCAACTTAATGGTTTTGCATGCGCGGATGGTCATCTGAGTCAAAATCGGGAAAGTCGCTAAAACTCACTAACTTGGGTACCGAGCGACCGGACGGGACCTTGACGGAATACACGTTCAGATGGTGCAATTTGATGGTTTTGCATGTGCGGATCACCATTTTGGTTGAAATAAGGAAAGTCGGTAAAACTCACTAACTCGGGTCCCGAGCGACCGGACGGGACCCTTACAGAATACACGTTCGGACAGTGCAATTTAATGGTTTTGCATGCGCGGATGACCATCTGGGTTGAAATTAGGAAAGTCGGTAAAACTCACGAACTTGGATCCCGGGTGGCCGGGCGGGACCTTGACGGAATATACATTCGAACGGTGCAATTTGATGGTTTTGCAAGCGCGGATGGCCATCTAGGTCAAAATCGGGAAAGACCTTGATGGAATACATGTCTGGATGGTGCAACTTGATGGTTTTGCAAGCGTGGAGGGCCATCTGGGTCAAAATTGAGAAAGTCGGGAAAGTTGGTAAAACTAACGAACTCGGGTCCCGAGCGGTCGGATGGAACCTTGACAGAATACAGGTTCAGATGGTGCAACTTGATGGTTTTGCATGCGCGGGTGGTCATCTGGGTCGAAGTCGAGAAAGTCGGTAAAACTCACGAGCTTGGGTCCCGGGAGACCATACGGGACCTTGACGGAGTAGACGTCCGGATGGTCCAACTTCATAGTTTTCATGCGTGCATGGCCATCGGGGTCATAATTGGGAAAGTCGAGAAAGTCAGTAAAACTCACGAACTCGGGTCCCGTGCAGCCGGACGGAACCTTTATGGAATACACGTCCGGACGGTGCAACTTGATGGTCTTGCATGTGCGGATGGCCATCTAGGTCAAAATTTTGGAAAGTTTAGAAAACTCATGATCTCGGGTCCTGTGATGCCGGACTTGACCTTGATGGAATACACATTTGATGGTGCAACTAAATTGTTTTGCATGCACGATGGCCATCCGAGTTGAATCGCAAAAGTCGATAAAACTCACGAACACGGGTCCCGTGCGACCGGACAGGACCTTGACGGAATAATCGTTCAGACGGTGCATCTTGATGGTTTTCATGTTCGGATGGCCATATGTGTTGAAATTGGGAAAGTAGGGAAAACTCACGAAATTGGGTCCTAGATCGCCGGATGAGATCTTGACGGAATACTCGGTTTTGCATGCGCACATGGCCATCTCGGTCGAAATTGGGAAACTCGGGAAAACTCACAAACTCGGGTCCCAGGTGGCCAGACAAGACCTTGACGGAATACACGTCCGAATGATGCAACATGATGCTTTCGCATGCGCGGATGGCCATGTAGGTCCAAATCGAGAAAGGTTGTAAAACTCATGAACTCGTGTCCCGGGCGGTCGGACGAAACCTTGACGGAATACACTTGCGGATGGTGCAACTTGAAGGTTTTGCATGCGCGGATGGCCATTTGGGTCGAAATCAAAAAGTTGGTAAAACTCATGAACTTGGGTCTCGGGCGGCTGGATGGGGCCTTGACGGAATAGACGTCTGGACGGTTCAACTTAATAGTTTTGCATGCGCGGATAGTAATCTGGGTCGAAATTGGGAAAGTCAGGAAAACTCATGAACACGGGTCCCGGGACGCCGGACTAGACCTTGATGGAAAAAACGTACAGATGGTGCAACTGGTAGATTTTGCATTCACGGATGACCATCTGAGTCAAAATCGGGAAAGTCGGTAAAATTCACTAACTCGGGTACCGAGCGAGCAGGCGCGACCTTGACGGAATACTTGTTCAAATGGTGCAATTTGATGGTTTTGCATGCACGGATCGCCATCTGGGTTGAAAACAGGAAAGTCGGTAAAACTCACTCGGGTCCCGAGCAACCGGACGAGACCTTGACGGAATACACATTCGTAGAGTGCAAGTTGATGGTTTTGCATGCGTGGATGGCCATCTGGGTTGAAATCAGGAATGTCGGCAAAACTTACGAACTCAGGTCCCGGGTGGCTGGACGGGACCTTGACGGAATACACATCCGGACGGTGCAACCTGATGGTTTTGCATGCGCCGGATGGTGATGCGGACATCGCTACCGTTGATACAACCACAACACCAGCCCATTCACCACTCTCAGCAAATCAAGGTCCAATGACACGCGCTCGTGCACATCAACTTAATTATCAGGTTCTTGGGAATTGATCCAGCTAGGAGGGATGGAGGGATTAATGCAATAAAGGCTGCTCCACCCGAGGAGAAATCTTGAGGCTGGGGCCATGTAATAAAGAGAGATTTAGACAAATAAGGAAAGGAATAAGGGAAATCTCATCCAACTTTGCTGCTGAACGAAATTCCCTCTTTCTTCCCCCATTTAAAGATAGATGTGCTATAATAAGGAAAGAAATAGAGGAAATCATATCCTGCCTTGCTGCTGGATGGGTTTCCCTCTTTCTTTCCCTATTAAATGGTAGTCTATCACAGAAAAAGGAAGGGAATAAGGGAGATCACGTCCTACCTTTGTTGCTGGACGAATTTCCCTCTTCCCTCCCCTATTTAAGTAGTCCAAGAGCTCCTTGACAGGGCGGGTTTTGTTTTCTGTAAGTTTAGCCATTGATACTTCCTAGTACCGCAAGTGTCGACGAGACCTTCCGATTACTTGAATCAGAACCCCAACTTTTTCACACCTGTGAGTGTTTGCTTGTTATGTTGTTCTTGCTTGTTCTTCGATTGCTTGCAGGTTCAAGGCTGTTCTTGGCACGGCAAGTACAGAAACAACAGGAGTCGGTGTAACTATCGCTAAGGCGCAGCATCCTTGTGGTTGTTGTAGTCGGGTAGCACAACGTCGACCTCCACCCAAATCGTAGTTACCAGGAGACGGTGTAACTGTCGCTCAAGGCGCCACACCATTCTGGTTGTGGTAGTCGGGCAGCCAACGTCGTCCTCCACCAAATTCGTTCATTACCAACATCTCTCATCGAAAGATAGGGCGTCTCCCGTACCCGTTGGGTTCATCAAGTGGTATCAGATTTCAGGTTGCTCGGTGAGAGATTTCCTTCTCCTTGTTCTTCATTTACCTACAGTCCACTTTTCCTACAAAAGTTCGCTCTAAAAAAAATCCTAAAAACACTTTGAGCCTTTTGCTTGACTACTTAGCTCTCGACTTGTTGAATTCACGGTTGCCTTTTTGTGTCAAGTTGCTGGTCCTAAGTTTTTCACCGCTAGAGTTTTGAGTTCGTGCCACTTTGTTCTCAGTCTATTTCCATTATCTACCCAAAGTTGATAAAAAAAGGCAAGTGCAAAAGAAAAGCTGCACGGATCAGCAAGAAAAAGGCACGTGCAAAAAGAAAAGCCGCACTGATTACAATCACAAAAAAAGTTTCTAAGTACAAAAAAAGAGAGACAATTTGTGTAACATTTGTTTCATGTTTCAAAGTTCAACTTGCTGTTTTCAACGTTGTTGAAACACAACGGATCGGGCTGTTCGAACTTCCCTACCATAGTAATCCAACGTCACGTGGAGTTACGGCTCACGTCTATAGTAAGGTTTGAGCTAGGACCAGCACAATACAATCGTGGAACGTTTATTCAACTTGTTGTGACTAATGTGGTACTAGCTGTTCCTTTGCACAAATTGTGTCTAGCAGCCACCTACAGCTCCACAAAATTGTCTACGACACCATAAGGTTGTGCTGGCAGCCACTGTTTGTTGTTGTTCTTGTTGATTGCCGGCGCCTCCTGCATCGCATGGTAAGAACTTGTAAGACCTTGATTTCTTGCTAGTGAGGAATTGTGCTGTTCTACCACCTCTTAGCAACTGTTATGATTAATCTGCTTGCTGTTGTATTTCCTTTCTTTACTAACCATATCAGCTGATGCGAATGGGACATCTCCACATTCACCACGTACGAGGGGCATCATTCAGCATTTCGAACGCCAAGTAAAGCTACACAGAGATGCTCTCAATGAGGATATTCAAGTCACCAATGAACGCATTGGTCAATTAGAGTCGACGCAGATTTGCACCAACACCAAACTGACCACATTAGAAAGCACTGCTGGGGCTATTAACACTTCTGTCGCAGCAATCATTGAGCGATTGGAGAGGATGGAACAGGTTGGACGCGAAGAGAGGCAAAGACGTGTTGATGACAGCCACGACTCTGTTGGCAGTGCTGCAAGATATGACGAGGCGGAGTATTCGGCGGATACCGAGCTTGATGATGGACCTTTCAGGTATCGACGGCAGCCACGTCGCGGCCATCGTGGTATGGGTGGTCGAGCTCAACGACGCGAGGTACGTGACAATGACGATTCCCTACGCAGCATTAAATTCTCCATACCACCTTTTGATGGTAAATATGATCCGGATGCATATCTGTCTTGGGAATTGTCAGTAGATCAAAAATTTGCATGCGATGATTTCCCTGATGATAAAAAGGTTAGAGCTGTCACTAGTGAATTCACTGACTTTGCTTCTGTTTGGTGGCATGAATATCAAACTAAAAATCCAGCTACCGTACCACAAACTTGGAATGCTTTGAAACGAATCATGCGTCGTCGTTTTGTTCCTTCCTATCATGCTCGTGACCTGTTGCATAAATTACAACAACTTAGGCAAAGCAACAAATCTGTTGAGGAATACTATCAAGAACTTCAAATAGGCATGATGCGTTGTGGTCTAGTTGAAAATGAAGAGGCTGCAATGGCTAGGTTTATGGGTGGTTTAACAAGAGAAATTCAGGACATATTGGCTTATAAGGAATACACTAACGTCACTCGATTATTCCATCTTGCTTGTAAGGCTGAAAGAGAAGTGCAGGGACGACGTACAAGAACTAACATTTCTGCAGGTCGAACTACCTCATGGCAGTTCTGCTCAAGTGCTGCTGGTACTAAGCATGATTCTCCAGACGATGCTTCCAATGGGTTGCCCAGGACTACATCAAAATCAGCACCTTCGCGTGCAATCGAGACAACAAAAGGATCCACCCAAGTTGCAGCCAACACTTCTTCTTCCATTGCTTCTACCGGGAGAACAAAAGACATTCAATGCCTCCAGTGCAAGGGTTTTGGGCACCTACGAAGGGACTGCCCAAGCAAGCGTGTGCTGGTTGTACGAGAAAATGGTGAGTACTCATCCACTAGTGATTTAGATAATGAAACATATGCCATGCTTGCTGCACAAGCAGCAGGAAAGAAGAATGATGATGAAGAGCACATTGGGGCTGATCATGCTGCCCACTATGAGAGTCTTGTTGTGAGGCGTGTCTTGAGTGCCCAAACGATCAAAGCTGAACAGAACCAGCGACACAATCTATTCCAAACTAAGTGTGTAGTTTTGGAACAATCGTGTCGCATTATTATTGATGGAGGAAGCTGCAACAATTTAGCAAGTGCTACCATGGTAGAAAAGTTTGGGATGACAACACTTCCACATCCACATCCCTACTACATCCAATGGTTCAGCGACAGTGGTAAGCTTAAGGTAACACGTCTGGTTCGTGTCGAATTTGCAATTGGTTCCTACCATGATTACATTGATTGTGATGTGGTACCTATGCAAGCTTGTTCTATGCTATTTGGTCGACCTTGGCAATTTGATAAAGATACATTACATCATGGTAAATCAAATCAATACTCTTTCATGCATCATGAGAAGAAACTTGTTTTGCACCCGATGTCCCCTGATGCTATTTTGAAGGATGACATTGCTAGAGCTTGCAAAGAGAAAAATAAGAAATCTGCTGAAAATGAAAATTCAGATGTCGTGAAGAAATCGGTACAGCCTAAGACTGACAATTCCAAATCTGCTCATATGAAGAAGAATGAAATAAAATTAACGAGCGCATGTTTTTTTTGCTTCCAAATCTGATTTGTTTGAATTAAAAAGTGATACTGCAATCTGCTATGTGTTTGTTTGCAAAGAAGCTTTGTTCTCACCTCACAACACACCATGTGCTTTGCCTCCTTCTATCACTAAGCTTTTGCAGGAATACGCTGATGTGTTTCCACAAGAGGTACCAGCCGGGCTGCCATCATTGAGAGGGATTGAGCATCAGATTGACCTCATCCCTGGGGCTTCTTTGCCCAACCGAGCACCATACAGGACCAATCTGGAGGAGACTAAGGAGATTCAGCGGCAAGTACAGGAATTACTCGACAAAGGTTATGTGCGTGAGTCCCTTAGTCCTTGCTCCGTTCCTGTCCTTTTGGTCCCAAAGAAAGATGGATCATGGCGCATGTGTGTAGATTGTCGAGCAATTAATAACATTACCATTAGATATCGTCATCCTATTCCTAGGTTAGATGATATGCTTGATGAACTTAGTGGCTCGATGATTTTCTCTAAAATTGATTTGCGTAGTGGATACCATCAAATTCGCATGAAGCTAGGTGATGAATGGAAAACAGCGTTTAAAACAAAGTTTGGTTTGTATGAGTGGTTAGTCATGCCTTTTGGTCTCATGAATGCACCTAGCACTTTCATGAGATTAATGAATGAGGTTTTACGTGCTTTCATTGGAAGATTTGTGGTAGTATATTTCGATGACATCTTGATCTATAGCGCATCTCTCGAAGATCATCTTGATCATCTCCGTGCTGTTTTCAATGCTTTACGTGATGCACGCTTATTTGGTAACATTGACAAGTGCACCTTTTGCATGGATCGAGTTTCTTTTCTTGGCTATGTTGTGACACCACATGGAATTGAAGTTGATCAAGCCAAGGTGGAGGCGATACACAGCTGGCCGACTCCTACCACGGTCACACAAGTACGAAGCTTTCTCGGACTTGCTGGATTCTATCGTCGTTTTGTGAAAGACTTCAGCACCATAGCAGGCCCACTGCATGATCTTACAAAGAAGGGTGCTCCATTCACATGGGGCAAGGCGCAAGAGGCTGCATTTGCAACTTTGAAGAATAGGTTAACTCATACACCCCTTCTCCAATTACTAGATTTCAGTAAGACTTTTGAATTGGAATGTGATGCTAGTGGTATTGGATTGGGAGGTGTCTTGTTGCAAGAGGGGAAACCTATTGCTTATTTTAGCGAGAAACTGAATGGGCCTAGTCTAAACTATTCCACTTATGATAAAAAATTATATGCACTAGTACGAACTTTGGAAACATGGCAACATTATTTATGGCCTAAAGAATTTGTTATACATTCTGATCATGAATCTTTGAAGCACATTAAGAACCAAACTAATCTGAACAGTAGGCATGCCAAGTGGGTAGAATTCATTGAGTCCTTTCCTTATGTCATCAAACACAAGAAAGGGAAAGATAATGTCATTGCGGATGCCTTATCTCGCCGTTACAATATGTTGTCCCAACTTGATTTTAAGATTTTTGGCTTGGAAACAATTAAGGAACAATATGCTTTTGATGCTGATTTCAAAGATGTGCTGCTGCAATGTAAAGAAGGAAAAACATGGAACAAGTTTGTTCTCACTAATGGTTTTGTGTTACGAACTAACAAATTGTGCATTCCAGCTGGTTCTGTGCGTATCTTACTATTGCAGGAAGCACATGGTGGAGGATTGATGGGACACTTTGGTGTCAAGAAGACGGAAGACATCTTAGCAAGCCATTTCATTTGGCCAAAGATGAGGAGAGATGTGGAGCGGTTTGTTGCTCGTTGCACCACCTGTCAAAAAGCTAAGTCACGTCTTAATCCACATGGTTTATGCATGCCTCTTCCTGTTCCTAGTGCTCCATGGGAGGATGTTTCTATGGATTTTGTTTTAGGATTGCCTAGAACAAAGAAGGGGAGGGATAGTATTTTTGTTGTTGTCGACAGATTTTCTAGAATGCCACATTTCATACCATGCCACAAAACTGATGATGCTACCCATATTGCTGATTTGTTCTTTCGAGAAGTTGTTCGTTTGCATGGGGTTCCAAACACTATTGTTTCAGATAGAGATGCCAAATTTCTTAGTCATTTTTGGAAAACCTTATGGGCTAAGTTGGGGACAAAATTACTCTTTTCTACCACTTGTCACCCTCAAACTGATGGACAGACCGAAGTAGTGAACCGTAGTTTATCTACCATGCTAAGGGCTGTTCTGAAACATAACATCAAATTATGGAAAGAATGTTTGCCTCATATTGAATTTGCTTACAATCGTTCGCTGCATTCTACTACTAAATTGTGCCCTTTTCAGATTGTATATGGTTTTATTCCTCGTGCTCCCATTGATCTTTTGGCTCTGCCACCTTCAGAGAAATTGAATTTTGATGCTTCTCGCCGTGCTGAATTAATTCTTAAAATGCATGAGCAAACTAAAGCAAACATTGAGAGCATGAACGCTAAGTATCAACAAGCCGGTAGCAAGGGTAGGAAGCATGTTACTTTTGAACCTGGTGATTTGGTTTGGGTGCATTTGAGAAAGGATAGATTTCCTGATTTGAGAAAATCTAAATTACTACCTAGAGCTGCTGGACCCTTCAAAGTGCTTCGAAAAATTAATGATAATGCATATGAAATTGAGTTGCCTGCACATTTTGGGGTTACTTCCTCTTTTAATATTGCAGATTTGAAACCATATATGGGCGAGGAAGATACATTTGAGTCGAGGACGACTCGATTGCAAGAAGGGGAGGATGATGCGGACATCGCTACCGTTGATACAACCACAACACCAGCCCATTCACCACTCTCAGCTAATCAAGGTCCAATGACACGCGCTCGTGCACGTCAACTTAATTATCAGGTGCTTGGGAATTGATCCAGCTAGGTGGGATGGAGGGATTAATGCAATAAAGGCTGCTCCACCCGAGGAGAAATCTTGAGGCTGGGGCCATGTAATAAAGAGAGATTTAGACAAATAAGGAAAGGAATAAGGGAAATCTCGTCCAACTTTGCTGCTGGACGAAATTCCCTCTTTCTTCCCCCATTTAAAGATAGATGTGCTATAATAAGGAAAGAAATAGAGGAAATCATATCCTGCCTTGCTGCTGGATGGGTTTCCTTCTTTCTTTCCCTATTAAATGGTAGTCTATCACAGAAAAAGGAAGGGAATAAGGGAGATCACATCCTACCTTTGTTGCTGGACGAATTTCCCTCTTCCCTCCCCTATTTAAATAGTCCAAGAGCTCCTTGACAGGGCGGGTTTTGTTTTCTGTAAGTTTAGCCATTGCTACTTCCTCGTAACGCAAGTGTCGACGAGACCTTCCGATTACTTGAATCAGAACCCCAACTTTTTCACACCCGTGAGTGTTTGCTTGTTATCTTGTTCTTGCTTGTTCTTCGATTGCTTGCAGGTTCAAGGCTGTTCTTGGCACGACAAGTACAGCAACAACAGGAGCCGGTGTAACTATCGCTAAGGCGCAGCATCCTTGTGGTTGTTGTAGTCGGGTAGCACAACGTCGACCTCCACCCAAATCGTAGTTACTAGGAGACGGTGTAACTGTCGCTCAAGGCGCCACACCATTCTGGTTGTGGTAGTCGGGCAGCCAACGTCGGCCTCCACCAAATTCGTTCATTACCAACATCTCTCATCGAAAGATAGGGCGTCCCCCGTACCCGTTGGGTTCATCAGATGGCCATCTAGGTCGAAATCAAGAAACTCGGGAAAACTCACAAACTTGGGTCCCGGACGGCCGGACAAGAACTTGACGGAATACACGTCCAGACGGTGCAACTTGACGGTTTTACAAGCGCGGTGGGCCATCTGGGTAAAAATCGAGAAAGTCGGGAAAGTTGGTAAAACTGGCGAACTCGGGTCCCAGGTGGTCGGCTGGGACCTTGACATAATAAAGGTTCGGATGGTGCAACTTAATGGTTTTGCATGGGCGGATGGCCATCTGAGTCAAAATCAGGAAAGTCGGTAAAACTCACTAACTTAGGTATCGAGCGACCGGACGGGATCATGATGGAATACACGTTCGGACAGTGCAATTTGATGGTTTTGCATGTGCGGATCGACATCTGGGTTGAAACCAGGAAAGTCGGTAAAACTCACTAACTCGGGTCCCGAGCGACCGGACGGGACCTTGACAGAATACACGTTCGTACAGTGCAATTTACTGGTTTTGCATGCGCGGATGGCCATCTGGGTTGAAATTAGGAAAGTCAGGAAAACTCATGAACTTAGATTCCGGGTGGCCGGGCGGGACCTTGGCGGAATACACCTCCGGACGGTGCAATTTGATGGTTTTGCATGCGTGGATGGCCATCTAAGTCGAAATCGGGAAAGACCTTGACGGAATACACGTATGGACGGTGCAACTTGATGGTTTTGCAAGCATGGAGGACCATCTGGGTCAAAATCTAGAAAATCAGGAAAGTTTGTAAAACTCACGAACTCTGATGCCGGGCGGTCGGATGGAACCTTGACAGAATACAGGTTCGGATGGTGCAACTTGATGGTTTTGCATGCGCGGATGGCCATCTGGGTCGAAGTGGAGAAAGTCAGCAAAACTCACGAGCTCGGGTCCCGGGAGGCTGAGCGGGACCTTAACGGAGTAGACGTCCGGATGGTCCAACTTGATGGCTTTCATGCGTGCATGGCCATCGGGGTCAAAATCAGGAAAGTCGAGAAAGTCAGTAAAACTCACGAACTCGGGTTCCGGGCAGCCGGACGGAACCTTAACGGAATACACGTCTAGACGGTGCAACTTGATGGTCTTGCATGCGCGGATGGCCATCTAGGTCAAAATTTGGAAAGTCAAGAAAAGTCAAGAATTTAGGTCCTGAGACGCCGGACTGGACATTGACGGAATACACGTTCGGATGGTGCAACTAAATGGTTTTGCATGCGCGATGGCCATCCGGGTCGAAATCACGAAAGTCAGTAAAACTCACGAACTTGGGTCCCGTGTGACTGAACGGAATCTGGACGGAATACACATTCGGACGGTGCATCTTGATGGTTTTGCATGCTCGGATGGCCGTCTCGGTTGAAATTGGGAAATAGGGAAACTCTTGAAAACTCACGAAATCAGGTCCCGGGAGGCCGGACGGGATCTTGAAGGAATACATGTCTGGGATGGTGCAACATGATGGTTTTGCATGCGCGGATGGCCAACTGGGTCGAAATCGGGAAACTCGGAAAAACTTACAAACTCGGGTCCCGGGCGGCCAGACAAGACCTTGACGGAATACACGTCCGGACGATGCACCTTGATGATTTTCGCATGTGCGGATGGCCATGTGGGTCTAAATCGAGAAAGTTTGTAAAACTCATGAATTCGGGTCCCGTGCGGTTGAACGGGACCTTGATCAAATAGACGTGCGGAGTGTGCAACTTGATGGTTTTGCATGCGCGGATGGCCATCCTCGCGAAAATCGGAAACTCGGGAAAACACACAAACTCGGGTCCCGGATGGCCGGACATGACCTTGACGGAATACACGTCCAGATAGTGCAACTTGATGGTTTTACAAGCGCGGAGGGTCATCTGGGTCAAAATCAATATAGTCAGGAAAGTTGGTAAAACTCAAGAACTCGGATCTCGGGCAATCGGATGGAACCTTGACGGAATACATGTTTGGATGGTGCAACTTGATGCTTTTGAATGCGCGGATGGACATCTGTGTCAAAGTCAAGAGAGTCTCTAAAACTCACGAACTCGGGTCCTGGGAGGCCGGACAGGACCTTGATGGAGTAGACGCCCGGATGGTCCAACTTGATGATTTTTCATGCGTAGATGGCCATTAGGGTCAAATCAAGAAATTCTAGAAAGTCGGTAAAACTAACG
This sequence comes from Neostapfia colusana, assembly GCA_030760725.1. Lineage (NCBI taxonomy): Eukaryota > Viridiplantae > Streptophyta > Magnoliopsida > Poales > Poaceae > Neostapfia > Neostapfia colusana. Next base: position 103,418,636 of record JASWHV010000002.1, on the reverse strand, counting down.
AACTCGGGTCCTGGGCAGCCGGATGGAACCTTAATGGAATACACGTCCGGACGGTGCAACTTGATGGTTTTGCATGCGCGGAGGGCCATCTAGGTCAAAATTTGGAAAGTCAAGAAAACTCATAAACTTAGGTCCTGGGACGCCAAACTGGACATTGATGGAATACACGTTCCCATGGTGCAATTAAATGATTTTGCATGCGCGATGGCCATCCGGGTCGAAATCACGAAAGTCGGTAAAACTCACGAACTCGGGTCCCGTGCGACCGAACGGGGTTATAAAGGAATACACGTTCGTACGGTGCAACTTGATGGTTTTGCATGCTCGGATGGCCATCTGGGTTGAAATTTAGAAAGTAGGGAAACTCGGGAAAACTCACGAAATCGGGTCCCGGGTGGCCGGACGGGATCTTGATGGAATACACGTACGGATGGTGCAACTTGATGATTTTGCATGTGCGGATGGCCATCTGGGTCAAAATTAGAAAACTCGGGAAAACTCACAAACTCGGGTCCTAGGCGGCCAGACATGATCTTGACGGAATACACGTCCGGATGATGCAACTTGATGCTTTCTCATGTGCGGATGGCCATGTGGGTCTAAATAAGGAAAGTTGGTAAAACTCACGAACTCGGGTCATGGGCGGTCGAATGGGACCTTGATGGAACACAGGTGCGGATGGTGCAACTTGATGGTTTTGCATGCGCGGATGGTCATCTGGGTTGAAATCGAGAAAGTCGGAAAAGTCTTGTAAAACTCACGAACTTGGGTCTCAGGCGGATGGACGGGGCCTTGACGGAATACACGTCCGAACGGTTCAACTTGATGGTTTTGCATGCGTGGATGGGCATCTGGGTCAAAATTTGGAAATTCAGAAAAACTCATGAACTCGGGTCTAGGGACGCCGGACTGGACCTTGACGGAATACACGTTCAGATGGTGCAACTTGAAGGTTTTGCATGCGCGGATGGCCATTTGAGTCAAAATCGGGAAAATCGGTAAAACTCACTAACTCGTGTACCGAGCGACCGGATGGTACCTTGACAAAATACATGTTCGTACATTGCAATTTGATGGTTTTGCATGCGCGGATCGCCACCTGGGTTGCAATCACGAAAGTCGGTAAAACTCACTAACTCGGGTCCTGAGCGACCGGACGGGACCTTGACGGAATACATGTTCGGACAGTACAATTTGATGGTTTTGCATGCGCGGATGGCCATCTGGGTTGAACTCAAAAAAATTGGGAAAACTCACAAACTCGGATCCCTGGTGGCCGGACGTGACCTTGATGGAATACACATCCGTACGGTGCAACTTGATAGTTTTGCATGCGCGGATGGCCATCTGGGTCAAAATCGGGGAACTCGGGAAAACTAACAAACTCGGGTCCCGGACGGTCGGGCAAGACCTTGACGGAAAACACGTCTAGACGGTGCAACTTGATGGTTTTGCAAGCGTGGAGGGCCATTTGGGTCAAAATCGAAAAAGTCGGGAAAGTTGGTAAAACTCATGAACTCGGGTCCCGGGCGGTCGGATGGAACCTTGACGGAATACAGGTTCGGATGGTGCAACTTGATGGTTTTGCATGCGTGGAAGGCCATCTAGGTCGAAGTCAAGAAAGTCGGCAAAACTCACGAGCTCAGGTTCCGGAAGGCCACACGGGACCTTGACGGAGTAGACGTCCAGATGGTCCAACTTGATGGTTTTCATGTGTGCATGGCTATCGGGGTCAAACTCAGGAAAGTCTAGAAAGTGAGTAAAACTCACGAAATTGGGTCCCGGGCAGCTGGACGGAACCTTAACAGAATACACGTCCGGACTGTGCAACTTGATGATCTTGCATGCGCGGATGGCCATCTAGGTCGAAATTTAGAAAGTCAAGAAAACTCATGAATTCGGGTCCTTGGATGTCGTACTGGACATTGACGGAATACACGTTCGGATGGTGTAACTAATTGTTTTGCATGCGCGATGGCCATCTGGGTCAAAATCAGGAAAGTCGATAAAACTCACTAACTTGGGTACCGAGCGACTGGGCGGGACCATGACGGAATACAAGTTCAGATGGTGCAATTTGATGGTTTTGCATGAGAAGATCGCCATCTGGGTTGAAATCAGGAAAGTCGGTAAAACTCACTAACTAGGGTCCCGAGCGACCGAACGAGACCTTGACAGAATACACGTTCGGACAGTGCAATTTAATGGTTTGGCATGCGCCGTAGCCATCCTGGTCAAAATCGCGATAGTCGGTAAAACTCATGAAATCGGGTCCCGTGGGACCGGACGGGACCTTGACGGAATACACGTTCAAACGGTGCAACTTGATGGTTTTGCATGCTCGGATGGCCATTTTGGTTGAAATCAGAAAAGTAGGGAAACAAGGGAAAACTCAAGAAATTGGGTCCCGGGTGGCCGGACGGGACCTTGATGGAATACACGTCCGGACGATGCAACTTGATGGTCTTGCATGCTCGGATGGCCATCTGGGTCAAAATCGGGAAACTCGGGAAAACTCACAAACTCGGGCCGGACGGCCGGACAAGACCTTGACGGAATACACGTACAGACGGTGCAACTTGATGGTTTTATAAGCGCGGAGGGCCATCTGGGTCAAAATCGAGAAACTCGGGAAAGTTCGTAAAACTCAAGATCTCGGGTCCTGGGCAGTCGGATAAAACCTTGACAGAATACAGGTCTGGACGGTGCAACTTGATGGTTTTGCATGCGCGGATGGCGATGTAGGTCGAAATTTGGAAAGTCAAGAAAACTAATGAACTTGGGTCCTGGGAAGCCGGACCGGACCTTGACGGAATACACGTTAGGATGGTGCAACTAAATGATTTTGCTTGCGTGATAGCCATCCGGGTCGAAATCACGAAAGTTGGTAAGACTCATGAACTCGGGTCCCGTGCGACCGGACGGGACCTTGACGGAATACACATTTGGGTGCTGCAACTTGATGGTTTTGCATGCTCGGATGGCCATGTGGGTTGAAATCGGGAAACTCAGGAAACTGAGGAAAACTCACGAAATCAGGTCTGGGGTGGCCTCACGGTATCTTGACGGAATACACGTTTGGAGATGGTTTTGCATGCACGGATGGTCGTCTGGGTCGAAATTGGGAAACTCAGAAAAACTCATAAACTCGGGTCCTGGACGGCCAGACAAGACCTTGACGAAATACATGTCCGGACGATGCAACTTGATGCTTTCGCATGTGCGGATGGCCATGTGGGTCTAAATCGGGAAAGTTGGTAAAAATCATGAACTCGGGTCCCGGGCGGTTGGACGGGACCCTGATGGAATACACGTGCGGATGGTGCAACTTGATGGTTTTGCATGCGCGGATGGCCATCTGGGTCGAAATTGAGAAACTCGGAAAAGTCGATAGATGTGACGCCCTCAATTCTGTGGAAAGCCACGGAACCGAGAACTAATGCATATGTGTGCCCAGGATGTTCATCACACATACACATACTTTCCACAAACTGAATTTAGATTATATATTACCATGAATAACAGAGTTTATTACAACACCTCATGAGTCTTGGACTCATGCTCACAGCGGAAGTCTTATTTCTATACAGCGGAAGTCCCTATTTAAATGCGGAAGCAAAAACTAATGCGAAAGCAAAACTAAGCAGAAGTGGCTCCATCTCTACTCCCTCCACAGGCAAGGTTGAGAACAGATCACACGCCATAATGATCTACTCGGTCTTCATAGTAGTATTCTCTTGCTGTTGATGAAGAAATAATAATGCAAGTTTGAGTACAATGATGTACTCAGCAAGTGCGGGAAAACACATGATATGCAGCTCATAAACAAGGTAGGCATAAAAGGTTTATTTGCAGAAAAGCAGTTCTGTAAAATCATGATAAAACAACAACTTAAGTTTAAATGTAATCCCAACATGTATTAAATTACTAACATACCTCCATCACTTCCCGTGTACCATCCGAACATTAACCAATCTAATTTTATTCATACTCACGAATACCTCCTCGTATTCGCTTCCGTCTCACCTCATAAAACAACCTCGTCTCGCACCGAGGCCAATCTCATACGACTCATCAGTCATACAACCATCTCACCTTCCGGACTCAACAGTCCCAAACCAAACCATAACCAATAACCATAACCAAGAACCTTCCCAATAACCATTCCAGTAACCATCCCATCTAATCATGGCAGTTTAGCCCGGTGCTCGTGACCGTAAGCTTGGCTATCATGATAGTTTTAATAACTCTGCAGAGTTTGCACCTCTTTACCCACAAGTTTGTGATTTCATCACCCATCGCCGACTGCAGAACCTCCATTATACCAGTACACATCCATCGGTGTATGGCCAAGAGATCACAGAATAGCCTTTACAAAGGGGTTACTAGATGTATGGACTCACTAAGATTTCACCGGCAGGCTAGAATCTCCAATTCTCCCACCCACGGGCCCCCTCTTGTGCCATGCAGTTCCCAGGGCAGTCCTCACTCGACTCCCATTCCCCACGCCTTCCACAGTCCATAACACTCTAGCAACTTACCTAATTACTCAGCTAAGCCGCACCCATATTTGGCCTTGTGGTGGCACTGTTATCCTGGCATGTGCATGCATGAACCGGTCCTTAGATCTACGGCAAGTAAAACCACCATCTCATGCTACCTCATTCACGAACCCAGGCTTGCCTAGATCTCCCTCCGATCCATGTTCATTAACCTCATCAGTTACTTATTATCAGTACGAGTGCAGTTAGCTCGACACATCTATCTCGCTTCCCCATCCCATGGACTCAGCGAAGCATAAAAACAAAAACCATACCCGACTCATAAACTTCCCTGGTGACAAGGGTGGTTTAACCAAAACTAGTAAACTCCTATAAAAAGGTTTCCCATCATGTTTTACTCAGCACACACACCTTTTTGCAAAACAAAATAGTTTTACCCAAAACATAGGATCAACATGGTCAAGGAGAACTTGCCTTGTTCTTGCGGTTCCGGTTGTTCTTGATTCTCAAAACCCTGTTGCTGCAGTTCGTCGTAGACAGCTTCCTGAGCTTGTCCTGCTATGTAGGATTCACGTGCATACATGATTCACAGCAATCAATATCATGCACAAACCCTAAACTAGATGCGATGATGCACATGCATGCTATCCTATGATTAGTTTCATTAGATTGATCTGTACGTGTTCTTGCATGGCTTGCATGGTCAGAGGTGTTCGGATCAAAGATGAACGTGGCGATGATCTTGTCTTTAGATCAAACTGATCATCGAGTGATTTGTCCACGAGAAGGCTTCTGTTCGAAAGGAATCGAAGAACAGATGCAAAGAGATGAACACAATGATGTCGTAAGGTGGTATTGAAGTCCTACCTCACGCTCTTCTTGTCTTCGGGGTCCTCCTCAGACCGCTTGGTTCTCCTCCGATGATCTCCCTTGTTGCGCTTTGGCGATGTTTTGCTCGGTGAGTTAGGGCTAGGGCTCTAAGTCGTCGGCTCAGGAGTTGAAAGAGAAGTTTGTGGTTTCGGCCAGAGGTTTTAGGTTCTATTTATAATCGGGAAGAGAAGAGTCCTAATCAGCTTGTATCCTGAATAAGAGTCTTATTCAGATCTTTGTTGGATCCTAACGTCTCATCTTTGGTAATCATCGTGGATTTTAGATCGGTTTCCGTTGCGTACCGGTGTCCTTACGCATAACAGCCGCCCCAGAACTCGTTATCTCCGTGATGATGAGCTCCGGAAGCTCCACGTGTCCTCCGGGCCTGGTATCTCCTCGTCCGCAGAGACGAGCTCCGGTTGTGCCGCGTGTCAATCGATCGAGACCCCCCTCTTCTTCGGAGGTGAGCTCCGTGGTTGACACGTATCTCGCGCGATGGGTCCTCTTATTTCCGCGAGGACTAGCTCCGGGGATGACACGTGTCCTATGAAGAATGCCTTTGCTTCTTCCACAGAGGCTATCTCCGTGGGCAGCACGTGTCCCACAGGGTCGGACCTCTTTTCAATTGCGGAGGTGACCCCTGAGCCTGCCACGTAGCTAGTTTAGCGGCGGACCTCTCCCATATTTCTCGGGGATGAGCTCCGAACACACCACGTGGTCTGCTGGTCGTGGAAGTTGCCTTCGGTGCCCTCGGAGAGCTTTATTGGCCATCCTTTTGATACTTGTCTCTGTTCCTTCTTTTCTTAAAATGTTTTTCTTCTTCATAAAACATGACCATATGCTGACACCCGAGATGAGGGTGTCACAATAGAACTCATGAAATTGGGTCTGTCTCGGGCGGCTAAACAGGGTCTTAACGGAATATACGTCCGGACGGTTCAACTTGATAGTTTTGGATGAGAGTATGGTCATCTAGGTCAAAATTGGGAAAGTCAGAAAAACTCATGAACTCGGGTCCCAGAACGCCAGACTGGACCTTGACGGAATACACGTTAAGATGGTGCAACAGGAAGGTTTTGCATGCGCGGATGGCCATCTGAGTCAAAATGGGAAAAATCGGGAATGTCGGTAGAACTCAATAACTCAGGTTCCAAACGACCGGACGGGACCTTGACGGAATACACGTTCGGACGTTGCAATTTGATGGTTTTGCATGTACAGATCGCCATCTAGGTTGAAATCAGGAAAGTCGGTAAAACTCACTAAATCGGGTCGCGAGCGACCGGACGGGACCTTGACGGAATACACATTCGGACAAGGCAATTTGATGGTTTTGCAAGCGCGGATGGCCATGTGGATTGAAATCAGGAAAGTCGGTAAAACTCACTAACTCGGGTCTCGAGCAACCGAACGGAACCTTAACGGAATACACGTCCGGACGGTGCAACATGATGGTTTTGAATGCGCGGATGGCCATCTAGGTCAAAATTTGGAAAGTCAAGAAAACTCATGAACTCAGTTCCTGGGACGCCGAACTGGACATTGACGGAATACACGTTCCGATGGTGAAACTAAATGATTTTGCATGCGCGATGGCCATCCGGGTCGAAATCGTGAAAGTCGGTAAAACTCACAAACTCGGGTCCTGTGCGACCGGACGGGACCTTGATGGAATACACATTCGGACGGTGTAACTTAATGGTTTTGCATGCTCGGATGGCTATGTGGGTTGAAATTGGGAAAGTAGGGAAACTCAGGAAAACTCACGAAATCGGGTCCCGGGTGGTCGGGCGGGATATTGACGGAATACACATATGGATAATGAAACTTGATGATTTTGCATGTGCGGATGGCCATCTAGGTCAAAATCGAGAAACTCAGGAAAACTCACCAACTCGGGTCCCGAGCGGCCAGACAAGACCTTGATGGAATACACGTCCGGACGATGCAACTTGATGCTTTCGCATGCGCGAAAGGCCATGTGGCTCTAAATCGGGAAAGTTGGTAAAACTCACGAACTCGGGTCCCGGGCGGTCGGACGGGACCTTGATGGAACACAGGTGCGGATGGTGCAACTTGATGGTTTTACATGCGTGGATGGTCATCTGGGTTGAAATCGAGAAAGTCGGAAAAGTATTGTAAAACCCACGAACTTGGGTCTCGGGAGGCTGGACGGGGCCCTGACTGAATACACGTCCGGACGGTTTAACTTGATGGTTTTGCATGCGCGGATGGGCATCTGGGTCGAAATTTGGAATGTTAGGAAAACTCATGAACTCGGGTCCAGGGACGCCGGAAAGGACCTTGATGGAATACACATTCAGATGGTGCAACTTGAAGGTTTTGCAAGCGCAGATGGCCATTTGAGTAAAAATCGGAAAGTTGGTAATACTCACTAACTCGTGTACCGAGCAACCGGATGGCACCTTGACGAAATACACGTTCGTACCGTGCAATTTGATGGTTTTGCATGCTCGAATGGCCATCTGGGGCAATCAGGAAAGTAGGTAAAACTCACTAACTTGGGTCCCGAGCGACCGGATGGGACCTTGACAGAATACACGTTCGGACAGTACAATTTGTTGGTTTTGCATGCATGGATGGCCATCTGGGTTGAACTCAGAAAAGTCGGGAAAACTCACGAACTCGGATCCCAGGTGGCTGGACATGACCTTGATGGAATACACATCCGTACGGTGCAACTTGATGGTTTTGCATGCGTAGATGGCCATCTGGGTCAAAATCGGGAAACTCGGGTCCCGGACGGCCAGACAGGACCTTGACGGATTACACGTCTGGACAGTGCAACTTGATGGTTTTGCAACCGTGGAGGACCATCTGGGTCAAAATCGTGAAAATCGGGAAAGTTGGTAAAACGCACGAACTCGGGTCCCGGGCGGTCGGATGGAACCTTTACGGAATAGAGGTTCGGATGGTGCAACTTGAAGGTTTTGCATGCGCGGATGGCCATCTAGGTCGAAGTCGAGAAAGTCAGTAAAACTCACGAGCTCAGGTCCCGGGAGGCTGCGCGGCACCTTAACGGAGTAGACGTTCGGATGGTCCAACTTGATGGCTTTCATGCGTGCATGGCCATCGGGGTCAAAATCGGGAATGTCGAGAAAGTAAGTAAAATTCACGAACTCGGGTCCCGGGCAGCCGAATGGAACCTTAACGGAATACATGTATGTACGGTGCAACTTGATGGTCTTACATGCGTGGATGGCCATCTAGGTCAAAATTTGGAAAGTCAAGAAAAGTCAAGAATTTGGGTTCTGAGACGCCGGACTTGACATTGACGGAATACACGTTCGGATGGTGCAACTAAATGGTTTTGCATGCGTGATGGCCATCCGGGTTAAAATCACGAAAGTCGATAAAACTCACGAACTTGGGTCCCGTGTGACCGAACGGGGTCTGGACGGAATACACGTTTGGATGGTGCATCTTGATGGTTTTGCATGCTCGGATAGCCATCTGGGTTGAAATTGGGAAAGTAGGGAAACTCTAGAAAACTCAAGAAATCGGGTCCCGGATGGCCGGACGGGATCTTGATGGAATACATGTCCGGATGGTGCAACATGATGGTTTTGCATGTGCGGATGGCCAACTGGGTCAAAATCGGGAAACTCAAAAAAACTCACAAACTTGGGTCCCGGACGGCCAGACAAGACCTTGACGGAATACACGTTCGGACAATGCACCTTGATGCTTTTCGCATGCGCGGATGACCATGTGGGTCTAAATCGAGAAAGTTGATAAAACTCATGAACTCGGGTCCCGTGCGTCGAACGGGATCTTGATCGAATAGACGTGCGGATGGTGCAACTTGATGGTTTTGCATGCACGGATGGCCATCCTCGTCAAAATCGGGAAACTCGGGAAAAACACAAAATCGGGTCCCAGACGGCGGACAAGACCTTGACGGAATACACGTCCAGATGGTGCACTTGATGGTTTTACAAGCGTGGAGGGCTATCTGGGTCAAAATCGAGATAGTCAGGAAAATTAGTAAAACTCAAGATCTCGGGTCCCAGGCAATCGGATGGAACCTTGACGGAATACGGGTTTGGATGGTGCAACTTGATGGTTTTGCATGCACGGATGGCCATGTGGGTCGAAGTCAAGAAAGTCGGTAAAACTCACGAACTCGGATCCTGGGAGGCCGGACGGGACCTTGATGGAGTAGACGCCCGGATGGTCCAACTTGATGGTTTTTTATGCATGGATGGCCATCGGGGTCAAATCGAGAAATTCAAGAAAGTCTGTAAAACTCAAGAACTCGCATCCCGAGCGGCCGGACGAAACCTTAACGGAATGCAGGTCCGGCGGTGCAACTTGATGGTTTTGCATGCGCGGAGGACCATCTAGGTCAAAATTTGGAAAGTCAAGAAAACTCATGAACTCAGGTCCTGGGACGCCAAACTGGACATTGATGGAATACACATTCTGATGGTGCAACTAAATGATTTTGCATGCGCGATGGCCATCTGGGTTGAAATCACGAAAGTCGGTAAAACTCACGAACTCGGGTCCCGTGCGACCGGACGGGACCTTGATGGAATACACGTTTGGACGGTGCAACTTGATGGTTTTGCATGCTCGGATGGCCATCTGCGTTGAAATTGGGAAAGTAGGAAAACTCGGGAAAACTCACGAAATCGGGTCCCGGGTGGTTGTACGGGATCTTGACGGAATACACGTACGGATGGTGCAACTTGATGATTTTGCATGTGCAGATGCCACCTGGGTCAAAATCTTGAAACCCGAGAAAACTCACAAACTTGGGTCTCGGACGGCCAGACAAGACCTTAATGGAATATACGTCCAGACAATACAACTTGATGCTTTCGCATGCGCGGATGGCCATGTGGGTCTAAATCGGGAAAGTTGGTAAAACTCGCGAAGTCGGGTCACGGGCGGTCAGACGGGACCCTAATGGAACAGAGGTGCGGATGGTGCAATTTAATGGTTTTGCATGCGCGGATGGTCATCTAGGTTGAAATCAAGAAAGTCGGAAAAGTCTTGTAAAACCCACGAACTTGGGTCTCGGGCGGCTGGACGGGACCTTGACGGTTTTGCATGCGCGGATGGCGATGTAGGTCAAAATTTGGAAAGACAAGAAAACTAATGAACTCAGGTCCTGGGAAGCCGGACCGGACCTTGACGGAATTCACGTTCGGATGGTGCAACTAAATGATTTTGCTTGCGCGATAGCCATCCGGGTCAAAAACACGAAAGTTGGTAAGACTCACGAACCCGGGTCCCGTGCGACCGGACGGGACCTTGACGGAATACACGTTTGGGCGGTGCAACTTGATGGTTTTGCATGCTCGGACGGCCATCTGGGTTGAAATCGGGAAACTCAGGAAAACTCACGAAATCAGGTCCCAGTTGGCCTCACGGGATCTTGACGGAATACACATTTGGATGGTGTAACTTGATAGTTTTGCATGCACGGATGGCCCTCTGGGTTGAAATTGGGGAACTCAGAAAAACTCACAAACTCGAGTTCCGGGTGGCCAGACAAGACCTTGGCAGAATACACGTCCGGACGATGCAGCTTGATGCTTTCGCATGTGCAGATGGCCATGTGGGTCTAATTCGGGAAAGTTGGTAAAACTCATGAACTCGGGTCCGGTGCAGTCGGATGGGACCCTGATGGAATAAACGTGCGAATGGTGCAACTTGATGGTTTTGCATGCGCAGATGGCCATCTCGGTCGAAATCAAGAAAGTCGGAAAAGTTGGTAAAACTCACAAAATTGGGTCTGTCTCGAGCGGTTGGACGGGGCCTTAGAGGAATACACGTTCGGACGGTTCAACTTGATAATTTTGCATGGGTGGATGGTCATCTGGGTCGAAATTGGGAAAGTCAGGAAAACTCATGAACTCAGTTCCCGGAACCCCGGACTGGACCTTGACGGAATACACGTTAAGATGATGCAACTGGAATGTTTTGCATGCCCGGATGGCCATCTGAGTCGAAATGGGAAAAGTCGGGAAAGTCAGTAAAATTCAATTATTTGGGTTCCAAACGACCGGACGGGACCTTGACGGAATACACGTTCGGACGGTGCAGTTTGATGGTTTTGCATGCGTGGATCGCCATCTGGGTTGAAATCAGGAAAGTCGGTAAAACTCACTAACTCGGGTCACGAGCGACCGGATGGGACCTTAACGGAATACACGTTCGGAAAGTACAATTTGATGGTTTTGCATGCGCGGATGGCCATCTGGATTGAAATCAGGAAAGTCAGGAAAAATCATGAACTCGGGTCCCGGGTGACCAGACGGGACCTTGACGAAATACACATCCGGGCGGTGCAACTTGATGGTTTTGCATGCACGGATGGCCATCTGAGTCAAAATCAGAAACTCAGGAAAAACAAACAAACTCGGGTCCCAGACGGCCGAACAAGACCTTGACAGAATACACGCACGAAAGGTGCAACTTGATGGTTTTGCAAGCGCAGAGGGCCGTCTGTGTCAAAATCGAGAAATTCGGGAAATTTGGTAAAACTCATGAACTCAGGTCCCGTGCGGTCGGATGGAACCTTGAGGGAATACTGGTTCAGATGGTGCAACTTGATGGTTTTGCATGCGCGGATGGTCATCTGGGTCGAAGTCGAGAAAATCGGTAAAACTCACGAACTCGGATCCCAGGAGGCCGGACGAGACCTTGACGGAGTAGACGTCCGGATGGTCCAACTTGATGGTTTTTCATGCGTGGATGGCCATCAGGGTCAAAATCGGGAAGTCGATAAAACTCACGAACTCGGGTACCGGGCGGCCGGACGGAACCTTAACAGAATACACGTCCGGACGGTGCAACTTGATGGTTTCGCATGCGCGGATGGCCATCTAGGTCAAAATTTGGAAAGTCAAGAAAACTCATGAACTCGGGTCCTGGGACGCTGGACTGGACCTTGACGGAATACAAGTTCCGATTGTGCAACTAAATGGTTTTGCATGCACGATGGTCATCCGGGTCAAAATCACGAAAGTCGGCAAAACTCACGAACCTGGGTCCCGTGTGACCGAACGGGGTCTGGACGGAATACACGTTCGTACGGTGCATCTTGATGGTTTTGCATGCTCGGATAGCCATCTGGGTTGAAATTGGGAAAGTAGGGAAACTCTGGAAAACTCAAGAAGTCAGGTCCCGGGTGGCCGGACGGGATCTTGATGGAATACATGTCCGGGTGTGCAACATGATGGTTTTGCATGTGCGGATGGCAAACTAAGTCGAAATCGGGACTCGAAAAAACTCACAAACTCGGGTCCCGGACGGCCAGACAAGACCTTGACGGAATACACGTCCGGACGATGCACCTTGATGCTTTTCGCATGCGCGGATTGCCATGTGGGTCTAAATCGAGAAAGTTGGTTGTCGAAGTGTTCAGTCGACACTTCCCCCGAGCCTGCACTGGGCAGCCCGCGGAGGTTCTTTTTTCGGTGGGGCTAGTATCTAGCGGAGAGCTTGCGCAGATGGACAAGTTAGTAAGAGCTTGACACGGCGAGTTTTACGTGGTTCAGGCCGCCGGAGCGTAAAACCCTACGTCCACGGCGAGCTATGGAGCTCGCAGTATTGCTTGCTGCTCAGGACCGGAGGCCTGAGCTTGGGGGTGAGTTACAGCTTGAGAGTCTAAGGCTAGCGTATGAGTTGCAAAGTGCGAACCCTTGCTATCGATGCCTACCCGAGCCTTTTATAGTCCAAGACTCGGGCGGCTTACAAGGGGAGTCGGGACCCGACAGGTGGTCCCGGGAAGATTGTCTATTATCTACCGTATCTGCAGTTATGCCGGTAGTTGCCTCTGGTCGAAGGCTTCTGAGTGTTCATCTTGCCGCCCTGCCCATGCCGTACGCCAGTCGTAGTGGTTGATGACGGCGCAGGTGGCATGGGATGTCTTGTCGCGGCATTTATTGGCTGGCAGGTTCTGACACCGCGCGCCAGTCTGTGATGCGACTGGTCGCAACGGCACCTGACAAAGGCGTGCTCCGCGTCTCCGCGTCTTGGGAAGACGCGGGCCTTGAATACCTTGTACGGGCAAGGTATGGGGCGTATTTACGCCCGCTGCCTATCTCTCGAGGGCAGGCAGCACCGTTCTGCTGCCACATGACGGGCCCGGAGCTCTCCTCTGAGGAGAGGGAGGTCCGGCCCCGCTGGACACGCGGCGTCTTCGGACCTCTCTCCCGCGGAGGGGGAGGTCCGTCTTCTGTATGCCACGTGGCGGGCCCGGAGCTCTCCTCTAAGGAGAGGGAGGTCCGGCCCCGCTGGTCACGCGGCGCCGTCGGACCTCTCTCCCGCGGAGGGGGAGGTCCGGCTTCTGTATGCCATGTGGCGGGCCCGGAGCTCTCCTCTGAGGAGATGGAGGTCCGGCCCCGCCGGACGCGTGGCGCCTTCGGAGCTCTCCCTGCGGAGAAGGGCGAGTTCCTTAGGCATTTTACCCTGTGCGCGGGGGTACCCCATATCTCAGGTACCGACAGTGGCCCCCGGGCCCATCTCGGGGGGAGATAGCGAGCCCGAGGTGGGACCTCCGTCTCTTTCAACCCGCTCACTTTCTCTAAGTCCCGAATTGACCGCTGCCGGAGCACGAACGGCCGCGGGATCGTGGGAGCGTGCGCTCACTTGATGGTTACTTTTACTGCGGCGGTTCCCAAGACTGCCACTTCTGCACGTTGCGGCGCTTTCTTCGGGAACCGCCGAAGTGCCTTGCCGGCTCATCTTCTCAGGAGACTGACTCCGTGACCCCACCGCTTCAGTTAAGCGGCTTGGGCCCACCCGTCATCGGCACTCAGTCTAGGAACCAAAGCGGTTGCCGGTGCGGGGTATTCGAAGAGTTCCGAATCGCTTGGAATTGCACCCGGGAAGTTTTTAGAGGGGGTCTTACCCACATTGCAGCTTCCCTTCGCACTTCTCTGCGTTTCTTCTCGGACTCTTGTGCTTTTGCTCTCTTGCCCTTGAGTTCTCCCTTGCCATGGCTTCCAACCCGCCACCAGAGAAGAAGCGCGCTCGATCTCCTCCAGCAGCGGCGTCTGTGCCAAGTCGGGATTCTGGGGTGCCTGACACCCCCTCTGGTGGCGACTCGAAGAGGCCCCGGGCTGATGCGCTGGGGGAAGCTTCTGGGGCGTCCCCTGTTCCACCAGTTCAAACGACTGCGGAGCGGCCGTCAGTGATGGTAGCGGGCTCTGGGAGTCCTACCCCGGCTCAGAAGTCGGGGTTCAGAGCCCGCTGGAGTGTCCGCGCTTCCCGGCCTTCCTTGACTTGCGTGGAATCTGTGCCGTTGCGCTCGGAGCCAAGGGCAACTGCTGCGGCCCCCAGGCCAGCGTGAACTCCTCCTGTTCCGGTGTGACCGGACTCCGCGGCGGTGTCGTCTCTTCCTGCCGAGACGGCCACCGCGGCCCCCAAGCCAGCGCAGGTTGACCCTGCACTAGGCGGCCCGGCCTCTTCTCCAGCACCGCCTTCCCCGTCTCACCCCTATCCTCAGATCAAGGAGCCAGAAGCTGGAGAGAGCCCGGCTGGCCTGGCTGCCAGAGCCTCAGAGCCAACTTCTCCTGATCGGCGTCTTGTCTCGGTTGCTGGTGCGTTGACTCCTCTTGAGGATGAGGTAATGGAGGAGGTCGGGGGGACTGCCCCAGCCTCTGTCGCTCCATTGCCCCTGGCGGATGCCTTCGCGCTTGCCGAGACGAGCATTCGGCAGGTCTTGGCTGCACTAGGTCGCGAGCGGGAGGAGTATACGGTTGAACGAGATCGTCTCCTCACCTGGGGGAACCTTTTGCGGGAGAGGACCGCGAAGGTTAAGAGCGAGCTCGACTCCAGGCGGGAGCTGCTCGACTTCAGGGAAGTGCTCCTCGACCGGATGAAGCTGGCTGTCGACCGCATGGACACCCAATCGCGGCGGATCAACAGGGAGGCTCTAGAGGCACACACCCGGGCCGAAGAGAGCCTCTCTGCTGCTGTGGAGACGCGGCAGCGGTTGGAGCGCCGTGAACTCGCCGTTGAGGAATGGGAGCGTTCCATGGCAGCTGAGGCGGAGAGGGTCGCCGCGCAGCTGGCAGCGGGCGAGGATGACCATCGAGCTCGGATCGAGGAGCTGGAGATCCTGAAGGCAGACCTCGACTTGAGGGAGGAACAGGTCTCCCGTGATCGCCGGGCGGTCTTGGACCGGGAGTTGACCGCCGACTTCAAGGCCGCTGAGTTGGGGCGGCTCACCAAGACTCTCCACCTTCGGGAGAGCTCCCTGGCGGCCAAGGAGAAGGAATTATCCGAGAGGAACCTGGAGGCTCTGCAGGCGGCCCGCCGCGATGTGGAGGAGCTTTCGGCCTTGCGGTCCTCCGAGGCTCTTGCGGTCTCGAGCTTCGTGGATCGGGCGGGGTCCGCCCTGATCCCTCTCAGCTTCAGTCCGGTGAGGACCGCAGCCCCTGCGTTGGAGGTGATCCCCGCGCTGGAGTCGATCGGCGCCAAGCTGGACAGGCTATACTCGGTGGTCGCCAGCGAGCTTGAGGGCGAGGGGCGCGGCCTAGCCTTAGAGGTCGCCTCACATGTGCTGGCATGCTTTAAGAGCCGCGACCCCTCTTTTTCGCTAGAACCAGCGAGAGAGGGCCCAGCCGCAGAGCGGGAGCAAGCTGCCAGGGCAGAAGTCGAGGATGTGGCCGCCCTTATAGCCGCAAGGTTCCGGCGGGAGCCGGGAGGTCCTTAGGACTTGTTTCTCCCTTTTTATCGAGTCTGTAGTCCATCTCATGGAGCCTCACTTAATTTGACTCTTTTGGATATTTGTGTCTGTGATGCTTTTTCTCTCCTTCTTGGCTTTGCGTGACTGAGTCCTTAGCTCCGCAAGGTACTCAGAGGCCATCTCCAATCTCGGAGCTTTGCACAGACACCCTCCCCGGGTCCTAACCGTGTTAGGAGCCCCCGGAGGTCTCGGGATCTCGCCCTATGGGGAGCTCCAAATCTGCCTGCAACGTGGCAGGTCCGGAGCTCCTCCTTAAGAGGCGGGAGCTCTGACCATGTTGGACACGTAGGGCTTTCGGAGCCCTCCCACCGAGGGGGGGGGAGGTCCGGTTTCCGCCTGCCACATGGCGAGCCCGGAGCCCTCCTCAAGGGAGGAGAGTGTTCTGGGCCCGTTGGACACGTGGGGCCCTCGGGTCCCGCCCCTGCTGGAGGGGCAGGTCCCGGTCCTTCCAGTCCTAGGTCGGTGTAGTTGGTAGCTCCTTTCCCCCCTGCTTCATGCAGTCCCTGTTGCCGTAACCTGGAGGTCCTGCACACAGGCAGAGGAAACGTAATTCTCCTCGGGGGGTCCTCCCCTCCCGTCTCCTAGTCTTATCCGTCTTACGATCCTGATTCGCTATACGGGGCTTGGGCAATTCGGTGCACGAGGCGCCGGAGCTCCGGCTCCCTCCGAGGTCCGGGTACGGCCGTCCGATCCCTAGTACCGGGCCATGCGCTGGGGAAGCAGAGTGCACGCGCTTTGGGTTCATGACCAGGCAAAGCGGTCGTACTCCCCTGTACCTCCGGAGGGCAGGATGCGCATGCTTTGGGCTCATGGCCGGCTAAGCTGGATACGCACCCTGGACCCCCCATGCACAACGCAGGCCTTTCTTGGAGGTAACCAACTGGCACCACAACACCTGACTGGGGGAGGCCCGAGAGACTCACTCGGCCATCGGCTGGTGCCTCAAGCGCAGCCTCCTTCGGCAGGATAGCGAATGCCGACTATGGATGAGCGCAGGAGAGGGGGAGCTAGATGTACGATGAACATACAGAGATAGTGCGATCATAAAAATTAATGCGTAATTTAAATGAGCGCATGAGGGAGAGCTAAGTAGAACAGGTCTCTGTATTCGTGCCCATAGGTGGAATTCTGGCTGTACATGGAGGCAATGTTCCGCCTCGTCTACAAAGGAAGCAAGACTCTACGCGCTTATGGTCGGAACCAGGCTAAACTGGACGTAGTCCTGTACCGTCCCTTCAGACTTAGCTGCCCCAAGCTCGGTTCCTAAATTCTATGGGATCCATTACAGAAGGGAATAACCCTGTTCTGCTGACGCTCAGGAAGTAGGACTTACAGTGTTGCTTCATGGCAAGGTTTTTTGGGAACGGATCCCACTCTCGGTTGAAAGGCATGTGTACTTGGGGCGGCAGCTTTCATGATTCGGAAGGTACCTTCCCTGCTGGGGGAGAGCTTATGGGTCCTTTTTGGAATAGAGCGTGCCGCTTCACCAGGTTGCCCTCCTGCAGGCCCCCGATGCGTTTGGTTCTTTGGCGGTAGTGCTTAGAGCATTAGCCGAGACCGTGCGTTGTGGGGTGTTCCCCGCAGTCGAGTCTTGTCGTCGAGGTTGTTATCTTCGCGCTGGATCAGGTCCTGCGCGGCTTCTCCTGGGGGCCCCCGGGGAGTTCGCCCCTTCTGGCTAAGGCCTTCAAGGGGTAGGTGGGCCCGGGCTCGCCTTGGATGACCTGAGGCGTCTTCCCCTTCTGGTGAGGCCTTCAAGGGATTGACAGACCTTAGGCGGCTCCCGAGAGGTATGTTCGAGGCACGGAGGCTCGCCGCAGTTGGCTAACGCCTTGGCCCGTCACCGTCGGAACTAGAGTCCTCACCGTTATGCACTGTCTTTATGACACGCTGAGGCTCCTGGAACCCCACCTGATGGGCAGCGGTGACTGGGGCATCGACCTTCTGTTTGCTATCCCTCTGAGGGTAGGGCGGTGCTTCAGCCCTCTGCTGTCTTCCTTTGCGGAAGCGCTATGCTAGCCTCTGGATCTCCCAGCACTCGGCAGCGGTATGGTTGCAGGTGCCATGCACGGGGCATAGCCCGCCTTGGTCACTGTCTGGGGCCGGTGATTGCCGCTGCCTTTTGTCGGGACGTGGCCCCCGAGCTCCACTAGTCGTCGCAGCTGCGGCGACAGGGGCCGTGAATGGTGACTTCATCTTGCCACTCCCCCGGTTCTTGGTCTTTTTGCCACCCCCGTAGGCAGCAGCGCCGGACCCAGGCTGTCCTCCCGACTCGGAGGTCGGCAGAGCGTGCCAGTTCCGCCCTTCAGCTGCTCTGGCGCACTTGTCCGCCAGGCTGAAGAGCTCCGAGACGTCGCGGACCTCTCTGGTCGCGAGCTTCTCAAGCATTTTCTCGTCCCAGACGCACTGTCAGAACGCCACCACCACAGAGGCACTTTGGATATGTGGGATGGTGTTGCGTACCTGAGAGAACCGCTGGATGAAAGAGCGCAGCGACTCCTCAGGTTGTTGCTTGACGGCGTGGAGGTCAAGCTCCGTGCCGGGACGGGTGTAGGAGCTGCCGAAGTTGGCGACAAATTGCCGGCAGAGCTCTCCCCAGGAGGTTATGGACCCCTGTGGTAGATTCATGAGCCAAGACCGAGCTGGGCCGGTCAAGGTGACAGGGAAGTTGTTGGCCATGACAGCCTCGTCCCCTCCTGCGGCAAGTACGGCGGTGGAGTAGATCTGGAGGAACTCCGCCGGGTTGACGCTACCGTTGTACTTTTCGGGCAGGTGCGGCCAGAACTTACGCGGCCACCTCATGAAGTGAAGGTGGGGAGCAAGGGCCGCACATCCTGCACCTGCTGCTGCAGGTACTGGCGCTGCGAACGCTTGGTTCGCACTTGGCACCGCATATCCCGGCATGGGCGAGGCTGCACCATAGACCGGGGCCGTTGCTTGCGGCGCATATAGTTGTGGCATATGCTGTGCAGCATATGCCTGAGGCAGGGCTCGCGTGGCGAAGGCCTGCCCTTCAGGTTATGTCGAGGCCGACGACATGCTGTCGCCAACCTCATGGTTGCGACGCCTTTCTCGGCGTCGCTCGAGGTACACCCGGGCGTCCTGGCCCAAGTGGCACCGTTCCAGTTCCCTTCGCAGGTCCGTCGACAGGAGCCTGGAGGAGCTGGAATCCGCCGTTAGCCCGTCAACCGTGGGTGTGCGCATCAGCGACACAGCCAGTTGTCCTGGGCGCCGTCCTCGCCGAAACCGAGGGTTCGCGGCGGCGATGACGAGGCGGTCCACCTCGCGGACCCATTGCTGGGTCGCTGAATGGGGCGCATCCCCCGCAGGTGGGTTGCGCAGCAACGCTCTTGCTGCAGCTAGCGCACCTCCATGGTGTACGCTCAGCGCTGCAGAAGATCTCACACTGGTCGGGGCCTGCATAGCCGGAGTCGGCGTTGCCGGAGTCGGCTGCTGGCTACCAGCTTGTGCCGACACACTCCGTCCTGAGTGTGTCGACATGTACTCCCCAGTGGTCACGGTTCGCCGTGAACGCGGAGGGGGAGAGTTTGCCGCTGAAAGAAGCTTGGTCATCTTCGTCGGCGGAAACTCGTCGCGCTAGGAGAAAAGCCCCCTACCTGGCGCGTCAAATGTCGAAGTGTTCAGTCGACACTTCCCCCAGGCCTGCACTAGGCAGCCCGCGGAGGTTCTTTTTTCGGTGGGGCTAGTCTCTAGCGGAGAGCTTGCGCAGATGGACGAGTTAGTAAGAGCTTGACACGGCGAGTTTTACGTGGTTCAGGCCGCCGGAGCGTAAAACCCTACGTCCACGGCGAGCTATGGAGCTCGCTGTATTGCTTGCTGCTCAGGACCGGAGGCCTGAGCTTGGGGGTGAGTTACAGCTTGAGAGTGTATGGCTAGCGTATGAGTTGCAAAGTGCGAACCCTTGCTATCGACGCCTACCCGAGCCTTTTATAGTCCAAGACTCGGGCGGCTTACAAGGGGAGTCGGGACCCGACAGGTGGTCCCGGGAAGATTGTCTATTATCTACCGTATCTGCAGTTATGCCGGTAGTTGCCTCTGGTTGAAGGCTTCTGAGTCTTCATCTTGCCGCCCTGCCCATGCCATACGCCAGTCGTAGTGGTTGATGACGGCGCAGGCGGCATGGGATGTCTTGTCGCGGCGTTTATTGGCTGGCAGGTTCTGACACCGCGCGCCAGTCTGTGATGCGACTGGTCGCAACGACACCTGACAGAGGCGTGCTCCGCGTCTCCGCGTCTTGGGAAGACGCGGGCCTTGAATACCTTGTACGGGCAAGGTATGGGGCGTATTTACGCCCGCTGCCTATCTCTCGGGGGCAGGCAGCACCGTTCTGCTGCCACGTGACGGGCCCAGAGCTCTCCTCTAAGGAGAGGGAGGTCCGGCCCCACTGGACACGCGGTGTCTTCGGACCTATCTCCCGCGGAGGGGGAGGTCCGGCTTCTGTATGCCACATGGCAGGCCCGGAGCTCTCCTCTGAGGAGAGGGAGGTCCGGCCCCGCTGGTCACGCGGCGCCGTCGGACCTCTCTCCCGCGGAGGGGGAGGTCCGGCTTCTGTATGCCACGTGGCGGGCCCGGAGCTCTCCTCTGAGGAGAGGGAGGTCCGGCCTCGCCGGACGCGTGGCGCCTTCGGAGCTCTCCTTGCGGAGAAGGGCGAGTTCCTTAGGCATTTTACCCTGTGCGCGGGGGTACCCCATATCTCAGGTAACGACATTGGTAAAACTCATGAACTCGGGCCCCATGCTGTCGGACGGGACCTTAATCGAATAGACGTGCGGATGGTGCAACTTGATGGTTTTGCATGCGTGGATGGCCATCCTCGTCAAAATCGGGAAACTCGGGAAAAGACACAAAATCGGGTCCTAGACGGCGGACAAGACCTTGACGGAATACACGTCGAGATGGTGCACTTGATGGTTTTACAAGCGCAGAGGGCCATTTGGGTCAAAATCGAGAAAGTCGGGAAAGTCGGTAAAACTCAAGATCTCGGGTCCCAGGCAATCCGATGGAACCTTGACGGAATACGGGTTCGGATGGTGCAACTTGATGGTTTTGCATGCGAGGATGGCCATCTGGGTCGAAGTCAAGAAAGTCGGTAAAACTCACGAACTCGGATCTTGGGAGGCCGGACGGGACCTTGATGGAGTACACGCCCGGATGGTCCAACTTGATGGTTTTTCATGCGTGGATGGCCATCGGGGTCAAATCGAGAAATTCAAGAAAGTCGGTAAAACTCACGGACTCGCGTCCCAAGCGGCCGGACGGAACCTTAACGGAATACACGTCCGGTGGTGCAACTTGATGGTTTTGTATGCGTGGAGGGCCATCTAGGTCAAAATTTGGAAAGTCAAGAAAACTCATGAACTCAGGTCCTGGGACGCCGAACTGGACATTGATGGAATACACATTCTGATGGTGCAACTAAACGATTTTGCATGCGCGATGGCCATCCGGGTTGGAATCGCAAAAGTCGGTAAAACTCACGAACTCGGGTCCCGTGCGACCGGACGGGACCTTGACGGAATACACGTTAGGACGGTGCAACTTGATGGTTTTGCATGCTCGGATGGCCATCTGGGTTGAAATTGGGAAAGTAGGAAAACTCACGAAATCGGGTCCCGGGTGGTTGGAAGGGATCTTGACGGAATACACGTACGGATGGTGCTACTTGATGATTTTGCATGTGTGGATGCCATCTGGGTCGAAGTCGGGAAACTCGAGAAAACTCACAAACTCGGGTCCCAGGCGGCCAGACAAGACCTTAACGAAATATACGTTCGGACAATACAACTTGATGCTTTCGCATGCGTGGATGGCCTTGTGGGTCTAAATCGGGAAAGTTGGTAAAACTCGCGAACTCGGGTCACGGGCGGTCGGACGGGACCTTGATGGAACACAGGTGCGGATGGTGCAATTTGATGGTTTTGCATGCGCGGATGGTCATCTGGGTTGAAATCGAGAAAGTCGGAAAAGTCTTGTAAAACTCACGAACTTGGGTCTCGGGCGGCTGGACGGGACCTTGACGGAATACACATCCGGACAGTTCAACTTGATGGTTTTTCATGCGCGGATGGGCATCTGGGTCGCAATTTGGAAAGTGAGGAAAACTCATGAACTCAGTTCCAGGGACGCCGGACTGGAGCTTGACGGAATACACGTTCAGATGGTGCAACCTGAAGGTTTTGCATGCGCAGAAGGCCATCTGAGTCAAAATCGGGAAAATTAGTAAAACTCACTAACTCGTTTACCGAGCGACCGGACGACACCTTGACGAAAAACAAGTTCGTACGATGCAATTTGATGGTTTTGCATGCGCGGATCGCCATGTGGGTTGCAATCACGAAAGTTGGTAAAACTCACTAACTCGGGCCCTGAGCGACCGGACGGGACCTTAACGGAATACACGTTCGGACAATACAATTTGATGGTTTTGCATGCGCGGATGGCCATCTGGGTTGAACTCAGGAAAATCGGGAAAACTCACAAACTCGGATCCCGAGTGGCCGGACGTGACCTTGATGGAATACACATCTGGACCGTGCAACTTGATAGTTTTGCATGCGCGCATGGCCATCTGGTTCGAAATAGGGGAACTCGGGAAAACTAACAAACTCGGGTCCCGGACGGTCAGACAAGACCTTGACGGAATACACGTCTAGACGGTGCAACTTGATGGTTTTGCAAGCGTGGAGGGCCATCTGGGTCAAAATTGAGAAAGTCGGGAAAGTTGGTAAAACTCACGAACTCGGGTCCCGGGCGGTCAGATGGAACCTTGACGGAATACAGGTTCGGATGGTGAAACTTGATGGTTTTGCATGTGCGGAAGGCCATCTTGGTCGAAGTCGAGAAAGTCGGCAAAACTCACGAGCTCGGGTCCCGGGAGGCAGGACGGGACCTTGACGGAGTAGACGTCCAGATGGTCCATCTTGATGGTTTTCATGTGTGCATGGCCATCGGGGTCAAACTCTGGAAAGTTGAGAAAGTCAGTAAAACTCACGAATTCGGGTCCTTGGCAGCCGGACGGAATCTTAACGGAATACACGTCCGGACGGTGCAACTTGAAGGTCTTGCATGAGCGGATGGCCATCTAGGTCAAAATTTGGAAAGTCAAGAAAACTCATGAATTCGGGTCCTTGGACGCCGGACTGGACATTGACGGAATACACGTTCGGATGGTGCAACTAAATTGTTTTGCATGCGCGATGGCCATCCGGGTCAAAATCGCAAAGTCGGTATAACTCACGAACACGAGTCCCGTGCGACCGGACAGGACCTTGATGGAATACACGTTCATACGGTGCAGCTTGATGGTTTTGGATGTTCGGAAGGCCATCTGTGTTGAAATCAAGAAAGTAGGGAAACTCGGGAAAACTCACGAAATCGGGTCTCGGGTGGCCGGACGAGATCTTGACGGAATACACGTCCGGATGGTGCAACTTGATGGTTTTGCATGCGCGGATGGCCATCTCGGTCAAAATTGGGAAACTCGGGAAAACTCACAATCTCGGGTCCCTGGAGGCCAGACAAGACCTTGACGAAATACACGTCCGGACGATGCAACATGATGCTTTCGCATGCGCGGATGGCCATGTGGGTCCAAATCGAGAAAGGTTGTAAAACTCATGAACTCGTGTCCCGGGCGGTCGGACGGGACCTTGATGGAATACACATGCAGATGGTGCAACTTGAAGGTTTTGCATGCGCGGATGACCATCTGGGTCGAAATCGAGAAAGTCGGTAAAACTCACGAACTTGGTTATCGGGCGGCTGGATGGGGCCTTGACGGAATACACGTCCGGACGGTTCAACTAAATTGTTTTGCTTGCGCGGATGGTCATTTGGGTCGAAATTGGGAAAGTCTGGAAAACTCATGAACTCGGGTCCCAGGACGCCGGACTGGACCTTGATGGAAAAACGTTCAGATGGTGCAACTGGAAGGTTTTGCATTCGCGGATGGCCATCTGAGCCAAAATCGGGAAAGTCGGGGAAGTCGGTAAAATTCACTAACTCGGGTACCAAGCGACCTGACGGGACCTTGACGGAATACTCATTCGGACGGTGCAATTTGATGGTTTTGCATGCGTGGATCGCTATCTGGGATGAAATCAGGAAAGTCGGTAAAACTCACTAACTCGTGTGCCGAGCGACCGGATGGGACCTTGACGGAATACAAATTCAGAAAGTGCAAGTTGATGGTTTTGCATGCGCGGATGACCATCTGGGTTGAAATCAGGAAAGTCGGCAAAACTTACGAACTCGGGTCCTGGGTGGAAGGATGGGACCTTGATGGAATACACATCCGGACGGTGCAACTTGATGGTTTTGCATGCGCGGATGGCCATCTGGATCGAAATCCGGAAACTCAGGAAAACTCACAAACTTGGGTCTCGGATGGCCGTTCAAGACCTTGACGGAATACACGTCCATACGGTGCAACTTGATAGTTTTACAAGCGCAGAGGGCCATCTGGGTTAAAATTGAGAAAGTCGGAAAAGTTGGTAAAACTTACAAACTCGGGTCCTGGGTGGTCGGATAGGACCTTGACGGAATACAGGTTCGGATGGTGCAACTTAATGGTTTTGCATGCGCGGATGGCCATCTGAGTCAAAATTGGGAAAGTCGGTAAAACTCACTAACTTGGGTACCGAGCGACTGGACGGGACCTTGACAGAATACACGTTCAGACGATGCAATTTGATGGTTTTGCATGAGCGGATCGCCATCTGGGTTGAAATCAGGAAAGTCGGTAAAACTCACTAACTCGGGTCCTGAGCGACCGGACGGGACCTTGACAGAATACACATTCGGACAGTGCAATTTAATGGTTTGGCATGCGCGATAGCCATCCAGGTCGAAATCACGAAAGTCGGTAAAACTCATGAACTCGGGTACTGTCGGACCGGACGAGACCTTGACGGAATACATGTTCAGACGGTGCAACTTGATGGTTTTGCATGCTCGGATGGCCATCTGGGTTGAAATCGGGAAAGTAGGGAAACAAGGGAAAACTCAAAAAATCGGGTCACGGGTGGCCAGACGGGACCTTGACGGAATACACATCTGGACGATGCAACTTGATGGTCTTGCATGCTCGGATGGCCATCTGGGTCAAAATCGGGAAACTCGGGAAAACTCACAAACTCGGGTCCCGGACGGCCGGACAAGATCTTGAAGGAATACACGTTCGGACGATGCAACTTGATGGTTTTACAAGTGCGGAGGGTCGTCTAGGTCAAAATCGAGAAAGTCGGGAAAGTTCGTAAAACTCAAGATCTTGGGTCCTCGGCAGTCGGATGGATCCTTGACAGAATACAGGTCTGGACGGTGCAACTTGATGGTTTTGCATGCGCGGATGGCAATGTAGGTCAAAATTTGGAAAGACAAGAAAACTAATGAACTCAGGTCCTGGGAAGCCGGACCGGACCTTGACGGAATTCACGTTTGGATGGTGCAACTAAATGATTTTGCTTGCGTGATAGCCATCCAGGTTAAAAACACGAAAGTTAGTAGGACTCACGAACCTGGGTCCCGTGCGGTCGGACGGGACCTTGATGGAATACATGTTTGGGCGGTGCAACTTGATGGTTTTGCATGCTCGGATGGCCATCTGGGTTGAAATCAGGAAACTCAGGAAAACTCACGAAATCGGGTCCCGGGTGGCCTCACGGGATCTTGACGGAATACACGTTTGGATGGTGTAACTTGATGGTTTTGCATGCGCGGATGGCCATCTGGGTCAAAATTGGGGAACTCGGAAAAACTCACAAACTTGAGTTCCGGGTGGCGAGACAAGACCTTGACGGAATACACGTCCGGACGATGCAACTTGATGCTTTCGCATGTGCAGATGGCCATGTGGGTCTAATTCAGGAAAGCTGGTAAAACTCATGAACTCAGGTCCGGGGAGGTCGGATGGGACCCTGATGGAATACACGTGCGGATGGTGCAACTTGATTGTTTTGCATGCGCAGATGGCCATCTCGATCGAAATCAAGAAAGTCGGAAAAGTCGGTAAAACTAAGAAAATTGGGTCTGTCTCGGGCGGTTCGACGGGGCCATAACAGAATACACGTTCGGACGGTTCAACTTGATGGTTTTGCATGCGTGGATGGTCATCTGGGTCGAAATTGGGAAAGTCAGGAAAACTCATGAACTCGGTTCCCGTAACGCCAGACTGGACCTTGACGAAATACACGTTAAGATGGTGTAACTGGAAGGTTTTGCATGCTCGGATGGCCATCTGATCAAAATGGGAAAAGTTGGGAAAGTCGGTAAAACTCAATTACTCGGGTACGAAACGACCGGACGTGACCTTGACGGAATACAGGATCGGACGGTGCAATTTGATGGTTTTGCATGCGTGGATCGCCATCTGGGTTGAAATCAAGAAAGTCGGTAAAACTCACTGACTCGGGTCACGAGCGACCAGATGGGACCTTAACAGAATACAAGTTCGGACAATACAATTTGATGGTTTTGCATGCGTGGATGACCATCTGGGTTGAAATCAGGAAAGTCGTAAAAACTCACGAACTTGGGTCCCAGGTGGCCGGACGGGACCTTGACGGAATACACATCCGGACGGTGCAACTTGATGGTTTTGCATGCACGGATGGTCATCTGAGTCAAAATCGGAAACTCAGGAAAAACTCACAAACTCGGGTCCTAGACGATCGGACAAGACCTTGACGGAATACACGCCCGGACGGTGCAACTTGATGGTTAGCGCAGAGGGCCATATGTGTCAAAATCAAGAAAGTCGGGAAAGTTGGTAAAACTCACGAACTCGGGTCCCGGGTGGTCGGATGGAACCTTGACGGAATACAGGTTCGGATGGTGCAACTTGATGGTTTTGCATGCACGGATGGCCATCTGGGTCGAAGTCGAGAAAGTCAGTAAATCTCACGAACTCGGGTACCGAGAGGCCGGACGGGACCTTGACGGAGTAGACGTCTGGATGGTCCAACTTGATGGTTTTTCATGCGTGGATGGCCATCGGAGTCAAAATCGGGAAGTCTATAAAACTCACGAACTCTGGTACCGGGTGGCCGGACGGAACCTTAACGGAATACACGTCTGGACGATGCAACTTAATGGTTTTGCACGCGCGGATGGCCATCTAGGTCCAAATTTGGAAAGTCAAGAAAACTAATGAACTCGGGTCCTGGGACGCCGGACTGGACCTTGATGGAATACACGTTCGGATTGTGCAACTAAATGGTTTTGGATGCGTGATGGCCATCCGGGACGAAATCGTGAAAGTTGGTAAAACTCACAAACTCGGGTCCTGTACGACCGGACGGGGCCTTGACGGAATACACGTTCGGACAGTGCAACTTGATGGTTTTGCATGCTCGGATGGCCATCTGGGTTGAAATCGGGAAACTCGAGAAACTCAGGAAAACTCACGAAATTGTGTCCCGGGTGGCCTGACGGGATCTTGACAGAATACACGTCCGGATGGTACAACTTGATGGTTTTGCATGTGCGGATGGCCATCTGGGTCGAAATCGGGAAACTCGGGAAAACTCACAAACTCGAGTCCTGGGCGGCCACACAAGACCTTGACGGAATACACGTCCGAACGATGCAACTTGATCCTTTCGCATGCGCAGATGGCCATGTGCGTCTAAATCGGGAAAGTTGGTAAAACTCATAAACTCGGGTCCCAAACGGTCGGACGGGACCTTGATAGGATACAGGTGTGGATGGTGCAACTTGATTGTTTTGCATGCGCAGATGGCCATCTGGGTCAAAATCGAGAAAGTCGGAAAAGTTGGTAAAACTCACGAACTTGGGTCTCGGGCGGCTGGACGGGACCTTGACAGAATACACATCCGGATGGTTCAACTTGATGGTTTTGCATGCGCAGATGGTCATCTGGGTCGAAATTGGGAAAGTCAGGAAAACTCATGAACTCGGGTCCATGGACGTCGGACTAGACCTTGACAGAAAACACGTTCAGATGGTGCAACTGGAAGGTTTTGCATGCGCAGATGTCCATCTGAGTCAAAATCGGGAAAGTCGGTAAAACTCAGTAACTCGGGTACCGAGCAACCGGACGGCACCTTGATGGAATACGCGTTCGAACGGTGCAATTTGAAGGTTTTGCATGCGCGGATCGCCATCTGGGTTGAAATCAGGAAAGTCGATAAAAGTCACTAACTCGGGTCTCGAGCGACCGGACGGGACCTTGACGGAATACACGTTCGAACAAAGCAATTTGATGGTTTCGCGTGCGCGGATGGCCATCTGGGTTGAAATCAGGAAAGTCAGGAAAACTCACGAACACGGGTCCCGGGTGACCGGTCGGGGCCTTGACGAAATACACATCCGGACGATGCAACTTGATGGTTTTGCATGCGCGGATGGCCATCTGGGTCGAAAACGGGAAACTCAAAAAACTCACAAACTCTGTCCCAGACGGCCGAACAAGACCTTGGTGGAATACACATCCGGACGGTGCAACTTGATGGTTTTGTAAGCGCAGAGGGCCATCTGAGTCAAAATCGAGAAAGTTAGGAAAGTAGGTAAAACTTACGAACTCGGGCTCCGGGCGGTCGGATGGAACATTGACGGAATATAGGTTCGGATGGTGCAACTTGATGGTTTTGCATGCGCGGATGGCCATCTGGGTCAAAGTCGAGAAAGTCGGTAAAACTCACGAACTCGGGTCCTGGGAGGCCGGACGGGACCTTGAAGGAGTAGACGTCCGGATGGTCCAACTTGATGGTTTTTCATGCGTGCATGGCCATCGGGGTCAAAATTGGGAAGTCGATAAAGTCGGTAAAACTTACAAACTCGGGTCCCGGGCAGCCGGACGAAACTATGCATTCCAGCTAGCTCCGTTCGTCTTTTATTGTTGTAGAAGGCACATGGAGGAGGATTAATGGACACTTTGGCGTGAAGAAAATGGAGGGCATACTTGCTACACATTTCTTTTGGCCAAAGATGAGACCAGATGTTGAGCGTTTTGTTGCTCGCTGTACTGCATGTCAAAAAGCTAAGTCACGACTCAATACTCATGGTTTATATATGCCTTTGCCTGTACCTAGTGTTCCATGGGAGGACATCTCCATGGACTTTGTTTTAGGGTTACCTCGAACGAAGAAGGGGATGGATAGCATATTTGTTATCGTGGATAGAATTTTGAATATGACAAACTTTATACCATGTCATAAAAGCGAGGATGCTACTAATGTTGCTGATTTGTCCTTTCGTGAAATTATTCGTTTGCATGGTGTGCCAAATACAATTGTTTCAGATCGTGACACTAAATTTCTTAGCCACTTTTGGAGATGTTTATGGGCTAAGTTGGGGACTAAACTGCTTTTTAGTACTACATGTCACCCCCAAACTGATGGTCAAACTGAAGTAGTCAATAGAACATATTCTACTATGCATAGTGCTGTTTTGAAGAATAACCTGAAAATGTGGGAAGAATGCTTGCCTCATATTGAATTCGCTTATAATCGTTCGCTGCATTCTACTACTAAGATGTGCCCTTTTGAAACTGTGTATGGTTTCCTACCTCGTGCATCTATTGATTTGTTGCCTCTTCCGTCTTCGTAGAAGGTTAATTTTGATGCTAAACAATGTGCTGAATTGATCTTAAAAATGCATAAGTTAACTAAGGAAAGCATTGAGCGCATGAATGATAAATACAAACTTGCTGGCGATAAGGGTAGAAAACATATTGTGTTTGAACCAGGAGATTTTGTTTGGTAACATTTACGAAAAGATAGGTTTCCTGATTTGCGCAAATCAAAGATAATGCCACGTGCTGATGGTCCTTTTAAGGTGTTAATGAAAATAAATGATAATACATATAAACTTGAGCTGCCTGCAGACATTGGGGTTAGTCCCACTTTTAATATTGCAGATTTGAAGCCTTATTTGGGTGAGGAAGATGTACTTCCGTCGAGGATGACTTCAATTCAAGAAGGGGAGGATGATGAGGACACCACTACCACAGTTACACCCATAGCCCCTGCTACCGCACATATGAGACCAATTACTAGAGCTCGCGCATGCCAGTTAAATTATCAGGTACTTTCGTTTCTTGGTAATGTTTCTAATATTTATGAGAATATGATGCTGCCTAAATTAGATATATTTGTGTTTCTTACAAATGAAGGGCCTAGCATGGACAAGAGGAATGAACATGGGAGCATTTTGAAGCAGGGAGATGAAGGCGCGTGAGAAGGGAACCAGAACGGAGTTTGTAGTGGAGTTTTCAGCACTTTGAAGCCACCTTGATGACATACAAGGACATGGACGAAATATACAAGCTGGTGGACCAGAATAAAGTCTAGTGGATGAATAGGGTACTGTGCACCAAATCTTGAGGCTGGGGCCATGTAATAAAGAGAGATTTAGACAAATAAGGAAAGGAATAAGGGAAATCTCATCCAACTTTGTTGCTGGACGAAATTTCCCTCTTTCTTCCCCCATTTAAAGATAGATGTGCTATAATGAGGAAAGAAATAGAGGAAATCATATCCTGCCTTGCTGCTGGATGGATTTCCCTCTTTCTTTCCCTATTAAAAGATAGTCTATCTCAGAAAAAGGAAGGGAATAAGGGAGATCACATCCTACCTTTGTTGCTGGACGAATTTCCCTCTTCCCTCCCCTATTTAAGTAGGCCAAGAGCTCCTTGAGAGGGCGAGTTTTGTTTAGATTAGAGTTTGGCACAGCTGCAACTCGCGTACCTCGTTTGTGTACAACGACCAGACCAGGACGTTTCAGAACCCCACTTTCATCAATAAAGTTTTCTTCTTGAATTCGCAATATCCAGATTGCAATCCCAGTTTCTTGCTTGTTCTTGATGAACCCAACGGGTACGGGGGACGCCCTATCTTTCGATGAGAGATGCTGGTAATGAACGAATTTGGTGGAGGCCGACGTTGGCTGCCCGACTACCACAACCAGAATGGTATGGCGCCTTGAGCGACAGTTACACCGTCTCCTGGTAACTACGATTTGGGTGGAGGTCGACGTTGTGCTACCCAACTACAACAACCACAAGGATGCTGCACCTTAGCGATAGTTACACCGGCTCCTGTTGTTGCTGTACTTGCCGTGCCAAGAACAGCCTTGAACCTGCAAGCAATCGAAGAACAAGCAAGAACAAGATAACAAGCAAACACTCATGGGTGTGAAAAAGTTGGGGTTCTGATTCAAGTAATCGGAAGGTCTCGTCGACACTTGCGTTACAAGGAAGTAGCAAATGGCTAAACTTACAGAAAACAAAACCCGCCCTGTCAAGGAGCTCTTGGACTACTTAAATAGGGGAGGGAAGAGGGAAATTCGTCTAGCAACAAAGGTAGGACGTGATCTCCCTTATTCCCTTCCTTTTTCTGTGATAGACTACCATTTAATAGGGAAAGAAAGAGAGGAAATCATATCCTGCCTTGTTGCTGGATGGGTTTCCCTCTTTCTTTCCCTATTATAGCACATCTATCTTTAAATGGGGGAAGAAAGAGGGAATTTCGTCCAGCAGCAAAGTTGGACGAGATTTCCCTAATTCCTTTCCTTATTTGTCTAAATATCTCTTTATTACATGGCCCCAACCTCAAGATTTCTCCTCTGGTGGAGCAGCCTTTATTGCATTAATCCCTCCATCCCTCCTAGCTGGATCAATTCCCAAGCACCTGATAATTAAGTTGACGTGCACGAGCGCGTGTCATTGGACCTTGATTAGCTGAGAGTGGTGAATGGGCTGGTGTTGTGGTTTTATCAACGGTAGCGATGTCCGCATCAGTTCTTCATTTGCCTGCAGGAAATGGACCCTCGTGGTCAGGTTGATCGTGCTTCGGCGTGGTTAATAACCTCTTTGGAGTTGGTTTAGCAATTGCTAAGGCGCGACGTCTTTACACGTTCGTAGTCGGATCGTCAAAGTCTACTCCACCAAAAACGATAGTTACCATCTCATCAAAAGACGGGGCACCTTCGTCTCTATCAAGTGGTATCAGATTTCCAGGTTGCTCGGTGAGGTTTTACCAGATTTTCGTAGTCTAGATCACATCTGTTCCTTCATACCTACAGTCCACGAAAAAGCCAAAAAAAAATTAGGGTTAGATCATCATATCCGAACAAATTGTACCTTTCACAATTTTCTTTCTAGTTTTTTTGCTTTGTTGAATAGTCAGTTGCATCGTCGTTTCAAGTTGCTGTCTTAGTGTTTAGTCTTTTAGAGTTTCGAGTTCCTTTTAAGTTTGATCTGCATAAAAAAACACCATCATCACCACCATCACGAAATTAGAGAGATATTCACTTCCTAATTTACATCTCCAAAAGAGGAAATAATCAGATCAGATCTGATTTTGAGTATCTTTTCGGTTTTGGAAGAAAAAGGTCATAACTTCTTCATCCGTTGTCTGTTTGGAAAGTGTAAGCACAATCTTGAAAGGTTATCTTGCCACCTTTCCAACGGATCCAACCTTGCCTGAAAATTCAGTCTGTGCGCTTCGCAATCACCAAAGAGATTTCAATATCTCCTGTGTATCTTTTTCTTTGGGAAAGCAATATCTACAAGACCTGCAAGGAACCTACGAAAATAAGTGTGTTATCTGTGGTATTTGGTAGCTTATCATCTGATCCCTGTGTAATCTTTTAGAACTGTGGGCCTTTCTAAGAAAAAAGAAAGAAAGAAATAGAAAAGGAAGATAGAAAGAAAGATAGAAAGAAAGAAAGAAAGAAAGAAAGAAAGAAAGAAAAAAAAGAAAACGAGAGGAAAAGTACAAAAAAAGAAGTGAGCTTCAGTTGCTGCTATTGTAGTCTATTGTATTACTGGTGTGAATTCTTTTGTGTCTAGGCTCGCGCCTCTAGTATGGTCTAGCCTAGGACCAGCACAGTACCGTCATTGAACGTTTATTCAACTTTGCATCTCTGAATTGATTATT
Organism: Neostapfia colusana; assembly: GCA_030760725.1. Classification (NCBI taxonomy): domain Eukaryota; kingdom Viridiplantae; phylum Streptophyta; class Magnoliopsida; order Poales; family Poaceae; genus Neostapfia; species Neostapfia colusana. The sequence goes on along the minus strand of JASWHV010000002.1, from coordinate 103,385,616 downwards.
GCTGACATTTTTGCTACCATAATTTAAGCCTTCCCAGCTCCACATACATCTACATCGTGCGTTTGACACCACCTGGCAATCGCTTTATCCAATCTTTGAGAGTTTGACTACAACAGTTACCGATCACAACCTGCTGGTTGGTAAGAACGGGTAAGAATTTGTGATTCGCTTGATGGACTTGTGACTTTTTACCACATCACATCCTATTAGTAGTCAGTAGGACCATATTCTTTTGTGTTTCTATTTCTGCTAACCATGACAGAATCACAAGCTGACGAGCTAGACTGGGAGAACATGACGAACAAGGAGCTACATGATAAAACAAATGATGGGTGAACAGATGCAAGACGTGCTAAACAGATTTGGAGAGGCCATGGAGAAGCTAGATGGCTTTGAGAAGACATTCGACACCAAGCCGGATGCCAAGTCTAATGAAGTGCTCGCGCGTCTACAACCACCACCAGCTGCACGTGTCGCACCTCGGTAGCAACAACAACAACGCCTTCCAAATCAAATGGGACGCGCACAGCGTGTGCCTCTCGACCAAGGCCAACATTCTGGTGCCGTTGCTACTGCTGCTGCTTCTGCGGATCCTGCTACTACTGTTGATCAGTACGATGACTACGAGGGCGAGTACGAGGATGAGATTGCTCCACATCAGAACTACGTACAACATCCCGGTCGTCCACACACCTACAATCAAAACGGTAGGGCTGCACCACCCCCTCAGGTACGAGATAATGATCATGTCCCTAAACTGAAATTGAATATTCCACCATTTGAGGGTAGATACATTCCTGATGTATATCTTACTTGGGAGTTAGAAACTGAATAACGTTTTACATGCTTACAATATCCTGAGGATAGAAGGGTTGCTGCTGCTGTTTGTGAATTCACTAGTTTTGCTTTTGTTTGTTGGTCTAAATATTGTAGATTATATCATAATAATATCCCAACTACTTGGGCTGCATTGAAAACTGCTATGCGTACTCGTTGGATTCCACCATATTATCAACGTAAATTACTTCAAAGATTACAGCGCTTAAGACAGGGAAAAAATCTGTAGAGGAATATTATCAGGAATTACAAACTGGGTTGATTTGATGTGGTATTGTTGAGGATAATGAAGCTATGCTTGCACGGTTTATGGGTGGGCTAAACAGAGAAATTCAAACTATCTTAGAGTATAAGGAGTATAACAACATCACTCGTTTATTCCATCTTGCTTGCAAAGCTGAACATGAAGTGCAGGATCGACAGGACATGGTGCAGACTAACTTTTCTACAGGTCGATCTTCATCATGGACACGACGTGCATCTTCTACTTCCACACGTCCTACTGCACCACCTCCTACTTCAGACATCAACTCCAACCGTGATACAAGAAAACAGGCACCACTACCACCATATATGCCAAGAGCACACCTTCGGGTCCCGCACGGAGCTCTTCTTCATCCATGGCATCAACCGGGCAAACACATGATATTATATGTCATCGTTGCAAGGGTGGAGGTCACTATGCTAGCCAATGCCCATCCAAGCGTGCGATGATGGTTGCTGAGTATGGTGAGTATGAGTCTGATAGTGACTATGATGAGGAGACTTTGGCTCTTATTGCAAGTGAAGAACAGGGTGGCGCTGATTCTGAACAAGAGACACAATACATGGCTGCTGAAGACGCTGAGAGGTATGAAAGTTTAGTTGCTCAATGTGTTTTGAGTGTGTAGGTAACACATGCTGAGCAAAATCAGAGGCACAATTTGTTCCATACAAAGGGAGTTGTTAAGGAACGGTGTGTCCATATCATCATCAATGGTGGGAGTTGCAACAACTTAGCTAGTATGGACATGGTGGAGAAGTTGTATCTTACCACCAGACCACATCCTCATCCTTACTACATACAATGGTTCAACAACAACGGCAAGGTTAAAGTAACACGTACTGTTTGTGTATATTTTAGTATCGCTACATATGCGGATTATGTTGATTGTGATGTGGTACCCATGCAAGCATGCTCCCTTTTACTTGGTAGACCATGGCAATTTGATAAAAATTCTGTACACCATGGCAGAAAAAATCAGTATACTCTTGTTCATAAGGATAAAAATATTACTTTGCTTCCTATGTCTCCAGAACATATTTTGAAAGATGATCTTACTAGCGCTAGTAAGGCAAAGCAGGAATAAAATAAGAGTGAAAATCAGATTGTGGCAAAAGAATTTAAGCAACAACATAAGCCTACTAACAAACCATCATCTAGTGTTGCCTCTGAAATAAAATTGAAAAGTGGTTGTTTACTTGCCGCCAAATCTGATATTACTGATCTGGATTTTAGCAAATCTGTTTGCTATGCTTTTGTGTGCAAAGTGGCATTATTTTTATTCGAGGACGTGCCTCCCTCTTTGCCTCCTGCTGTCACTAACATTTTGCAGGAGTTCGCTGATGTCTTTCCACAAGAGGTGCCACCGGGATTACCACATATTCGCGAGATTGAGCATCAGATTGACTTAATTCCCGGTGCCTCGCTGCCCAATCGTGCGCCATACCGTACCAAATCCTGATGAGACGAACGAGATTATGCGTCAAGTTTAGGAGCTACTTGACAAAGGTTATATACGCGAATCCCTTAGTCCTTGTGCTGTTCCTGTTATACTAGTACCAAAAAAGGATGGTACATCTCTTATGTGCGTTGATTGTGGAGCCATTACTTATGTTACTATTGATATCGTCATCCTATTCTTAGGCTCGATGATATGCTTGATGAATTAAGTGGCTCTACCATATTCTCCAAAGTGGATTTGCGTAGTTGTAACACCCCAAAATTTTGATTCAAAACACTAAACCATGTTCAGAGGGGAATTTAAAAATTTTTGGACGTGTTGCATGTTTTGCAAAAATTCAAATTCAAACTGGAATTCAAATTAAACTCAAAACAGAAAAGAAATGGAAAAAGAAAAAGAGAAAACGGGAAAAAACCGGCCAGTGGGCCGAAACCCGCCAGCCGGCCCAACTTCCCCCGCGCCAGCCCGCAGCCGCGCGCCCGCGCTATCTCTCACAGACAGGTGGGACCCACCTGTCATCCCCAACCCCGCGACCCCGGACTCTCCCGCGCGCGCGCGATCTTAACCGATCGGAATACCGCGTCCCTCAGCCCGAATTCCGGTCCCAGAAGACTCAAACTCGATCACAACCGACCCACCGCCCTCCCCCGGCTATAAAAACCCCAGCCCCGATCGGTTTTTCCCACGCGATCGCCGATTTTTACGCCGGTGAGCACCGAGACTTCGCCGGTGAATTCTGGCCGATCTAAGCTCGGAAACTCTGATCTAACTCGCTGGTCCTGATCCACCGCCTCCGGGGAACCTTGCAGGTGCAGAAAACTCGGAGACTTACGGTGTAAACACAGCGCCGACGAGCTTCGCCGTGGTTTTGCCTCGGACCTCGCCGCCGATCACTTTCCAGGACCCCCGAGCTCAAGAAAACCCCCGAGGTGAGATCCCTGACCTCCCCTCTACCGATCTATGCCATAAGATCACAGTTCTAGGCAGAATTCTCGAGGATCCGAAACTTTCCGGCGAGATCGCCGCTTCCCGCCGCCGTGCGCCGCCGGCAGCGCCGCCCGCGCTCGATCAGAGTGACGTGGCCGCTTGTGCGCCGTTTATTTTAAATCGCACGGTAGACTTTAAAACCCCGCGTACCGGTTCGATGTTATAATCTCAGCCGTCAGTTTAAAATCGGACGGTCCACGTCAGCCCCGCGTTATAAAGTCTGGAATTCTTACGTGCTACCCCCTGGGGTTCTCGGGAAATAAGAGCTAGCCCCGGAAACTTCTGATCTAGCCCCTGGAACTCCAGAAAATCATGTAAATTCATTTAAAAATCAGTTTTAGCCCCTGGACTTAATAAAAATTAGGAAAAACACCTCTGATAAGTGTAGCTAGACCCCTGGAAATTATGAAAATAATATTATAGACCCTATAATGGGGTGAGTTCATTATTTTAGCTCTGTTTAGTATTTAATTTAGAAAATTGAATATGTAACTAGTGTTTAAAAATTAAAAAGTGGGACAAACATAATTGTCAAAATTAATTAAAAACTTTCTCAGTACTTAGAAAACTTTGGAGTGAGATAAAAATATATTTTGGGCTGAAATGAATCTGTTTCATTTATTATTCACATTATTTAGTATAGGGACACATTTTTAAGTAAAGAATAGCTATAGAAAAATAGGGAAAATAATTATGAAATAGTTTACATCAGAGGCCAAGGTCAAAATATGTTATTCAATTATTTAGGACCAAAACCTATACTGTTTAGATGATGTGTATTACTAATTTCATAATAAAATACACAATTATGCATAGGAATATAAATCTGAAAATATAGCAACTAGTAAATGATAAATGGAGTTTTTAAAATTCAAAGAGTTCAGTTTAGGGTTGATAGAAATTATGAAGGCACATATGGAGAAGAAAAATACTTTTCTTACATACTTGGTAGTTTAATATAAGGAATTTATTTAAAACTGAAACACATATATATATATATATATATATATATATAGTATGTAAGTATAAATATGAACACCAAAGTAGGAATCATACACATATAAATAAAAGTGTGTGCAAGCCACAGATCAACACACAAAGTAACCACAACACATATAATGGTGAATGAATTTCATAATATGAATGTGTGGTTTGTATGAAGTAAGAAGTGTGAACTATGTGTTATGATTGTTGTTTTTCTTTTGCTATGTGTGATGGTATGAAGTAGAACCTGTTCAAGAGCAAGTTATTCCTTTCCAATATCAGGACTACCCATTTCAAGAGCAGCAAGAAGGAAGCAAGTGTCCTTGACCACTTTGATCCTATGCTAGGATGTGTAGATAGAATTATTTGCATTGTCAAATATGAAACCCATGTTAGGAAGTTTCCCTAGAATTGCAATACCTTGTTTACTTGTAGTTTGGGTTGGGATTTATTTTGACATGTCATTTATTTACATGCATATGCTTAGCCATGCTTAGAATGGGATAATTGGGATATGAGATCATCAGTTTATTATACCATACTCTTGAATGAGCTATTGAGAGTTATGTAGAGGTAGGGATCAAGGCAAGTTGGATGTTTTGGTTGTGTGCTGGGTGCACGAGACTCGGGTTTGTGTTTAGTACTTGCCTGGATCCTAAGGACCGGTTCATGGAGCATGTAACCCGGCTTTACAGTGCCAACCACATGCTGAGATGGGGCAGCTTGGCCAATTAATTAGGTGTATCTCCGGCGTAGTATGGGTGTGTTGGATGGTGCGGGGAATAGGTGTCAGCTGGACTACCATATGAACCGCAAGGCTCAAGAGGGGGCCACTGCAGCGGGGTTGGAGCCTCTTGTATGCTGTTAGGGGTGAAACCTCAGTGGGCCCACGCTCGTCGGGAATCCCTTTGTAAAGGCTTCGTAGTGATCTCCTGGCTGCACACCTGGGAAGTGTGAATGTGGATCGTAGCCACTGGCATAAATGGAGGTTCTTTTAGTCCACCCGGCAACGGGGGATGAAATCACTACATGTGGGTACAGTGGTACAAACTCTGCAGAGTCAAAACTGTCTTGACAGCCGTGCTCACGGTTAAGAGCGGCCTGGACTTATTCATGATTAGAGGATTGATGGTTTTGGAAGTTAAGCGGGGAGCTTAACATTGGAAATGATGTTATGGTTATTGATTATGATGATGGGATGGGAGATTGGGACCATTTCACTTGTGTAGTAATGTAGGTGCTTAATAAGCTAAGGTGATAGGTATTAATTGCGTAGTGCTTTAACCATGAGTTCAACCTCTCCTTGTTCTAGCCATGCATGATATAATTTTCCCACACTTGCTGAGTACCATTGGTACTCAACCTTGCATATTCGTTGGTTTATATTGCTGCTCAGGTCAAGATAATGAGGTGGTGTATAATGACCAAGATTTTGGACCCGAGGAAGGTTTTTAGGTTCATGAAGACCCCCGGGCAACGCCTGTGATGGAGCCCTAAAGAATAATATTCCGCTGCTAGTTTATTTACTTGTGATGAACGTATTATTGTCCATTGAGACATTTACGATGTAAGACTTATTTATATTCGACACCTGGCTTGTAATAAATGATGCTTCACTATTTGTCATCACATGTATGAGAAAATGATCCTGGCATACATGTGATATTCACTTGGTTGTTTCTTCGGAAAAACCGGGTGTGACAGAGGTGGTATCAGAGCCAAGGTTGCCCGTAGGAACGTGGACTAGGTAGAAATGGACGTATTTGAGGGCCCTATTTTCTTAAAAACTATTTTCCAAAGTGTGGGTTGAAGAGTGTTATTTAAGGAGTCATTTTCTTCATCTTATCCAAAAATTTTCATTCAAAATGGGATTTTTTTAAAAAGTTTATCTAACCTAATTTTAAATTCTTTTTGTTTTAGATGGTTCGCATGATTCGCACCGCTCGCAAGTCCACAGGAGGGAGAGTTCCCGTAGTTGCCCTTGCCGAAAGAGAGGAGAGTCATCCAGTGACATACCTTTCCTACGGATTGGCAGTAGGAGACTTGTTGCGCCGTCTTCGACGTATGCTCGAAGCCGCTGGAAATACGGGCAAGCTCATCATCCACTATAACTCCACCAGGACCATCCGTGAGAAGAGGGAAGAATGGAGTTCGGAGATGAGGATTATACACGAGAATCAGCTGCTGAAGATCCACCATTCTCCAGCTAGTAGAGCAACACAGGTCGATGCAGAGAAAGATGTCACCTGGGAGGCCATCACCTGCCAGAGTCACATCTATCGTCGCCACTTGGACAAAACTGAGTACATGTATGTCCTCCAACGTGAGAGTGGTACCACGGAGTACAAGTACCCACCGGTGCAGCAAGGGACCTCCCATGAGCACATGGACTTGTGCTTGGAGGATGCTGCTATGCTCAGCACTCGACTGCAGGAGTGTCAACAAGAGCTTCAGGATGTCCGAGACACCCTGAAGGAAACGGAGGCGTTGCTGCGAGCTTGCTTAAAGGCGAGAGAAAGAGGAGATGGGAATGAACTGTGTGTCACCGTGAATGATACATGGACTCCTGACTCCCCGGATCGCCGAGCGATTAGGCGTCGTCGCACTTCTCCACCAGCAGCCTCCCCACCCAAAGCAGAGTCAGAAGGTAGCCGAAATGAGGAGGAAGATCCCGAGGAGCCAGCTCAAGAGAATGAGTAGTGTAGAGTCTTTCCCTTAGCTAGCAAGAGGTCGAGTAGTCGAGTCGTTACGTAGTTAATGGTGTGATAATGCTTGGTGTGTGACGTGAGTTGTGGAAGCCATGAGCAATTGTCCACAGCCTCGTCTTTAGATTGTTTTGCTTTGGTGTGTGAACCCACATGAAATAATATTGCATTTGTTTTTGTGTGAGAAATGAACCCTCAGAAAAGTATAACAAAGCCTCAACACTTCAAAGTACAAACAAGTGAAAGTAGTAAGATGATACTAAATGCTTTCAAATTAACATTGGTTGATTCTGCCAGATGGCCGGAAGAGGAAAAGGACGTGCTGCCAACCCCGCCAATAACAACGATGAGGCGTGCAACCCTCATCTTTCTGGAGGCCAGGACAGGGGTGGTCGCCGTGAAGAAGTTGACCCTCTCCACCAAATGCTGGAGAATCAAAATCAGCTCATCCAGAACTTGACTCAAGTGGTGGCCAACTTGCATCAAGTTCCACCTCCACAAGCTGCACCACGCCAACCAAGGTTGAGTGAGTTTCTAGGAACACAACCTCCAAAGTTTGCAAGTGCTGCTGAACCTCTGGAGGCAGATGATTGGCTGAAGACCATTGAAAGTAAGATGAGGATCATACAGTGCCAAGGGTATGAGAGGGTGCTGTTTGCCTCTCATCAATTGCATGGACCTGCTGCTGATTGGTGGACCGCCTACGTGGCCGCCCATCATGACCCTGAGAACATCACTTGGGAAGAGTTCAAGCGTAGCTTCCGCAACCATTACATCCCAAGAGGTGAACTCAAAAACAAGAGGAAGAAGTTTTTGGGACTGCAGCAGGGAAACATGACGGTGAGGGAATACCTCACTAAATTTACTCAACTATCCCGTTATGCTCCACGAGACATAGAGACTGATGAGCAGAAACAAGATTGTTTCGTGGAAGGACTTACCGCAGAGATGCAGTGTGCAATGTCCTCAAATGAGTATGAAAGCTTTCAAAAGATGGTGCACAGAGCATTTGTGGTGGAAAGGAAGCTAAAGGCCCTGGAAAATGAGAATAAGAGGAAGGCTGGGTTGTCACATCAAGCCTCAGGGAGCAACACCCGCCCACGTTTGATGCAGCAACCTACGGGGCAGACGAGTCGTGTTGCGGTACCCTATTCAGCACCAAGAGGGTACAACCCAAACTACAGGCCTCCTGCAGCACCAGCACAGCCGCAACGTCAGTTTGTGCAGCAGCCTCGCCCCGCATATCCACCTCGACCAGCAGTGCAAGGACCCCCAAACCAACCCCAAGACAACAAGGGCCAAGCATCTAAGGTTGGGGTGCAATGTTTCAGCTGTGGTGAAGTGGGGCACTACGCCCATAAATGCCCAAAGAAGAAGCCTGCGCCGCAACAACAGCAGAATGTAATGAGAGGACGGGTGAACCATGTCACTATGGAGGAAGCACAAGAGGCACCCGACGTGGTAGTTGGTAAGTTTCCTGCCAATTTACACCTTGCAACTCTGCTGTTTGATTCTGGTGCTACCCATTCGTTCATTGCTCAAGGGTTTGTTAAGAAGCATGACCTAGCAACCACACAAATGAACCATATGCTAGCCGTAAACTCTCCAGGTGGAGAAATAAGGACAAGACAAGTGTGTCCCAAAGTGAACCTAGACATTAATGGGGTAGTATTTACGGCTAACCTCATAGTGATAGATTCACAAGGGATAGATATTATTTTGGGTATGGATTGGTTGACCAAACATAAAGGAATCATCCATTGTTCGACCAGAACGGTGGAGCTAACTCACCCCAGTGGCACAAGAGTAAAGTTCATAACAATACACGAGCCTAGGAGGGACATTAAATTAAATCAAGTGGAGGTGAAAGTTGAGGAAATCAGGACTATCAGGGAATATCCAGATGTTTTTCCGGAGGAGTTGCCAGGTATGCCTCCCGACCGTGACGTGGAATTCGCAATTGAGCTAGTACCGGGAACAGCCCCGATATACAAGAGACCTTATCGAATGGACTCCAAGCAGCTAGAAGAGCTCAAGGATCATTTGAGAGAATTGACGGAGAAGGGGTATATTCGCCCTAGTTCCTCACCATGGGGAGCTCCGGTGATATTTGTGCCCAAGAAAGACGGAACCCAAAGGTTATGCGTGGATTACCGTGCCTTGAATGAGGTAACCATCAAGAACAAGTACCCATTACCCCGCATTGAAGACTTGTTTGATCAGTTGAGGGGAGCTTGTGTGTTCTCGAAAATTGATCTCAGGTCGGGATACCACCAACTCAAGATAAGGCAATCTGATATTCCCAAGACAGCTTTCGTATCTCGGTACGGACTGTATGAATACACTGTCATGCCTTTCGGGCTAACCAATGCCCCGGCATATTTCATGTACCTCATGAACAAGGTATTCATGGAATATCTGGACAAATTTGTGGTGGTTTTCATAGATGATATTCTCGTCTTCTCCAAAGATGAAGAAGAACATGAGAAACATCTAAGGTTGGTGTTACAGAGGCTGAGAGAACACCAACTATATGCCAAGTTGAGCAAGTGTGAGTTTTGGCTGAAAAGAGTTCCCTTTTTAGGACATATCATCTCGGAGGGAGGAATCTCCGTAGATCCCGCCAAAATCGAAGATATCCAGAAGTGGAAAACCCCTGAAAATGTCGGGGAAGTTCGAAGCTTTTGGGGATTGGCTGGATACTATCGACGGTTTATTGAGGGATTCTCCAAGATCTCGAGACCTCTCACCAAACTGTTGGAAAAGGGAATCACATTCACCTGGACGCCACAGTGCGATACGAGCTTTCAGGAGCTAAAGAAGAGATTGACAACAGCCCCAGTGTTGGTTATGCCAGATATGCAGAAGAATTTCACAGTGTACTGCGATGCCTCTGGAAACGGGTTGGGATGTGTTCTCATGCAAGAAGGACATGTCGTGGCATATGCATCCCGGCAGCTTCGGAAGCACGAGAAGAACTATCCTACACATGACCTAGAACTAGCTGCGGTGGTACACGCGTTGAAAATTTGGCGGCACTATTTGATGGGGAAGAGGACAGAGATATATACGGATCATAAGAGTTTGAAGTACATATTCACACAGCCAGATCTCAACCTCAGACAAAGGAGATGGTTAGAGCTAATCAATGACTTTGATGTGGGCATCAACTATCATCCCGGGAAAGCAAACGTCGTGGCCGATGCTTTGAGTCGGAAAGTGCATGTCAATAAGTTGAGCTTGAAGGACATGCCCGCAGAATTGAAGGACGAGGTTATAAGGCTCAATCTATGTCTAGTAAATAGTGGTGAAGCCATCGCCATGGAAGTGGACTCCACACTCGAGCAAGACATACGCGAGGGCCAAAAGAATGATGAGAAGATACAAGAGATCAGACAGCTCATCAAGGAAAATAAAGCTCCTGGTTTTAGAGAGGATGAACAAGGAACGGTGTGGCACGGGAAAAGGATCTGTGTGCCAGAAGTAAAGGAGATCCATGAATTAATTTTGAAGGAGGCTCACGATTCCGACTATTCCATTCATCCTGGGAGTACGAAGATGTACCAGGACCTCAAGAGCAGGTATTGGTGGTATGGCATGAAGCGAGATGTCGCGGAACATGTTGCCCTATGTGACACATGTCAGTTGGTGAAAGCAGAACATCAACGACCCGCGGGATTGCTGCAACCACTCAAAGTGCCTGAATGGAAGTGGGAAGAAACCAGCATGGATTTTGTCGTGGGATTGCCTAGGACCCAATCCGGGTATGATTCAATATGGGTCATTATTGATAGGCTAACCAAGGTAGCTCATTTCATCCCTGTGAAAGAAAGCTACAGCGGATCCAAATTGGCAGAATTGTACATGTCAAGGATTGTGTGTTACCATGGAGTGCCAAAGAAGATAGTGTCGGACCAAGGGACACAGTTCACCTCGAGGTTTTGGCAGAAGTTGCATGAAACCATGGGAACCCATCTGAACTTCAGCTCTGCCTATCATCCCCAAACTGACGGGCAGACGGAGAGAACCAATCAGATCCTTGAAGATATGTTAAGGGCATGTGCACTCAAAAACAATAGGAGTTGGGACAAGAACTTACCGTATGCGGAGTTTTCCTATAACAACAGCTATCAAGCTAGTATGAAGATGTCACCGTTTGAAGCTTTGTATGGAAGGAAGTGCAGAACTCCCCTATTTTGGAACCAAACAGGAGAAAGTAAAGTGTTTGGTCCAGAAGTGCTACAAGAAGCCGAGGCGAAGGTGAGGGAGATTCGCAACAACTTGAGGATAGCACAAACACGCCAGAAGAGTTATGCTGATGTACGAAGAAGAGAGCTCGTTTTCAACGTGGGAGACTATGTTTATCTCAAGGTGTCCCCTATCAGAGGACTTCGTCGGTTCAAGGTGAAAGGGAAGTTGTCACCTCGATACATTGGACCCTTTCAAGTTTTGGAAAGGAAAGGCGAAGTGGCGTACCAACTAGAGTTACCGGTTCATCTATCGGACATGCACGATGTATTCCATGTGTCACAACTCAAGAAATGCCTGAGGACGTCTGAAGAGGTGTTACCCATGAATGAAGTGGATGTAGCTGAAGATTTGTCTTATGCCGAGCAACCCTACAAGATTTTGGAGACAATGGAACGCCTCACCAGAAATAAAAGAATCCGGATGTGCAAGGTGCAGTGGAAGCATCACTCAGAAGAGGAAGCCACCTAGGAACGGGAAGATGAGCTCAAGGCACAATTTCCGGAATTGTTTTCTTAGAAACACCAATCTCGAGGACGAGATTTCTTTTAAGGGGGGTAGAGCTGTAACACCGCAAAATTTTGATTCAAAACACTAAACCATGTTCAGAGGGGAATTTAAAATTTTTTGGACGTGTTGCATGTTTTGCAAAAATTCAAATTCAAACTGGAATTCAAATTAAACTCAAAACAGAAAAGAAATGGAAAAAGAAAAAGAGAAAACGGGAAAAAAACCGGCCAGTGGGCCGAAACCCGCCAGCCGGCCCAACTTCCCCCGCGCCAGCCCGCAGCCGCGCGCCCGCGCTATCTCTCACAGACAGGTGGGAACCACCTGTCATCCCCAACCCCGCGACCCCGGACTCTCCCGCGCACGCGCGATCTTAACCGATCGGAATACCGCATCCCTCAGCCCGAATTCCGGTCCCAGAAGACTCAAACTCGATCACAACCGACCCACCGCCCTCCCCCGGCTATAAAAACCCCAGCCCCGATCGGTTTTTCTCACGCGATCGCCGATTTTTACTCCGGTGAGCACCGAGACTTCGCCGGTGAATTCTGGCCGATCTAAGCTCGGAAACTCTGATCTAACTCGCTGGTCCTGATCCACCGCCTCCAGGGAACCTTGCAGGTGCAGAAAACTCGGAGACTTACGGTGTAAACACAGCGCCGACGAGCTTCGCCGTGGTTTTGCCTCGGACCTCGCCGCCGATCACTTTCCAGGACCCCCGAGCTCAAGAAAAATCCCGAGGTGAGATCCCTGACCTCCCCTCTACCGATCTATGCCATAAGATCACAGTTCTAGGCAGAATTCTCGAGGATCCGAAACTTTCCAGCGAGATCGCCGCTTCCCGCCGCCGTGCGCCGCCGGCAGCGCCGCCCGCGCTCGATCAGAGCGACGTGGCCGCTTGTGCGCCGTTTATTTTAAATCGCACGGTAGACTTTAAAACCCCGCGTACCAGTTCGATGTTATAATCTCAGCCGTCAGTTTAAAATCGGACGGTCCACGTCAGCCCCGCGTTATAAAGACTGGAATTCTTACGTGCTACCCCCTGGGGTTCTCGGGAAATAAGAGCTAGCCCCGGAAACTTCTGATCTAGCCCCTGGAACTCCAGAAAATCATGTAAATTCATTTAAAAATCAGTTTTAGCCCCTGGACTTAATAAAAATTAGGAAAAACACCTCTGATAAGTGTAGCTAGACCCCTGGAAATTATGAAAATAATATTATAGACCCTATAATGGGGTGAGTTCATTATTTTAGCTCTGTTTAGTATTTAATTCAGAAAATTGAATATGTAACTAGTGTTTAAAAATTAAAAAGTGGGACAAACATAATTGTCAAAATTAATTAAAAACTTTCTCAGTACTTAGAAAACTTTGGAGTGAGATAAAAATATATTTTGGGCTGAAATGAATCTGTTTCATTTATTATTCACATTATTTAGTATAGGGACACATTTTTAAGTAAAGAATAGCTATAGAAAAATAGGGAAAATAATTATGAAATAGTTTACATCAGAGGCCAAGGTCAAAATATGTTATTCAATTATTTAGGACCAAAACCTATACTGTTTAGATGATGTGTATTACTAATTTCATAATAAAATACACAATTATGCATAGGAATATAAATCTGAAAATATAGCAACTAGTAAATGATAAATGGAGTTTTTAAAATTCAAAGAGTTCAGTTTAGGGTTGATAGAAATTATGAAGGCACGTATGGAGAAGAAAAATACTTTTCTTACATACTTGGTAGTTTAATATAAGGAATTTATTTAAAACTGAAACACACACATATATATATATAGTATGTAAGTATAAATATGAACACCAAAGTAGGAATCATACACATATAAATAAAAGTGTGTGCAAGCCACAGATCAACACACAAAGTAACCACAACACATATAATGGTGAATAAATTTCATAATATGAATGTGTGGTTTGTATGAAGTAAGAAGTGTGAACTATGTCTTATGATTGTTGTTTTTCTTTTGCTATGTGTGATGGTATGAAGTAGAACCTGTTCAAGAGCAAGTTATTCCTTTCCAAGATCAGGACTACCCATTTCAAGAGCAGCAAGAAGGAGGCAAGTGTCCTTGACCACTTTGATCCTATGCTAGGATGTGAAGATAGAATTATTTGCATTGTCAAATATGAAACCCATGTTAGGAAGTTTCCCTTGAATTGCAATACCTTGTTTACTTGTAGCTTGGGTTGGGATTTATTTTGACATGTCATTTATTTACATGCATATGCTTAGCCATGCTTAGAATGGGATAATTGGGATATGAGATCATCAGTTTATTATACCATACTCTTGAATGAGCTATTGAGAGTTATGTAGAGGTAGGGATCAAGGCAAGTTGGATGTTTTGGTTGTGTGCTGGGTGCACGAGACTCGGGTTTGTGTTTAGTACTTGCCTGGATCCTAAGGACCGGTTCATGGAGCATGTAACCCGGCTTTACAGTGCCAACCACATGCTGAGATGGGGCAGCTTGGCCAATTAATTAGGTGTATCTCCGGCGTAGTATGGGTGTGTTGGATGGTGCGGGGAATAGGTGTCAGCTGGACTACCATATGAACCGCAAGGCTCAAGAGGGGGCCACTGCAGCGGGGTTGGAGCCTCTTGTATGCTGTTAGGGGTGAAACCTCAGTGGGCTCACGCTCGTCGGGAATCCCTTTGTAAAGGCTTCGTAGTGATCTGCTGGCTGCACACCTGGGAAGTGTGAATGTGGATCGTAGCCACTGGCATAAATGGAGGTTCTTTTAGTCCACCCGGCAACGGGGGATGAAATCACTACATGTGGGTACAGTGGTACAAACTCTGCAGAGTCAAAACTGTCTTGACAGCCGTGCTCACGGTTAAGAGCGGCCTGGACTTATTCATGATTAGAGGATTGATGGTTTTGGAAGTTAAGCGGGGAGCTTAACATTGGAAATGATGTTATGGTTATTGATTATGATGATGGGATGGGAGATTGGGACCATTTCACTTGTGTAGTAATGTAGGTGCTTAATAAGCTAAGGTGATAGGTATTAATTGCGTAGTGCTTTAACCATGAGTTCAACCTCTCCTTGTTCTAGCCATGCATGATATAATTTTCCCACACTTGCTGAGTACCATTGGTACTCAACCTTGCATATTCGTTGGTTTATATTGCTGCTCAGATCAAGATAATGAGGTGGTGTATAATGACCAAGATTTTGGACCCGAGGAAGGTTTTTAGGTTCATGAAGACCCCCGGGCAACGCCTGTGATGGAGCCCTAAAGAATAATATTCCGCTGCTAGTTTATTTACTTGTGATGAACGTATTATTGTCCATTGAGACATTTACGATGTAAGACTTATTTATATTCGACACCTGGCTTGTAATAAATGATGCTTCACTATTTGTCATCACATGTATGAGAAAATGATCCTGGCATACATGTGATATTCACTTGGTTGTTTCTTCGGAAAAACCGGGTGTGACAGTAGTGGATACCATCAAATTCGTATGAAAATGGGAGATGAATGGAAAACAGCATTTAAAACTAAGTTTGGCTTATATAAGTGGTTAGTCATGCCTTTTGGATTAACTAATGCACCTAGCACATTCATGAGATTAATGAGCGAAGTTTTACGTGCTTTCATTGGACGATTTGTGGTAGTCTATTTTGATGATATACTGATAGTAGAACTTTGGAGGAACATTTGGAACATTTACGTGCTGTTTTTATTGCTCTACGTGATGCATGTTTGTTTGGTAACCTTGGGAAGTGCACCTTTTGCACCGACCAAGTATCTTTTCTTGGCTATGTTATTACTCCACAGGGAATTGAAGTTGATAAAGCCAAGGTTGAAGCAATTGAGAGTTGGCCGCAGCCCAAAACGGTCACACAAGTGAGGAGTTTTCTTGGTCTTGCTGGTTTCTACAGGCGTTTTGTGAGAGATTTCAGCACCATTGCTGCACCTCTCAATTAGCTTACAAAGAAGGATGTGCCTTCTGTTCGGGGTACCACACAGGAAGAAGCCTTCACGGTATTGAAAGATAAGTTGACACATGCTCCTTTACTCCAACTTCCTGATTTTAATAAGACTTTTGAATTTGAATGTGATGCTAGTGGAATTGGATTAGGAGGTGTGTTATTACATGATGGTAAACCTGTGGCATACCTTTCTGAAAAATTGAGTGAGCCTAGTCTGAATTATTCTACTTATGATAAGAAATTATATGTTCTTGTTTGGACTTTGGAAACATTGCAACATTATTTATGGCCCATAGAATTTGTTGTACATTCTGATCATGAATCTTTGAAACACATTAAATGTCAAGCAAAACTGAACCGTAGACATGCCAAATGGGTTGAATTCATTGAGACTTTCCCTTATGTCATTAAATACAAGAAGGGTAAAGAAAATGTTATTGCTGATGCATTGTTTCGATGTTATACTATGCTTTCACAACTTGACGTTAAAATATTTGGTTTGGAGACCATCAAAGATCAATATTTGCATGATGCTAAATTTAAAGATATAATGCAGAAATGTAAGGAAGGAAGAACATGGAACAAGTTCGTCTGTAATGATGGATTTGTGTTTCGTGCTAACAAGCTATGCATTCCAGCTAGCTCTGTTCGTCTTTTGTTGTTGCAGGAGGCACATGGAGGAGGATTAATGGGACACTTTGGCGTGAAGAAAACGGAGGACATACTTGCTGCATATTTATTTTGGCCAAAGATGAGACGAGATGTTGAGCGTTTTGTTGCTCGCTGTACTAAATGTCAAAAAGCTAAGTCACGACTCAATTCTCATGGTTTATATATGCCTTTGCCTGTACCTAGTGTTCCATGGGAGGACATCTCCATGGACTTTGTTTTAGGGTTACCTCGAACAAAGAAGGGGAGGGATAGCATATTTGTTGTCGTAGATAGATTTTCGAAAATGACACACTTTATACCATGTCATAAAAGCGAGGATGCTACTAATGTTGCTGATTTGTTCTTTCGTGAATTATTCATTTGCATGGTGTGCCAAATACAATTGTTTCAGATCATGACACTAAATTTCTTAGCCCCTTTTGGAGATGTTTATGGGCTAAGTTGGGGACTAAACTGCTTTTTAGTACTACATGTCACCCCAAACTGATGGTCAAACGGAAGTAGTCAATAGAACATTGTCTACTATGCTTAGGGCTGTTTTGAAGAATAACCTGAAAATGTGGGAAAAGTGCTTGCCTCATATTGAATTTTCTTATAATTGTTCGCTGCATTCTACTACTAAGATGTGCCCTTTTGAAATTGTGATGGTTTCCTACCTCGTGCACCTATTGATTTGTTGCCTCTTTCATCTTCGGAGAAGGTTAATTTTTGTGACACCCTCATCTCTGGTGTCAGCATATGTTCATGTTTTATGAAGAGAAAAACATTTTAAGAAAAGTAGGAACAAAGAAATCATCAAATAGATAGCCAGTAAGAGCCGAATCCGGTTCACGGAGAGCATCGAAGACAACTTCCGCGGCCCGCTGGCCACGTGGCGTGTTCGGAGCTCATCCCTGCGAAGTGGGGAGAGGTCCGCCACTAAAGTAGGCTACGTGGCAGGCTCGGGGCTCATGTCCGCAAAAGGGGAGAGGTCCGACCCTATGGAACACGTGTCGCCACCGGAGCTTATCTCCGGGAGGTCCGTCGCTGCTGGACACGTGTTAACTTCGGAGCACGTCTCTGAGGAAAGAAGAGAGGAAAGGTCCGGCACTGACACGTGGCGTGCGCGGAGCCACCTCCGAGTAAGAGATGAGGTCCCTACCACCAGGATACGTGGCACACGCGGAACTCACCTCCACGGAAGAGGGAGGTCTTGCCCACTTGACACGCGGCACAACCGGAGCCCGTCTCTGCGGAAAGGGAGAGACCAGGACCCGGTGGACGTGTGAAGCCTCCGGAGCTCATCACCGAGGAGGTAACAAGTTCTAGGAACGGTTTTTGGATTCTGTACACGTAGAAATACCGGAATAGAAACCGACCTGAATTCCACGATGATACTGCACCAAATCAACTAAAGATAAGTTGTAAGATTCAAACAGGACCCATATTCGGGATACAATCAGATTTGGACTCTTCTCTTCCCGATCATAAATAGAACCCAGAATCCCTGGCCGAAACCACAAACTTGTTTTCCAACTCCTGAGCCGACGACTTAGAGCCCTAAGTCCCAACCCGCCGAGTAGACCATCACCGGAGTGCAGCAAGGAAGATCGCCGGAGAAAGCCCAACGATCTGAGGAGGACCTCGAGACCAAGAAGAACGTAAGGTAGGTCTCCAATACCACCTTACGACATCGTTGTGTTCTTTTTGCATCTGTTCTTTGATTCCTTTCGAGCAGAAGCCTTCTCGTGGACAGATCACTTGATGATCAGGTTGATCTAAAAGACAAGATCATCGCCACGTCCACCTTTGATCCGAACACCCCTGTTCATCATAAAATCCATGCAAGCCACGCAAGAACACGTGCAAACCAATCTAATAAAACTAATCATAGGATAGCATGCATGACCATCATCGCATCTAGTTTAAGGTTTGTGCATGATAATGATTGCTGTGAATCTTGTATGCACGTGATCCTACCTAGCGGGACAAGCTCAGGGAGCTGTCTACGACGAACTGCAGCAACAAGGTTTTGAGATCCAAGAACAACCGGAACCGCAAGAACAAGGCAAGTGCCCCTTGACCATATTGATCCTATGTTTTTTGGGTGAAACTGTTTTGTTTTGTGAAAAGGTGTGCGTACTGAGTCAAACATGATGGGAAACCCTTTTTATAGGAGTTGACTAGTTTTGGTTAAACCACCCTTGTCGCCAGGGATGTTTTATGAGTCGGGTATAGTTTTTGTTTTATGCTTCGCTGAGTCCATGGAATTGGGAAGCGAGATAGATGTGTCTAGCTAACTGCACTCGTAATGATATGAGAAACTGATGATGTTAATAAACATGGATCTGAGGGAGATCTAAGCAAGACTGGGTTTGTGAATGAGGTAGCATGAGATGGTGGTTTACTTGCCATAGATCTAAGGACCGGTTCATGCATGCACATGCCAGGATAACAGTGCCACCACAAGGCCAAGTATGGGTGTGGCTTAGCTGAGTAATTAGGTAAGTTGCTAGAGTGTTATGGACTGTGGAAGGCACGAGGAATTGGAGTCGAGTGAGGACTGTCCTGGGAACTGCATGGCACAAGAGGGGGCCCGTGGGTGGGAGAATTGGAGATTCTAGCCTGCCGGTGAAACCATAGTGAGTCCATACATCTAGTAACCCCTTTGTAAAGGCTATTTTGTGATC
The DNA here is from genome assembly GCA_030760725.1 of Neostapfia colusana. Lineage (NCBI taxonomy): Eukaryota > Viridiplantae > Streptophyta > Magnoliopsida > Poales > Poaceae > Neostapfia > Neostapfia colusana. The sequence continues at coordinate 103,366,314 of JASWHV010000002.1, read as the reverse complement.
TCTTGACCATACACCGACGGTTATGTACTGGTATAATGTAGGTTCTGCAGTCGCCGACGGGTGACGAAATCACAAACTTGTGGGTAAAGAGGTGCAAACTCTGCAGAGTCTAAAACTATCATGATAGCCGAGCTTACGGTCACGAGCACCTGGCCAACTGCCATGATTAGTTCGGATGGTTATTGGGATGGTTCTTGGTTATGGTTATTGATGATGGTTATGGTCTGGTTTTGGGACTGTTGAGTCCGGGTGATAAGATGGTTGCATGACTATTGAGTCATGGCAACGAGATTGGTCTCGGTGTGAGACAAAGTTGTTTATGAGATGAGATGGTAGCGAATACGGGAAGGAATTCGTGAGATGGTAGCGAATACGAGGAGGTATTCGTGAGTAAGAATGAGGTTGGTTAATGTTCGGGTGGAACATTGACACGACCCCATTGGTCCTGTCGAGCCAGGATCACGCTGAGGGGTGCTGCGTTGCACAGCACCGGATAACACACGTCAAAGGTACAAAGCGGAAGCGAAAATATAATTACATAAACAAGTTTATGAACATGTTTACAGCAAAATAAGTTCATTCTACACTCGCGGGCGTAGACTAATCATCAAGTGCACGTTCAGCCCTCGAACGTGTCCTTGCTAGCACACACGCACACTAACTCTGCGGCGTGCACGACTCCCACTCGACGGGGTTCCCCTCCTGGGGTTCCGTCTCCTCTTCGGGAGTCCCTTCCTCATAGGACCCTGCAAAAGCTTCAAACACAAGCAGTGAGCACGAAGGCTCAGCAAGTCTGACCCGTCTCACCTAAACATGGAACTTCTACATGAGGGTAATGGGTTACATGAGGTAAAAATCAGTTGCAAGGACTCGCCTAATTAGTAGAACCTTACTTTCAAGTTTTAGCAGCAGGTTGTGGAGAACCTTACGCTAAGGCACATGAGAGAGCTGCAATCAAACAAGAAACACATTTCTCTCATGTACTTTGCCCAAAGTTGAAAAGAACTTTAGTTAGCTCTAAGCTACAGCATATCATTAACAATCAATGTCCAGCTTTCAATCAGCAACATTTTAACATGTGACTAGCCTGTTCTTTCTACGTCACGGTACAGTGAACAAGTGGGACTCACTGACCGCGAGGGACGGCGATTATAATCGATTTACACCTGCAGGGTTCCCCGAACAACCCGTCACGTACGCCCGTACTCGATGTTGCCTACAACAACCATCACGGACGCCGTACGCGACTACCTTTCACCCGTTAGCCAAATGTTGAACCGGTCCAATCGTCCCGAGCAAGAGGTCTCTGCACGCGCATCTCAGTGCCGCCAGCCGATTTACACCTCGAGCTCTCAACCTACCCTCTGAACGACCAGCTATGCCTCAACACCCAGCTACCCGAGTTACATCAGTTTCCCGGTTCCCATATAGCCGGTAGGTCTTCGGTACTGTTCTAGCTTGTTCAACAGGCCCGCACATGGCTCGGTCCTCAATCGACACAAGTGGAGCTACAGCACACAGGCCCCAAAGTCCTGCTGCCCTTACCCTCCACTTGGTCTCATTTTCTTGCCATGTGTATCATGTGCTATCTCTACCCGAGCAATGTGCCTCTAGCCTATTCTCACGAGTAGTTCCAACTACTCGACTTGTACCGAATCCTACTCTATCCTAGCAATGCAGTAGCTAACGGGGCTTGCAAGCCTAAACCCAACCCATGGTTCTCTTGGCTATGGAGTGGGGCTTCCAAACAAGACTCTAATGCACAGAATAAAGGAAACAAGTATGTGCTCAAAACAATAAAAATTTGTAAAAAGGTTAATGCAAACCGGAGCTTGCCTTGCTGCTCTTGGTCGTAGGCTAGCTGTTCCTCCGGAGTAACGAAGTCTAGGACTTCGGGTTCCTCCTCGACCTTAGCGACTACATGATAAGAGCAATATATGTATCAATTTAAATGCATTTGTATTAACTTTGAAGTTGTGAAGTCTATAACCCTTGCTAGACAGACCTAATGACTGTGAAACTTTTACTGTGGCTTGGTTACAACCTAAACAGAGACTTGGCCAAGTTTTAGTTGCAGCAAAGCTCATCTGAGCCCTCCACAATTAATTATGTCCTTGACCTTAATTGGAACTCTTACGGTGTTCTAGGAATTTTCATGAAGCAAACTATGACTTTCTGAAAACTAGATTTTCAGGGAGTTCTAATGGAGTTGGTCTCACTTAATTTGAAGGTTCCTAACTAAAGTTATGAGCTAAACAATTTCAGAGAAAATTCTGAAAATGTTTCTGAACATTTTCTATTTTCTCTGGAACAGTTTCACTAATCACACTGTTAGGTGTATCTAATGAGCTCAAATGGATCTGAAATTTTTATGGTAGTTCATGGATATTTTGGTGAACATCCCAGCAAAATTTCAGGATTTTCCTCCAAAGGATTCTCCAGTTAAAATTCCTAACATTTTAAATTTTGAGGATTTAATTCTGGGTAATTAAGGAATTTCATGAATTGAAACTTGATTTGCTGGAAAGTACTCAGAGAGTTGAATCCAGCAAAATTTGGTTCACTCAATTTGGAGCTTTCTAGCCCAAGTTATGAGGATTTGAAGTTTGGAAGGATTCTGAAAATCGGGGAAAAGTTTAAACTCTCGGGGCCCGCGGGGACACGTGTCGAGCGCGGAGGTGTCCGGCACACCGGGGATACCACACGTGTCGAGCGCGGACGTGTCCGCTACACCGGAGCTCACAGGGTATTTGCGCGCCAGCACAGCCGATCCCCGGCCACACCCGATCCCGATTTAAATTCTTCAGCCGTTGACACGTGGGCCAGCCGGCTTCATCTCCCTCCCGCCATTCTCCCGCGCCCGCGCCGCCGACCTCGCCGGAGCAGATTCGGAGCTCTCCGGCTCGCCGCTGCCGGACCTCCCATGGGCTGAAACTCGCTGCCAGGGGGTGGTCGACGTCGAGGAATATGTCGGTGGTGTCAGGTCGGGCTGGGGGTGACCGGAAATAGCTCGGCGACGTGCCTCGGCCTCGGTGGAGGTTCGGCGCTGTCGACCGTGGGTCCTAACCCGCCAACACCCTGAACAAACGGTCCTACAGCATCAGTGTACCTCTAGGAAGCTCGACAAGGTGTAAAAAGGGTTCAGGGATGGCGGCAAGTCGATCGGCACCGTGTGACCGATCGTGTCCGCCATGACCGCCCTTGATCGAGCTCGAAATTCGTTACTCCTAGACAGTTTCACGCCACGGATGCAGAAATGAACTTGATCGCCGGCTAGTCCAGCGTCTACGTGCAAGATTTGATGACCTCCGAAAGATCATAGAGCGAGAATTTAAAGAAACCGTACCGGAAGCTCGGGTTACGGTCGCCAGAGCAAAAACTAGAAATTCTCTGCGGATTCTTCACGGTTGGCTTCCAAACTTGGAGGAGAGCAGCACGGTGGTTGCGCGCTCCTATTGCCTCTCTTGCTGGACCGTGTAAACGCCTGGGGAACGCTGTCCACGGGCGCCTGACTCTCGGCTGAGGCTAGGTCGCCGCGGTGGCGATCGCTCTTGGGCAAAGGAGGTCGGAACTCGGGGTTTCTGGTGTTGGGGAGGTGAAGTGCGACCTCAGGTGGCTGTCTAGCAGCTCAAGGACGAAGGAGGAGATGGTTTTGCTGATTTTCCCGATTGAGCAGAGAGCTGCGGCGAGAGACAATGCCGCTGCTCGGGTTTGCCCGCGAGAAGATAAAGCCGGCCGACTCCTGCTCGGCTGAGGCGGTGCCGGTCGCGTGGGGGCGCGAGCAAGCCGCCCTGGGCGCCAGCGCGCGGAGGGGGAAGCAGCTGGTGGCGCCAGTAGCTGCTCGGTGGCACAGCCGACCGCTGCTCGGTGGAATTTCCCACCGAGACTCTGACTTTGGTTGCAAGTTTCTCCTTCTTCCCTCTATGACATGTGGGTCCCACCCGGGGTTTTAACCTCTGAAATTTACTCCTGATCACTGTAGTGAACAGTGAACCCCATAATACCCCTGGTGATTCAGATTATTCACCCTTGAGCCATTCGAATTGAATAGGATTCGAATTGGGTTTGGTTTGAGTGAATTTCAGCACAAGTGCAGTTTTGAATTCAAATGAAGTTTGAATTTGTCCCACTTATCTCATGTCAAGATCAACTCCAAATGGAGTGAAAATTTGTGTGTGGGTTCACAAAAATGTGCTGAGTAAGAATATGCCTTCCACTTTTAAATCCATGGGATAGAAACAGTTTGAATTTGTATATGGTTTCAAACTGCCCTCTTTCTAACTATACCCAAAATGACCTCAGAAAGGTTTGGAATTTGGGTGAAACTTGGCATGGACATCCTTAGCAAAGTGTAGGAGTTTTCATATGTCCAGCCCACCTATATCACATGTGGGAAATACCACTTTTGCAATATGTGAGTTTGTACTCTAATGAGCATGTTGATAATTGTTACTTGCTCTTCATTTGTGTTCATCATCCTTCCTCACATGAGGTGTGTGGTGTGGTGATGAACACTGCAAATGTGTGTCAAAAACTGAGGCCCTTACATTCCTCCCCCCTTAAAAGAATCTCGTCCTGAGATTATAAGGTGAAAATGAGAGAGAGGACGGTGGAAAATTACCGGATATGCGACGTGAAAAATTCGGGGTAGTTAGTGCGAAGGAATTCTTCGCTTTCCCATGTCGCTTCGTCCATGGAGTGATTACTCCATAGAACCTTGTAGAACCACAACGTACGGTTGCGTGTGGTTCGGGCCTTTTTATCAATAATCTGCACCGGTTCCTCCCGATAGGTGAGATCCGGTTGCAGTTCTTCAATGTCTTCCAGCTGAACGGTAGTTGATAGCTTAAGACACTTCCTCAGCTGGGAAATGTGAAAGACATCGTGCACACCGGAAAGTGCTTCTGGTAACTTCAGCCGGTATGCCACTGATCCACATCTCTCGGTAATCTGAAATGGACCGATGAATCGGGGTGCCAACTTTCCTCTCACCCCAAATCTGTTTACGCCCTTCATTGGAGACACCCGTAGGTATACGTGATCTCCAACTTCGAATTGTAATGGGCGCCTTCTCTGGTCCGCATACTGCTTCTGACGGGATTGAGCGGCTTTTAGGTTCACTTGAATTAGTCGAACCTTTTCTTCCGCGTTGTTGACGAGGTCAATCCTGAAGGTAACCCTTTCGCCAGACCCACACCAGTTCAAAGGTGTGCGGCATTTCCTACCGTATAGCGCCTCGTAGGGCGCCATCTTGATGCTGGCTTGGTACCCATTGTTGTACGAGAACTCAGCTAACGGCAAGTGATCATCCCAATTCTTGCCGTGGTTGATAGCGCAAGCTCGTAGCATGTCTTCTAAAATCTGATTTACCCGCTCGGTTTGTCCATCCGTCTGCGGGTGGTAGGATGAACTACGGATCAGCTTCGTCCCCAAGGAAGCGTGCAGCTGCTCCCAAAAACGGGACACAAATAAAGTGCCCTGGTACGATATGATGGTACGGGGTACGCCGTATAAGCATAGGATCCGTGAGATGTACAGTTCAGCGTACTTCTTGGCGTTGTAGTTGGTGTTGACCGGGATGAAATGGGCAACTTTGGTGAGCCGATCGACGATCACCCACACGGAATCATGTTTCTGTAAGGTGGTGGGTAAACCGACGATGAAATCCATGCTCACGTCCTCCCACTTCCAGGCAGGAATGCCCAGTGGTTGCAACAGTCCCGGTTTCCGCATGTGGTCTGCCTTCACCCTTCGACATGTATCACACTCGGACACGTATTTTGCAGTCTCACGCTTCATCCGTGTCCACCAAAACTTGCTTCTGAGTTCTTGATACATTTTGTTGCTGCCGGGGTGAATAGAAAACTTTGATAAGTGAGCCTCATCAAAGATCTTCTTCCGTAGTTCCGGGTTTCGGGGTACGACGATCCGGTCCTTGAACCATAGGACGCCGTCTTCGTCCTTCCGGAAACATTTCAACTCCCCACTGTCTACACGTCTCTGCAAATGTGACATGCCCTTGTCATTCTTCTGGGCTGCCGCTATCTCTTCACGGATGGTGGGGATTAAAGCTAGGTTGTAGAGAGCTCCGTGTAGAATCACATGTAGTGGTGGTTCGCTCTCTTCCAACGGTGTGATGGCCAGATTATTGACGTGTGACTTGCGGCTCAGCGCATCTGCCACTATGTTTGCCTTGCCCGGATGATAATGGATCTCTATTTCGTAATCCTTTATCAGTTCTAACCATCTTCGTTGCCTCATGTTCAGCTCCTTCTGAGTGAATATGTACTTGAGGCTTTTGTGGTCGGTATATAAATGTACGAGGTTACCGAGTAGGTAGTGCCTCCACATTTTTAGTGCAAGTACCACGGCAGCGAGCTCCAAGTCGTGAGTTGGATAATTTTGCTCATGGTTTCTAAGCTGCCGTGATCCATACGCGACCACTCTTCGGTCTTGCATCAGCACACATCCGAGCCCAATGCCGGATGCATCGCAGTACACATCGAACGGTTTTGTTGTGTCTGGCTGCGCCAAAACCGGTGCTGATGTCAGGTGCTTGACTAAAGCCTTGAATGCTGCTTCACATGCTGGACTCCAAACATATTTGGTAGCCTTCTTCAGCAGCTCTGTCATTGGCTTGGCAATCTTCGAGAAGTTCGGAATGAACCTCCGATAATATCCCACGAGTCCGAGGAAACTCCGTACCTCGTGAATAGTTCTCGGGGATTTCCAATTCAGCACTTGAGTGATCTTGCTCGGGTCCACAGCGATACCCTCCGCTGAGACGATATGCCCGAGGAAAGGCACTTGCGATATCCAAAACTCGCATTTGCTGAATTTTGCGTATAACTTGTGATCCCGCAACCGTTGCAAGACTATACGCAGATGTTTCTTGTGATCTCTCTCCGACTTGGAATACACCTGAATGTCGTCGATGAAGACCACGACAAACTTGTCCAGCTCCGGCATGAATACCGAGTTCATTAAGTACATGAAGTGAGCTGGAGCATTGGTGAGGCCGAAGGACATGACCAGGTACTAATAAAGTCCGTACCTCGTCGAGAAAGCCGTCTTCGGAATGTCCTCAGCCCTTATCTTAATCTGATGGTACCCGGATCTTAAATCCATCTTGGAAAAGATCTTTGCTTCGACCAACTGATCAAACAACGTGTCGATCCGTGGCAACGGGTACTTGTTCTTGATGGTTACGGCATTTAATGGACGATAGTCCACGCAAAGCCGCAACGTCTCATCCTTCTTCTTGACAAATAATGCCAAACAGCCCCATGGCGAGGAGCTCGGCCTAATAAAACCCTTCTCCAGAAGGTCCGTGAGCTGAGTCTTCAGTTCAGCCAACTCCTTGGGCGCCATCTTGTATGGCCTTCGAGATATCGGCATGGTTCCCGGTGCGAGTTCGATCTTGAACTCCACCTCTCTATCAGGCGGCATCCCCGGCAAATCGTCCGGGAATACATCAGGGAACTCTCGGACCACCGGGATATCTTCCAATCTGATGGTTGTGGCTTGATAGACACTTGGAAGTTTTATTTCTGGACTGTCCAGAAATAATGAGTGAGACTCGTGCACTTCTGAGTTCAAGTGCACGATTCGGAGGACGGTGTCTAAAACAGCGCCGTGGCGGTTTAACCACGACATCCCTAAGATGACATCGACCTTTTGTCCCTCTAAGATTATGAGAGACGTGGGGTAAACTCTACCCTCTAAGCACAATGGCGCTTTTGGGACCATCATGCTTGCTGAAATTTTCCCACCCGGTGAACAGATCACATAAGGACTATCAGTGGGTAGTATTTGCAAGCTATATTTATCAATGAAAGCTTGGCTAATGAAGCTATGCGTGGCGCCTGAATCAAATAGTACTATAGCGGGATGCTGGTGGAGTTGGAACATACCCGCAAGGATTGGCTCGCCCTCCGGCACGTCCTCAATGGCAAGCTGGTGGACGGTGCCGGGCCTAGGGTTTGCCCGCCGCGCATTAGTAGGGTTCCGGGGTTGATTCCTCCCCGGAAACTGTGGTGCCACTCCGCCGCCTTGCCTCTCCGGGCAACTGCTCGCGAAGTGCCCTGGACGACCACACTTATAACATGTGGCCGCTGCTGGTGGAGTGCTCGGTGGACGAAAGCCCGGCATGCGTTGCTGATGTGCAAATGCACGCGGCATCGCCCGCTGCTGTTGTTGTTGTTGCGGTGGTGCTGGCAGTGCCGGCCGGAATGCCGGTGAAGAGTACGGCCGACTGCCGAACGGCATCGACCGCTGTGGTGGCTGCCAGCGTGGACCTGATGGTGGGCGATTAACCATCCGAAACTTCTGAGAAGGACCGCCTCCTTCTCCGCTGCTCTGCGGCGCGCTTCGCTTTCGCTCTGCCGCTGCCAACTCCTTGCCGGAGTCCTCCTGAACAATCGCAGCATCAATGATGTCGTTGAGGCTGCCGCGATTGAACATCGCCAACTTGTCCTTCAGGAGCGGGTTAAGCCCCTGGTAAAAATGGTCCCGCCGCTTCTCGTCGGTATCAGCATGATACGACGCATATTGCGCGAGATCGTTAAACGCCCTGGAGTATTCCAGCGCGTTCCGGCTCCCTTGTTGTAGGTGTAAGAACTCCTGCGTCTTCCTCTTTATCAGACCTGGCGGTATATGATAGGCCCCGAAGGCCGTCCGGAACTCCGCCCAGGTCATCACTCGGTCGGTGGGCTGTGAAGCACAGAAGTTGGCCCACCACGCGCTCGCGGATCCTTGGAGCTGCTGGACCGCGAACTGAGTCTTGCGCTGCTCGCTGAGCTGGAGCAGCCCGAACTTCATCTCTATGGCGCGGAGCCAGTTGTCCGCGTCAAGTGGTTCATCCGCCCTTGAGAATACAGGGGGATGAGTCGCCAGGAAGTCGGAGTAGGAGCTCTGTTGGCGCTCCTCACGATCTTGACGTCTCTCTGGGCGAGACGTATTGGCGATGAGAGTCTGCAGCAACTCTGTGTGCTGCTGATGCGAGCCCACCATTGCCGCGACAATGTCGGCCAGTGTAACCGTTGGCAGTGGCGGTGGCGGTATTTGCTGTTGCTGTTGCTGCTGCTGTCCCGAGGAGTCCTCGGGAGGTGGTTGGGAGGTCTCTCCCCCTTCACTGGTACCCCCAACGTCAGGGTTGGCACGAGTACGCGTCATTCTGAAATTCAACACAGCAGCAATTAGCACATGTCTTACTTAAAATTCCATAAGCAACAGTATGTATTGAAGTGATACATGATTGATTTGCACAACATTCATATATATTGATAAAGCATAAACTTTATACAAGATACATTATTCTCGGATCTCCGAGAAGTCGTGCTCATGTCGTCACTACCTATACATACGCTACTGTCTACACGACATGTCACCGATTACAAAAGTTGGGTTACGCTACCCTGGCTGCCCTACTTGGCAACCGTAACCCCCTACTCGGAGTAGAACTCGACCTCCTGTGGGTCGTTCTCCTCCGGTACCTCTGCTGCTGGCTCTGGATCTACCACCTCTTCTCCCATCCCGGGTTCTCCCATTGCTGGAAGACCCAAGACTACCAGTACGCCTAACACCGGGGGCACGAGGTCCTGCAAAACATGCACCTCGTCCATAGCTTGGTTGTAGTCCTCTTCCCATCCTTGTCCTTCCTCAATAGCGTCGTCCGCTCTTGAGCAAGTTCCTCATTCTGCTGGGTTAGGGTCTGTACCAGCTCTTGCAACGCCGCGATGTCAACACGGCTCTTCTTCCTCGCCTTCTTCAGACGACGCAACTGATTGTGTTGTTCATTCAGTCGCTTGATCGTCGGAAGGAGCACATTGCGGAGTGCGCTGTGAGCACTCTCGAAATGATCTCCACGGCTTGTGCTCTCCTTGAGCTTTGTGGCGAGATGCTCCGTATGAACAGCTTGGCTGTCCATCACGGCGTTTCCCGCCCTCATCTGGAGGCTGAGATTTGCCTCCGCGGGGTTGTACCTTGGGCAACTCGGATCCGTTGCCTCCAGGTACCTCTCTTCCCACACATGCTGAGCTCGTCCCTCCACCGGAACGAGTGCGTATGGAGTGCCCTCCATAGCCTGCACGTGTAGTTGGCAGAAACGTGACATAGTGTCACGGGCTGCCACTTGCCACATCCCTTCCGGTTGTCTTCCTCTCACCGTGACGGTGAATGGCACCCAACCGGGTGGCGTAGGTCCTGCAGGGACTTCGACATGGGTTGTCCACGTCTTGTTCCCCTCTTCGCCTCCTTCCTTGGCGAAGTATTGCGGCATCTGGTTGTACCCGAAATATTGGAGCATTTGCCACAATGCTTCCGGGTAGCCGCTATGGTGAGAACAGTGGGACATCACCCACCTGTTCTCCAATTGCTTATCTGCTGTCATCTGTAAAAATATATTTGAGAAATGTCAAATATTTATTTAAACAGTAGACCTCTGAGTTATAACATAGAACATGTCATTGAACCCATAAAGCTTGGAAACATGGTTCAAATTTTACACAAATTTGACTGCTGATCTGCTATTCCCATTACAGCCCTGACCAGTTTCCATTTCAACCTGATTTAGGCCATGTTAAAGGCAAAACCAACTCTGGGGATCAACATCAAGGTTTAAAGCTAACTTCAATAGTTTTCCAGAAAGTATTTGCTTGGCCTAAGATCTGTCCTGGTTCAAAAGTTATGAGATGTCAAAGTTAACAGAATTTCTGGGGAAAATTGGACAGCACCTCCCTGCCTTAGGTACTGATTTGATCCAAGAATCCCAGTTACTTCTGTTCCTAATCTGACAAAACTTTCTGTTACAAAGTTGTAACCCATCTCTTAAGATTTCCAGAACTACCACATTTTCTTTTTTTGGATTTTTATGAAGGAAGTTATGCTCAATTTACAAAGAGTCTACAGAGAGTCTTTACTCTGTCCTGTTTTCTGGACAGTTTCAACTCTACTGCATTTTTCGAGTGGTTAAGGGATGAAAAACCTCTGGACCTCAACAGAAGAGTTGTAAAGCTCTTCCAAAGCTTTCCAGAAATGTATCATACGACCCCAATCTCGAAAGAACTCAACCTCTAACCTCTGATTTACTTCAGCCTTTATTCAGCTAAAAACAGAGTGCTCTGTCCTTAACAACCTATAAGTTGAAAACTTGTTAACTTCGAATATCTTGTTCAAGGGAAGGAGTTACATCAAGTTTTACTACTATGGATCAAAACCTTCAAGTTTTTAAATGAATTTTTTCATTTAGTTGGGTGTGACGTCGATGCGTCACCAGATTACGTTGGTACTACGTCCTCACAAAGAAAAACCTATACCGGACTTAGCCGGCTTCGTTAGTTCAGTGGCACTACTCGTCACTTGCACACGGATGCTACACGTCTACCGTTTCGTGGTCAGGCTACCTGCAGAAACTCAAACAATCATCAGACTCGGCTGCACACCGAGCCCGGAATCCATACAGTTAGTACACCCGGCCGTCATCACTCGCCCGGATGTTCTCAAGCCAACCACGCCTTGAGTTACGTGTTCACGTTTTGGACCACGTGACGGGGTCTCCCAAGTTGCACCACGCACGCCAGGGACAGACATTGCTCGAATACCCCAAACGACATGAAGAGTCGTAGAGGATATCAAAGTGGGTCCGGTTACCTGCCACCCGTGGGGCTCCACCCTTCAGCTTGTGCGCACTGGTGGACAGCGCTTACGTGTACCCCCCAAGACATAGACGTCCCGAGATACACGATTTTCTGACATAACAAATAGGTTAATATGCCACTTTCTATATGCTAATAACATCCTTATACGGGCTACTAACTCGTTCCTCACTGGATATTTGAAAAAGAAGACCTTTGTACTGTGTTAAACCTCAAGCGATCTCAGATACCAGCGCTGACACGACCCCATTGGTCCTGTCGAGCCAGGATCACGCTGAGGGGTGCTGCGTTGCACAGCACCGGATAACACACGTCAAAGGTACAAAGCGGAAGCGAAAATTTAATTACATAAACAAGTCTATAAACATGTTTACAGCAAAATAAGTTCAGTCTACACTCGCGGGCGTAGACTAAGCATCAAGTGCACGTTCAGCCCTCCAACGTGTCCTTGCTAGCACACACGCACACTAACTCTGCGGCGTGCACGACTCCCACTCGACGGGGTTCCCCTTCTGGGGTTCCGTCTCCTCTTCCGGAGTCCCTTCCTCATAGGACCCTGCAAAAGCTTCAAACACAAGCAGTGAGCACGAAGGCTCAGCAAGTCTGACCCGTCTCACCTAAACATGGAACTTCTACATGAGGGTAATGGGTTACATGAGGTAAAAATCAGTTGCAAGGACTCGCCTAATTAGTAGAACTTTACTTTCAAGTTTTAGCAGCAGGTTGTGGAGAACCTTACGCTAAGGCACATGAGAGAGCTGCAATCAAACAAGAAACGCATTTCTCTCATGTACTTTGCCCAAAGTTGAAAAGAACTTTAGTTAGCTCTAAGCTACAGCATATCATTAACAATCAATGTCCAGCTTTCAATCAGCAACATTTTAACATGTGACTAGCCTGTTCTTTCTACGTCACGGTACAGTGAACAAGTGGTACTCACTCACCGTGAGGGACGGCGATTATAATCGATTTACACCTGCAGGGTTACCCGAACAACCCGTCACGTACGCCCGTAATCGATGTTGCCTAAAACAACCATCACGGACGACGTACGCGACTACCTTTCACCCGTTAGCCAAATGTTGAACCGGTCCAATCGTCCCGAGCAAGAGGTCTCTGCACACGCATCTCAGTGCCGCCAGCCGATTTACACCTCGAGCTCTCAACCTACCCTCTGAACGACCAGCTATGCCTCAACACCCAGCTACCCGAGTTACATCAGTTTCCCGGTTCCCATATAGCCGGTAGGTCTTCGGTACTGTTCTAGCTTGTTCAACAGGCCCGCACACGGCTCGGTCCTCAATTGACACAAGCGGAGCTACAGCACACAGGCCCCAAAGTCCTGCTGCCCTTACCCTCCACTTGGTCTCATTTTCTTGCCATGTGTATCATGTGCTATCTCTACCCGAGCAATGTGCCTCTAGCCTATTCTCGCGTGTAGTTCCAACTACTCGACTTGTAGCGAATCCTACTCTATCCTAGCAATGCAGTAGCTAACGGGGTTTGCAAGCCTAAACCCAACCCATGGTTCTCTTGGCTATGGAGTGGGGCTTCCAAACAAGACTCTAATGCACAGAATAAAGGAAACAAGTATGTGCTCAAAACAATAAAAATTTGTAAAAAGGTTAATGCAAACCGGAGCTTGCCTTGCTGCTCTTGGTCGTAGGCTAGCTGTTCCTCCGGAGTAACGAAGTCTAGGACTTCGGGTTCCTCCTCGACCTTAGCGACTACATGATAAGAGCAATATATGTATCAATTTAAATGCATTTGTATTAACTTTGAAGTTGTGAAGTCTATAACCCTTGCTAGACAGACCTAATGACTGTGAAACTTTTACTGTGGCTTGGTTACAATCTAAACAGAGACTTGGCCAAGTTTTAGTTGCAGCAAAGCTCATTTGAGCCCTCCACAATTAATTATGTCCTTGACCTTAATTGGAACTCTTAGTGTGTTCTAGGAATTTTCATGAAGCAAACTATGACTTCTGAAAACTAGATTTTCAGAGCGTTCTAATGGAGTTGGTCTCACTTAATTTGAAGGTTCCTAACTAAAGTTATGAGCTAAACAATTTCAGAGAAAATTCTGAAATTGTTTCTGAACATTTTCTATTTTCTCTGGAACAGTTTCACTAATCACACCGTTAGGTGGATCTAATGAGCTCAAATGGATCAGAAATTTTTATGGTAGTTCAGGGATAATTTGGTGAACATCCCAGCAAAATTTCAGGATTTTCCTTCAAAGGATTCTCCAGTTAAAATTCCTAACAGTTTAAATTTTGATGATTTAATTCTGGGTAATTAAGGAATTTCAGGAAGTGAAACTTGATTGGCTGGAAAGTACTCAGAGAGCTGAATCCAGCAAAATTTGGTTCACTCAATTTGGAGCTTTCTAGCCCAAGTTATGAGGATTTGAAGTTTGGAAGGATTCTGAAAATCGGGGAAAAGTTTAAACTCTCGGGGCCCGCGGGGACACGTGTCGAGCGCGGAGGTGTCCGGCACACCGGGGATACCACACGTGTCGAGCGCGGAGGTGTCCGCCACACCGGAGCTCACAGGGTATTTGCGCGCCAGCACAGCCGATCCCCGGCCACACCCGATCCCGATTTTAATTCTTCAGCCATTGACACGTGGGCCAGCCGGCTTCGTCTCCCTCCCGCCGTTCTCCCGCGCCCGCGCCACCGACCTCGCCGGAGCAGATTCGGAGCTCGCCGGCTTGCCTCTGCCGGACCTCCCATGGGCTGAAACTCGCCGCCAGGGGGTGGTCGACGTCGAGGAATACGTCGGTGGTGTCAGGTCGGGCTGGGGGTGACCGGAAATAGCTCGGCGACGTGCCGCGGCCTCAGTGGAGGTTCGGCGCTGTCGACCGTGGGTCCTAACCCACCAACACCCCGAACAAACGGTCCTACAGCATCAGTGTACCTCTAGGAAGCTCGACAAGGTGTAAAAAGGGTTCAGGGATGGCGGCAAGTCGATCGGCACCGTGTGACCGATCGTGTCCGCCATGACCGCCCTTGATCGAGCTCGAAATTCGTTACTCCTAGACAGTTTCACGCCACGGATGCAGAAATGAACTTGATCGCCGGCTAGTCCAGCTTCTATGTGCAAGATTTGATGACCTCCGAAAGATCATAGAGCGAGAATTTAAAGAAACCGTACCGGAAGCTCGGGTTACGGTCGCCGGAGCAAAAACTAGAAATTCTCTGCGGATTCTTCACGGTTGGCTTCCAAACTTGGAGGAGAGCAGCACGGTGGTCGCACGCTCCTATTGCCTCTCTTGCTGGACCGTGTAAACGCCTGGGGAACGCTGTCCACGGGCGCCTGACTCTCGGCTGAGGCTAGGTCGCCGCGGTGGCGATCGCTCTTGGGCAAAGGAGGTCAGAACTCGGGGTTTCTGGTGTTGGGTAGGTGAAGTGCGACCTCAGGTGGCTGTCTAGCAGCTCAAGGACGAAGGAGGAGATGGTTTTGCTGATTTTCCCGATTGAGCAGAGAGCTGCGGCGAGAGACAATGCCGCTGCTCGGATTTGCCCGCGAGAAGATAAAGCCGGCCGACTCCTGCTCGGCTGAAGCGGTGCCGGTCGCGTGGGGGCGCGAGAAAGCCGCCCTGGGCGCCAGCGCGCGGAGGGGGAAGCAGCTGGTGGCGCCGGTAGCTGCTCGGTGGCACAGCCGACCGCTGCTCGGTGGAATTTCCCACCGAGACTCTGACTTTGGTTGCAAGTTTCTCCTTCTTCCCTCTATGACATGTGGGTCCCACCCGGGGTTTTAACCTCTGAAATTTACTCCTGATCACTGTAGTGAACAGTGAACCCCATAATACCCCTGGTGATTCAGATTATTCACCCTTGAGCCATTCGAATTGAATAGGATTCGAATTGGGTTTGGTTTGAGTGAATTTCAGCACAAGTGCAGTTTTGAATTCAAATGAAGTTTGAATTTGTCCCACTTAGCTCATGTCAAGATCAACTCCAAATGGAGTGAAAATTTGTGTGTGGGTTCACAAAAATGTGCTGAGTAAGAATATGCCTTCCACTTTTAAATCCATGGGATAGAAACAGTTTGAATTTGTATATGGTTTCAAACTGCCCTCTTTCTAACTATACCCAAAATGACCTCAGAAAGGTTTGGAATTTGGGTGAAACTTGGCATGGACATCCTTAGCAAAGTGTAGGAGTTTTCATATGTCCAGCCCACCTATATCACATGTGGGAAATACCACTTTTGCAATATGTGAGTTTGTACTCTAATGAGCATGTTGATAATTGTTACTTGCTCTTCATTTGTGTTCATCATCCTTCCTCACATGAGGTGTGTGGTGTGGTGATGAACACTGCAAATGTGTGTCAAAAACTGAGGCCCTTACATTCCTCCCCCCTTAAAAGAATCTCGTCCTGAGATTATAAGGTGAAAATGAGAGAGAGGACGGTGGAAAATTACCGGATATGCGACGTGAAAAATTCGGGGTAGTTAGTGCGAAGGAATTCTTCGCTTTCCCATGTCGCTTCGTCCATGGAGTGATTACTCCATAGAACCTTGTAGAACCACAACGTACGGTTGCGTGTGGTTCGGGCCTTTTTATCAATAATCTGCACCGGTTCCTCCCGATAGGTGAGATCCGGTTGCAGTTCTTCAATGTCTTCCAGCTGAACGGTAGTTGATAGCTTAAGACACTTCCTCAGCTGGGAAATGTGAAAGACATCGTGCACACCGGAAAGTGCTTCTGGTAACTTCAGCCGGTATGTCACTGATCCACATCTCTCGGTAATCTGAAATGGACCGATGAATCGGGGTGCCAACTTTCCTCTCACCCCAAATCTGTTTACGCCCTTCATTGGAGACACCCGTAGGTATACGTGATCTCCAACTTCGAATTGTAATGGGCGCCTTCTCTGGTCCGCATACTGCTTCTGACGGGATTGAGCGGCTTTTAGGTTCACTTGAATTAGTCGAACCTTTTCTTCCGCGTTGTTGACGAGGTCAATCCCGAAGGTAACCCTTTCGCCAGACCCACACCAGTTCAAAGGTGTGCGGCATTTCCTACCGTATAGCGCCTCGTAGGGCGCCATCTTGATGCTGGCTTGGTACCCATTGTTGTACGAGAACTCAGCTAACGGCAAGTGATCATCCCAATTCTTGCCGTGGTTGATAGCGCAAGCTCGTAGCATGTCTTCTAGAATCTGATTTACCCGCTCGGTTTGTCCATCCGTCTGCGGGTGGTAGGCTGAACTACGGATCAGCTTCGTCCCCAAGGCAGCGTGCAGCTGCTCCCAAAAACGGGACACAAATAAAGTGCCCCGGTATGATATGATGGTACGGGGTACGCCGTATAAGCATAGGATCCGTGAGATGTACAGTTCAGCGTACTTCTTGGCGTTGTAGCTGGTGTTGACCGGGATGAAATGGGCAACTTTGGTGAGCCGATCGACGATCACCCACACGGAATCATGTTTCTGTAAGGTGGTGGGTAAACCGACGATGAAATCCATGCTCACGTCCTCCCACTTCCAGGCAGGAATGCCCAGTGGTTGCAACAGTCCCGGTTTCCGCATGTGGTCTGCCTTCACCCTTCGACATGTATCACACTCGGACACGTATTTTGCAGTCTCACGCTTCATCCGTGTCCACCAAAACTTGCTTCTTAGTTCTTGATACATTTTGTTGCTGCCGGGGTGAATAGAAAACTTTGATAAGTGAGCCTCATCAAAGATCTTCTTCCATAGTTCCGGGTTTCGGGGTACGACGATCCGGTCCTTGAACCATAGGACGCCGTCTTCGTCCTTCCGGAAACATTTCAACTCCCCACTGTTTACACGTCTCTGCAAATGTGACATGCCCTTGTCATTCTTCTGGGCTGCCGCTATCTCTTCACGGATGGTGGGGATTAAAGCTAGGTTGTAGAGAGCTCCGTGTGGAATCACATGTAGTGGTGGTTCGCTCTCTTCCAACGGTGTGATGGCCAGATTATTGACGTGTGACTTGCGGCTCAGCGCATCTGCCACTACGTTTGCCTTGCCCGGAGATAATGGATCACTATTTCGTAATCCTTTATCAGTTCTAACCATCTTCGTTGCCTCATGTTCAGCTCCTTCTGAGTGAATATGTACTTGAGGCTTTTGTGGTCGGTATATAAATGTACGAGGTTACCGAGTAGGTAGTGCCTCCACATTTTTAGTGCAAGTACCACGGCAGCGAGCTCCAAGTCGTGAGTTGGATAATTTTGCTCATGGTTTCTAAGCTGCCGTGATCCATACGCGACCACTCTTCGGTCTTGCATCAGCACACATCCGAGCCCAATGCCGGATGCATCGCAGTACAAATCGAACGGTTTTGTTGTGTCTGGCTGCGCCAAAATCGTTGCTGATGTCAGGTGCTTGACTAAAGCCTTGAATGCTGCTTCACATGCTGGACTCCAAACATATTTGGTAGCCTTCTTCAGCAGCTCTGTCATTGGCTTGGCAATCTTCGAGAAGTTCGGAATGAACCTCCGATAATATCCCGCGAGTCCGAGGAAACTCCGTACCTCGTGAACAGTTCTCGGGGATTTCCAATTCAGCACTTGAGTGATCTTGCTCGGGTCCACAGCGATACCCTCCGCTGAGATGATATGCCCGAGGAAAGGCACTTGCGATATCCAAAACTCGCATTTGCTGAATTATGCGTATAACTTGTGATCCCGCAACCGTTGCAAGACTATACGCAGATGTTTCTTGTGATCTCCCTCCGACTTGGAATACACCAGAATGTCGTCGATGAAGACCACGACAAACTTGTCCAGCTCCGGCATGAATACCGAGTTCATTAAGTACATGAAGTGAGCTGGAGCATTGGTGAGGCCAAAGGACATGACCAGGTACTAATAAAGTCCGTACCTCATCGAGAAAGCCGTCTTCGGAATGTCCTCAGCCCTTATCTTAATCTGATGGTACCCGGATCTTAAATCCATCTTGGAAAAGATCTTTGCTTCGACCAACTGATCAAACAACGTGTCGATCCGTGGCAACGGGTACTTGTTCTTGATGGTTACGGCATTTAATGGACGATAGTCCACGCAAAGCCGCAACGTCTCATCCTTCTTCTTGACAAATAATGCCAAACAGCCCCATGGCGAGGAGCTCGGCCTAATAAAACCCTTCTCCAGAAGGTCCGTGAGCTGAGTCTTCAGTTCAGCCAACTCCTTGGGCGCCATCTTGTATGGCCTTCGAGATATCGGCATGGTTCCCGGTGCGAGTTCGATCTTGAACTCCACCTCTCTATCAGGCGGCATCCCCGGCAAATCGTCCGGGAATACATCAGGGAACTCTCGGACCACCGGGATATCTTCCAATCTGATGGTTGTGGCTTGATAGACACTTGGAAGTTTTATTTCTGGACTGTCCAGAAATAATGAGTGAGACTCGTGCACTTCTGAGTTCAAGTGCACGATTCGGAGGACGGTGTCTAAAACAGCGCTGTGGCGGTTTAACCACGACATCCCTAAGATGACATCGACCTTTTGTCCCTCTAAGATTATGAGAGACGTGGGGTAAACTCTACCCTCTAAGCACAATGGCGCTTTTGGGACCATCATGCTTGCTGAAATTTTCGCACCCGGTGAACAGATCACATAAGGACTATCGGTGGGTAGTATTTGCAAGCTATATTTATCAATGAAAGCTTGGCTAATGAAGCTATGCGTGGCGCCTGAATCAAATAGTACTATAGCGGGATGCTGGTGGAGTTGGAACATACCCGCAAGGATTGGCTCGCCCTCCGGCACGTCCTCAATGGCAAGCTGGTGGACGGTGCCGGGCCTAGGGTTTGCCCGCCGTGCATTAGTAGGGTTCCGGGGTTGATTCCTCCCCAGAAACTGTGGTGCCACTCCGCCGCCTTGCCTCTCCGGGCAACTGCTCGCGAAGTGCCCTGGACGACCACACTTATAACATGTGGCCGCTGCTGGTGGAGTGCTCGGTGGACGAAGGCCCGGCATGCGTTGCTGATGTGCAAACGCACGCGGCATCGCCCGCTGCTGTTGTTGTTGTTGTGGTGGTGCTGGCAGTGCCGGCCGGAATGCCGGTGAAGAGTACGGCCGACTGCGGAACGGCATCGACCGCTGTGGTGGCTGCCAGCGTGGACCTGATGGTGGGCGATTCACCATCCGAAACTTCTGAGAAGGACCGCCTCCTTCTCCGCTGCTCTGCGGCGCGCTTCACTTTCGCTCTGCCGCTGCCAACTCCTTGCCGGAGTCCTCCTGAACAATCGCAGCATCAATGATGTCGTTGAGGCTGCCGCGATTGAACATCGCCAACTTGTCCTTCAGGAGCGGGTTAAGCCCCTGGTAAAAATGGTCCCGCCGCTTCTCGTCGGTATCAGCATGATACGACGGATATAGCGCGAGATCGTTAAACGCCCTGGAGTATTCCAGCGCGTTCCGGCTCCCTTGTTGTAGGTGTAAGAACTCCTGCGTCTTCCTCTTTATCAGACCTGGCGGTATATGATAGGCCCCGAAGTCCGTCCGGAACTCCGCCCAGGTCATCACTCGGTCGGTGGGCTGTGAAGCACAGAAGTTGGCCCACCACGCGCTCGCGGATCCTTGGAGCTGCTGGACCGCGAAGTGAGTCTTGCGCTGCTCGCTGAGCTGGAGCAGCCCGAACTTCATCTCTATGGCGCGGAGCCAGTTGTCCGCGTCAAGTGGTTCATCCGCCCTTGAGAATACAGGGGGATGAGTCGCCAGGAAGTCGGAGTAGGAGCTCTGTTGGCGCTCCTCACGATCTTGACGTCTCTCTGGGCGAGACGTATTGGCGATGAGAGTCTGCAGCAACTCTGTGTGCTGCTGATGCGAGCCCGCCATTGCCGCGACAATGTCGGCCAGTGTAACCGTTGGCAGTGGCGGTGGCGGTGTTTGCTGTTGCTGTTGCTGCTGCTGTCCCGAGGAGTCCTCGGGAGGTGGTTGGGAGGTCTCTCCCCCTTCACTGGTACCCCCAACGTCAGGGTTGGCACGAGTACGCGTCATTCTGAAATTCAACACAGCAGCAATTAGCACATGTCTTACTTAAAATTCCATAAGCAACAGTATGTATTGAAGTGATACATGATTGATTTGCACAACATTCATATATATTGATAAAGCATAAACTTTATACAAGATACATTATTCTCGGATCTCCGAGAAGTCGTGCTCATGTCGTCACTACCTATACATACGCTACTGTCTACACGACATGTCACCGATTACAAAAGTTGGGTTACGCTACCCTGGCTGCCCTACTTGGCAACCGTAACCCCCTACTCGGAGTAGAACTCGACCTCCTGTGGGTCGTTCTCCTCCGGTACCTCTGTTGCTGGCTCTGGATCTACCACCTCTTCTCCCATCCCGGGTTCTCCCATTGCTGGAAGACCCAAGACTACCGGTACGCCTAACACCTGGGGCACGAGGTCCTGCAAAGCATGCACCTCGTCCATAGCTTGGTTGTAGTCCTCTTCCCATCCTTGTCCTTCCTCAATAGCGTCGTCCCGCTCTTGAGCAAGTTCCTCATTCTGCTGGGTTAGGGTCTGTACCAGCTCTTGCAACGCCGCGATGTCAACACGGCTCTTCTTCCTCGCCTTCTTCAGACGACGCAACTGATTGTGTTGTTCATTCAGTCGCTTGATCGTCGGAAGGAGCACATTGCGGAGTGCGCTGTGAGCACTCTCGAAATGATCTCCACGGCTTGTGCTCTCCTTGAGCTTTGTGGCGAGATGCTCCGTATGAACAGCTTGGCTGTCCATCACGGCGTTTCCCGCCCTCATCTGGAGGCTGAGATTTGCCTCCGCGGGGTTGTACCTTGGGCAACTCGGATCCGTTGCCTCCAGGTACCTCTCTTCCCACACATGCTGAGCTCGTCCCTCCACCGGAACGAGTGCGTATGGAGTGCCCTCCATAGCCTGCACGTGTAGTTGGCAGAAACGTGACATAGTGTCACGGGCTGCCACTTGCCACATCCCTTCCGGTTGTCTTCCTCTCACCGTGACGGTGAATGGCACCCAACCGGGTGGCGTAGGTCCTGCAGGGACTTCGACATGGGTTGTCCACGTCTTGTTCCCCTCTTCGCCTCCTTCCTTGGCGAAGTATTGCGGCATCTGGTTGTACCCGAAATATTGGAGCATTTGCCACAATGCTTCCGGGTAGCCGCTATGGTGAGAACAGTGGGACATCACCCACCTGTTCTCCAATTGCTTATCTGCTGTCATCTGTAAAAATATATTTGAGAAATGTCAAATATTTATTTAAACAGTAGACCTCTGAGTTATAACATAGAACATGTCATTGAACCCATAAAGCTTGGAAACATGGTTCAAATTTTACACAAATTTGACTGCTGATCTGCTGTTCCCATTACAGCCCTGACCAGTTTCCATTTCAACCTGATTTAGGCTATGTTAAAGGCAAAACCAACTCTGGGGCTCAACATAAAGGTTTAAAGCTAACTTCAATAGTTTTCCAGAAAGTATTTGCTTGGCCTAAGATCTGTCCTGGTTCAAAAGTTATGAGATGTCAAAGTTAACAGAATTTCTGGGGAAAATTGGACAGCACCTCCCTGCCTTAGGTACTGATTTGATCCAAGAATCCCAGTTACTTCTGTTCCTAATCTGACAAAACTTTCTGTTACAAAGTTGTAACCCATCTCTTAAGCTTTCCAGAAGTACCACATTTTCTATTTTTGGATTTTTATGAAGGAAGTTATGCTCAATTTACAAAGAGTCTACAGACAGTCTTTACTCTGTCCTGTTTTCTGGACAGTTTCAACTCTACTGCATTTTTGAGTGGTTAAGGGATGAAACACCTCTGGACCTCAACAGAAGAGTTGTAAAGCTCTTCCAAAGCTTTCCAGAAATGTATCATACGACCCCAATCTCGAAAGAACTCAACCTCTAACATCTGATTAACTTCAGCCTTTATTCAGCTAAAAACAGAGTGCTCTGTCCATAACAACCTATAAGTTGAAAACTTGTTAACTTCGAATATCTTGTTCAAGGGAAGGAGTTACATCAAGTTTTACTACTATGGATCAAAACCTTCAAGTTTTTAAATGAATTTTTTCATTTAGTTGGGTGTGACGTCGATGCGTCACCAGATTACGTCGGTACTACGTCCTCACAAAGAAAAACCTATACCGGACTTAGCCGGCTTCGTTAGTTCAGTGGCACTACTCGTCACTCGCACACGGATGCTACACGTCTACCGTTTCATGGTCAGGCTACCTGCAGAAACTCAAACAATCATCAGACTCGGCTGCACACCGAGCCCGGAATCCATACAGTTAGTACACCCGGCCGTCATCACTCGCCCGGATGTTCTCAAGCCAACCACGCCTTGAGTTACGTGTTCACGTTTTGGACCACGTGACGGGGTCTCCCAAGTTGCACCATGCATGCCAGGGACAGACGTTGCTCGAATACCCCAAACGACATGAAGAGTCGTAGAGGATATCAAAGCGGGTCGGGTTACCTGCCACCCGTGGGGCTCCACCCTTCAGCTTGTGCGCACTGGTGGACAGCGCTTACGTGTACCCCCCAAGACATAGACGTCCCGAGATACACGATTTTCCGACATAACAAATAGGTTAATATGCCACTTTCTATATGCTAATAACATCCTTATACGGGCTACTAACTCGTTCCTCACTGGATTTTTGAAAAAGAAGACCTTTGTACTGTGTTAAACCTCAAGCGAGCTCTGATACCAGCGCTGACACGACCCCATTGGTCCTGTCGAGCCAGGATCACGCTGAGGGGTGCTGCGTTGCACAGCACCGGATAACACACGTCAAAGGTACAAAGCGGAAGCGAAAATTTAATTACATAAACAAGTTTATAAACATGTTTACAGCAAAATAAGTTCACTCTACACTCGCGGGCGTAGACTAAGCATCAAGTGCACGTTCAGCCCTCCAACGTGTCCTTGCTAGCACACACGCACACTAACTCTGCGGCGTGCACGACTCCCACTCGACGGGGTTCCCCTCCTGGGGTTCCGTCTCCTCTTCGGGAGTCCCTTCCTCATAAGACCCTGCAAAAGCTTCAAACACAAGCAGTGAGCACGAAGGCTCAGCAAGTCTGGCCCATCTCACCTAAACATGGAACTTCTACATGAGGGTAATGGGTTACATGAGGTAAAAATCAGTTTCAAGGACTCGCCTAATTAGTAGAACCTTACTTTCAAGTTTTAGCAGCAGGTTGTGGAGAACCTTACGCTAAGGCACATGAGAGAGCTGCAATCAAACAAGAAACGCATTTCTCTCATGTACTTTGCCCAAAGTTGAAAAGAACTTTAGTTAGCTCTAAGCTACAGCATATCATTAACAATCAATGTCCAGCTTTCAATCAGCAACATTTTAACATGTGACTAGCCTGTTCTTTCTACGTCACGGTACAGTGAACAAGTGGTACTCACTGACCGCGAGGGACGGCGATTATAATCGATTTACACCTGCAGGGTTACCGAACAACCCGTCACGTACGCCCGTACTCGATGTTGCCTACAACAACCATCACGGACGACGTACGCGACTACCTTTCACCCGTTAGCCAAATGTTGAACCGGTCCAATCGTCCCGAGCAAGAGGTCTCTGCACGCGCATCTCAGTGCCGCCAACCGATTTACACCTCGAGCTCTCAACCTACCCTCTGAACGACCAGCTATGCCTCAACACCCAGCTACCCGAGTTACATCAGTTTCCTGGTTCCCATATAGCCGGTAGGTCTTCGGTACTGTTCTAGCTTGTTCAACAGGCCCGCACACGGCTCGGTCCTCAATTGACACAAGCGGAGCTACAGCACACAGGCCCCAAAGTCCTGCTGCCCTTACCCTCCACTTGGTCTCATTTTCTTGCCATGTGTATCATGTGCTATCTCTACCCGAGCAATGTGCCTCTAGCCTATTCTCGCGAGTAGTTCCAACTACTCGACTTGTAGCGAATCCTACTCTATCCTAGCAATGCAGTAGCTAACGGGGTTTGCAAGCCTAAACCCAACCCATGGTTCTCTTGGCTATGGAGTGGGGCTTCCAAACAAGACTCTAATGCACAGAATAAAGGAAACAAGTATGTGCTCAAAACAATAAAAATTTGTAAAAAGGTTAATGCAAACCGGAGCTTGCCTTGCTGCTCTTGGTCGTAGGCTAGCTGTTCCTCCGGAGTAACGAAGTCTAGGACTTCGGGTTCCTCCTCGACCTTAGCGACTACATGATAAGAGCAATATATGTATCAATTTAAATGCATTTGTATTAACTTTGAAGTTGTGAAGTCTATAACCCTTGCTAGACAGACCTAATGACTGTGAAACTTTTACTGTGGCTTGGTTACAATCTAAACAGAGACTTGGCCAAGTTTTAGTTGCAGCAAAGCTCATTTGAGCCCTCCACAATTAATTATGTCCTTGACCTTAATTGGAACTCTTAGTGTGTTCTAGGAATTTTCATGAAGCAAACTATGACTTTCTGAAAACTAGATTTTCAGAGCGTTCTAATGGAGTTGGTCTCACTTAATTTGAAGGTTCCTAACTAAAGTTATGAGCTAAACAATTTCAGAGAAAATTCTGAAATTGTTTCTGAACATTTTCTATTTTCTCTGGAACAGTTTCACTAATCACACCGTTAGGTGGATCTAATGAGCTCAAATGGATCTGAAATTTTTATGGTAGTTCAGGGATAATTTGGTGAACATCCCAGCAAAATTTCAGGATTTTCCTCCAAAGGATTCTCCAGTTAAAATTCCTAACAGTTTAAATTTTGAGGATTTAATTCTGGGTAATTAAGGAATTTCATGAACTGAAACTTGATTGGCTGGAAAGTACTCAGAGAGCTGAATCCAGAAAAATTTGGTTCACTCAATTTGGAGCTTTCTAGCCCAAGTTATGAGGATTTGAAGTTTGGAAGGATTCTGAAAATCGGGGAAAGTTTAAACTCTTGGGGCCTGCGGGGACACGTGTCGAGCGCGGAGGTGTCCGGCACACCGGGGATACCACACGTGTCGAGCGCGGAGGTGTCCGCCACACCGGAGCTCACAGGGTATTTGCGCGCCAGCACAGCCGATCCCCGGCCACACCCGATCCCGATTTTAATTCTTCAGCCGTTGACACGTGGGCCAGCCGGCTTCGTCTCCCTCCCGCCGTTCTCCCGCGCCCGCGCCGCTGACCTCGCCGGAGCAGATTCGGAGCTCGCCGGCTCGCCGCTGCTGGACCTCCCATGGGCTGAAACTCGCCGCCAGGTGGTGGTCGACGTCGAGGAATACGTCGGTGGTGTCAGGTCGGGCTGGGGGTGACTGGAAATAGCTCGGCGACGTGCCGCGGCCTCGGTGGAGGTTCGGCGCTGTCGACCGTGGGTCCTAACCCGCCAACACCCCGAACAAACGGTCCTACAGCATCAGTGTACCTCTAGGAAGCTCGACAAGGTGTAAAAAGGATTCAGGGATGGCGGCAAGTCGATCGGCACCGTGTGACCGATCGTGTCCGCCATGACCGCCCTTGATCGAGCTCGAAATTCGTTACTCCTAGACAGTTTCACGCCACGGATGCAGAAATGAACTTGATCGCCGGCTAGTCCAGCATCTATGTGCAAGATTTGATGACCTCCGAAAGATCATAGAGCGAGAATTTAAAGAAACCGTACCAGAAGCTCGGGTTACGGTCGCCGGAGCAAAAACTAGAAATTCTCTGCGGATTCTTCACGGTTGGCTTCCAAACTTGGAGGAGAGCAGCACGGTGGTCGCGCGCTCCTATTGCCTCTCTTGCTGGACCATGTAAACGCCTGGGGAACGCTGTCCACGGGCGCCTGACTCTCGGCTGAGGCTAGGTCGCCGCGGTGGCGATCGCTCTTGGGCAAAGGAGGTCGGAACTCGGGGTTTCTGGTGTTGGGTAGGTGAAGTGCGACCTCAGGTGGCTGTCTAGGAGCTCAAGGACGAAGGAGGAGATGGTTTTGCTGATTTTCCCGATTGAGCAGAGAGCTGCGGCGAGAGACAATGCCGCTGCTTTGGTTTGCCCGCGAGAAGATAAAGCCGGCCGACTCCTGCTCGGCTGAGGCGGTGCCGGTCGCGTGGGGGCGCGAGCAAGCCGCCCTGGGCGCCAGCGCGCGGAGGGGGAAGCAGCTGGTGGCGCCGGAAGCTGCTCGGTGGCACAGCCGACCGCTGCTCGGTGGAATTTCCCACCGAGACTCTGACTTTGGTTGCAAGTTTCTCCTTCTTCCCTCTATGACATGTGGGTCCCACCCGGGGTTTTAACCTCTGAAATTTACTCCTGATCACTGTAGTGAACAGTGAACCCCATAATACCCCTGGTGATTCAGATTATTCACCCTTGAGCCATTCGAATTGAATAGGATTCGAATTGGGTTTGGTTTGAGTGAATTTCAGCACAAGTGCAGTTTTGAATTCAAATGAAGTTTGAATTTGTCCCACTTAGCTCATGTCAAGATCAACTCCAAATGGAGTGAAAATTTGTGTGTGGGTTCACAAAAATGTGCTGAGTAAGAATATGCCTTCCACTTTTAAATCCATGGGATAGAAACAGTTTGAATTTGTATATGGTTTCAAACTGCCCTCTTTCTAACTATACCCAAAATGACCTCATAAAGGTTTGGAATTTGGGTGAAACTTGGCATGGACATCCTTAGCAAAGTGTAGGAGTTTTCATATGTCCAGCCCACCTATATCACATGTGGGAAATACCACTTTTGCAATATGTGAGTTTGTACTCTAATGAGCATGTTGATAATTGTTACTTGCTCTTCATTTGTGTTCATCATCCTTCCTCACATGAGGTGTGTGGTGTGGTGATGAACACTGCAAATGTGTGTCAAAAACTGAGGCCCTTACATTCCTCCCCCCTTAAAAGAATCTCGTCCTGAGATTATAAGGTGAAAATGAGAGAGAGGACGGTGGAAAATTACCGGATATGCGACGTGAAAAATTCGGGGTAGTTAGTGCGAAGGAATTCTTCGCTTTCCCATGTCGCTTCGTCCATGGAGTGATTACTCCATAGAACCTTGTAGAACCACAACGTACGGTTGCGTGTGGTTCGGGCCTTTTTATCAATAATCTGCACCGGTTCCTCCCGATAGGTGAGATCCGGTTGCAGTTCTTCAATGTCTTCCAGCTGAACGGTAGTTGATAGCTTAAGACACTTCCTCAGCTGGGAAATGTGAAAGACATCGTGCACACCGGAAAGTGCTTCTGGTAACTTCAGCCGGTATGCCACTGATCCACATCTCTCGGTAATCTGAAATGGACCGATGAATCGGGGTGCCAACTTTCCTCTCACCCCAAATCTGTTTACGCCCTTCATTGGAGACACCCGTAGGTATACGTGATCTCCAACTTCGAATTGTAATGGGCGCCTTCTCTGGTCCGCATACTGCTTCTGACGGGATTGAGCGGCTTTTAGGTTCACTTGAATTAGTCGAACCTTTTCTTCCGCGTTGTTGACGAGGTCAATCCTGAAGGTAACCCTTTCGCCAGACCCACACCAGTTCAAAGGTGTGCGGCATTTCCTACCGTATAGCGCCTCGTAGGGCGCCATCTTGATGCTGGCTTGGTACCCATTGTTGTACGAGAACTCAGCTAACGGCAAGTGATCATCCCAATTCTTGCCGTGGTTGATAGCGCAAGCTCGTAGCATGTCTTCTAGAATCTGATTTACCCGCTCGGTTTGTCCATCCGTCTGCGGGTGGTAGGATGAACTACGGATCAGCTTCGTCCCCAAGGAAGCGTGCAGCTGCTCCCAACAACGGGACACAAATAAAGTGCCCTGGTACGATATGATGGTACGGGGTACGCCGTATAAGCATAGGATCCGTGAGATGTACAGTTCAGCGTACTTCTTGGCGTTGTAGTTGGTGTTGACCGGGATGAAATGGGCAACTTTGGTGAGCCGATCGACGATCACCCACACGGAATCATGTTTCTGTAAGGTGGTGGGTAAACCGACGATGAAATCCATGCTCACGTCCTCCCACTTCCAGGCAGGAATGCCCAGTGGTTGCAACAGTCCCGGTTTCCGCATGTGGTCTGCCTTCACCCTTCGACATGTATCACACTCGGACACGTATTTTGCAGTCTCACGCTTCATCCGTGTCCACCAAAACTTGCTTCTGAGTTCTTGATACATTTTGTTGCTGCCGGGGTGAATAGAAAACTTTGATAAGTGAGCCTCATCAAAGATCTTCTTCCGTAGTTCCGGGTTTCGGGGTACGACGATCCGGTCCTTGAACCATAGGACGCCGTCTTCGTCCTTCCGGAAACATTTCAACTCCCCACTGTCTACACGTCTCTGCAAATGTGACATGCCCTTGTCATTCTTCTGGGCTGCCGCTATCTCTTCACGGATGGTGGGGATTAAAGCTAGGTTGTAGAGAGCTCCGTGTAGAATCACATGTAGTGGTGGTTCGCTCTCTTCCAACGGTGTGATGGCCAGATTATTGACGTGTGACTTGCGGCTCAGCGCATCTGCCACTATGTTTGCGTTGCCCGGATGATAATGGATCTCTATTTCGTAATCCTTTATCAGTTCTAACCATCTTCGTTGCCTCATGTTCAGCTCCTTCTGAGTGAATATGTACTTGAGGCTTTTGTGGTCGGTATATAAATGTACGAGGTTACCGAGTAGGTAGTGCCTCCACATTTTTAGTGCAAGTACCACGGCAGCGAGCTCCAAGTCGTGAGTTGGATAATTTTGCTCATGGTTTCTAAGCTGCCGTGATCCATACGCGACCACTCTTCGGTCTTGCATCAGCACACATCCGAGCCCAATGCCGGATGCATCGCAGTACACATCGAACGGTTTTGTTGTGTCTGGCTGCGCCAAAACCGGTGCTGATGTCAGGTGCTTGACTAAAGCCTTGAATGCTGCTTCACATGCTGGACTCCAAACATATTTGGTAGCCTTCTTCAGCAGCTCTGTCATTGGCTTGGCAATCTTCGAGAAGTTCGGAATGAACCTCCGATAATATCCCACGAGTCCGAGGAAACTCCGTACCTCGTGAATAGTTCTCGGGGATTTCCAATTCAGCACTTGAGTGATCTTGCTCGGGTCCACAGCGATACCCTCCGCTGAGATGATATGCCCGAGGAAAGGCACTTGCGATATCCAAAACTCGCATTTGCTGAATTTTGCGTATAACTTGTGATCCCGCAACCGTTGCAATACTATACGCAGATGTTTCTTGTGATCTCTCTCCGACTTGGAATACACCTGAATGTCGTCGATGAAGACCACGACAAACTTGTCCAGCTCCGGCATGAATACCGAGTTCATTAAGTACATGAAGTGAGCTGGAGCATTGGTGAGGCCGAAGGACATGACCAGGTACTAATAAAGTCCGTACCTCGTCGAGAAAGCCGTCTTCGGAATGTCCTCAGCCCTTATCTTAATCTGATGGTACCCGGATCTTAAATCCATCTTGGAAAAGATCTTTGCTTCGACCAACTGATCAAACAACGTGTCGATCCGTGGCAACGGGTACTTGTTCTTGATGGTTACGGCATTTAATGGACGATAGTCCACGCAAAGCCGCAACGTCTCATCCTTCTTCTTGACAAATAATGCCAAACAGCCCCATGGCGAGGAGCTCGGCCTAATAAAACCCTTCTCCAGAAGGTCCGTGAGCTGAGTCTTCAGTTCAGCCAACTCCTTGGGCGCCATCTTGTATGGCCTTCGAGATATCGGCATGGTTCCCGGTGCGAGTTCGATCTTGAACTCCACCTCTCTATCAGGCGGCATCCCCGGCAAATCGTCCGGGAATACATCAGGGAACTCTCGGACCACCGGGATATCTTCCAATCTGATGGTTGTGGCTTGATAGACACTTGGAAGTTTTATTTCTGGACTGTCCAGAAATAATGAGTGAGACTCGTGCACTTCTGAGTTCAAGTGCACGATTCGGAGGACGGTGTCTAAAACAGCGCCGTGGCGGTTTAACCACGACATCCCTAAGATGACATCGACCTTTTGTCCCTCTAAGATTATGAGAGACGTGGGGTAAACTCTACCCTCTAAGCACAATGGCGCTTTTGGGACCATCATGCTTGCTGAAATTTTCCCACCCGGTGAACAGATCACATAAGGACTATCAGTGGGTAGTATTTGCAAGCTATATTTATCAATGAAAGCTTGGCTAATGAAGCTATGCGTGGCGCCTGAATCAAATAGTACTATAGCGGGATGCTGGTGGAGTTGGAACATACCCGCAAGGATTGGCTCGCCCTCCGGCACGTCCTCAATGGCAAGCTGGTGGACGGTGCCGGGCCTAGGGTTTGCCCGCCGCGCATTAGTAGGGTTCCGGGGTTGATTCCTCCCCGGAAACTGTGGTGCCACTCCGCCGCCTTGCCTCTCCGGGCAACTGCTCGCGAAGTGCCCTGGACGACCACACTTATAACATGTGGCCGCTGCTGGTGGAGTGCTCGGTGGACGAAAGCCCGGCATGCGTTGCTGATGTGCAAATGCACGCGGCATCGCCCGCTGCTGTTGTTGTTGTTGCGGTGGTGCTGGCAGTGCCGGCCGGAATGCCGGTGAAGAGTACGGCCGACTGCCGAACGGCATCGACCGCTGTGGTGGCTGCCAGCGTGGACCTGATGGTGGGCGATTAACCATCCGAAACTTCTGAGAAGGACCGCCTCCTTCTCCGCTGCTCTGCGGCGCGCTTCGCTTTCGCTCTGCCGCTGCCAACTCCTTGCCGGAGTCCTCCTGAACAATCGCAGCATCAATGATGTCGTTGAGGCTGCCGCGATTGAACATCGCCAACTTGTCCTTCAGGAGCGGGTTAAGCCCCTGGTAAAAATGGTCCCGCCGCTTCTCGTCGGTATCAGCATGATACGACGCATATAGCGCGAGATCGTTAAACGCCCTGGAGTATTCCAGCGCGTTCCGGCTCCCTTGTTGTAGGTGTAAGAACTCCTGCGTCTTCCTCTTTATCAGACCTGGCGGTATATGATAGGCCCCGAAGGCCGTCCGGAACTCCGCCCAGGTCATCACTCGGTCGGTGGGCTGTGAAGCACAGAAGTTGGCCCACCACGCGCTCGCGGATCCTTGGAGCTGCTGGACCGCGAACTGAGTCTTGCGCTGCTCGCTGAGCTGGAGCAGCCCGAACTTCATCTCTATGGCGCGGAGCCAGTTGTCCGCGTCAAGTGGTTCATCCGCCCTTGAGAATACAGGGGGATGAGTCGCCAGGAAGTCGGAGTAGGAGCTCTGTTGGCGCTCCTCACGATCTTGACGTCTCTCTGGGCGAGACGTATTGGCGATGAGAGTCTGCAGCAACTCTGTGTGCTGCTGATGCGAGCCCGCCATTGCCGCGACAATGTCGGCCAGTGTAACCGTTGGCAGTGGCGGTGGCGGTATTTGCTGTTGCTGTTGCTGCTGCTGTCCCGAGGAGTCCTCGGGAGGTGGTTGGGAGGTCTCTCCCCCTTCACTGGTACCCCCAACGTCAGGGTTGGCACGAGTACGCGTCATTCTGAAATTCAACACAGCAGCAATTAGCACATGTCTTACTTAAAATTCCATAAGCAACAGTATGTATTGAAGTGATACATGATTGATTTGCACAACATTCATATATATTGATAAAGCATAAACTTTATACAAGATACATTATTCTCGGATCTCCGAGAAGTCGTGCTCATGTCGTCACTACCTATACATACGCTACTGTCTACACGACATGTCACCGATTACAAAAGTTGGGTTACGCTACCCTGGCTGCCCTACTTGGCAACCGTAACCCCCTACTCGGAGTAGAACTCGACCTCCTGTGGGTCGTTCTCCTCCGGTACCTCTGCTGCTGGCTCTGGATCTACCACCTCTTCTCCCATCCCGGGTTCTCCCATTGCTGGAAGACCCAAGACTACCAGTACGCCTAACACCGGGGGCACGAGGTCCTGCAAAACATGCACCTCGTCCATAGCTTGGTTGTAGTCCTCTTCCCATCCTTGTCCTTCCTCAATAGCGTCGTCCGCTCTTGAGCAAGTTCCTCATTCTGCTGGGTTAGGGTCTGTACCAGCTCTTGCAACGCCGCGATGTCAACACGGCTCTTCTTCCTCGCCTTCTTCAGACGACGCAACTGATTGTGTTGTTCATTCAGTCGCTTGATCGTCGGAAGGAGCACATTGCGGAGTGCGCTGTGAGCACTCTCGAAATGATCTCCACGGCTTGTGCTCTCCTTGAGCTTTGTGGCGAGATGCTCCGTATGAACAGCTTGGCTGTCCATCACGGCGTTTCCCGCCCTCATCTGGAGGCTGAGATTTGCCTCCGCGGGGTTGTACCTTGGGCAACTCGGATCCGTTGCCTCCAGGTACCTCTCTTCCCACACATGCTGAGCTCGTCCCTCCACCGGAACGAGTGCGTATGGAGTGCCCTCCATAGCCTGCACGTGTAGTTGGCAGAAACGTGACATAGTGTCACGGGCTGCCACTTGCCACATCCCTTCCGGTTGTCTTCCTCTCACCGTGACGGTGAATGGCACCCAACCGGGTGGCGTAGGTCCTGCAGGGACTTCGACATGGGTTGTCCACGTCTTGTTCCCCTCTTCGCCTCCTTCCTTGGCGAAGTATTGCGGCATCTGGTTGTACCCGAAATATTGG
This sequence comes from Neostapfia colusana, assembly GCA_030760725.1. Classification (NCBI taxonomy): domain Eukaryota; kingdom Viridiplantae; phylum Streptophyta; class Magnoliopsida; order Poales; family Poaceae; genus Neostapfia; species Neostapfia colusana. Next base: position 103,333,089 of record JASWHV010000002.1, on the reverse strand, counting down.
AGCATTTGCCACAATGCTTCCGGGTAGCCGCTATGGTGAGAACAGTGGGACATCACCCACCTGTTCTCCAATTGCTTATCTGCTGTCATCTGTAAAAATATATTTGAGAAATGTCAAATATTTATTTAAACAGTAGACCTCTGAGTTATAACATAGAACATGTCATTGAACCCATAAAGCTTGGAAACATGGTTCAAATTTTACACAAATTTGACTGCTGATCTGCTATTCCCATTACAGCCCTGACCAGTTTCCATTTCAACCTGATTTAGGCCATGTTAAAGGCAAAACCAACTCTGGGGATCAACATCAAGGTTTAAAGCTAACTTCAATAGTTTTCCAGAAAGTATTTGCTTGGCCTAAGATCTGTCCTGGTTCAAAAGTTATGAGATGTCAAAGTTAACAGAATTTCTGGGGAAAATTGGACAGCACCTCCCTGCCTTAGGTACTGATTTGATCCAAGAATCCCAGTTACTTCTGTTCCTAATCTGACAAAACTTTCTGTTACAAAGTTGTAACCCATCTCTTAAGATTTCCAGAACTACCACATTTTCTATTTTTGGATTTTTATGAAGGAAGTTATGCTCAATTTACAAAGAGTCTACAGAGAGTCTTTACTCTGTCCTGTTTTCTGGACAGTTTCAACTCTACTGCATTTTTCGAGTGGTTAAGGGATGAAAAACCTCTGGACCTCAACAGAAGAGTTGTAAAGCTCTTCCAAAGCTTTCCAGAAATGTATCATACGACCCCAATCTCGAAAGAACTCAACCTCTAACCTCTGATTAACTTCAGCCTTTATTCAGCTAAAAACAGAGTGCTCTGTCCTTAACAACCTATAAGTTGAAAACTTGTTAACTTCGAATATCTTGTTCAAGGGAAGGAGTTACATCAAGTTTTACTACTATGGATCAAAACCTTCAAGTTTTTAAATGAATTTTTTCATTTAGTTGGGTGTGACGTCGATGCGTCACCAGATTACGTCGGTACTACGTCCTCACAAAGAAAAACCTATACCGGACTTAGCCGGCTTCGTTAGTTCAGTGGCACTACTCGTCACTTGCACACGGATGCTACACGTCTACCGTTTCGTGGTCAGGCTACCTGCAGAAACTCAAACAATCATCAGACTCGGCTGCACACCGAGCCCGGAATCCATACAGTTAGTACACCCGGCCGTCATCACTCGGCCGGATGTTCTCAAGCCAACCACGCCTTGAGTTACGTGTTCACGTTTTGGACCACGTGACGGGGTCTCCCAAGTTGCACCACGCACGCCAGGGACAGACATTGCTCGAATACCCCAAACGACATGAAGAGTCGTAGAGGATATCAAAGTGGGTCCGGTTACCTGCCACCCGTGGGGCTCCACCCTTCAGCTTGTGCGCACTGGTGGACAGCGCTTACGTGTACCCCCCAAGACATAGACGTCCCGAGATACACGATTTTCTGACATAACAAATAGGTTAATATGCCACTTTCTATATGCTAATAACATCCTTATACGGGCTACTAACTCGTTCCTCACTGGATATTTGAAAAAGAAGACCTTTGTACTGTGTTAAACCTCAAGCGATCTCTGATACCAGCGCTGACACGACCCCATTGGTCCTGTCGAGCCAGGATCACGCTGAGGGGTGCTGCGTTGCACAGCACCGGATAACACACGTCAAAGGTACAAAGCGGAAGCGAAAATTTAATTACATAAACAAGTCTATAAACATGTTTACAGCAAAATAAGTTCAGTCTACACTCGCGGGCGTAGACTAAGCATCAAGTGCACGTTCAGCCCTCCAACGTGTCCTTGCTAGCACACACGCACACTAACTCTGCGGCGTGCACGACTCCCACTCGACGGGGTTCCCCTTCTGGGGTTCCGTCTCCTCTTCCGGAGTCCCTTCCTCATAGGACCCTGCAAAAGCTTCAAACACAAGCAGTGAGCACGAAGGCTCAGCAAGTCTGACCCATCTCACCTAAACATGGAACTTCTACATGAGGGTAATGGGTTACATGAGGTAAAAATCAGTTGCAAGGACTCGCCTAATTAGTAGAACTTTACTTTCAAGTTTTAGCAGCAGGTTGTGGAGAACCTTACGCTAAGGCACATGAGAGAGCTGCAATCAAACAAGAAACGCATTTCTCTAATGTACTTTGCCCAAAGTTGAAAAGAACTTTAGGTAGCTCTAAGCTACAGCATATCATTAACAATCAATGTCCAGCTTTCAATCAGCAACATTTTAACATGTGACTAGCCTGTTCTTTCTACGTCACGGTACAGTGAACAAGTGGTACTCACTGACCGCGAGGGACGGCGATTATAATCGATTTACACCTGCAGGGTTACCCGAACAACCCGTCACGTACGCCCATAATCGATGTTGCCTAAAACAACCATCACGGACGACGTACGCGACTACCTTTCACCCGTTAGCCAAATGTTGAACCGGTCCAATCGTCCCGAGCAAGAGGTCTCTGCACACGCATCTCAGTGCCGCCAGCCGATTTACACCTCGAGCTCTCAACCTACCCTCTGAACGACCAGCTATGCCTCAACACCCAGCTACCCGAGTTACATCAGTTTCCCGGTTCCCATATAGCCGGTAGGTCTTCGGTACTGTTCTAGCTTGTTCAACAGGCCCGCACACGGCTCGGTCCTCAATTGACACAAGCGGAGCTACAGCACACAGGCCCCAAAGTCCTGCTGCCCTTACCCTCCACTTGGTCTCATTTTCTTGCCATGTGTATCATGTGCTATCTCTACCCGAGCAATGTGCCTCTAGCCTATTCTCGCGTGTAGTTCCAACTACTCGACTTGTAGCGAATCCTACTCTATCCTAGCAATGCAGTAGCTAACGGGGTTTGCAAGCCTAAACCCAACCCATGGTTCTCTTGGCTATGGAGTGGGGCTTCCAAACAAGACTCTAATGCACAGAATAAAGGAAACAAGTATGTGCTCAAAACAATAAAAATTTGTAAAAAGGTTAATGCAAACCGGAGCTTGCCTTGCTGCTCTTGGTCGTAGGCTAGCTGTTCCTCCGGAGTAACGAAGTCTAGGACTTCGGGTTCCTCCTCGACCTTAGCGACTACATGATAAGAGCAATATATGTATCAATTTAAATGCATTTGTATTAACTTTGAAGTTGTGAAGTCTATAACCCTTGCTAGACAGACCTAATGACTGTGAAACTTTTACTGTGGCTTGGTTACAATCTAAACAGAGACTTGGCCAAGTTTTAGTTGCAGCAAAGCTCATTTGAGCCCTCCACAATTAATTATGTCCTTGACCTTAATTGGAACTCTTAGTGTGTTCTAGGAATTTTCATGAAGCAAACTATGACTTTCTGAAAACTAGATTTTCAGAGCGTTCTAATGGAGTTGGTCTCACTTAATTTGAAGGTTCCTAACTAAAGTTATGAGCTAAACAATTTCAGAGAAAATTCTGAAATTGTTTCTGAACATTTTCTATTTTCTCTGGAACAGTTTCACTAATCACACCGTTAGGTGGATCTAATGAGCTCAAATGGATCAGAAATTTTTATGGTAGTTCAGGGATAATTTGGTGAACATACCAGCAAAATTTCAGGATTTTCCTTCAAAGGATTCTCCAGTTAAAATTCCTAACAGTTTAAATTTTGATGATTTAATTCTGGGTAATTAAGGAATTTCAGGAAGTGAAACTTGATTGGCTGGAAAGTACTCAGAGAGCTGAATCCAGCAAAATTTGGTTCACTCAATTTGGAGCTTTCTAGCCCAAGTTATGAGGATTTGAAGTTTGGAAGGATTCTGAAAATCGGGGAAAAGTTTAAACTCTCGGGGCCCGCGGGGACACGTGTCGAGCGCGGAGGTGTCCGGCACACCGGGGATACCACACGTGTCGAGCGCGGAGGTGTCCGCCACACCGGAGCTCACAGGGTATTTGCGCGCCAGCACAGCCGATCCCCGGCCACACCCGATCCCGATTTTAATTCTTCAGCCATCGACACGTGGGCCAGCCGGCTTCGTCTCCCTCCCGCCGTTCTCCCGCGCCCGCGCCACCGACCTCGCCGGAGCAGATTCGGAGCTCGCCGGCTTGCCTCTGCCGGACCTCCCATGGGCTGAAACTCGCCGCCAGGGGGTGGTCGACGTCGAGGAATACGTCGGTGGTGTCAGGTCGGGCTGGGGGTGACCGGAAATAGCTCGGCGACGTGCCGCGGCCTCGGTGGAGGTTCGGCGCTGTCGACCGTGGGTCCTAACCCACCAACACCCCGAACAAACGGTCCTACAGCATCAGTGTACCTCTAGGAAGCTCGACAAGGTGTAAAAAGGGTTCAGGGATGGCGGCAAGTCGATCGGCACCGTGTGACCGATCGTGTCCGCCATGACCGCCCTTGATCGAGCTCGAAATTCGTTACTCCTAGACAGTTTCACGCCACGGATGCAGAAATGAACTTGATCGCCGGCTAGTCCAGCTTCTATGTGCAAGATTTGATGACCTCCGAAAGATCATAGAGCGAGAATTTAAAGAAACCGTACCGGAAGATCGGGTTACGGTCGCCGGAGCAAAAACTAGAAATTCTCTGCGGATTCTTCACGGTTGGCTTCCAAACTTGGAGGAGAGCAGCACGGTGGTCGCACGCTCCTATTGCCTCTCTTGCTGGACTGTGTAAACGCCTGGGGAACGCTGTCCACGGGCGCCTGACTCTCGGCTGAGGCTAGGTCGCCGCGGTGGCGATCGCTCTTGGGCAAAGGAGGTCAGAACTCGGGGTTTCTGGTGTTGGGTAGGTGAAGTGCGACCTCAGGTGGCTGTCTAGCAGCTCAAGTACGAAGGAGGAGATGGTTTTGCTGATTTTCCCGATTGAGCAGAGAGCTGCGGCGAGAGACAATGCCGCTGCTCGGGTTTGCCCGCGAGAAGATAAAGCCGGCCGACTCCTGCTCGGCTGAAGCGGTGCCGGTCGCGTGGGGGCGCGAGCAAGCCGCCCTGGGCGCCAGCGCGCGGAGGGGGAAGCAGCTGGTGGCGCCGGTAGCTGCTCGGTGGCACAGCCGACCGCTGCTCGGTGGAATTTCCCACCGAGACTCTGACTTTGGTTGCAAGTTTCTCCTTCTTCCCTCTATGACATGTGGGTCCCACCCGGGGTTTTAACCTCTGAAATTTACTCCTGATCACTGTAGTGAACAGTGAACCCCATAATACCCCTGGTGATTCAGATTATTCACCCTTGAGCCATTCGAATTGAATAGGATTCGAATTGGGTTTGGTTTGAGTGAATTTCAGCACAAGTGCAGTTTTGAATTCAAATGAAGTTTGAATTTGTCCCACTTAGCTCATGTCAAGATCAACTCCAAATGGAGTGAAAATTTGTGTGTGGGTTCACAAAAATGTGCTGAGTAAGAATATGCCTTCCACTTTTAAATCCATGGGATAGAAACAGTTTGAATTTGTATATGGTTTCAAACTGCCCTCTTTCTAACTATACCCAAAATGACCTCAGAAAGGTTTGGAATTTGGGTGAAACTTGGCATGGACATCCTTAGCAAAGTGTAGGAGTTTTCATATGTCCAGCCCACCTATATCACATGTGGGAAATACCACTTTTGCAATATGTGAGTTTGTACTCTAATGAGCATGTTGATAATTGTTACTTGCTCTTCATTTGTGTTCATCATCCTTCCTCACATGAGGTGTGTGGTGTGGTGATGAACACTGCAAATGTGTGTCAAAAACTGAGGCCCTTACATTCCTCCCCCCTTAAAAGAATCTCGTCCTGAGATTATAAGGTGAAAATGAGAGAGAGGACGGTGGAAAATTACCGGATATGCGACGTGAAAAATTCGGGGTAGTTAGTGCGAAGGAATTCTTCGCTTTCCCATGTCGCTTCGTCCATGGAGTGATTACTCCATAGAACCTTGTAGAACCACAACGTACGGTTGCGTGTGGTTCGGGCCTTTTTATCAATAATCTGCACCGGTTCCTCCCGATAGGTGAGATCCGGTTGCAGTTCTTCAATGTCTTCCAGCTGAACGGTAGTTGATAGCTTAAGACACTTCCTCAGCTGGGAAATGTGAAAGACATCGTGCACACCGGAAAGTGCTTCTGGTAACTTCAGCCGGTATGTCACTGATCCACATCTCTCGGTAATCTGAAATGGACCGATGAATCGGGGTGCCAACTTTCCTCTCACCCCAAATCTGTTTACGCCCTTCATTGGAGACACCCGTAGGTATACGTGATCTCCAACTTCGAATTGTAATGGGCGCCTTCTCTGGTCCGCATACTGCTTCTGATGGGATTGAGCGGCTTTTAGGTTCACTTGAATTAGTCGAACCTTTTCTTCCGCGTTGTTGACGAGGTCAATCCCGAAGGTAACCCTTTCGCCAGACCCACACCAGTTCAAAGGTGTGCGGCATTTCCTACCGTATAGCGCCTCGTAGGGCGCCATCTTGATGCTGGCTTGGTACCCATTGTTGTACGAGAACTCAGCTAACGGCAAGTGATCATCCCAATTCTTGCCGTGGTTGATAGCGCAAGCTCGTAGCATGTCTTCTAGAATCTGATTTACCCGCTCGGTTTGTCCATCCGTCTGCGGGTGGTAGGCTGAACTACGGATCAGCTTCGTCCCCAAGGCAGCGTGCAGCTGCTCCCAAAAACGGGACACAAATAAAGTGCCCCGGTACGATATGATGGTACGGGGTACGCCGTATAAGCATAGGATCCGTGAGATGTACAGTTCAGCGTACTTCTTGGCGTTGTAGCTGGTGTTGACCGGGATGAAATGGGCAACTTTGGTGAGCCGATCGACGATCACCCACACGGAATCATGTTTCTGTAAGGTGGTGGGTAAACCGACGATGAAATCCATGCTCACGTCCTCCCACTTCCAGGCAGGAATGCCCAGTGGTTGCAACAGTCCCGGTTTCCGCATGTGGTCTGCCTTCACCCTTCGACATGTATCACACTCGGACACGTATTTTGCAGTCTCACGCTTCATCCGTGTCCACCAAAACTTGCTTCTTAGTTCTTGATACATTTTGTTGCTGCCGGGGTGAATAGAAAACTTTGATAAGTGAGCCTCATCAAAGATCTTCTTCCATAGTTCCGGGTTTCGGGGTACGACGATCCGGTCCTTGAACCATAGGACGCCGTCTTCGTCCTTCCGGAAACATTTCAACTCCCCACTGTTTACACGTCTCTGCAAATGTGACATGCCCTTGTCATTCTTCTGGGCTGCCGCTATCTCTTCACGGATGGTGGGGATTAAAGCTAGGTTGTAGAGAGCTCCGTGTGGAATCACATGTAGTGGTGGTTCGCTCTCTTCCAACGGTGTGATGGCCAGATTATTGACGTGTGACTTGCGGCTCAGCGCATCTGCCACTACGTTTGCCTTGCCCGGAGATAATGGATCACTATTTCGTAATCCTTTATCAGTTCTAACCATCTTCGTTGCCTCATGTTCAGCTCCTTCTGAGTGAATATGTACTTGAGGCTTTTGTGGTCGGTATATAAATGTACGAGGTTACCGAGTAGGTAGTGCCTCCACATTTTTAGTGCAAGTACCACGGCAGCGAGCTCCAAGTCGTGAGTTGGATAATTTTGCTCATGGTTTCTAAGCTGCCGTGATCCATACGCGACCACTCTTCGGTCTTGCATCAGCACACATCCGAGCCCAATGCCGGATGCATCGCAGTACAAATCGAACGGTTTTGTTGTGTCTGGCTGCGCCAAAATCGTTGCTGATGTCAGGTGCTTGACTAAAGCCTTGAATGCTGCTTCACATGCTGGACTCCAAACATATTTGGTAGCCTTCTTCAGCAGCTCTGTCATTGGCTTGGCAATCTTCGAGAAGTTCGGAATGAACCTCCGATAATATCCCGCGAGTCCGAGGAAACTCCGTACCTCGTGAACAGTTCTCGGGGATTTCCAATTCAGCACTTGAGTGATCTTGCTCGGGTCCACAGCGATACCCTCCACTGAGATGATATGCCCGAGGAAAGGCACTTGCGATATCCAAAACTCGCATTTGCTGAATTATGCGTATAACTTGTGATCCCGCAACCGTTGCAAGACTATACGCAGATGTTTCTTGTGATCTCCCTCCGACTTGGAATACACCAGAATGTCGTCGATGAAGACCACGACAAACTTGTCCAGCTCCGGCATGAATACCGAGTTCATTAAGTACATGAAGTGAGCTGGAGCATTGGTGAGGCCGAAGGACATGACCAGGTACTAATAAAGTCCGTACCTCATCGAGAAAGCCGTCTTCGGAATGTCCTCAGCCCTTATCTTAATCTGATGGTACCCGGATCTTAAATCCATCTTGGGAAAGATCTTTGCTTCGACCAACTGATCAAACAACGTGTCGATCCGTGGCAACGGGTACTTGTTCTTGATGGTTACGGCATTTAATGGACGATAGTCCACGCAAAGCCGCAACGTCTCATCCTTCTTCTTGACAAATAATGCCAAACAGCCCCATGGCGAGGAGCTCGGCCTAATAAAACCCTTCTCCAGAAGGTCCGTGAGCTGAGTCTTCAGTTCAGCCAACTCCTTGGGCGCCATCTTGTATGGCCTTCGAGATATCGGCATGGTTCCCGGTGCGAGTTCGATCTTGAACTCCACCTCTCTATCAGGCGGCATCCCCGGCAAATCGTCCGGGAATACATCAGGGAACTCTCGGACCACCGGGATATCTTCCAATCTGATGGTTGTGGCTTGATAGACACTTGGAAGTTTTATTTCTGGACTGTCCAGAAATAATGAGTGAGACTCGTGCACTTCTGAGTTCAAGTGCACGATTCGGGGGACGGTGTCTAAAACAGCGCCGTGGCGGTTTAACCACGACATCCCTAAGATGACATCGACCTTTTGTCCCTCTAAGATTATGAGAGACGTGGGGTAAACTCTACCCTCTAAGCACAATGGCGCTTTTGGGACCATCATGCTTGCTGAAATTTTCGCACCCGGTGAACAGATCACATAAGGACTATCGGTGGGTAGTATTTGCAAGCTATATTTATCAATGAAAGCTTGGCTAATGAAGCTATGCGTGGCGCCTGAATCAAATAGTACTATAGCGGGATGCTGGTGGAGTTGGAACATACCCGCAAGGATTGGCTCGCCCTCCGGCACGTCCTCAATGGCAAGCTGGTGGACGGTGCCGGGCCTAGGGTTTGCCCGCCGTGCATTAGTAGGGTTCCGGGGTTGATTCCTCCCCGGAAACTGTGGTGCCACTCCGCCGCCTTGCCTCTCCGGGCAACTGCTCGCGAAGTGCCCTGGACGACCACACTTATAACATGTGGCCGCTGCTGGTGGAGTGCTCGGTGGACGAAGGCCCGGCATGCGTTGCTGATGTGCAAACGCACGCGGCATCGCCCGCTGCTGTTGTCGTTGTTGTGGTGGTGCTGGCAGTGCCGGCCGGAATGCCGGTGAAGAGTACGGCCGACTGCGGAACGGCATCGACCGCTGTGGTGGCTGCCAGCGTGGACCTGATGGTGGGCGATTCACCATCCGAAACTTCTGAGAAGGACCGCCTCCTTCTCCGCTGCTCTGCGGCGCGCTTCGCTTTCGCTCTGCCGCTGCCAACTCCTTGCCGGAGTCCTCCTGAACAATCGCAGCATCAATGATGTCGTTGAGGCTGCCGCGATTGAACATCGGCAACTTGTCCTTCAGGAGCGGGTTAAGCCCCTGGTAAAAATGGTCCCGCCGCTTCTCGTCGGTATCAGCATGATACGACGCATATAGCGCGAGATCGTTAAACGCCCTGGAGTATTCCAGCGCGTTCCGGCTCCCTTGTTGTAGGTGTAAGAACTCCTGCGTCTTCCTCTTTATCAGACCTGGCGGTATATGATAGGCCCCGAAGGCCGTCCGGAACTCCGCCCAGGTCATCACTCGGTCGGTGGGCTGTGAAGCACAGAAGTTGGCCCACCACGCGCTCGCGGATCCTTGGAGCTGCTGGACCGCGAAGTGAGTCTTGCGCTGCTCGCTGAGCTGGAGCAGCCCGAACTTCATCTCTATGGCGCGGAGCCAGTTGTCCGCGTCAAGTGGTTCATCCGCCCTTGAGAATACAGGGGGATGAGTCGCCAGGAAGTCGGAGTAGGAGCTCTGTTGGCGCTCCTCACGATCTTGACGTCTCTCTGGGCGAGACGTATTGGCGATGAGAGTCTGCAGCAACTCTGTGTGCTGCTGATGCGAGCCCGCCATTGCCGCGACAATGTCGGCCAGTGTAACCGTTGGCAGTGGCGGTGGCGGTGTTTGCTGTTGCTGTTGCTGCTGCTGTCCCGAGGAGTCCTCGGGAGGTGGTTGGGAGGTCTCTCCCCCTTCACTGGTACCCCCAACGTCAGGGTTGGCACGAGTACGCGTCATTCTGAAATTCAACACAGCAGCAATTAGCACATGTCTTACTTAAAATTCCATAAGCAACAGTATGTATTGAAGTGATACATGATTGATTTGCACAACATTCATATATATTGATAAAGCATAAACTTTATACAAGATACATTATTCTCGGATCTCCGAGAAGTCGTGCTCATGTCGTCACTACCTATACATACGCTACTGTCTACACGACATGTCACCGATTACAAAAGTTGGGTTACGCTACCCTGGCTGCCCTACTTGGCAACCGTAACCCCCTACTCGGAGTAGAACTCGACCTCCTGTGGGTCGTTCTCCTCCGGTACCTCTGTTGCTGGCTCTGGATCTACCACCTCTTCTCCCATCCCGGGTTCTCCCATTGCTGGAAGACCCAAGACTACCGGTACGCCTAACACCTGGGGCACGAGGTCCTGCAAAGCATGCACCTCGTCCATAGCTTGGTTGTAGTCCTCTTCCCATCCTTGTCCTTCCTCAATAGCGTCGTCCCGCTCTTGAGCAAGTTCCTCATTCTGCTGGGTTAGGGTCTGTACCAGCTCTTGCAACGCCGCGATGTCAACACGGCTCTTCTTCCTCGCCTTCTTCAGACGACGCAACTGATTGTGTTGTTCATTCAGTCGCTTGATCGTCGGAAGGAGCACATTGCGGAGTGCGCTGTGAGCACTCTCGAAATGATCTCCACGGCTTGTGCTCTCCTTGAGCTTTGTGGCGAGATGCTCCGTATGAACAGCTTGGCTGTCCATCACGGCGTTTCCCGCCCTCATCTGGAGGCTGAGATTTGCCTCCGCGGGGTTGTACCTTGGGCAACTCGGATCCGTTGCCTCCAGGTACCTCTCTTCCCACACATGCTGAGCTCGTCCCTCCACCGGAACGAGTGCGTATGGAGTGCCCTCCATAGCCTGCACGTGTAGTTGGCAGAAACGTGACATAGTGTCACGGGCTGCCACTTGCCACATCCCTTCCGGTTGTCTTCCTCTCACCGTGACGGTGAATGGCACCCAACCGGGTGGCGTAGGTCCTGCAGGGACTTCGACATGGGTTGTCCACGTCTTGTTCCCCTCTTCGCCTCCTTCCTTGGCGAAGTATTGCGGCATCTGGTTGTACCCGAAATATTGGAGCATTTGCCACAATGCTTCCGGGTAGCCGCTATGGTGAGAACAGTGGGACATCACCCACCTGTTCTCCAATTGCTTATCTGCTGTCATCTGTAAAAATATATTTGAGAAATGTCAAATATTTATTTAAACAGTAGACCTCTGAGTTATAACATAGAACATGTCATTGAACCCATAAAGCTTGGAAACATGGTTCAAATTTTACACAAATTTGACTGCTGATCTGCTGTTCCCATTACAGCCCTGACCAGTTTCCATTTCAACCTTATTTAGGCTATGTTAAAGGCAAAACCAACTCTGGGGCTCAACATAAAGGTTTAAAGCTAACTTCAATAGTTTTCCAGAAAGTATTTGCTTGGCCTAAGATCTGTCCTGGTTCAAAAGTTATGAGATGTCAAAGTTAACAGAATTTCTGGGGAAAATTGGACAGCACCTCCCTGCCTTAGGTACTGATTTGATCCAAGAATCCCAGTTACTTCTGTTCCTAATCTGACAAAACTTTCTGTTACAAAGTTGTAACCCATCTCTTAAGCTTTCCAGAACTACCACATTTTCTATTTTGGATTTTTATGAAGGAAGTTATGCTCAATTTACAAAGAGTCTACAGACAGTCTTTACTCTGTCCTGTTTTCTGGACAGTTTCAACTCTACTGCATTTTTGAGTGGTTAAGGGATGAAACACCTCTGGACCTCAACAGAAGAGTTGTAAAGCTCTTCCAAAGCTTTCCAGAAATGTATTATACGACCCCAATCTCGAAAGAACTCAACCTCTAACATCTGATTAACTTCAGCCTTTATTCAGCTAAAAACAGAGTGCTCTGTCCATAACAACCTATAAGTTGAAAACTTGTTAACTTCGAATATCTTGTTCAAGGGAAGGAGTTACATCAAGTTTTACTACTATGGATCAAAACCTTCAAGTTTTTAAATGAATTTTTTCATTTAGTTGGGTGTGACGTCGATGCGTCACCAGATTACGTCGGTACTACGTCCTCACAAAGAAAAACCTATACCGGACTTAGCCGGCTTCGTTAGTTCAGTGGCACTACTCGTCACTCGCACACGGATGCTACACGTCTACCGTTTCGTGGTCAGGCTACCTGCAGAAACTCAAACAATCATCAGACTCGGCTGCACACCGAGCCCGGAATCCATACAGTTAGTACACCCGGCCGTCATCACTCGCCCGGATGTTCTCAAGCCAACCACGCCTTGAGTTACGTGTTCACGTTTTGGACCACGTGACGGGGTCTCCCAAGTTGCACCATGCATGCCAGGGACAGACGTTGCTCGAATACCCCAAACGACATGAAGAGTCGTAGAGGATATCAAAGCGGGTCGGGTTACCTGCCACCCGTGGGGCTCCACCCTTCAGCTTGTGCGCACTGGTGGACAGCGCTTACGTGTACCCCCCAAGACATAGACGTCCCGAGATACACGATTTTCCGACATAACAAATAGGTTAATATGCCACTTTCTATATGCTAATAACATCCTTATACGGGCTACTAACTCGTTCCTCACTGGATTTTTGAAAAAGAAGACCTTTGTACTGTGTTAAACCTCAAGCGAGCTCTGATACCAGCGCTGACACGACCCCATTGGTCCTGTCGAGCCAGGATCACGCTGAGGGGTGCTGCGTTGCACAGCACCGGATAACACACGTCAAAGGTACAAAGCGGAAGCGAAAATTTAATTACATAAACAAGTTTATAAACATGTTTACAGCAAAATAAGTTCAGTCTACACTCGCGGGCGTAGACTAAGCATCAAGTGCACGTTCAGCCCTCCAACGTGTCCTTGCTAGCACACACGCACACTAACTCTGCGGCGTGCACGACTCCCACTCGACGGGGTTCCCCTCCTGGGGTTCCGTCTCCTCTTCGGGAGTCCCTTCCTCATAGGACCCTGCAAAAGCTTCAAACACAAGCAGTGAGCACGAAGGCTCAGCAAGTCTGGCCCATCTCACCTAAACATGGAACTTCTACATGAGGGTAATGGGTTACATGAGGTAAAAATCAGTTGCAAGGACTCGCCTAATTAGTAGAACCTTACTTTCAAGTTTTAGCAGCAGGTTGTGGAGAACCTTACGCTAAGGCACATGAGAGAGCTGCAATCAAACAAGAAACGCATTTCTCTCATGTACTTTGCCCAAAGTTGAAAAGAACTTTAGTTAGCTCTAAGCTACAGCATATCATTAACAATCAATGTCCAGCTTTCAATCAGCAACATTTTAACATGTGACTAGCCTGTTCTTTCTACGTCACGGTACAGTGAACAAGTGGTACTCACTGACCGCGAGGGACGGCGATTATAATCGATTTACACCTGCAGGGTTACCCGAACAACCCGTCACGTACGCCCGTACTCGATGTTGCCTACAACAACCATCACGGACGACGTACGCGACTACCTTTCACCCGTTAGCCAAATGTTGAACCGGTCCAATCGTCCCGAGCAAGAGGTCTCTGCACGCGCATCTCAGTGCCGCCAACCGATTTACACCTCGAGCTCTCAACCTACCCTCTGAACGACCAGCTATGCCTCAACACCCAGCTACCCGAGTTACATCAGTTTCCTGGTTCCCATATAGCCGGTAGGTCTTCGGTACTGTTCTAGCTTGTTCAACAGGCCCGCACACGGCTCGGTCCTCAATTGACACAAGCGGAGCTACAGCACACAGGCCCCAAAGTCCTGCTGCCCTTACCCTCCACTTGGTCTCATTTTCTTGCCATGTGTATCATGTGCTATCTCTACCCGAGCAATGTGCCTCTAGCCTATTCTCGCGAGTAGTTCCAACTACTCGACTTGTAGCGAATCCTACTCTATCCTAGCAATGCAGTAGCTAACGGGGTTTGCAAGCCTAAACCCAACCCATGGTTCTCTTGGCTATGGAGTGGGGCTTCCAAACAAGACTCTAATGCACAGAATAAAGGAAACAAGTATGTGCTCAAAACAATAAAAATTTGTAAAAAGGTTAATGCAAACCGGAGCTTGCCTTGCTTCTCTTGGTCGTAGGCTAGCTGTTCCTCCGGAGTAACGAAGTCTAGGACTTCGGGTTCCTCCTCGACCTTAGCGACTACATGATAAGAGCAATATATGTATCAATTTAAATGCATTTGTATTAACTTTGAAGTTGTGAAGTCTATAACCCTTGCTAGACAGACCTAATGACTGTGAAACTTTTACTGTGGCTTGGTTACAATCTAAACAGAGACTTGGCCAAGTTTTAGTTGCAGCAAAGCTCATTTGAGCCCTCCACAATTAATTATGTCCTTGACCTTAATTGGAACTCTTAGTGTGTTCTAGGAATTTTCATGAAGCAAACTATGACTTTCTGAAAACTAGATTTTCAGAGCGTTCTAATGGAGTTGGTCTCACTTAATTTGAAGGTTCCTAACTAAAGTTATGAGCTAAACAATTTCAGAGAAAAATCTGAAATTGTTTCTGAACATTTTCTATTTTCTCTGGAACAGTTTCACTAATCACACCGTTAGGTGGATCTAATGAGCTCAAATGGATCTGAAATTTTTATGGTAGTTCAGGGATAATTTGGTGAACATCCCAGCAAAATTTCAGGATTTTCCTCCAAAGGATTCTCCAGTTAAAATTCCTAACAGTTTAAATTTTGAGGATTTAATTCTGGGTAATTAAGGAATTTCATGAAGTGAAACTTGATTGGCTGGAAAGTACTCAGAGAGCTGAATCCAGAAAAATTTGGTTCACTCAATTTGGAGCTTTCTAGCCCAAGTTATGAGGATTTGAAGTTTGGAAGGATTCTGAAAATCGGGGAAAGTTTAAACTCTCGGGGCCCGCGGGGACACGTGTCGAGCGCGGAGGTGTCCGGCACACCGGGGATACCACACGTGTCGAGCGCGGAGGTGTCCGCCACACCGGAGCTCACAGGGTATTTGCGCGCCAGCACAGCCGATCCCCGGCCACACCCGATCCCGATTTTAATTCTTCAGCCGTTGACACGTGGGCCAGCCGGCTTCGTCTCCCTCCCGCCGTTCTCCCGCGCCCGCGCGGCCGACCTCGCCGGAGCAGATTCGGAGCTCGCCGGCTCGCCGCTGCTGGACCTCCCATGGGCTGAAACTCGCCGCCAGGTGGTGGTCGACGTCGAGGAATACGTCGGTGGTGTCAGGTCGGGCTGGGGGTGACTGGAAATAGCTCAGCGACGTGCCGCGGCCTCGGTGGAGGTTCGGCGCTGTCGACCGTGGGTCCTAACCCGCCAACACCCCGAACAAACGGTCCTACAGCATCAGTGTACCTCTAGGAAGCTCGACAAGGTGTAAAAAGGATTCAGGGATGGCGGCAAGTCGATCGGCACCGTGTGACCGATCGTGTCCGCCATGACCGCCCTTGATCGAGCTCGAAATTCGTTACTCCTAGACAGTTTCACGCCACGGATGCAGAAATGAACTTGATCGCCGGCTAGTCCAGCATCTATGTGCAAGATTTGATGACCTCCGAAAGATCATAGAGCGAGAATTTAAAGAAACCGTACCAGAAGCTCGGGTTACGGTCGCCGGAGCAAAAACTAGAAATTCTCTGCGGATTCTTCACGGTTGGCTTCCAAACTTGGAGGAGAGCAGCACGGTGGTCGCGCGCTCCTATTGCCTCTCTTGCTGGACCATGTAAACGCCTGGGGAACGCTGTCCACGGGCGCCTGACTCTCGGCTGAGGCTAGGTCGCCGCGGTGGCGATCGCTCTTGGGCAAAGGAGGTCGGAACTCGGGGTTTCTGGTGTTGGGTAGGTGAAGTGCGACCTCAGGTGGCTGTCTAGGAGCTCAAGGACGAAGGAGGAGATGGTTTTGCTGATTTTCCCGATTGAGCAGAGAGCTGCGGCGAGAGACAATGCCGCTGCTTTGGTTTGACCGCGAGAAGATAAAGCCGGCCGACTCCTGCTCGGCTGAGGCGGTGCCGGTCGCGTGGGGGCGCGAGCAAGCCGCCCTGGGCGCCAGCGCGCGGAGGGGGAAGCAGCTGGTGGCGCCGGAAGCTGCTCGGTGGCACAGCCGACCGCTGCTCGGTGGAATTTCCCACCGAGACTCTGACTTTGGTTGCAAGTTTCTCCTTCTTCCCTCTATGACATGTGGGTCCCACCCGGGGTTTTAACCTCTGAAATTTACTCCTGATCACTGTAGTGAACAGTGAACCCCATAATACCCCTGGTGATTCAGATTATTCACCCTTGAGCCATTCGAATTGAATAGGATTCGAATTGGGTTTGGTTTGAGTGAATTTCAGCACAAGTGCAGTTTTGAATTCAAATGAAGTTTGAATTTGTCCCACTTAGCTCATGTCAAGA
This sequence comes from Neostapfia colusana, assembly GCA_030760725.1. Lineage (NCBI taxonomy): Eukaryota > Viridiplantae > Streptophyta > Magnoliopsida > Poales > Poaceae > Neostapfia > Neostapfia colusana. The sequence goes on along the minus strand of JASWHV010000002.1, from coordinate 103,316,319 downwards.
TCAACTCCAAATGGAGTGAAAATTTGTGTGTGGGTTCACAAAAATGTGCTGAGTAAGAATATGCCTTCCACTTTTAAATCCATGGGATAGAAACAGTTTGAATTTGTATATGGTTTCAAACTGCCCTCTTTCTAACTATACCCAAAATGACCTCAGAAAGGTTTGGAATTTGGGTGAAACTTGGCATGGACATCCTTAGCAAAGTGTAGGAGTTTTCATATGTCCAGCCCACCTATATCACATGTGGGAAATACCACTTTTGCAATATGTGAGTTTGTACTCTAATGAGCATGTTGATAATTGTTACTTGCTCTTCATTTGTGTTCATCATCCTTCCTCACATGAGGTGTGTGGTGTGGTGATGAACACTGCAAATGTGTGTCAAAAACTGAGGCCCATACAAACATGGAAAGCGATGGAGGTGTGTTGGTAATTTAATACATGCTGGGATTACATACATCTTGTCGGTACCCTCGATACGGGGTACCCTCACGCACAAGGGGAAATGCCTAAGGATCTCGCCCTTCTCCGCAGGGAGAGTTCCGAAGGCGCCGCGTGTCTAGCAGGGCCGGACCTCCCTCTCCTCAGAGGAGAGCTCCGGGCTCGCCACGTGGCCAACTGAGCCGGACCTCCCCCCTCCGCGGGGAGAGCTCCAAAGGCTCCACGTGTCCCGCGGGGCCGGACCTCCCTCTCCTCAGAGGAGAGCTCCGGGCCTGCCACGTGGCTAGCAGAAGCCGGACCTCCCCTTTCCGCAGGGAGAGCTCCGAAGGCTCCACGTGTCCCGCGGGGCCAGACTTCCCTCTCCTCAGAGGAGGGCTCCAGGCCCGCCACGTGGCCAGCAGGACGACGCTGCCTGCCCCCGCGCTGTAGGCAGTGGGCGTAAAGGCGCACCATACCTTGCCCGTACAAGGTATTCAAGGCCCGCGCCTTCCCAAGACGCGGAGACGCAGGGCACACCTCTGTCAGGTGCCGTTGCGGCTAGTCGCATCACAGACTGGTGCGCCGTGTTAGAGCCTGTCCGCCAATAAACACAGCGACAAGACATCCCCTGTCGCCCCTGCCGTCATCAACCACTACGACTAGCTTGCGGCATGGGTAGGGCGGCAGAACGAAGACTCGGAAGCCTTCGCCAGAGACAACTACCGGCATAACTGCAGATACAGTAGACGACATGCAATCTCCCCGGGACCACCTGTCGGGTCCCGGGTCCACCTTGTAAGCCACTCGATTCTTGGACTATAAAAGGCTCCGGTAGGCGACGTTAGCAAGGGTTCGAACCATGAGAACTCGCATCCTAGACATCACCCACCCTCAAGCTCAGGACTCCGGTTCTGAGCAACAAGCAATACAGCGAGCACCTCTGCTCACCATGAACGTAGGGTTTTACGCTCTGACGGCCCGAACCACGTAAAACTCGCCGTGTCAAGCTTCTCCCTCACTCGTCCCTAACGCTTAAGCTCTCCGCAAGCGACTAGCCCCTCCGAAAAAGAACCTCTGCGGGCTGCCCAGAGCAGGTCCGGGGGAAGTGTCGACCACACACTTCGACACATCTAAAGTTAAGTTGCTGTTTTATCATGGTTTTATAAATCTGCTTTTCTGCAAATGAGCCTTTTTATACCTACCTTGTTATGAGCTGCATATCATGTTTTTCCCGCACTTGCTGAGTACATCATTGTACTCAAACTTGCATTACTATTTCATCATCAGCAGCAGGAGAAGCCTACTATGAAGACCAAGTGGAGCATTAAGGCGTGTGATCTGTTCTCAACCTTGCCTGTGGAGGGAGTAGAGATGGAGCCACTTCTGCTTAGATTTGTTTCCGCATTAGTTAAATCGCTTCCGCATTAGAATAAAGACTTCCGCTGCATAGAATAAGACTTCCGCTGTGAACATGAGTCCAAGACTCATGAGATATTGTAATAAACTCTGTTATTCGTGGTAATATATAATCTGAATTCAGTTTGTGGAACATATGTGTATGTGTGATGAACATCCTGGGCACACATATGCATTAGTTCTCGGTTCCGTGGTTTTCCACAGAATTGAGGGCGTCACAATTTTGATGCTAAACAACGTGCTGAATTGATCTTAAAAATGCATGAGTTAACTAAGGAAAACATTGAGCGCATGAATGCTAAATACAAACTTGTTGGCGATAAGGGTAGAAAATATATTGTGTTTGAACCAGGAGATCTTGTTTGGTTACATTTACGAAAAAATAGGTTTCCTGATTTGCGCAATCAAAGTTAATGCCACGTGATGATGGTCCTTTTAAGGTGTTAAAGGAAATAAATGATAATGCATATAAACTTGAGCTGCCTGCAGACTTTGGGGTTAGTCCCACTTTTAACATTGCATATTTGAAGCCTTATTTGGGTGAGGAAGATGTGCTTCCGTCGAGGACGACTTCAATTTAAGAAGGGGAGGATGATGAGGACATCACTACCACACATATGAGACCAATTACTAGAGCTCGTGTACGCCAGTTAAATTATCAGGTACTTTCATTTCTTGGTAATGTTTCTAATATTTATAAGAATATGATGCTGCCTAAATTGGATACATTTGTGTTTCTTACAAATAAAGGGCCAGCATGGACAAGAGGAATGAACATGGGATCATCATCAAGTAGGGAGATGAAGGCGCGTGAGAAGGGAACCATAACGGAGTTTCTAGTAGAGTTTTCAGCACTTTGAAGCCACCTTGATGACATACAAGGACATGGACGAAATATACAAGCTGGTGGACCAGAATAAAGTCAAGTGGATAAATAGGGTACTGTGCACCAAATCTTGAGGCTGGGGCCATGTAATAAAGAGAGATTTAGACAAATAAGGAAAGGAATAATGGAAATCTCGTCCAACTTTGCTGCTGGACGAAATTTCTCTCTTTCTTCCCCCATTTAAAGATAGATGTGCTATAATGAGGAAAGAAATAGAGGAAATCATATCCTGCCTTGCTGTTGGATGGATTTCTCACTTTCTTTCCCTATTAAAAGGTAGTCTATCACAGAGAAAGGAAGGGAATAAGGGAGATTACGTCCTACCTTTGTTGCTGGATGAATTTCCCTCTTTCCTCCCCTATTTAAGTAGGCCAAAAGCTCCTTGAGAGGGCGGGTTTTGTTTAGATTAAAGTTTGCTACAGCTGCATCTCGCGTACCTCGTTTGTGTCCAATGACCAGACTAGGACGTTTCAGAACCCCACTTTCATCAATAAAGTTTTCTTCTTGAATTCACAATATACAGATTGCAATCCCAGTTTCATGCTTATTCTTTGTTTGCCTGCAGTAAATAGAACCTCGTGGTCAGGTTGATCGTGCTCCGGCATGGTCAATAACCTCTTGGAGTTAGTTTTGCAATTGCTAAGGTGCCATGTTTTTACACGTTCGTAGTCAGATCGTCAAAGTCTACTCCACCAAAAACGATAGTTACCATCTCATCGTAAGACGGGGCACCTCCGTCTCTATCAGGTCCCGGGTGGCCGGACGGGATCTTGATGGAATACACGTCCGGATGGTGCAACTTGATGGTTTTGCATGCGCGTATGGCTATCTGGGACGAAATCTAGAAACTCGAAAAACTCACAAACTCAGGTCCCGGGCGGCCTAGACACGACCATGACGTAATACACGTCCGGACGATGCAACTTGATGCTTTCGCATGCGTGGATGGCCATTGTGGGAAACCATTTCCGGGATCCACACTCCAGGATACACATTAGATGGTGCCGTGCGATGCGGCACCCAACAGGATACACGAAAAGAACCATAAACATACAAAATCTTTTATTTCTAAAGATAGTGTCATTTATAAAATAATGTACCACGAAGGTACACGCAGCGGAATATACATACACACTTACTCTCGGTCCTAACTAAGCAAAAGAGAAGACGTCCAGCCTGCAGACGCTTCTTACTAGCTTCAACAAAGATGAGTGCAGCGGCAGGGTCTCCGGTGAGTCTCTGATGTCTCACCGAACAACCATTTTCATAGCAAATTTTTATATAACCTGCAAAACACTAATAATGCAACTGTGAGACACGTCTTAATGTTAATCTTTAATTTCAGTTTAATAGCAGCAGATTATTATGCCTTAGGCAGCCCTCACATCGGAAGTCCACAATCAAATAAGAAACACTTTCCTCCGATGTGGTGATGCCCAAAGTGGAATATAAACTTAGTGAGCTCTACAACTATAGCGTACATGGTTGGCAATACAATGAATTTAAGAATTTCACATCATCAATGATTCATCTCACTTCATCTAGAAATAATTACTACGTCACAACTCAGTGAACAAGTGGTACTCATATAACTGGGAGGGACGGTGATTCGAATCAGGACACACCCGGAACACACGACACATACACCCGCCTCAAAACACTCACACAAGAGCTCTTTCTTACGTTCTATGCAGCAACCTTTCACCCGTCACTCCAATGCCGAACCAGTTCTGCCGACCCATCAGAAGGACCACTACCCGGAACACGTCGAAGTTGCTCCGCTACCGGGTTTACACCTCTGACACCAACCTCAAAGGACGGCCGTATAAGTTTCGACACGAGAGTACCCGAGTTACATCGGTTTCCTAGACCCCATAATTCCAGTATGCATCCGGTATTGTTCAAAGTTGCTTAGCAGGGCGGCATACACATCGGTCCTTAACTGACACAAATAGAGCTACGGCAACACAGGCACAACGTCCTGCTGCTCCTACTCTCTGCCCGGTCTCATTTTCCATTCCATTTATTCCATTCTCTAGAATCATACCCCGCTGAACCAACATACTAAACTCGCGAGTAGCTTCTAACTACCTGACTTATACCGGATCCTATACAACTTAAGCCTAGCAGAAAATTGCACGAAAGTAACCTGTTCTACCCATTAACTCCAAGGGTTTGTGGGTCATGCATTTAGAGTATCAGTCACCTTGACCTAATGCACAATTCATACTAAACCCATAAAAGTGATACAAAGTAAAATATAACTAAAAGATGTTAAATGCAAACCGGGGCTTGCCTTATGTTGCTGCAGGTTTATTTCTACTTTAAGTCAGCAGCTTGGCGATGAGTTAAGCCTCACTTGCTGTTCTGAGTCGAATGCCTCGTCGAGCTCCTTTGTCGTTTTTCCTACCGATATGAATATGCACAGTTTTATATTTAAGTGAAGACATTATAAAATAAAAGTGTTTCATAACTTAAGAATAGTTTAGATCAACTAAGAATCGAGATTTGGGTTTGTCTATGTGCTGGAACAGAGAAAGAATCATTTTGGGCACTGGAGGTTTTTGGAACTAAAGTGCAAAGAACTATATAATGGACATAAGTATGAAGCTGGACATAATTGGCAGAAAACAGGAGAAGATGATCTCAACTTGCTCTGAAATTTTTACAGTGGTCCATAGATTATACAGAGGTATGGCTTTCAAAATTTCAGACAAAGTTGATGTAAGATGTGGCCTAAGGAATTTTATTAGCTATTGGGCTAATTCCTATGGCAATGCTAGGGTCTTGGCATGCTCTAAATTTGGTTTTTCAGAATCTTGGGAGTCTTATGAGTCCATAGGATTTGGTTTCATAAATTTGGAGCTTCCAACACAGAGATATCGAATTTAGAAGTTGGAGCTAAAAGCTGAAAAATCTTTCTGTTATTTTTCCTAATTTTTAGAGACATACAAGATTGAATCAACATTTAGCCAAGCAAATAAGTCCAATGACTCTGAAATTTTTACTGGAGTTCAAGGATTTTTGGAAGAATGTCCTACCCAAACTTGGGAATTTTCCAATAAACAGAACTCCAGTAAAAATTCCTACAAGATTTTTTTTAATTGAATTAATGAGCCAAATCTAGGGATTTTCATAAAAATTAGGATGCTCCCATAGATGGTACTAGCTGAGAAGAATCCAATGGAATTTATTTCACTATTTTTGGAGGTTCCTATCAAAAGTTATGAGCAAATGAAGTTGGAGGAAAATCTGAACAGAAATGTGGGGAAATTATCAAATTGCTGACAGTGGGGCCCACCCTTCTTCTTCCACCTCGCGACAGCAGAGGCTGGGTGGCGGTGAGCGCCGGTGAGGGTCACCGGAAGTGCTCACCCGGCCTCCCCTCAGCCCCAAACTCGTCGCCCCTCCCTTTTGGAGCACGGAGAACTCATCCCCGGGGTCGGCCGAGGGCCTCGACCACCAGAAAGGGGTCGGCGATGAGCGGCGGCAGCGGCTCGACTTCGGCAATGTCGCACGCTCACTAGAATGGCTCAAATTCTTCGGTTTTTCTTCCTAGAGCACCGTGGTGGCATCCTCATCACCGGCATGAGCTCAAATCAGCTCAAAAATGGCTGCAAACGTGAGCTCCTCGGCGACTTAGGTTCAAAACCGGCAGCGACTCAAAATTCTCGAAGAACAGCGCCTTCACTTGATGATTTTTTATGCTTTTTGATCCTAGCGGAGCGTGGGAGGGTCTAGATCATGTCTATAGCTCGGTACAAGTGATGATGGCTTGATTACTACAAATTTCCGAAGTTTGTGTGGCTCGGTTCTAGGCATACCGAAGCAAAGAACGGGGAAATTCTCCACCGTTGATGTATGAGAAGAGGAGAGAGTGGCACGGTCATGTTTAGCGCCTTAGGACGGACGTTTTTCATGTGGACCGTCAGGCACGAGAGAGATCGTAGAGCTCGGGCACCGGGGAACCGAAGTGTTGGGCGGTAGCTTTTTGCTTCGGGTGTGCGAGGAGAGAACTGTGGAAAGCGCGAGAGAGGGAACCGATTCACGTGGAGGGAGAGCTGCGCTCTTATCCTTCAGACGCCGGATGAAACGAGCAGGAGGTGATGCTGTGGAGAGTCGGTTGGCGCCAGCGAGCAGGAGGTGTCGGCTCTCGGTGAAGGGAAACAGAGCATGTCGTGGGAATTTCAATTGAGTCTCTATCCAGTGGGGTCCACACAGCCACAATTCTTCCTCTTATCCCTCAATTCGATTTCAAATAGCAAACGCACTCCAAATTTGATCAAACTTGGAGGATAGGCCAAAAGAACCGTGGTGAACACAATGGTGCAGTCAAATTTGAATTTCGATGAAGTCGGAATTTGAAACCAAAGTTTAAATTCAAATTCAAAATTTTCTCCCGTTTTAATTCTAACGACTAGTAAATCCTTTCCAAATGCTCTAAAATTTTGCCGGGCTACCCGTGGATGTGTGGAGAATCAACTTGTAGCTTTAGATCTCCGTGTTCGGAAATTTTTGCAAGTTCAAGTTTAGACTTGGAGCTCACACATTTAAATTCAAAAGTTTAAATTCCCTCGCATTTTCTCTATGTGACTTGCAGCTCCACTTGCTAGACTTTTGGGATTTCACATCCCTCCCCCCTTAAAAAGAATCTCGTCCTGAGATTCCAAAATAAGAGATAAAGCGGTAGAGAAGGAATTACCAGATATAAGCGGACAGCAAGTCCGGATAGTTCGAACGGAGGTATTCTTCACTCTCCCATGTCGCCTCCTCCATGGTATGATTGCTCCATAGCACCTTATAGAAGAGGAGCGTCCGATTCCTTGTCGACCAAGACTTTTCATCAATAATCTGGATTGGATGCTCGGTATAGGAAAGATCTGGTTGCAATGTCTCAGCAGTGGTATTCTTGAGACATTTCCGAAGTTGGAAAACATGAAATATGTCATGTACCCCAGCGAGATTTGTCGATAGCTCAAGCCAGTAGGCTACGGTTCCACATTTCTCTTTGATAGCAAATGGACCGATAAATCAGGGAGCGAGCTTTCCTTTAACACTGAATCGGTGAACTCCCTTCATTGGAGATACGCGCAGATATACGTACTCTCCGACGTTGAAGTTCAGCGGTAGACGTCGCTGGTCTGCATAACTCTTGTGTCGAGATTGAGCAGCATTTAAATTTGCTTGTATGACCCGAACTCGTTCTTCGGTGTCATTGACAAGGTCAATCCCGAATGTCACTCTTTCACCAGATTCGCACCAATTCAGTGGTGTGCGACATCTCCGGCCGTAGAGAGCCTCATACGGTGCCATCTTGATACTCGTTTGCTAGCTGTTGTTTTATGAGAATTCCGCCAACGGTAGATAAGCATTCCAATTCTTACCGTGGTGGATGGCACACACTCTCAACATATCTTCCAAGACTTGATTCACCCTCTCGGTTTGTCCATCGGTTTGAGGGTGATATGAGGAGCTTCTCAGTAATTTTGTTCCCCAAGATGCGTGCAGCTGTTCCCAGAAACGAGAAACAAACATTGCACCACGATCTGAAACTATTGTTCTTGAAACTCCATGCTAGCATAAGATCCGTTCAATGTATAACTCCGCAAATTTCTTGGTGTTGAATCCCACACTCACCGGTATGAAGTGTGCTGACTTGGTTAATCGGTCAACGATTACCCAAACCGAATCATGCTTCCGAGATGTGAGTGGTAACTCGACAATAAAATCCATACTCACATATTTCCACTTCCATGCCAAAATATGAAGGAGATGTAGCAAACCAGGTTTCTTCATGTGATCTGCTTTCACCCTTCGACACGTATCGCACTCGGATACATATTTAGCTATTTCCCGCTTCATCCGTGTCCACCAAAACTTGTTTCTCAAATCTTGGTACATCTTGTTGCTGACCAGATGAATGGAAAATTTTGATAAATGTGCTTCGTCTAATATCTTCTTACAAAGCTTTATGTCCCGCGGTACGATTATACGGTTCTTGAACCATAACGTACCGTTCTCATCTTTCCAGAAGCAATTTACCTTTCCTTTGTCTATTCTCTTCCGGATATGTGCCATGCCCTTATCTTTCTTTTGAGCCTCTGAAATTTCATCACGAATTGCAGGAATGAGGGCAAGGTTAAACAATGACCCATAGGGAACCAAGCGTAGGCTCGGTTCTTCTTCTTCCATTATAGCCATGGTCAGGTTATGAACATGTGATTTCCGACCAAGGGCGTCGGCAACCACATTCGCTTTTCCAGGATGGTAATGAATCTCCGGTTCAAAATTCTTGATTAACTTTAACCATCTTTGCTGCCTCATATTTAATTCCTTTTGTGTGAAGATGTACTTTAAACTCTTGTGATCGGTGTAGAGGTGGACTAAGTTTCCAAGTAAATAGTGCCTCCACATTTTTAAAGCAAGAACCACAGCAGCTAGCTCGAGATCATGTGTCGGATAATTCTGCTCATGATTCCGAAGCTGCCTAGATCCATATGCGACCACTCGCCCTTTTTGCATAAGCACACAGCCAAGGCCGATGCCGGGTGCATCGCAATAAACATCAAAAGCCTTAGTTGTATTGGGCTGCACCAACACTAGGGCTGTTGTGAGGTGCTTTACCAATGCTTTGAACGCCTCCTCACATGCTTCACTCCACACATATTTGTTGCCTTTCTTCAAAAGTTCCATCATCGGTTTAGAGACCTTGGAGAAATTCGGAATGAATCTCTGGTAGTAACCCGCTAAACCGAGAAAACTACGCACTTCGTGGACTGATTTTGGCAAACTCCAATTCAGCACTTGGACAATTTTACTGGGATCAACCGCAATGCCCTCTGCAGAAATAATGTGCCCAAAAATGGCACTTGGTTGATTCAGAACTCGCACTTGCTGAATTTTGCATATAGTTTGTGATCCCGTAGACGTTGGAGCACAATATGCAAATGTTCGGCGTGTTCTCCCCCCGACTTGGAATATACTAAGATATCATCGATGAAGACCACAATGAACTTGTCGAGCTCCGGCATGAAGACCGAATTCATCAAGTACATACAATGGGCCGGAGCATTAGTGAGTCCGAATGACATGACGAGATACTCACATAACCCGTATCTCATCGAGAATGCCGTCTTGGGTATGTCTTCCTCCCGTATTTTTATCTGGTGATATCCGGACCGGAGATCCATCTTCGATAAAACCTTAGCACCCACTAGTTGATCAAAAAGCATATCGATACCTGCTAGTGGATACTTGTTTTTGATAGTTACGGCATTTACCGGACGATAGTCCACACATAGACTCAAAGTCTCATCCTTTTTGTTGACGAACAGCGTGGAGCATCCCCACGGTGATGAACTGGGGCGAATGTCTCGGGACGTTCTATGTCTTGGGGGGTGCACGTAAGCGCTGTCCACCAGTGCGCACAAGCTGAAGGGTGGAGCCCCACGGGTCGCAGGTAACCCGACTCGCTTTACTATCCTCTATGACTCTTCATGTCGTTTGGGGTATTCGAGCAATGCCATTCCCTGGCGTGCTTCGGGCAAGTATGGGAGACCCCGTCACGTGGTCAGTAATGTGAACACGTAGCTCAATGCGTGTTTGGCTTGAGAAAACCTGGGCGAGTGATGACGGACAGGTTATGAACTGTATTGGGACCGGGTTCGGTGTGCAGCCGAACCTGATGACTGAGTGTGTTTTATGTAGGTACTAACCATGAAAACCATAGTACGAGTAGAATACAATTGCGAGTGACCGTTTTAGTGCCATCTAAGAATACATATATGCCAGTGTAATCAGGTTAGGTTTTTCTTTGGTGAGGCAATGTAGTACCGCCATATGTCTTACGGTGCATCGCTACCGTACTACACTGGATAGTCTTCTTTCCTATGAAGAAATCATTCATGACTAACTTTCAAACAAAAAATGGATGTTGGAAAGCACATATTAGTTACTGAGCTCTTCATTTGAACTAAGCTTCAAAGAAGAGATTTGCTAGGCTTCTTTTGATCCAAAAACAGAGTGCTCTGTTCTGGAAGAAATTTTTGCTGGACTTTGACAGAGCATAACTCTGAGTAGCTTGACCCAATGGAGGTATATGATACAGTTCTGGAAAGTTTAAGTGCTCTACAACCTTTCTGTAGACTTACAGAGCAAAATCAGACGCCAACTTGGTTTAATGTCCAGATGAAGGCAAACCGTCCAGAAAACAGGACATCTACAAATCTCTCTGGATGTTTCTGTAAATTAGCCACAACATTCTGTAGAAAGATTTCTATGGTTCATATGATACACCGTTGGAAAGTTTATGAAAGTTGCAACAATTTTGTAGTTCATAGTTTGTTCAGAATTGTACTCCATTGTTATGTACAACTGTGATGAAAACAGCCACATACAAAGGAGATGCTGGCAAATTTTATCCAGAAATTCTGTCAATTTTGAACAATCATAACTTTTGATCCAGAAATGATCTAGGGGCATGTGAGTACTCGTTGGAAAGATGCTGAAGTTAACTTTAACGTTAGTATTCAACTTGAGTTATGAAAATGCTGGTAACCGGATCAAAATCTGGGTTAAGTACAGATAGGTCTGTTCTGTACAGAATAGGGGACTGATTCTGTTGGCTTTAAGGAGATGTGTAAACATGAAATTTTGTTATGCTTTCATAAAGTTTTAGCATGTTCATATTTTACATACTTTCACATACTGCTGAGATCAATTTTTGACTCCCCTTAAAATTATTCTTTTGCAGTATGATGTGTACTCCTTCTCCTAGTAGGGCTAAAGGTTCTCGCTGACACGGCGATGACTCGACTCCACCACGGGCACCGCCATCAACGGTATGGACAGATGTCATGGCTCAGATGGTCCAGTCAAGTCAAAATAACACAAGACTACTCCAAGCCTTGGTATAACAGGGCTTACTCCAACGTACACAACAGGTCGTTCCACCTCGGAACGCCTATTTGGACTTCTTGGCAACACAGCCGCCAATTTTTACGGAAGCCAACGAACCAGTGGAAGCTTATCAGTGGCTTCGGGTTATGGAGTTCAAGTTTGGAGTGTTTGAGTGTGATGAATATCAGAAGACGTTATTTGCAGCTCAACAGCTCCATGGAGCCGCCGGAAATTGATGGTTTGCTTATCTCGCCACCGTTCCGGAGGGCCATCAAGTGGAATGGACGGAATTTCGTGAAGCATTCAGTGATCCTCACATTCCTATGGGTTTTATCAAGGCCCAGCAGCAAGAATTTAGGAACTTGAAGCAGGGGGAAATGAGTGTTCTCGATTATGTCAAACAGTTCAACCTTTTCGCACAATATGCTTCTGCCTATGCGACGAACGAAGCTGCAAGGTGTGACTACTTTTTCTATGGCCTGAGTGCCGTATTAAAAGATAAGTTAGCTTTGTTCAAACAAGGCAATTACACCAAGTTAATCAGTGCTGCTCTGCTGCAAGAACAAGCGACGCTTGAGTGTCAAGCAGAGAAGAGGAACCGAAATGATGTGCAAGAAGACACACCAGTTGTCCCTCGTAAATACCGTGTGGTGTATCACACACCATCCGATGAACTCTGGCAAGCACAAGTTAGATCAACTCAGTACAGATTACCTGCTCAAGAATCATGTCTTGAAGCAACACCCTTGCCGCAGAAACGAATGATACCTGTTGCATCATTGCTGCAGCCATGTACATCAACTTCTCAACCACAAGTCAACAAAGAACCGGGGAAACACCTGTGTTCTTATTGCCACCGTTCTGGGCATTTTAGGCAAGAATTCCGGGAGAAGTTGTTGAACACCAGACAATCATCATTATCAGGTAGTATGCCGCCACCTGCTCAAGTTAATATAACAGCATTGCAATCCCGGAGTGTGCAACATCTTGCTATTGAGGATGTCCCGGAGGGAGCACCGGTGTTAGCGGGCATGTTTACTCTCAAAGACGTGCCCGTGCTCATACTTTATGATTCCGGTGCAACCCACAATTTTATCAGCAAAACATGCGTGGATCAGCACCAATTATCCACCAATACTCCCACAACGACTTATCTTATCCGTTCACCGGGAGGAGATATCTCTGCTAATCAGATTGTGTCCCGAGCAGCTTTATGTTTGGGCAGAAAAATATACCCAACATCGCTGATTATGTGGATAGGAAGAAGATAGATATAACATTGGGGATGTTTTGGTTAAATCGTCACGGTGCTGTTCTCAATATCGGTAACCGGACTGTCCAGATTGACTCGCCGATTCACGGACAGCACACGCTGTTTTTAGACAGCGATGATCAAGATATGGTAGGGGCCTACCACACGGAGGCGCTTAAGCTTGAAGATATTCCGGTGGTACGTGATTATCCCGACGTGTTTCCCGATGACTTACCGAGCATGCCGCCCGAACGGGACGTCGAGTTCAAGATTGAACTTGCGCCAGGAATGACGCCTATCTCACGAAGGCCTTACAAAATGGCACCTAACGAGCTAGCGGAGTTGAAGGAGCAACTAAATGAACTCATGAGCAAGGGTTTCATACAGCCAAGTTCTTCACCTTGGGGTTCCTCTGCGCTGTTCGTTAAGAAGAAGGACGAAACACTGCAGCTATGTGTTGATTATCGTCCTCTAAATGCTGTCACGATAAAGAACAAGTATCCTTTGCCCCACATCGACATCTTGTTCGATCAACTTGTGGGTGCAAAGGTATTTTCGAAGATGGATCTTTGGTCTGGATATCATCAAATCAAGATCCGACCGGAGGACATACCGAAGACAGCTTTCTCGACGAGATACGGACTCTATGAGTACCTCGTCTGGTCATTTGGGTTAACCAACGCTCCGGCACACTTCATGTACTTGATGAATTCTGTGTTCATGCCGGAGTTAGATAAGTTTGTCGTGGTATTCATCGACGACATATTGGTTTACTCCAAGTCAGAAGAAGAGCACGCTGAACATTTGTGTATCGTTCTACAACGGTTGAGGGGGCACCAATTATATGCCAAGTTCAGCAAGTGCGAGTTCTAGATTGATCAAGTGCCTTTCTTGGCCATATTATTTCAGCAGAGGGCATTGCCATGGACCCCAGCAAAATTGAACAAGTGCTGAAGTGGGAATCTCCCAAGTCAGTCCACGAGGTTTAAGGTTTCCTAGGTTTAGCGGGGTATTATTGGAGGTTCATTCCGAGCTTCTAAAAAATTGCTAAACCAATGACGGAGCTGCTGAAGAAGGGCACTAAATAAATGTGGAATGGAGCATGTGAAGCCGCATTCAAGACTCTAGTGAAACATCTCACAACAGCTCCAGTTCTTACTCAGCCGGACACGACAAAGCCATTTGATGTATATTGTGATGCATCAGGCATCGGTGTCGGCTGTGTTCTGATGCAAGAAGGGTGTGTAGTCACCTATGGGTCTCGTCAACTGTGAAACCACGAGCAGCATTATCATACTCACAATCTCGATCTTGCTGCTGTGGTGTTGGCGTTAAAGATGTGGAGGCATTATCTATTGGGTAATCTTGTTCACCTCTACACCGACCATAAAAGCCTGAAGTATATCTTCACGCAGAAGGGGATGAATATGAGACAACGGAGATGGTTGGAGCTCATAAAAGATTATGAAATTGAGATCCACTACCATCCGGGAAAAGCAAATGTGGTTGCCGACGCGCTTAGTCGGAAAGCCCACGTTCACAACTTGGCGATTGCTGAGTTGGAAGATGAAGAACCAAGTCTTTGTGTCATTCCGTATGGCGCACTTTATAATCTCACGCTGATTCAATGATCCGTGAAGAGATTGTTGAGGCTCAAAGAAGAGACAGGGGTAAGTCTCATGTACGGAGGAGACTAGACAACGGAGAGGTGAAGTGTTTCCGGAAGGATAATGACGGTACAATATGGTTTAACGACCGTATAGTGGTACCGCGTAATATGAAACTCCAGAAGAAGATCTTGGATGAAGCCCACCTGTCTAAGTTTTCCATTCATCCCAGAAGTAACAAAATGTACCAAGATTTGAAACGGAAATTTTGGTGGATGAGGATGAAGAGGGAAATTGCTAAATATGAATCCGAGTGTGATACGTGTAGACGGGTCAAGGCTGATCATATGCGGAAAGCCGGACCGCTACAACCACTTAAGATACCGGCATGGAAATGGGAGGATGTGAGTATGGATTTCATCATCGGATTACCATTCACATTCTGGAAGGATGACTCGATATGGGTGATCGTCGACCGGTTGACGAAATCAGCACATTTCATACCGGTGAACACTCACTTTCGAGCCAAGCAATATGCGGAGTTATACATTTCCAGAATTATATGCTCACATGGTGTCCCGAAGACCACCATTTCAGATCGAGGTGCACTGTTTGTTGCTTGTTTTTGGGAGGAGCTGCATGCCTCGTTCGGCACCAAGCTGATTAGAAGCTCCGCATATCACCCTCGGACCGATGGACAAACTGAGAGGGTGAACCAGGTGCTGGAAGATATGTTGAAAGCGTAGGCCATCCACCACGGTAAGAGATGGGATGATCACTTACCGTTGGCGGAGTTTTCATACAACAACGGGTATCAAGCGAGTATTAAAATGGCACCATATGAAGCTCTCTACGGACGGAAATGCCGCACACCGCTGAATTGGTGTGAGTCTGGCGAAAGAGTTCTGTTTGGGGTTGATCCTGTGAAAGAAGCCAAAGACCGAGTTCGCTTGATACAAGAGAATTTGAAGGCTGCACAATCCCGACAGAAGAGGTACGCTGATCAAAGGCATAGGCCGTTGCACTTTGACGTCGGAGAGCACGTTTATCTTCGTGTGTCTCCGATGAAGGGAATTCACCGGTTCGGTGTAAAGCGGAAGCTCTCTCCCGGTTTTATAGGTCCTTTTGCTATCACAGAGAAGTGTGGACCCATAGCCTACCGTCTGGGATGATGTATTTCATGTGTCACAGCTGCGGAAGTGCCTCAAATTTACCGCTGCTGTCGGCACCGAGAAAATCGACGAATTGATACCGGATCCTACCTACACCGAGCGACCGGTTCAGATTTTGGATGAAAATATCCAGATAACCTGGAACCAGACGATCAGATTTGACAAGGTGCTGTGGAGTAATCAACCGCGGAAGAGGCGACGTGGGAAAGTGAAGATTACCTCCGCACCAACTATCCGGAACTTGTAGCTTTCTACAGTTTGTAATTACCTCTCCCGTCTCGTTCTTCTTTTGTAATCTCGGAACAAGATTCTTTTAAGGGGGGAGGAATGTAAAAGTCCCAAACATGTGCATGAATAAAACCGAGGTTGAATTCATATGTGTGGCAAAGGCATGAAAAATGGGACTTGATAAAACTTTTCTTCATGCAAAGTGATACATGGATGATCCTCCAAAAAAATGAGGCTCACATTTTTATTTGAAAGTGTTGAACCAATAAGGATTTAAATACCTCTTTGCATGAAAGTTTAAAAATCAGATTTCAAATTCAAAGTTCACCCAAAGTGTGGCATAAAACTTTGAATGACCATGCAGCCATAGAGTTGGAAATTATGGAAAAAGAGTTGGATGATAAACTTGTCATTAGGGTGGGCTCAAAAAGGAGTTAAACAGAAGCATTTTCAAATTCAACCAAATTCAAATTTTCTATGCAAATTCAAACTGAATTTGGTGAATTCAAATTGTAGCCCACCTTTCAAACTCAGAATTGTGGATTTTGGGAAGATCAACATGAGGAGATATTTTGGGAGGAAAATGTGGGGTAGGACCCACATGTCATTGAGCTGGAATTGGAGACTTGCACCCTAAGCATTGCTCTGTTTTCAGTTCACCAAGAGGCTCTCACCCGTGTGCCACCAAGGGGCAGCGGCGCCACCTCCTGCTGCCTCTCCCACGTGCTGGCGCCCAGAGGCGGTTCACCTCGTGCTCTTCAACGTGATCCTCTCCTCAGACCGAAGCAAAGTTCATTTGCCTTCTCCTCCTCGCTAGAACACCGAACCGGGCCTCCCCTCGGCACCGTTGCCTCACTTGATCGGAAACCGGCAGAGAGCTCGCGCCCACTCTCCTCTGAGCTGCAAAACAGCACGGCGTACTCGTTGCTCGCCTCCCCGACCAAATAGCGAGCGAGCTTAGGCGTTCCCGAGCCTTCAAACAACTCAACCGCCGCGACCTAGCTCAAGCCGGCGATCGGCTTCATGTGAACAGACCACTACGGTGGTTTTCAAGCTCGATCAAGCACGGCCACGGGAGCGCGCTAGTGTGGTGCTGCTCTTAACCGAAGCTCCAGCCAAACCGTGGAGCATAGCCGACAAATTTTGGAATTTTGCTCCGGTGAGTGCAAACCGAACGGCCGGTATGATTTCTTCAAATTCCCCCTCTCTAATCCTTCTTAGGTTGTCAAACTTTGCACATAGCAGCTGGACTAGCCGGCGATCATATTCCCTTTAGCATCCATCGCATGAAAACACCTCGGAGCAGAGGATTTTAAGGTATACCGAATGTGATCACGGCGGGACTGATCGGACGCACGGTGCCGATCCATTTGCCGCCATTTACGAGCCAGTTCAAGGCCTTGCCGAGCCTTGCGATCACCTACTGATGCTGTAGAGCTAGTTTGTCAACGTTTTGGCGGGTTAGAACCCACGGACGACGGCGCCGAACTCCAACCGAGGCCGCCGCACGTCGCCGGGGTGTTTCTGGTCACCAGCAGCTCAAACCAGTACCGCAGCCGTATTCCTCGACGTCAATAATGCTCTGGCGGCGAGTTCCAGCTCCGGTGATGGCCGGAAGTGGCGAGCCGGCGAGCACCAGTTTGCTCTAGCGAGGGGAACGCGTGCGTGCGCGAAGCGGCGGCCCGAGGTAGAAGAAAGCCGTGGGCCCCAGCTGTTAGTGGCCCGATTTTAAATCTGGGATCAGCTGTGGCTCAGGGATCTGATGTGGCTGCACGCCAAAATGCCGTGGCCCGGTGTGGCTGAATTCTGAGTGGCTGGCGTTTAAACAGTGGGACCTACCGAATTTCAATAGGGAAAATAATTCCAGAGATGCCCACAAGTTTAGAAATTCATATCTCTGTGTAGAAACCTCCAAATAATGTGATTCAAATTGGGTTGGATTCATTTTGCAGAGATCTATCCAAATATGAACTCCAATTTGTATGAAAGTCAATATTAAATTCTGGAAAATTCTTTGAAGGTTTTCTGAAAAAGAATTATTGAGGGAGATTATATCATCCAAAAATTATCAAAATTTTCCAGAATATTCTTTAGCATATTGTTGACCTTATAAGAAATTTTCAGCTCATTTGAAGACCATTTGTGTAGGAATTTGCTAAATACAATCTGATGTGTTCATATTAGTCCAGAAACATTTTCAGAAAATGTTTCCCACTTGTAAAATCTATCCTAGTCAATTCTTAGCTACAAAAATCATATAAAAATTTAGGCGAGCTCTATGAGACATACTTGAAATTGTAGTTCACTTAATTGGGCATGAAAATGCAAATTACTTCAGAATTAATTCTTTTGAGTAGAAATGCTTAAAGAATCGTTCTGGAGGAACTACTCAAGTAAAAGGTCTGAATTTCGGACCAAATTACTTTCATGTGATCAGGAACTCACATGTAAATTATCAGCTCAAGTTGAGCCTTAGATCTCCCTGTTCTTGATCTCCATACTTATGTATGTGGGAAAAATACATGAGACGTGGTAGAAATCTTGGAGAACACAATTTGACTCCACATTAGCTGCAATTTCGCAAGCTAAATCCTTAGGTAGTATAGAACCTGTTGTAAAAGTTTTGAGGCCATTGGAGTTCTTTTCTTCAGTTGCATCCAGTTCTTTTCAGCTCATCTATTATGTTCATTAGGGAAAGTAGTTAGTGTATAGCTAAAACATTAAGACCAAGTTAGTTCATTTCTGTTTCTTTGCACAACAGAGGCAAACAAGCCATTCTTGGCTTTTCCACACAACCTCTGTTCCTAAGAAATAAAGTCTTAACTTCTTTCATTACATTCTATAAAACATGTGCATATACATTTCAATAGGAATCACGACGAAGGGGATTCAAAGGAGCGATTCATTGAAGTGGATCAAGCTCCGGAGAATCAAGGGTTGATCAACCAAGATCACTAAATGCTATATACTACTACCCTGCAAAACAGGCAAGCTCCGGTTTACATTTAACAGCTTTTAAGTTTTTACTTTGTATTCACTCTTGGGTTAGGATATGATATGTGCATTAGGTCTAGATGTTTGATACTCCTCTTGCATGACCAAATAAACCCATAGAGTATTGGGTAGATGTCTTTCACCGTGTAGAACTGCCATGATTAAGTAAGGTTTGGTAGAAGTCGAGTGGTGAGATGCTACTCGCATGATCAGGACAACAGGGGCATACGGGACTGGTTCAAAAATGAATTAGCATGTTAAAATTGAGACCTGAAGGTTGTAGGGGCAGCAGGACATAGGGGCCTGGGTGCTATAGAACTGTACGTGTCGGTCAAGGACCGATCCGTATGCGGCCCTGTTGAACAAGTTTGAGTTGTGTACCGGACTCATGTTGGCTATATGGGACCCAGTAAACCGATGTACCTCGGGAATCTTGCGTTGAGTCTTTTCTGGTCGCCTCAGGCGAGATGGCCGGTGTGCAGTACGTGGGTAACATTCTCATGACATTTCATGTCGGTAGGTGCACCATGAGTGTGGCTACTGTACGGGGCGACTTGATCAATTCAACGGGAGTGAAACGGGAGAAAGCATGCCACGTACAACGTCAGTGATGGTTGCTGTAGGCAACTTCGAGTACGGGTTTACGTGTCGTGTAGTCCCGGTGTTATTGATTTGAATCACCGTCGCTCACGGAATGGACCGAGCATACTTGTTCTCACAGTCGTGACGTAGTAAGAACTTGCATGAGAAAGAAACTAATCACATTGGTTTGAAGTTTATACTATCTTTGTGATGTATCTTTGATGAATAGTTAGTGCAAACTCGATTCTTTTATGCCGTGAGCGAATTACATCGGGGGAAAGCATTTCTTGTTTAATTGTGGACTCCCGATGTGGTGTGCCCAAGGTTACTTAAATTGCTGCAAATAATACCGGAAAGTAAGGATTCACTTTTAGGCGAGTTTATTATGCATTATGCCATCCTACTTTAGGTTCATAACCTCACATAGAGTTTCATGTTTAGGGTGACGGTTAAGTCTTGTTGAGCATTATGCTCACGGATGCTATTCGAGTTGTTTTGCAGGATTAACTTCATGCTTATGAGAAGGGATGCCAATGAGACTCGGGAACCTCCGCGGGCTGGACTGTTTCTTTGTTGCTAAGTTAGAAATGAGTCGTGAGAGTTATAGTCTTCCGCTGTAGCTTATTTTGATATAAGTATTTGTAAAATACTCTTGTGCGCTTCCGTGAATGATTTATGTAATGTGATGTGTTTCCTCGACCATGTGCTGTTTGGTGCCGCATATCACGGCACCACCCGACGAGGTCTTGGCGGGGCGTCGGTCGGCGGCGGTCCCCAACAGTGGGGCCCTCCTGTCAGCAACACTGGAGTCCAAACAGACTGAACTCAGCATATTCAGGGTTTCAGGTGCTCAATGGGAGGAGGCGCCGAGACTTCACGTCGAAGACCACCGAGCGGCGCTGGCTAGCTCCTGCTTCGGTGTGGGAGGTAGCTCAACAGGTGTTGCACCCTTCACTTTCGTCGGTTGGCTATAAAAGGCACGAGGTCATCCGGCGAGCTTCTATTTCGAGCACTTCCGCAAACTGCCGCCTAGCCGCCCGGTTTCTGATCCCGTGCAAACCGAGCTGCAATCGTTCTCCGATCACGACGTCAATAGCAAAGCTGTGTGCTAGCTTGTCCTCGAGCTCACTACACAAATCGTTCCTAGGTTCGTCCTTCATACGCTAAGAATTTTCCAGTTTAGGATCGGGAGCTCATTTCGGGACCCGATTAGGTTTGGGAGAAATTCAGGAGGATCATCGCATGAGAGGTCAAACAGAGTTTAGAAATTGCATCTAGGGGTTCGTGCGCCCCTCCTCGATAAAAAATTTGGAAAAAAAACCACCGCCAGAATCCTAGGTTCACCGAGGAACAGCATGGCGGAAAAGGGGGTCGCCAGTGAGGTCCGGGTTGCCGGCTGTTTTGGTCCCGACCAAGGTCACGCCGAGCTTCCTGAGGTTTCCTTGGACGTGGTAACGCAATTAGCGCGCGAAGGGGGTGGTTGGAAGGACGGGAACGCGTTGCCGATGTTGCACAGGGACATAGCGCTCGTCGCCGGCGAGCTACGGTGGTTAGCCGGTGGCAGCATGGTGTCTAGCGTGTTCAGCGCCCAAAGTTACGTGAGGGCGCCAAGTTTCACCGTTACCGGCGAGCTAGGTCGCCAGGAATGTCGACCTCGCTGGAGCTCCGGCAGCTCGGGGCGGCGGCGTCGTGATGTAGACGAAGGGCGTGGCTCCCACATGTCAGTCACTGTGCTAAGCACGCGGGCACGCGCGGTTAGTTTAATTTAAACATGCGGGCCCCGCTTTCAGTCACTGTTTAGGCGCGGGAGGTGATTTTCTTTAGGAAAATAATTCAGGAATCAGCCCAAACTTTAGAAATTCATAACTTTGTGTAGAAGTGTCCAAATTCAGTGAACCAAATTTTTTTGGATTCAGCACTTCGAGTACTATCCAGCAAGACAAGTTTCAGCTCATGGAACTCATTCTTTTTCTAGAATTAATTCCCTCAAGTTTAAACTGTGGAGAATTTTATCTGGCGAATTCCTTTATTGGAAATTCTGAAATTTTGCCAGGAGGTTCATTTGAAAATCCTTGAGTCACAGGAAAAATTTCAGATCCATCCAAGTTCATTTAGTTCTACTAATGGTGTGATTAAGTGAACTGCTCTGAGAAAATAGAAAATTGTACAGAAACGTTTTTCAGATTTTCTCAAATCTTGTTTAGGGTATAACTTCCTCTAGGATTCATCAAATGACATGAAACCAATTCCATTAGAACCATCTCAAATTCTAGTTTCCAGAAAGTAATGATTTGAGCTATGAAAATCCCTTGAAATCCTCAGAAGCTCTAGTAATGACCAATTAGACTTTTTTTTGTACAGAGCTCAAATTAACTTTGTTTCAAATGAAACTTGTTCAAGTCTCTGGTTAGTACCCTACAAAGCCACCATAAAAATTTCAGAGCCAAAGGGGAGGGCTAGCTAGAGTCATGGCCTTTACATATTCAATTTAACACACTGCATTTAAATTAACATATAGTACATTGCTTACGTGTAGTCGCTGAAGGCGAGGAAACCCCGGAAGTGTTGGACTTATTACTTCTGGACGAAACGCTAACATCTGACCAGCAGCAACAAGGCAAGCCCCAATTTGTATTTAACAAGTTTTATAAAGTTTTGACTTTATATACACATAGCTTGAGGTATGTTTGTGCAATAGGTGTAGGATGGATGGAACCCCAAATGCATAACCAGATCATTCCAACAAGAGAGAGGGTAATGTCTAAGTCCTCGAGTAGTTTATGCTCTGCTTAATGTGTATAAACTTCGGTACAAGTCGAGTAGTTAGAATCTACTGGCGAGTATAGGCTTCGGGACACACGGGATTGGTTCGAGTGATGTGAGATCACTTAAGTAAGAAAATGAGACTAGGCAGGGGCTAGGGCACAGCAAGAGGAAGTCTTGTGGGCGTAGCCCTGTCCGTGTCGATTGAGGACTGATCCGTGTGTGGCCCCGCTGAACAAGTTTTGAACGTACCAAAGGCATATCGGATATATGGGCCCCGATAAACCGATGTAACATAAACCTCCGGGTGTCGAGGCATAGCACACCGATTTATAGGTTTAGGTTGAGGGCAGCCAGGTGGAAATCTGCTAACGGGTATAAAGAGATGCTCTGTGTAGGGAACCTCCTGCTCGCTTCGGTGCGACCGGTTCAACGTTTGGGCTGTTGGGTGAAATGTTGTCTCGTACGACATGGGGTGAGCGTGCTATAGGCAGCTCCGCGTGTGGGCGTACTTGACGTGCTATTTAGGTATCCCTGCAGGTGTATATCGAGTCGATTCGCCGGCCCACGCGGTTATGAGTACCGCATGTTCACTGAGTCATGACATAGATAAATTATGGAATATTGTGATTCAATTCTGCTGTGTAAAATCCCCAAAAAGTGGTAGCAAGAATTTTCAGCTCATGTACACTTAGGAAAAATGAGGGGAATTAAAACTTTGAATTATAACCGTGTAAGTTCAAAGTTAGGATTCAAACTTCACAAAAACTTCCAAACATGGGGATCTAAATTCATAACTTGGATCTTCGTAGTCCAATTATTCACCCTTCCAAATTTCAGCATATTTGGAGGAGTTTCAATATTTGTTTGGGATTAAAAGGAGAAACCCTCTAATCTGAATTTCAAATTCAGTTTCAAATTCCAACTCCCTTAATTTGCAAATTTGGTTCCACAAATGTGTTCTCCACATTTGAATTAGCAGCCATGCCAAAACTTGGAAACTTTGGGCTTGGGTTGCTATGTTTTTGGAGCAAGACAAAGGGGAGAATGCAAATTCCATTCAAATTCAAATGATCAAACCCCATTCAAACTTCACACCAGAACTCAAACTATTTGAATTCAGCAAGTTTAAACCATGACTTGGTGTGAAAGTGTAGCCTTAAATGTTGAGTTGCTGGGGATTAAATATCAGTGGGAATTTGGATAAAAATTGGAGGTGGTGGGACCCAATTGTCAGCCACACAAAGCAAACAAACCGACCTGTTTTCCCCTCGGACGATCACAGCGCGCCAGCGCTCGACTTCTACCCGCGCCCGAGGCTCCACGAGTTGATTCTCGCTGCCCCCGACGTCGGCGCACGCGTGGGTGATCAGAGCGACCGCCCGAGTGCCCCAGCCCTATTTCTCTTCCCCCTCAGCTCGCGCAGCGCCGCAGCAGTTTCATTTGCACCGAACACCGCCGCTCGGTTCTTTCCAATCAACCACAGCCTTCCGAGCTCGGCTGCTCAAGCCATCCACAGCAAAGAGTATTGCCTGGACGTGCTCTAGCACCCTCCAAAGTTCCTCCAAGGTTTACCGATCAGAGCTGCTTGTAAAACACGGATTGGCGCCAAAGCTTCGAGGTGCACCGGACCTCGCCGTTTCGGCTCACCGTCGACAGCCTCATCCGGCCACCCTCTCCTCCGACTTCCTATACAAGAAAATTGTGTGGGTAGCCCTGGATGGTGTAGCCGCCAGCTGTATAGCAAATGATCTATCGAGTACCTTGAATTTTATTCTTTCCCGAACCCTAGTGTAGAAGAACGAGGCTCGATTCAAATCCAAATTCGGGTTGCACAATCAACCACGCCTCGAGCTCACTTGCACATAGCTTCTGCACTCTCTAGCGCCCGTCCTCGACAAAAACCGAGGAAAACCATCAAGGGTTGGCCTTGTTCTAGTCGATTTTCGCGCCGCCATGGGAAAACGATTTGGCTCACCGTCGAATCCTAGTTTGCCAGCCGTTTCATCGAGTTAGGCAGGCCGTTCTAGCTCCTACATCTTCCACTAGTGCTCTAGAGCCAGAGAACCGATCATTTGGTGGAGGAATGAGGGTTCCTGACCTCACCGGAGTTCAAAACCCTGCTGTCACCGGTGCGCGGTAGTTTCCGGTGAGCTACGGCCGCCGGCAACCTCCGAGAGTGTTCAGCACGGTCAATAATGGAGGAGCGGCCAGTTTGGGCCCGGGAGATGGCCGGGAAAGCACTTCCCACCAATCTCGCCGGAGAAGCGCCGCGGGCTCCTCTGTTTCGCGCGAGGAAGAAGAGAGAGCTGACAGGTGGGACCCACAGACAGAATTTAAACATTTCCAGATTTTCCTAATACAGTTCAAACTTTGGACACCCATAACTTTGTGTAGAAAACTCCAAAAAGGGTGGGACCAATTTTTTTGGAATCCTTAGGACGAGTACTTCACATAGGAAAAATTTGCTTGCTGAAAATGCCCAGAAATTTCTGTAGAATTGTTTTTAGTAAATCTTTTAGGTATTTATTACAGGAGCAATTCTTTATGAAATATTCCCAAATTTGGGCAGCTAATTCTTTTTCATAGTTACTGATCTCCAGTAAAAATTTGGGCTTCATTGGAGTTCATTTGCTAGGAAAATTTCCTTCCAAAGTTCAGCCTTTATTTAAAAATTTAAATTTAAACAGAAACTTTTTCAGAACTCCTGTCCACCTTCAAAAATTCATATCTCTCTGTTGGTAGCTCCAAAAATGGTGAAACAAATTTTGTTAGAACCATGGAGGCTTACCCTAATCAGATCTTCCACTATTATCTGTGTCAAAGATCCTGATCTAGGCTAAAAAATTCAGAGAAGCCTTGTGCTTGTGGGAATTTTGGAGACCACAATATGCAACGACATTTGTCCAAATTTTGCTCAGATCATCCTTAGAGAGTCTAGTATCCACTGTAAAAATCCCAAAGCCAATTAAGGATCCTAAATAGCAGTAGCTATGAATAGAAGTTCAATTCTTATAAGTCCTGAATACTTACACATATATTTTGTTACATTTCATAATAGTGACCGAAGTTGAGGACGCACTGAAGCCCTTGGACGTCCTCCCACCAGAAGCTGACTTCCCATTTAACTCGCAACAAGGCAAGCCCCGGTTTGCATTTAAGTACTTTTGTAAATTCTTTATTTGTATCACTTATGTCTTGGGTGAATGTTTGCATTAGAGTTAGAGTGATCGAAACCCCACTTGCATAACCTTTTAAATCCTATGAAGGGTTGGATAGCTTACAGACCCGACGAGTAGACAAGGCCCTGCTAATATGCTTAGGATCTCGGTAGAAGTCGAGTCGTTGGAAGCTACTCGCGAGATAGGTAATTATGACACGGGATGAGAAAAGGTAGAGAATGGCTTAATGGTGAAAATGAGACCTAGGAGGTGGGGGGATAGGATGCAGTGAGCGGAGGTCTCACGTGCTTAGCTCTGTTGGTGTCGATTGAGGACCGTCCGTGTTCGGCCCTGCTGGACAAGTATCGAGCAGTACCTGAAGTATGCATATTGGAACTAGGAAACCGATGTAATTGGTTAACCTGGGTGCCGAGGCTTACCCAACCGTAAATAGGAGTGGGTTGAGGGTAGCAGGGTGTAAATCTGCCGGTGGGCACAGTCACGCTCCACGCGGGGACCTCCTGCCCGTTACGGATGGACCGGTTCGGCATTTGGGTTGCCTTTGAAAGGTTGTTGCATACAACAGAGTAGGAAGGGGTGTGGAATCACTCTTCTGAAAGTGGGTGTATGCAACGTGTTATCCGGGTGTGTCTTGATTGCAATCACCGTCCCTCGCGGTTATTTGAGTACCCGCTTGTTCAATGCGCTGTGACGTAGTAAGAAGTGAAATAAGCCAACTGAATATGCTGTATTGAACTATTAATGTCTTGAAACCTTGTATGCTGTAGTTATAGAGCTAATTAAGTTTATATTCCACTTTGGGCATCACCACATCGCAGGAAAGTGTTTCTTGTTTGATTATGGACTTCCGATGTGAGGGCTGCCTAAGGCTCAATAAACTGTTGCTATAAAATTGAAAGTAAGGATCAACATGTAGGCGTGTCTTTATTGCAAAGTCATTTTTCCTATCTTACACATCCTTGCATGTAGAGTTCCATGCCTAGGGTTGTCGGTTAAGCCTTGCTGAGCCATCGTGCTCACGGTTGCAATATTTTGAGCTGTGTACGGGTGAGAGTTATGAGGAAGATTCCGAAGACGAGGCGATGCCCCTGTTGGGGTACATGGCTGAGCTGGAGCCCTGCACGCCGCCGTGATATCCGGTTCCATGCTGCTAGTGTGTAGCATCCACGGGCTGGACGGCTGCACTTTTGCGTAGATAGGAGTAGAGAGTAGCTATGTACATACTTCCGCTGTATAGTTAAGCTTTTGTACAAAGACTTCCGCTGTTTTATATCAAATAAAAGTTTGTATGTTGTTCTTAAATTCTTTTCGTTTGTGCTATTGGGTGTCGCATCGCACGGCACCACCCTATGCGATCCTGGAGTGGGTGAACCGCGGGGTGTGTGGCGGACCGGAATCCGCTCATCCAGGATCGCAGAGGGTGATGCCGCGCGATGCGACACCCGACAGCACACGTCATAAGAACACAATATATTACATGGGAAAAACAGCTGAAACTGTACAAATAAGTACAAACTTCAGTTACAATTATTGTTCTATTACACAGCGGAAGACTACACTATACAACTCACGCCCGCCTATTTAGCAAAAGTCGGTTGCCCAGCCCTAGGGCAACCCACACTAGCTGCACTCCTCAGCTCAGCGCGGCGTGTACGGCTCCCACTCAGCCGTGGTCCCCGACGGAGGGTAACCCTCGCCGGTGGACTCGTACTCCGAGTCCGTGGGTGGCTCTTCACCTGAAAAACACTTAAGCAGCAACCGTGAGCTCGAAGGCTCAGCAAGGCTTAACCGACTCACCTAAGCATGAAACTCTACATGAGGTGTACAATGGACATAGGATAGTAACATTTCAGCAAAACGACACGCCTACAAGTTCATCCTTAGTTTATCTTTTAGCAACAAGTTAACAGTTCATGAAATCTGAAATTTAGTAAGCAGTATTTGGTGGCACACATGTAGCAATACAATTATATCAATCAGCATCATTGAATCACCATATTTCATCCATTAGTCTACGTTACGACGCAGTGAACAAGCAGTACTCGTCACCGCGAGGGACGGCGAATCGACTCGATATACACCTGCAGGGAAAACCCAAAGAGCACGTCACGTACGCCCACCCGTGGAGCTGCACAGCACGCTCACTCGATGTCGTACGGGACAACCTTTCACCCAACAGCCCAAACGTCGAACCGGTCGCACCGAAACGAGCAGGAGGTTCTCCACACGGAGCATCTCTCTATGCCCGTTGGCAGATTTCCACCTTGCTGCCCTCAACCTACACCTATAAATCGGTGTGCTATGCCTCGACGCCCGGAGGTTTAGGCTACATCGGTTTATCGGGGCCCATATATCCGATATGCCTTCGGTACGTTCAATACTTGTTCAGCAGGGCCGCACACGGATCGGTCCTCAATCGACACGGACAGGGCTGCGCACACAAGACTCTCTCTTGCTGCGCCCTAGCCCCTGCCTAGTCTCATTTTCATTACTAAAGTCATCTCACATCACTCAACCGAACCCGTGTGTCCCCAGCCTATCTCGCGAGTAGATTCCAACTACTCGACTTGTACCGAAGTCCTATGACTCATTAAGCATAGCCTGTCTACTCGAGGTCCTTGACACTACCCTCACTCTTTTAGGAAACTTTGGTTATGCAAGTGGGGTTTCATTCATCCGATACCTAATGCACATACATACTTCATATGACACATGTATACAAAGTAAAACTTTTAAAAAGGGTTAATGCAAACCGGGGCTTGCCTTGTTGCTGCTGGTCAGGAGTTAGTTCTTCGTCCGGAAGGAGGAAGTCCAGCACTTCCGGAGTCTCTTCTTCAACGGCTACACGTTAATGAAATACTATATGTTAATTTAGATGCAAATGTGAGTTTTAGAGTAAAACTTCTACTATTGGTTCTAGTAATCAGCCTCTAACACCTGGAACTTTGTTTAAGAATTTAAATATGAACTGGTGTTGGTGGTTTGGCTTGGACTTAATCACATGGTTAAATGCTAAGTGGTTTTCCCCTTTTCCATTTTAATCCCTTAAGTGGGTAAACAGGACAGGGGTGATCTAGAGCTCCAATGGAGCTGAGAATTTTTGTGTGAGTTCCTTGTCACAAGAAAACTCTCTGGACCAAACATTAGCACTTTTCCTGGAGTGGTTTGCCCAGAATAATTCTCTTGGCAAATCAGCAAGGAAGAATTAATTCTGAGGTAATACCCCTGTTCATGCTCAACTTAATGAACTACAATTTCTATTCTAGATCATAGAGTTTGCATGAATTTTCCTAGCATTTTTGGAGTCAAGGTTTGCCCAGAATTGAATTTCCAAGTTTTGGAAATTCTCTGAAAATGTTTCTGCATTCAAATAAACACAGCACTTTCCAATTTGAATTGCTCTGACCAAATCGACTCCAAATGGTCTGAAACTTTTACAGGGGTTTACTAATGTCCTAAAGAACATTCTGGCAAAATTTGGGGATTTTTGGATGAACCAAACTCCCTCTAAAATTCTTTTGCTGAAAAGCTTTAAAGAATTTTCCAGAATTAATTAATGGGTTTCATACAAATTGGGTTGTATATCTGGACAGAGCTAGGCAAGATGACTCCAACCCAATTTGAATCCCTAAATTTGGAGCTTCCTAGCAGAAGTTATGGATTTCTAAAGTTTGAGTGGAAACTGGAATTGTTTTACTATTGGAAAAGAACCCGGGCCCACTCTTTAAATCGCAGCCAGTGAGAAACGAGAACACACAGGGTTACTGGGTTTCCCCTGGTGTAGTCACAAAAGATCGGCAGCCACAGAAGATCTCAGCTCTACCGCCGAGTGGCTGACAGGTGGGGTCGGCGCTTCGTCTTCAACCTCCCGCTTCCCTCTTCCCGCGCGCGCCTCTCTCGCCGGTGTTCTTCCTCCCCCCCTCGGTCCCTCCTTCCTAAGCGATCTTCCGGCCTGGCTCTCGCCGCCTAGGGGTTTTGAGGGTCGGGAAACCCGTTTCCGAGGTCATCGTGAGCCCTAACGGCCCACAGAAGGCTGGCGACGGACGGCGTCCTCGGACCGAGTCCGGCGACATCGGCCATCCTCTCTGCTGGCTTACTTTCCCGTCTCTCTCGCCCTAGAGCATCAGTGGCTCATGGAAAAGAACGTCCCGTATGCCAAAGAGCTTGGAAACTCCTCCAAACCCCATGTCACCGTGCGCCCTTGGTTGAAAACCGGCGGCAGAGAGTAAAACTTGAATAGCACCGTGGAGGCTCCACAAATTCTAGTTCTTTTCAGCCTCGGCGACTCGCACCGAGGTCTGTGGCCTATCCTAGGACTAGAATGGCTAAAGAACACACCTGGGTCGTGAATTTTGGAAGATCAACCCCCCCTGACCTATGGACATGTCCTCGGTGTTTCACAAATTCCCGCGGCTCCCATGGAGGGATGGACTGGGGCTTTCGGCAGCGTGAAGAGAAAGAGTAGGCGCACCTTTTTGCTATGTAACCCGGGGTGTGATGGGCTCTGTATCTCCGGAACGTCGAGGAGGCCCGGCGGCGGCACAAACTGAAATTTCTGAGGATGGTTGGTGCTGTGCGCCACACACAGAGGGTGAGGGATCGGCTGGGTAGCTCGGTGAGGTTCAGCAGCGTCCCGCGCACTCCGTCACGATCACCAGTGGTTGTGTGAGGTCCTAGAGGTACTGCTCTACGTGCGGGCGCGAAGAGTGGACGGCGGCGATCGTTTTTATGGCCTGGTGCGGCTGCTCTCGGGGGAAAAACGGGGAGAAGGCGAGTGGAGTATTTGGTTTTCTTCACTGAGGTGTTACCCGCACGAAGCATCAGGCGCAGGGGGCGGCACGTCGACGCCCCGGTGGCTCGCCGCCTCGCCCGGTTCCTTGCGCGCGAAGTCGAGACCCGGCTGCTGCAACCCGCGGTGTACCCGGGTGTGCAGCTGACATGTGGGCCTCCCCTTTCTTCTTTTTCCCTAATATTTCTTTTCTGTTTTTGCTAATTATCCCACCAGCTACTCACAATTTAATGGGAGACTTAGCTCCCAAGTCTTTGTTTGAATTTGAATTCTCAAATTCAAACTTTGTTTGGTTAAATTTGCTTCATATTCAAACTGAAATTCAAAATCAGTTTTGAATTCTTGCAAATTTAGCTCTTGACAAGATGAGCTCCAATGGGGATGAAAATTGGTGGGTTCACTCAGAAAAATGTGCTGAGTATAGATATGGAGCTAACTTTTGAATTTGGGTGATGAAAGTTGCTGCAATTTGAATTTACATTCAAATTGGCCTCTTTTTGAAACAACCCAAAAGTGCCTCAAAAAGTGTTGAATTTGCATGAGCTTTGGACTGAACCTTCCCAAGACTTTTCAAATCCTAGGGGTGAGCTCAACCTCTCATGTTCAGGTGTAGAAACCCTACATTGTGAAGGTGAAGGCTTTCCCCTCTAATCATTCTTTTGATGGGGGCCACTTGCTCTTCACAATATTTCACAATCTACACACAACAAAACTGTTGTGTTGTGAGGTGCATGAAAGTTTTTGCAAGTCCCTTTTCTTGGGCTTTTACAGGGTGGTCCCCACAGGCATGGTATCAGAGCCGCATTGGGAATAGCACGCTCAAAAAGAGCCTAATTTTGAAACCTTAGGAGTAGTCGAGTGAGGATTAGTCATTAAGCCCACATAAGGTCTATGATAGTAGTAGTTACTAAGGTGGAAAAGCTAACTTATGTGTTATACATTCTGTAATAACGCTCCGACGTCAGGTAAGAGGTAAGGTACACCACCGCAGGCGGATCAATTGCGGTAACTCGCCATACGAGCAATGTAAAAGCCCAAGAAAAGGGACTTGCAAAAATTTTTCCTCACCTCACAACACCACACTTTTGTTGTGGATATCTTGTGAAGAATTGTGAAGAGCATGTAACCTCCATCAAGAGGGTATTAGTTCAAACTTTCTACACATATGATAACACATGAGAGGGTGATTCAAAACTGTTGCATTCAAATTCATGATTACAGCAGCTAACACAAGGATCAAAGTGCATATTTGGATTCCTTAGGTCCAAATTAGGGGGGAGGCAAAGTTTCAATAATTTTTGAAAGTGTAGGAGTTTTTATATGTCCAGCCCCTCTATATCACATGTGGAAAATATCACTTTTGCAATATGTGAGTTTGTTCTCTAATGAGCATGTTGATGGTGGTTACTTGCTCTTCATTTGTGTTCATCAACTTTCCTCAAATGAGGTGTGTGGTGTGGTGATGAACACTTCAATTATGTGTCAAAAACTGAGGCCCTTACATCGTCTTCAACCTGGCGCGCCCGCACCGCCGGAGCTCGCCGGAGCTCGCCGGTTTCTGATTTCCTGGCCTTCTCTCGAGATGCCACTGGCTGCTAGGCCCTAACTCCGTGCTAGGAACATCATGGGATGACTTCCCCGGACCGACAAAGCTCCTAACCTATCTTGCACTGGTGCAGCGGCTCGGAGGAAGTCCGGCGACGTCGCCACGACGCCCTAGGCCCTCCAAGCTTCAGTTTCCAAGCTCTAAAGCACCGGTGGATGCTAGGGAAGGTCGACATGGGGATGAAATGGCTCGGGAATGGTTCTACCCTAGCTTTCATCGTGAACCCGATGCTCCCCATCGCGGCCACTGTCGGAAAAGCTCGGAGTAGGCCTTTTACCGTGGGTTTCATGCTAAGGTTTGTGAAGAAAAAAGGTTGCTAAGCTAGTCCATCTTCTGTGTGTGAATTTTTGTGGACTCAAAACAAGTATTGATCATAAATTTGAAACTTTCTTACCTGCAGGTCCTTTTACACCGGCCGGAAGAAATTTGCAAAATTCGCTGTCGACGATCCACCTTTTGGCTCAAGCCTCGGAGGTGAGCTGTAGGGAGTTCTTGCTCGTCCACCGGTAGCCTTGCTCGGCCGTCAGACGCTCTGGGTGAGGCTGTCCACGAGATCCGTCCGTCGCAGTTTCTGTCGGCGGCCGCAGAAACTCGGTGCTCTCGGGTTGTGATGGCTGAACTCACGTAGGGATGGTGCGAGGATGTTGTGGGAGGGTCCGGATTGCTGTTTTTCTGCTCTTCTTGGACTTGCACACGAGCTTTTGTCATGGCCGAGTGATCGACAGAACGGCCTCTGTGTTTCTGTTGTCGTGTGCGCGGGGGGGGGGGGGGGGGGGGGTGGGAAGAAGGCAGCCTCGATGCTGTGGTTGCTCTGAGGTGATGAGGACGGGAGAAGCAGCTCACCAGCACAACCAATCAAGGATGTGGTGGCTCGGTTCTGTCCCGGTGGCGCACGGCGAGGACTTCGGTCTGCCTGGTTGCTTCGCGTGGGAGATGAAAAACAGAGACCGTGCACTGTAAGACTGAAGATCTTTTGAACACTTAAACATCCCCAATGACATGTGGGTCCCAGTCCCTTCTTATCCCCCTCCAAAATATATCCAAAATTTTTTAAAATAATGGAATTTAATTGTGGAAGTTCAAATCTGAGATGCATTTGGACAATTGGGCAAGTTTCATCAAAATTCAAATGGGCATTTGAATTCTTTGCTATTTAAAGTCCATTTTGAAAAATTAGTTACAAAACCTTTCAAAAAATCATGGAACTTTGCATACCCACTGATTTGGATCTAAGGAATTCAAATATGAAATCTGATTTTTAATTTGGCTGCTGCAAATTAGAATTTTAGCACAACAGTTTGGACTTCATTGTGTTGCTCTCAATTGAATTTTGAGTTGAACAAATTTGTTCCAAATCTGACTTTAGCTTTCTCACACATATGGGAACTTCCTATCTTGTTTGTAGACCCCTCTTGGGTTCCAAGTTTTCAAATAAACATTTGAACTTGTGTGAAGAGAGCTCTCATGTGGGTTATCACATGTGGAAAAAGTTTTAACAAGTCCCAAATTTCATACATTTGAAACTAACTTTTTTGCAAACAAGAGTTTCTTTGTATTCACATTTTGGATACCTTTACAAACTTGGCGATGAGTTAAGACTCAACTTAATGCTCCGAGTCAAGTTCCTCGTCGACCTCCTCCGTCGTATTTCCTACCGATGAATATGCAGAAGTTTTATGTGCAAGTAAAGACATTATAAAACAAAAGTGTTTTATGACTTAAGAATAGTTTAGAACAACTAAGAATCGAGATTTGGGTTTGTCTATGTGCTGTAACAGAGAAAAGAACATTTTTAGCATTGGAGTTTTTTGGAACTAAAGTGCAAAGAACTATTTAATGGACATAAGGAGGGATTTGGAAAGAATTTAGCAGAAACTGGAGAAGATGATCTCAAATTGCTCAGAAATATTTACAGTGGTCCATAGATGATACATAGGTATGGCTTGCAAAATTTCAGACAAAGTTGATGTAAGATGTGGCCTAGGGAATTTTCTTAACTATTTGGCTTCTCTGAATTCCTATGGAAATTATAGTGTCTTGTCATGCTCCAAATTTGGTTTTTTGCAGAAACTTGAGAGTCTCATGAGTCCATAGGACTTGGTTTCACCATTTCTGGAGCTTCCTACACAGATATATGGAATTTAGAAGTTGGAGCTAAAAGCTGAAAAATCTTTCTGTTATTTTTCCTAATTTTCAGAGACATACAAGCTTGAATTAACATTTGGCCAAGCAAATGAAGTCCAATGCCTCTGAACATTTTACTGTAGTTCAAGGATTTTCGTAAGAATGTCCTGCCCAAAATTTGGCATTTTGCAATAAACAGAACTCCTGTAAAAATCCCTACAAAATTTTCTTTAAATGAATTAATGAACCAAATCCAGGGATTTTCATAAACATTGGGCTGCACCCCTTGATAATACTCTCTGAGAGGAGTCCAAAAAATTTATTTGACAGTTTTTGGACATTCCTAAACAAAGTTATGGCTCTTCAAAGTTTGAACTAAAATGGGAAAATCTGGAAATGTTTAAAACCTGCCCGTGGGCCCCACCTGTCATCCCTCATCTTCAACCTCGCGCCAAACAGGGCCAGTGGTGGCTCCCTCTGGCGAGGGTCGCCAGAAGGCCCTTCCTGGCCATTTCCCGGCCCCATACTGGCCGCCCCCCCATTTTCCACCACACTGGACATGTTGGTGAGGTCGGCGGCGGCCAGAGATCAACGGAAAACTGTGCGCACCGATGACAGAAAGAACTAGGGTTCCGGTGAGGTTGCGGCGACTCGTTTCTTCACGAAATGATCGGGTTCTTGGCCCTAGAGCACCAGGGGATCGTGTAGAAGGTCCACATGGGGTTTAAACGAGCTGGGGAGCTCTCCAAACCCATCTGCACTGTGCGCCCGACGTGGTCCGGCAATACTCCCTTGAAAAGAACTCGGATTCCTTGCTATACACTCAATTTCTCGGTCTAAAATCGATGGAGGAGGTGTGCTAGGTAGTTAAGAACATGTGTGTGGAGTTTGGAACACAACCAACACGAATTGAGGACGAATTTTGCAATTCCTTACCTCGAGGTCAGTTTGTGCCGCCTGGGAGAAAATCTTGAAATTCTCCCTCTGTGATCAATGGCTAGGGCTGAGCTTTGGAGAGGAGTAGCTCCGGTTATGGGTGCACCGATGAGTAAACTCGTTTGGGCTTGAACTTGCTCGGTTCGGGCTGCCCATGGGAGCCGAGCTCAGTTTCTTCGGTGTTCAACACGGGAGCAGTGGCAACTTGCCGTTTTTAGGTGCAAGAGAGCT
The DNA here is from genome assembly GCA_030760725.1 of Neostapfia colusana. Taxonomy (NCBI): domain Eukaryota; kingdom Viridiplantae; phylum Streptophyta; class Magnoliopsida; order Poales; family Poaceae; genus Neostapfia; species Neostapfia colusana. The sequence continues at coordinate 103,281,233 of JASWHV010000002.1, read as the reverse complement.
CGGGAGAGCGGAGGAAAGGTGCTAGCCGGCTAGAGCACTCTTTGGCGAAGATTTTTCGTGTGGAGAGCTCAAGCAAAGGAAGTTCGGTTGGTGGCTGGCCGTGGGAAGAACAGAGCACAGCGCCAGCATCGGTGTTCTCGGAAGAGCGTCGCGTGAGCGAGCGAGAGGAGAAACAGTTCACGGGGCTGGGAGCTACGCGCTTATCCTTCAGTCACCGGATCATCCCGAGCAGGAGGTGGCATCGACCGATGTTGGTGGCTTCGGCTGTCGGGAGGTGGCGCGAGCTGAAGACCCGATAGAGTCGGTTTGCAATCTGTGAGACTGACCAGTGGGGTCCACAGCCACAACTCTCCCTCTCTCTGTGCTTTAGGATTCCCACACGGGTTTTGTCCGAAAATTCCCAAAATTGGAGGGTAGACCAAAAGGAATAGAAGAAACACAATGGTGCCCTCAAATTTTAATTTTGATGAAGTCGGAATTTGAAACTGAGATTTAAATTCAAATTCAATTTTTCTCCCGTTTTAATTCCAACGAATAGGAAACCTTTTCCAAATGATCCAAAATTTTTCCGGGCTACCCGTGGATGTGTGGAGAATCAAATTGTGGCTTTAGATCTCCGTGTTTAGAATTTTTTTAAAATTCAAGTTTAGACTTGGAGCTCACACCTTTAAATTCAAAAGTTTAAATTCCCTCTCATTTTCTCGGTGTGATTTGCAGCTCCACTTCCTAGAATTTTCGGGATTTCACACACCACAGATGCTGATGCCATTCCGCAGTTGGCCATATTCTCCACCGGCGTTCCGGCCGGCATTACCAGCACCACCTCCGCAGCAACAGCAGCAGCAGCGGGCGATGCCGCGTGCGTTTGCAGCTCAGCAGCGCATGCCGGGCTTTCGTCCCCAAGCACGGGCCAGTCGTCAACCGCATGCTTCAAATGCGGTCGCCCAAGACACTTCGCCAACAACTGTCCTGAGAGGCAAGGCGGCGGAGTGGCACCACAGTTTGCAAATCCTAAGCCCGGCACCGTCCACCAACTCGCCATAAAGGACGTACCAGAAGGGGAGCCAATGCTTGCGGCTATGTTCCAACTCCACAAGCATCCCACCATAGTGTTATTTGATTCAACCGCCACACATAATTTCATTAGCAAAGCTTTTATTGCTAAATACAACTTGCAAATACTACCCACCGAAAGCCCTTAGTTGATTTGTTTACCGGGTGGGAAAATTTAAGCGAGTATGATGGTTCCAAAAGCGCCATTATGCTTAGAGGGTAGAGTATACCCTACGTCTCATAGGTTTAGAGGGACAGAAGGTCGATGCCATCTTAGGAATGTCGTGGTTAACCCGCCACGGCGCTGTTTTAGACACCGTCCCCCGAGTCGTGCATCTACACCCAGAAGTGCACGAGTCTCACTCATTATTTCTGGACAGTCCAGAAATAAAACTTTCATGTGTATACCAATCCACGACTATCAGATTGGAAGACATTCCGGTAGTTCGTGAGTTCCCTGCCGTGTTCCCAGATGATTTACCGGGGATGCAGCCTGACTGAGAGGTGGAGTTCAAGATTGAACTTGCACCGGTAACGATGCCAATATCGCGAAGGCCGTACAATATGGCGCCAAAGGAATTGGCACAACTGAAGACGCCTTTAACGGACCTGCTGGAGAAGAGTTTTATTAGGCTGAGCTCCTCGCCATGGGGCTGTTCGGCATTATTTGTGAAGAAGAAGGATGAAACATTGCGGATTTGCGTGGACTATCATCCACTAAACGCCATAACCATCAAGAAAAAGTACCCATTTCCACGGATCGACATGTTGTTTGATCAGTTGGTCGAAGCAAAGATCTTATCCAAAATGGACTTAAGATCCGGGTACCATCATATTAAGATACGGGCTGAGGATATCCCGAAGACGGCTTTCTCGATGAGGTACGGACTTTATGAGTACCTGGTCATGTCCTTCGGCCTCACCAACGCTCCAGCTCACTTCATGTACTTGATGAACTCGGTATTCATGCCGGAGCTGGACAAGTTTGTCGTGGTCTTCATCGATGATATATTGGTATATTCCAAGTCAGAGGAAGAACACGCGAAGCATCTGCATATAGTCTTGCAAAGGCTGAGGGATCACAAGCTATACGTGAAATTCAGCAAGTGCGAATTCTGGATATCGCAAGTGCCTTTTCTCGGGCATATTATCTCAGTGGAGGGCATCGCTGTAGACCCGAGTAAGATCACATAAGTGCTGAATTGGAAGTCCCCGAGAACTGTTCATGAGGTACGGAGTTTCCTCGGACTCGCGGGATATTATCGGAGGTTCATTCCGATCTTCTCGAAGATTGCCAGGCCTACGACCGAGATGCTGAAGAAGGCTACCAAATATGTTTGGAGTGTAGCATGTGAAGCAGCATTTAAGGCATTAGTGAAGCACTTAACAACAGCACCGGTTTTGGCGCAGCCAGACACAACAAAACCATTCGATGCGTAGTGCGATCATCCGGCATTGGGCTGGGATGCGTGCTGATGCAAGACCCAAGGGTGGACGCATATGGATCACGGCAGCTCTGGAACTATGAGCAAAATTATCCAACTCATGACTCAAAGCTCGCTGCCGTGGTACTCGCACTCAAGATATGGAGGCACTACCTATTCGGTAACCTCGTGCATTTATATACCGACCACAAAAGCCTCAAGTACATATTCACTCAGAAGGAGCTGAACATGAGGCAGCGAAGATGGTTGGAGTTGATAAAGGATTACGAAATAGAGATCCATTATCACCCCGGCAAGGCAAACATAGTGGCGGATGCGCTGAGTTGCAAGTCACACGTTAATAATCTGACCATCACACCGTTGGAAGAGAGCGAGCCGCCAATGAATGTGATTCCACATGGAGCTCTCTATAACTTAGCTTTGATCCCCACCATCCGTGAAGAGATAGCGGCAGCTCAGAAACATGACAAGGGAATGTCGCATTTGCGGAGACGTGTAGAAAGTGGGGAGCTGAAATGTTTCCGGAAAGACGGAGATGGTGTACTATGGTTCAAGGACCATACCGTCGTACCACGTAATCCGGAGTTACGGAAGAAAATCTTTGATGAGGCTCACTTGTCAAAATTTTCTATTCACCCCGGCAGCAATAAGATGTATCAAGAGCTCAGAGGCAAGTTTTGGTGGACACAGATGAAGCGGGAGATCACGAGTACGTGTCCGAGTGTGATACATGCCGTATGGTGAAGGCAGACCACATGAGAAAACCGGGACTGCTACAACCACTGGGCGTTCCTGCCTGGAAGATGTGACCATGGCCTTCATCGTCGGTTTACCCACCACATTTCAGAAGCATGATTCAGTCTGGGTGATCGTCGACCGGCTCACCAAAGATGCCCATTTTATCCCGGTCAACACCAACTACAACGCCAAGAAGTATGCTGAATTGTACATCTCACAGATCCTATGCTTGTACGGCGTACCCCGCACCATCAAATCGGATCGGGTACTTTATTTGTGTCTCGTTTCTAGGAGCAGTTGCACGCTTCTTTGGGGACGAAGCTGATCCGTAGTTCAGCCTACCACCCGCAGACGGATGGGCAAACCGAGCGGGTAAATCAGATTTTAGAAGATATGCTACGATCTTGCGCTATCAACCACGGTAAGAATTGGGATGATCACTTACCGTTGGCTGAGTTCTCGTACAACAGTGGGTACCAAGCTAGCATCAAGATGGTTCCCTATGAGGCGCTATACGGGAGAAAATGTCGCACACCGCTGAATTGGTGTGAGTGGGTGAAAGGGTCACCTTCGGGATTGATCTTGTCAACAATGCGGAGGAAAAGGTTCGGCTGATTCAAGCGAACCTAAAAGACGTCCAGTCCTGACAAAAACAGTATGCAGACCAGAGAAGACGCCCACTACAATTCGAAGTTGGGGATCACGTATATCTACGTGTGTCTCCAATGAAGGGCGTGAACAGATTCAGGGTGAGAGGAAAGTTGGCACCCCGATTCATCGGTCCATTCCAGATTACAGAAAGATGTGGATCAGTTGCATACCGGCTGGAATTACCAGTGACACTCTCTCGTGTGCACGACGTCTTTCACATTTCTCAGCTGAGAAAGTGCCTTAAGCTATCAACTACCATTCAGCTGGGGGATATTGAAGAACTGAAATCGGATCTCACTTATCGGGAGGAACCGGTTCAGATAATTGATGAAAAAACCCGAACCACACACAACCGTACGTTGTGGTTCTACAAAGTTCAATGGAGTAATCACTCTGTAGATGAAGTGACATGGGAGAGTGAAGGTTTTCTTCGCGCTTACTACCCAGAATTTTTCACGTCGCACATACAGTAATTTTCCACCGTCCTCTCTCTCATTTTTCACCTTATAATCTCGGGACGAGATTCCTTTAAGGGGGGAGGAATGTAAGGGCCTATGTTTTTGCACACATTCAAAGTGTTCATCACACCACACACACCTCATTTGAGGAAAACTTATGAACACATTTGAAGAGCAAGTAAACACCATCAACATGGTCATTAGAGGATAAACTCATAAAATGCAAAAGTGGTACTTCCCACATGCATCATATAGGGGATGTGCATATGAAAAACTTCTACACCTTGCTAGGGATGCTCATGCCAAATTTCACCCCAATCCAAAACCCTTTTTAGGTATTTTTGGGTATAATTAGAAAGAGGCTAGTTTGAATTTAAATTCAAATTCAAACTCTTTGCATCCGATGAATTCAAAAGTGGGATTCATATTCACACTCAACACATTTTTGTGAGCTCACACACAAATTTTCACTCCTTTTGGATGACACGACCCCACGGTCTTGTCGAGCCAGGATCACGCTGAGGGGTGCTGCGTTGCACAGCACCAGATAACACACATCAAAGGTACAAAGCGGAAGCATAGTTTTATTACATAAACCAGAGTATGAACATTTTTACAACAAAAAATGTTTAGTCTACTCTCACGGCCGTAGACTACGCATCGAGTTCAAGTTCAGCCCGTGAACGTGTCCCCGCTAGCATGCACACACACTAACACGGCGGCGTGCACGACGGCCACTCGACGGGGTTCCCTTCCTTGGGTTCCGTCTCCTCCTCGGGAGTCCCTTCCCAATAGAACCCTGCAAAAAATTCAAACGCAAGCTGTGAGCACGAAGGCTCAGCAAGACTGACCCGTCTCTCCTAAACATGAAACTTCTGCATGGAGGGTGATAGGTTACATGAGGCAAAATAAGTTGCAAGGACTCGCCTAATTAGTAGAACCTTACTTTCAAGTTTTAGCAGTAGGTTGTGGAGAACCTTACGCTAAGGCACATGAGAGAGCCGCAATCAAACAAGAAACGCATTTCTCTCGTGTACTTTGCCCAAAGTTGAAAGGAACTTTAGTTAGCTCTAAACTACATCAAATTATTAACAATCAAAGTCCATCTTTCAATCAGCAACATTTTAACATGTAACTATCCTGTTCTTTCTATGTCACGGTACAGTGAACAAGTCGTACTCACTAACCGAGAGGGACGGCGATTATAATAGATTTACACCTGCAGGGTTAGCCGAATAACCTGTCACGTACGCCTGTACTCGATGTTGCCTACAACAACCATCATGGACGCTGTACGCAACCACTTTTCAGCCGTTAGCCAAATATTGAACCGGTCCTATCGTCCCGAGCAAGAGGTCTCTGCACGCGCATCTCAGTGCCGCCAGCCGATTTACACCTCGAGCTCTCAACCTACCCTCTGAACGACAAGCAATGCCTCAATACCCAGCTACCCGAGTTACATTGGTTTCCCGGTTCCCATATATCCGGTAGGTCTTCGGTACTGTTCTAGCTTGTTCAACAGGCCCGCACACGGCTCGGTCCTCAATCGACACAAGCGGAGCTATAGCACACAGGCCCCAAAGTCCTGCTGCCCTTACTCTCCGCTCGGTCTCATTTTTCTTGCCATGTGTTTCATTTGCTATCTTTACCCGAGCGATGTGCCTCTAGCCTATTCTCGCGAGTAGTTCCAACTACTCGATTTGTACCGAATCCTACTCTATCTTTAGCATGGCAGTATCTAAGCGGGGTTTTAAATCCTAATCCCAACCCATGGTTTTCTTGGCTGTGCATCTGGGTTTCCAAACAAGACTCTAATGCAAGAAATAAGTGAGGCTCAAAGTAAGTTCTCAAAACAATAAAAGTTTGTAAAGAGGATAATGCAAACCGGAGCTTGCCTTGCTGCTCTTGGTTGTAGGCTAGCTGCTCTTCGGGAGTGACGAAGTCTAAGACTTAAGGCTCCTCCTCAACCTTAGCGACTACATGGGGTAAAAAGTATATGTATCAATTTAAATGCATTTGATTGGAATTAAACTTGTGAAGGTTGTAAGTCCCACTAGACAGACCCAATGACTCTGAAGTTCTTACTGTGGCTTGGTTACAACCTAAGCAGAGACTTCGCTAAGTTTTAGTTGCAGCAAAGCTCATTTGAGCCCTCCACAAATAATTATGTACTTGACCTTAATTGAAGTTCTTAGGGTTTTCTAGAAATTTTCATGGAGCAAGCCATGACTTTCTGAAAAATAGATTTTCAGTGGGTCCTTATGGAGTTGGTCTCACTTAATTTGAAGGTTTCTAGCTAGAGATATGAGCTAAACAATTTCACAGAAATTCTGAAAATGTTTCTGAACATTTTCCATTTTCTCTGGAACAGTTTTATTAATCACACCATTAGGTGGATCAAATGAGCTCAAATGGATCTGAAATTTATATGGTAGCTCAGGGACATTTTGGTGAACATACCAGCAAAAGTTCAGAATTTTCCTCAAAAGAATTCTCCAGTTAAAATTCTAAACAGTTTAAACTTTGAAGAATTAATCCAGGAGAAATAAGGATTTTTATGAAGTGAAACTTGATTTGCTGGAAAGTACTCAGATAGCTGAATCCAACAAAATTTGGTTCACTCAATTTGGAGTTTCCTAGCCAAAGTTATGAGGATTTGAAGTTTGAATTAAATCTGAAAATCGAGGAAATGTTTAAATCTGCCGGTGGGTCCATGGTACACGTGTCGGGCGCTGAAGCGAGGGCACACCAAGCCACAGGTTTTATTTCCGCGCCGCCACAGTCGATCCTTGCCCATAGAATATCAGATCGCCCGGTTTCCTCCCACTTACAGCGGGCCCGGCTCGATCGTCTTCAACCTCGCGCCTCCCGCGCGGTAGCGCCGCCGGGGTCGCCGGAGCGTCGCTGAACTCACTTGTCCAGTCAGCTCCCGAGCTCCAACTCGCCGCTAGACCCTAATTTTGTGTGCTGAACACGTTGGGAGGGTTTCCCCTCATCGACATTGGCTCTAACCGAGCCCACGACGGCGCAGCGGCTCTGGAAGAGTCCGGTGACGTTGTACCAGCGTACTAGCCTGCCAAACGCCTGGCGAAGTGGCTCTACAGCACCAGTGGTGGCTCACGAAGCTTGGCATGGCGATGGAAAGGCTAGGGGAGGGTTCCAAAGTGGGTCTTACCGTGCGCCCGAAGCTGCCCGTAGGATCCGCCGTTGGTAAGCTTCGAAACACGCCGGGTACAGGGGTTCTCAAGCTAAAAGTTGCGAAGGCAACTTGTGCACCATCAAGTCTAGTCTGTGTAGGAACGGATTGAGACTCTCTAACCCTTTCTAGCGTGCGAATTTGACAGAACCGCACCCGAAGGTCGGTCTGCACCGAGAAAAAGGAAAACTGGAAATTCATCGCCGGCGATCAAGCACTCGGGCTGTGGCTCGGGGGTGAGCATCGCCGGCCCCTAACGCGTCCAGGGATGCCTTAGCTCGGGCGTCACAACCTCCCGGTTGGGCTGTCCACGTGAGCCCGAGGTGCAGCGGATTCAGTTCACTGAAAAGAGCTCTCAGTATAATCGAGATCATCCGAGTTAAGCCGATTTCCAGCAATGGGGAAGGAGAAGGGAAGTCCCTAGTACCTTGTCATAGCTTTGGAGGGAGTAGATAGGCTGTGATCGTGGCTCTCCGATCAGTTCCGAGCAGCGGAGGACAGAGTGTCGGCTCAGTGTTCTTGCGAGGGGAAAAACAGCGAGGGGGCTTCGGCAGTGGCGTGGAGCGCCTTAAGAAGGGCTCAGCACCGACCTGGCTCACGCGGGGGCGAGCAGCTGGTGGCGCGGCGGCCTCCCCTCGGTGGCGCACTCGGAGGCGGCTCGGGGACCCGAGAGCTGAAGTCTCAGTCGGTTGAATGGTTTCAGTGGCTGACATGTGGGTCCCACTTCCTTTTTAACCTCTGAACTTAACTCTCTATTACTGTTGTAAACAGTAATCCCCACAATGCCCATGGTGATTTGAATTATCTACCCCTGAGCCATTTGAATTGGTTAGAATTCAAATTGGGTTTGGTTTGACTAAATTTTCAGCACATATTCAGTTTGTAATTCAAATAAAGTTTGAATTTGCTAAACTTAGCTCATGTCAAGATCAACTCCAAATAGAGTGAAAATTGGTGTGTGGGCTCACAAAAATGTGCTGAGTAAGAATATGCCTCCCACTTTTGAATTCATGGGATGAAAACAGTTTGAATTTAAATTTGAGTTCAAACCACCCTCTTTCTAGCTATACCCAAAAAGGACCTCAAAAAGGTTTTGAATTTGGGTGAAACTTGGCATGAACGTTCCTAGCAAGGTGTAGGAGTTTTCCAAATGTCCAGCCCCTATATGATGTATGTGGGAAATGCCACTTTTGTATTTTGTGAGTTTATCCTCTAGTGAGCATGTTGATGGTGGTTACATGCTCTTCAAATGTGTTCATCAACTTTCTTCAAATGAGGTGTGTGTGTGGTGATGAACACTTTGAGTATGTGTCAAAAACTGAGGCCTTTACATTGAAGTTGATCTTGACATGAGCCAATTAAAGCAAATTCAAATCCAATTTGAATTTCAAACTGCATATGCGCTATGAATATAGTCAAACACTTCACAATTTGAATTCTACCAATTTCAAATGAGTATTTGGTGGATAATTCAAATTGCAAAGGGTATTAGGTCACTACTGTTCAGAGCAGTAGGAAAATTGAACTTTAGAGGTTAAAACCAAGAGGTGGGACCCACTGTCAGCCTCATAAGTGATCAAACCGACTGAATCAACCGAGCTCGGTTTCTTGTGCTCAGCCGAGTGGGCGCCACGGTGAGCAGACGGCGGGACAGCAGCTGTTTGCCGCCCCTGGCCACTGAGCCGCTTTTCTGCCATCTTATCCTCGCGCCCGAGCCTTCCCAGTTCCATCTCACCTGTGTCCCGACGTTCTCCTGCACAGAAACCCCGCTACACATCGCCGCTCACCCAAGCTCTCGGTTCCACCTTCGCCCGGTCGAACCAGTGGCTGTAACGTTGAGCTGAGGCCGCAACCGAGTTCGCCGATCCTTGCTCGACGTTCTCGCACCAGTTCCAGACCGTTACCTACCTTCCTCGAGCTCCACCGTGCCATTTCTTCTTCCTCGGTTCAACCCGAGCCTCCGTCACGGGAACAACTCGTCCAGCCACCACAGCCCACCTTTCCCTGAGATGTGAATAGCAAAGAGGTTCGTCATAGTTCCCTCTTTCACTACTGCAAGCTCCGGCGGCGTGACATGAGTTGCCGTCGCTGGAATTTCATGGTTTTTCAACGGTGTGCAAAAGGGGCTGCCGGACCACTTCAAAAAATTTGTGCTACACACTGCACCACTCATCACCTAACTTAGAGAACCACTTCTAGATGTCCGTGCAAGTCCATAGGTTCACAAACCTCGGAGAACCATCGGGTATAGACACTGTTCTTCGAGTTTTGCTAGTATTTCCGATTTCCGACCTACGCCGCACCATGACATACTGGTTGGGGCCGTTTCCAAGCTCATCTGAGTCCATGAAGACCTTCCCTAGGGTGCACTGATGCTCTACAACTTTTGGCTCGATCATTTGGGGTGCTAGGAAGCCCGTCCGACACGGCCGAAGTTCTTCCGAAGCCGCCGCTCGTCGCCGGCCATGTTCCGGTAGTTTTCATGTCGAGCTAAGGCCAGCACCGTGTTCCCCGTGTGAGATTAGCCATGGGAAACAAAACTCTTGTAGTTTGACGCACGGCAGAGCCCCTCCGGCGAGCACTCCGGCGAGGGGGGCAGCGGCCGAGCGCGGGATGTCGGTAGGTTGAAGAAGCCCCCAGCCCGACGCGTCAGCGAGCAGATATTTAAACCAGGGATCAGCTGTGGCTCCAGATCGTTTGTGGCTGCGTGCGAAAAACTCCGTATCCCCGTGCGTCAGCCTTGGAGAAGCCGACACGTAGCCCCGGTCCCAATCGCAGCAATTTAAACATTCCCCGAATTTCAGATTCTAGTTCAAACTTTAAATCCCCATAACTTTGGCAAGGAAACTCCAAATCGAGTGAACCAAATTTTTTTGGATTCATCTCTCTGATTACTTTCCAAAAAATCAAGGTTCACTTCATGAAAACCTTTAATTATCCGAAATTAATTCTTGAAAATTTAAAATGTTTAGAATTTTAACTGGAGAACAATTCGGTGGAAAATTCTGAAATTTGGCCAGGATGTTCACCATAATATCCTTGAGCTATCATAAAAATTTCAGATCCATTTGAGCTCATTTGGTCAACCTAATGGTGTGATTAATAAAACTGTTCCAGAGAAAATGGAAAATGTCCAGAAACATTTTCAGATTTTCTCTGGAATTGTTTAGCTCATATCATTGGCTAGAACTCTCCAAATTAAGTGAAATCAACTCCATTAGAACCCTATGAAAATATAGTTTTCAGAAAGTCATGGCTTACTCTATTAAAATCCCTAGAACACCCTAAGAGCTCCAATTAATGCCAAATACACATTTATTTGTGGAGGGCTCAAATGAGATTTGCTGCAAATGAAATTTGGCCAAGTCTCTTTATAGGTTGTATCCAAACCACAGTAAAAGTTTCAGAGTCATTGGGCCTGTCTAGCAGTACCTATGGTCTTAATAAGGTTAACTCCAAACACACATGCATTTAAATTGATACATACATTTATTTGTTTCATGTAGTCGCTAAGGTTGAGGAGGAGCCCGAAGTCTTAGACTTCATAACTCTGGAGGAACAGCTAGCCTATGACCACTAGCAGCAAGACAAGCTCCGGTTTCCATTAACCATTTTATAAATTTTACTTTTTTGAGAACTTACTTTGAGTACCCACTTTATTTATGCATTAGGCTCTTGTTTGAAAACCCAAATGTATAGCCAAGAAAACCCTGGTTTTTGGGCTTAGGTTTCTAAACCTTGATTAGCTACTGCAATGTTAAGATAGTGTAGGATTTGGTACAAGTCGAGTAGTTGGAACTGCTCGCGAGAATAGGCTAGAGGCACACCACTCGGTTAGAGATTGCAAATGGAACACATGGCAAGAAAAATGAGACCGAGCGGAGAGTAAGGGCAGCAGGACGTTGGGGCCTTGGTGCCGTAGCTCCATTTGTGTCGATTGAGGACCGAGCCGTGTGCGGTCCTGTTGAACAAGCTAGAACAGTACCGAAGACCTACCCGATATATGGGAACTGGGAAACTGATATAAATCGGGTAGCTGGGTGTTGAGGCATAGCTGGTCATTCAGAGGGTAGGTTGAGAACTTGAGGTGTAAATCGACTGGCGGCACTGTGGATGCGCGTGCAGAGACCTCTTGCTCGGGACGATTGGACCAGCTCAACATTTGGCTAACAGATTAAAGGTGGTTGCGTACGACGTCCGTGTTGGTTGTTGTAGTCAACATCGAGTACGGGCGTACTTGACAGGTTATTCGGGTAACCCTGCAGGATTAAATCGATTATAATCGCCATCCCTCATGGTCAGTGAGTACCACTTGTTCACTGTACCATGACGTAGAAAGAACAGGATAGAGTCATGTAAAAGCTGCTGATTGAAAGCTATACCTTGATTGTTAATGACTTGTTGTAGTTTAGAGCAAATTAAAGTTCTTTTCAATCTCGGGCAAAGCACATGAGAGAAATGTGTTTCTTGTTTGATTGTGGCTCTCTTATGTGTCTTAGCGTGAGGTTCTCCACAACTTTCTGCTAAAACTTGAAAGTAAGGTTCAACTATTTAGGCGAGTCCTTTGCAACTTACATTCCCATTTACACGTAATCCAGCATGTAGAAGTTTCATGTATAGGAAAGACGGGTCAGACTTGCTGAGCCATCGTGCTCACTGCTTGTGTTTGAAGCTTTTGGATGGTATTATGAGGAGGAGACTCCCGAGGAGGAGACGGTGTAAAAGTCCCAAAAACATGAATGCATAGAAACAGGTGATTGAACGTCATTGTGTTTCTGGTTCATGAAGAAATGGGACTTACAAAAACTTTCTTGCATGGGATGGTATACGTGAGGTTAGACAACACGGGTTGGAGCATTCATTTGAATGTGTTGGACCAAGGTGGAGCTAAACTCATGTGTAATCATACATGTGTATGAGACAGAACAAAAATAGGTCTTTAGACTCAAATGCTCACCTCAAAGTGCTGCCAAAGTTTTAAACACACATGGAACCTCACACATTTGAAGGTGAGGAGATTTATGGTGGCAACTTTCTGATTTGAGGGTGAGCTAAAAAGGAATGGATTATGATCATGTTGAGTTCATGCTGAATTCAAACATGTTAAGGCAAGGGAATGACTTGAGTTATGTCATATGAAATGATAAACTCAAACATGGACATGTGGGGAAAGCTAAAATGTTCTTTAGCTCACACTGAACACATGTTAACCCAGGGAAAGAATTTCACTCCCCAAAAATCTAACTCATGTGCACATCCTCTATGAGTAGAGGGGGGGGGGAATTTAAACCCAATTTCGAACCTTTGGAAAGGATTCAAGATAAGATTGTACAAAGGCATATATGTGAGATGACCATTGCAGTACTCAGGTATTAAAGAGCTTAAGTTCCAAAATTGGAGAAATTTTGAGCTCCTATACCATTTGTTCAAAGCATTGTTTGAGATCACCTTCGAATTCAAATTTGAAGGGCATAGTCAAACTGAACTTGTGAGGTTCAGCTTGGGACCAAGATTGATCAAGCATGGGCTAGGAGAAAACCAAAGTGTTTCACCCAAATTCAAATGGGTCATCACCAAAGAGGACTTAACAATTTCAGTTTCAATTAAATGGTTCACTTTAAGGAAAGGAGGCCATGTCCAAAAAGGAAATTCAAACTGTTGGTTAAGAATTTGTATTCGCAATGGCCAACTCAAAAATCAGAAGGCGTATTCAAATTCTTCAGGTTTGAATCAGTGAGAATGCAAATTTTGAGAAAGTTTGGAGTTGCTTTGACATGAATATCAAAAGGGGCTTATTAAATTACTTGGAATTTGAATTCAAATTTGAAACTGAGGTAAAACTTGTCAACTTGCCAACTGGGTTTCAAATTTGAGCTCCACTAGAGTGAAGTTTGCACTGTGCCAAAATTGAGAGATATTTGTGAGAAAGTGGGGGGATAAGAAGAGGGGTGGACCCACTGGTCAGTGAGCTACTGAAGACTTGCACTCGAAGTCACTTTCTCTGTTTTGACTCGAACACAACCGGGGCTGCACCGAACGCCACCGAGGGCGCTGCTGCCACCTCCTCGTTGAAATTCCCTCACGCTGGCACCATGTAGGTGGTTCTCTGTTTCCTCGGCGTGATCCTTTCCGTGGTACACCGAGCTGGTTGCTCTTTGCTATCTCCTCACGAGCAACGGCCGGACAGAAACCTCCCCACACCGCCGCTCCCCGGTGCTCCATCAGAACCCGGCAAAAACCCGTACACAGCTTCCCTCCGAGCTGCTGAACAGCACTGCATGCTCCCTCTTCACTTCCCCGACACAAAAACAACCGGGGTTTGGCCTCCCTACCCCAGGAGCGCCATGTCCGTGCGGCGGCCGAGAGAGAACCGACGAGGAAGCTCCCGTGGACAGATGAGTCTAGCGCTTTTCACGGCCAAGTACCAGCGCCCCCGGACGCGCTGTTGAACCGTGCTGCTCACCCCAAGCCTCAGACAAAGCCGTGGGCTACCGAGCTAGAATTCGGGAAAACTTTGCCGACAGCCACAAACCGATGATCCGGTATAAAAATCCAAAATTCTCATTTGTTCTTCGTTCTTAGACACCAAAGCGTGCACACGTGAACTAGACTGGCTAGCGGACGATTGCCCTTTACAACCCTAGCTAGAAACCGTCGGGGTGCGAGGTATTTCATGTCTTCCCGAGCTCAACCGTCGCCACAACTCTCGGGCGCACGGTGATGGCATAGCTAGCAGCCTCCCCAAGCAAATTTAGGTACACGACGACAAGCTACACCTTCCACTGATGCTGTAGCACCAATCCTACGTGTATTTGGCAAGCTAGAACGTCGGCGCTACGTCGCCGAAGCTCAGTTAAACCGCCGCACCATCGCGAGCTCGGTTAGGGCCGATGTCGGTGTGGGGAAACCCTCCCCACGTGTTCAGCGCACGAAATTAGGGGCTGGCGGCAAGTTTAAGCACGGGAGACGGACGGACGACCGGGTTCCGAAGTTTTCCGGCGAGCTCCGGCGGCGGGGGTCGCGTGGGAGCGGGAGGAAGACGAAGGGGGGTCGGCCCCACTCGTCAGCGGCTGGATTTAAACGTGTGGGATCTTTTGTGGCTTCGGATCGAACTGTGGCAACACGGGAAAGACTCTGTCGCCCGTGTGGCTCGGTTTCAGTGGTCGACACGTGGCCCTGAACCCACGATCAGAGTTTAAACAATTCCCGATTTATTTGAATCCCCCAAATTCAGTTCAAACTTTAAAACCTCATAACTTGTGCTAGGAAGCTCCAAATTTAGCGATTCAAATTGGGTTGGATTCAGGATGAAAAACTTTATTCAAATATGCAACCCAATTTGGATGAAAACCAATTGAAATTTCTGGAAAATTCTTTAAATCTTTTCAGCAAAAGAATATTAGACGGAGTTTGGTTCATCTAAAAATCCTCAAATTTTGCCAGAACATTCTTTTGGACGTTAGGACACTCCTTTTAAAGCTTCAGCTCATTTGGAGTTGATTTAATTAGGATAATTCGGATTTCAAGTTTCTGTGTTCAAATGAATACAGAAACAATTTCAGAGAATTTCCAAAACTTGGAAATTCAGTTCTGGGCAGTTTTCTTAGCCCCAAAATTCCTAGGAAAAATTCATGCATGCTCCCTGAGCTATGTTTGAAATTGTGGTTCACTTGAATTTGCATGAAAGTGCAAATTTATCCAGAAATAATTCCTTCTTGCTTAAATGCTTAGGGAATTGTTCTGAGTGATATATTCATTGAAAAATTCTAAATTTCGGTCCAGATAACTTTCTTGAGACAAGGAACTCACAGGAAAATTTCTAGCTCCATTGGAGCCCTGGATTAGTAAGGTTCTGTTCAACTTCATTAGGTGATCACCACCCAAGTGATGAACCCACTTATCACTTGATCATAGTACTTCAACCCAAACCCAAACCACTAGCACCAGTGTCATTTTAAATTCTAAACAGAGTCCCAGTTTTAAACTTGTCTTTAGAACTTGTTAGCAAAAGTTTTATATTTAAACATGTATGCATATTCATAACGTGTAGTGATTAAACGTGGAAAAGTGAAGGATAAGTTAGGATTGGATCAAGGAGCAAGACGGGCAGAGATTAAGCTTCAAGTCATCAGCAACTAACTTCATAATTATCTGACTTTAGCCACCTGCAAAACAAAGGCAAGCTCCGGTTTACATTTAAGTTGTTTTATAAAGTTTTTCCTTTGTTCACTACTATGGGTCAAATTTTGTATGTGCATTAGGTCAGGGATGTTTTATACTCCACATGCATAACCAAAAATGAACCCTGAGGTCAAGGGTAGAAAGGTATCATCGCTGTAGAATAAGGCCGTGCTAAATAGGCTAGGACATCTGGTAGAAGACGAGTAGTTGGAATCTACTCGTGAGCTTTAGTTCAGGCTTACATAAGGGTGATTGGAAAAGAGGCAAACTAAAGTTTATATTTCTAAAGATGACACCGGGCAGGAGGTTAGGCAGCGACAAGACGAGGTCTTGGTCGAGTAGCTCTGCCTGTGTCGGTTAAGGACCGAAGCATGTGCAGCCCCGCTGAGCAAGTATTGAGTTGTGTACCGGATGCTTACTGATATATGGGAACCAGGCAACCGATGTACCAGGTTCACTGGATTGTAGAGGCATACCACATCGTCTCGTTAGACCTATGAGCCCGAGAGGGCGCGACCGGTTCTACAGTTTAGTGTCCTGCGAAAGGTTGCCACATACGACGTAAGGAAGGACGCCAGATTTTGGTCTTCAGAGGCGGGCGTATGTGTCGAGTTATCCGGGTAGTGTTTAATTCGAATCACCGTCCCTCGCGGTTATTGAGTACCGCTTGCTCACTGTGTTGTGACGTAGTAATCAAGTTGTGTGGAAATAGTTTGCAAAGTTTTAAATGCTGCTATGATAATTGGAAATTGCATGAAAACCATGTTTGAAGTAGTGAGAGAGCAAACTAAAGTTATTTTCTACCTTGGGACGAGTAACATTGGAATGAAGCGTTTCTTGTTTGATTATGGAGTTCCAATGTTGCTGGACGCAATGTCACTACTATTACGGCTAAAATCCGAAAGTTAAGGATGACCTCGTAGGTGAGTCTTTTCGCAAATGACATGTTTACGTCTTAGGTTACTTTCATGTAGAGTTGCATGTCTTAGGAGAGACGGTTAAGTCTTGCTGAGCCTTTGTGCTCACTCTTGCTATATGAGTGGTTTTGCAGGTTAACATCGACGCATAAAAAGAAGGTTGTCCGGTGAGACTCGGAGACTTCCGAGTCATGTTACACATGGAGGACCTAGCCGCTTCCATATATTCGTGTCGCTAGCGAGAGGAGTCCGCGGGCTAGACCTCTTCTCGGGTGCTCACTAGTTATTTGATGTGAGCTGTTTAGTAACTTCCGCTGTAGCTATTTTATGTAAATTATTTATAAAGAACATTTGTAAGCTTCCACTTTTGATTTATGTAATACAGTGTTCCTTATATGTGTGCTGTTGGGTGCCGCATAACACGGCACCACCCAATGCGATTCCCAGGCGAGCGGAACGGCCCCGTGATCGGGGTCGGGCCCTGTCAGCGTGGTATCAGAGCCACATTGGTAATAGCACACGGAATAAGGATCGTATTATGATAAAAACTTAGGATACGGTGAGGAAACGGTAATAGGCCCACATAAGGACTATAGTAGTATAGTTACTTAAGTGGCATGACTAACATACTTGTTAAAATTCTGAACTTTGATTATGTAACGACGCACCTACGTTCAGATAAGAATGGTAAGGAACGCCACCGAAAGCAGTTCAATTTTTGTTAGCTCCCCTGACGAGGAATGTGGTTCAGGTAAAGGTCTCACAGCTTGGTGTGAGACGTTAATATGAAACTCTTGGACTCTTCATGTTCCTGAGTTCATATGAAACGCTGATCCCTAGCGTGCATTAGGCAAGTAAGTGGAGACCCCATCGTGTGGTCAGTAACGCGATAGTGTGTTCTTCTGGAAATAGCCCAGGGGGGCATACGTAGCGCTTGCCATCGTCGTGCCCTGCAGGGCAGTAGGTGGTATCTGTTGGGTTGATAACATTCCCAACCGTGACGACCCGTTCATGATATACTCGGGTTCCCCGTCGTGTGATGTAAAAACACGATCACGTACCTTGAGACGTGGCTTAACTCAAGGACGGCCGTATGACAATGATACGGGTGTTTGTATTTACTTTCAAATATGGAACTGCCCGAAATGAAAACAACCTTTGAGTGCACCACTATTGATTGTTCTTCTGCAGGTACTAACCACGTACGTATCCCGTGTAGTACACGTGTGCGAGAGACCATCTTAGTGCCACTGATAAAACGGATATGCCGGTATAAACCGGTTAATAATTTTCTTTGGTGAGGCTACGTAGTGCCGACATGTTTCTTACGGTGCATCGACACCGTACTACACTTAATAATCTCTTCCCTATGAAGAAATGATTCATGAACTAACTTTCAACTAAAAAATGGAAGTTTGAAACAAATATTAGTTACTGAACTCTTATTTTGAGCTAAGATTCAAATGAGAGAATGTTTAGGCTTCAAAGTTTTCAAAAACAGAGTGCTCTGTTTCTGGCAGGAATTCTTGCTAGACTTTAACGGAGCATAACTCTGAGCAGATTTAACCAACTAAGGTGTATGATACAGTTCTGGAAAGATTTTCCAGTACTATGAAGGTTTTAATCCAGAGAACTAAAAATTTTGATATAACTTCTTCCCTTAGTCAGGATGTTCAAAGTTAACAAGTTTTCAACTTGTAGGATATTAAGGACAGAGTCTCCTGTTTTCAGCTGAAACAAGGCTGAAGTTAATCAGATGTTAGAGGTTGAGTTGTTTCGAGGTTTGTGTCATTTGATACCTTTCTGGAAAGATTTGGAAGAGATTTACAAGTTTTCTATTGATGTCCAGAGGTTTTTCATCCCTTAACCAGTCGAAAAATGCAGTAGAGTTGAAACTGTCCAGAAAATAGGGCAGAGCAATTACGCTTTGTAACTCTCTGTAAATTGAGCATAACATCCTGCATAAAAATACAAAAATAGAAAATGAGGTAGTTTTGAAAATTTCATGAGATGGGTTACAACTTTGTAACAGAAAGTCTTGTCAAATTTGAGGTAGAATTAACTGAAATTCTTGGATCAAATCAGTACCTCAAGCAGGGGGGTGCAGTCCAATTTTCTCCAGAAATTCTGTCAGATTTGATATCTCATAACTTTTGAACAAGAATGATTTGAGGACAAGCAAATACTTTCTGGAAAGCTATTGAAGTTATGTTTAACTTTTATGTTGAGCTTCAGAATTGGTTTTGCTTTTAGCATGGTCTAAATCAGGTTGAAATAGAAACTGGTCAGGGCTGTCAGTTTGGGCAGCAGACCAGCAATCAAATTTGTGCTATGTTTGATTTGTGTTTCATGTTTTATGAGTTCAATAACATTTTTAATGTTATAACTCAGAGATTTACTGTTTAAATGCATATTTGACCTTTTTCAAATATACTTCCACAGATGACAGCGGATAAACAACTTTAGAACGGGTGGGTGGCATCCCACTGTTCTCAATGCAGCGGTTATCCGGAATTGTTGAAGCAAATGCTTCAATATTTCGGGTACGTGGAAATGCCGCAGTACCTCACCAAGGAAGAAGGTGAGGAGGGGAATATGACATGGACCATCTATGTCGATGTTCCAGCAGGACCTACGCCACCCAGTTGGGCACCGTTCACCGTCACGGTGAGAGGAAGACAACCGTAGGAAATGTGGCAAGTGGCAGCCCGCGACACCATGTCACATTTCTGCCAACTACATGTGAGAGCTATAGAGGGCACTCCATACGGTTGTCCCGGTGGAGTTGTGAGCTAATCACGTGTGGAGGGAAAGGTACTTGGAGGCAACATATCCGGGTTGCCCAAGGTACAACCCCGCGGACTCGAACCTCAGCCTCCAGTTGAGGGCAGGGAAGACCGTGATGGACAGCCAAGCTGTCCATACAGATTGTCTTGCCGTGAAGCTCAAGGAGAGCACCAGCCGTGGAGACCATTTCGAGAGTGCTCACAGCACACTCCGTAATGTTTTCCTTCCGATGATAAGGCAACTGAACGAACAACATAATCAGTTGCATCGTCTGAAGAAGGCGAAGAAGAAAAGCCGCGTCGACATCACGGCTTTACAACAGCAAGTGCAGGCCTTTACTCAGCAGAATGAGGTCCTCACTGAAGAGCATGATGACGCTATTGAGGAGGGGCAGGGAAGAGGACTATAAACAAGCCATGGACGAGGTGCATGCGTTGCAAGACCTCGTACCTCCGGTAGTGGGCCTACCGATGGTAGGTGCCGTACCCGTGGTTTTGGGTATCCCGGCGATGTAGGAACCTGAACCAGAAGAGGAGGTCATGGACCCGGAGCCACCAGCAGAGGTAGTGGAGGAGGACAACCCACAGGAGGTCGAGTTCTACTCCGAGTAGTGAGTTACTGTTGCCAAGTAGGGAAGCGAGGGTGGGGTACAAAAACTTTTGTAATCGGGGACATGTCGTGTAGACAGTAGTACATGTATAGGTAGTGACGACATGAGCACGACTTCTCAGAGACCCGAGAATAATTTATCTTGTATTAAGTTTATGATTTATCAATATATGTGGATGTTGTGCAAGTTTATTCATGCATCACTTCAATACCTGACACGACCCCACTGGTCCTGTCGAGCCAGGATCACGCTGAGGGGTGCTGCGTTGCACAGCACCGTATAACACACGTCAAAGGCACAAAGCGGAAGCGGAAGCTTTATTACATAAACAAGTTTATTAACATGTTTACATCAAAATAAGTTTAGTCCACACTCGCGGGCGTAGACTAAGCATCAAGTGCACGTTCAGCCCTCGAACGTGTCCTTGCTAGCACACACGCACACTAACTCTGCGGCGTGCACGACTCCCACTCGACGGGGTTCCCCTCCTGGGGTTCCGTCTCCTCTTCGGGAGTCCCTTCCTCATAGAACCCTGCAAAAGCTTCAAACACAAGCAGTGAGCACGAAGGCTCAGCAAGTCTGACCCGTCTCACCTAAACATGGAACTTCTACATGCGGGTAATGGGTTGCATGAGGTAAAAATCATTTGCAAGGACTCGCCTAATTAGTAGAACCTTACTTTCAAGTTTTAGCAGCAGGTTGTGGAGAACTTTATGCTAAGGCACATGAGAGAGCCGCAATCAAACAAGAAACGCATTTCTCTCATGTACTTTGCCCAAAGTTGAAAAGAACTTTAGTTAGCACTAAGCTACAACATATCATTAACAATCAATATCCAACTTTCAATCAGCAACATTTTAACATGTAACTAGCCTGTTCTTTCTACGTCACGGTACAGTGAACAAGTGGTACTCACTGACCGCGAGGGACGGCGATTATAATCGATTTACACCTGCAGGGTTACCCGAACAACCCGTCACGTACGCCCGTACTCGATGTTGCCTACAACAACCATCACGGACGCCGTACGCGACTACCTTTCACCCGTTAGCCAAATATTGAACCGGTCCCATCGTCCCGAGCAAGAGGTCCCTGCACGCGCATCTCTGTGCCGCCAGCTGATTTACACCTCGAGCTCTCAACCTACCCTCTGAACGACGGGCAATGCCTCAACACCCAGCTACCCGAGTTACATCAGTTTCCCGGTTCCCATATAGCCGGTAGGTCTTCGGTACTGTTCTAGCTTGCTCAACAGGCCCGCACACGGCTCGGTCCTCAATCGACACAAGCGGAGCTACAGCACACAGGCCCCAAAGTCCTGCTGCCCTTACTCTCCGCTCGGTCTCATTTTCTTGCCATGTGTTTCATGTGCTATCTCTACCCGAGCAATGTGCCTCTAGCCTATTCTCGCGAGTAGTTCCAACTACTCGACTTGTACCGAATCCTACTCTATTCTAGCAATGCAGTGGCTAACGAGGTTTTCAATCCTAAACCCAACCCATGGTTTTCTTGGCTGTGCAGTTGGGTTTCCAATCAAGACTCTAATGCAACGAACAAAGGGAAACAAGTATGTGCTCAAAACAATAAAAATTTGTAAAAAGGTTAATGCAAACCGGGGCTTGCCTTGCTGCTCTTGGTCGTAGGCTAGCTGTTCCTCCGGAGTAACGAAGTCTAGGACTTCGGGTTCCTCCTCGATCTTAGCGACTACATGATAAGAGCAATGTATGTATTAATTTAGAGGCCTTTGTATTAACTTTGAAGTTGTGAAGTCTATAACCCTTACTAGACAGACCTAATGACTGTGAAACTTTTACTGTGGCTTGGTTACAACCTAAACAAAGACTTGGTCAAGTTTTAGTTGCAGCAAAGCTCATTTGAGCCCTCCACAAATAATTATGTCCTTGACCTTAATTGGAACCCTTAGGGTGTTCTAGGGATTTTCATGAGACAAACTATGACTTTCTGAAAACTAGATTTTCAGAGGGTCCTAATGGAGTTGGTCTCACTTAATTTGGAAGTCTCTAACTAAAGATATGAGCTAAACAATTTCAGAGAAAATCCTGAAAATGTTTCTGAACATTTTCTATTTTCTCTGGAACAGTTTTACTAATCACACCATTAGGTGGACTAAATGAGCTCAAATGGATCTGAAATTTTTATGGTAGCTCAATGATATTTTGGTGAATATCTCAGCAAAATTTCAGGATTTTCCGCCAAAGGATTCTCCAGTTAAAATTCCTAACAGTTTAAACATTAAGGAATTAATTCTGGAGAATTAGGGAATTTCATGAAGTGAAACTTGATTTTCTGGAAAGTACTCAGAGAGCTGAATCCAGCAAAATTTGGTTCACTCAATTTGGAGCTTTCTAGCCAAAGTTATAAGGATTTGAAGTTTGAAGGAAATCTGAAAATCGGGGAAAAGTTTAAACTCGCGCGTGGGCCCAGGGGACACGCGTCGCACGCCGAAGCGACAGCACACCGCGGCCCACAAGGCTTTTGCGCGCCAGCACACCCGATCCCGGCCGCAGCCGGATCCCGATTCAAAATATCGGCCGCTGACAGCTGGGGTCCACCCCCTTCTTCAACCTCGCGACACCCGCGCTCCGCCGCCGAGGGACCTCGCCGGAGAGCTCGCCGCTGGCTGCTGTACCGCTCCAAACTTCTTGATTCTGGTCGCCCCTGCCTACTTTTACTTGGGGAACATGATCCGAGGGTCAGCTGCTCATGACAACGGCCGGAGCATGGTCGGCGACGAGCCGCCATATCGGAACGACTTCGGCCATGTCGGCTGATGCCCCTAGTGCCTCAGCTACTTGAGAAACCGGTCGGGGAGCATCAGTGGACCTCAGAGAAGGTCGACATGAACTCGGGGCAGCTCGGGGAAGGCCCGAAATAGGTCCTCACCGTGCGCCCGATACCCCCCGTTCGTTCCGCCATTAGTAGACCTTGAATTACGCCGGGCACAGAGGTTCTCCGGCCCAGAGTTGTGAAGGCAACTTGTGCGTCACCGTGTCTAGCTCGTGTGGGAGTGGCCTGAGGCCCTCTAATCCTTTCTAGAGCACGAATTAAACAGAATCGTACCCGAAGGTCGTTCTGCACACAGAAAGGGGAAAAGTGGAAATTCGCCGCCGGTGAGCAACCACTCGAGCTGTGGCTCGGAGATGAGCAGCACCGGTCACCTGCGCGTCCAAGGGTGTCTTGGCTCGGGCGTGACAACGCCCAGGTTGGGCTGTCCACGAGAGCCCGAGGTGCGGCGGTTTCCAGTTCCGAGTTTGATCTTTCGGCACAGCCGATATCACTCGGTTTCAATCGATTTCTATCAATGGGAAGGATGGAGGATGGTTGCTAGTACCTTGCTGGGACCTTGGAATGGAAAGAGGGAGCTGCGATCGGCTTGATCAAGCAGGAACTCGAGCGGCGGCGATGGCAGTGGAAAAAGCAGTCGCGCACGTCGGTAGCTCGGGGAAATGGTGACTGAAGCACGCCGGGGAGGGAATAAATAGCCCGGCCGGCTGGTCTCCGGCTTGGGGCACGCAGCAGGAGCTGGCGCCGGCTGCCCCCTTCGGTGGCGCGCGCGCACAGCTGCCGGGAACCGACTGAACTGTGGTTCAGTCGGTTTGCTTTGAGGCAGAGGCTGACATGTGGGTCCCACTTCTCTTTTAACCTCTGAAATTTATTCCTAACAGCTGTGGTAAACAGTGAACCCTATTCTACCCTTGGCAATTCAAATTATTCACCCAAGAGCCATTTGAATTGATCAAAGTTCAAATGAGGTTTGGTTTGAATGAATTTCAGCACAAGTGCAGTTTGAAATTCAAATAAAGTTTGAATTTCTCCCCCTTAGCTCATGTCAAGATCAACTCCAAATGGAGTGAAAATTGGTGTGTGAGCTCACAAAAATGTGCTGAGCAAGAATATGCCTTCCACTTTTACATTCAGTGGGCGAAAACAGTTTGAATTTGAATATGGTTTCAAACTGCCCTCTTCCTAACTATACCCAAAATGACCTCAAAAAGGTTTTGAATTTGGGTGGAACTTGGCATGGACATCCTTAGCAAAGTGTAGGAGTCTTCATATGTCCAGCCCATCTATATCACATGTGGGAAGTACCACTTTTGCAATGTGTGAGTTTGTTCCCTAATGAGCATGTTGATAATTATTACTTGCTCTTTATTTGTGTTCATCATTCTTCCTCAAATGAGGTGTGTGGTGTGGTGATGAACACTGCAAATGAGTGTCAAAAACTGAGGCCCTTACATTCCTCCCCCCTTAAAAGAATCTCGTCCCGAGATTATAAGGTGAAATGAGAGAGAGGACAGTGGAAAATTACCGAATATGCGACGTGAAAAAGTCGGGGTAGTTAGTGCGAAGGAATTCTTCGCTCTCCCATGTCGCTTCGTCCATGGAGTGATTACTCCATAGAACCTTGTAGAACCACAACGTACGGTTGCGTGTGGTTCGGGCCTTTTCATCAATAATCTGCACCGGTTCCTCCCGATAGGTGAGATCCGGTTGCAGTTCTTCAATGTCTTCCAGCTGAACGGTAGTTGATAGCTTGAGACACTTCCTCAGCTGGGAAATGTGAAAGACGTCGTGCACACCGGAAAGTGCTTCTGGTAATCTTAGCCGGTATGCCACCGATCCACATCTTTCGGTAATCTGGAATGGACCGATGAATCGGGGTGCTAACTTTCCTCTCACCCCAAATCTGTTTACGCCCTTCATTGGAGACACTCGTAGATATACGTGGTCCCCAACTTCGAATTGTAATGGGCGCCTTCTCCGGTCCGCATACTGTTTCTGTCGGGATTGAGCGGCTTTTAGGTTCGCTTGAATTAATCGAACCTTTTCTTCCGCGTTGTTGACAAGATCAATCCCGAAGGTAACCTTCTCGCCAGATTCACACCAGTTCAGTGGTGTGCGGCATTTCCTGCCGTATAGCGCCTCGTAGGGCGCCATCTTGATGCTGGCTTGGTACCCATTGTTGTACGAGAACTCGGCTAATGGCAAGTGATCATCCCAATTCTTGCCGTGGTCGATAGCGCAAGCTCGTAGCATGTCTTCTAGAATCTGATTCACCCGCTCAGTTTGTCCATCCGTCTGCGGGTGGTAGGCTGAACTACGGATCAGCTTCGTCCCCAAGGCAGCGTGTAGCTGCTCCCAAAAACGGGACACAAATAAAGTGCCCCGGTCCGATACGATGGTACGGGGTACGCCGTATAAGCATAGGATCCGTGAGATGTACAGTTCAGCGTACTTCTTGGCGTTGTAGTTGGTGTTGACCGGGATGAAATGGGCAACTTTGGTGAGCCGATCGACGATCACCCACACAGAATCATGTTTCTGTAAGGTGGTGGGTAAACCGACGACGAAATCCATGCTCACGTCCTCCCACTTCCAGGCAGGAATGCCCAGTGGTTGCAGCAGTCCCGGTTTCCGCATGTGGTCTGCCTTCACCCGTCGACATGTATCACACTCGGACACGTATTTTGCAGTCTCTCGCTTCATCCGTGTCCACCAAAACTTTCTCCTGAGTTCTTGATACATTTTGTTGCTGCCGGGGTGAATAGAAAACTTTGATAAGTGAGCCTCATCAAAGATTTTCTTCCGTAACTCCGGGTTTCGGGGTACGACGATCCGGTCCTTGAACCATAGGACGCCGTCTCCGTCCTTCCGGAAACATTTCAACTCCCCACTGTCTACTCGTCTCCGTAAATGTGACATGCCCTTATCATTCTTCTGGGCTGCCGCTATCTCTTCACGGATGGTGGGGATCAAAGCTAGGTTGTAGAGAGCTCCATGTGGAATCACATGTAGTGGTGGTTCGCTCTCTTCCAACGGTGTGATGGTCAGATTATTGACGTGTGACTTGCGGCTCAGCGCATCTGCCACAACGTTTGCCTTGCCCGGATGATAATGGATCTCTATTTCGTAATCCTTTATCAGTTCTAACCATCTTCGTTGCCTCATGTTCAGCTCCTTCTGAGTGAAGATGTACTTGAGGCTTTTGTGGTCGGTATATAAATGTACGAGGTTACCGAGTAGGTAGTGCCTCCACATTTTCAGTGCAAGTACCACGGCAGCGAGCTCCAAATCGTGAGTTGGATAATTTTGCTCATGGTTCCTAAGCTGTCGTGATCCATACGCGACCACTCTTCGGTCTTGCATCAGCACACATCCGAGCCCAATGCCGGATGCATCGCAGTACACCTCGAACGGTTTTGTTGTGTCTGGCTGCGCCAAAACCGGTGCTGATGTCAGGTGCTTGACTAAAGCCTTGAATGCTGCTTCACATGCTGGACTCCAAACATATTTGGTAGCCTTCTTCAGCAGCTCTGTCATTGGCCTGGCAATCTTCGAGAAGTTCGGAATGAACCTCCGATAATATCCCGCGAGTCCGAGGAAACTCCGTACCTCATGAACAGTTCTCGGGGATTTCCAATTCAGCACTTGCGTGATTTTGCTCGGGTCCACAGCGATACCCTCCGCTGAGATGATATGCCCGAGGAAAGGCACTTGCGATATCCAAAACTCGCATTTGCTGAACTTTGCGTATAACTTGTGATCCCGCAGCCGTTGCAAGACTATACGCAGATGTTTCTTGTGATCTTCCTCCGACTTGGAGTATACCAGGATGTCGTCGATGAAGACCACGACAAACTTGTCCAGCTCCGGCATGAACACCGAGTTCATTAAATACATGAAGTGAGCTGGAGCATTGGTGAGGCCAAAGGACATGACCAGGTACTCATAAAGTCCGTACCTTGTCGAAAAAGCTGTCTTTGGAATGTCCTCAGCCCTGATCTTAATCTGATGGTACCCGGATCTTAAATCCATCTTGGAAAAGACCTTTGCTTCGACCAACTGATCAAACAACATGTCGATCCGTGGTAACGGGTACTTGTTCTTGATGGTTACGGCATTTAATGGACGGTAGTCCACGCAAAGCCGCAACGTTTCATCCTTCTTTTTGACAAATAATGCCGAACAACCCCATGGCGAGGAGCTCGGCCTAATAAAACCCTTCTCCAGAAGGTCCGTGAGCTGAATCTTCAGTTCCGCCAACTCCTTGGGCGCCATCTTGTACGGCCTTCGGGATATTGGCATGGTTCCCGGTGCAAGTTCAATCTTGAACTCCACCTCTTTATCGGGTGGCATCCCCGGCAAATCATCCGGGAATACATCAGGGAATTCTCGGACCACTGGAATGTCTTCCAATCTGATGGTTGTGGCTTGATAGACACTTGGAAGTTTTATTTCTGGACTGTCCAGAAATAATGAGTGAGAACCGTGCACTTCTGAGTTTAAGTGCACGACTCGGAGGACGGTGTCTAAAACAGCGCCGTGGCGGGTTAACCACGACATCCCTAGGATGACATCGACCTTCTGTCCCTCTAAGATAATGAGAGACGTGGGGTACACTCTACCCGCTAAGCATAATGGTGCTTTGGAGACCATTATGCTTGCTAAAATCTTCCCACCCGGTGAGCAAATTAAATATGGACTATCGGTGGGTAGTATTGGCAAGCTGTGTTTAGCAATGAAAGCTTGGCTAATAAAATTATGCGTGGCGCCTGAATCAAATAGTACTATAGCGGGATGCTGGTGGAGTTGGAACATACCCGCAAGGATTGGCTCGCCCTCCGGCACGTCCTCAATGGCAAGCTGGTGGACAGTGCCGGGCCTAGGGTTTGCCCGCCGCGCATTAGTAGGGTTCCGGGGTTGATTCCTCCCCGGAAACTGTGGTACCACTCCGCCGCCTTGCCTCTCCGGGCAACTGCTCGCGAAGTGTCCTGGACGACCACACTTGTAACATGTGGCCGCTGCTGGTGGAGTACTCGGGGGACGAAAGCCCGGCATGCGTTGCGGAGGTGCAAACGCACGCGGCATCGCCCGCTGCTGCTGCTGTTGTTGCGGTGGTGCTGGCAGTGCCGGCCGGAATGCCGGTGACGAATACGGCCGACCGCGGAACGGCATCGACCGCTGTGGTGGCTTCCAGCGCGGACCTGATGGTGGGCGATTCACCATCCGAAACTTCTGAGAAGGACCGCCTCCTTCTCCGCTGCTCTTCGGCGCGCTTCGCTTTCGCTCTGCCGCCGCCAACTCCTTGCCGGAGTCTTCCTGAACAATCGCAGCATCAATTATGTCGTTGAGGCTGCCGCGATTGAACATCGCCAGCTTGTCCTTCAGGAGCGGGTTAAGCCCCTGGTAAAAGTGGTCCCGCCGCTTCTCGTCCGTATCTGCGTGATACGACGCGTAGAGTGCGAGATCGTTGAACGCTCTGGAGTACTCCAGCGCGTTCCGGCTCCCTTGTTGCAGGTGTAGGAATTCCTGCGTCTTCCTCTTCATCAAACCGGGCGGTATATGATAGGCCCGGAAGGCCGTCCGAAACTCCGCCCAGGTCATCACTCGGTCGGTGGGTTGTGAAGCACAAAAGTTGGCCCACCACGCGCTCGCGGATCCTTGGAGCTGCTGGACCGCGAACTGAGTCTTGCGCTGCTCGCTGATTTGGAGCAGCCCGAACTTCATCTCTATGGCGCGGAGCCAGTTGTCCGCGTCAAGTGGTTCATCCGCCCTTGAGAATACAGGGGGATGAGTCGCCAGGAAGTCGGAGTAGGAGCTCTGTTGGCGCTCCTCACGATCTTGACGTCTCTCTGGGCGAGACGTATTCGCAATTAACGTTTGCAGCAGCTCTGTATGCTGCTGATGTGAACCCGCCATTGCCGCGACAATGTCGGCCAATGTAACCGTTGGCAGTGGCGGTGGCGGTGTTTGCTGTTGCTGTTGCTGCTGCTGTCCCGAGGAGTCCTCGGGAGGCGGTTGGGAGGTCTCTCCCCCTTGGCTAGTACCTCCAACATCAGGGTTGGCACGAGTACGCGTCATTCTGAAATTCAACACAGCAGCAATTAGCACATGTCTTACTCAAAATTCCATAAACAGCAGTAAGTATTGAAGCGACGCATGACTAACTTGCACAACATTCACATATATTGATAAAGCATAAACTTTATACAAGATACATTATTCTCGGACCTCCGAGAAGTCGTGCTCATGCCGTCACTACCTATACATACGCTACTGTCTACACGACATGTCACCGATTACAAAAGTTGGGTTACGCTACCCTAGCTGCCCTACTTGGCAACCGTAACCCCCTACTCGGAGTAGAACTCGACCTCCTGTGGGTCGTCCTCCTCCGGTACCTCTGCTGGTGGCTCGGGGTCTACCACCTCTTCTCCCATTCCAGGTTCTCCCATGGCTGGAAGACCCAAGACTACCGGTACGCCCAATACCGGGGGCACGAGGTCCTGCAATGCATGCACCTCGTCCATAGCTTGGTTGTAGTCCTCTTCCCAGCCTTGTCCTTCCTCAATAGCGTCGTCCCGCTCTTGAGCAAGGTCCTCATTCTGCTGGGTTAGGGTCTGCACCAGCTCTTGCAACGCCGCAATGTCAACACGGCTCTTCTTCTTTGCCTTCTTCAGACGACGCAACTGATTGTGTTGTTCATTCAGTCGCTTGATCGTCGGAAGGAGCACATTGCGGAGTGCACTGTGAGCACTCTCAAAATGATCTCCACGGCTTGTGCTCTCCTTGAGCTTGGTGGCGAGATGCTCCGTATGAACAGCTTGGCTGTCCATCACAGCGTTTCCCGCCCTCATTTGGAGGCTGAGATTTGCCTCTGCGGGGTTGTACCTTGGGCAACTCGGGTTTGTTGCCTCTAGGTACCTCTCTTCCCACACATGCTGAGCTCGTCCCTCCACCGGAACGAGTGCATATGGAGTGCCCTCCATAGCCTGCACGTGTAGTTGGCAGAAACGTGACATAATGTCACGGGCTGCCACTTGCCACATCCCTTCCGGTTGTCTTCCTCTCACCGTGACGGTGAATGGCACCCAACCGGGTGGCGTAGGCCCTGCAGGAACCTCGACATGGATCGTCCACGTCTTGTTCCCCTCTTCGCCTTCTTCCTTGGCGAAGTATTGCGGCATCTGGTTGTACCCGAAATATTGGAGCATTAGGCACAATGCTCCCGGGTAGCCGCTACGGTCAGAACAGTGGGAAACTACCCACCCGTTCTCCAACCGTTTATCTGCTGCCATCTATAAAAATATATTTGAGAAATGTCAAATATTCATTTGAACAGCAAACCATCAAGTTATAACATAAGATATGTCATTGAACCCCTAAAACTTGGAAACATAGTTCAAATTTTTAAACAAATTTGACTGCTGATCTGCTGTTCCCATGACAGCC
Organism: Neostapfia colusana; assembly: GCA_030760725.1. Classification (NCBI taxonomy): domain Eukaryota; kingdom Viridiplantae; phylum Streptophyta; class Magnoliopsida; order Poales; family Poaceae; genus Neostapfia; species Neostapfia colusana. Next base: position 103,250,943 of record JASWHV010000002.1, on the reverse strand, counting down.
CTGACCAGTTTCCATATCAATCTGATTTAGGCCAGGTTAAAAGCAAAACCAATCCTGGAGCTCAACATCAAAGTTAAAGTTAACTTCAATAGCTTTCCAGAAAGTATTTGGTTGGCCTAAGATCTGCTCTGGTTCAAAAGTTATGAGATGTCAAAGTTAACAGAATTTCTGGAAACAATTGGACAGCACCTCCCTGCTTTAGGTACTGATTTGATCCAACAATCCCAGTTAATTCTGTTCCTAATCTGACAAAACTTTCTGTTACAAAGTTGTAACCCATCTCATAATCTTTCCAGAACTACCTCATTTCCTATTTTTGGATTTTTAAGCAGGAAGTTATGCTTAATTTACAGAGAGTTTACAGAGAGTCTTTGCTCTGTCCTGTTTTCTGGACAGTTTCAACTCTACTGCATTTTTCGAGTGGTTAAGGGACGAAACACCTCTGGAACTCAACAGAAAAGTTATAAAGCTCCTCCAAAGCTTTCCAGAAATGTATCATACTACCCCAACCTCGAAAGAACTCAACCTCTAACCTCTGATTACTTCAGCCTTGATTTAGCTGAAAACAGAGTGCTCTGTCCTTAACATCCTATAAGTTGAAAACTTATTAGCTTTGAATATCCTGTTCAAGGGAAGGAGTTACATCAAGTTTTACTACTTTGGATCAAAACCTTCAAATTTTTTTAAATGAAGTTGTTCATTTAGTTGGGTGTGACGTTGATGCGTCACCAGATCATGTCGGTACTACGTCCTCACAAAGAAAAACCTATACCGGACTTAGCCGGCTTCGTTAGTTTAGTGGCACTACTCGTCACTCGCACACGGATGCTACACGTCTACCGTTTCGTGGTAAGGCTACCTGCAGAAATTCAACCAATCATCAGACTCGGCTGCACACCGAGCCCGGAATCCATACAGTTGGTACATCCGGCCGTCATCACTCGCCCGGATGTTCTCAAGCCAAACACGCCTTGAGTTACGTGTTCACGTTTCAGACCACGTGACGGGGTCTCCCATGTTGCACCACGCACGCCAGGGACAGACGTTGCTCGAATACCCCAAACGACATGAAGAGTCGTAGAGGATATCAAAGCGGGTCGGGTTACCTGCCACCCGTGGGGCTCCACCCTTCAGCTTGTGCGCACTGGTGGACAGCGCTTACGTGCACCCCCCAAGACATGAACGTCCCGAGATGCACGATTTTCCGACATAACAAATAAGTTAATAAGCCACTTTCTATATACTAATAACATCCTTATACGGGCTACTAACTCGTTCCTCACTGGATTTTTGAAAAAGAAGACCTTTGTACTGTGTTAAACCTCAAGCGAGCTCTGATACCACGCTGACACGACCCCACTGGTCCTGTCGAGCCAGGATCACGCTGAGGGGTGCTGCGTTGCACAGCACCGTATAACACACGTCAAAGGCACAAAGCGGAAGCGGAAGCTTTATTACATAAACAAGTTTATTAACATGTTTACATCAAAATAAGTTTAGTCCACACTCGCGGGCGTAGACTAAGCATCAAGTGCACGTTCAGCCCTCGAACGTGTCCTTGCTAGCACACACGCACACTAACTCTGCGGCGTGCACGACTCCCACTCGACGGGGTTCCCCTCCTGGGGTTCCGTCTCCTCTTCGGGAGTCCCTTCCTCATAGAACCCTGCAAAAGCTTCAAACACAAGCAGTGAGCACGAAGGCTCAGCAAGTCTGACCCGTCTCACCTAAACATGGAACTTCTACATGCGGGTAATGGGTTGCATGAGGTAAAAATCATTTGCAAGGACTCGCCTAATTAGTAGAACCTTACTTTCAAGTTTTAGCAGCAGGTTGTGGAGAACTTTATGCTAAGGCACATGAGAGAGCCGCAATCAAACAAGAAACGCATTTCTCTCATGTACTTTGCCCAAAGTTGAAAAGAACTTTAGTTAGCACTAAGCTACAACATATCATTAACAATCAATATCCAACTTTCAATCAGCAACATTTTAACATGTAACTAGCCTGTTCTTTCTACGTCACGGTACAGTGAACAAGTGGTACTCACTGACCGCGAGGGACGGCGATTATAATCGATTTACACCTGCAGGGTTACCCGAACAACCCGTCACGTACGCCCGTACTCGATGTTGCCTACAACAACCATCACGGACGCCGTACGCGACTACCTTTCACCCGTTAGCCAAATATTGAACCGGTCCCATCGTCCCGAGCAAGAGGTCCCTGCACGCGCATCTCTGTGCCGCCAGCTGATTTACACCTCGAGCTCTCAACCTACCCTCTGAACGACGGGCAATGCCTCAACACCCAGCTACCCGAGTTACATCAGTTTCCCGGTTCCCATATAGCCGGTAGGTCTTCGGTACTGTTCTAGCTTGCTCAACAGGCCCGCACACGGCTCGGTCCTCAATCGACACAAGCGGAGCTACAGCACACAGGCCCCAAAGTCCTGCTGCCCTTACTCTCCGCTCGGTCTCATTTTCTTGCCATGTGTTTCATGTGCTATCTCTACCCGAGCAATGTGCCTCTAGCCTATTCTCGCGAGTAGTTCCAACTACTCGACTTGTACCGAATCCTACTCTATTCTAGCAATGCAGTGGCTAACGAGGTTTTCAATCCTAAACCCAACCCATGGTTTTCTTGGCTGTGCAGTTGGGTTTCCAATCAAGACTCTAATGCAACGAACAAAGGGAAACAAGTATGTGCTCAAAACAATAAAAATTTGTAAAAAGGTTAATGCAAACCGGGGCTTGCCTTGCTGCTCTTGGTCGTAGGCTAGCTGTTCCTCCGGAGTAACGAAGTCTAGGACTTCGGGTTCCTCCTCGATCTTAGCGACTACATGATAAGAGCAATGTATGTATTAATTTAGAGGCCTTTGTATTAACTTTGAAGTTGTGAAGTCTATAACCCTTACTAGACAGACCTAATGACTGTGAAACTTTTACTGTGGCTTGGTTACAACCTAAACAAAGACTTGGTCAAGTTTTAGTTGCAGCAAAGCTCATTTGAGCCCTCCACAAATAATTATGTCCTTGACCTTAATTGGAACCCTTAGGGTGTTCTAGGGATTTTCATGAGACAAACTATGACTTTCTGAAAACTAGATTTTCAGAGGGTCCTAATGGAGTTGGTCTCACTTAATTTGGAAGTCTCTAACTAAAGATATGAGCTAAACAATTTCAGAGAAAATCCTGAAAATGTTTCTGAACATTTTCTATTTTCTCTGGAACAGTTTTACTAATCACACCATTAGGTGGACTAAATGAGCTCAAATGGATCTGAAATTTTTATGGTAGCTCAATGATATTTTGGTGAATATCTCAGCAAAATTTCAGGATTTTCCGCCAAAGGATTCTCCAGTTAAAATTCCTAACAGTTTAAACATTAAGGAATTAATTCTGGAGAATTAGGGAATTTCATGAAGTGAAACTTGATTTTCTGGAAAGTACTCAGAGAGCTGAATCCAGCAAAATTTGGTTCACTCAATTTGGAGCTTTCTAGCCAAAGTTATAAGGATTTGAAGTTTGAAGGAAATCTGAAAATCGGGGAAAAGTTTAAACTCGCGCGTGGGCCCAGGGGACACGCGTCGCACGCCGAAGCGACAGCACACCGCGGCCCACAAGGCTTTTGCGCGCCAGCACACCCGATCCCGGCCGCAGCCGGATCCCGATTCAAAATATCGGCCGCTGACAGCTGGGGTCCACCCCCTTCTTCAACCTCGCGACACCCGCGCTCCGCCGCCGAGGGACCTCGCCGGAGAGCTCGCCGCTGGCTGCTGTACCGCTCCAAACTTCTTGATTCTGGTCGCCCCTGCCTACTTTTACTTGGGGAACATGATCCGAGGGTCAGCTGCTCATGACAACGGCCGGAGCATGGTCGGCGACGAGCCGCCATATCGGAACGACTTCGGCCATGTCGGCTGATGCCCCTAGTGCCTCAGCTACTTGAGAAACCGGTCGGGGAGCATCAGTGGACCTCAGAGAAGGTCGACATGAACTCGGGGCAGCTCGGGGAAGGCCCGAAATAGGTCCTCACCGTGCGCCCGATACCCCCCGTTCGTTCCGCCATTAGTAGACCTTGAATTACGCCGGGCACAGAGGTTCTCCGGCCCAGAGTTGTGAAGGCAACTTGTGCGTCACCGTGTCTAGCTCATGTGGGAGTGGCCTGAGGCCCTCTAATCCTTTCTAGAGCACGAATTAAACAGAATCGTACCCGAAGGTCGTTCTGCACACAGAAAGGGGAAAAGTGGAAATTCGCCGCCGGTGAGCAACCACTCGAGCTGTGGCTCGGAGATGAGCAGCACCGGTCACCTGCGCGTCCAAGGGTGTCTTGGCTCGGGCGTGACAACGCCCAGGTTGGGCTGTCCACGAGAGCCCGAGGTGCGGCGGTTTCCAGTTCCGAGTTTGATCTTTCGGCACAGCCGATATCACTCGGTTTCAATCGATTTCTATCAATGGGAAGGATGGAGGATGGTTGCTAGTACCTTGCTGGGACCTTGGAATGGAAAGAGGGAGCTGCGATCGGCTTGATCAAGCAGGAACTCGAGCGGCGGCGATGGCAGTGGAAAAAGCAGTCGCGCACGTCGGTAGCTCGGGGAAATGGTGACTGAAGCACGCCGGGGAGGGAATAAATAGCCCGGCCGGCTGGTCTCCGGCTTGGGGCACGCAGCAGGAGCTGGCGCCGGCTGCCCCCTTCGGTGGCGCGCGCGCACAGCTGCCGGGAACCGACTGAACTGTGGTTCAGTCGGTTTGCTTTGAGGCAGAGGCTGACATGTGGGTCCCACTTCTCTTTTAACCTCTGAAATTTATTCCTAACAGCTGTGGTAAACAGTGAACCCTATTCTACCCTTGGCAATTCAAATTATTCACCCAAGAGCCATTTGAATTGATCAAAGTTCAAATGAGGTTTGGTTTGAATGAATTTCAGCACAAGTGCAGTTTGAAATTCAAATAAAGTTTGAATTTCTCCCCCTTAGCTCATGTCAAGATCAACTCCAAATGGAGTGAAAATTGGTGTGTGAGCTCACAAAAATGTGCTGAGCAAGAATATGCCTTCCACTTTTACATTCAGTGGGCGAAAACAGTTTGAATTTGAATATGGTTTCAAACTGCCCTCTTCCTAACTATACCCAAAATGACCTCAAAAAGGTTTTGAATTTGGGTGGAACTTGGCATGGACATCCTTAGCAAAGTGTAGGAGTCTTCATATGTCCAGCCCATCTATATCACATGTGGGAAGTACCACTTTTGCAATGTGTGAGTTTGTGCCCTAATGAGCATGTTGATAATTGTTACTTGCTCTTTATTTGTGTTCATCATTCTTCCTCAAATGAGGTGTGTGGTGTGGTGATGAACACTGCAAATGAGTGTCAAAAACTGAGGCCCTTACAATACCTTCCGTTTTATATGGAATTTTAAGAATGACATGTGTTGATCGCTGATGTTTTGAATTTCACAATGACTAGCACTCGTGCCAACCCGGAAATTGGGGGTTCTAGTCAGGGGGGAGATGCCATCCAACAGCCTCCCGAGGATTCCTCGGGACAGCAACAGAAGCAACAGCAACAACCGCCACCGCCACCGCCAACGGTTACATTGGCCGACATTGTTGCAGCCATGGCGGGTTCTCATAGCAGCACATGGAGTTGCTGCCAACTCTTATTGCAAATACGTCTCAACCAGAGAGGCGTCAAGACCGTGAGGAGCGCCAACAAAGCTCCTACTCCGACTTTCTGGCTACCCATCCCCCGGTATTCTCAAGGGCGGATGAACCCCTCGATGCGGACAACTGGCTCCGCACGATGGAGACGAAATTCGGGCTGCTCCAAGTGAGTGAGCAGCGCAAGACTCAGTTCATAGCCCAGCAGCTTCAAGGGTCCGCGAGTGCTTGGTGGGCAAACTTCTGTGCCTCGAAACCAACTGAGTGAGTAATGACCTGGGCGGAGTTCCGGACGGCCTTCAGGGCCTATCATATACTGTCGGGTTTGATGAAAAGGAAGACGCAGGAGTTCCTTCGCCTGCAGCAAGGCAGCAGGAACGCGCTGGAATACTCCAGGGCATTCAACGATCTTGCGCTCTACGCTTCATATCACGCTGGTACCGATGAGAAGCGGCGGGATCACTTTTACCAGGGGCTTAATACGCTCCTGAAGGACAAGCTGGCAATGTTCAATAGTGGCAGACTCAATGACATTATTGATGCTGCGATTGTTCAAGAGGACTCCGGTAAGGAGTTAGCGGCAGCGGAGAAGAAGAGAAGCGCGCCACAGAGCAGCAGAGAGGGAGGTGGCCCTTCCCAGAAATACTGGATGGTGTATCGCTCACCATCGGGTCAATGCTGGCAGCCACCACAGAGGCCGATGCCATTCTACAGTCGGCCATATTCTCCACCGGCGTTCCGGCCGGCATTACCAGCACCACCTCCGCAGCAACAACAGCAGCAGCAAGCAATGCTGCATGCGTTTGCACCTCAGCAGTGCATGCCGGGCTTTTGTCCCGCAAGCACGGGCCAGTCGTCAACCGCATGCTTCAAATGCGGTTGCCCAGGACACTTTGCCAACAGCTGTCCTGAGAGGCAAGGCGGCGGAGTGGCACCACAGTTTCCGGGGAAGAATCAGCCCCGGAACCCCATTAATGCGTGGCGGGCATATGCTAAGCCCGACACCCTCTACCAACTCGCCATAAAGGACGTGCCGGAGGGGGAGCCGATCCTTGTGGGTAAGTTCCAACTCCACCAGCATAGTTTCATTAGCCAAGATTTTATTGCTAAATACAGCTTGCAAATACTACCCACCGAAAGTCCTTACTTGATTTGTTCACCGGGTGGGAAAATTTCAGCAAGCATAATGGTTCCAAAAGCGCCATTATGCTTAGAGGGTAGAGTATACCTTACGTCTCTCATAGGTTTAGATGGACAGAAGGTCGATGTCATCTTAGGGATGTCATGGTTAACCCGCCACGGCGCTATTTTAGACACCGTCCTCCGAGTCGTGCATCTACACTCAGAAGTGCACGAGCCTCACTCATTATTTCTAGACAGTCCAGAAATAAAACTTCCAAGTGTATACCAATCCATTACTATCAGATTGGAAGACATTCCGGTAGTCCGTGAGTTCCCTGACTTGTTCCCAGATGATTTACCGGGGATGCCTCCTAATAGAGAGGTGGAGTTCAAGATTGAACTTGCACCGGGAACGATGTGAATATCCCGTAGGCCGTACAAGATGGTGCCAAAGGAATTGGCAGAACTGAATACGCAGTTAACAGACCTGCTGGAGAAGGGTTTTATCAGGCCGAGCTCCTCTCCATGGGGCTGTTCGGCATTATTTGTGAAGAAGGATGAAACGTTGCGGCTTTGCATGGACTATGGTCCACTAAATGCCGTAACCATCAAGAACAAGTACCACCACGGATCGACATGTTGTCTGATCAGTTGGTCGAAGCAAAGATCTTTTCCAAAATGGAATTAAGATCCGGGTACCATCAGATTAAGATACGGGCTGAGGATATCACAAAGACGGCTTTCTCGACGAGGTATGGACTTTATGAGTACCTGGTCATGTCCTTCGGCCTCACCAACGTTCCAGCTCACTTCATGTGGTTGATGAACTCGGTATTCATGCCAGAGCTGGACAAGTTTGTCGTGGTCTTCATCGACGATATATTGGTATATTCCACGTCAGAGGAAGAACACGTGAAACATCTGTGTATAGTCTTGCAAAGGCTGCGGGATCATAAGCTATACGCGAAATTCAGCAAGTGCGAATTCTGGATATCGCAAGTGCCTTTTCTCAGGCATATTATCTCAGCAGAGGGCATCGCTGTAGACCCGAGTAAGATCACACAAGTGCTGAACTGGAAGTCCCCGAGAACTGTTCACGAGGTACGGACTTTATGAGTACCATCAGATTAAGATCCGGGTACCATCAGATTAAGATACAGGCTGAGGATATCACAAAGACGGCTTTCTCGACGAGGTATGGACTTTATGAGTACCTGGTCATGTCCTTTGGCCTCACCAATGCTCCAGCTCACTTCATGTACTTGATGAACCCGGTATTTATGCCGGAGGTGGACAAGTTTGTCGTGGTCTTCATTGATGACATACTGGTATACTCCAAGTCGGAGGAAGATCACAAGAAGCATCTGCGTATAGTCTTGCAACGGCTGTGGGATCACAAGCTATATGCGAAATTCAGCAAATGCGAGTTCTGGATATCGCAAGTGCCTTTTCTCGGGCATATCATCTCAGCGGAGGGTATCGCTGTAGACCCGAGCAAGGTTACGCAAGTGCTGAATTGGAAATCCCCGAGGACTGTTCACGAGGTACGGAGTTTCCTCGGACTCGCGGGATATTATCGGAGGTTCATTCTGAACTTCTCGAAGATTGCCAAGCCTATGACGGAGCTGCTGAAGAAGGCTACCAAATATGTTTGGAGTCCAGCGTGTGAAGCGGCATTCAAGGCTTTAGTTAAGCACCTAACATCAGCACCGGCTTTGGCGCAGCCAGACACAACAAAACCGTTCGATGTGTACTGCGATGCATCCGGCATCGGGCTCGGATGTGTGCTGATGCAAGACTGAAGAGTTGTCACTTATGGATCACGGTAGCTTAGAAACCATGAGCAAAATTATCCAACTCATGACTTGGAGCTCGCTGCCGTGGTACTTGCACTGAAAATGTAGAGGCACTACCTACTCGGTAACCTCGTACATTTATATACCGACCACAAGAGCCTCAAGTACATATTCACTCAGAAGGAGCTGAACATGAGGCAGCGAATATGGTTAGAATTGATAAAGGATTACGAAATAGAGATCCATTATCTTCCGGGCAAGGCAAACATAGTGGCAGATGCGCTGAGCCGCAAGTCACACGTCAACAATCTGACCATCACACCGTTGGAAGAGAGCGAACCGCCACTACATGTGATTCCACATGGAGCTCTCTACAACATAGCTTTGATCCCCACCATCCGTGAAGAGACGGTTAAGTCTTGCTGAGCCTTTGTGCCCACTCTTTCTATATGAGTGGTTTTGCAGGTTAACACGACATTATAAAGAAGGTTGTCTGGTGAGACTCGGAAACTTCCGAGTCGGTAACACATGGAGAACCTAGCTGCTGCCATGTCTTCATGTTGCTAGCGAGAGGAGTCCGCGGGCTGGACCTCTTCTCGAGTGCTTCTTAGATATTCGACGTGAGCTGTTTATAGACTTCCACTGTAGCTAATTTATGTAAATTATTTATAAAGGACATTTGTAAGCTTCCGCTTTGATTTATGTAATACAGTTTTCCTTATATGTGTGCTATTGGGTGCCGCATAACACGGCACCACCCAATGCGATTCCCGGGCGAGGTGCCCCATCCCAGGGAGCCAGGACAGCGGGCCCGGTCAGCGTGGCATCAGAGCCGCATTGGTAATAGCGCACGGAGTAAGGATCGTATTACAAAAAAACCCTAGGAGATGGTGAGGAAACAGTATTAGGCCCACATAAGGACTAATAGTAGTATAGTTACTTAAGTAGAAGGATTAACATACTTGTTATAATTCTGAATTTTGATTATGTAACGACGCACCTACACTCAGGTAAACATGGTAAGGAACGTCACCAAAAGCGGTTCAATTTCGGTTAGCTCCCCTGACGAGGAATGTGGTTCAGGGAATGGTCTCACAGCTTGGTGTGAGACGTTAATATGAAACTCTTGGACTCTTCATGTTCCTGAGTTCATATGAAACGCTGATCCCTAACGTGCATTAGGAAAGTAAGTGGAGACCCCATCGTGTGGTCAGCAACACGATAGTGTGTTCGTCTGGAAATAGCCCAGGAGGACATACGCAGCGCTTGCCATCGGCGTGCCCTGCAGGGCAGTAGGTGGTATCCGTTAGGTTGATAACATTCCCAACCGTGACGACCCGTTCATGATATACTCGGGTTCCCCGTCGTGTGGTGTAAAAACACGATCACGTACCTTGAGACGTGGCTTAACTCAAGGACGGCCGTATGGCAATGATACAGGCGTTTGTATCTACTTTCAAATATGGAACTGCCTGAAATGAAAACAACCTTTGAGTGCACCACTATTGAGTGTTCTTCTGCAGGTACTAACCATGTATGTATCCCGTGTAGAACACGTGTGCGAGAGACCGTCTTAGTGCCACTGATAAAACGGATATGCCGGTATAATCCGGTTTAGGATTTTCTTTGGTGAGGAACGTAGTATCGACATGTTTCTTACGGCGCATCCACACCGTAATACACTTAATAACCTCTTCCCTATTAAGAAATGATTCATGAACTAACTTTCAACTAATAATGGAAGTTTGAAACAAGTATTAGTTACTAAACTCTTATTTTGAGCTAAGATTCAAATGAGAGCATGACTAGGCGTCAAAGTTTTCAAAAACAGAGTGCTCTGTTTCTGGCAGAAATTCTTGCGGTTCTTTAACAGAGCATAACTCTGAGTAGCTTGAACCAATTAATGTGTATGATTGTCATGTTCAAACAAGTATATGTAAGGGCCTCAGTTTTTGACACACATTTGCAGTGTTCATCACCACACCACACACCTCATTTGAGGCAGGATGATGAACACAAATGAAGAGCAAGTAACAATTATCAACATGCTCATTAGAGAACAAACTCACACATTGCCAAAGTGGTATTTCCCACATGAGATATAAGGGGGCTGGACATATGAAAACTCCTACACTTTGCTAAGGATGTCCAGGCCAAGTTTCACCCAAATTCCAAACCTTTGTGAGGTCATGTTGGGTATAATTAGGAAGAGGGCAGTTTGAAACCATATTAAAATTCAAACTGTTTTTATCCCATGAATTTAAAGTGGGAGGCATATTCTTACTCAGCACATTTTTGTGAGCCCACACACCAAGTTTCACTCCATTTGGAGTTGATCTTGACGTGAACTAAGTGGGGCAAATTCAAACTTCATTTGAATTCAAAACTGCACTTGTGCTAAAATTCACTCAACTAAACCCAATTCGAATCCTATGCAATTCGAATGGCTCAAGGGTGAATAATCTGAACCACCAGGGGTATTATGGGGTTCACTGTTCACTACAGTGATTAGGAGTAAATTTCAGAGGTTAAAACGCCGGGTGGGACCCACATGTCATAGAGGGAAGAAGGAGAAACTTGCAACCAAAGTCAGAGTCTCGGTGGGAAATTCCACCGAGCAGCTGTCGGCTGTGCCACCGAGCAGCTACCGGCGCCACCAGCTGCTTCCCGCTCCACGCGCTGGCGCCCATGGCGGCTTGCTCGCGCCCCCATGCGACCGGCACCGCCTCCACTGAGCAGGAGTCGGCCGGCTTTATCTTCTCGCGGGCAGACCTGAGCAGCGGCATTGTCTCTCGCCGCAGCTCTTTGCTCAATCGGGAAAATCAGCAAAACCATCTCCTCCTTCGTCCTTGAGCTGCTAGACAGCCACCTGAGGTCGCACTTCACCTCCCCAACACCAGAAACCCCGAGTTTCGACCTCCTTTGCCCAAGAGCGATCGCCACCACGGCGACCTAGCCTCAGCCGAGAGTCAGGCGCCCGTGGACAGCGTTCCCCAGGCGTTTACACGGTCCAGCAAGAGAGGCAATAGGAGCGTGCGACCACCGTGCTGCTCTCCTCCAATCTTGGAAGCCAACCGTGAAGAATCCGCAAAGAATTTCCAGTTTTTGCTCCGGCGACTGTAACCCGAGCTTCCGGTACGGTTTCTTTAAATTCTCGCTCTATGATCTTTCGGAGGTCATCAAATCTTGCACGTAGACGCTGGACTAGCCGGCGATCAAGTTCTTTTCTGCATCCATGGCGTGAAACTGTCTAGGAGTAACGAATTTCGAGCTCGATCAAGGGCGGTCATGGCGGACACGATCGGTCACACGGTGCCGACCGACTTGCCGCCATCCCTGAACCCTTTTTACACCTTGTCGAGCTTTCTAGAGGTACACTAATGCTGTAGGACTGTTTGTTCGGGGTGTTGGCGGGTTAGGACCCACGGTCGACAGCGCCGAACCTCCACCGAGGCCGCGGCACGTCGCCGAGCTATTTCCGGTCACCCCCAGCCCGACCTAACACCACCGACGTGTTCCTCGACGTCGACAACCCCCCTGGCGGCGAGTTTCAGCCCCTGGGAGGTCCGGCAGCGGCGAGCCGGCGAGCCCTGAGTCTGCTCCGACGAGGTCGGCGGCGCGGGCGCGATAGAACGGCGGGAGGAAGAAGAAGCCGGCTGGCCCACGTGTCAGCGGCTGAAGAATTTAAATCGGGATCGGGTGTGGCCGGGGATCGGCTGTGCTGGCGCGCAAATACCCTGTGAGCTCCGGTGTGCCGGACACCTCCGCGCTCGACACGTGTGGTATCTCCGGTGTGCCGGACACCTCCGCGCTCGACGCGTGTCCCCGCGGGCCCCGAGAGTTTAAACTTTTCCCCGATTTTCAGATTTCCTTCAAACTTCAAATCCTCATAACTTTGGCTAGAAAGCTCCAAATTGAGTGAACCAAATTTTGCTGGATTCATCTCTCCGAGTACTTTCCAGCAAATCCAGTTTCACTTCATGAAAACCCTTAATTCTCCAGAATTAATTCCTCAAATTTTAAACTGTTAGGAATTTTAACTGGAGAATCCTTTGGAGGAAAATCCTGAAATTTTGCTGGGATGTTCACCAAAATATCCCGGAACTACCATAAAAATTTCAGATCCATTTGAGCTCATTTGATCTACCTAATGGTGTGATTAGTGAAACTGTTCCAGAGAAAATAGAAAATGTTCAGAAACATTTTCAGAATTTTCTCTGAAATTGTTTAGCTCATATCTTTAGCTAAGAACTTCCAAATTAAGTGAGACCAACTCCATTAGAACCCTCTGAAAATCTAGTTTTCAGAAAGTCATAGTTTGTTGCATGAAAATTCCTAGAACACCCTAAGAGTTCCAATTAAGGTCAAGGACATAATTAATTGTGGAGGGCTCAAATGAGCTTTGCTGCAACTAAGACTTGACCAAGTCTCTGTTTAGGTTGTAACCAAGCCATAGTAAAAGTTTCACAGTCATTAAGTCTGTCTAGCAAGGGTTATAGACTTCACAACTTCAAAGTTAATATAAATGCATTTAAATTGATACATATGTTTCTTATATGATGTAGTCGCTAAGGTCGAGGAGGAACCCGAAGTCCTAGACTTCGTTACTCCGGAGGAACAGCTAGCCTACGACCAAGAGCAGCAAGGCAAGCTCCGGTTTGCATTAACCTTTTACAAATGTTTATTGTTTTGAGCACATATTTGAATATTGTTCTTTGCATTAGAGTCTTGATTGGAAACCCAACTGCATAGCCAAGAAAACCATGGGTTGGGTTTAGGATCGAAAACCTTGTTAGCCACTGCATTGCTAAGATAGAGTAGGATTCCGTACAAGTCGAGTAGTTGGAACTACTCGCGAGAATAGGCTAGAGGCACATTGCTCGGGTAGAGGTAGCACATGATACACATGGCAAGAAAATGAGATCGAGCGGAGAGTAAGGGCAGCAGGACTTTGGGGCCTGTGTGCTGTAGCTCCGCTTGTGTCGATTGAGGACCGAGCCGTGTGCGGGCCTGTTGAACAAGCTAGAACAGTACCGAAGACCTACCGGCTATATGGGAACCGGGAAACTGATGTAACTCGGGTAGCTGGGTGTTGAGGCATAGCTGGTCGTTCAGAGGGTAGGTTGAGAGCTCGAGGTGTAAATCGGCTGGCGGCACTGAGATGCGCGTGCAGAGACCTCTTGCTCGGGACTATTGGACCGGTTCAACATTTGGCTAACGGGTGAAAGGTAGTCGCGTACGGCGCCCGTGATGGTTGTTGTAGGCAACATCGAGTACGGGCGTACGTGACGGGTTGTTCGGGTAACCCTGCAGGTGTAAATCGATTATAATCGCCGTCCCTCGCGGTCAGTGAGTACCACTTGTTCACTGTACCGTGATGTAGAAAGAACAGGCTAGTCACATGTTAAAAATGTCGCTGATTGAAAGCTGGACATTGATTGTTAATGATATGCTGTAGCTTAGAGCTAACTAAAGTTCTTTTCAACTTTGGGCAAAGTACATGAGAGAAATGCATTTCTTGTTTGATTGCGGCTCTCTCATGTGCCTTAGCGTAAGGTTCTCCACAACCTGCTGCTAAAACATGAAAGTAAGGTTCTACTAATTAGGCGAGTCCTTGCAACTGATTTTTACCTCATGTAACCCATTACCCTCATGTAGAAGTTCCATGTTTAGGTGAGACGGGTCAGACTTGCTGAGCCTTCGTGCTCACTGCTTGTGTTTGAAGGTTTTGCAGGGTTCTATGAGGAAGGGACTCCCGAAGAGGAGACGGAACCCCAGGAGGGGAACCCCGTCGAGTGGGAGTCGTGCACGCTGCAGAGTTAGTGTGCGTGTGTGCTAGCAAGGACACGTTCGAGGGCTGAACGTGCACTTGATGCTTAGTCTACACCCGCGAGTGTAGACTGAACTTATTTTGATGTAAACATGTTCATAAACTTGTTTATGTAATAAAATTTCCGCTTCCGCTTTGTACCTTTGACGTGTGTTATACGGTGCTGTGCAACACAGCACCCCTCAGCGTGATCCTGGCTCGACAGGACCAGGGGGGTCGTGTCAGCGTGGTATCAGAGCTCGCTTGAGGTTTAACACAGTACAAAGGTCTTCTTTTCCAAAAATCCAGTGAGGAACGAGTTAGTAGCCCGTATAAGGATGTTATTAGTATATAGAAAGTGGCATATTAACCTATTTGTTATGTCGGAAAATCGTGCATCTCGGGACGTTCATGTCTTGGGGGGTGCACGTAAGCGCTGTCCACCAGTGCGCACAAGCTGAAGGGTGGAGCCCCACGGGTGGCAGGTAACCCGACCCGCTTTAGTATCCTCTACGACTCTTCATGTCGTTTGGGGTATTCGAGCAACGTATGTCCCTGGCGTGCGTGGTGCAACATGGGAGACCCCGTCACGTGGTCTGAAACGTGAACACGTAACTCAAGGCGTGTTTGGCTTGAGAACATCCGGGCGAGTGATGACGGCCGGGTGTACCAACTGTATGGATTCCGGGCTCGGTGTGCAGCCGAGTCTGATGATTGTTTGAGTTTCTGCAGGTAGCCTGACCACGAAACGGTAGACGTGTAGCAACCGTGTACGAGTGACGTTTAGTGCCACTAAATTAACGAAGCCGGCTAAGTCCGGTACAGGTTTTTCCTTTGTGAGGACGTAGTACCGACATAATCTGGTGACGCATCGACGTCACACCCCAACTAAATGAACAACTTCATTTAAAAACTTGAAGGTTTTGATCCAAAGTAGTAAAACTTGATGTAACTACTCCCCTTGGACAGGATATTCAAAGTTAACAAGTTTTCAACTTATAGGTTGTTAAGGACAGAGCACTCTGTTTCAGCTGAATCAAGGCTGTAGTTAATCAGAGGTTAGAGGTTGAGTTCTTTCGAGGTTGGGGTCGTATGATACATTTCTGGAAAGCGTTGGAAGAGCTTTACAACTCTTCTGTTGAGGTCCAGAGGTGTTTCATCCCTTAACCAATCAAAAAAATGCAGTAGAGTTGAAACTGTCCAGAAAACAGGACAGAATAAAGACTCTCTGTGGACTCTCTGTAAATTAAGCATAACTTCCTGCATAAAAATCCAAAAATAGAAAATGAGGTAGTTCTGGAAAGCTTATGAGATGGGTTACAACTTTGTAACAGAAAGTTTTGTCAGATTAGGAACAGAATTAACTGGGACTCTTGGATCAAATCAGTACCTAAGGCAGGGAGGTGCTGTCCAATTGTTTCCAGAAATTCTGTTAACTTCGACATCTCATAACTTTTGAACCAGGACAGATTTTAGGCCAAGCAAATACTTTCTGGAAAGCTATTGGAGTTAGCTTTAACTTTGATGTTGAGCTCCAGAACTGGTTTTGCTTTTAACATGGCCTAAATCAGGTTGAAATGGAAACTGGTCAGAGCTGTCATGGGAACAGCAGATCAGCAGTCAAATTTGTTTAAAAATTTGAACTATGTTTCCAAGTTTTATGGGTTCAATGACATGTTTTATGTTATAACTCAGGGGTTTACTGTTTAAATAAATATTTGACAATTCTCAAATATATTTTTACAGATGGCAGCAGATAAACAGTTGGAGAACGGGTGGGTGGCTTCCCACTGTTCTGACCGTAGCGGCTACCCGGCAGCATTGTGGCAAATGCTCCAATATTTCGGGTATAGTCATATGCCGAAGTACTTCGCCAAGGAAGAAGGCGAGGAGGGGAACAAGACGTGGACGATCCATGTCGAGGTTCCTGCAGGACCTACGCCGCCCGGTTGGGTGCCATTCACCGTCACGATGAGAGGAAGACAACCGGAAGGGATGTGGCAAGTGGCAGCCCGTGACACTATGTCACGTTTCTGCCAACTGCACGTGCATGCTATGGAGGGCACTACATACGCACTCGTTCCGGTGGAGGGACGAGCCCAGCATGTGTGGGAAGAGAGGTACCGGGAAGCAACGGACCCGAGTTGCCCAAGGTACAACCCCGCGGAGGCAAATCTCAGCCTCCAGATGAGGGCGGGAAACGCCGTGATGGACAGCCAAGCTGTTCATACGGAGCATCTCGCCACAAAGCTCAAGGAGAGCACAAACCGTGGAGATCATTTCGAGAGTGCTCACAGCGCACTCCGCAATGTGCTCCTTCCGACGATCAAGCGACTGAATGAACAACACAATCAGTTGCGTCATCTGAAGAAGGCGAGGAAGAAGAGCCGTGTTGACATCGCGGCGTTGCAAGAGCTGGTGCAGACCCTAACCCAGCAGAATGAGGAACATGCTCAAGAGCGGGACGACGCTATTGAGGAAGGACAAGGCTGGGAAGAGGACTACAACCAAGCTATGGACGAGGTGCATGCTTTGCAGGACCTCGTGCCCCCGGTGTTAGGCGTACCGGTGGTCTTGGGTCTTCCAGCAATGGGAGAACCCGGGATGGGAGAAGAGGTGGTAGACCCAGAGCCACCAGCAGAGGTACCGGAGGAGGACGACCCCCAGGAGGTCGAGTTCTACTCCGAGTAGGGGGCTACGGTTGCCAAGTAGGGCAGCCAGGGTAGCGTAACCCAACTTTTGTAATCGGTGACGTGTCGTGTAGACAGTAGCGTATGTATAGGTGGTGACGACATGAGCACGACTTCTCGGAGATCTGAGAATAATGTATCTTGTATAAAGTTTATGCTTTATCAATATATGTGAACGTTGTGCAAATTAATCATGTGTCACTTCAATACCTACTGTTGCTTATGGAATTTTAAGTAAGACATGTGCTAATCGCTGCTGTTTTGAATTTCAGAATGACGCGTACTCGTGCAACCCGGACGTTGGGGGTACCAGTCAAGGGGGGGAGACCTCCCAACCACCTCCCGAGGCCTCCTCGGGACAGCGGCAGCAACAGCAACAGCAAACACCGCCACCGCCACTGCCAACGGTTACATTGGCCGACATTGTCGCGGCAATGGCGGGTTCACATCAGCAGCACACGGAGCTGCTGCAAACTTTAATTGCGAATACGTCTCGCCCAGAGAGACGTCAGGATCGTGAGGAGCGTCAACAGAGCTCCTACTCTGACTTCCTGGCAACTCATCCCACGGTATTCTCAAGGGCGGATGAACCACTTGACGCGGACAACTGGCTCCTCGCCATAGAAATGAAGTTCGGGCTGCTCCAAATCAGCGAGCAGCGCAAGACTAAGTTCGCGGTCCAGCAGCTCCAAGGATTCACGAGCGCGTGGTGGGCCAACTTCTGTGCTTCACAGCCCACCGACCGAGTGATGACCTGGGCGGAGTTCTAGATGGCCTTCAGGGCCTATCATATACCGCCTGGTCTGATGAAGAGGAAGACGCAGGAGTTCCTACACCTGCAACAAGGGAGTCGGAACGCGCTGGAATACTCCAGGGCGTTTAACGATCTCGTGCTATATGCGTCATATCACGTGGATACAGACGAGAAGCGGCGAGACCATTTTTACCAGGGGCTTAACCCACTCCTGAAGGACAAGTTGGCGATGTTCAATCGCGGCAGCCTCAACGACATCATTGATGCTGTGATTGTTCAGGAGGACTACGGCAAGGAGTTGGCGGCGGCAGAGCGAAAGCGAAGCGCGCCGCAGAGCAGCGGAGAAGGAGGCAGTCCTTTTCAGAAGTTTCGGATGGTGAACATCAGGTCCACGCTGGCAGCCACCACAGCGGTCGATGCCGTTCCGCAGTCGGCCGTATTCTTCACCGGCATTCCGGCCGGCACTGCCAGTACCACCGCAACAGCAGCAGCAGCAGCGGGCGATGCCGCGTGCGTTTGCACCTCCGCAACGCATGCCGGGCTTTCATCCACCGAGCACTCCACCAGCAGTGGCCACATGTTACAAGTGTGGTCGTCCAGGACACTTCGCGAGCAGTTGCCCGGACAGGCAAGGCGGCGGGGTGGCACCACAGTTTCCGGGGAGGAGTCAACCCCGGAACCCCACTAATGCGCGGCGGGCAAACCCTAGGCCCGGCACCATCCACCAGCTTGCCATTGAGGACGTGCCGGAGGGCGAGCCAATCCTTGCGGGTATGTTCCAACTCCACCAGCATCCCACTATAGTACTATTTGATTCAGGCGCCACGCATAGCTTCATTAGCCAAGCTTTCATTGATAAGTATAGCTTGCAAATACTACCCACCGATAGTCCTTATGTGATCTGTTCACCGGGTGGGAAGATTTCAGCAAGCATGATGGTCCCAAAAGCGCCATTGTGCTTAGAGGGTAGAGTTTACCCTACGTATCTCATAATTTTAGAGGGACAAAAGGTCGATGTCATCTTAGGGATGTCGTGGTTAACCCGCCACGGCGCTGTTTTAGACACCGTCCTCCGAGTCGTGCACTTGAACTCCGAAGTGCACGAGTCTCATTCATTATTCTGGACAGTCCAGAAATAAAACTTCCAAGTGTCTATCAAGCCACAACCATCAGATTGGAAGATATTCCGGTGGTCCGAGAGTTCCCTGATGTATTCCCGGACGATTTGCCGGGGATGCCACCCGATAGAGAGGTGGAGTTCAAGATTGAACTTGCACCGGGAACCATGCCAATATCCCGAAGGCCGTACAAGATGGCGCCCAAGGAGTTGGCTGAACTAAAGACTCAGCTCACGGACCTTCTGGAGAAGGGTTTTATTAGGCCGAGCTCCTCGCCATGGGGCTGTTCGGCATTATTTGTCAAGAAGAAGGATGAGACGTTGCGGCTTTGCGTGTACTATCGTCCATTAAATGCCGTAACCATCAAGAACAAGTACCCGTTGCCACGGATGGACATGTTGTTTGATCAGTTGGTCGAAGCAAAGATCTTTTCCAAGATGGATTTAAGATCCGGGTACCATCAGATTAAGATAAGGGCTGAGGACATTCCGAAGACGGCTTTCTCGACGAGGTACGGACTTTATGAGTACCTGGTCATGTCCTTCGGCATCACCAATGCTCCAGCTCACTTCATGTACTTGATGAACTCGGTATTCATGCCGGAGCTGGACAAGTTTGTCGTGGTCTTCATCGACGACATCCTGGTATATTCCAAGTCGGAGGAAGATCACAAGAAACATCTGCGTATAGTCTTGCAACGGCTGCGGGATCACAAGTTATACGCAAAATTCAGCAAATGCGAGTTTTGGATATCGCAAGTGCCTTTCCTCGGGCATATCATCTCAGCGGAGGGTATCGCTGTGGACCCGAGCAAGATCACGCAAGTGCTGAATTGGAAATCCCCGATAACTGTTCATGAGGTACGGAGTTTCCTCGGACTCGCGGGATATTATCGGAGGTTCATTCCGAACTTCTCGAAGATTGCCAAGCCAATGACGGAGCTGCTGAAGAAGGCTACCAAATATGTTTGGAGTCCAACATGTGAAGCAGAATTCAAGGCTTTAGTCAAGCACCTGACATCAGCACCGGTTTTGGCGCAGCCAGACACAACAAAACCGTTCGATGTGTACTGCGATGCATCCGGCATTGGGCTCGGGTATGTGCTGATGCAAGACCGAAGAGTGGTCGCGTATGGATCACGGCAGCTTAGAAACCATGAGCAAAATTATCCAACTCACGACTTGGAGCTTGCCGCCGTGGTACTTGCACTGAAGATGTGGAGGCACTACCTACTCGGTAACCCCGTACATTTATATACCGACCACAAAAGCCTCAAGTACATATTCACTCAGAAGGAGCTGAACATGAGGCAACGAAGATGGTTAGAACTGATAAAGGATTACGAGATAGAAATCCATTATCATCCGGGCAAGGCAAACGTAGTGGCAGATGCGCTGAGCCGCAAGTCACACGTCAATACTCTGACCATCACACCGTTGGAAGAGAGCGAACCACCACTACATGTGATTCCACACGGAGCTCTCTACAACCTAGCTTTGATCCCCACCATCCGTGAAGAGATAGCGGCAGCCCAGAAGAATGACAAGGGCATGTCACATTTGCGGAGACGTGTAGACAGTGGGGAGTTGAAATGTTTCCGGAAGGACGGAGACGGCGTTCTGGGGTTCAAGGACCGGATCGTCGTACCCCGTAAACCGGAATTACGGAAGAAAATCATTGATGAGGCTCACTTATCAAAGTTTTCTATTCACCCCGGCAGCAACAAAATGTATCAAGAACTCAGAAGAAAGTTTTGGGGGACACGGATGAAGCGCGAGGTTGCAAAATACGTGTCCGAGTGTGATACAGGTCGAAGGGTGAAGGCAGATCATATGCGGAAACCGGGACTGCTGCAACCACCGGGCATTCCTGCCTGGAAGTGGGAGGACGTGAGCATGGATTTCATCATCGGTTTACCCACCACCTTGCAGAAACATGATTCTGTGTGGGTGATCGTCGATCGGCTCACCAAAATTGCCCATTTCATCCCGGTCAACACCAACTACAACGCCAAGAAGTACGCTGAACTGTACATCTCACGGATCCTATGCTTATACGGCGTACCCCGTACTATCATATCGGATCGGGGCACTTTATTTGTGTCCCATTTTTGGGAGCAGCTACACGCTGCCTTGGGGACGAAGCTGATCCGTAGTTCAGCCTACCACCCGCAGACGGATGGGCAAACAGAGCGGGTAAATCAGATTCTAGAAGACATGCTACGAGCTTGCGCTATAAACAACGGCAAGAATTGGGATGATCACTTGCCGTTAGCCGAGTTCTCGTACAATAATGGGTACCAAGCCAGCATCAAGATGGCACCATACGAGGCGCTATACGGTAGGAGATGCCGCACACCATTGAACTGGTGTGAGTCTGGTGAAAGGGTTACCTTCGGGATTGACCTCGTCAACAACGCGGAAGAAAAGGTTCGACTGATTCAAGCGAACCTAAAAGCCGCTCAATCCCGACAGAAACAGTATGCGGACCGGAGAAGGCGCCCATTACAATTCGAAGTTGGAGATCACGTATATCTACGGGTGTCTCCAATGAAGGGCGTAAACAGATTTGGGGTGAGAGGAAAGTTAGCACCCCGATTCATCGGTCCGTTCCAGATTACCGAAAGATGTGGGTCAGTGGCATACCGGCTGACATTACCAGAAGCACTTTCCAGTGTGCACGACGTCTTTCACATTTCCCAGCTGAGGAAGTGTCTTAAGCTATCAACTACCGTTCAGCTGGAAGACATTAAAGAACTGCAATCGGATCTTACCTATCGGGAGGAACCGGTGCAGATTATTGATGAAAAGGCCCGAACCACACGCAACCGTACGTTGTGGTTCTACAAGGTTCTATGGAGTAATCACTCCATGGACGAAGCGACATGGGAGAGCGAAGAATTCCTTCGCACTAACTACCCCGAATTTTTCACGTCGCATATCCGGTAATTTTCCACCGTCCTCTCTCTCATTTTCACCTTATAATCTCGGGACGAGATTCTTTTAAGGGGGGAGGAATGTAAGGGCCTCAGTTTTTGACACACATTTGCAGTGTTCATCACCACACCACACACCTCATTTGAGGCAGGATGATGAACACAAATGAAGAGCAAGTAACAATTATCAACATGCTCATTAGAGAACAAACTCACACATTGCCAAAGTGGTATTTCCCACATGAGATATAAGGGGGCTGGACATATGAAAACTCCTACACTTTGCTAAGGATGTCCAGGCCAAGTTTCACCAAAATTCCAAACCTTTTTGAGGTCATGTTGGGTATAATTAGGAAGAGGGCAGTTTGAAACCATATTCAAATTCAAACATTTTTTATCCCATGAATTTAAAGTGGGAGGCATATTCTTACTCAGCACATTTTTGTGAGCCCACACACCAAGTTTCGCTCCATTTGGAGTTAATCTTGACGTGAACTAAGTGGGGCAAATTCAAACTTCATTTGAATTTAAAACTGCACTTGTGCTGAAATTCACTCAACTAAACCCAATTCAAATCCTATGCAATTCGAATGGCTCAAGGGTGAATAATCTGAACCACCAGGGGTATTATGGGGTTCACTGTTCACTACAGTGATTAGGAGTAAATTTCAGAGGTTAAAACCCCAGGTGGGACCCACATGTCATAGAGGGAAGAAGGAGAAACTTGCAACCAAAGTCAGAGTCTCGGTGGGAAATTCCACCGAGCAGCTGTCGGCTGTGCCACCGAGCAGCTACCGGCGCCACCAGCTGCTTCCCTCTCCACGCGCTGGCGCCCTGGGCGGCTTGCTCGCGCCCCCATGCGACCGGCACCACCTCCACTGAGCAGGAGTCGGCCGGCTTTATCTTCTCGCGGGCAAACCCGAGCAGCGGCATTCTCTCTCGCCGCAGCTCTTTGCTCAATCGGGAAAATCAGCAAAACCATCTCCTCCTTCGTCCTTGAGCTGCTAGACAGCCACCTGAGGTCGCACTTCACCTCCCCAACACCAGAAACCCCGAGTTTCGACCTCCTTTGCCCAAGAGCGATCGCCACCACGGCGACCTAGCCTCAGCCGAGAGTCAGGCGCCCGTGGACAGCGTTCCCCAGGCGTTTACACGGTCCAGCAAGAGAGGCAATAGGAGCGCGAGACCACCGTGCTGCTCTCCTCCAAACTTGGAAGCCAACCGTGAAGAATCCGCAAAGAATTTCCAGTTTTTGCTCCGGCGACCGTAACCCGAGCTTCCGGTACGGTTTCTTTAAATTCTCGCTCTATGATCTTTCGGAGGTCATCAAATCTTGCACGTAGACGCTGGACTAGCCGGCGATCAAGTTCTTTTCTGCATCCGTGGCGTGAAACTGTCTAGGAGTGACGAATTTCGAGCTCCATCAAGGGCGGTCATGGCGGACACGATCGGTCACACGGTGCCGATCGACTTGCCGCCATCCCTGAACCCTTTTTACACCTTGTCGAGCTTTCTAGAGGTACACTAATGCTGTAGGACTGTTTGTTCGGGGTGTTGGCGGGTTAGGACCCACGGTCGACAGCGCCGAACCTCCACCGAGGCCGCGGCACGTCGCCGAGCTATTTCCGGTCACCCCCAGCCCGACCTAACACCACCGACGTGTTCCTCGACGTCGACAACCCCCCTGGCGGCGAGTTTCAGCCCCTGGGAGGTCCGGCAGCGGCGAGCCCCGATTCTGCTCCGACGAGGTCGGCGGCGCGGGCGCGAGAGAACGGCGGGAGGAAGAAGAAGCCG
Organism: Neostapfia colusana; assembly: GCA_030760725.1. Lineage (NCBI taxonomy): Eukaryota > Viridiplantae > Streptophyta > Magnoliopsida > Poales > Poaceae > Neostapfia > Neostapfia colusana. The sequence goes on along the minus strand of JASWHV010000002.1, from coordinate 103,227,264 downwards.
GCTGGCCCACGTGTCAGCGGCTGAAGAATTTAAATCGGGATCGGGTGTATCCGGGGATCGGCTGTGCTGGCGCGCAAATACCCTGTGAGCTCCGGTGTGCCGGACACCTCCGCGCTCGACACGTGTGGTATCTCCGGTGTGCCGGACACCTCCGCGCTCGACGCGTGTCCCCGCGGGCCCCGAGAGTTTAAACTTTTCCCCGATTTTCAGATTTCCTTCAAACTTCAAATCCTCATAACTTTGGCTAGAAAGCTCCAAATTGAGTGAACCAAATTTTGCTGGATTCAGCTCTCCGAGTAATTTCCAGCAAATCCAGTTTCACTTCATGAAAACCCTTAATTATCCAGAATTAATTCCTCAAATTTTAAACTGTTAGGAATTTTAACTGGAAAATCCTTTGGAGGAAAATCCTGAAATTTTGCTGGGATGTTCACCAAAATATCCCTGAACTACCATAAAAATTTCAGATCCATTTGAGCTCATTTGATCCACCTAATGGTGTGATTAGTGAAACTGTTCCAGAGAAAATAGAAAATGTTCAGAAACATTTTCAGAATTTTCTCTGAAATTGTTTAGCTCATATCTTTAGCTAAGAACTTCCAAATTAAGTGAGACCAACTCCATTAGAACCCTCTGAAAATCTAGTTTTCAGAAAGTCATAGTTTGTTGCATGAAAATTCCTAGAACACCCTAAGAGTTCCAATTAAGGTCAAGGACATAATTAATTGTGGAGGGCTCAAATGAGCTTTGCTGCAACTAAGACTTGACCAAGTCTCTGTTTAGGTTGTAACCAAGCCATAGTAAAAGTTTCACAGTCATTAAGTCTGTCTAGCAAGGGTTATAGACTTCACAACTTCAAAGTTAATATAAATGCATTTAAATTGATACATATGTTTCTTATATCATGTAGTCGCTAAGGTCGAGGAGGAACCCGAAGTCCTAGACATCGTTACTCCAGAGGAACAGCTAGCCTACGACCAAGAGCAGCAAGACAAGCTCCGGTTTGCATTAACCTTTTACAAATGTTTATTGTTTTGAGCACATATTTGAATATTGTTCTTTGCATTAGAGTCTTGATTGGAAACCCAACTGCATAGCCAAGAAAATCATGGGTTGGGTTTAGGATCGAAAACCTCGTTAGCCACTGCATTGCTAAGATAGAGTAGGATTCGGTACAAGTCGAGTAGTTGGAACTACTCGCGAGAATAGGCTAGAGGCACATTGCTCGGGTAGAGGTAGCACATGATACACATGGCAAGAAAATGAGATCGAGCGGAGAGTAAGGGCAGCAGGACTTTGGGGCCTGTGTGCTGTAGCTCCGCTTGTGTCGATTGTGGACCGAGCCGTGTGCGGGCCTGTTGAACAAGCTAGAACAGTACCGAAGACCTACCGGCTATATGGGAACCGGGAAACTGATGTAACTCGGGTAGCTGGGTGTTGAGGCATAGCTGGTCGTTCAGAGGGTAGGTTGAGAGCTCGAGGTGTAAATCGGCTGGCGGCACTGAGATGCGCGTGCAGAGACCTCTTGCTCGGGACTATTGGACCGGTTCAACATTTGGCTAACGGGTGAAAGGTAGTCGCGTACGGTGCCCGTGATGGTTGTTGTAGGCAACATCGAGTACGGACGTACGTGACGGGTTGTTCGGGTAACCCTGCAGGTGTAAATCGATTATAATCGCCGTCCCTCGCGGTCAGTGAGTACCACTTGTTCACTGTACCGTGATGTAGAAAGAACAGGCTAGTCACATGTTAAAAATGTCGCTGATTGAAAGCTGGACATTGATTGTTAATGATATGCTGTAGCTTAGAGCTAACTAAAGTTCTTTTCAACTTTGGGCAAAGTACATGAGAGAAATGCATTTCTTGTTTGATTGCGGCTCTCTCATGTGCCTTAGCGTAAGGTTCTCCACAACCTGCTGCTAAAACATGAAAGTAAGGTTCTACTAATTAGGCGAGTCCTTGCAACTGATTTTTACCTCATGTAACCCATTACCCTCATGTAGAAGTTCCATGTTTAGGTGAGACGGGTCAGACTTGCTGAGCCTTCGTGCTCACTGCTTGTGTTTGAAGGTTTTGCAGGGTTCTATGAGGAAGGGACTCCCGAAGAGGAGACGGAACCCCAGGAGGGGAACCCCGTCGAGTGGGAGTCGTGCACGCTGCAGAGTTAGTGTGCGTGTGTGCTAGCAAGGACACGTTCGAGGGCTGAACGTGCACTTGATGCTTAGTCTACACCCGCGAGTGTAGACTGAACTTATTTTGATGTAAACATGTTCATAAACTTGTTTATGTAATAAAATTTCCGCTTCCGCTTTGTACCTTTGACGTGTGTTATACAGTGCTGTGCAACGCAGCACCCCTCAGCGTGATCCTGGCTCGACAGGACCAGGGGGGTCGTGTCAGTATACACCAGGCGCCATAGGGCCCGTGACGTGCGCCGAGCCAACGAACGCCATGACCTCCAACAGTGGATAGGAGGGAAAGTAGGAGATACTTTAGCTATTTTTGGTAATCAATAATTAGTGGAGTTTGTTACTCCTTTTTGGTTGAGCCAGAGGCTATAGATAGGCATGTAATCAAAAACTTGGCAACAAGAAAGATATTACCATCTATTTCCCTCTCTCCTTCTACCTAAGCCGACGGCAGGGGGAATAACCCACCGACGAAGAACGGCGGCAAGGGAGTATAACCCGGCCAGCCATCACGGATAGCGGCTACGACCTACGTAGCCGAGGTCCTCCTACCCTCGGGATTACTGCCCTTGACAACCTGGTATCTCAGTCTCATCGATCCTCTTCCACCACCTCCACCTAATCTTCCACCGCAGCCTCACCACCATCCCAGCCGCCGACTCCATCTCCTCCCTCAACGTCCACGGCAACGTCCGCACCGTCAGTCATGGGCGATGACGATTAACCCACCATGGCCGATGTGATGAAGATGCTCAAGTCCCTGACCACCGAGATGTCGAAGATGCAGACCGACATGGCGGGCATGAAGGAGAAGGTCAGCTCGTCGACCGACTCCAGCACCAACCACGACGGCGAACACCACACGGATCGCAACCCACGGTTCCAGAAGATGGACTTTCCGCGCTATGACGGCAAGTCCGACCCACTGATTTTCATCAATCGGTGCGAATCGTATTTCCGCCAGCAACGCACCATGCCGGAGGAGAAGGTGTGGATGGCGTCGTACAACCTGGAGGATGTGGCTCAACTCTGGCTCGTCCAGCTCCAGGAGGAGGAGGGCATGCCGCCATGGGGGCGTTTCAAGGAACTTATGAACCTGCGTTTCGGTCCGGCGCTGCGATCCGCCCCCCTGTTCGAGCTCACCGAGTGCCGCCGCACGGGGACGGTCGAGGAATACTCCAACCGTTTCCAGGCGCTTCTTCCTCGTGCTGGCCGGCTCCAGGAAGGACAACGGGTGCAACTCTACACCGGCGGGTTGCTGCCACCGCTCAGCCACCAGGTGCGCATCCACGGCCCGGAGTCCCTTGCGGCGGCCATGAGCCTAGCACGGGCGTTGGAACTGGTCGAGCTGGATCGTCTCAACTCCGCCCACGGCAGGGCTGCGCCGCACGCGCTCGGACCACCGCTCGCGCCGCGTCCAGCCGTCCTGGCGGCCCTCCCTACAACCGCTCAACAGGCGCCTGCGGTTCAGACACTGCCCGCACCCCAGGCGCCACCCCTGGCACTGCCGGAGCCACCACCACCACGCGGCGGGAGCAAGCGCCTCTCGACGGAGGAGCAGGCGGAACGGCGCCACCTCGGCCTCTGCAATAACTGCAACGAACCATACTCACGCGGCCACAACAGAGTCTGCCGCCGCATCTTCTACATCGCCGGCGTCGAGCTGGCCGAGGACGAGCCCACTGAGGAGGCACCCGTCTATTTCCTCCACGCTGTCGCCGGCGTTCCAGTGCGCGGTACTCTCCAACTCGAGGTACAGGTGGGACAGCCACGTTGATCGCCCTCATCGACACGGGCTCCACCCACTGCTTCATCAGCGAGGCGGCAGCACAGCGGGCCGGCCTGCCCGTCGCGCCTCGGCCTCGACTAACGGCGACCGTGGCCAACGGCGAACGGATCGCCTGCCCAGGCGTTCTGCGCCAGGCGGCCGTCATCATCGACAACCGGCCGTTCATGGTCGACTTATACATCATGCCGCTGGCCGGCTATGACCTGGTGCTCGACACTCAATGGCTGGCTACCTTGGGTAAGATTATCTGGAACGTGGCCGCCGGGACCATGGAGTTCACGGTGGAGGACCAGCAGGTCTGCTGGCGCAGCGTCGCGTCGCCGACACCGCCGCGCATCCACTCTGCCTCGGTGACAGAACCCCTCCTCGACGAGCTGCTTGCATCTTTCGCCGACGTGTTCGCCGAGCCGACGGGCCTGCCGCCTGCGCGTGGCCGGGCGCACCGCATCATCCTGAAGCCGGACACCGCGCCGGTGGCAGTGTGGCCCTACAGATACCCGGCCGCCCACAAGACGGAGCTGGAGAAGCAGTGCGAGAACATGCTCATGAACAGCATCATCCGGTGCAGCGACTCCGCATTCTCCTCTCCGGTCCTTCTCATCAAGAAGCCGGACGTTTCGTGGCGTTTCTGCATCGACTACCGCGCCCTCAACGCGGTGACGGTCAAGGACGCGTTCCCGATCCCCGTCGTCGACGAGCTCTTGGATGAGCTCCATGGCGCCAAATACTTCACCAAACTGGACTTGCGCTCGGGGTACCACCAAGTGCGCACGAGGCCGGAGGATGTTCACAAGATGGCGTTCCGTACACACGACGGCCTCTATGATTTCCTGGTGATGCCGTTCGGACTCTGCAACGCCCCAGCCACATTTCAGGCGCTCATGAACGACGTCTTGCGCCCGTTCCTTCGCCGGTTTGTACTTGTTTTCTTTGACGACATCTTGATATACAGCAAGTCATGGGCCGACCACCTGCGTCACCTTCGAGCTGTCCTTAGCGAGCTTTGTCGGCACACCCTCTTCGTCAAGCGCTCCAAGTGTGCGTTCGGGGTCTCCTCAGTCGCCTACCTCGGCCACACGATCTCGGAGGCAGGGGTGGCCATGGACTCCGCCAAGGTGCAGGCCATTCACGACTGGCCGGGACCCCGCTCGGCGTGGGCGGTGCACGGCTTCCTCGGGCTTGGGGGATACTACCGCAAGTTCATCCACAACTACGGCTCCATCGCCGCGCTGCTAAAGAAGGAGGGCTTCGCGTGGGGTCCTGAGGCTGCCTCGGCCTTCCTCGCCCTCAAGGAGGCGGTCACCTCGGCGCCGGTGCTCGCTATGCCGGATTTCAACAAGCCCTTTGTCGTCGAGTGCGACGCATCGTCCCATGGGTTTGGTGCTGTCCTTATCCAGGAGGGGCATCGGATCGCCTTCTTCAGTCGGCCTGTGGTGCCTCGACATCACGCCCTGGCAGCCTACGAGCGTGAGCTCATTGGCTTGGTCCAGGCGGTGCGCCACTGGCGGCCATAGCTCTGGAGGTGCCACTTCACCGTCAAGACGGATCACTATAGCTTGAAGTATCTGCTGGACCAGCGCTTGGCCACCATCCCACAGCACCACTGGGTTGGCAAGCTGATGGGCTTCGACTTCTCCGTTGAGTACAAGCCGGGCGCGACGAACGCCGTCGCTGACGCGCTGTCCCGGCGCGACACCGTGGAGGGAGAGCTCCTTGCCCTCTCTGCTCCGCGCTTCGACTTCATCGACAAGCTCCGGCAGGCCCAGCTGGACCACCCAGCCCTTGTTGCACTCCGGGGTGAGATCACGGCGGGCACCCGACTGGCTCCCTGGGCGCTGGTGGACGGCCTGGTGCAATTCTCCGGGCGGCTGTACGTTCCGGCCGACTCCCCGCTGCTCCAAGAGATCGTAGGGGCCATCCATGAGGACGGACACGAAGGTGTACAGCGGACGCTACACAGGCTGCGCCGTGACTTCCATTTTCATAACATGAAACAAGTTGTGCAGGAACGCGTGCGTACATGTGAAGTCTGCCAACGCTACAAGTCCGAGCACCTGCACCCGGCGAGTCTCCTCCTTCCGCTGCCGACGCCCCAGGGCATGTGGACTGATGTCGCACTAGACTTTGTGGAGGCGCTACCACGGGTCCGTGGCAAGTCAGTGATCCTCACTGTGGTGGATGGGTTCAGCAAGTACTGCCATTTCATCCCACTGGCACACCCGTACTCCGCTGAATCTGTCGCTCAGGCCTTCTTCAATGACATTGTCCGCCTCCACGGGGTTCCACAGTCCATGGTCTCTGACCGGGACACGGTGTTCACGTCGACGTTCTGGCAGGAGTTGATGCGGCTGATGGGGACCAAGCTGCAGATGACCACGGCGTTTCACCCCCAGTCCGATGGGCAGTCCGAGTCGGCCAACCGCGTCATCCTCATGTACCTGCGGTGCTTGACAGGATACAGGCCGCGCGAGTGGCTCCGGTGGCTCCCCTGGGCGGAGTTCCTCTTCAACACGGCGTACCAGACGTCCCTGCGGGACACCCCCTTCCGCGTGGTCTATGGGCGTGATCCTCCCTACATCCGGTCTTATGAACCCGGGGAAACCAGGGTGCCGGTCGTCGCCAAGAGCATGGAGGAGCGCGCGGAGTTCCTGGCCGACATCCGTCACCGCCTGGAGCAGGCACAGGAGTACCAGAAGCGCCACTACGACCGTACGCACCGCGCGGTCACTTATCAGGTCGGTGACTGGGCGCTGCTTCGACTACGTCAGCGTGCGGCGTCATCTCTTCCTCAGGCTGTGGGCGGCAAACTGAAGCCGCGCTTCTTCGGGCCGTACCGCGTCGTCGAACTCATCAACGAGGTCGCCATCCGGCTGGAGCTTCCGCCCCGTGCCCGCATCCACAATGTGTTCCATGTGGGACTACTCAAGAAGTTCCAGGGGTCACCACCAACAGCGCCCCCACCATTGCCGCTCATGCATCATGGCGCCATTAGCCCAGAACCTGAACGTGTGGTGCGGTACCGACTGGCTCGCGGCGTACATCAGGTGCTCATCCAGTGGAAGGGCACGTCGGCAGCATCAGCGACCTGGGAATACGTCGCGCCTTTCCGCGCCAAGTTTCCCCAATTCCAGCTCGAGGACGAGCTGGCCCTCGACGGGGAGGGAGATGTCATGTTCAAACAAGTATACACCAGGCGCCATAGGGCCCGTGACGTGCACCGAGCCAACGAACGTGCTGCTGCACGCGCGGCAAGCACGCAGGCCACAACCTCCAACAGTGGATAGGAGGGAAAGTAGGAGATACTTTACCTATTTTTGGTAATCAATAATTAGTGGAGTTTGTTACTCCTTTTTGGTTGAGCCGGAGGCTATAGATAGGCATGTAATCAAACACTTGGCAACAAGAAAGATATTACCATCTATTTCCCTCTCTCCTTCTACCTAAGCCGGCGGCAAGGGAGTATAACCCGGCCAGCCATCACGGATAGCGGCTACGACCTACGTAGCCAAGGTCCTCCTACCCTCAAGATTACTGCCCTTGACAACGATACGGTTCTGGAAATATTTTCAAGTGCTCTACAATTTCTTTGTAGACCTCCAGAGCAGAATCACACGTTAAGTTGGTGAAAAGTCCAGTTGAAGGCAAACTGTTCAGAACCAGGACAGTAGCAAAAAGCTCTCTGGACCTTTCTATTTTTAAGCCATAACTTCCTGTTGAAAAATCCTTAAGGAGCATATGATACAACGTTGGAAAGGTTATGAGATGTACAACATTGTTGTAGTTCAGAGTTTCCTCAGATTCTTATTGTATTTTCATGTACAACTGTGATAAAAGTAGCATCATACAAAGGTCATGCTGGCAGATTTTATGCAGGAATTTTGTCAATTTTGAGCAATCATAACTTTTTATCCAGAGATGATCTGGAGGCATATAAGTACTCATTGGAAAGATACTGAAGTTTACCAAAACTTTGGTATTGGACTGAAGTCATGAATCTGTAGTTAACTTGAGTAAATTTTGAAGTTTGTGTGAACTGGTCAGGGTAGTCCAGCTGATTAGTTTAGCGTACTGAAGATTTGTTTAAACATGAATGTGGTTATGCTTTCATAAAGTTCATGACATGTTCATGTTTAACTTATCTTTACTTACTACTGAGATAGAATTTTGATTGACTCAAAATTTCGTTTCGTGCAGTATGGTACGCACACATTCTCAAATGGAGCTTGGAGGTTCGAGTCGAGGTGGGAATGACTCGACTTCATCACAGGAGCCATCGCCAACCGGATTGGCTGAAATTATGGCAAAGATGAATGAAACTCTCCAAACTCTAGTTCAGCAAGGAATAAATAGAGAAGCTCAGCATCACATGCCAACCCCGAGCACTTATCTGGATTTCTTGGCGACACAACCGCCGGTATTCTCCAAAGCGGCTGACATTGTGAAGCAAATCACTGGTTACTTGTCATTGAGTCCAAGTTTGGGTTGATCCAATGTGATGAATTCTTGAAGACCCTATTTGCCTCTCAACAGCTTCACGGCTTTTCTGGAGCATGGTGGGCAGAATACCTTGCTGTCCAACCAGCAGGGCATCGTGTCACATGGGCGGAGTTCCAGGCTGCATTTCGTGCTCGTTTCATTCCTGCGGGCATAATGCAAACCAGTCTGGATGAATTATGGAGTCTGAAGCATGGGGACATGAGTGTTATTGAGTATGCGAAGGAATTCAATCGCTTGGCTCAATATGTTCCTGATTACGTGAAATCACCCTCCATGAGGGGTTATCATTTTTACCGAGGGCTGACTGCTAGACTGCGCTGTGAGTTGGCTCAAGTTAGCCAAGAGAATTTTGATGAGTTGGTGAGCTGTGCTATCACTCAGGAATATTATTCCAATATCTACCTTAAAGAAAAGGGGGAGAGGGACTCATCAAAGGATCAATATAATTATCTGCCTCAGAAGTATCGGTGGGTAATCCGTTCACCTTCTGGTCGAGAGGTTCCACAAGAAGTGCAGTCATTCTTGGAGTATAGCGACTCGTATACTCCGCAGAGGTTTTATTCACCTCCACCGCAGCAGAAACTTATTCCTCATGCACCTCAGTATCAACAAGGTGCACCAGAATGCTATTTCCCTCAAGATGCTAAAAATGATCACGGTGATTTCTCAGCTGAACCGAGTAGTGTCCCACTTCATATTGACAATGAACTCAACGTCAATGAAGCAACTAAACCGAGCAGCAACATTATGTCTGCGGGTCCAGTTCCGAAGAGTGATCTTGGACAGCAAAGAAAAGCCATGTCCAAAGTGGGCACAGTTAATTATGTGGCAGTCGATGATCTGCCAAAGGGAGAACCTGTTCTTGCCGGCAGGTTCACCTTAAATGACAAGCCGGTTGCCATTTTATTCGACTCTGGTGCAACACATAATTTCATTATCAAGGCGACGGTGATTCGGGATCATATCTCCATAACTATCACAAAAGGTTCTTACCTTATTCATTCACCAGGTGGAGACATATTGACTAATGAAGTCGTTTCTCGAGCACCACTTCGTTTGGGTGGAAAAATTTATCCTACCACCCTCATTATTCTCGTAGACCAAGGAATCAATGCCATATTGGGAATATCATGGTTGACCTTCCATAAGGCTGTTCTGGACATCGAGAACAGGAGTGTTCACCTGGACTCTCCACTTCACGGGCGTCAAACATTGTATCTTGGCAAAGCGGTTTCCAAAGAGCCGGAAGTATGTAATGCCGAGGCTTGCAAGTTAGAAGACATTCCGGTAGTCCGTGAATATCCGGTCGTGTTTCCCGAAGATCTTCCAGGCTTACCACCTGAGCGCGAGGTGGAATTCAAAATAGAGTTGATACCGGGAACCACGCCGATCTCTCGGAGACCATACAAAATGGCTCCAAATGAACTAGCAGAACTGAAGTAGCAACTCAAAGATCTGATGGACAAGGGGTTCATTCATCCAAGTTCATCACCATGGGGTTGCTCGGCTTTATTTGTGAAGAAGAAGGATGAGACACTGAGGCTATGCGTCGATTATCATCCTTTAAATGCTGTGATAATAAAGAACAAGTATCCACTACCAAGAATTGATATTCTCTTCGATCAGCTAGTGGGTGCTAAAGTCTTCTCCAAGATGGACTTATGGTCGGGATATCATCAAATCAAGATTCGAGCGGAAGATATCCGGAAGACAGCATTCTCGACAAGATATGGGCTCTATGAGTATCTTGTCATGTCATGTGGGTTGACCAATGCTCCGGCTTACTTTATGTATCTTATGAACTCGGTGTTCATGCCGGAGCTAGATCAGTTTGTCGTGGTATTTATCGACGACATCTTGGTCTATTCCAAATCTGAAAAGGAACACGCTAAACATTTGCATATTGTGCTCCAACGACTGAGAGATCACAAGCTCTATGCAAAGTTTAGTAAATGTGAATTCTGGATCAACCAAGTGTCATTTCTTGGACATATTATTTCAGCGGAAGGCATTGCTGTTGATCCAAGCAAGATTGAGAAGGTGCTGAAGTGGAAGTCTCCAACATCAGTCCATGAAGTTCGTAGCTTCTTGGGTTTGGCGGGATATTACCGGAGGTCCATCCCGGGCTTCTCAAAATTCTCCAAATCTTTGACGGAGCTACTGAAAAAGGGCATCAAGTATGATTGGAGCAAGCCATGTGAGGAAGCTTTTCAAGCATTGGTGAAACATCTCACAACAGCCCCGGTTCTAGCTCAACCGGATACAACCAAGCCCTTTGATGTTTATTGTGATGCATCCGGCATCGGGCTTGGTTGTGTACTCATGCAAGGAGGACGTGTGGTCGCATATGGATCAAGGCAATTACGGAATCATGAGCAACATTATCCAACTCATGATCTCGAGCTTGCTGCTGTGGTATTAGCTTTGAAGATGTGGAAACATTACCTATTGGGAAATCCGGTTCATCTCTACACCGACCATAAAAGATTAAAGTACCACGCTGACGGGGGCCCGACGTCCCGATCACGGGGGCGGGGCGCCTCGCCCGGGAATCGCATTGGGTGGTGCCGTGTTATGCGGCACCCAACAGCACACATATAAGGAAAACTGTATTACATAAATCAAAGTGGAAGCTTACAAATGTTCTTTGTAAATAATTTACATAAATTAGCTACAGCGGAAGTCTATAAACAGCTCACGTCGAATATCTAAGAAGCACTTGAGAAGAGGTCCAGCCCGCGGACTCCTCTCGCTAGCAACACGAAGACAAGGCAGCGGCTAGGTTCTCCATGTGATACACGACTCGGAAGTTCCCGAGTCTCACCGGACAACCTTCTTTATAGCGTTGAAGTTTACCTGCAAAACCACTCATATAGCAAGAGTGAGCACAAAGGCTCAGCAAGACTTAACCGTCTCTCCTAGACATGCAACTCTACATGAAAGTAACCTAAGACGTTAACATGTCATTTGCGAAAAGACTCACCTACGAGTTCATCCTTAACTTTCAGATTTTTGCCATAATAGTAGTGACCTTGCGCCCAGCAACATTGGAACTCCACAATCAAACAAGAAACGCTTCATTCCAATGTTACTTGTCCAAAGGTGGAAAAATAACTTTAGTTTTCTCTATCTCTACTTCAAACATAGTTTTCATGCAATTTCCAATTATCATAATAGCATTTAAAACTTTGCAAACTATTTCCACACAACTTGATTACTACGTCACAACACAGTGAGCAAGCGGTAATCAATAACCGCGATGGACGGTGATTCGAATCAAACACTACCCAGATAACTCGACACATACGCCCGCCTCTGAAGAACCAATTCTGGCGTCCTTCATTACGTCGTATGTGGCAACCTTTCACAGGACACTAGACTGTAGAACCGGTCGCGCCGTCTCGGGCTCATAGGTCTAACGAGACGATGTGGTATGCCTCTACAATCCAGTTAACCTGGTACATCGGTTTCCTGGTTCCCATATAGCAGTAAGCATCCGGTACACAACTCAATACTTGCTCATGGGTGCCGCACACGCATCGGTCCTTAACCGACGCAGGCAGAGCTACTCAACCAACACCACGTCTTGTCGCTGCCTAACCATCCTGCCCGGTCTCATCTTTAGAAATATAAACATTACTTTGCCTCTTTTCCATCTACACCTATGTAATCCCGACTATAACTCGTGGGTAGATTCCGTCTACTCGACTTCTACCGGATGTCCTAAGCTATTTAGCACAGCATTATTATACAGTGGTGACCCTTTTCTACCCCTAACTCCAGGGTTCATTTGGTCATGCATTTGGAGTGTAAAACATCCTTGACCTAATGCACATACAAACTCTACACCATAATTGTGAATAAAGTAAAAACTTTATAAATAGCTTAAATGCAAACCGGAGCTTGCCTTGGTTTTGCAGGTGACTAAAGTCAGATAATTGTGAAGTTAGTTTCTGATGACTTGAAGCTTAATCACTGCCTTCTTGCCCCTTGATCCAAGCTTCACTTCTCCTCCACTCTTCCACGTTTAATCACTACACGTTATGAACATGCATATAGGTGTAATTGTAAAACTTTTTCTAACAAGTTCTAAAGACAAGTTTAAAACTGGAACTCTGTTTAATAATTTAAAATGAGCTGGTGCTAGTGGTTTAGGTTTTGGGTTGAAGTACTATGATCAAGTGATAAGGGGTTTCATCACTTGGGTGGTGTTCACCTAATGAAGTTGAACAGAACCTTACTGATCCAGGGCTCCAATGGAGCTGGGAACTTTCTTGTGGGTTCCTTGTCACAAGAAAGTCATCTGGACCAAAATTTAGAATTATTCACTGAGTAGATCACTCAGAACAATTCCCTAAGAATTTAGGCAAAAAGGAATTAATTCTGAATAAATTTGCACTTTCATGCAAATTCAAGTGAACCACAATTTCAAAAATAGCTCAGGGAGCATGCATGAATTTTCCTAGGATTTTTGGAGCTAAGAATTTCCTAGAACTGAATTTCCAAGTTTTGGAAATTCTCTGAAAATGTTTCTGTATTCATTTGAACACAGAAACTTGATTTCAGTATTATCCTAACTAAATCAACTCCAAATGAGCTGAAACTGTTACAGGAGTTCTCTATCACCCTAAAGAATATTCTGCCAAATTTTGGGGATTTTTGGATGAACCGAACTCCCTCGCAAATTCTTTTGCTGAAAAGCATTAAAGAATTTTCCAGAAAATTAATGATTTTCATACAAATTGTGTTGCATATTTGGATAGAGTTTTTCATCCTGAATCCAACCTAATTTGAATCACTAAATTTGGAGCTTCCTAGCACACGTTATGAGGTTTTAAAGTTTGAACTGAATTTGGAATTCAAATTAAATTGGGAAATGTTCAAACTCTGACCGTGGGTCCCGGTTACACGTGTCAATCCCTTGATGCAGCCACACCGTGGTCCACAGCTATTCAGTCTGTAGCCGTAACAGATCAAGTGGCCACAGCAAATCCCAATCTACCGCAACAGCCACTGACCAGTGGGGACAGCAGCTTCTTCTTCATCCCGCCCCCCTTTTTCCCGCGCACTTCGCCCCCCTCGCCGGCGCGGCGGTGCTGCTTCGGACCTCCCCTTTCCGGTGGACTAAAGGGCTGAAACTCGCCGCTAGCCTCACTCTCGATGTGAGGAACTCGTCCCCCTGCTCACCAGAGGCCAGCGATGGCTCTAAATCACCGGGCGACGTGTGGCGGATCGTTCCTCCCTCCGGCGATGTCGCGCGCCCACTCCAGAGCCCCAAACCAGCGGGTCTTTGGTCCAACAGCATCAGTGGTTCAAGGGGGTGCTCGGCTTTGGTTCAAATTTGATCGGAAACGGCTCGAGATGGGGTCTCATCGTGTGCCTGGCTGTTCCCACCATGATCGCCGACCGGAAAGGTCGAAATTAGCCGCTAACACGGGGTTTCTAGCTAGAGTTGTGAAGGGGATCGGATCACCATCGAGTTTAGATCATTTGGTGACCTCTAAGTGCAAATTAAGCGTGAATTTGAGATATCTTTACCAGAGGGTCTGTGGTCGTGCTCCGGAAGAAAAACTTCGAATTCGGACGCTAGGGATCCCCGTTTGAGCTGAGCTCCGGGGGGAAGCACCACGGCGGTATGGCGCACCCCTGAGCGTCGTTGCTTGAGCGTGAAACCCACGGTGGTGAGCTGCCCACGAGAGCCCGACGTCGGTTTTGTTTCAAGTCGCCACGGAGGAACCGTTCTTTGGCTAGGGGACTCGTAACTCGGGCTGTTCTTGTGCTGAGGGAGAGAAGGACCAGCGCGCCTGGCTGTGTTGCAGCCCGGAGTGAAGGTGAACGCGAAGTTTCACCAGTTCCCAGCCGTTTTTCAGAGGTGGCGGCGAGCTGCCGATTGCCGCTCTCGCGCGAGGGGAAAGCACTGAACCGTGGCTCGGTCGCTGGAAGGGATCACGTCGAGGGGCAAGGGAGCCACGAGCAGCTCTCCAGCGCTGCTAATTCGGTGAGGAGGTGGCAGCAGCTTTGCTCTCGGTGGTGCCTGGAGCTCGCTCGGCAGCTCGGGCGTGAACCGATACACCGAGAGCTGAAACTTAGGCAGTAAGTCACCCCCCTCAATGACAATGGGTCCCACAGCTCCCCTCTTCCAAATATCTCCAAATTTTTGGCACATTGCAACTTCAGCAATGAGGAACTCAAATCAAAAATCCATTTGGGAATTCATCAAGTTTTACCTCAGTTTCAAATTTGAATTCAAATTTCAATGGATTTCACAAGTATCTTTGATATACATATCAAAGCACCTCCAAATTTTCTCAAAATTTGTCTTCCTCATAATTTGGACCTGAAGAGTTCAAATATGCCATCTGATCTTCAAGTTGGCCACTGTAATTAAAACTTTTTAAACAACACTTTGAATTTCCTTTTTGGAAATGGCCTTCTTCTCTTTGAAATGAACCCTTTTGTTCACACTGAATTTGAAGCCCTATTGCACATGCCAACACTTATATGATTAAACAAAAGTTTTTGCAAGTCCCATTTCTTGGATTTCAACTCAACTTAATTCATCACTAAAATTTTTCTCTTTACAAGTTTTGGGACTTTTACATTCCTCCCCCCTTAAAAAGAATCTCGTCCCGAGATTCATGATTAAGAACAATGTGGGGAGGATTACTACCAAACATAAGCCTCTAATAACTCCGGATGATTGCGTTGCAAATACTCCTCGCTTTCCCATGTAGCTTCGTCGGACGTGTGATTTTCCTATAGCACCTTGAAAAATTGCAGCGTCCGGTTTCTGGTCTCGCGAGTCTTTTCATCAATTATCCGGGTTGGATGCTCAATATAAGTGAGGTACGGCTTCAAACCTGCTATGCCTTCCGTGAGAATCTCCATCGGAACTTTCAATCACTTCTGCAAATGAGATATGTGGAAGATGTTATGAACTCCGGCTAAGGCTGCCGGCAATTCCAACCGGTATGCCACGGGTCCACACCGTTCAAGAATGGCAAAGGGACTGATAAAACGCGGAGCTAACTTCCCTTTCACTCCGAATCGGTGGATGCCCTTCATAGGAGATACACGGAGATATACATGGTCCTCAATTTGAAATTCCAGAGGACGACGTCTCTTATCCGCATAGCTCTTTTGTCTGGACTGAGCGGCTTTAAGATTTGCTTGAATAAGCCTTACCCGCTCTTCAGCTTCATTTACGAGATCAATCCCGTAAATAACTCTCTCGCTGGATTCACACCAGTTCAAGGGCGTGCGGCACTTACGGCCGTAGAGAGCTTAATAAGGTGCCATTTTGATACTTGATTGATACCCATTGTTATATGAGAACTCCGCCAACGGTAAGTGATCATCCCAGCTCTTACCTTGGTGGATGGCACATTCTCTCAGCATATCTTCAAGTATTTGATTCACCGTCTCAGTTTGCCCATCGGTTTGAGGGTGATACGCGGAGCTTCAAATCAATTTGGTTCCCAAGAATGTGTGTAGCTTCTCCCAGAAACGAGCAACAAACAATGTGCCTCGATCGGAGATGATCATTTGGGGAACACCATGTAGGCACAAGATCCGTGCTATGTATAACTCCGCATACTGTTTGGCGGTGTATCTGGTATGGACCAGAATGAAACGTGTCGATTTTGTTAATTGGTCAACGATTACCCAAATCGAATCATGGTGGTGGGAGGTCATCGGCAACCGAACGATGGAATCAATACTCAAGTCTTCCCACTTCCATGCCGGTATTTGTAGTGGTTGCAACAGGCCCGACTTCTTCACATGGTCGGCCTTAACCCTTCGACACGTATCACATTCTGAAACGTATTTTGCAACTTCACGTTTCATACGTGTCCACCAAAACTTCTTCCGGAGGTCTTGGTACATTTTATTGCTGCCTGGATGGATAGAAAATTTGGACAAGTGAGCCTCATCCAGAATTTTCTTCCGCAGCCTCATATCACGGGGTACAACTATCCGGTCCTTGAACCATAGGGTATCTTCATCATCTAACCAGAAACATTTCATCTCCCCGTTCTTCAACCTCCTTTTGATATGAGCCATGTCCTTGTCTTGCTTTTGAGCTTTCATAACCTCCTCTCTTATTGTGGGTATGAGAGCTAGATTATGTAGAGCTCCACATGGAACCAAGTAGAGACTTGGTTCTTCCTCATCTATCGGCGTAATGGTCAGGTTATGAACATGAGACTTCCGGCTGAGTGCATCGGCAACCACATTTGCCTTGCCCGGATGATAATGAATTTCAATCTCATAGTCTTTGATTAGCTCTAACCATCGCCGTTGCCACATATTCAACTCTTTTTGAGCGACAACGGCGATGGTTGGAGCTGATCAAAGACTATGATATTGAAATTCATTATCATCCAGGCAAGCCAAATGTGGTTGCCGATGCACTCAGCCGGAAGTCTCATGTTCATAACCTGACCATTACGCCGATAGAAGAGGAAGAACCGTGTCTCTACTTGGTTCCATATGGAGCTCTACATAATCTAGCTCTCATACCCACAATAAGAGAGGAGGAGGTTATGGAAGCTCAAAAGCGAGACAAGGGCATGGCTCATATCAGAGGAGGTTGAAGAACGGGGAGATGAAATGTTTCCGGTTAGATGATGAAGATACCCTATGGTTCAAGGACCGGATAGTCGTACCCCGTGATATGAGGCTGCGGAAGAAAATTTTGTGCAGCAACAAGATGTACCAAGAATTGAAGACTAAATTTTGGTGGACCCAGATGAAGCGAGAGGTTGCTAAATATGTATCAGAATGTGATACGTGTCGGCGAGTTAAAGCCGACCACATGAAGAAAGCGGGAACCTTACAAACGCTAAGTGTTCCGGCATGGAAGTGGGAGGATATTAGTATGGACTTCATTGTTGGACTACCTCTCACGGCTAATAAGCATGACTCAGTTTGGGTAATCGTGGATCGGTTAACCAAGTCAGCCCATTTCATCCCGGTGCATACGGGATACCATGCCAAGAAGTATGCAGAGCTATATATTGCAAGAATACTTTGCCTACATGGAGTTCCCCAGACGATCATCTCCGATCGAGGCGCGTTGTTCATTGCTCATTTCTGGGAGCAGCTAAATGCCTCACTGTGTACCAAATTGATTAGAAGCTCTGCATATCATCCTCAAACCGATGGGCAAACGGAGAGGGTGAATCAAGTTCTCGAAGATATGCTTTGAGCATGTGCCATCCACCACGGTAAGAGCTGGGATGATCACTTACCGTTGGCGGAGTTCTCGTATAACAATGGTTATCAAACAAGCCTAAAAATGGCACCTTATGAAGCTCTCTACGGCCGGAAGTGCCTCACACCCTTGAACTGGTGTGAATATGGCTAGAGAGTGATTTACGGGATTGATCTCGTAAATGAAGCTGAAGAGAGGGTACGGCTTATTCAAGCAAATCTTAAAGCCGCTCAGTCCAGACAAAAGAGCTATGCGGATAGGAGACGACGTCCTCTGGATTTCCATGTTGGGGACCACGTATACCTCCGCGTATCTCCTATGAAGGGCATTCACCGGTTCGGAGTGAAAGGAAAATTAGCTCCACGTTTTATCGGTCCCTTCGTCATCATTGAAAGATGTGGATCCGTGGAATGCCGTTTGGAACTACCGGCAGCCTTAGCCGGAGTTCATAACGTCTTCCACATATTTCAGTTGCGGAATTGTTTGAAAGTTCCAACGGAGATTCTCACGTGAGACATAGCAGTTTGAAGCCGGACCTCACTTATGTTGAACATCCAACCCGGATAATTGATGAAAAGACTCGCGAGACCAGAAACCGGACGCTGCGATTTTTCAAGGTGCTATGGGAAAATCACACGTCCGATGAAGCTACATGGGAAAGCGAGGAATATTTACAATGCAATCATCCAGAGTTGTTAGGCTTATATTTAATAGTTGTCCTCTCCACGTTGTCCTTAATCATGAATCTCGGGACGAGATTCTTTTTAAGAGGGGAGGAATGTAAAAGTCCCAAAAACTTGTAAATGCAAAACTTGAGTTGTGAATAAAGCTGAGTATAATTTCAAGGTTTGGGACTTGCAAAAACTTTTCTGAACATGTGAAGATGGTCATGAGCAAGCACATGCCTTCAAGTTTCCTTTTTATTTCAAATGATCATGTGACTCCAAAGGTGGCCATTTCCAAAATGAGGGTTCCAAACTGTTGGTTCAAAACCCTCATTTGCAGGGGCCAACTCAAGAATCAGATGGCATATTTGAATTCATCAGGTCCAAATTATGAGGAAGGCAAATTTTGAGCAAATTTGGAGGTGCTTTGATATGTATATCAAAGAGACTTGTAAATTTCATAGAAATTTGAATTCAAATTTGAAACTGAAGTAAAAATTGACCAATTGCCAATGGGCCTTTAAACTTGAGCTCTTCATAGCTGAATTTGCAATATGCCAAATTTTGGAGATATTTAGGAGAGGAGTGAGTGGGACCCACTTGTCAGTTAGAGGAGGAGACTTACTACCGAAGGAAATTTTTCTCCTCTGTTCCCACTCGAACCGGTGGCTGCCGAGCAGCACACGACACCGCGGCAGTGCTGCTGCCACCTCCCAGGCGCTGTCAAACCGCCTCGGTCCCGATATTACCCACGGACGGCTGCCTCACGTAGGAAAAAACCGATCGCACTTTCCCTCTCCCGTGGTTGCTCCCGTGCGCACGACACCTCCCACCGCTACTACACCCATCGGAGTAACGGCGGCCGGCTGCCTCAGCAGCTCTCACGCCAATCTGAGCTTCCCCACGGCGTCGCCGTGTCTTCCTCGAGGTGTTCAGCACCAGAACCCGACGTTTTTCCCACGGGAACTCGGCACTGAGCTCTGTTTATCCATCGGTGCCACTGCGAGCCGCCGGCCGGAAGATCACGTCGCCTGCTCGCCACGGTCCTTCTCCCACCGAGCTGCAAAAGCAAAAAGGTGCGCTGTAACTCTTCTTGCTTCACAGCAACGCTGGCCGCTTGTCACAAACCGTGCTCGCTAGAATTTGGCTTTTTCCGCGGACATGCGATATGAACCGTAGGCAGCAAATCGGGAAATTAGGGTGACCCGGTGCACCACTCCTCACCAGACTTAGAAACCTAGTTGTAGAAGTTCGTGCGAGCACGTGGGATCGAGAACTAGGGAGAACCGTTGAGGTAACCTTCGGTTCTTCGAGTTTTTTGAATTTTCACCGAAATCGACCTAGGTTGCACGGTGAACCCCTAGTTGCCGACGTTTCTCACGAGATCAGATCCTTGGATGTTGCTCCCTAGGTTGTGGCGATGCTGTAAGAGCTGACCGAAGCAAGGTTGGAGCAGTACAGCGCCATAGCGACGTCACCGGAGTTGCCGCAGCCACTGTCGCCGTCGCACCTAGGGTTCCGGCCATCCTCGATCTGAGATGAGACCGACAACGTGTTTCTCGCACGAGAATACATGGCGGTGGCGAAAATCAGTGAGTTCCGAGCACGGGAACATCCTTCCGGCGAGAGCTCCGGCGAGCTCGGCGGCGGGGGTCGCGTGGGAGCGGGAGGAAGACGAATGGGGGTCGGCCCCACTCGTCAGCGGCTGTAGTTAAACGTGTGGATCTTCTGTGGCCTTGGATCAGTCTGTGACAACACGGGAACGGTTCTGTGGCCCTGTGTGGCTCAGTTCCAGCAGCTGACACGTGTATGATGGACCCACAGTCAGAGTTTAAACATTTCCCGATTCAATTTGAATTCCTAATTCAGTTCAAACTTTAGGACCTCATAACTTTTGCTAGGAAGCTCCAAATTTAGTGATTCAAATTGGGTTCGATTTAGGATGAAAAATCTATCAAAATCTGCAACCCAATTTGCATGAAAAACCAAATAATAAATTCTGGAAATTCTTTAAATCTTTTCAGCAAAATAATTTTAGAGGGAGTTTGGTTAATCCAAAAATCCCCAAATTTTGCCAGAATATTCTATTTTCAATTAGTGAACTCCTGTAAAAGTTTCAGCTCATTTAGAGTGGATTTAGTTAGGATAATTCTGAAATCAAGTTTCTGTGTTCAAATGAATACAGAAACAATTTCAAAGAATTTACAAAACTTGGAAATTCAGTTCTGGGCATTCCTTAGCTCCACAAATCGTAGGAAAATTCAGGCATACTCTCTGAGCTATGTTTTAAATTGTAGTTCACTTGAAGTTGCATGAAAGTGCAAATTTATTCAGAATTAATTCCTTTGTGCCTAAATGCTTAGGGAATTGTTCTGAGTAATCTACTCAGTGAAAAATTCTAAATTTTGGTCCAGATGACTTTCTTGTGACAAGGAACTCACATGAAAAATATCAGCTCCATTGGATCCCTGGATCAGTAGTGTTCTGTTCAACCTCATTAGGTAATCACCACCCAAGTGATGAACCCCACTTATCACTTGATCATAGTACTTTAACCCAAACCCAAACCACTAGCACCAGTGTCATTTTAAATTCTTAAACAGAGTTCCAGTTTTAAACTTGTCTTTAGCACTTGTTAGCAAAAGTTTTATAATTGAACATGTATGCATATTCATAACGTGTAGTGATTAAACGTGGAAAAGTGAAGGAAGAGTGAAGCTTGGATCGAGAAGCAAGAAGGCAGTGATTAAGCTTCAATTCATCTGCAAGTAACTTCATAATCATCTGACTTTAGTCACCTGCAAAACCAAGGCAAGCTCCGGTTTGCATTTAAGTTGTTTTGTAAAGTTTTTCATTTGTTCACTACTATGGGTCAAAGTTTATATGTGCATTAGGTCAAGGATGTTTTATACTCCACATGCATAACCAAAAATGAACCCTGGAGTCAAGGGTAGAGTATAGTTTCCCGCTGTAAAAGGTTGCCATGCTAAATAGCTTAGGACATCCGGTAGAAGTCAAGTAGTTGGAATCTACTCGCGAGTTATAGTCGGGATTATATGGGTGTAGTTGAAAAAGAGGCAAAATAAAGTTTATATTTCTAAAGATGAGACCGGGCTGGAGGGTAGGCTGCGACAAGATGAGGTCTTGGTCGAGTAGCTCTGCCTGTGTCGGTTAAGGACCGAAGCGTGTGCAGCCCCACTGAGCAAGTATTGAGTTGTGTACCGGATGCTTAATGATATATGAGAACCAGGAAACCTATGTACCATGTTCACTGGATTGTAGAGGCATACCACATCGTCTCGTTAGACCTATGAGCCCGAGACGGCACGACCGGTTCTACAGTCGAGTGTCCTGTGAAAGGTTGCCACATAGACGTAATGAAGGACGCCAGATTTGGGTCTTCAGAGGCGGGCGTATGTGTCGAGTTATCCGGGTAGTGTTTGATTCGAATCACCGTCCCTTGCGATTATTGAGTACCGCTTGCTCACTGTGTTGTGACGTAGTAAGCAAGTTGTGTGGGAACAGATTGCAAAGTTTTAATGGCTGCTATGATTATCATAAATTGCATGAGAACCTTGTTTGAAGTAGTGATAGCGCAAACTAAAGTTATTTTCCACCTTGGGACAGTTACATTGGAATGTAGCATTTCTTGTTTGATTGTGGAGTTCCAATGTTGCTGGGCGCAAGGTCAGTACTATGATGGCAAAAATCTGAAAGTTAAGGATGAACTCGTAGGCGAGTCCTTTTGCAAATTACATGTGAAGTCTTATGTTACTTTCAGGTAGAGTTGCATGTTTAGAAGAGACGGTTAAGTCTTGCTGAGACTTCGCGCTCACTCTTGCTATATGAGTGCTTTTGCAGGTTAACACGACGTTATAAAGAAGGTTGTCCGGTGAGACTCGGAAACTGCCGAGTCGGTAACACATGGAGAACCTAGCCGCTGCCACGTCTTCGTGTTGCTAGCGAGAGGAGTCCGCGGGCTGGACCTCTTCTCGAGTGCTTCTTAGATATTCGACGTGAGCTGTCTATAGACTTCCGCTGTAGCTAATTTATGTAAATTATTTATAAAGAACATTTGTAAGCTTCCGCTTTGATTTATGTAATACAGTTTTCCTTATATGTGTGCTGTTGGATGCCGCATAACACGGCACCACCCAATGCGATTCCCGGGCGAGGTGCGCCGTCCCCGGGAGCCGGGACGGTGGGCCCGGTCAGTGACCGTAAGATTGGCTATCATGATAGTTTTAGACTTTGCAGAGTTTGTACCTCTCTACCCACAAGTTTGTGATTTTTCCACCCACCGGCGACTGCAGAACCTCCATTATACCAGTACACAACCGTCGGTGTATGGTCAAGAGATCACAAAATAGCCTTTACAAAGGGGTTACTAGATGTATGGACTCATTAAAGTTTCACCGGCAGGCTAGAATCTCCAATTCTCCCACCCATGGTCCCTCTCTTGTGCCATGCAGTTCCCAGGGCAGTCCTCACTCGACTCTCATTTCCCGCGCCTTCCAAGGTCCATAACAATCTAGCAACTTACCTAATTACTCAGCTAAGCTGCACCCATACTTGGCCTTGTGGTTGCACTGTTATCCTGGCATGTGCTCGCATGAACCGGTCCTTAGATCTATGCCAAGTAAACCACCATCTCATTCTACCTCATTCACAAACCCAGGCTTGCCTAGATCTCCCTTCGATCCATGTCCATTAACAACATCAGTTTCTCATTATTCTTACGAATGCAGTTAGCTAGACACATCTATCTCGCTTTCCATAATCCCGTGGACTCAGCGAAGCATAAAAGCAAAAATCATGCCCGACTCAATAACTTTCCCGGTGACAAGGGTGGTTTGACAAATCTAGTAAACTTACTATAAAAGGGTTTCCCATCATATTAACTCAAGCACTCACACCTTTTCGCAAACAAAACAGTTCTCTGAAATATGGGATCAATATGGTCAAGGGGCACTTGCCTTGTTTTTGCGGTTCCTGTTTCTCTAGGATCTCGAAACCTTGTTGTTGCAGCTCATCGTAGACAGCTCCCTGAGCTTGTCCTTCTATACACGATCACGCACACACAAGATTCATAACAATCAACACCATGCACAAACTTTAACCAGATGTGATGATGCATATGCATGTTAATTCCTATGATGCAGTTTTTATTAAATCAGTTTGTACGTGTTCTTGCATGGCTTGCATGGTTTTACGATGAACAGGGGTGTTCGTATCAAATGTGGACGTGGCGATGATCTTGACTTTAGATCAAACCGATCAACACGTGATCTGTCCGTGAAAAAGCTTCTGTTCAAAAGGAATCGAAGAACAGATGCAAAGAAAACACAATGATGTAGTAAGGTGGTATTGGAGACCTACCTTACGTTCTTCTTGATCTCGGGGTCCTTCTCCTAGCAAGACAGATCGTCGGGGCTCTCTTCTGGCAATCTCTGGCGACTGAACTCCGGCGAAGGGGTTTACTCGGCGAGCTGGGGCTAGGGCTCTAAGTTGTCGGCTCAGGAGGTGGAATAGAAGTACGTGATTGTGGCCAAAGATTTTTGGTTCTATTTATAAGAGGAAACAAATAGTCCTCCTCTGATCGGAATTCGATTAAGAGTCCCATTCAAACTGTTTTTGAATCTTAACAACTTATCTTTAGTTGACTTGATGCGGTAGCATTGTGGAAATCAGGTCGTTTTCCTCCCGTACTGGTATTCCTGTGCGTAAAGAAGCAAAACCGCTTCAAATCTCGTCACCCTCGTGGTGATGAGCTCCGGAAGCTCCACGTGTCCTACAGGAACCTGGGCTCCCTTTTTCCACAGAGACAAGCTCCGGTTGTGCCGCGTGTTAGGCGGGCGAGACCTCCCTCTTCCTCAGAGGCGAGCTCCGCGTGCGCCACGCGTCCTGGTGGGCGAGACCTCCCTCTCTCCAGAGGTGAGCTCCGCGTGCGCCACGTGTCTGGTGGGTCAGGACCTCCCTTCTCAACAGAGGCGAGCTTCGCGAATGCCACGTGTCAGTTCTGGACCTCCCCCTCTCTGGAGGTAGCTCCGGGTGTGCCATGTGTCAATTCCAGACCTCCCCTCTCTTCGGAGGTGGCTCCAGATGTGCCACGTGTCCTAACAGCGCCAGACTTCCTTTCTTCTCAGAGACGAGCTCCGAGGTTGATACGTGTCCAACAGTGATGGACCTCCAGGAGATAAGCTCCAGAGGTGACACGTATCCAGTAGTGTCGGACCTCCTGGAGGTGAGCTCCGGAGGTGACACGTGTCAAGTAGGACCGGACCTCTCGGAGGTGAGCTCCGAGAGCGACACTTGTCTAGCGGGGCCGGACCTCTCGGAGGTGAGCTCCTAGAGCGACATGTGTCCCGCGCGGCTGGTCCTTTCTTTTCCGCGGGGAATAGCTCTGCAGCCGACATGAGTCCTGCGGGACTGGCCTCACTTCTCCGCAGAGGCTAGCTCTGGGGGCAACACGTGTCCCACTGGGTCGGACCTCTCCCCCTTTGCGGGGATGAGCCCCGAGCCTGCCACGTAGCCAGTTTAGCGGCGGACCTCTCCCCCTTTGTGGAGATGAGCTCCGAATGCGCCACGTGGCCAGTGAGCCGCGGGAGTTGTCTTCGGCGCTCTCGGCGAACTGGGATTGCTCTTTTTTTGCTATCTTTGTGATTCTTTCTCGATTTCAACTTATTTAAAAAATGTTTTTCTACATGACACATGAATACATGCAGAAATCAAAAGTGAGGGTGTCGCAATGTCATGGCTCAGATGGTCGAGTCAAGTCAAGGGAACACAAGACTACTCCAATCCTTGGTACAACAGGGCTTACTCCAACGTACACAACAGGTCGTTCCACCTCGGAACGCCTATTTGTACTTCTTGGTGACACAGCCGCCAATTTTCACGGAAGCCAACGAACCAGTGGAAGCTTATCAGTGGCTTCGGGTTATGGAGTCCAAGTTTGGAGTGTTTGAGTGTGATGAATATCAGAAGACGTTATTTGCACCTCAACAGCTCCATGGAGCCGCCGGAAATTGGTGGTTTGCTTATCTCGCCACCGTTCCGGAGGGCCATCAAGTGGAATGACGGAATTTCGTGAAGCACTCCGTGCTCGTCACATTCCTATGGGTTTTATCAAGGCCCAGCAGCAAGAATTTAGGAACTTGAAGCAGGGGGACATGAGTGTTCTCGATTATGTCAAACGGTTCAACCTTTTGGCACAATATGCTCCTGCCTATGCGACGAGCGAAGCTGCAAGGTGTGACCTACTTTTTCTATGGCCTGAGTGCCGTATTAAAAGATAAGTTAGCTTTGTTCAATCAAGGCAATTACACCGAGTTGATCAGCACTTCTCTGCTGCAAGAACAAGCAACACTTGAGTGTCAAGCAGAGAAGAGGGACCGAGATGATGTGCAAGAAGACACACCAGTTGTCCCTCGTAAATACTATGTGGTGTATCACACACCATCCGATGAACTATGGCAAGCACAAGTTAGATCAACTCAGTACAGATTACCTGCTCAAGAATCATGTCTTGAAGCAACACCCTTGCCGCAGCAACGAATGATACTTGTTGCATCATTGCTGCAGCCAAGTACATCAACTTCTCAACCACAAGTCAACAAAGAACCGGGAAACACCTGTGTTCTTATTGCCACCGTTCTGGGCATTTCGACAAGAATGCCGGAAGAAGTTGTTGAACACCATACAACCATCATTATCAGGTGGCATGCCGCCACCTGCTCAAGTTAATATAACAGCATTGCAATCCGGGAGTGTGTAACATCTTGCTATTGAGGATGTCCCGGAGGGAGCACCGGTGTTAGTGGGCATGTTTACTCTCAAAGACATGCCCGTGCTCATACTTTATAATTCCGGTGCAACCCACAATTTTATCAGCAAAACATGTGTGGATCAGCACCAATTATCCACCAATACTCTCACAACGAGTTATCTTATCCGTTCACCGGGAGGAGATATCTCTGCTAATCAGATTGTGTCCCGAGCAGCTTTATGTTTGGGCGGAAAAAATACCCAACATCGCTGATTATGTTGGATAGGCAGAAGATAGATATAACATTGGGGATGTCTTGATTAAATCGTCATGGTGCCATTCTCAATATCGGTAACTGGACTGTCCAGATTGACTCACCGATTCACGGACAGCCGTAGGATCGAAGAGCACGTGAAAAGCTACCAGAGGGGGGGGGGGGTGAATGGTAGATTAAAACTTTTCGCAGCGGAAACAACAAAAACCCCTCAGCAAAAAATCAATATGTTACAAAAACCGTGTGTGCAAATGTTTTCAAATGTGTTCAACCGTGACAAATCATGTAGAGAGGTAGAGAATCAAGTCACGGATCTAATGCAACAAGAATCACTTGAAAAAATGAAGTAAAACTTGAGATACGATCAAAACATTAAACGAAGATCAATCTGTTCTACCCGATATAAAACAGATCTGCAACGCTGCAAAGAAACTCGTGTATCTCAAAAACTACAGATCCGAAGCTCTTGAAAATTTCACAGATGATAGATAATTGAGTTTTGAAGACAACCCAAAAAGAATCACGTCAATCGGATCTGTAAAACTCGAGTTATGAACGAAACACCCAAGCAACGTCGGTCTGTCCAGAAACTCGGCGAGAAAGACTTGACGAAAAACAAGTCGGACGAACAAGGCACAAAAGCTCCTCGAAACTATGAACTTTATTCAATAGAAACACAAGAGGAACAGCCCAAAGTTCTCTACCCACGAAAGCTCTGGCCTCCCTTGCTTTTATAGCCAGCCCTCAGGCTAAACAATCCAATCTAAGACTCCTACTCCTAATTGGACTCGTATCCTAACTTACCATAACTGCTCAGGACTCTCCTATTCACAGATATAAGCAATCGTGAGACTTCCAAACACCTTAGGAACGTCCTAAACATTCCTAAAACAACTCAACTTCGTGCCTAGCACGAAATCCTATCATAACCAACTCAAATCTTCCATATTTGAGCCATATCAGATTCAGCCTCAGCCTGAGTACGCAATCCAGCCGGTTGGACCTTTCCGACCAATTCTTTACGTCCACTTCTCTTCATCATGCCTTGGAACAATGTTGCCACATCCATGCACTCCTTGCACACGTGCAAATACCTTTCAACGACGTACACGCAACCTTCATATGCACTGCCCTTGATCCAAACATGTTGCGCGACCTCCCGATCAACTCAACCACAGCTCCTCCTGAACTTGGTTGTTGGAACCTCATATCCTCCCTGAGACTAGTCCAAGGATCCCGTCACCAGCCATGTCTTGAACTCAAGCAACACCTGCACATGAATAAACGACCAATTCTTCCGAGCACAAGTCCTCGACTTGACTCACGTTAGTTCGAAAACCACAACACCTTACATGAGCACGTCACATAAGCATGTTGCAAACCATATCAAATGATAACAGCCATAACCACCAAAACACACCAAAAACTTAGCAAATTAATACTAAGCAAACCTTCCCATAAAGCAAGTTTGAAACATTGCGAGTTAAAAGCAAAAACAAGACACTGCAGTTCTACGAGTTGAACTTCACGGGAGCTCCCTAAAAACAAGCTCCGGACCTCACAGAAGCTCTCCGGACCTTGCAGGAGCTCTCCGGACCTTGCGTCGGACCTTGCCAACACTTGGCGGACCTAACAAAGAACTTGTTGGACCTTGCCACAGAAGAATGTTTCGGCAATATTCAAAACTTTGAATGTTAATGCTAACTTTTATCCTAATTGCCAATGTATTCAGCACACATAGGTCTCACAATCTCCCCCTTGATGAATGCATTGGCAACACCAATTAAAATCCGAACATTGGCTTATGAAAAGTTTTGAAAAGCTTTGAAAACTCATTTCTCCCCCTTTATTAATTTCTCCCCATTTTTTAAAATCAGAGAAGGAAGAAAGTGTAAATATCTCCTTATACATATTTCTCCCCTTTTGACAATGTATTCAGCAAGGTTCAAAAGAGAAATTTTTAAATATTATGAGCATATTATAACATATACATACAAAACAAAGCTCATCCAAGTCATACTATCAGGTTACTTACACTATCACATCAATGAGATACATAAAGTAGTGTAAGCCATGCTAGAGATCAAATGTATTTTTCAGTTTAAGCAAGTCATGATCTCCCTTACTCAACTATTTCAAAACCTGAAAACATGACACTTGTTGCTGCATTTTTATTATTCATAATCATTTAAGGCACAAAGTTTATCATATGATATTTGCAAGAGATTATATGTCGCATCAGCCTTATTCTAACCAACCAAGCCAAGCCTATGTCATTTGACAATCAGAAGCTTAAGGACATGGTTTTAGTCATACACAATTCCTTCCAAGTTCATATCTTAGTGCAATGATAAGCAATCTCAAAAGAAGAAGTGCGATGCATGCATATTCTCTTGATCTTTTCTCAATTTTTTATTTGAAAACTCAACATGTGAGCTGATCACTTGATTAATTTTTTATGATTAAAAGCACTTGTGAGCACGCAACAAGTTCAAAACAGCAAGAAAGTTCGATCATGACCAGATTTAGTGTAAGTAATTATCCCAATTACTAGTCATGGCAAAAACTACAAAATGTATAACATGAGTAATGTAGTAAGAACTTTCAGATTCACACATAGACTTTCAAAGTTTCAAAAACTCCCCCTCAATTTAAGCCATGAGGATGCATAACCTCTATTTCACTACGAATGAAACAAAAACGAGTGAAATCCAAAGGTTTTGTAAAAATATCAGCCAATTGTTGTTCGGTATCGACATGGTGAAGCACAATGTTTCCTTTTTCAACATTGTCACGAAGAAAGTGATACCTAATGTCAATGTGCTTAGTTCTAGAGTGTTTCACGGGGTTTTTAGCAATACAAATTGCACTAGTGTTATCACACAACAGTGGAACACTATCTAAATCAACCCCATAGTCCTTAAGTGTTTGAACAATCCAAGGAATTTGTGAGCAAGCGCTAGCCGCAGCTACATATTCAGATTCGGCCGTGGATTGTGCAACTGAACTTTGTTTTCTAGAGGACCAAGCAACAAGTGAATTACCAAGAAAATGACAAGCACCCGAAATACTTTTCCTATCAATCCTACAACCCCAAAATCAGCATCTGAAAAAGCTTTCAAAGAAACGGTTGAGGAAGAAGGAAGAAAAATGCCAAATTCTTGAGTTCCATGTAGGTACCTGAGAATCCTTTTGATGGCTTGGCGATATGAAGCACGTGGAGAAGCTTGAAAACGTGCACAAAGACATACGCTGAATTGTATGTCCGGTCTTGACGCCGTGAGATACAAAAGTGATCCAATCATACTTCTGTATTCTTTTTTATCGACCGGGTCACCATCTTCGTCAAGTTCAAGTGTTGTTTCTGTTCCCATTGGTGTCCGAAGAAGCTTGCATTTGTCCATGTTGAAGTGCTTAAGAAGGTCCTTTGTATACTTAGTTTGATGCACAAAAGTTCCTTCTTTTGTTTGCTTGATTTGCAGCCCCAAAAAGTATGTGAGTTCTCCCATCATACTCATCTCAAATTCTGAACTCATCATAGCTGAAAACTTGGACACGAGATCATGAGAAGCACAACCAAAGATAATATCATCCACATACACTTGAACGAATAATGAGTCATTGCCATGCTTAAGTACAAAAATAGTTTTATCAACCTTGCCCATGGTACACCCTTTTTTAAGTAAGAATGTTTTTAACCTATCATACCATGCTCTAGGGGCTTGTTTTAGACCGTACAAGGCTTTGGACAGTTTGTAAACATGATTAGGAAAATTTGGATTTTCAAAACCCGGTGGATGCTTAACATAAACCTCCTCCTCTATGTAGCCATTAAGAAAAGCACTTTTAACATCCATTTGATATAACTTGAAACCTTTAGATGCAGCAAATGCTAATAAAATTCTTATAGCTTCTAATCTAGCAACAGGAGCAAATGTTTCATCAAAATCTAGACCTTCAATTTGAGTGAAACCTTGAGCAACCAACCTAGCTTTATTTCTAACCACAACCCCATCCTCACTTTGCTTATTTTTAAATACCCATTTAGTTCCAATTAATGTGTGACCATGAGGTGGAGGTACAAGTTTCCAAACATTTTTTCTTTCAAAATTTTCTAACTCTTCTTGCGTGGCATTAATCCAAGATTCATTAGTGAGTGCGTGTGATATATCCTTGGGTTCAAAAGAAGCAACAAAAGCAGAATGAGCATGAGAGTTTGGATCGCAAAACCTGGACCGAGTGACTCGTTCATGCAAGCTTCCAATGATTTGTTGTGGAGGATGACTTTTGAGTACTCGGAGGGGAGTAGACACTTCACAAGCACCTTCTTCTTCATGTTCGGACCTTTGATTAGGAGAGCTTGTTGATTGAGGAAGGTCCGAACCAGCAGTAGTGACTGTTGGTGCTGGTTGTGGTGCAAAATCAGCAGCTTGATCGTTATTTACTTCCGAGTTTTTGGGCAGCAGCACCACTTCTTCATCTTCTTCAATAAAAATACTCTCCCCCTGCGGATATGGATCCGGACCTGCAATATCGGAGCTAGTACTTGGGCTAGCTTCATCAAAAGAAACCTCGCAAGTCTCCACAATTTTGTTAGTGTCAAATAAAAGCACACGGTAGCCTCTAGTATGAGATGGATAACCAAGAAACATGCCATCAACAGATCTAGCTTCAAATTTATCAAGATTACCATGTTTCTTAACAAAGCGTTTGCAACCAAAAACCCTAAAGTGTGTAACACTAGGCCTATGTCCAAACCGGAGCTCATATGGGGGTTTTTCCAAGCTTAGCATGCAAGAAAACACGATTTGAGACATAACAAGCGGTTGCAATTGCATCAGCCCAAAATTTCCTAGGAGTTTGATATTCATCAAGCATAGTCCTATCCATCTCAACTAAGGTCCTGTTCTTTCTTTCTACAACACCATTTTGTTGTGGTACATAGGGTGAAGAGTATTGATGATCTATTCCATTTACAGCACAAAAGTGATCAAAGGATTGGTTTTTAAATTCAGTTCCGTTATCACTTCTAATTGCTTTTAATGATCCTGGGTGATCAATAGATAGTCTAAGAAATAAAGTTCTAAAATGACCAAAAGCTTCATTCTTAGATGCCAT
Organism: Neostapfia colusana; assembly: GCA_030760725.1. NCBI lineage: Eukaryota > Viridiplantae > Streptophyta > Magnoliopsida > Poales > Poaceae > Neostapfia > Neostapfia colusana. The sequence continues at coordinate 103,195,747 of JASWHV010000002.1, read as the reverse complement.
AAAATAAACCCAAGAATATCTGGAATAATCATCAACAATCACAAGCACATACCATTTACCTCCGAAGGATTGAACACGTGCCGGACCTACTGTGTCATAATGTAAAAGTTGTCCCGGTTCAGCTGTCATGGTCATTGTGAGAGGAGCATGTGAACCTGCAACAAACTTAGCATGTCTACAAGAAGAGCACACAATATCATTGTCCTTTTTAAGCTTCGGCAGCCCACGTATGCGATCGAGAGCACTAACACGAATGAGATGATCAAAGCCTATGTGACCAAGTCTACGATGCCAAAAATATAGATCCTTTGTATCATTAGCAACTAGACACCGATGCTTAGAAGTTGACAAATCAAAATCAGCTTTAAAAACTCTTCCAAACCTAGACATGTTAAACAAAAGCTCACCTTTTGAATCTACAACCTTGCAGCAATTTTTAGCAAATCTAACCTCTAGATTTTCATCTAGCAATTGTGAAACCGAAAGAAAGTTGTATTTCAAATTTTTAACAAGTGCCACATCTTTCAAAGTGTAGAGATTGTTTACTCTAACCGAACCTTTAGCAATTATGGGAGTAGAAGAGTTATCGGCGAAAGTAACATTTTCTACACGTGACACAAAAGAGAGAGAGGAGAACCATTCTTTGTTACCGGTCATGTGGCGTGAGCAACCTGAATCCACAATCCAAATGTTCTCCTTCCTCAAACGTGAAACCTACACAGCAGCACAATACGTCGATGACTCAATACTGGGGTTAGTTAAAAGACTTTTAGGAATCCAGTACTGAGTCACACGACGTCCAGCAGAAATAACACACGAAAGCTGAGAAGGTACAGCAGGTTTATGAGCCAAACATCAAAAATTTTTGTTCCCAACTACTGACTTAGAAGATGTGTTATATGTAGCACAAAAAACAGTAGGTCCGGGAGCAAGTTTTTGACTCATTACAGCAGGTTGCAAGCTCCGAACATTCGGTCTAGCAGATTTTGCTTGGTTGTTATGTGATCTAGCAAGTATTCTTTGTTTCTTATCGTGTTTAGCTAGTCTATAACAAAAATCCATGACATGACCATCTCTACCACAGTAGGTACAATGAAAATAACCTTATTATCATGTCTAGATGAGCAAGCAACACGTTTATTAGAACCCGAATGGGACAGTACTCCTGCAGATTTGAAAATCACCTCTTTTTGTCTAGGAGCTGTTTGAATCAAACCGCTTCCTAATGACTTTACAACTTTAGGTGGGTGTGCCTTAGCATGAGCATGAGAATTAAAAACTAAACCAGTTTTATCATTACAAGACTTGGAAGAATTCAGCAGCAAGTTTAGGTTCTTATTTGAATTAGAAAACTGATCTAGTGTCCTATGCATGTCATCAAGTTTATTGGACAGATCAAAGCAGTTTTCACATGAAGTTTTTCCTTTTAGTTTGCAATTTGAACAATATTTAACTTCATGCACACGTAAAGCATTGTTCAAAATAGAAATCTCATTCATAGCATCATTTAGTTTCTTATTCAGATCATCACATGAAGAACAATGCAAATCAATTGTAGAACAACAAGCATCTTTCAAATTTTTATCATTAAGTGCAGCAAGCTCTTTGTTCTTTTCAATTTCAAGTTCAAGTTTATCAAGTGTAGATGTGTGTGCACTTCTTAAAGAGGATAATTGTTCATAAATCAAGTCACATGAGGAACAAGAATCATCAATAGGAATCAAAGTTTTTAAACGATTAATTTCAGATTCTAGTGATTCAATTTTAACAGCATTGTTCCTAAGTTTTTTATCCTTTTTCTTTAATATAACAGTGGCACGAGAAATAGCATCACACATTTCTTCGCAAGTGGGACATACCTCTTCATCATCGCTGTTGTGTTCTGCCTCCTCGGAGCTTGAACTTGACTTGCTCGCCATGCAGCACATATTTGCCATAGCTTCTTCATTTTCATCACTACCGGTGTCCACATCACTTGAGCCGAAATCTTGATGTGCAGAGATCATACTATGCACTATGTTGCGCATTGATAAATCTTTCTTCTTCTTATTCTTTGCAAACGATTTCTTCAGCCTTGTTTGCTTTTCTTCACGTGAAGTCGGACCTGAAAGGTTAGGGCACTCCGTACGAAAATGTCCTGTCTTACCACATTCAAAACATCGTTGAGGTCCGGAGCTTCTCTCTCCTTCTAGTTCTCACATTTTGCAATGCTTTTGAGAACCGAGTAGAGATGAGTGCAAGCTCCTCCTCTGGAAACTCTTCAATCTGTTCAAGAGTTAGAGAGGACAGCAAAGAGAGTGCACCACTAGATGATGATTGACTAGAACTAGACATGTCACGTTGCGAAACAAATGCAATAGACTTGTTGGGGTTTTTACGTGAGATGATGTCAATTTCATGAGTTTTCAATTTAGAATAAAGCACGTCTAAAGTAAGAGAACTCATGACAGTAGATTCACGAATAGATGTAACTTTCATCTCCCAAATTGACATATCTAATGCTCCTAACAATTGTCTAGCATTTTCAGCATCTGAAAAGTTAACATTGACACTACACAAGTTGCTGAGAATTTTATTAAAGCGAGCAAAAAGGTCGTCAATTGACTCACCGGGTTGCATCTCAAAACGCATGTATTATTTCTTGAACGTATCTTTCCTTACCTCCTTGATCGTATTGGATCCTTCATGGTACTCACAAAGAGCTTTCCAAACATCATATGCAGATCAGAGGTGTGCAACACGGTCGAAGTCGCTTTGAGTCAATCCTTGGATGATCAAGTTGCGAGCCCTGTTGTTGTTGTCAACATCTCTCATGTTCGCAGCCGTAACTTGATCGTTGGGTGGTACATCGAAGTTCCGGTAGACCTTTTCCCATATGGCGAAGCCTTGCGCCTGTATGTAGGCCTCCATCCGCGCCTTCCAAACCTGAAAATTGATGCCATTGAACACACAAGGTTTTGCGGAGTACTTCACCATGATGGTTAGTCAAAACACGTGCAAATCACAAAGATTAGAGGACCTTGGCTCTTATACCAATTGTAGGATCGAAGAGCACGTGAAAAGCTACCAGAGGGGGGGTGAATGGTAGATTAAAACTTTTCGCTGCGGAAACAACAAAAACCCCTCAGCAAAAAATCAATTGGTTAAAGAAACCGTGTGTGCAAATGTTTTCAAACGTGTTCAACCACGACAAATCAAGTCGAGAGGTAGAGAATCAAGTCACGGATCTAATGCAACAAGAATCACTTGAAAACACGAAGTAAAACTTGAGATACGATCAAAACATTAAACGAAGGTCAATCTGTTCTACCCGATATAAAACAGATCTGCAACGCTGCAAAGAAACTCGTGTATCTAAAAAACTACAGATCCGAAGCTCGTGAAAATTTCACAGATGATAGATAATTGAGTTGTGAAGACAACCCAAAAAGAATCACGTCAATCAGATCTATAAAACTCGAGTTATGAACGAAACACCGAAGCAACGTCGGTGTGTCCAGAAACTCGGCGAGAAAGACTTGACGAAAAACAAGTCGGACGAACAAGGCACAAAAGCTCCTCGAAACTATGAACATTATTCAATAGAAACACAAGAGGAACAGCCCAAAGTGCTCTACCCACGAGAGCTCTGGCCTCCCTTTCTTTTATAGCCAGCCCTCAGGCTAAACAATCCAATCTAGGACTCCTACTCCTAATTGGACTCGTATCCTAACTTACCATAACTGCTCAGGACTCTCCTATTCGCAGATAGAAGCAATCGTGAGACTTCCAAACACCTTAGGAACGTCCTAAACATTCCTAAAACAACTCAACTACGTGCCTAGCATGAAATCCTATCATAACCAACTCAAATCTTCCATATTTGAGCCATATCCGATTCAGCCTCAGCCTGAGTACGCAATCCAGCCGGTTGGACCTTTCCGACTAATTCTTTACGTCCACTTCTCTTCATCACGCCTTGGAACAATGTTGCCACGTCCATGCACTCCTTGCACATGTGCAAACACCTTCCAACGACGTACACGCAACCTTCACATGCACTACCCTTGAGACAAACATGCTGCGCGGCCTCCCGATCAACTCAACCACAGCTCCTCCCGAACTTGGTTGTTGGAACCTCATCTCCTCCCTGAGACTAGTCCAAGGATCCCGTCACCAGCCATGTCTTGAACTCAAGCAACACCTGCACATGAATAAACAACCAATTCTTCCGAGCACAAGTCTTCGACTTGACTCACGTTAGTTCGTAAACCACAACACCTTACATGAGCACGTCACATAAGCATGTTGCAAACCATATCAAATGATAACAGCCATAACCACCAAAACACACCAAAAACTTAGCAAATTAATACTAAGCAAACCTTCCCATAAAGCAAGTTTGAAACATTGCGAGTTAAAAGCAAAAACAAGATGCTGCAGTTCTACGAGTTGAACTTCACGGGAGCTCCCTAAAAACAAGCTCCGGACCTCACAGAAGCTCTCCGGACCTTGCAGGAGCTCTCCGGACCTTGGCAACACTTGGCGGACCTAACAAAGAACTTGTCGGACCTTGCCACAGAAGAATGTTTTGGCAATAATCAAAACTTTGAATGTTAATGCTAACTTTTATCCTAATTGCCAATGTATTCAGCACACATAGGTCTCACAACAGCACACGCTGTTTTTAGACAGCGATGATCAGGATATGGTAGAGGCCTACCACACGGAGGCTTAAGCTTGAAGATATTACGGTGGTATGTGATTATCCCGACGTGTTTCCCGATGACTTACCGGGCATGCCGCCCGAATGGAACGTCGAGTTCAAGATTGATGTTGCGCCGGGAACGACGCCTATCTCACGAAGGCCTTACAAAATGGCACCTAACAAGCTAGCGGAGTTGAAGGAGCAACTAAATAAACTCATGAGCAAGGGTTTCATACGGCCAAGTTCTTTACCTTGGGGTTGCTCTGCGCTGTTCGTTAAGAAGAAGGACGAAACACCACGGCTATGTGTTGATTATCGTCCTCTAAATGCTGTCACGATAAAGAACAATATCCTTTGCCCCACATCAACATCTTGTTCAATCAACTTGTAGGTGCAAAGGTATTTTCGAAGATGGATCTTCAGTCTGGATATCATCAAATCAAGATCCGACCGTAGGACATACCGAAGACAGCTTTCTCGACGAGATACGTACTCTATGAGTACCTCGTCATGTCATTTGGGTTAACCAATGCTCCGGCACACTTCATGAACTTGATGAATTATGTGTTCATGCCGGAGTTAGATAAGTTCGTCGTGGTATTCATCGATGAAATATTGGTTTACTCCAAGTCAGAATAAGAGCACGCTGAACATTTGCGTATCGTGCTACAACGGTTGAGGGAGCACCAATTATATGCCAAGTTCAGCAAGTGCGAGTTCTAGATTGATCAAGTGCCTTTCCTAGGCCATATTATTTCAGCAGAGGGCATTGCCGTGGACTCCAGCAAAATTGAACAAGTGCTGAAGTGGGAATCTCCCAAGTCAGTCCACGAGGTCCGAAGTTTCCTAGGTTTAGCAGGGTATTATCGGAGGTTCATTCCGAGCTTCTCAAAACCTGCTAAACCAATGACAGAGCTGCTGAAGAAGGGCACTAAATACATGTGGAATGCAGCATGTGAAGCCGCATTCAAGACTCTAGTGAAACATCTTACAACAGCTCCAGTTCTTACTCAGCCGGACACAGTGAAGCCATTTGATGTATATTGTGAGCATCAGGCATCGGTCTCGGCTGTGTTCCGATGCAAGAAGGGCGTGTAGTCGCCTATGGGTCTCGTCAACTGTGAAACCACAAGCAGCATTATCCAACTCACGATCTCGATCTTTCTGCTGTGGTGTTGGCGTTAAAGATGTGGAGGCATTATCTACTGGATAATCTTGTTCACCTCTACACCGACAATAAAAGCCTGAAGTATATCTTCACGCAGAAGGAGATGAATATGAGACAACGGAGATGGTTGGAGCTCATAAAAGATTACGAAATTGAGATCCACTACCATCTGGGAAAAGCAAATGTGGTTGCCGACACGCTTAGTCAGAAAGCCAACGTTCACAACTTGACGATTGCTGAGTTGGAAGATGAGGAACCAAGTCTCCGTGTCATTCCGTATGGCACACTTTATAATCTCACGCTCATTTAACGATCTGTGAAGAGATTGTTGAGGCTCAAAGAAGAGACAGCGGTATGTCTCACATACAGAGGAGACTAGACAATGGAGAGGTGAAGTGTTTCCGAAAGGATAATGACAGTACGATATGGTTTAACGACCATATAGTGGTACCGCGTAATATGAAACTCTGGAATAAGATCTTAGATGAAGCCCACCTGTCTAAGTTTTCCATTCATCCTGGAAGTAACAAAATGTACCAAGATTTGAAACAGAAATTTTGGTGGACGAGGATGAAGTGGGAAATTGCTAAATATGTATTTGAGTGTGATACGTGTAGAAGGGTCAAGGCTGATCATATGCGGAAAGCCGGACCGCTACAACCACTTAAGATACTGGCATGGAAATGGGAGGATGTGAGTATGGATTTTATCGTCGGATTACCACTCACATCCCGGAAGCATGACTCGATATGGGTGATCATCGACCGGTTGACGAAATCAGCTCATTTCATACCGGTGAACACTCACTTTCGAGCCAAGCAATATGTGGAGTTATACATCTCCAGAATTATATGCTCACATAGTGTCCCAAAGACCACCATTTCAGATCGAGGTGCACTGTTTGTTGCTCATTTTTTGGAGCAGCTGCATGCCTCGTTGGGCACCAAGCTGATTAGAAGCTCCGCATATCACCCTCAGACCGATGGACAAACTGAAAGGGTGAACCAGGTGCTGGAAGATATGTTGAGAGCGTGTGCCATCCACCACGGTAAGAATTGGGATAATCACTTACCGTTGGCGGAGTTTTCATACAACAGCAGGTATCAAGCGAGTATTAAAATGGCACCGTATGAAGCTCTCTACGGACGGAAATGCCGCACACCGCTGAATTGGTGTGAGTCTGGCGAAAGAGTTCTGTTCGGGGTTGATCTTGTGAAAGAAGCCGAGGACCGAGTTCGGTTGATACAAGAGAATCTGAAGGCTGCACAATCCCGACAGAAGAGCTACGCTGATCAAAGGCATAGGATGTTGCACTTTGACGTCGGAGAGCATTTTTATCTTCGTGTGTCTCTGATGAAGGGAATTCACCGGTTTGGTGTAAAGGGGAAGCGCGCTCCCCGATTTATAGGTTCTTTGGCTATCACAGTGAAGTGCAGACCCGTAGCCTACCGTCTGGAACTACAGGCAAGTCTTACGGGTGTTCATGATTTATTTCATGTGTCACAGCTGCGGAAGTGCCTCAAATTTACCACTTCTGTCCGCACCGAAAAAATCGACGAATTGAAACCGGATCTTACCTACACCGAGCGGCCGGTTCAGATTTTGGATGAAAAGACCCATATAACCCAGAACCGGACGATCAGATGTTACAAGGTGCTGTGAAGTAATCATACCGAGGAAGAGGCGACATGAGAAAGTGAAGATTACCTCCGCACCAACTATCCAGAACTTGTAGCTTTATACAGTTTGTAATTACCTCTCCCGTCTCGTTCTTCTTTTGTAATCTCGGGACGAGATTCATTTAAGTGGGGAGGAATGTAAAAGTCCCAAACATGTGCATGAATAAAACCGAGGTTGAATTCATATGTGTGGCAAAGGCATGAAAAATGGGACTTGCTAAAACTTTTCTTCATGCAAAGTGATACATGGATGATCATCCAAAAAAATGAGGCTCACATTTCTATTTGAAAGTGTTGAACCAATAAGGATTTAAATACCTCTTTGCATGAAAGTTTAAAAATCAGATTTCAAATTCAAAGTTCACCCAAAGTGTGGCATAAAACTTTGAATGACCATGCAGCCATAGAGTTGGAAATTATGAAAAAAAGAGTTGGATGACAAACTTGTCATTAGGGTGGGCTCAAAAAGAAGTTAAACAGAAGCATTTTCAAATTCAACCAAATTCAAATTTTCTATGCAAATTCAAACTGAATTTGGTGAATTCAAATTCTAGCCCACCTTTCAAACTCAGAATTGTGGATTTTGGGAAAATCAACATGAGGAGATATTTTGGGAGGAAAATGTGGGGTAGGACCCACATGTCATTGAGCTGGAATTGGAGACTTGCACCCTAAGCATAGCTCTGTTTTCAGTTCACCAAGAGGCTCTCACCCGTGTGCCACCGAGGGGCAGCGGCGCCACCTCCTGCTGCCTCTCCCACGCGCTGGCGCCCAGAGGCGGTTCACCTCGTGCTCTTCAACGTGATCCTCTCCTCAGACCGAAGCAAAGTTCATTTGCCTTCTCCTCCTCGCTAGAACACCGAACCGGGCCTCCCCTCGGCACCGTTGCCTCACTTGATCGGGAACCGGCAGAGAGCTCGCGCCCACTCTCCTCTGAGCTGCAAAACAGCACGGTGCACTCATTGCTCGCCTGCCTGACCTAATAGCGAGCGAGCTTAGGCGTTCCCGAGCCTTCAAACAACTCAACCGCCGTGACCTAGCTCAAGCCGGCGATCGGCTTCACGTGGACAGACCACTACGGTGGTTTTCAAGCTTGATCAAGCACGGCCACGGGAGCGCGCTAGTGTGGTGCTGCTCTCAACCGATGCTCGAACCAAACCGTGGAGCATAGCCGATGAATTTTGTAATTTTGCTCCGGCGAGTGCAAACCGAATGGCTGGTACAATTTCTTCAAATTCCCCCTCTCCAATCCTTCATAGGTTGTCAATCTTTGCACATAGAAGCTGGACTAGCCGGCAATCATATTCCCTTTAGCATCCATCGCATGAAAACACCTCGGAGCAGAGGATTTCGAGGTCTACCGAGTGTGATCACGGCGGGACTGATCGGGCGCACGGTGCCGGTCCATTTGCCACCATTTCCGAGCCAGTACAAGGATTTTCCTAGCCTTGCGATCACCTACTGATGCTGTAGAGCTAGTTTGTCGACGTTTTGGCGGGTTAGAACCACGGACGACGGTGCCAAACTCCAACTGAGGCCGCCGCACGTCGCCGGGGTGTTTCCGGTCACCAGCAGCTCAAACCAGTACCGCAGCCGTGTTCCTCGATGTCAATAACGCTCTGGCGGCGAGTTACAGCTCGGGTGATGGCCGGAAGCGGCGAGCCAGCGAGCACCAGTTTGCTCCGGCGAGGGGAACGTGTGCGCGCGCGAAGGGGCGGCCAGAGGTAGAAGAAAGCCGTGGGCTCCGGCTGTCAGTGGCTCGATTTTAAATCTGGGATCAGCTGTGGCTCGGGGACTTGATGTGGCTGCATGCCAAAATACAGTGGCCCGGTGTGGCTGAATTCTGAGTGGCTGGTGTTTAAACAGTGGGACCAACCGAATTTCAATAGGGAAAATAATTCCAGAGATGGCCACAAGTTTTGAAATTCATATATCTGTATAGAAACCTCCAAATTGAGTGATTCAAATTGGGTTCGATTCATTTTGCGGAGATCTATCCAAATATGAACTCCAATTTGTAGAAAGTCAATATTAAATTCTGGAAAATTCTTTGAAGGTTTTCTGAAAAAGAATTATTGAGGGAGATTGTGTCATCCAAAAATCCTCAAATTTTGCCACAATATTCTTTAGCATATTGTTGACATTATAAAAAACTTTCAGCTCATTTTAAGGCAATTTGTTTAGGAATTTGCTAAATACAATCAGCTGTGTTCATAAGAGTCCTGAAACATTTTCAGAAAATATTTCCCACTTGTAAAATCTATCCTAGGCAATTCTTAGCTACAAAAATCATAGAAAAATTTAGGCAAGCTCTCTGAGACATGCTTGAAATTGTAGTTCACTTAATTGGGCATGAAAATGCACATTACTTCACAATTAATTCTTTTGAGTAGAAATGCTTAAAGAATTGTTCTGGAGGAACTACTCAAGTAAAAGGTCTGAATTTCGGACCAAATTACTTTCATGTGATCAGGAACTCACATGTAAATTATCAGCTCAAGTCGAGCCTTAGATCTCCCTGTTATTGATCTCCATACTTATGTATGTGGGAAAAATACATAAGACATGGTAGGAATTTTGGAGAACATAATTTGACTCCACATTAGCTGCAATTTGGCAAGATAAATCCCTAGGTAGTATAGAACCTGCTGTAAAAGTTTTGAGGCCATTGGAGTTCTTGTTCTTCAGTTGCATCCAATTCTTTTCAGCTCATCTATTATGTTCATTAGGGAAAGTAGTTAGTGTATAGCTAAAACATTAAGACCAAGTTAGTTCATTTCTGTTTCTTTGCACAACAGAGGCAAACCAAGCCATTCTTGGCTTTTCCACACAACCTATGTTCCTAAGAAATAAAGTCTTACCTTTTTTCCATTACATTCTATAAAACCTATGCATATACATTTCAATAGGAATCACGACGAAGGGGATTCAAAGGAGCGATTCATTGAAGTGTATCAAGCTCCGGAGAATCAAGGGTTAATCAACCAAGACCACTAACTGCTATATACTACTACCCGGCAAAACAGGCAAGCTCCGGTTTCCATTTAACAGCTTTTAAGTTTTTACTTTGTATTCACTCTTGGGTTAGGATATGATATGTGCATTAGGTCTAGATGTTTGATACTCCTCTTGCATGACAAAATAAACCCATGGAGTATTGGGTAGATGTCTTTCACCATGTAGAACTGCCATGCTTAAGTAAGGTTCGGTAGAAGTCGAGTGGTGAGATGCTACTTGCATGATCAGGACAACAGGGGCATACGGGATTGGTTCAAAAATGAATTAGCAAGTTAAAGTTGAGACCGGAAGGTTGTAGGGGCAGCAGGACATAGGGGCCTGGGTGCTATAGACATGTACGTGTCGGTCAAGGACCGATCCGTATGCGGCCCTGTTGAAGAAGTTTGAGGTTTGTACCAGACTCATGCTGGCTATATGGGACCCAGTAAACCGATGTACCTCGGGAAGCTTGCGTTGAGCCTTTTCGGGTCGCCTCAGGCGAGACGGCCGGTGTGCAGTATGTGGGTACATTCTCATGACATTTCATGTCGGTAGGTGCACCATGAGAGTGGCTACTGTATGGGGCGACTTGATCGATTCAACAGGAGTGAAACGGGAGAAAGGCTGCCACGTACAACGTCAGTGATGGTTGCTGTAGGCAACGTCGAGTACTGGTGTACATGTCGTGTAGTCCAGATGTTATTGATTTGAATCACCGTCGCTCGTGGAATGGACCGAGCATACTTGTTCTCACAGTCGTGACGTAGTAAGAACTTACATGAGAAAGGAACTAATCACATTGGTTTGAAATTTATACTATCTTTGTGATGTATCTTTGATGAATAGTTAATGCAAACTCGATTCTCTTATGCCGTGAGAAAATTACATCGAGGGAAAGCGTTTCTTTTTTGATTCTGATCTCCCGATGTGGCATGCCCAAGGTTACTTAAATTGCTGCAAATAATACCTGAAAGTAAGGATTCAGTTTTAGGTGAGTTTATGATGCATTATGCCATCCTACTTTAGGTTCATAACCTCACATAGAGTCTCATGTTTGGGGTGACGGTTAAGTCTTGCTGATCGTTATGCTCACGGATGCTATCCGAGTTGTTTTGCAGGATTGACTTCATGCTTATGAGAAGGGATGCCAATGAGACTCGGGAACCTCCGAGTGGTTACTCAAGAGCATCCTCACCGTTGCGGTGTGTCTTCGTGTTGCTAGTAAGAAACGTCCGTGGGCTGGACTGTTTCTTTGTTCCTAAGTTAGAAATGAGTCGTGAGAGTTATAGTCTTCTGCTGTAGCTTATTTTGATATAAGTACTTGTAAAATACTCTTGTACGTTTCTGCAAATGATTTATGTAATGTGATGTGTTTCCTCGACCGTGTGCTGTTGGGTGCCGCATATCACGGCACCACCCGACGAGGTCCTGGCGGGGCGTCGGTCGGCGGCGGTCCCCCACAGCGTGGTATCAGAGCTGCGTTGGGTAAGCACAAGGATCGAGCATCGTATTACGATAAAAACTTAGGATACGGTGAGATAACGGTATTAGGCCCACATAAGGAGTACTATTAGCATATTATGAAGGTGGCAATCTAACTTATTTGTTATGTCAGAAAATCGTGCATCTCGGGACGTTCTATGTCTTGGGGGGTGCACGTAAGCGCTGTCCACCAGTGCGCACAAGCTGAAGGGTGGAGCCCCACGGGTCGCAGGTAACCCGACTCGCTTTACTATCCTCTATGACTCTTCATGTCGTTTGGGGTATTCGAGCAATGCCATTCCCTGGCGTGCTTCGGGCAAGTATGGGAGACCCCGTCACGTGGTCAGTAATGTGAACACGTAGCTCAATGCGTGTTTGGCTTGAGAACACCTGGGCGAGTGATGACGGACAGGTTATGAACTGTATTGGGACCGGGTTCGGTGTGCAGCCGAACCTGATGACTGAGTGTGTTTTATGTAGGTACTAACCATGAAAACCATAGTACGAGTAGAATACAATTGCGAGTGACCGTTTTAGTGCCATCTAAGAATACATATATGCCAGTGTAATCAGGTTAGGTTTTTCTTTGGTGAGGCAATGTAGTACCGCCATATGTCTTACGGTGCATCGCTACCGTACTACACTGGATAGTCTTCTTTCCTATGAAGAAATCATTCATGACTAACTTTCAAACAAAAAATGGATGTTGGAAAGCACATATTAGTTACTGAGCTCTTCATTTGAACTAAGCTTCAAAGAAGAGATTTGCTAGGCTTCTTTTGATCCAAAAACAGAGTGCTCTGTTCTGGAAGAAATTTTTGCTGGACTTTGACAGAGCATAACTCTGAGTAGCTTGACCCAATGGAGGTATATGATACAGTTCTGGAAAGTTTAAGTGCTCTACAACCTTTCTGTAGACTTACAGAGCAAAATCAGACGCCAACTTGGTTTAATGTCCAGATGAAGGCAAACTGTCCAGAAAACAGGACATCTACAAATCTCTCTGGATGTTTCTGTAAATTAGCCACAACATTCTGTAGAAAGATTTCTATGGTTCATATGATACACCGTTGGAAAGTTTATGAAAGTTGCAACAATTTTGTAGTTCATATTTTGTTCAGAATTGTACTCCATTGTTATGTACAACTGTGATGAAAACAGCCACATACAGAGGAGATGCTGGCAAATTTTATCCAGAAATTCTGTCAATTTTGAACAATCATAACTTTTGATCCAGAAATGATCTAGGGGCATGTGAGTACTCGTTGGAAAGATGCTGAAGTTAACTTTAACGTTAGTATTCAACTTGAGTTATGAAAATGCTGGTAACCGGATCAAAATCTGGGTTAAGTACAGATAGGTCTGTTCTGTACAGAATAGGGGACTGATTCTGTTGGCTTTAGGGAGATGTGTAAACATGAAATTTTGTTATGCTTTCATAAAGTTTTAGCATGTTCATATTTTACATACTTTCACATACTGCTGAGATCAATTTTTGACTCCCCTTAAAATTATTCTTTTGCAGTATGATGTGTACTCCTTCTCCTAGTAGGGCTAAAGGTTCTCGCTGACACGGCGATGACTCGACTCCACCACGGGCACCGCCATCAACGGTATGGACAGATGTCATGGCTCAGATGGTCCAGTCAAGTCAAAATAACACAAGACTACTCCAAGCCTTGGTATAACAGGGCTTACTCCAACGTACACAACAGGTCGTTCCACCTCGGAACGCCTATTTGGACTTCTTGGCGACACAGCCGCCAATTTTTACGGAAGCCAACGAACCAGTGGAAGCTTATCAGTGGCTTCGGGTTATGGAGTTCAAGTTTGGAGTGTTTGAGTGTGATGAATATCAGAAGACGTTATTTGCAGCTCAACAGCTCCATGGAGCCGCCGGAAATTGATGGTTTGCTTATCTCGCCACCGTTCCGGAGGGCCATCAAGTGGAATGGACGGAATTTCGTGAAGCATTCCGTGATCCTCACATTCCTATGGGTTTTATCAAGGCCCAGCAGCAAGAATTTAGGAACTTGAAGCAGGGGGAAATGAGTGTTCTCGATTATGTCAAACAGTTCAACCTTTTCGCACAATATGCTTCTGCCTATGCGACGAACGAAGCTGCAAGGTGTGACTACTTTTTCTATGGCCTGAGTGCCGTATTAAAAGATAAGTTAGCTTTGTTCAAACAAGGCAAGTACACCAAGTTAATCAGTGCTGCTCTGCTGCAAGAACAAGCGACGCTTGAGTGTCAAGCAGAGAAGAGGAACCGAAATGATGTGCAAGAAGACACACCAGTTGTCCCTCGTAAATACCGTGTGGTGTATCACACACCATCCGATGAACTCTGGCAAGCACAAGTTAGATCAACTCAGTACAGATTACCTGCTCAAGAATCATGTCTTGAAGCAACACCCTTGCCACAGAAACGAATGATACCTGTTGCATCATTGCTGCAGCCATGTACATCAACTTCTCAACCACAAGTCAACAAAGAACCGGGGAAACACCTGTGTTCTTATTGCCACCGTTCTGGGCATTTTAGGCAAGAATTCCGGGAGAAGTTGTTGAACACCAGACAATCATCATTATCAGGTAGTATGCCGCCACCTGCTCAAGTTAATATAACAGCATTGCAATCCCGGAGTGTGCAACATCTTGCTATTGAGGATGTCCCGGAGGGAGCACCGGTGTTAGCGGGCATGTTTACTCTCAAAGACGTGCCCGTGCTCATACTTTATGATTCCGGTGCAACCCACAATTTTATCAGCAAAACATGCGTGGATCAGCACCAATTATCCACCAATACTCCCACAACGACTTATCTTATCCGTTCACCGGGAGGAGATATCTCTGCTAATCAGATTGTGTCCCGAGCAGCTTTATGTTTGGGCAGAAAAATATACCCAACATCGCTGATTATGTGGATAGGCAGAAGATAGATATAACATTGGGGATGTTTTGGTTAAATTGTCACGGTGCTGTTCTCAATATCGGTAACCGGACTGTCCAGATTGACTCGCCGATTCACGGACAGCACACGCTGTTTTTAGACAGCGATGATCAAGATATGGTAGGGGCCTACCACACGGAGGCGCTTAAGCTTGAAGATATTCCGGTGGTACGTGATTATCCCGACGTGTTTCCCGATGACTTACCGAGCATGCCGCCCGAACGGGACGTCGAGTTCAAGATTGAACTTGCGCCAGGAATGACGCCTATCTCATGAAGGCCTTACAAAATGGCACCTAACGAGCTAGCGGAGTTGAAGGAGCAACTAAATGAACTCATGAGCAAGGGTTTCATACAGCCAAGTTCTTCACCTTGGGGTTCCTCTGCGCTGTTCGTTAAGAAGAAGGACGAAACACTGCAGCTATGTGTTGATTATCGTCCTCTAAATGCTGTCACGATAAAGAACAAGTATCCTTTGCCCCACATCGACATCTTGTTCGATCAACTTGTGGGTGCAAAGGTATTTTCGAAGATGGATCTTTGGTCTGGATATCATCAAATCAAGATCCGACCGGAGGACATACCGAAGACAGCTTTCTCGACGAGATACGGACTCTATGAGTACCTCGTCTGGTCATTTGGGTTAACCAACGCTCCGGCACACTTCATGTACTTGATGAATTCTGTGTTCATGCCGGAGTTAGATAAGTTTGTCGTGGTATTCATCGACGACATATTGGTTTACTCCAAGTCAGAAGAAGAGCACGCTGAACATTTGTGTATCGTTCTACAACGGTTGAGGGGGCACCAATTATATGCCAAGTTCAGCAAGTGCGAGTTCTAGATTGATCAAGTGCCTTTCTTGGCCATATTATTTCAGCAGAGGGCATTGCCATGGACCCCAGCAAAATTGAACAAGTGCTGAAGTGGGAATCTCCCAAGTCAGTCCACGAGGTTTAAGGTTTCCTAGGTTTAGCGGGGTATTATTGGAGGTTCATTCCGAGCTTCTAAAAAATTGCTAAACCAATGACGGAGCTGCTGAAGAAGGGCACTAAATAAATGTGGAATGGAGCATGTGAAGCCGCATTCAAGACTCTAGTGAAACATCTCACAACAGCTCCAGTTCTTACTCAGCCGGACACGACAAAGCCATTTGATGTATATTGTGATGCATCAGGCATCGGTGTCGGCTGTGTTCTGATGCAAGAAGGGTGTGTAGTCGCCTATGGGTCTCGTCAACTGTGAAACCACGAGCAGCATTATCATACTCACAATCTCGATCTTGCTGCTGTGGTGTTGGCGTTAAAGATGTGGAGGCATTATCTATTGGGTAATCTTGTTCACCTCTACACCGACCATAAAAGCCTGAAGTATATCTTCACGCAGAAGGGGATGAATATGAGACAACGGAGATGGTTGGAGCTCATAAAAGATTATGAAATTGAGATCCACTACCATCCGGGAAAAGCAAATGTGGTTGCCGACGCGCTTAGTCGGAAAGCCCACGTTCACAACTTGGCGATTGCTGAGTTGGAAGATGAAGAACCAAGTCTTTGTGTCATTCCGTATGGCGCACTTTATAATCTCACGCTGATTCAATGATCCGTGAAGAGATTGTTGAGGCTCAAAGAAGAGACAGGGGTAAGTCTCATGTACGGAGGAGACTAGACAACGGAGAGGTGAAGTGTTTCCGGAAGGATAATGACGGTACAATATGGTTTAACGACCGTATAGTGGTACCGCGTAATATGAAACTCCAGAAGAAGATCTTGGATGAAGCCCACCTGTCTAAGTTTTCCATTCATCCCAGAAGTAACAAGATGTACCAAGATTTGAAACGGAAATTTTGGTGGATGAGGATGAAGAGGGAAATTGCTAAATATGAATCCGAGTGTGATACGTGTAGACGGGTCAAGGCTGATCATATGCGGAAAGCCGGACCGCTACAACCACTTAAGATACCGGCATGGAAATGGGAGGATGTGAGTATGGATTTCATCATCGGATTACCATTCACATTCTGGAAGGATGACTCGATATGGGTGATCGTCGACCGGTTGACGAAATCAGCTCATTTCATACCGGTGAACACTCACTTTCGAGCCAAGCAATATGCGGAGTTATACATTTCCAGAATTATATGCTCACATGGTGTCCCGAAGACCACCATTTCAGATCGAGGTGCACTGTTTGTTGCTTGTTTTTGGGAGGAGCTGCATGCCTCGTTCGGCACCAAGCTGATTAGAAGCTCCGCATATCACCCTCGGACCGATGGACAAACTGAGAGGGTGAACCAGGTGCTGGAAGATATGTTGAAAGCGTAGGCCATCCACCACGGTAAGAGATGGGATGATCACTTACCGTTGGCGGAGTTTTCATACAACAACGGGTATCAAGCGAGTATTAAAATGGCACCATATGAAGCTCTCTACGGACGGAAATGCCGCACACCGCTGAATTGGTGTGAGTCTGGCGAAAGAGTTCTGTTTGGGGTTGATCCTGTGAAAGAAGCCAAAGACCGAGTTCACTTGATACAAGAGAATTTGAAGGCTGCACAATCCCGACAGAAGAGCTACGCTGATCAAAGGCATAGGCCGTTGCACTTTGACGTTGGAGAGCACGTTTATCTTCGTGTGTCTCCGATGAAGGGAATTCACCGGTTCGGTGTAAAGCGGAAGCTCTCTCCCGGTTTTATAGGTCCTTTTGCTATCACAGAGAAGTGTGGACCCATAGCCTACCGTCTGGGATGATGTATTTCATGTGTCACAGCTGCGGAAGTGCCTCAAATTTACCGCTGCTGTCCGCACCGAGAAAATCGACGAATTGATACCGGATCCTACCTACACCGAGCGACCGGTTCAGATTTTGGATGAAAATATCCAGATAACCCGGAACCAGACGATCAGATTTGACAAGGTGCTGTGGAGTAATCAACCGCGGAAGAGGCGACGTGGGAAAGTGAAGATTACCTCCGCACCAACTATCCGGAACTTGTAGCTTTCTACAGTTTGTAATTACCTCTCCCGTCTCGTTCTTCTTTTGTAATCTCGGAACAAGATTCTTTTAAGGGGGGAGGAATGTAAAAGTCCCAAACATGTGCATGAATAAAACCGAGGTTGAATTCATATGTGTGGCAAAGGCATGAAAAATGGGACTTGATAAAACTTTTCTTCATGCAAAGTGATACATGGATGATCCTCCAAAAAAATGAGGCTCACATTTTTAT
Organism: Neostapfia colusana; assembly: GCA_030760725.1. Lineage (NCBI taxonomy): Eukaryota > Viridiplantae > Streptophyta > Magnoliopsida > Poales > Poaceae > Neostapfia > Neostapfia colusana. The sequence continues at coordinate 103,177,556 of JASWHV010000002.1, read as the reverse complement.
TTGAAAGTGTTGAACCAATAAGGATTTAAATACCTCTTTGCATGAAAGTTTAAAAATCAGATTTCAAATTCAAAGTTCACCCAAAGTGTGGCATAAAACTTTGAATGACCATGCAGCCATAGAGTTGGAAATTATGGAAAAAGAGTTGGATGATAAACTTGTCATTAGGGTGGGCTCAAAAAGGAGTTAAACAGAAGCATTTTCAAATTCAACCAAATTCAAATTTTCTATGCAAATTCAAACTGAATTTGGTGAATTCAAATTGTAGCCCACCTTTCAAACTCAGAATTGTGGATTTTGGGAAGATCAACATGAGGAGATATTTTGGGAGGAAAATGTGGGGTAGGACCCACATGTCATTGAGCTGGAATTGGAGACTTGCACCCTAAGCATTGCTCTGTTTTCAGTTCACCAAGAGGCTCTCACCCGTGTGCCACCAAGGGGCAGCGGCGCCACCTCCTGCTGCCTCTCCCACGTGCTGGCGCCCAGAGGCGGTTCACCTCGTGCTCTTCAACGTGATCCTCTCCTCAGACCGAAGCAAAGTTCATTTGCCTTCTCCTCCTCGCTAGAACACCGAACCGGGCCTCCCCTCGGCACCGTTGCCTCACTTGATCGGAAACCGGCAGAGAGCTCGCGCCCACTCTCCTCTGAGCTGCAAAACAGCACGGCGTACTCGTTGCTCGCCTCCCCGACCAAATAGCGAGCGAGCTTAGGCGTTCCCGAGCCTTCAAACAACTCAACCGCCGCGACCTAGCTCAAGCCGGCGATCGGCTTCATGTGAACAGACCACTACGGTGGTTTTCAAGCTCGATCAAGCACGGCCACGGGAGCGCGCTAGTGTGGTGCTGCTCTTAACCGAAGCTCCAGCCAAACCGTGGAGCATAGCCGACAAATTTTGGAATTTTGCTCCGGTGAGTGCAAACCGAACGGCCGGTATGATTTCTTCAAATTCCCCCTCTCTAATCCTTCTTAGGTTGTCAAACTTTGCACATAGCAGCTGGACTAGCCGGCGATCATATTCCCTTTAGCATCCATCGCATGAAAACACCTCGGAGCAGAGGATTTTAAGGTATACCGAATGTGATCACGGCGGGACTGATCGGACGCACGGTGCCGATCCATTTGCCGCCATTTACGAGCCAGTTCAAGGCCTTGCCGAGCCTTGCGATCACCTACTGATGCTGTAGAGCTAGTTTGTCAACGTTTTGGCGGGTTAGAACCCACGGACGACGGCGCCGAACTCCAACCGAGGCCGCCGCACGTCGCCGGGGTGTTTCTGGTCACCAGCAGCTCAAACCAGTACCGCAGCCGTATTCCTCGACGTCAATAATGCTCTGGCGGCGAGTTCCAGCTCCGGTGATGGCCGGAAGTGGCGAGCCGGCGAGCACCAGTTTGCTCTAGCGAGGGGAACGCGTGCGTGCGCGAAGCGGCGGCCCGAGGTAGAAGAAAGCCGTGGGCCCCAGCTGTTAGTGGCCCGATTTTAAATCTGGGATCAGCTGTGGCTCAGGGATCTGATGTGGCTGCACGCCAAAATGCCGTGGCCCGGTGTGGCTGAATTCTGAGTGGCTGGCGTTTAAACAGTGGGACCTACCGAATTTCAATAGGGAAAATAATTCCAGAGATGCCCACAAGTTTAGAAATTCATATCTCTGTGTAGAAACCTCCAAATAATGTGATTCAAATTGGGTTGGATTCATTTTGCAGAGATCTATCCAAATATGAACTCCAATTTGTATGAAAGTCAATATTAAATTCTGGAAAATTCTTTGAAGGTTTTCTGAAAAAGAATTATTGAGGGAGATTATATCATCCAAAAATTATCAAAATTTTCCAGAATATTCTTTAGCATATTGTTGACCTTATAAGAAATTTTCAGCTCATTTGAAGACCATTTGTGTAGGAATTTGCTAAATACAACCTGATGTGTTCATATTAGTCCAGAAACATTTTCAGAAAATGTTTCCCACTTGTAAAATCTATCCTAGTCAATTCTTAGCTACAAAAATCATATAAAAATTTAGGCGAGCTCTATGAGACATACTTGAAATTGTAGTTCACTTAATTGGGCATGAAAATGCAAATTACTTCAGAATTAATTCTTTTGAGTAGAAATGCTTAAAAAATCGTTCTGGAGGAACTACTCAAGTAAAAGGTCTGAATTTCGGACCAAATTACTTTCATGTGATCAGGAACTCACATGTAAATTATCAGCTCAAGTTGAGCCTTAGATCTCCCTGTTCTTGATCTCCATACTTATGTATGTGGGAAAAATACATGAGACGTGGTAGAAATCTTGGAGAACACAATTTGACTCCACATTAGCTGCAATTTCGCAAGCTAAATCCTTAGGTAGTATAGAACCTGTTGTAAAAGTTTTGAGGCCATTGGAGTTCTTTTCTTCAGTTGCATCCAGTTCTTTTCAGCTCATCTATTATGTTCATTAGGGAAAGTAGTTAGTGTATAGCTAAAACATTAAGACCAAGTTAGTTCATTTCTGTTTCTTTGCACAACAGAGGCAAACAAGCCATTCTTGGCTTTTCCACACAACCTCTGTTCCTAAGAAATAAAGTCTTAACTTCTTTCATTACATTCTATAAAACATGTGCATATACATTTCAATAGGAATCACGACGAAGGGGATTCAAAGGAGCGATTCATTGAAGTGGATCAAGCTCCGGAGAATCAAGGGTTGATCAACCAAGATCACTAAATGCTATATACTACTACCCTGCAAAACAGGCAAGCTCCGGTTTACATTTAACAGCTTTTAAGTTTTTACTTTGTATTCACTCTTGGGTTAGGATATGATATGTGCATTAGGTCTAGATGTTTGATACTCCTCTTGCATGACCAAATAAACCCATAGAGTATTGGGTAGATGTCTTTCACCGTGTAGAACTGCCATGATTAAGTAAGGTTTGGTAGAAGTCGAGTGGTGAGATGCTACTCGCATGATCAGGACAACAGGGGCATACGGGACTGGTTCAAAAATGAATTAGCATGTTAAAATTGAGACCTGAAGGTTGTAGGGGCAGCAGGACATAGGGGCCTGGGTGCTATAGAACTGTACGTGTCGGTCAAGGACCGATCCGTATGCGGCCCTGTTGAACAAGTTTGAGTTGTGTACCGGACTCATGTTGGCTATATGGGACCCAGTAAACCGATGTACCTCGGGAAGCTTGCGTTGAGTCTTTTCTGGTCGCCTCAGGCGAGATGGCCGGTGTGCAGTACATGGGTAACATTCTCATGACATTTCATGTCGGTAGGTGCACCATGAGTGTGGCTACTGTACGGGGCGACTTGATCAATTCAACGGGAGTGAAACGGGAGAAAGCATGCCACGTACAACGTCAGTGATGGTTGCTGTGGGCAACTTCGAGTACGGGTTTACGTGTCGTGTAGTCCCGGTGTTATTGATTCGAATCACCGTCGCTCACGGAATGGACCGAGCATACTTGTTCTCACAGTCGTGACGTAGTAAGAACTTGCATGAGAAAGAAACTAATCACATTGGTTTGAAGTTTATACTATCTTTGTGATGTATCTTTGATGAATAGTTAGTGCAAACTCGATTCTTTTATGCCGTGAGCGAATTACATCGGGGGAAAGCATTTCTTGTTTAATTGTGGACTCCCGATGTGGTGTGCCCAAGGTTACTTAAATTGCTGCAAATAGTACCGGAAAGTAAGGATTCACTTTTAGGCGAGTTTATTATGCATTATGCCATCCTACTTTAGGTTCATAACCTCACATAGAGTTTCATGTTTAGGGTGACGGTTAAGTCTTGTTGAGCATTATGCTCACGGATGCTATTCGAGTTGTTTTGCAGGATTAACTTCATGCTTATGAGAAGGGATGCCAATGAGACTCGGGAACCTCCGCGGGCTGGACTGTTTCTTTGTTGCTAAGTTAGAAATGAGTCGTGAGAGTTATAGTCTTCCGCTGTAGCTTATTTTGATATAAGTATTTGTAAAATACTCTTGTGCGCTTCCGTGAATGATTTATGTAATGTGATGTGTTTCCTCGACCGTGTGCTGTTTGGTGCCGCATATCACGGCACCACCCGACGAGGTCTTGGCGGGGCGTCGGTCGGCGGCGGTCCCCAACAGTGGGGCCCTCCTGTCAGCAACACTGGAGTCCAAACAGACTGAACTCAGCATATTCAGGGTTTCAGGTGCTCAATGGGAGGAGGCGCCGAGACTTCACGTCGAAGACCACCGAGCGGCGCTGGCTAGCTCCTGCTTCGGTGTGGGAGGTAGCTCAACAGGTGTTGCACCCTTCACTTTCGTCGGTTGGCTATAAAAGGCACGAGGTCATCCGGCGAGCTTCTATTTCGAGCACTTCCGCAAACTGCCGCCTAGCCGCCCGGTTTCTGATCCCGTGCAAACCGAGCTGCAATCGTTCTCCGATCACGACGTCAATAGCAAAGCTGTGTGCTAGCTTGTCCTCGAGCTCACTACACAAATCGTTCCTAGGTTCGTCCTTCATATGCTAAGAATTTTCCAGTTTAGGATCGGGAGCTCATTTCGGGACCCGATTAGGTTTGGGAGAAATTCAGGAGGATCATCGCATGAGAGGTTAAACAGAGTTTAGAAATTGCATCTAGGGGTTCGTGCGCCCCTCCTCGATAAAAAATTTGGAAAAAAAACCACCGCCAGAATCCTAGGTTCACCGAGGAACAGCATGGCGGAAAAGGGGGTCGCCAGTGAGGTCCGGGTTGCCGGCTGTTTTGGTCCCGACCAAGGTCACGCCGAGCTTCCTGAGGTTTCCTTGGACGTGGTAACGCAATTAGCGCGCGAAGGGGGTGGTTGGAAGGACGGGAACGCGTTGCCGATGTTGCACAGGGACATAGCGCTCGTCGCCGGCGAGCTACGGTGGTTAGCCGGTGGCAGCATGGTGTCTAGCGTGTTCAGCGCCCAAAGTTACGTGAGGGCGCCAAGTTTCACCGTTACCGGCGAGCTAGGTCGCCAGGAATGTCGACCTCGCTGGAGCTCCGGCAGCTCGGGGCGGCGGCGTCGTGATGTAGACGAAGGGCGTGGCTCCCACATGTCAGTCACTGTGCTAAGCACGCGGGCACGCGCGGTTAGTTTAATTTAAACATGCGGGCCCCGCTTTCAGTCACTGTTTAGGCGCGGGAGGTGATTTTCTTTAGGAAAATAATTCAGGAATCAGCCAAAACTTTAGAAATTCATAACTTTGTGTAGAAGTGTCCAAATTCAGTGAACCAAATTTTTTTGGATTCAGCACTTCGAGTACTATCCAGCAAGACAAGTTTCAGCTCATGGAACTCATTCTTTTTCTAGAATTAATTCCCTCAAGTTTAAACTGTGGAGAATTTTATCTGGCGAATTCCTTTATTGGAAATTCTGAAATTTTGCCAGGAGGTTCATTTGAAAATCCTTGAGTCACAGGAAAAATTTCAGATCCATCCAAGTTCATTTATTTCTACTAATGGTGTGATTAAGTGAACTGCTCTGAGAAAATAGAAAATTGTACAGAAACGTTTTTCAGATTTTCTCAAATCTTGTTTAGGGTATAACTTCCTCTAGGATTCATCAAATGACATGAAACCAATTCCATTAGAACCATCTCAAATTCTAGTTTCCAGAAAGTAATGATTTGAGCTATGAAAATCCCTTGAAATCCTCAGAAGCTCTAGTAATGACCAATTAGACTTTTTTTTGTACAGAGCTCAAATTAACTTTGTTTCAAATGAAACTTGTTCAAGTCTCTGGTTAGTACCCTACAAAGCCACCATAAAAATTTCAGAGCCAAAGGGGAGGGCTAGCTAGATTCATGGCCTTTACATATTCAATTTAACACATTGCATTTAAATTAACATATAGTACATTGCTTACGTGTAGTCGCTGAAGGCGAGGAAACCCCGGAAGTGTTGGACTTATTACTTCTGGACGAAACGCTAACATCTGACCAGCAGCAACAAGGCAAGCCCCAGTTTGTATTTAACAAGTTTTATAAAGTTTTGACTTTATATACACATAGCTTGAGGTATGTTTGTGCAATAGGTGTAGGATGGATGGAACCCCAAATGCATAACCAGATCATTCCAACAAGAGAGAGGGTAATGTCTAAGTCCTCGAGTAGTTTATGCTCTTCTTAATGTGTATAAACTTCGGTACAAGTCGAGTAGTTAGAATCTACTGGCGAGTATAGGCTTCGGGACACACGGGATTGGTTCGAGTGATGTGAGATCACTTAAGTAAGAAAATGAGACTAGGCAGGGGCTAGGGCACAGCAAGAGGAAGTCTTGTGGGCGTAGCCCTGTCCGTGTCGATTGAGGACTGATCCGTGTGTGGCCCCGCTGAACAAGTTTTGAACGTACCAAAGGCATATCGGATATATGGGCCCCGATAAACCGATGTAACATAAACCTCCGGGTGTCGAGGCATAGCACACCGATTTATAGGTTTAGGTTGAGGGCAGCCAGGTGGAAATCTGCTAACGGGTATAAAGAGATGCTCTGTGTAGGGAACCTCCTGCTCGCTTCGGTGTGACCGGTTCAACGTTTGGGCTGTTGGGTGAAATGTTGTCTCGTACGACATGGGGTGAGCGTGCTATAGGCAGCTCCGCGTGTGGGCGTACTTGACGTGCTATTTAGGTATCCCTGCAGGTGTATATCGAGTCGATTCGCCGGCCCACGCGGTTATGAGTACCGCATGTTCACTGAGTCATGACATAGATAAATTATGGAATATTGTGATTCAATTCTGCTGTGTAAAATCCCCAAAAAGTGGTAGCAAGAATTTTCAGCTCATGTACACTTAGGAAAAATGAGGGGAATTAAAACTTTGAATTATAACCGTGTAAGTTCAAAGTTAGGATTCAAACTTCACAAAAACTTCCAAACATGGGGATCTAAATTCATAACTTGGATCTTCGTAGTCCAATTATTCACCCTTCCAAATTTCAGCACATTTGGAGGAGTTTCAATATTTGTTTGGGATTAAAAGGAGAAACCCTCTAATCTGAATTTCAAATTCAGTTTCAAATTCCAACTCCCTTAATTTGCAAATTTGGTTCCACAAATGTGTTCTCCACATTTGAATTAGCAGCCATGCCAAAACTTGGAAACTTTGGGCTTGGGTTGCTATGTTTTTGGAGCAAGACAAAGGGGAGAATGCAAATTCCATTCAAATTCAAATGATCAAACCCCATTCAAACTTCACACCAGAACTCAAACTATTTGAATTCAGCAAGTTTAAACCATGACTTGGTGTGAAAGTGTAGCCTTAAATGTTGAGTTGCTGGGGATTAAATATCAGTGGGAATTTGGATAAAAATTGGAGGTGGTGGGACCCAATTGTCAGCCACACAAAGCAAACAAACCGACCTGTTTTCCCCTCGGACGATCACAGCGCGCCAGCGCTCGACTTCTACCCGCGCCCGAGGCTCCACGAGTTGATTCTCGCTGCCCCCGACGTCGGCGCACGCGTGGGTGATCAGAGCGACCGCCCGAGTGCCCCAGCCCTATTTCTCTTCCCCCTCAGCTCGCGCAGCGCCGCAGCAGTTTCATTTGCACCGAACACCGCCGCTCGGTTCTTTCCAATCAACCACAGCCTTCCGAGCTCGGCTGCTCGAGCCATCCACAGCAAAGAGTATTGCCTGGACGTGCTCTAGCACCCTCCAAAGTTCCTCCAAGGTTTACCGATCAGAGCTGCTTGTAAAACACGGATTGGCGCCAAAGCTTCGAGGTGCACCGGACCTCGCCGTTTCGGCTCACCGTCGACAGCCTCATCCGGCCACCCTCTCCTCCGACTTCCTATACAAGAAAAGTGTGTGGGTAGCCCTGGATGGTGTAGCCGCCAGCTGTATAGCAAATGATCTATCGAGTACCTTGAATTTTATTCTTTCCCGAACCCTAGTGTAGAAGAACGAGGCTCGATTCAGATCCAAATTCGGGTTGCACAATCAACCACGCCTCGAGCTCACTTGCACATAGCTTCTGCACTCTCTAGTGCCCGTCCTCGACAAAAACCGAGGAAAACCATCAAGGGTTGGCCTTGTTCTAGTCGATTTTCGCGCCGCCATGGGAAAACGATTTGGCTCACCGTCGAATCCTAGTTTGCCAGCCGTTTCATCGAGTTAGGCAGGCCGTTCTAGCTCCTACATCTTCCACTAGTGCTCTAGAGCCAGAGAACCGATCATTTGGTGGAGGAATGAGGGTTCCTGACCTCACCGGAGTTCAAAGCCCTGCTGTCACCGGTGCGCGGTAGTTTCCGGTGAGCTACGGCCGCCGGCAACCTCCCAGAGTGTTCAGCACGGTCAATAATGGAGGAGCGGCCAGTTTGGGCCCGGGAGATGGCCGGGAAAGCACTTCCCACCAATCTCGCCGGAGAAGCGCCGCGGGCTCCTCTGTTTCGCGCGAGGAAGAAGAGAGAGCTGACAGGTGGGACCCACAGACAGAATTTAAACATTTCCAGATTTTCCTAATACAGTTCAAACTTTGGACACCCATAACTTTGTGTAGAAAACTCCAAAAAGGGTGGGACCAATTTTTTTGGAATCCTTAGGACGAGTACTTCACATAGGAAAAATTTGCTTGCTATGAAAATGCCCAGAAATTTATGTAGAATTGTTTTTAGTAAATCTTTTAGGTATTTATTACAGGAGCAATTCTTTATGAAATATTCCCAAATTTGGGCAGCTAATTCTTTTTCATAGTTACTGATCTCCAGTAAAAATTTGGGCTTCATTGGAGTTCATTTGCTAGGAAAATTTCCTTCCAAAGTTCAGCCTTTATTTAAAAATTTAAATTTAAACAGAAACTTTTTCAGAACTCCTGTCCACCTTCAAAAATTCATATCTCTCTGTTGGTAGCTCCAAAAATGGTGAAACAAATTTTGTTAGAACCATGGAGGCTTACCCTAATCAGATCTTCCACTATTATCTGTGTCAAAGATCCTGATCTAGGCTAAAAAATTCAGAGAAGCCTTGTGCTTGTGGGAATTTTGGAGACCACAATATGCAACGACATTTGTCCAAATTTTGCTCAGATCATCCTTAGAGAGTCTAGTATCCACTGTAAAAATACCAAAGCCAATTAAGGATCCTAAATAGCAGTAGCTATGAATAGAAGTTCAATTCTTATAAGTCCTTAATACTTACACATATATTTTGTTACATTTCATAATAGTGACCGAAGTTGAGGACGCACTGAAGCCCTTGGACGTCCTCCCACCAGAAGCTGACTTCCCATTTAACTCGCAACAAGGCAAGCCCCGGTTTGCATTTAAGTACTTTTGTAAATTCTTTATTTGTATCACTTATGTCTTGGGTGAATGTTTGCATTAGAGTTAGGGTGATCGAAACCCCACTTGCATAACCTTTTAAATCCTATGAAGGGTTGGATAGCTTACAGACCCGACGAGTAGACAAGGCCCTGCTAATATGCTTAGGATCTCGGTAGAAGTCGAGTCGTTGGAAGCTACTCGCGAGATAGGTAATTATGACACGGGATGAGAAAAGGTAGAGAATGGCTTAATGGTGAAAATGAGACCTAGGAGGTGGGGGGATAGGATGCAGTGAGCGGAGGTCTCACGTGCTTAGCTCTGTTGGTGTCGATTGAGGACCGTCCGTGTTCGGCCCTGCTGGACAAGTATCGAGCAGTACCTGAAGTATGCATATTGGAACTAGGAAACCGATGTAATTGGTTAACCTGGGTGCCGAGGCTTACCCAACCGTAAATAGGAGTGGGTTGAGGGTAGCAGGGTGTAAATCTGCCGGTGGGCACAGTCACGCTCCACGCGGGGACCTCCTGCCCGTTACGGATGGACCGGTTCGGCATTTGGGTTGCCTTTGAAAGGTTGTTGCATACAACAGAGTAGGAAGGGGTGTGGAATCACTCTTCTGAAAGTGGGTGTATGCAACGTGTTATCCGGGTGTGTCTTGATTGCAATCACCGTCCCTCGCGGTTATTTGAGTACCCGCTTGTTCAATGCGCTGTGACGTAGTAAGAAGTGAAATAAGCCAACTGAATATGCTGTATTGAACTATTAATGTCTTGAAACCTTGTATGCTGTAGTTATAGAGCTAATTAAGTTTATATTCCACTTTGGGCATCACCACATCGCAGGAAAGTGTTTCTTGTTTGATTATGGACTTCCGATGTGAGGGCTGCATAAGGCTCAATAAACTGTTGCTATAAAATTGAAAGTAAGGATCAACATGTAGGCGTGTCTTTATTGCAAAGTCATTTTTCCTATCTTACACATCCTTGCATGTAGAGTTCCATGCCTAGGGTTGTCGGTTAAGCCTTGCTGAGCCATCGTGCTCACGGTTGCAATATTTTGAGCTGTGTACGGGTGAGAGTTATGAGGAAGATTCCGAAGACGAGGCGATGCCCCTGTTGGGGTACATGGCTGAGCTGGAGCCCTGCACGCCGCCGTGATATCCGGTTCCATGCTGCTAGTGTGTAGCATCCACGGGCTGGACGGCTGCACTTTTGCGTAGATAGGAGTAGAGAGTAGCTATGTACATACTTCCGCTGTATAGTTAAGCTTTTGTACAAAGACTTCCGCTGTTTTATATCAAATAAAAGTTTGTATGTTGTTCTTAAATTCTTTTCGTTTGTGCTATTGGGTGCCGCATCGCACGGCACCACCCTATGCGATCCTGGAGTGGGTGAACTGCGGGGTGGTCCCCACAGGCATGGTATCAGAGCCGCATTGGGAATAGCACGCTCAAAAAGAGCCTAATTTTGAAACCTTAGGAGTAGTCGAGTGAGGATTAGTCATTAAGCCCACATAAGGTCTATGATAGTAGTAGTTACTAAGGTGGAAAAGCTAACTTATGTGTTATACATTCTGTAATAACGCTCCGACGTCAGGTAAGAGGTAAGGTACACCACCGCAGGCGGATCAATTGCGGTAACTCGCCATACGAGCAATGTAAAAGCCCAAGAAAAGGGACTTGCAAAAATTTTTCCTCACCTCACAACACCACACTTTTGTTGTGGATATCTTGTGAAGAATTGTGAAGAGCATGTAACCTCCATCAAGAGGGTATTAGTTCAAACTTTCTACACATATGATAACACATGAGAGGGTGATTCAAAACTGTTGCATTCAAATTCATGATTACAGCAGCTAACACAAGGATCAAAGTGCATATTTGGATTCCTTAGGTCCAAATTAGGGGGGAGGCAAAGTTTCAATAATTTTTGAAAGTGTAGGAGTTTTTATATGTCCAGCCCCTCTATATCACATGTGGAAAATATCACTTTTGCAATATGTGAGTTTGTTCTCTAATGAGCATGTTGATGGTGGTTACTTGCTCTTCATTTGTGTTCATCAACTTTCCTCAAATGAGGTGTGTGGTGTGGTGATGAACACTTCAATTATGTGTCAAAAACTGAGGCCCTTACATCGTCTTCAACCTGGCGCGCCCGCACCGCCGGAGCTCGCCGGAGCTCGCCGGTTTCTGATTTCCTGGCCTTCTCTCGAGATGCCACTGGCTGCTAGGCCCTAACTTCGTGCTAGGAACATCATGGGATGACTTCCCCGGACCGACAAAGCTCCTAACCTATCTTGCACTGGTGCAGCGGCTCGGAGGAAGTCCGGCGACGTCGCCACGACGCCCTAGGCCCTCCAAGCTTCAGTTTCCAAGCTCTAAAGCACCGGTGGATGCTAGGGAAGGTCGACATGGGGATGAAATGGCTCGGGAATGGTTCTACCCTAGCTTTCATCGTGAACCCGATGCTCCCCATCGCAGCCACTGTCGGAAAAGCTCGGAGTAGGCCTTTTACCGTGGGTTTCATGCTAAGGTTTGTGAAGAAAAAAGGTTGCTAAGCTAGTCCATCTTCTGTGTGTGAATTTTTGTGGACTCAAAACAAGTATTGATCATAAATTTGAAACTTTCTTACCTGCAGGTCCTTTTACACCGGCCGGAAGAAATTTGCAAAATTCGCTGTCGACGATCCACCTTTTGGCTCAAGCCTCGGAGGTGAGCTGTAGGGAGTTCTTGCTCGTCCACCGGTAGCCTTGCTCGGCCGTCAGACGCTCTGGGTGAGGCTGTCCACGAGATCCGTCCGTCGCAGTTTCTGTCGGCGGCCGCAGAAACTCGGTGCTCTCGGGTTGTGATGGCTGAACTCACGTAGGGATGGTGCGAGGATGTTGTGGGAGGGTCCGGATTGCTGTTTTTCTGCTCTTCTTGGACTTGCACACGAGCTTTTGTCATGGCCGAGTGATCGACAGAACGGCCTCTGTGTTTCTGTTGTCGTGTGCGCGGGGGGGGGGGGGGGGGGGGGGGTGGGAAGAAGGCAGCCTCGATGCTGTGGTTGCTCTTAGGTGATGAGGACGGGAGAAGCAGCTCACCAGCACAACCAATCAAGGATGTGGTGGCTCGGTTCTGTCCCGGTGGCGCACGGCGAGGACTTCGGTCTGCCTGGTTGCTTCGCGTGGGAGATGAAAAACAGAGACCGTGCACTGTAAGTCTGAAGATCTTTTGAACACTTAAACATCCCCAATGACATGTGGGTCCCAGTCCCTTCTTATCCCCCTCCAAAATATATCCAAAATTTTTAAAAATAATGGAATTTAATTGTGGAAGTTCAAATCTGAGATGCATTTGGACAATTGGGCAAGTTTCATCAAAATTCAAATGGGCATTTGAATTCTTTGCTATTTAAAGTCCATTTTGAAAAATTAGTTACAAAACCTTTCAAAAAATCATGGAACTTTGCATACCCACTGATTTGGATCTAAGGAATTCAAATATGAAATCTGATTTTTAATTTGGCTGCTGCAAATTAGAATTTTAGCACAACAGTTTGGACTTCATTGTGTTGCTCTCAATTGAATTTTGAGTTGAACAAATTTGTTCCAAATCTGACTTTAGCTTTCTCACACATATGGGAACTTCCTATCTTGTTTGTAGACCCCTCTTGGGTTCCAAGTTTTCAAATAAACATTTGAACTTGTGTGAAGAGAGCTCTCATGTGGGTTATCACATGTGGAAAAAGTTTTAACAAGTCCCAAATTTCATACATTTGAAACTAACTTTTTTGCAAACAAGAGTTTCTTTGTATTCACATTTTGGATACCTTTACAAACTTGGCGATGAGTTAAGACTCAACTTAATGCTCCGAGTCAAGTTCCTCGTCGACCTCCTCCGTCGTATTTCCTACCGATGAATATGCAGAAGTTTTATGTTGCAAGTAAAGACATTATAAAACAAAAGTGTTTTATGACTTAAGAATAGTTTAGAACAACTAAGAATCGAGATTTGGGTTTGTCTATGTGCTGTAACAGAGAAAAGAACATTTTTAGCATTGGAGTTTTTTGGAACTAAAGTGCAAAGAACTATTTAATGGACATAAGGAGGGATTTGGAAAGAATTTAGCAGAAACTGGAGAAGATGATCTCAAATTGCTCAGAAATATTTACAGTGGTCCATAGATGATACATAGGTATGGCTTGCAAAATTTCAGACAAAGTTGATGTAAGATGTGGCCTAGGGAATTTTCTTAACTATTTGGCTTCTCTGAATTCCTATGGAAATTATAGTGTCTTGTCATGCTCCAAATTTGGTTTTTTTCAGAAACTTGAGAGTCTCATGAGTCCATAGGACTTGGTTTCACCATTTCTGGAGCTTCCTACACAGATATATGGAATTTAGAAGTTGGAGCTAAAAGCTGAAAAATCTTTCTGTTATTTTTCCTAATTTTCAGAGACATACAAGCTTGAATTAACATTTGGCCAAGCAAATGAAGTCCAATGCCTCTGAACATTTTACTGTAGTTCAAGGATTTTCGTAAGAATGTCCTGCCCAAAATTGGGCATTTTGCAATAAACAGAACTCCTGTAAAAATCCCTACAAAATTTTCTTTAAATGAATTAATGAACCAAATCCAGGGATTTTCATAAACATTGGGCTGCACCCCTTGATAATACTCTCTGAGAGGAGTCCAAAAAATTTATTTGACAGTTTTTGGACATTTCTAAACAAAGTTATGGCTCTTCAAAGTTTGAACTAAAATGGGAAAATCTGGAAATGTTTAAAACCTGCCCGTGGGCCCCACCTGTCATCCCTCATCTTCAACCTCGCGCCAAACAGGGCCAGTGGTGGCTCCCTCTGGCGAGGGTCGCCAGAAGGCCCTTCCTGGCCATTTCCCGGCCCCATACTGGCCGCCCCCCCATTTTCCACCACACTGGACATGTTGGTGAGGTCGGCGGCGGCCAGAGATCACCGGAAAACTGTGCGCACCGATGACAGAAAGAACTAGGGTTCCGGTGAGGTTGCGGCGACTCGTTTCTTCACGAAATGATCGGGTTCTTGGCCCTAGAGCACCAGGGGATCGTGTAGAAGGTCCACATGGGGTTTAAACGAGCTGGGGAGCTCTCCAAACCCATCTGCACCGTGCGCCCGACGTGGTCCGGCAATACTCCCTTGAAAAGAACTCGGATTCCTTGCTATACACTCAATTTCTCGGTCTAAAATCGATGGAGGAGGTGTGCTAGGTAGTTAAGAACATGTGTGTGGAGTTTGGAACACAACCAACACGAATTGAGGACGAATTTTGCAATTCCTTACCTCGAGGTCAGTTTGTGCCGCCTGGGAGAAAATCTTGAAATTCTCCCTCTGTGATCAATGGCTAGGGCTGAGCTTTGGAGAGGAGTAGCTCCGGTTATGGGTGCACCGATGAGTAAACTCGTTTGGGCTTGAACTTGCTCGGTTCGGGCTGCCCATGGGAGCCGAGCTCAGTTTCTTCGGTGTTCAACACGGGAGCAGTGGCAACTTGCCGTTTTTAGGTGCAAGAGAGCTCGGGAGAGCGGAGGAAAGGTGCTAGCCGGCTAGAGCACTCTTTGGCGAAGATTTTTCGTGTGGAGAGCTCAAGCAAAGGAAGTTCGGTTGGTGGCTGGCCGTGGGAAGAACAGAGCACAGCGCCAGCATCGGTGTTCTCGGAAGAGCGTCGCGTGAGCGAGCGAGAGGAGAAACAGTTCACGGGGCTGGGAGCTACGCGCTTATCCTTCAGTCACCGGATCATCCCGAGCAGGAGGTGGCATCGACCGATGTTGGTGGCTTCGGCTGTCGGGAGGTGGCGCGAGCTGAAGACCCGATAGAGTCGGTTTGCAATCTGTGAGACTGACCAGTGGGGTCCACAGCCACAACTCTCCCTCTCTCTGTGCTTTAGGATTCCCACACGGGTTTTGTCCGAAAATTCCCAAAATTGGAGGGTAGACCAAAAGGAATAGAAGAAACACAATGGTGCCCTCAAATTTTAATTTTGATGAAGTCGGAATTTGAAACTGAGATTTAAATTCAAATTCAATTTTTCTCCCGTTTTAATTCCAACGAATAGGAAACCTTTTCCAAATGATCCAAAATTTTTCCGGGCTACCCGTGGATGTGTGGAGAATCAAATTGTGGCTTTAGATCTCCGTGTTTAGAATTTTTTTAAAATTCAAGTTTAGACTTGGAGCTCACACCTTTAAATTCAAATGTTTAAATTCCCTCTCATTTTCTCGGTGTGATTTGCAGCTCCACTTCCTAGAATTTTCGGGATTTCACACACCACAGATGCTGATGCCATTCCGCAGTTGGCCATATTCTCCACCGGCGTTCCGGCCGGCATTACCAGCACCACCTCCGCAGCAACAGCAGCAGCAGCGGGCGATGCCGCGTGCGTTTGCAGCTCAGCAGCGCATGCCGGGCTTTCGTCCCCAAGCACGGGCCAGTCGTCAACCGCATGCTTCAAATGCGGTCGCCCAAGACACTTCGCCAACAACTGTCCTGAGAGGCAAGGCGGCGGAGTGGCACCACAGTTTGCAAATCCTAAGCCCGGCACCGTCCACCAACTCGCCATAAAGGACGTACCAGAAGGGGAGCCAATGCTTGCGGCTATGTTCCAACTCCACAAGCATCCCACCATAGTGTTATTTGATTCAACCGCCACGCATAATTTCATTAGCAAAGCTTTTATTGCTAAATACAACTTGCAAATACTACCCACCGAAAGCCCTTAGTTGATTTGTTTACCGGGTGGGAAAATTTAAGCGAGTATGATGGTTCCAAAAGCGCCATTATGCTTAGAGGGTAGAGTATACCGTACGTCTCATAGGTTTAGAGGGACAGAAGGTCGATGTCATCTTAGGAATGTCGTGGTTAACCCGCCACGGCGCTGTTTTAGACACCGTCCCCCGAGTCGTGCATCTACACCAAGAAGTGCACGAGTCTCACTCATTATTTCTGGACAGTCCAGAAATAAAACTTTCATGTGTATACCAATCCACCACTATCAGATTGGAAGACATTCCGGTAGTTCGTGAGTTCCCTGCCGTGTTCCCAGATGATTTACCGGGGATGCAGCCTGACTGAGAGGTGGAGTTCAAGATTGAACTTGCACCGGTAACAATGCCAATATCGCGAAGGCCGTACAATATGGCGCCAAAGGAATTGGCACAACTGAAGACGCCGTTAACGGACCTGCTGGAGAAGAGTTTTATTAGGCTGAGCTCCTCGCCATGGGGCTGTTCGGCATTATTTGTGAAGAATAAGGATGAAACATTGCGGATTTGCGTGGACTATCATCCACTAAACGCCATAACCATCAAGAAAAAGTACCTATTTCCACGGATCGACATGTTGTTTGATCAGTTGGTCGAAGCAAAGATCTTATCCAAAATGGACTTAAGATCCGGGTACCATCATATTAAGATACGGGCTGAGGATATCCCGAAGACGGCTTTCTCGATGAGGTACGGACTTTATGAGTACCTGGTCATGTCCTTCGGCCTCACCAACGCTCCAGCTCACTTCATGTACTTGATGAACTCGGTATTCATGCCGGAGCTGGACAAGTTTGTCGTGGTCTTCATCGATGATATATTGGTATATTCCAAGTCAGAGGAAGAACACGCGAAGCATCTGCATATAGTCTTGCAAAGGCTGAGGGATCACAAGCTATACGTGAAATTCAGCAAGTGCGAATTCTGGATATCGCAAGTGCCTTTTCTCGGGCATATTATCTCAGTGGAGGGCATCGCTGTAGACCCGAGTAAGATCACATAAGTGCTGAATTGGAAGTCCCCGAGAACTGTTCATGAGGTACGGAGTTTCCTCGGACTCGCGGGATATTATCGGAGGTTCATTCCGATCTTCTCGAAGATTGCCAGGCCTACGACCGAGATGCTGAAGAAGGCTACCAAATATGTTTGGAGTGTAGCATGTGAAGCAGCATTTAAGGCATTAGTGAAGCACTTAACAACAGCACCGGTTTTGGCGCAGCCAGACACAACAAAACCATTCGATGCGTAGTGCGATCATCCGGCATTGGGCTTGGATGCGTGCTGATGCAAGACCCAAGGGTGGACGCATATGGATCACGGCAGCTCTGGAACTATGAGCAAAATTATCCAACTCATGACTCAAAGCTCGCTGCCGTGGTACTCGCACTCAAGATATGGAGGCACTACCTATTCGGTAACCTCGTGCATTTATATACCGACCACAAAAGCCTCAAGTACATATTCACTCAGAAGGAGCTGAACATGAGGCAGCGAAGATGGTTGGAGTTGATAAAGGATTACGAAATAGAGATCCATTATCACCCCGGCAAGGCAAACATAGTGGCGGATGCGCTGAGTTGCAAGTCACACGTTAATAATCTGACCATCACACCGTTGGAAGAGAGCGAGCCGCCAATGAATGTGATTCCACATGGAGCTCTCTATAACTTAGCTTTGATCCCCACCATCCGTGAAGAGATAGCGGCAGCTCAGAAACATGACAAGGGCATGTCGCATTTGCGGAGACGTGTAGAAAGTGGGGAGCTGAAATGTTTCTGGAAAGACGGAGATGGTGTACTATGGTTCAAGGACCGGACCGTCGTACCACGTAATCCGGAGTTACGGAAGAAAATCTTTGATGAGGCTCACTTGTCAAAATTTTCTATTCACCCCGGCAGCAATAAGATGTATCAAGAGCTCAGAGGCAAGTTTTGGTGGACACAGATGAAGCGGGAGATCACGAGTACGTGTCCGAGTGTGATACATGCCGTATGGTGAAGGCAGACCACATGAGAAAACCGGGACTGCTACAACCACTGGGCGTTCCTGCCTGGAAGATGTGACCATGGCCTTCATCGTCGGTTTACCCACCACATTTCAGAAGCATGATTCAGTCTGGGTGATCGTCGACCGGCTCACCAAAGTTGCCCATTTTATCCCGGTCAACACCAACTACAACGCCAAGAAGTATGCTGAATTGTACATCTCACAGATCCTATGCTTGTACGGCGTACCCCGCACCATCAAATCGGATCGGGTACTTTATTTGTGTCTCGTTTCTAGGAGCAGTTGCACGCTTCTTTGGGGACGAAGCTGATCCGTTGTTCAGCCTACCACCCGCAGACGTATGGGCAAACCGAGCGGGTAAATCAAATTTTAGAAGATATGCTACGATCTTGCGCTATCAACCACGGTAAGAATTGGGATGATCACTTACCGTTGGCTGAGTTCTCGTACAACAGTGGGTACCAAGCTAGCATCAAGATGGTTCCCTATGAGGCGCTATACGGGAGAAAATGTCGCACACCGCTGAATTGGTGTGAGTGGGTGAAAGGGTCACCTTCGGGATTGATCTTGTCAACAATGCGGAGGAAAAGGTTCGGCTGATTCAAGCGAACCTAAAAGACGTCCAGTCCTGACAAAAACAGTATGCAGACCGGAGAAGACGCCCACTACAATTCGAAGTTGGGGATCACGTATATCTACGTGTGTCTCCAATGAAGGGCGTGAACAGATTCAGGGTGAGAGGAAAGTTGGCACCCCGATTCATCGGTCCATTCCAGATTACAGAAAGATGTGGATCAGTTGCATACCGGCTGGAATTACCAGTGACACTCTCTCGTGTGCACGACGTCTTTCACATTTCTCAGCTGAGAAAGTGCCTTAAGCTATCAACTACCATTCAGCTGGGGGATATTGAAGAACTGAAATCGGATCTCACTTATCGGGAGGAACCGATTCAGATAATTGATGAAAAAACCCGAACCACACACAACCGTACGTTGTGGTTCTACAAAGTTCAATGGAGTAATCACTCTGTAGATGAAGTGACATGGGAGAGTGAAGGTTTTCTTCGCGCTTACTACCCAGAATTTTTCACGTCGCACATACAGTAATTTTCCACCGTCCTCTCTCTCATTTTTCACCTTATAATCTCGGGACGAGATTCCTTTAAGGGGGGAGGAATGTAAGGGCCTATGTTTTTGCACACATTCAAAGTGTTCATCACACCACACACACCTCATTTGAGGAAAACTTATGAACACATTTGAAGAGCAAGTAAACACCATCAACATGGTCATTAGAGGATAAACTCATAAAATGCAAAAGTGGTACTTCCCACATGCATCATATAGGGGATGTGCATATGAAAAACTTCTACACCTTGCTAGGGATGCTCATGCCAAATTTCACCCCAATCCAAAACCCTTTTTAGGTATTTTTGGGTATAATTAGAAAGAGGCTAGTTTGAATTTAAATTCAAATTCAAACTCTTTGCATCCGATGAATTCAAAAGTGGGATTCATATTCACACTCAACACATTTTTGTGAGCTCACACACAAATTTTCACTCCTTTTGGATGACACGACCCCACGGTCTTGTCGAGCCAGGATCACGCTGAGGGGTGCTGCGTTGCACAGCACCAGATAACACACATCAAAGGTACAAAGCGGAAGCATAGTTTTATTACATAAACCAGAGTATGAACATTTTTACAACAAAAAATGTTTAGTCTACTCTCACGGCCGTAGACTACGCATCGAGTTCAAGTTCAGCCCGTGAACGTGTCCCCGCTAGCATGCACACACACTAACACGGCGGCGTGCACGACGGCCACTCGACGGGGTTCCCTTCCTTGGGTTCCGTCTCCTCCTCGGGAGTCCCTTCCCAATAGAACCCTGCAAAAAATTCAAACGCAAGCTGTGAGCACGAAGGCTCAGCAAGACTGACCCGTCTCTCCTAAACATGAAACTTCTGCATGGAGGGTGATAGGTTACATGAGGCAAAATAAGTTGCAAGGACTCGCCTAATTAGTAGAACCTTACTTTCAAGTTTTAGCAGTAGGTTGTGGAGAACCTTACGCTAAGGCACATGAGAGAGCCGCAATCAAACAAGAAACGCATTTCTCTCGTGTACTTTGCCCAAAGTTGAAAGGAACTTTAGTTAGCTCTAAACTACATCAAATTATTAACAATCAAAGTCCATCTTTCAATCAGCAACATTTTAACATGTAACTATCCTGTTCTTTCTATGTCACGGTACAGTGAACAAGTCGTACTCACTAACCGAGAGGGACGGCGATTATAATAGATTTACACCTGCAGGGTTAGCCGAATAACCTGTCACGTACGCCTGTACTCGATGTTGCCTACAACAACCATCATGGACGCTGTACGCAACCACTTTTCAGCCGTTAGCCAAATATTGAACCGGTCCTATCGTCCCGAGCAAGAGGTCTCTGCACGCGCATCTCAGTGCCGCCAGCCGATTTACACCTCGAGCTCTCAACCTACCCTCTGAACGACAAGCAATGCCTCAATACCCAGCTACCCGAGTTACATTGGTTTCCCGGTTCCCATATATCCGGTAGGTCTTCGGTACTGTTCTAGCTTGTTCAACAGGCCCGCACACGGCTCGGTCCTCAATCGACACAAGCGGAGCTATAGCACACAGGCCCCAAAGTCCTGCTGCCCTTACTCTCCGCTCAGTCTCATTTTTCTTGCCATGTGTTTCATTTGCTATCTTTACCCGAGCGATGTGCCTCTAGCCTATTCTCGCGAGTAGTTCCAACTACTCGATTTGTACCGAATCCTACTCTATCTTTAGCATGGCAGTATCTAAGCGGGGTTTTCAATCCTAATCCCAACCCATGGTTTTCTTGGCTGTGCATCTGGGTTTCCAAACAAGACTCTAATGCAAGAAATAAGTGAGGCTCAAAGTAAGTTCTCAAAACAATAAAAGTTTGTAAAGAGGATAATGCAAACCGGAGCTTGCCTTGCTGCTCTTGGTTGTAGGCTAGCTGCTCTTCGGGAGTGACGAAGTCTAAGACTTAAGGCTCCTCCTCAACCTTAGCGACTACATGGGGTAAAAAGTATATGTATCAATTTAAATGCATTTGATTGGAATTAAACTTGTGAAGGTTGTAAGTCCCACTAGACAGACCCAATGACTCTGAAGTTCTTACTGTGGCTTGGTTACAACCTAAGCAGAGACTTCGCCAAGTTTTAGTTGCAGCAAAGCTCATTTGAGCCCTCCACAAATAATTATGTACTTGACCTTAATTGAAGTTCTTAGGGTTTTCTAGAAATTTTCATGGAGCAAGCCATGACTTTCTGAAAAATAGATTTTCAGTGGGTCCTTATGGAGTTGGTCTCACTTAATTTGAAGGTTTCTAGCTAGAGATATGAGCTAAACAATTTCAGAGAAATTCTGAAAATGTTTCTGAACTTTTTCCATTTTCTCTGGAACAGTTTTATTAATCACACCATTAGGTGGATCAAATGAGCTCAAATGGATCTGAAATTTATATGGTAGCTCAGGGACATTTTGGTGAACATACCAGCAAAAGTTCAGAATTTTCCTCAAAAGAATTCTCCAGTTAAAATTCTAAACAGTTTAAACTTTGAAGAATTAATCCAGGAGAAATAAGGATTTTTATGAAGTGAAACTTGATTTGCTGGAAAGTACTCAGATAGCTGAATCCAACAAAATTTGGTTCACTCAATTTGGAGTTTCCTAGCCAAAGTTATGAGGATTTGAAGTTTGAATTAAATCTGAAAATCGAGGAAATGTTTAAATCTGCCGGTGGGTCCATGGTACACGTGTCGGGCGCTGAAGCGAGGGCACACCAAGCCACAGGTTTTATTCCCGCGCCGCCACAGTCGATCCTTGCCCATAGAATATCAGATCGCCCGGTTTCCTCCCACTGACAGCGGGCCCGGCTCGGTCGTCTTCAACCTCGCGCCTCCCGCGCGGTAGCGCCGCCGGGGTCGCCGGAGCGTCGCTGAACTCACTTGTCCAGTCAGCTCCCGAGCTCCAACTCGCCGCTAGACCCTAATTTTGTGTGCTGAACACGTTGGGAGGGTTTCCCCTCATCGACATTGGCTCTAACCGAGCCCACGACGGCGCAGCGGCTCTGGAAGAGTCCGGTGACGTTGTACCGGCGTACTAGCCTGCCAAACGCCTGGCGAAGTGGCTCTACAGCACCAGTGGTGGCTCACGAAGCTTGGCATGGCGATGGAAAGGCTAGGGGAGGGTTCCAAAGTGGGTCTTACCGTGCGCCCGAAGCTGCCCGTAGGATCCGCCGTTGGTAAGCTTCGAAACACGCCGGGTACAGGGGTTCTCAAGCTAAAAGTTGCGAAGGCAACCTGTGCACCATCAAGTCTAGTCTGTGTAGGAACGGATTGAGACTCTCTAACCCTTTCTAGCGTGCGAATTTGACAGAACCGCACCCGAAGGTCGGTCTGCACCGAGAAAAAGGAAAACTGGAAATTCATCGCCGGCGATCAAGCACTCGGGCTGTGGCTCGGGGGTGAGCATCGCCGGCCCCTAACGCGTTCAGGGATGCCTTAGCTCGGGCGTCACAACCTCCCGGTTGGGCTGTCCACATGAGCCCGAGGTGCAGCGGATTCAGTTCACTGAAAAGAGCTCTCAGTATAATCGAGATCATCCGAGTTAAGCCGATTTCCAGCAATGGGGAAGGAGAAGGGAAGTCCCTAGTACCTTGTCGTAGCTTTGGAGGGAGTAGATAGGCTGTGATTGTGGCTCTCCGATCAGTTCCGAGCAGCGGAGGACAGAGTGTCGGCTCAGTGTTCTTGCGAGGGGAAAAACAGCGAGGGGGCTTCGGCAGTGGCGTGGAGCGCCTTAAGAAGGGCTCAGCACCGACCTGGCTCACGCGGGGGCGAGCAGCTGGTGGCGCGGCGGCCTCCCCTCGGTGGCGCACTCGGAGGCGGCTCGGGGACCCGAGAGCTGAAGTCTCAGTCGGTTGAATGGTTTCAGTGGCTGACATGTGGGTCCCACTTCCTTTTTAACCTCTGAACTTAACTCTCTATTACTGTTGTAAACAGTAATCCCCACAATGCCCATGGTGATTTGAATTATCTACCCCTGAGCCATTTGAATTGGTTAGAATTCAAATTGGGTTTGGTTTGACTAAATTTTCAGCACATATTCAGTTTGTAATTCAAATAAAGTTTGAATTTGCTAAACTTAGCTCATGTCAAGATCAACTCCAAATAGAGTGAAAATTGGTGTGTGGGCTCACAAAAATGTGCTGAGTAAGAATATGCCTCCCACTTTTGAATTCATGGGATGAAAACAGTTTGAATTTAAATTTGAGTTCAAACCACCCTCTTTCTAGCTATACCCAAAAAGGACCTCAAAAAGGTTTTGAATTTGGGTGAAACTTGGCATGAACGTTCCTAGCAAGGTGTAGGAGTTTTCCAAATGTCCAGCCCCTATATGATGTATGTTGGAAATGCCACTTTTGTATTTTGTGAGTTTATCCTCTAGTGAGCATGTTGATGGTGGTTACATGCTCTTCAAATGTGTTCATCAACTTTCTTCAAATGAGGTGTGTGTGTGGTGATGAACACTTTGAGTATGTGTCAAAAACTGAGGCATTTACATTGAAGTTGATCTTGACATGAGCCAATTAAAGCAAATTCAAATCCAATTTGAATTTCAAACTGCATATGCGCTATGAATATAGTCAAACACTTCACAATTTGAATTCTACCAATTTCAAATGGGTATTTGGTGGATAATTCAAATTGCAAAGGGTATTAGGTCACTACTGTTCAGAGCAGTAGGAAAATTGAACTTTAGAGGTTAAAACCAAGAGGTGGGACCCACTGTCAGCCTCATAAGTCATCAAACCGACTGAATCAACCGAGCTCGGTTTCTTGTGCTCAGCCGAGTGGGCGCCACGGTGAGCAGACGGCGGGACAGCAGCTGTTTGCCGCCCCTGGCCACTGAGCCGCTTTTCTGCCATCTTATCCTCGCGCCCGAGCCTTCCCAGTTCCATCTCACCTGTGTCCCGACGTTCTCCTGCACAGAAACCCCGCTACACATCGCCGCTCACCCAAGCTCTCGGTTCCACCTTCGCCCGGTCGAACCAGTGGCTGTAACGTTGAGCTGAGGCCGCAACCGAGTTCGCCGATCCTTGCTCGACGTTCTCGCACCAGTTCCAGACCGTTACCTACCTTCCTCGAGCTCCACCGTGCCATTTCTTCTTCCTCGGTTCAACCCGAGCCTCCGTCACGGGAACAACTCGTCCAGCCACCACAGCCCACCTTTCCCTGAGATGTGAATAGCAAAGAGGTTCGTCATAGTTCCCTCTTTCACTACTGCAAGCTCCGGCGGCGTGACATGAGTTGCCGTCGCTGGAATTTCATGGTTTTTCAACGGTGTGCAAAAGGGGCTGCCGGACCACTTCAAAAAATTTGTGCTACACACTGCACCACTCATCACCTAACTTAGAGAACCACTTCTAGATGTCCGTGCAAGTCCATAGGTTCACAAACCTCGGAGAACCATCGGGTATAGACACTGTTCTTCGAGTTTTGCTAGTATTTCCGATTTCCGACCTACGTCGCACCATGACATACTGGTTGGGGCCGTTTCCAAGCTCATCTGAGTCCATGAAGACCTTCCCTAGGGTGCACTGATGCTCTACAACTTTTGGCTCGATCATTTGGGGTGCTAGGAAGCCCGTCCGACACGGCCGAAGTTCTTCCGAAGCCGCCGCTCGTCGCCGGCCATGTTCCGGTAGTTTTCATGTCGAGCTAAGGCCAGCACCGTGTTCCCCGTGTGAGATTAGCCATGGGAAACAAAACTCTTGTAGTTTGACGCACGGCAGAGCCCCTCCGGCGAGCACTCCGGCGAGGGGGGCAGCGGCCGAGCGCGGGATGTCGGTAGGTTGAAGAAGCCCCCAGCCCGACGCGTCAGCGAGCAGATATTTAAACCAGGGATCAGCTGTGGCTCCAGATCGTTTGTGGCTGCGTGCGAAAAACTCCGTATCCCCGTGCGTCAGCCTTGGAGAAGCCGACACGTAGCCCCGGTCCCAATCGCAGCAATTTAAACATTCCCCGAATTTCAGATTCTAGTTCAAACTTTAAATCCCCATAACTTTGGCAAGGAAACTCCAAATCGAGTGAACCAAATTTTTTTGGATTCATCTCTCTGATTACTTTCCAAAAAATCAAGGTTCACTTCATGAAAACCTTTAATTATCCGAAATTAATTCTTGAAAATTTAAAATGTTTAGAATTTTAACTGGAGAACAATTTGGTGGAAAATTCTGAAATTTGTCCAGGATGTTCACCATAATATCCTTGAGCTATCATAAAAATTTCAGATCCATTTGAGCTCATTTGGTCAACCTAATGGTGTGATTAATAAAACTGTTCCAGAGAAAATGGAAAATGTCCAGAAACATTTTCAGATTTTCTCTGGAATTGTTTAGCTCATATCATTGGCTAGAACTCTCCAAATTAAGTGAAATCAACTCCATTAGAACCCTATGAAAATATAGTTTTCAGAAAGTCATGGCTTACTCTATTAAAATCCCTAGAACACCCTAAGAGCTCCAATTAATGCCAAATACACATTTATTTGTGGAGGGCTCAAATGAGATTTGCTGCAAATGAAATTTGGCCAAGTCTCTTTATAGGTTGTATCCAAACCACAGTAAAAGTTTCAGAGTCATTGGGCCTGTCTAGCCGTACCTATGGTCTTAATAAGGTTAACTCCAAACACACATGCATTTAAATTGATACATACATTTATTTGTTTCATGTAGTCGCTAAGGTTGAGGAGGAGCCCGAAGTCTTAGACTTCATAACTCTGGAGGAACAGCTAGCCTATGACCACTAGCAGCAAGACAAGCTCCGGTTTCCATTAACCATTTTATAAATTTTACTTTTTTGAGAACTTACTTTGAGTACCCACTTTATTTATGCATTAGGCTCTTGTTTGAAAACCCAAATGTATAGCCAAGAAAACCCTGGTTTTTGGGCTTAGGTTTCTAAACCTTGATTAGCTACTGCAATGCTAAGATAGTGTAGGATTTGGTACAAGTCGAGTAGTTGGAACTGCTCGCGAGAATAGGCTAGAGGCACACCACTCGGTTAGAGATTGCAAATGGAACACATGGCAAGAAAAATGAGACCGAGCGGAGAGTAAGGGCAGCAGGACGTTGGGGCCTTGGTGCCGTAGCTCCATTTGTGTCGATTGAGGACCGAGCCGTATGCGGTCCTGTTGAACAAGCTAGAACAGTACCGAAGACCTACCCGATATATGGGAACTGGGAAACTGATATAAATCGGGTAGCTGGGTGTTGAGGCATAGCTGGTCATTCAGAGGGTAGGTTGAGAACTTGAGGTGTAAATCGACTGGCGGCACTGTGGATGCGCGTGCAGAGACCTCTTGCTCGGGACGATTGGACCAGCTCAACATTTGGCTAACAGATTAAAGGTGGTTGCGTACGACGTCCGTGTTGGTTGTTGTAGTCAACATCGAGTACGGGCGTACTTGACAGGTTATTCGGGTAACCCTGCAGGATTAAATCGATTATAATCGCCATCCCTCATGGTCAGTGAGTACCACTTGTTCACTGTACCATGACGTAGAAAGAACAGGATAGAGTCATGTAAAAGCTGCTGATTGAAAGCTATACCTTGATTGTTAATGACTTGTTGTAGTTTAGAGCAAATTAAAGTTCTTTTCAATCTCGGGCAAAGCACATGAGAGAAATGTGTTTCTTGTTTGATTGTGGCTCTCTTATGTGTCTTAGCGTGAGGTTCTCCACAACTTTCTGCTAAAACTTGAAAGTAAGGTTCAACTATTTAGGCGAGTCCTTTGCAACTTACATTCCCGTTTACACGTAATCCAGCATGTAGAAGTTTCATGTATAGGAAAGACGGGTCAGACTTGCTGAGCCATCGTGCTCACTGCTTGTGTTTGAAGCTTTTGGATGGTATTATGAGGAGGAGACTCCCGAGGAGGAGACGGTGTAAAAGTCCCAAAAACATGAATGCATAGAAACAGGTGATTGAACGTCATTGTGTTTCTGGTTCATGAAGAAATGGGACTTACAAAAACTTTCTTGCATGGGATGGTATACGTGAGGTTAGACAACACGGGTTGGAGCATTCATTTGAATGTGTTGGACCAAGGTGGAGCTAAACTCATGTGTAATCATACATGTGTATGAGACAGAACAAAAATAGGTCTTTAGACTCAAATGCTCACCTCAAAGTGCTGCCAAAGTTTTAAACACACATGGAACCTCACACATTTGAAGGTGAGGAGATTTATGGTGGCAACTTTCTGATTTGAGGGTGAGCTAAAAAGGAATGGATTATGATCATGTTGAGTTCATGCTGAATTCAAACATGTTAAGGCAAGGGAATGACTTGAGTTATGTCATATGAAATGATAAACTCAAACATGGACATGTGGGGAAAGCTAAAATGTTCTTTAGCTCACACTGAACACATGTTAACCCAGGGAAAGAATTTCACTCCCCAAAAATCTAACTCATGTGCACATCCTCTATGAGTAGAGGGGGGGGGGGAATTTAAACCCAATTTCGAACCTTTGGAAAGGATTCAAGATAAGATTGTACAAAGGCATATATGTGAGATGACCATTGCAGTACTCAGGTATTAAAGAGCTTAAGTTCCAAAATTGGAGAAATTTTGAGCTCCTATACCATTTGTTCAAAGCATTGTTTGAGATCACCTTCGAATTCAAATTTGAAGGGCATAGTCAAACTGAACTTGTGAGGTTCAGCTTGGGACCAAGATTGATCAAGCATGGGCTAGGAGAAAACCAAAGTGTTTCACCCAAATTCAAATGGGTCATCACCAAAGAGGACTTAACAATTTCAGTTTCAATTAAATGGTTCACTTTAAGGAAAGGAGGCCATGTCCAAAAAGGAAATTCAAACTGTTGGTTAAGAATTTGTATTCGCAATGGCCAACTCAAAAATCAGAAGGCGTATTCAAATTCTTCAGGTTTGAATCAGTGAGAATGCAAATTTTGAGAAAGTTTGGAGTTGCTTTGACATGAATATCAAAAGGGGCTTATTAAATTACTTGGAATTTGAATTCAAATTTGAAACTGAGGTAAAACTTGTCAACTTGCCAACTGGGTTTCAAATTTGAGCTCCACTAGAGTGAAGTTTGCACTGTGCCAAAATTGAGAGATATTTGTGAGAAAGTGGGGGGATAAGAAGAGGGGTGGACCCACTGGTCAGTGAGCTACTGAAGACTTGCACTCGAAGTCACTTTCTCTGTTTTGACTCGAACACAACCGGGGCTGCACCGAACGCCACCGAGGGCGCTGCTGCCACCTCCTCGTTGAAATTCCCTCACGCTGGCACCATGTAGGTGGTTCTCTGTTTCCTCGGCGTGATCCTTTCCGTGGTACACCGAGCTGGTTGCTCTTTGCTATCTCCTCACGAGCAACGGCCGGACAGAAACCTCCCCACACCGCCGCTCCCCGGTGCTCCATCAGAACCCAGCAAAAACCCGTACACAGCTTCCCTCCGAGCTGCTGAACAGCACTGCATGCTCCCTCTTCACTTCCCCGACACAAAAACAACCGGGGTTTGGCCTCCCTACCCCAGGAGCGCCATGTCCGTGCGGCGGCCGAGAGAGAACCGACGAGGAAGCTCCCGTGGACAGATGAGTCTAGCGCTTTTCACGGCCAAGTACCGGCGCCCCCGGACGCGCTGTTGAACCGTGCTGCTCACCCCAAGCCTCAGACAAAGCCGTGGGCTACCGAGCTAGAATTCGGGAAAACTTTGCCGACAGCCACAAACCGATGATCCGGTATAAAAATCCAAAATTCTCATTTGTTCTTCGTTCTTAGACACCAAAGCGTGCACACGTGAACTAGACTGGCTAGCGGACGATTGCCCTTTACAACCCTAGCTAGAAACCGTCGGGGTGCGAGGTATTTCATGTCTTCCCGAGCTCAACCGTCGCCACAACTCTCGGGCGCACGGTGATGGCATAGCTAGCAGCCTCCCCAAGCAAATTTAGGTACACGACGACAAGCTACACCTTCCACTGATGCTGTAGCACCAATCCTACGTGTATTTGGCAAGCTAGAACGTCGGCGCTACGTCGCCGAAGCTCAGTTAAACCGCCGCACCATCGCGAGCTCGGTTAGGGCCGATGTCGGTGTGGGGAAACCCTCCCCACGTGTTCAGCGCACGAAATTAGGGGCTGGCGGCAAGTTTAAGCACGGGAGACGGACGGACGACCGGGTTCCGAAGTTTTCCGGCGAGCTCCGGCGGCGGGGGTCGCGTGGGAGCGGGAGGAAGACGAAGGGGGGTCGGCCCCACTCGTCAGCGGCTGGATTTAAACGTGTGGGATCTTTTGTGGCTTCGGATCGAACTGTGGCAACACGGGAAAGACTCTGTGGCCCGTGTGGCTCAGTTTCAGTGGTCGACACGTGGCCCTGAACCCACGATCAGAGTTTAAACAATTCCCGATTTATTTGAATCCCCCAAATTCAGTTCAAACTTTAAAACCTCATAACTTGTGCTAGGAAGCTCCAAATTTAGCGATTCAAATTGGGTTGGATTCAGGATGAAAAACTTTATTCAAATATGCAACCCAATTTGGATGAAAACCAATTGAAATTTCTGGAAAATTCTTTAAATCTTTTCAGCAAAAGAATATTAGACGGAGTTTGGTTCATCTAAAAATCCTCAAATTTTGCCAGAACATTCTTTAGGACGTTAGGACACTCCTTTTAAAGCTTCAGCTCATTTGGAGTTGATTTAATTAGGATAATTCGGATTTCAAGTTTCTGTGTTCAAATGAATACAGAAACAATTTCAGAGAATTTCCAAAACTTGGAAATTCAGTTCTGGGCAGTTTTCTTAGCCCCAAAATTCCTAGGAAAAATTCATGCATGCTCCCTGAGCTATGTTTGAAATTGTGGTTCACTTGAATTTGCATGAAAGTGCAAATTTATCCAGAAATAATTCCTTCTTGCTTAAATGCTTAGGGAATTGTTCTGAGTGATATATTCATTGAAAAATTCTAAATTTCGGTCCAGATAACTTTCTTGAGACAAGGAACTCACAGGAAAATTTCTAGCTCCATTGGAGCCCTGGATTAGTAAGGTTCTGTTCAACTTCATTAGGTGATCACCACCCAAGTGATGAACCCACTTATCACTTGATCATAGTACTTCAACCCAAACCCAAACCACTAGCACCAGTGTCATTTTAAATTCTAAACAGAGTCCCAGTTTTAAACTTGTCTTTAGAACTTGTTAGCAAAAGTTTTATATTTAAACATGTATGCATATTCATAACGTGTAGTGATTAAACGTGGAAAAGTGAAGGATAAGTTAGGATTGGATCAAGGAGCAAGACGGGCAGAGATTAAGCTTCAAGTCATCAGCAACTAACTTCATAATTATCTGACTTTAGTCACCTGCAAAACAAAGGCAAGCTCCGGTTTACATTTAAGTTGTTTTATAAAGTTTTTCCTTTGTTCACTACTATGGGTCAAATTTTGTATGTGCATTAGGTCAGGGATGTTTTATACTCCACATGCATAACCAAAAATGAACCCTGAGGTCAAGGGTAGAAAGGTATCATCGCTGTAGAATAAGGCCGTGCTAAATAGGCTAGGACATCCGGTAGAAGACGAGTAGTTGGAATCTACTCGTGAGCTTTAGTTCAGGCTTACATAAGGGTGATTGGAAAAGAGGCAAACTAAAGTTTATATTTCTAAAGATGACACCGGGCAGGAGGTTAGGCAGCGACAAGACGAGGTCTTGGTCGAGTAGCTCTGCCTGTGTCGGTTAAGGACCGAAGCATGTGCAGCCCCGCTGAGCAAGTATTGAGTTGTGTACCGGATGCTTACTGATATATGGGAACCAGGAAACCGATGTACCAGGTTCACTGGATTGTAGAGGCATACCACATCGTCTCGTTAGACCTATGAGCCCGAGAGGGCGCGACCGGTTCTACAGTCTAGTGTCCTGCGAAAGGTTGCCACATACGACGTAAGGAAGGACGCCAGATTTTGGTCTTCAGAGGCGGGCGTATGTGTCGAGTTATCCGGGTAGTGTTTAATTCGAATCACCGTCCCTCGCGGTTATTGAGTACCGCTTGCTCACTGTGTTGTGACGTAGTAATCAAGTTGTGTGGAAATAGTTTGCAAAGTTTTAAATGCTGCTATGATAATTGGAAATTGCATGAAAACCATGTTTGAAGTAGTGAGAGAGCAAACTAAAGTTATTTTCTACCTTGGGACGAGTAACATTGGAATGAAGCGTTTCTTGTTTGATTATGGAGTTCCAATGTTGCTGGACGCAATGTCACTACTATTACGGCTAAAATCCGAAAGTTAAGGATGACCTCGTAGGTGAGTCTTTTCGCAAATGACATGTTTACGTCTTAGGTTACTTTCATGTAGAGTTGCATGTCTTAGGAGAGACGGTTAAGTCTTGCTGAGCCTTTGTGCTCACTCTTGCTATATGAGTGGTTTTGCAGGTTAACATCGACGCATAAAAAGAAGGTTGTCCGGTGAGACTCGGAGACTTCCGAGTCATGTTACACATGGAGGACCTAGCCGCTTCCATGTATTCGTGTTGCTAGCGAGAGGAGTCCGCGGGCTAGACCTCTTCTCGGGTGCTCACTAGTTATTTGATGTGAGCTGTTTAGTAACTTCCGCTGTAGCTATTTTATGTAAATTATTTATAAAGAACATTTGTAAGCTTCCACTTTTGATTTATGTAATACAGTGTTCCTTATATGTGTGCTGTTGGGTGCCGCATAACACGGCACCACCCAATGCGATTCCCAGGCGAGCGGAACGGCCCCGTGATCGGGGTCGGGCCCTGTCAGCGTGGTATCAGAGCCGCATTGGTAATAGCACACGGAATAAGGATCGTATTATGATAAAAACTTAGGATACGGTGAGGAAACGGTAATAGGCCCACATAAGCACTATAGTAGTATAGTTACTTAAGTGGCATGACTAACATACTTGTTAAAATTCTGAACTTTGATTATGTAACGACGCACCTACGTTCAGATAAGAATGGTAAGGAACGCCACCGAAAGCAGTTCAATTTTTGTTAGCTCCCCTGACGAGGAATGTGGTTCAGGTAAAGGTCTCACAGCTTGGTGCGAGACGTTAATATGAAACTCTTGGACTCTTCATGTTCCTGAGTTCATATGAAACGCTGATCCCTAGCGTGCATTAGGCAAGTAAGTGGAGACCCCATCGTATGGTCAGTAACGCGATAGTGTGTTCTTCTGGAAATAGCCCAGGGGGGCATACGTAGCGCTTGCCATCGTCGTGCCCTGCAGGGCAGTAGGTGGTATCTGTTGGGTTGATAACATTCCCAACCGTGACGACCCGTTCATGATATACTCGGGTTCCCCGTCGTGTGATGTAAAAACACGATCACGTACCTTGAGACGTGGCTTAACTCAAGGACGGCCGTATGACAATGATACGGGTGTTTGTATTTACTTTCAAATATGGAACTGCCCGAAATGAAAACAACCTTTGAGTGCACCACTATTGAGTGTTCTTCTGCAGGTACTAACCACGTACGTATCCCGTGTAGTACACGTGTGCGAGAGACCATCTTAGTGCCACTGATAAAACGGATATGCCGGTATAAACCGGTTAATAATTTTCTTTGGTGAGGCTACGTAGTGCCGACATGTTTCTTACGGTGCATCGACACCGTACTACACTTAATAATCTCTTCCCTATGAAGAAATGATTCATGAACTAACTTTCAACTAAAAAATGGAAGTTTGAAACAAATATTAGTTACTGAACTCTTATTTTGAGCTAAGATTCAAATGAGAGAATGTTTAGGCTTCAAAGTTTTAAAAAACAGAGTGCTCTGTTTCTGGCAGGAATTCTTGCTAGACTTTAACGGAGCATAACTCTGAGCAGATTTAACCAACTAAGGTGTATGATACAGTTCTGGAAAGATTTTCCAGTACTATGAAGGTTTTAATCCAGAGAACTAAAAATTTTGATATAACTTCTTCCCTTAGTCAGGATGTTCAAAGTTAACAAGTTTTCAACTTGTAGGATATTAAGGACAGAGTCTCCTGTTTTCAGCTGAAACAAGGCTGAAGTTAATCAGATGTTAGAGGTTGAGTTGTTTCGAGGTTTGTGTCATTTGATACATTTCTGGAAAGATTTGGAAGAGATTTACAAGTTTTCTATTGATGTCCAGAGGTTTTTCATCCCTTAACCAGTCGAAAAATGCAGTAGAGTTGAAACTGTCCAGAAAATAGGGCAGAGCAATTACGCTTTGTAACTCTCTGTAAATTGAGCATAACATCCTGCATAAAAATACAAAAATAGAAAATGAGGTAGTTTTGAAAATTTCATGAGATGGGTTACAACTTTGTAACAGAAAGTCTTGTCAAATTTGAGGTAGAATTAACTGAAATTCTTGGATCAAATCAGTACCTCAAGCAGGGGGGTG
Source organism: Neostapfia colusana (assembly GCA_030760725.1). Lineage (NCBI taxonomy): Eukaryota > Viridiplantae > Streptophyta > Magnoliopsida > Poales > Poaceae > Neostapfia > Neostapfia colusana. The sequence continues at coordinate 103,144,031 of JASWHV010000002.1, read as the reverse complement.
CAGTCCAATTTTCTCCAGAAATTCTGTCAGATTTGATATCTCATAACTTTTGAACAAGAATGATTTGAGGACAAGCAAATACTTTCTGGAAAGCTATTGAAGTTATCTTTAACTTTTATGTTGAGCTTCAGAATTGGTTTTGCTTTTAGCATGGTCTAAATCAGGTTGAAATAGAAACTGGTCAGGGCTGTCAGTTTGGGCAGCAGACCAGCAATCAAATTTGTGCTATGTTTGATTTGTGTTTCATGTTTTATGAGTTCAATAACATTTTTAATGTTATAACTCAGAGATTTACTGTTTAAATGCATATTTGACCTTTTTCAAATATACTTCCACAGATGACAGCGGATAAACAACTTTAGAACGGGTGGGTGGCATCCCACTGTTCTCAATGCAGCGGTTATCCGGAATTGTTGAAGCAAATGCTTCAATATTTCGGGTACGTGGAAATGCCGCAGTACCTCACCAAGGAAGAAGGTGAGGAGGGGAATAGGACATGGACCATCTATGTCGATGTTCCAGCAGGACCTACGCCACCCAGTTGGGCACCGTTCACCGTCACGGTGAGAGGAAGACAACCGTAGGAAATGTGGCAAGTGGCAGCCCGCGACACCATGTCACATTTCTGCCAACTACATGTGAGAGCTATAGAGGGCACTCCATACGGTTGTCCCGGTGGAGTTGTGAGCTAATCACGTGTGGAGGGAAAGGTACTTGGAGGCAACATATCCGGGTTGCCCAAGGTACAACCCCGCGGACTCGAACCTCAGCCTCCAGTTGAGGGCAGGGAAGACCGTGATGGACAGCCAAGCTGTCCATACAGATTGTCTTGCCGTGAAGCTCAAGGAGAGCACCAGCCGTGGAGACCATTTCGAGAGTGCTCACAGCACACTCCGTAATGTTTTCCTTCCGATGATAAGGCAACTGAACGAACAACATAATCAGTTGCATCGTCTGAAGAAGGCGAAGAAGAAAAGCCGCGTCGACATCACGGCTTTACAACAGCAAGTGCAGGCCTTTACTCAGCAGAATGAGGTCCTCACTGAAGAGCATGATGACGCTATTGAGGAGGGGCAGGGAAGAGGACTATAAACAAGCCATGGACGAGGTGCATGCGTTGCAAGACCTCGTACCTCCGGTAGTGGGCCTACCGATGGTAGGTGCCGTACCCGTGGTTTTGGGTATCCCGGCGATGTAGGAACCTGAACCAGAAGAGGAGGTCATGGACCCGGAGCCACCAGCAGAGGTAGTGGAGGAGGACAACCCACAGGAGGTCGAGTTCTACTCCGAGTAGTGAGTTACTGTTGCCATGTAGGGAAGCGAGGGTGGGGTACAAAAACTTTTGTAATCGGGGACATGTCGTGTAGACAGTAGTACATGTATAGGTAGTGACGACATGAGCACGACTTCTCAGAGACCCGAGAATAATTTATCTTGTATTAAGTTTATGATTTATCAATATATGTGGATGTTGTGCAAGTTTATTCATGCATCACTTCAATACCTTCCGTTTTATATGGAATTTTAAGAATGACATGTGTTGATCGCTGATGTTTTGAATTTCACAATGACTAGCACTCGTGCCAACCCGGAAATTGGGGGTTCTAGTCAGGGGGGAGATGCCTTCCAACAGCCTCCCGAGGATTCCTCGGGACAGCAACAGAAGCAACAGCAACAACCGCCACCGCCACCGCCAACGGTTACATTGGCCGACATTGTTGCAGCCATGGCGGGTTCTCATAGCAGCACATGGAGTTGCTGCCAACTCTTATTGCAAATACGTCTCAACCAGAGAGGCGTCAAGACCGTGAGGAGCGCCAACAAAGCTCCTACTCCGACTTTCTGGCTACCCATCCCCCGGTATTCTCAAGGGCGGATGAACCCCTCGATGCGGACAACTGGCTCCGCACGATGGAGACGAAATTCGGGCTGCTCCAAGTGAGTGAGCAGCGCAAGACTCAGTTCATAGCCCAGCAGCTTCAAGGGTCCGCGAGTGCTTGGTGGGCAAACTTCTGTGCCTCGAAACCAACTGAGTGAGTAATGACCTGGGCGGAGTTCCGGACGGCCTTCAGGGCCTATCATATACTGTCGGGTTTGATGAAAAGGAAGACGCAGGAGTTCCTTCGCCTGCAGCAAGGCAGCAGGAACGCGCTGGAATACTCCAGGGCATTCAACGATCTTGCGCTCTACGCTTCATATCACGCTGGTACCGATGAGAAGCGGCGGGATCACTTTTACCAGGGGCTTAATCCGCTCCTGAAGGACAAGCTGGCAATGTTCAATAGTGGCAGACTCAATGACATTATTGATGCTGCGATTGTTCAAGAGGACTCCGGTAAGGAGTTAGCGGCAGCGGAGAAGAAGAGAAGCGCGCCACAGAGCAGCAGAGAGGGAGGTGGCCCTTCCCAGAAATACTGGATGGTGTATCGCTCACCATCGGGTCAATGCTGGCAGCCACCACAGAGGCCGATGCCATTCTGCAGTCGGCCATATTCTCCACCGGCGTTCCGGCCGGCATTACCAGCACCACCTCCGCAGCAACAACAGCAGCAGCAAGCAATGCCGCATGCGTTTGCACCTCAGCAGTGCATGCCGGGCTTTTGTCCCGCAAGCACGGGCCAGTCGTCAACCGCATGCTTCAAATGCGGTTGCCCAGGACACTTTGCCAACAGCTGTCCTGAGAGGCAAGGCGGCGGAGTGGCACCACAGTTTCCGGGGAAGAATCAGCCCCGGAACCCCATTAATGCGTGGCGGGCATATGCTAAGCCCGACACCCTCTACCAACTCGCCATAAAGGAAGTGCCGGAGGGGGAGCCGATCCTTGTGGGTAAGTTCCAACTCCACCAGCATAGTTTCATTAGCAAAGATTTTATTGCTAAATACAGCTTGCAAATACTACCCACCGAAAGTCCTTACTTGATTTGTTCACCGGGTGGGAAAATTTCAGCAAGCATAATGGTTCCAAAAGCGCCATTATGCTTAGAGGGTAGAGTATACCTTACGTCTCTCATAGGTTTAGATGGACAGAAGGTCGATGTCATCTTAGGGATGTCATGGTTAACCCGCCACGGCGCTATTTTAGACACCGTCCTCCGAGTCGTGCATCTACACTCAGAAGTGCACGAGCCTCACTCATTATTTCTAGACAGTCCAGAAATAAAACTTCCAAGTGTATACCAATCCATTACTATCAGATTGGAAGACATTCCGGTAGTCCGTGAGTTCCCTGACTTGTTCCCAGATGATTTACCGGGGATGCCTCCTAATAGAGAGGTGGAGTTCAAGATTGAACTTGCACCGGGAACGATGTGAATATCCCGTAGGCCGTACAAGATGGTGCCAAAGGAATTGGCAGAACTGAATACGCAGTTAACAGACCTGCTGGAGAAGGGTTTTATCAGGCCGAGCTCCTCTCCATGGGGCTGTTCGGCATTATTTGTGAAGAAGGATGAAACGTTGCGGCTTTGCATGGACTATGGTCCACTAAACGCCGTAACCATCAAGAACAAGTACCACCACGGATCGACATGTTGTCTGATCAGTTGGTCGAAGCAAAGATCTTTTCCAAAATGGAATTAAGATCCGGGTACCATCAGATTAAGATACGGGCTGAGGATATCACAAAGACGGCTTTCTCGACGAGGTATGGACTTTATGAGTACCTGGTCATGTCCTTCGGCCTCACCAACGTTCCAGCTCACTTCATGTGGTTGATGAACTCGGTATTCATGCCAGAGCTGGACAAGTTTGTCGTGGTCTTCATCGACGATATATTGGTATATTCCACGTCAGAGGAAGAACACGTGAAACATCTGTGTATAGTCTTGCAAAGGCTGCGGGATCATAAGCTATACGCGAAATTCAGCAAGTGCGAATTCTGGATATCGCAAGTGCCTTTTCTCAGGCATATTATCTCAGCAGAGGGCATCGCTGTAGACCCGAGTAAGATCACACAAGTGCTGAACTGGAAGTCCCCGAGAACTGTTCACGAGGTACGGACTTTATGAGTACCATCAGATTAAGATCCGGGTACCATCAGATTAAGATACAGGCTGAGGATATCACAAAGACGGCTTTCTCGACGAGGTATGGACTTTATGAGTACCTGGTCATGTCCTTTGGCCTCACCAATGCTCCAGCTCACTTCATGTACTTGATGAACCCGGTATTTATGCCGGAGCTGGACAAGTTTGTCGTGGTCTTCATTGATGACATACTGGTATACTCCAAGTCGGAGGAAGATCACAAGAAGCATCTGCGTATAGTCTTGCAACGGCTGTGGGATCACAAGCTATATGCGAAATTCAGCAAATGCGAGTTCTGGATATCGCAAGTGCCTTTTCTCGGGCATATCATCTCAGCGGAGGGTATCGCTGTAGACCCGAGCAAGGTTACGCAAGTGCTGAATTGGAAATCCCCGAGGACTGTTCACGAGGTACGGAGTTTCCTCGGACTCGCGGGATATTATCGGAGGTTCATTCTGAACTTCTCGAAGATTGCCAAGCCTATGACGGAGCTGCTGAAGAAGGCTATCAAATATGTTTGGAGTCCAGCGTGTGAAGCGGCATTCAAGGCTTTAGTTAAGCACCTAACATCAGCACCGGCTTTGGCGCAGCCAGACACAACAAAACCGTTCGATGTGTACTGCGATGCATCCGGCATCGGGCTCGGATGTGTGCTGATGCAAGACTGAAGAGTTGTCACTTATGGATCACGGTAGCTTAGAAACCATGAGCAAAATTATCCAACTCACGACTTGGAGCTCGCTGCCGTGGTACTTGCACTGAAAATGTAGAGGCACTACCTACTCGGTAACCTCGTACATTTATATACCGACCACAAGAGCCTCAAGTACATATTCACTCAGAAGGAGCTGAACATGAGGCAGCGAATATGGTTAGAATTGATAAAGGATTACGAAATAGAGATCCATTATCTTCCGGGCAAGGCAAACATAGTGGCAGATGCGCTGAGCCGCAAGTCACACGTCAACAATCTGACCATCACACCGTTGGAAGAGAGCGAACCGCCACTACATGTGATTCCACATGGAGCTCTCTACAACATAGCTTTGATCCCCACCATCCGTGAAGAGACGGTTAAGTCTTGCTGAGCCTTTGTGCCCACTCTTTCTATATGAGTGGTTTTGCAGGTTAACACGACATTATAAAGAAGGTTGTCTGGTGAGACTCGGAAACTTCCGAGTCGGTAACACATGGAGAACCTAGCCGCTGCCATGTCTTCATGTTGCTAGCGAGAGGAGTCCGCGGGCTGGACCTCTTCTCGAGTGCTTCTTAGATATTCGACGTGAGCTGTTTATAGACTTCCACTGTAGCTAATTTATGTAAATTATTTATAAAGGACATTTGTAAGCTTCCGCTTTGATTTATGTAATACAGTTTTCCTTATATGTGTGCTATTGGGTGCCGCATAACACGGCACCACCCAATGCGATTCCCGGGCGAGGTGCCCCATCCCAGGGAGCCAGGACAGCGGGCCCGGTCAGCGTGGCATCAGAGCCGCATTGGTAATAGCGCACGGAGTAAGGATCGTATTACAAAAAAACCCTAGGAGATGGTGAGGAAACAGTATTAGGCCCACATAAGGACTAATAGTAGTATAGTTACTTAAGTAGAAGGATTAACATACTTGTTATAATTCTGAATTTTGATTATGTAACGACGCACCTACACTCAGGTAAACATGGTAAGGAACGTCACCAAAAGCGGTTCAATTTCGGTTAGCTCCCCTGACGAGGAATGTGGTTCAGGGAATGGTCTCACAGCTTGGTGTGAGACGTTAATATGAAACTCTTGGACTCTTCATGTTCCTGAGTTCATATGAAACGCTGATCCCTAACGTGCATTAGGAAAGTAAGTGGAGACCCCATCGTGTGGTCAGCAACACGATAGTGTGTTCGTCTGGAAATAGCCCAGGAGGACATACGCAGCGCTTGCCATCGGCGTGCCCTGCAGGGCAGTAGGTGGTATCCGTTAGGTTGATAACATTCCCAACCGTGACGACCCGTTCATGATATACTCGGGTTCCCCGTCGTGTGGTGTAAAAACACGATCACGTACCTTGAGACGTGGCTTAACTCAAGGACGGCCGTATGGCAATGATACAGGCGTTTGTATCTACTTTCAAATATGGAACTGCCTGAAATGAAAACAACCTTTGAGTGCACCACTATTGAGTGTTCTTCTGCAGGTACTAACCATGTATGTATCCCGTGTAGAACACGTGTGCGAGAGACCGTCTTAGTGCCACTGATAAAACGGATATGCCGGTATAATCCGGTTTAGGATTTTCTTTGGTGAGGAACGTAGTATCGACATGTTTCTTACGGCGCATCCACACCGTAATACACTTAATAACCTCTTCCCTATTAAGAAATGATTCATGAACTAACTTTCAACTAATAATGGAAGTTTGAAACAAGTATTAGTTACTAAACTCTTATTTTAAGCTAAGATTCAAATGAGAGCATGACTAGGCGTCAAAGTTTTCAAAAACAGAGTGCTCTGTTTCTGGCAGAAATTCTTGCGGTTCTTTAACAGAGCATAACTCTGAGTAGCTTGAACCAATTAATGTGTATGATTGTCATGTTCAAACAAGTATATGTAAGGGCCTCAGTTTTTGACACACATTTGCAGTGTTCATCACCACACCACACACCTCATTTGAGGCAGGATGATGAACACAAATGAAGAGCAAGTAACAATTATCAACATGCTCATTAGAGAACAAACTCACACATTGCCAAAGTGGTATTTCCCACATGAGATATAAGGGGGCTGGACATATGAAAACTCCTACACTTTGCTAAGGATGTCCAGGCCAAGTTTCACCCAAATTCCAAACCTTTGTGAGGTCATGTTGGGTATAATTAGGAAGAGGGCAGTTTGAAACCATATTAAAATTCAAACTGTTTTTATCCCATGAATTTAAAGTGGGAGCCATATTCTTACTCAGCACATTTTTGTGAGCCCACACACCAAGTTTCACTCCATTTGGAGTTGATCTTGACGTGAACTAAGTGGGGCAAATTCAAACTTCATTTGAATTCAAAACTGCACTTGTGCTGAAATTCACTCAACTAAACCCAATTCGAATCCTATGCAATTCGAATGGCTCAAGGGTGAATAATCTGAACCACCAGGCGTATTATGGGGTTCACTGTTCACTACAGTGATTAGGAGTAAATTTCAGAGGTTAAAACGCCGGGTGGGACCCACATGTCATAGAGGGAAGAAGGAGAAACTTGCAACCAAAGTCAGAGTCTCGGTGGGAAATTCCACCGAGCAGCTGTCGGCTGTGCCACCGAGCAGCTACCGGCGCCACCAGCTGCTTCCCGCTCCACGCGCTGGCGCCCATGGCGGCTTGCTCGCGCCCCCATGCGACCGGCACCGCCTCCACTGAGCAGGAGTCGGCCGGCTTTATCTTCTCGCGGGCAGACCCGAGCAGCGGCATTGTCTCTCGCCGCAGCTCTTTGCTCAATCGGGAAAATCAGCAAAATCATCTCCTCCTTCGTCCTTGAGCTGCTAGACAGCCACCTGAGGTCGCACTTCACCTCCCCAACACCAGAAACCCCGAGTTTCGACCTCCTTTGCCCAAGAGCGATCGCCACCACGGCGACCTAGCCTCAGCCGAGAGTCAGGCGCCCGTGGACAGCGTTCCCCAGGCGTTTACACGGTCCAGCAAGAGAGGCAATAGGAGCGTGCGACCACCGTGCTGCTCTCCTCCAATCTTGGAAGCCAACCGTGAAGAATCCGCAAAGAATTTCCAGTTTTTGCTCCGGCGACTGTAACCCGAGCTTCCGGTACGGTTTCTTTAAATTCTCGCTCTATGATCTTTCGGAGGTCATCAAATCTTGCACGTAGACGCTGGACTAGCCGGCGATCAAGTTCTTTTCTGCATCCATGGCGTGAAACTGTCTAGGAGTAACGAATTTCGAGCTCGATCAAGGGCGGTCATGGCGGACACGATCGGTCACACGGTGCCGATCGACTTGCCGCCATCCCTGAACCCTTTTTACACCTTGTCGAGCTTTCTAGAGGTACACTAATGCTGTAGGACTGTTTGTTCGGGGTGTTGGCGGGTTAGGACCCACGGTCGACAGCGCCGAACCTCCACCGAGGCCGCGGCACGTCGCCGAGCTATTTCCGGTCACCCCCAGCCCGACCTAACACCACCGACGTGTTCCTCGACGTCGACAACCCCCCTGGCGGCGAGTTTCAGCCCCTGGGAGGTCCGGCAGCGGCGAGCCGGCGAGCCCTGAGTCTGCTCCGACGAGGTCGGCGGCGCGGGCGCGATAGAACGGCGGGAGGAAGAAGAAGCCGGCTGGCCCACGTGTCAGCGGCTGAAGAATTTAAATCGGGATCGGGTGTGGCCGGGGATCGGCTGTGCTGGCGCGCAAATACCCTGTGAGCTCCGGTGTGCCGGACACCTCCGCGCTAGACACGTGTGGTATCTCCGGTGTGCCGGACACCTCCGCGCTCGACGCGTGTCCCCGCGGGCCCCGAGAGTTTAAACTTTTCCCCGATTTTCAGATTTCCTTCAAACTTCAAATCCTCATAACTTTGGCTAGAAAGCTCCAAATTGAGTGAACCAAATTTTGCTGGATTCATCTCTCCGAGTACTTTCCAGCAAATCCAGTTTCACTTCATGAAAACCCTTAATTCTCCAGAATTAATTCCTCAAATTTTAAACTGTTAGGAATTTTAACTGGAGAATCCTTTGGAGGAAAATCCTGAAATTTTGCTGGGATGTTCACCAAAATATCCCAGAACTACCATAAAAATTTCAGATCCATTTGAGCTCATTTGATCTACCTAATGGTGTGATTAGTGAAACTGTTCCAGAGAAAATAGAAAATGTTCAGAAACATTTTCAGAATTTTCTCTGAAATTGTTTAGCTCATATCTTTAGCTAAGAACTTCCAAATTAAGTGAGACCAACTCCATTAGAACCCTCTGAAAATCTAGTTTTCAGAAAGTCATAGTTTGTTGCATGAAAATTCCTAGAACACCCTAAGAGTTTCAATTAAGGTCAAGGACATAATTAATTGTGGAGGGCTCAAATAAGCTTTGCTGCAACTAAGACTTGACCAAGTCTCTGTTTAGGTTGTAACCAAGCCATAGTAAAAGTTTCACAGTCATTAAGTCTGTCTAGCAAGGGTTATAGACTTCACAACTTCAAAGTTAATATAAATGCATTTAAATTGATACATATGTTTCTTATATCATGTAGTCGCTAAGGTCGAGGAGGAACCCGAAGTCCTAGACTTCGTTACTCCGGAGGAACAGCTAGCCTACGACCAAGAGCAGCAAGGCAAGCTCCGGTTTGCATTAACCTTTTACAAATGTTTATTGTTTTGAGCACATATTTGAATATTGTTCTTTGCATTAGAGTCTTGATTGGAAACCCAACTGCATAGCCAAGAAAACCATGGGTTGGGTTTAGGATCGAAAACCTTGTTAGCCACTGCATTGCTAAGATAGAGTAGGATTCCGTACAAGTCGAGTAGTTGGAACTACTCGCGAGAATAGGCTAGAGGCACATTGCTCGGGTAGAGGTAGCACATGATACACATGGCAAGAAAATGAGATCGAGCGGAGAGTAAGGGCAGCAGGACTTTGGGGCCTGTGTGCTGTAGCTCCGCTTGTGGCGATTGAGGACCGAGCCATGTGCGGGCCTGTTGAACAAGCTAGAACAGTACCGAAGACCTACCGGCTATATGGGAACCGGGAAACTGATGTAACTCGGGTAGCTGGGTGTTGAGGCATAGCTGGTCGTTCAGAGGGTAGGTTGAGAGCTCGAGGTGTAAATCGGCTGGCGGCACTGAGATGCGCGTGCAGAGACCTCTTGCTCGGGACTATTGGACCGGTTCAACATTTGGCTAACGGGTGAAAGGTAGTCGCGTACGGCGCCCGTGATGGTTGTTGTAGGCAACATCGAGTACGGGCGTACGTGACGGGTTGTTCGGGTAACCCTGCAGGTGTAAATAGATTATAATCGCCGTCCCTCGCGGTCAGTGAGTACCACTTGTTCACTGTACCGTGATGTAGAAAGAACAGGCTAGTCACATGTTAAAAATGTCGCTGATTGAAAGCTGGACATTGATTGTTAATGATATGCTGTAGCTTAGAGCTAACTAAAGTTCTTTTCAACTTTGGGCAAAGTACATGAGAGAAATGCATTTCTTGTTTGATTGCGGCTCTCTCATGTGCCTTAGCGTAAGGTTCTCCACAACCTGCTGCTAAAACATGAAAGTAAGGTTCTACTAATTAGGCGAGTCCTTGCAACTGATTTTTACCTCATGTAACCCATTACCCTCATGTAGAAGTTCCATGTTTAGGTGAGACGGGTCAGACTTGCTGAGCCTTCATGCTCACTGCTTGTGTTTGAAGGTTTTGCAGGGTTCTATGAGGAAGGGACTCCCGAAGAGGAGACGGAACCCCAGGAGGGGAACCCCGTCGAGTGGGAGTCGTGCACGCTGCAGAGTTAGTGTGCGTGTGTGCTAGCAAGGACACGTTCGAGGGCTGAACGTGCACTTGATGCTTAGTCTACACCCGCGAGTGTAGACTGAACTTATTTTGATGTAAACATGTTCATAAACTTGTTTATGTAATAAAATTTCCGCTTCCGCTTTGTACCTTTGACGTGTGTTATACGGTGCTGTGCAACACAGCACCCCTCAGCATGATCCTGGCTCGACAGGACCAGGGGGGTCGTGTCAGCGTGGTATCAGAGCTCGCTTGAGGTTTAACACAGTACAAAGGTCTTCTTTTTCAAAAATCCAGTGAGGAACGAGTTAGTGGCCCGTATAAGGATGTTATTAGTATATAGAAAGTGGCATATTAACCTATTTGTTATGTCGGAAAATCGTGCATCTCGGGACGTTCATGTCTTGGGGGGTGCACGTAAGCGCTGTCCACCAGTGCGCACAAGCTGAAGGGTGGAGCCCCACGGGTGGCAGGTAACCCGACCCGCTTTAGTATCCTCTACGACTCTTCATGTCGTTTGGGGTATTCGAGCAACGTATGTCCCTGGCGTGCGTGGTGCAACATGGGAGACCCCGTCACGTGGTCTGAAACGTGAACACGTGACACAACCCCACTGGTCCTGTCGAGCCAGGATCACGCTGAGGGGTGCTGCGTTGCACAGCACCGTATAACACACGTCAAAGGCACAAAGCGGAAGCGGAAGCTTTATTACATAAACAAGTTTATTAACATGTTTACATCAAAATAAGTTTAGTCCACACTCGCGGGCGTAGACTAAGCATCAAGTGCACGTTCAGCCCTCGAACGTGTCCTTGCTAGCACACACGCACACTAACTCTGCGGCGTGCACGACTCCCACTCGACGGGGTTCCCCTCCTGGGGTTCCGTCTCCTCTTCGGGAGTCCCTTCCTCATAGAACCCTGCAAAAGCTTCAAACACAAGCAGTGAGCACGAAGGCTCAGCAAGTCTGACCCGTCTCACCTAAACATGGAACTTCTACATGCGGGTAATGGGTTGCATGAGGTAAAAATCATTTGCAAGGACTCGCCTAATTAGTAGAACCTTACTTTCAAGTTTTAGCAGCAGGTTGTGGAGAACCTTACGCTAAGGCACATGAGAGAGCCGCAATCAAACAAGAAACGCATTTCTCTCATGTACTTTGCCCAAAGTTGAAAAGAACTTTAGTTAGCACTAAGCTACAACATATCATTAACAATCAATATCCAACTTTCAATCAGCAACATTTTAACATGTAACTAGCCTGTTCTTTCTACGTCACGGTACAGTGAACAAGTGGTACTCACTGACCGCGAGGGACGGCGATTATAATCGATTTACACCTGCAGGGTTACCCGAACAACCCGTCACGTACGCCCGTACTCGATGTTGCCTACAACAACCATCACGGACGCCGTACGCGACTACCTTTCACCCGTTAGCCAAATATTGAACCGGTCCCATCGTCCCGAGCAAGAGGTCCCTGCACGCGCATCTCTGTGCCGCCAGCTGATTTACACCTCGAGCTCTCAACCTACCCTCTGAACGACGGGCAATGCCTCAACACCCAGCTACCCGAGTTACATCAGTTTCCCGGTTCCCATATAGCCGGTAGGTCTTCGGTACTGTTCTAGCTTGTTCAACAGGCCCGCACACGGCTCGGTCCTCAATCGACACAAGCGGAGCTACAGCACACAGGCCCCAAAGTCCTGCTGCCCTTACTCTCCGCTCGGTCTCATTTTCTTGCCATGTGTTTCATGTGCTATCTCTACCCGAGCAATGTGCCTCTAGCCTATTCTCGCGAGTAGTTCCAACTACTCGACTTGTACCGAATCCTACTCTATTCTAGCAATGCAGTGGCTAACGAGGTTTTCGATCCTAAACCCAACCCATGGTTTTCTTGGCTGTGCAGTTGGGTTTCCAATCAAGACTCTAATGCAACGAACAAAGGGAAACAAGTATGTGCTCAAAACAATAAAATTTGTAAACAGGTTAATGCAAACCGGGGCTTGCCTTGCTGCTCTTGGTCGTAGGCTAGCTGTTCCTCCGGAGTAACGAAGTCTAGGACTTCGGGTTCCTCCTCGACCTTAGCGACTACATGATAAGAACAATGTATGTATTAATTTAGAGGCCTTTGTATTAACTTTGAAGTTGTGAAGCCTATAACCCTTACTAGACAGACCTAATGACTGTGAAACTTTTACTGTGGCTTGGTTACAACCTAAACAAAGACTTGGTCAAGTTTTAGTTTCAGCAAAGCTCATTTGAGCCCTCCACAAATAATTATGTCCTTGACCTTAATTGGAACCCTTAGGGTGTTCTATGGATTTTCATGAGACAAACTATGACTTTCTGAAAACTAGATTTTCAGAGGGTTCTAATGGAGTTGGTCTCACTTAATTTGGAAGTCTCTAACTAAAGATATGAGCTAAACAATTTCAGAGAAAATCCTGAAAATGTTTCTGAACATTTTCTATTTTCTCTGGAACAGTTTTACTAATCACACCATTAGGTGGACTAAATGAGCTCAAATGGATCTGAAATTTTTATGGTAGCTCAATGATATTTTGGTGAACATCTCAGCAAAATTTCAGGATTTTCCGCCAAAGGATTCTCCAGTTAAAATTCCTAACAGTTTAAATATTAAGGAATTAATTCTGGAGAATTAGGGAATTTCATGAAGTGAAACTTGATTTTCTGGAAAGTACTCAGAGAGCTGAATCCAGCAAAATTTGGTTCACTCAATTTGGAGCTTTCTAGCCAAAGTTATAAGGATTTGAAGTTTGAAGGAAATCTGAAAATCGGGGAAAAGTTTAAACTCGCGCGTGGGCCCAGGGGACACGCGTCGCACGCCGAAGCGACAGCACACCGCGGCCCACAAGGCTTTTGCGCGCCAGCACACCCGATCCCGGCCGCAGCCGGATCCCGATTCAAAATATCGGCCGCTGACAGCTGGGGTCCACCCCCTTCTTCAACCTCGCGACACCCGCGCTCCGCCGCCGAGGGACCTCGCCGGAGAGCTCGCCGCTGGCTGCTGTACCGCTCCAAACTTCTTGATTCTGGCCGCCCCTGCCTACTTTTACTTGGGGAACATGATCCGAGGGTCAGCTGCTCATGACAACGGCCGGAGCATGGTCGGCGACGAGCCGCCATATCGGAACGACTTCGGCCATGTCGGCTGATGCTCCTAGTGCCTCAGCTACTTGGGAAACCGGTCGGGGAGCATCAGTGGACCTCAGAGAGGGTTGACATGAACTCGGGGCAGCCCGGGGAAGGCCCGAAATAGGTCCTCACCGTGCGCCCGATACCCCCCGTGCGTTCCGCCATTAGTAGACCTTGAATTACGCCGGGCACAGAAGTTCTCCGGCCCAGAGTTGTGAAGGCAACTTGTGCGTCACCGTGTCTAGTTCGTGTGGGAGTGGCCTGAGGCCCTCTAATCCTTTCTAGAGCACGAATTAAACAGAATCGTACCCGAAGGTCGTTCTGCACACAGAAAGGGGACAAGTGGAAATTCACCGCCGGTGAGCAACCACTCGAGCTGTGGCTCGGGGGTGAGCAGCACCGATCACTTGCGCGTCCAAGGGTGCCTTGGCTCGGGCGTGACAACGCCCAGGTTGGGCTGTCCACGAGAGCCCGAGGTGCGGCGGTTTCCAGTTCCGATTTTTATCTTTCGGCACAGCCGATAGCACTCGGTTTCAATCGACTTCTAGCCATGGGGAGGATGGAGGATGGTTGCTAGTACCTTGCTGGGACCTTGGAATGGAAAGAGGGAGCTGCGATCGGCTTGATCAAGCAGGAACTCGAGCGCTAGTGATGGCAGTGGGAAAAGCAGTCGCGTGCGTCGGCAGCTCGAGGAAATGGTGACTGAAGCACGCCGGGGAGGGAATAAATAGCCCGGCCGGTTGGTCTCCGGCTCGGGGCACGCAGCAGGAGCTGGCGCCGGCTGCCCCCTTCGGTGACGCGCGCGCACAGCTGCCGGGAACCGACTGAACTGTGGTTCAGTCGGTTTGCTTTGAGGCAGAGGCTGACATGTGGGTCCCACTTCTCTTTTAACCTCTGAAATTTATTCCTAACAGCTGTGGTAAACAGTGAACCCTATTCTACCCTTGGCAATTCAAATTATTCACCCAAGAGCCATTTGAATTGATCAAAGTTCAAATGAGGTTTGGTTTGAATGAATTTCAGCACAAGTGCAGTTTGAAATTCAAATAAAGTTTGAATTTCTCCCCCTTAGCTCATGTCAAGATCAACTCCAAATGGAGTGAAAATTGGTGTGTGAGCTCACAAAAATGTGCTGAGCAAGAATATGCCTTCCACTTTTACATTCAGTGGGTGAAAACAGTTTGAATTTGAATATGGTTTCAAACTGCCCTCTTCCTAACTATACCCAAAATGACCTCAAAAAGGTTTTGAATTTGGGTGGAACTTGGCATGGACATCCTTAGCAAAGTGTAGGAGTCTTCATATGTCCAGCCCATCTATATCACATGTGGGAAGTACCACTTTTGCAATGTGTGAGTTTGTTCCCTAATGAGCATGTTGATAATTGTTACTTGCTCTTTATTTGTGTTCATCATTCTTCCTCAAATGAGGTGTGTGGTGTGGTGATGAACACTGCAAATGAGTGTCAAAAACTGAGGCCCTTACATTCCTCCCCCCTTAAAAGAATCTCGTCCCGAGATTATAAGGTGAAATGAGAGAGAGGACGGTGGAAAATTACCGAATATGCGACGTGAAAAAGTCGGGGTAGTTAGTGCGAAGGAATTCTTCGCTCTCCCATGTCGCTTCGTCCATGGAGTGATTACTCCATAGAACCTTGTAGAACCACAACGTACGGTTGCGTGTGGTTCGGGCCTTTTCATCAATAATCTGCACCGGTTCCTCCCGATAGGTGAGATCCGGTTGCAGTTCTTCAATGTCTTCCAGCTGAACGGTAGTTGATAGCTTGAGACACTTCCTCAGCTGGGAAATGTGAAAGACGTCGTGCACACCGGAAAGTGCTTCTGGTAATCTTAGCCGGTATGCCACCGATCCACATCTTTCGGTAATCTGGAATGGACCGATGAATCGGGGCGCTAACTTTCCTCTCACCCCAAATCTGTTTACGCCCTTCATTGGAGACACTCGTAGGTATACGTGATCTCCAACTTCGAATTGTAATGGGCGCCTCCTCCGGTCCGCATACTGTTTCTGTCGGGATTGAGCGGCTTTTAGGTTCGCTTGAATTAATCGAACCTTTTCTTCCGCGTTGTTGACAAGATCAATCCCGAAGGTAACCCTCTCGCCAGATTCACACCAGTTCAGTGGTGTGCGGCATTTCCTGCCGTATAGCGCCTCGTAGGGCGCCATCTTGATGCTGGCTTGGTACCCATTGTTGTACGAGAACTCGGCTAATGGCAAGTGATCATCCCAATTCTTGCCGTGGTCGATAGCGCAAGCTCGTAGCATGTCTTCTAGGATTTGATTTACCCGCTCCGTTTGCCCATCCGTCTGCGGGTGGTAGGCTGAACTACGGATCAGCTTCGTCCCCAGGGCAGCGTGTAGCTGCTCCCAAAAACGGGACACAAATAAAGTGCCCCGGTCCGATACTATGGTACGGGGTACGCCGTATAAGCATAGGATCCGTGAGATGTACAGTTCAGCGTACTTCTTGGCGTTGTAGTTGGTGTTGACCGGGATGAAATGGGCAACTTTGGTGAGCCGATCGACGATCACCCACACAGAATCATGTTTCTGTAAGGTGGTGGGTAAACCGACGACGAAATCCATGCTCACGTCCTCCCACTTCCAGGCAGGAATGCCCAGTGGTTGCAGCAGTCCCGGTTTCCGCATGTGGTCTGCCTTCACCCGTCGACATGTATCACACTCGGACACGTATTTTGCCGTCTCTCGCTTCATCCGTGTCCACCAAAACTTGCTTCTGAGTTCTTGATACATCTTGTTGCTGCCGGGGTGAATAGAAAACTTTGATAAGTGAGCTTCATCAAAGATTCTCTTCCTTAACTCCGGGTTTCGGGGTACGACGATCCGGTCCTTGAACCATAAGACGCCGTCTCCGTCCTTCCGGAAACATTTCAACTCCCCACTGTCTACACGTCTCCGCAAATGTGACATGCCCTTGTCATTCTTCTGGGCTGCCGCTATCTCTTCACGGATGGTGGGGATCAAAGCTAGGTTGTAGAGAGCTCCATGTGGAATCACATGTAGTGGTGGTTCGCTCTCTTCCAACGGTGTGATGGTCAGATTATTGACGTGTGACTTGCGGCTTAGCGCGTCTGCCACAACGTTTGCCTTGCCCGGATGATAATGGATCTCTATCTCGTAATCCTTTATCAGTTCCAACCATCTTCGTTGCCTCATGTTCAGCTCCTTCTGAGTGAAGATGTACTTGAGGCTTTTGTGGTCGGTATATAAATGTACGAGGTTACCGAGTAGGTAGTGCCTCCACATTTTCAGTGCAAGTACCACGGCAGCGAGCTCCAAATCGTGAGTTGGATAATTTTGCTCATGGTTCCTAAGCTGTCGTGATCCATACGCGACCACTCTTCGGTCTTGCATCAGCACACACCCGAGCCCAATGCCGGATGCATCGCAGTACACATCGAACGGTTTTGTTGTGTCTGGCTGCGCCAAAACCGGTGCTGATGTTAGGTGTTTGACTAAAGCCTTGAATGCTGCTTCACATGCTGGACTCCAAACATATTTGGTAGCCTTCTTCAGCAGTTCTGTCATTGGCCTGGCAATCTTCGAGAAGTTCGGAATGAACCTCCGATAATATCCCGCGAGTCCGAGGAAACTCCGTACCTCATGAACAGTTCTCGGGGATTTCCAATTCAGCACTTGCGTGATTTTGCTCGGGTCCACAGCGATACCCTCCGCTGAGATGATATGCCCGAGGAAAGGCACTTGCGATATCCAAAACTCGCATTTGCTGAACTTTGCATATAACTTGTGATCCCGCAGCCGTTGCAAGACTATACGCAGATGTTTCTTATGATCTTCCTCCGACTTGGAGTATACCAGGATGTCGTCGATGAAGACCACGACAAACTTGTCCAGCTCCGGCATGAACACCGAGTTCATTAAATACATGAAGTGAGCTGGAGCATTGGTGAGGCCAAAGGACATGACCAGGTACTCATAAAGTCCGTACCTTGTCGAAAAAGCTGTCTTTGGAATGTCCTCAGCCCTGATCTTAATCTGATGGTACCCGGATCTTAAATCCATCTTGGAAAAGACCTTTGCTTCAACCAACTGATCAAACAACATGTCGATCCGTGGCAACGGGTACTTGTTCTTGATGGTTACGGCATTTAATGGACGGTAGTCCACGCAAAGCCGCAACGTTTCATCCTTCTTTTTGACAAATAATGCCGAACAGCCCCATGGCGAGGAGCTCGGCCTAATAAAACCCTTCTCCAGAAGGTCCGTGAGCTGAGTCTTCAGTTCCGCCAACTCCTTGGGCGCCATCTTGTACGGCCTTCGGGATATTGGCATGGTTCCCGGTGCAAGTTCAATCTTGAACTCCACCTCTCTATCGGGTGGCATCCCCGGCAAATCATCCGGGAATACATCAGGGAATTCTCGGACCACTGGAATGTCTTCCAATCTGATGGTTGTGGCTTGATAGACACTTGGAAGTTTTATTTCTGGACTGTCCAGAAATAATGAGTGAGAACCGTGCACTCCTGAGTTTAAGTGCACGACTCGGAGGACGGTGTCTAAAACAGCGCCGTGGCGGGTTAACCACGACATCCCTAGGATGACATCGACCTTCTGTCCCTCTAAGATAATGAGAGACGTAGGGTACACTCTACCCGCTAAGCATAATGGTGCTTTGGAGACCATTACGCTTGCTGAAATCTTCCCACCCGGTGAACAAATTAAATATGGACTATCGGTGGGTAGTATTGGCAAGCTGTGTTTAGCAATGAAAGCTTGGCTAATAAAATTATGCGTGGCGCCTGAATCAAATAGTACTATAGCGGGATGCTGGTGGAGTTGGAACATACCCGCAAGGATTGGCTCGCCCTCCGGCACGTCCTCAATGGCAAGCTGGTGGACAGTGCCGGGCCTAGGGTTTGCCCGCCGCGCATTAGTAGGGTTCCGGGGTTGATTCCTCCCCGGAAACTGTGGTACCACTCCGCCGCCTTGCCTCTCCGGGCAACTGCTCGCGAAGTGTCCTGGACGACCACACTTGTAACATGTGGCCGCTGCTGGTGGAGTACTTGGTGGACGAAAGCCCGGCATGCGTTGCGGAGGTGCAAACGCACGCGGCATCGCCCGCTGCTGCTGCTGTTGTTGCGGTAGTGCTGGCAGTGCCGGCCGGAATGCCGGTGACGAATACGGCCGACCGCGGAACGGCATCGACCGCTGTGGTGGCTGCCAGCGCGGACCTGATGGTGGGCGATTCACCATCCGAAACTTCTGAGAAGGACCGCCTCCTTCTCCGCTGCTCTGCGGCGCGCTTCGCTTTCGCTCTGCCGCCGCCAACTCCTTGCCGGAGTCTTCCTGAACAATCGCAGCATCAATTATGTCGTTAAGGCTGCCGCGATTGAACATCGCCAGCTTGTCCTTCAGGAGCGGGTTAAGCCCCTGGTAAAAGTGGTCCCGCCGCTTCTCGTCCGTATCTGCGTGATACGACGCGTAGAGTGCGAGATCGTTGAACGCTCTGGAGTACTCCAGCGCGTTCCGGCTCCCTTGTTGCAGGTGTAGGAATTCCTGCGTCTTCCTCTTCATCAAACCGGGCGGTATATGATAGGCCCGGAAGGCCGTCCGAAACTCCGCCCAGGTCATCACTCGGTCGGTGGGTTGTGAAGCACAAAAGTTAGCCCACCACGCGCTCGCGGATCCTTGGAGCTGCTGGACCGCGAACTGAGTCTTGCGCTGCTCGCTGATTTGGAGCAGCCCGAACTTCATCTCTATGGCGCGGAGCCAGTTGTCCGCGTCAAGTGGTTCATCCGCCCTTGAGAATACAGGGGGATGAGTCGCCAGGAAGTCGGAGTAGGAGCTCTGTTGGCGCTCCTCACGATCTTGACGTCTCTCTGGGCGAGACGTATTGGCGATAAGAGTCTGCAGCAACTCTGTATGCTGCTGATGCGAGCCCGCCATTGCCGCGACAATGTCGGCCAATGTAACCGTTGGTAGTGGCGGTGGCGGGGTTTGCTGTTGCTGCTGCTGCTGCTGTCCCGAGGAGTCCTCGGGAGGTGGTTGGGAGGTCTCTCCCCCTTGGCTAGTACCTCCAACATCGGGGTTGGCACGAGTACGCGTCATTCTGAAATTCAACACAGCAGCAATTAGCACATGTCTTACTCAAAATTCCATAAACAGCAGTAAGTATTGAAGCGACGCATGACTAACTTGCACAACATTCACATATATTGATAAAGCATAAACTTTATACAAGATACATTATTCTCGGATCTCCGAGAAGTCGTGCTCATGTCGTCACTACCTATACATACGCTACTGTCTACCCGACATGTCACCGATTACAAAAGTTGGGTTACGCTACCCTAGCTGCCCTACTTGGCAACCGTAACCCCCTACTCGGAGTAGAACTCGACCTCCTGTGGGTCGTCCTCCTCCGGTACCTCAGCCGGTGGCTCTGGATCTACCACCTCTTCTCCCATTCCGGGTTCTCCCATGGCTGGAAGACCCAAGACTACCGGTACGCCCAATACCGGGGGCACGAGGTCCTGCAATGCATGCACCTCGTCCATAGCCTGGTTGTAGTCCTCTTCCCAGCCTTGTCCTTCCTCAATAGCGTCGTCCCGCTCTTGAGCAAGGTCCTCATTCTGCTGGGTTAGGGTCTGCACCAGCTCTTGCAACGCCGCAATGTCAACACGGCTCTTCTTCTTTGCCTTCTTCAGACGACGCAACTGATTGTGTTGTTCATTCAGTCGCTTGATCGTCGGAAGGAGCACATTGCGGAGTGCACTGTGAGCACTCTCAAAATGATCTCCACGGCTTGTGCTCTCCTTGAGCTTGGTGGCGAGATGCTCCGTATGAACAGCTTGGCTGTCCATCACAGCGTTTCCCGCCCTCATTTGGAGGCTGAGATTTGCCTCCGCGGGGTGTACCTTGGGCAACTCGGGTTTGTTGCCTCTAGGTACCTCTCTTCCCACACATGCTGAGCTCGTCCCTCCACCGGAACGAGTGCGTATGGAGTTCCCTCCATAGCCTGCACGTGTAGTTGGCAGAAACGTGACATAGTGTCACGGGCTGCCACTTGCCACATCCCTTCCGGTTGTCTTCCTCTCACCGTGACGGTGAATGGCACCCAACCGGGTGGCGTAGGCCCTGCAGGAACCTCGACATGGATCGTCCACGTCTTGTTCCCCTCTTCACCTTCTTCCTTGGCGAAGTATTGCGGCATCTGGTTGTACCCGAAATATTGGAGCATTAGCCACAATGCTCCCGGGTAGCCGCTACGGTCAGAGCAGTGGGAAACTACCCACCCGTTCTCCAACCGTTTACCTGCTGCCATCTGTAAAAATATATTTGAGAAATGTCAAATATTTATTTAAACAGTAAACCATTGAGTTATAACATAAGATATGTCATTGAACCCTTAACACTTGGAAACATAGTTCAAATTAAACAAATTTGACTGCTGATCTGCTGTTCCCATGACAGCCCTGACCAGTTTCCATATCAATCTGATTTAGGCCAGGTTAAAAGCAAAACCAGTCCTGGAGCTCAACATCAAAGTTAAAGTTAACTTCAATAGCTTTCCAGAAAGTATTTGGTTGGCCTAAGATCTGCTCTGGTTCAAAAGTTATGAGATGTCAAAGTTAACAGAATTTCTGGAAACAATTGGACAGCACCTCCCTGCCTTAGGTACTGATTTGATCCAAGAATCCCAGTTAATTCTGTTCCTAATCTGACAAAACTTTCTGTTACAAAGTTGTAACCCCTCTCATAATCTTTCCAGAACTACCTCATTTCCTATTTTTGGATTTTTAAGCAGGAAGTTATGCTTAATTTACAGAGAGTCTACAGAGAGTCTTTGCTCTGTCCTGTTTTCTGGACAGTTTCAACTCCGTTGCATTTTTCGAGTGGTTAAGGGATGAAACACCTCTGGAACTTAACAGAAAAGTTGTAAAGCTCCTCCAAAGCTTTCCAGAAATGTATCATACGACCCCAACCTCGAAAGAACTCAACCTCTAACCTCTGATTACTTCAGCCTTGATTTAGCTGAAAACAGAGTGCTCTGTCCTTAACATCCTATAAGTTGAAAACTTATTAGCTTTGAATATCCTGTTCAAGGGAAGGAGTTACATCAAGTTTTACTACTTTGGATCAAAACCTTCAAATTTTTAAATGAAGTTGTTCATTTAGTTGGGTGTGACGTCGATGCGTCACCAGATCATGTCGGTACTACGTCCTCACAAAGAAAAACCTATACCGGACTTAGCCGGCTTCGTTAGTTTAGTGGCACTACTCGTCACTCGCACACGGATGCTACACGTCTACCGTTTCGTGGTAAGGCTACCTGCAGAAATTCAACCAATCATCAGACTCGGCTGCACACCGAGCCCGGAATCCATACAGTTGGTACATCCGGCCGTCATCACTCGCCCGGATGTTCTCAAGCCAAACACGCCCTGAGTTACGTGTTCACGTTTCAGACCACGTGACGGGGTCTCCCATGTTGCACCACGCACGCCAGGGACAGACGTTGCTCGAATACCCCAAACGACATGAAGAGTCGTAGAGGATATCAAAGCGGGTCGGGTTACCTGCCACCCGTGGGGCTCCACCCTTCAGCTTGTGCGCACTGGTGGACAGCGCTTACGTGCACCCCCCAAGACATGAACGTCCCGAGATGCACGATTTTCCGACATAACAAATAAGTTAATAAGCCACTTTCTATATACTAATAACATCCTTATACGGGCTACTAACTCGTTCCTCACTGGATTTTTGAAAAAGAAGACCTTTGTACTGTGTTAAACCTCAAGCGAGCTCTGATACCACGCTGACACAACCCCACTGGTCCTGTCGAGCCAGGATCACGCTGAGGGGTGCTGCGTTGCACAGCACCGTATAACACACGTCAAAGGCACAAAGCGGAAGCGGAAGCTTTATTACATAAACAAGTTTATTAACATGTTTACATCAAAATAAGTTTAGTCCACACTCGCGGGCGTAGACTAAGCATCAAGTGCACGTTCAGCCCTCGAACGTGTCCTTGCTAGCACACACGCACACTAACTCTGCGGCGTGCACGACTCCCACTCGATGGGGTTCCCCTCCTGGGGTTCCGTCTCCTCTTCGGGAGTCCCTTCCTCATAGAACCCTGCAAAAGCTTCAAACACAAGCAGTGAGCACGAAGGCTCAGCAAGTCTGACCCGTCTCACCTAAACATGGAACTTCTACATGCGGGTAATGGGTTGCATGAGATAAAAATCATTTGCAAGGACTCGCCTAATTAGTAGAACCTTACTTTCAAGTTTTAGCAGCAGGTTGTGGAGAACCTTACGCTAAGGCACATGAGAGAGCCGCAATCAAACAAGAAACGCATTTCTCTCATGTACTTTGCCCAAAGTTGAAAAGAACTTTAGTTAGCACTAAGCTACAACATATCATTAACAATCAATATCCAACTTTCAATCAGCAACATTTTAACATGTAACTAGCCTGTTCTTTCTACGTCACGGTACAGTGAACAAGTGGTACTCACTGACCGCGAGGGACGGCGATTATAATCGATTTACACCTGCAGGGTTACCCGAACAACCCGTCACGTACGCCCGTACTCGATGTTGCCTACAACAACCATCACGGACGCCGTACGCGACTACCTTTCACCCGTTAGCCAAATATTGAACCGGTCCCATCGTCCCGAGCAAGAGGTCCCTGCACGCGCATCTCTGTGCCGCCAGCTGATTTACACCTCGAGCTCTCAACCTACCCTCTGAACGACGGGCAATGCCTCAACACCCAGCTACCCGAGTTACATCAGTTTCCCGGTTCCCATATAGCCGGTAGGTCTTCGGTACTGTTCTAGCTTGTTCAACAGGCCCGCACACGGCTCGGTCCTCAATCGACACAAGCGGAGCTACAGCACACAGGCCCCAAAGTCCTGCTGCCCTTACTCTCCGCTCGGTCTCATTTTCTTGCCATGTGTTTCATGTGCTATCTCTACCCGAGCAATGTGCCTCTAGCCTATTCTCGCGAGTAGTTCCAACTACTCGACTTGTACCGAATCCTACTCTATTCTAGCAATGCAGTGGCTAACGAGGTTTTCGATCCTAAACCCAACCCATGGTTTTCTTGTCTGTGCAGTTGGGTTTCCAATCAAGACTCTAATGCAACGAACAAAGGGAAACAAGTATGTGCTCAAAACAATAAAATTTGTAAACAGGTTAATGCAAACCGGGGCTTGCCTTGCTGCTCTTGGTCGTAGGCTAGCTGTTCCTCCGGAGTAACGAAGTCTAGGACTTCGGGTTCCTCCTCGACCTTAGCGACTACATGATAAGAACAATGTATGTATTAATTTAGAGGCCTTTGTATTAACTTTGAAGTTGTGAAGCCTATAACCCTTACTAGACAGACCTAATGACTGTGAAACTTTTACTGTGGCTTGGTTACAACCTAAACAAAGACTTGGTCAAGTTTTAGTTGCAGCAAAGCTCATTTGAGCCCTCCACAAATAATTATGTCCTTGACCTTAATTGGAACCCTTAGGGTGTTCTAGGGATTTTCATGAGACAAACTATGACTTTCTGAAAACTAGATTTTCAGAGGGTTCTAATGGAGTTGGTCTCACTTAATTTGGAAGTCTCTAACTAAAGATATGAGCTAAACAATTTCAGAGAAAATCCTGAAAATGTTTCTGAACATTTTCTATTTTCTCTGGAACAGTTTTACTAATCACACCATTAGGTGGACTAAATGAGCTCAAATGGATCTGAAATTTTTATGGTAGCTCAATGATATTTTGGTGAACATCTCAGCAAAATTTCAGGATTTTCCGCCAAAGGATTCTCCAGTTAAAATTCCTAACAGTTTAAACATTAAGGAATTAATTCTGGAGAATTAGGGAATTTCATGAAGTGAAACTTGATTTTCTGGAAAGTACTCAGAGAGCTGAATCCAGCAAAATTTGGTTCACTCAATTTGGAGCTTTCTAGCCAAAGTTATAAGGATTTGAAGTTTGAAGGAAATCTGAAAATCGGGGAAAAGTTTAAACTCGCGCGTGGGCCCAGGGGACACGCGTCGCACGCCGAAGCGACAGCACACCGCGGCCCACAAGGCTTTTGCGCGCCAGCACACCCGATCCCGGCCGCAGCCGGATCCCGATTCAAAATATCGGCCGCTGACAGCTGGGGTCCACCCCCTTCTTCAACCTCGCGACACCCGCGCTCCGCCGCCGAGGGACCTCGCCGGAGAGCTCGCCGCTGGCTGCTGTACCGCTCCAAACTTCTTGATTCTGGCCGCCCCTGCCTACTTTTACTTGGGGAACATGATCCGAGGGTCAGCTGCTCATGACAACGGCCGGAGCATGGTCGGCGACGAGCCGCCATATCGGAACGACTTCGGCCATGTCGGCTGATGCTCCTAGTGCCTCAGCTACTTGGGAAACCGGTCGGGGAGCATCAGTGGACCTCAGAGAGGGTTGACATGAACTCGGGGCAGCCCGGGGAAGGCCCGAAATAGGTCCTCACCGTGCGCCCGATACCCCCCGTGCGTTCCGCCATTAGTAGACCTTGAATTACGCCGGGCACAGAAGTTCTCCGGCCCAGAGTTGTGAAGGCAACTTGTGCGTCACCGTGTCTAGTTCGTGTGGGAGTGGCCTGAGGCCCTCTAATCCTTTCTAGAGCACGAATTAAACAGAATCGTACCCGAAGGTCGTTCTGCACACAGAAAGGGGACAAGTGGAAATTCGCCGCCGGTGAGCAACCACTCGAGCTGTGGCTCGGGGGTGAGCAGCACCGATCACTTGCGCGTCCAAGGGTGCCTTGGCTCGGGCGTGACAACGCCCAGGTTGGGCTGTCCACGAGAGCCCGAGGTGCGGCGGTTTCCAGTTCCGATTTTTATCTTTCGGCACAGCCGATAGCACTCGGTTTCAATCGACTTCTAGCCATGGGGAGGATGGAGGATGGTTGCTAGTACCTTGCTGGGACCTTGGAATGGAAAGAGGGAGCTGCGATCGGCTTGATCAAGCAGGAACTCGAGCGCTAGTGATGGCAGTGGGAAAAGCAGTCGCGTGCGTCGGCAGCTCGAGGAAATGGTGACTGAAGCACGCCGGGGAGGGAATAAATAGCCCGGCCGGTTGGTCTCCGGCTCGGGGCACGCAGCAGGAGCTGGCGCCGGCTGCCCCCTTCGGTGGCGCGCGCGCACAGCTGCCGGGAACCGACTGAACTGTGGTTCAGTCGGTTTGCTTTGAGGCAGAGGCTGACATGTGGGTCCCACTTCTCTTTTAACCTCTGAAATTTATTCCTAACAGCTGTGGTAAACAGTGAACCCTATTCTACCCTTGGCAATTCAAATTATTCACCCAAGAGCCATTTGAATTGATCAAAGTTCAAATGAGGTTTGGTTTGAATGAATTTCAGCACAAGTGCAGTTTGAAATTCAAATAAAGTTTGAATTTCTCCCCCTTAGCTCATGTCAAGATCAACTCCAAATGGAGTGAAAATTGGTGTGTGAGCTCACAAAAATGTGCTGAGCAAGAATATGCCTTCCACTTTTACATTCAGTGGGTGAAAACAGTTTGAATTTGAATATGGTTTCAAACTGCCCTCTTCCTAACTATACCCAAAATGACCTCAAAAAGGTTTTGAATTTGGGTGGATCTTGGCATGGACATCCTTAGCAAAGTGTAGGAGTCTTCATATGTCCAGCCCATCTATATCACATGTGGGAAGTACCACTTTTGCAATGTGTGAGTTTGTTCCCTAATGAGCATGTTGATAATTGTTACTTGCTCTTTATTTGTGTTCATCATTCTTCCTCAAATGAGGTGTGTGGTGTGGTGATGAACACTGCAAATGAGTGTCAAAAACTGAGGCCCTTACAACACGTAACTCAAGGCGTGTTTGGCTTGAGAACATCCGGGCGAGTGATGACGGCCGGGTGTACCAACTGTATGGATTCCGGGCTCGGTGTGCAGCCGAGTCTGATGATTGTTTGAGTTTCTGCAGGTAGCCTGACCACGAAACGGTAGACGTGTAGCAACCGTGTACGAGTGACGTTTAGTGCCACTAAATTAACGAAGCCGGCTAAGTCCGGTACAGGTTTTTCCTTTGTGAGGACGTAGTACCGACATAATCTGGTGACGCATCGACGTCACACCCCAACTAAATGAACAACTTCATTTAAAAACTTGAAGGTTTTGATCCAAAGTAGTAAAACTTGATGTAACTACTCCCCTTGGACAGGATATTCAAAGTTAACAAGTTTTCAACTTATAGGTTGTTAAGGACAGAGCACTCTGTTTCAGCTGAATCAAGGCTGTAGTTAATCAGAGGTTAGAGGTTGAGTTCTTTCGAGGTTGGGGTCGTATGATACATTTCTGGAAAGCGTTGGAAGAGCTTTACAACTCTTCTGTTGAGGTCCAGAGGTGTTTCATCCCTTAACCAATCAAAAAAATGCAGTAGAGTTGAAACTGTCCAGAAAACAGGACAGAATAAAGACTCTCTGTGGACTCTCTGTAAATTAAGCATAACTTCCTGCATAAAAATCCAAAAATAGAAAATGAGGTAGTTCTGGAAAGCTTATGAGATGGGTTACAACTTTGTAACAGAAAGTTTTGTCAGATTAGGAACAGAATTAACTGGGACTCTTGGATCAAATCAGTACCTAAGGCAGGGAGGTGCTGTCCAATTGTTTCCAGAAATTCTGTTAACTTCGACATCTCATAACTTTTGAACCAGGACAGATTTTAGGCCAAGCAAATACTTTCTGGAAAGCTATTGGAGTTAGCTTTAACTTTGATGTTGAGCTCCAGAACTGGTTTTGCTTTTAACATGGCGTAAATCAGGTTGAAATGGAAACTGGTCAGAGCTGTCATGGGAACAGCAGATCAGCAGTCAAATTTGTTTAAAAATTTGAACTATGTTTCCAAGTTTTATGGGTTCAATGACATGTTTTATGTTATAACTCAGGGGTTTACTGTTTAAATAAATATTTGACAATTCTCAAATATATTTTTACAGATGGCAGCAGATAAACAGTTGGAGAACGGGTGGGTGGCTTCCCACTGTTCTGACCGTAGCGGCTACCCGGCAGCATTGTGGCAAATGCTCCAATATTTCGGGTATAGTCAGATGCCGAAGTACTTCGCCAAGGAAGAAGGCGAGGAGGGGAACAAGACGTGGACGATCCATGTCGAGGTTCCTGCAGGACCTACGCCACCCGGTTGGGTGCCATTCACCGTCACGATGAGAGGAAGACAACCGGAAGGGATGTGGCAAGTGGCAGCCCGTGACACTATGTCACGTTTCTGCCAACTGCACGTGCATGCTATGGAGGGCACTACATACGCACTCGTTCCGGTGGAGGGACGAGCCCAGCATGTGTGGGAAGAGAGGTACCGGGAAGCAACGGACCCGAGTTGCCCAAGGTACAACCCCGCGGAGGCAAATCTCAGCCTCCAGATGAGGGCGGGAAACGCCGTGATGGACAGCCAAGCTGTTCATACGGAGCATCTCGCCACAAAGCTCAAGGAGAGCACAAACCGTGGAGATCATTTCGAGAGTGCTCACAGCGCACTCCGCAATGTGCTCCTTCCGACGATCAAGCGACTGAATGAACAACACAATCAGTTGCGTCATCTGAAGAAGGCGAGGAAGAAGAGCCGTGTTGACATCGCGGCGTTGCAAGAGCTGGTGCAGACCCTAACCCAGCAGAATGAGGAACTTGCTCAAGAGCGGGACGATGCTATTGAGGAAGGACAAGGCTGGGAAGAGGACTACAACCAAGCTATGGACGAGGTGCATGCTTTGCAGGACCTCGTGCCCCCGGTGTTAGGCGTACCGGTGGTCTTGGGTCTTCCAGCAATGGGAGAACCCGGGATGGGAGAAGAGGTGGTAGACCCAGAGCCACCAGCAGAGGTACCGGAGGAGGACGACCCCCAGGAGGTCGAGTTCTACTCCGAGTAGGGGGCTACGGTTGCCAAGTAGGGCAGCCAGGGTAGCGTAACCCAACTTTTGTAATCGGTGACGTGTCGTGTAGACAGTAGCGTATGTATAGGTGGTGACGACATGAGCACGACTTCTCGGAGATCTGAGAATAATGTATCTTGTATAAATTTATGCTTTATCAATATATGTGAACGTTGTGCAAATTAATCATGTGTCACTTCAATACCTACTGTTGCTTATGGAATTTTAAGTAAGACATGTGCTAATCGCTGCTGTTTTGAATTTCAGAATGACGCGTACTCGTGCCAACCCGGACGTTGGGGGTACCAGTCAAGGGGGGGAGACCTCCCAACCACCTCCCGAGGCCTCCTCGGGACAGCGGCAGCAACAGCAACAGCAAACACCGCCACCGCCACTGCCAACGGTTACATTGGCCGACATTGTCGCGGCAATGGCGGGTTCACATCAGCAGCACACGGAGCTGCTGCAAACTTTAATTGCGAATACGTCTCGCCCAGAGAGACGTCAGGATCGTGAGGAGCGTCAACAGAGCTCCTACTCTGACTTCCTGGCAACTCATCCCCCGGTATTCTCAAGGGCGGATGAACCACTTGACGCGGACAACTGGCTCCTCGCCATAGAAATGAAGTTCGGGCTGCTCCAAATCAGCGAGCAGCGCAAGACTAAGTTCGCGGTCCAGCAGCTCCAAGGATTCACGAGCGCGTGGTGGGCCAACTTCTGTGCTTCACAGCCCACCGACCGAGTGATGACCTGGGCGGAGTTCTAGATGGCCTTCAGGGCCTATCATATACCGCCTGGTCTGATGAAGAGGAAGACGCAGGAGTTCCTACACCTGCAACAAGGGAGCCGGAACGCGCTGGAATACTCCAGGGCGTTTAATGATCTCGCGCTATATGCGTCGTATCACGTGGATACAGACGAGAAGCGGCGAGACCATTTTTACCAGGGGCTTAACCCGCTCCTGAAGGACAAGTTGGCGATGTTCAATCGCGGCAGCCTCAACGACATCATTGATGCTGTGATTGTTCAGGAGGACTACGGCAAGGAGTTGGCGGCGGCAGAGCGAAAGCGAAGCGCGCCGCAGAGCAGCGGAGAAGGAGGCAGTCCTTTTCAGAAGTTTCGGATGGTGAACATCAGGTCCACGCTGGCAGCCACCACAGCGGTCGATGCCGTTCCGCAGTCGGCCGTATTCTTCACCGGCATTCCGGCCGGCACTGCCAGTACCACCGCAACAACAGCAGCAGCAGCGGGCGATGCCGTGTGCGTTTGCACCTCCACAACGCATGCCGGGCTTTCATCCACCGAGCACTCCACCAGCAGTGGCCACATGTTACAAGTGTGGTCGTCCAGGACACTTCGCGAGCAGTTGCCCGGACAGGCAAGGCGGCGGGGTGGCACCACAGTTTCCGGGGAGGAGTCAACCCCGGAACCCCACTAATGCGCGGCGGGCAAACCCTAGGCCCGGCACCATCCACCAGCTTGCCATTGAGGACGTGCCGGAGGGCGAGCCAATCCTTGCGGGTATGTTCCAACTCCACCAGCATCCCACTATAGTACTATTTGATTCAGGCGCCACGCATAGCTTCATTAGCCAAGCTTTCATTGATAAGTATAGCTTGCAAATACTACCCACCGATAGTCCTTATGTGATCTGTTCACCGGGTGGGAAGATTTCAGCAAGCATGATGGTCCCAAAAGCGCCATTGTGCTTAGAGGGTAGAGTTTACCCTACGTATCTCATAATTTTAGAGGGACAAAAGGTCGATGTCATCTTAGGGATGTCGTGGTTAACCCGCCACGGCGCTGTTTTAGACACCGTCCTCCGAGTCGTGCACTTGAACTCCGAAGTGCACGAGTCTCATTCATTATTCTGGACAGTCCAGAAATAAAACTTCCAAGTGTCTATCAAGCCACAACCATCAGATTGGAAGATATTCCGGTGGTCCGAGAGTTCCCTGATGTATTCCCGGACGATTTGCCGGGGATGCCACCCGATAGAGAGGTGGAGTTCAAGATTGAACTTGCACCGGGAACCATGCCAATATCCCGAAGGCCGTACAAGATGGCGCCCAAGGAGTTGGCTGAACTAAAGACTCAGCTCACGGACCTTCTGGAGAAGGGTTTTATTAGGCCGAGCTCCTCGCCATGGGGCTGTTCGGCATTATTTGTCAAGAAGAAGGATGAGACGTTGCGGCTTTGCGTGGACTATCGTCCATTAAATGCCGTAACCATCAAGAACAAGTACCCGTTGCCACGGATCGACATGTTGTTTGATCAGTTGGTCGAAGCAAAGATCTTTTCCAAGATGGATTTAAGATCCGGGTACCATCAGATTAAGATAAGGGCTGAGGACATTCCGAAGACGGCTTTCTCGACGAGGTACGGACTTTTGAGTACCTGGTCATGTCCTTCGGCATCACCAATGCTCCAGCTCACTTCATGTACTTGATGAACTCGGTATTCATGCCGGAGCTGGACAAGTTTGTCGTGGTCTTCATCGACGACATCCTGGTATATTCCAAGTCGGAGGAAGATCACAAGAAACATCTGCGTATAGTCTTGCAACGGCTGCGGGATCACAAGTTATACGCAAAATTCAGCAAATGCGAGTTTTGGATATCGCAAGTGCCTTTCCTCGGGCATATCATCTCAGCGGAGGGTATCGCTGTGGACCCGAGCAAGATCACGCAAGTGCTGAATTGGAAATCCCCGATAACTGTTCATGAGGTACGGAGTTTCCTCGGACTCGCGGGATATTATCGGAGGTTCATTCCGAACTTCTCGAAGATTGCCAAGCCAATGACGGAGCTGCTGAAGAAGGCTACCAAATATGTTTGGAGTCCAACATGTGAAGCAGAATTCAAGGCTTTAGTCAAGCACCTGACATCAGCACCGGTTTTGGCGCAGCCAGACACAACAAAACCGTTCGATGTGTACTGCGATGCATCCGGCATTGGGCTCGGGTATGTGCTGATGCAAGACCGAAGAGTGGTCGCGTATGGATCACGGCAGCTTAGAAACCATGAGCAAAATTATCCAACTCACGACTTGGAGCTTGCCGCCGTGGTACTTGCACTGAAGATGTGGAGGCACTACCTACTCGGTAACCCCGTACATTTATATACCGACCACAAAAGCCTCAAGTACATATTCACTCAGAAGGAGCTGAACATGAGGCAACGAAGATGGTTAGAACTGATAAAGGATTACGAGATAGAAATCCATTATCATCCGGGCAAGGCAAACGTAGTGGCAGATGCGCTGAGCCGCAAGTCACACGTCAATACTCTGACCATCACACCGTTGGAAGAGAGCGAACCACCACTACATGTGATTCCACACGGAGCTCTCTACAACCTAGCTTTGATCCCCACCATCCGTGAAGAGATAGCGGCAGCCCAGAAGAATGACAAGGGCATGTCACATTTGCGGAGACGTGTAGACAGTGGGGAGTTGAAATGTTTCCGGAAGGACGGAGACGGCGTTCTGGGGTTCAAGGACCGGATTGTCGTACCCCGTAAACCGGAATTACGGAAGAAAATCTTTGATGAGGCTCACTTATCAAAGTTTTCTATTCACCCCGGCAGCAACAAAATGTATCAAGAACTCAGAAGAAAGTTTTGGGGGACACGGATGAAGCGCGAGGTTGCAAAATACGTGTCCGAGTGTGATACAGGTCGAAGGGTGAAGGCAGATCATATGCGGAAACCGGGACTGCTGCAACCACCGGGCATTCCTTCCTGGAAGTGGGAGGACGTGAGCATGGATTTCATCATCGGTTTACCCACCACCTTGCAGAAACATGATTCTGTGTGGGTGATCGTCGATCGGCTCACCAAAATTGCCCATTTCATCCCGGTCAACACCAACTACAACGCCAAGAAGTACGCTGAACTGTACATCTCACGGATCCTATGCTTATACGGCGTACCCCGTACTATCATATCGGATCGGGGCACTTTATTTGTGTCCCATTTTTGGGAGCAGCTACACGCTGCCTTGGGGACGAAGCTGATCCGTAGTTCAGCCTACCACCCGCAGACGGATGGGCAAACGGAGCGGGTAAATCAGATTCTAGAAGACATGCTACGAGCTTGCGCTATAAACAACGGCAAGAATTGGGATGATCACTTGCCGTTAGCCGAGTTCTCGTACAATAATGGGTACCAAGCCAGCATCAAGATGGCACCATACGAGGCGCTATACGGTAGGAGATGCCGCACACCATTGAACTGGTGTGAGTCTGGTGAAAGGGTTACCTTCGGGATTGACCTCGTCAACAACGCGGAAGAAAAGGTTCAACTGATTCAAGCGAACCTAAAAGCCGCTCAATCCCGACAGAAACAGTATGCGGACCGGAGAAGGCGCCCATTACAATTCGAAGTTGGAGATCACGTATATCTACGGGTGTCTCCAATGAAGGGCGTAAACAGATTTGGGGTGAGAGGAAAGTTAGCACCCCGATTCATCGGTCCGTTCCAGATTACCGAAAGATGTGGGTCAGTGGCATACCGGCTGACATTACCAGAAGCACTTTCCGGTGTGCACGACGTCTTTCACATTTCCCAGCTGAGGAAGTGTCTTAAGCTATCAACTACCGTTCAGCTGGAAGACATTAAAGAACTGCAATCGGATCTTACCTATCGGGAGGAACCGGTGCAGATTATTGATGAAAAGGCCCGAACCACACGCAACCGTACGTTGTGGTTCTACAAGGTTCTATGGAGTAATCACTCCATGGACGAAGCGACATGGGAGAGCGAAGAATTCCTTCGCACTAACTACCCCGAATTTTTCACGTCGCATATCCGGTAATTTTCCACCGTCCTCTCTCTCATTTTCACCTTATAATCTCGGGACGAGATTCTTTTAAGGGGGGAGGAATGTAAGGGCCTCAGTTTTTGACACACATTTGCAGTGTTCATCACCACACCACACACCTCATTTGAGGCAGGATGATGAACACAAATGAAGAGCAAGTAACAATTATCAACATGCTCATTAGAGAACAAACTCACACATTGCCAAAGTGGTATTTCCCACATGAGATATAAGGGGGCTGGACATATGAAAACTCCTACACTTTGCTAAGGATGTCCAGGCCAAGTTTCACCAAAATTCCAAACCTTTTTGAGGTCATGTTGGGTATAATTAGGAAGAGGGCAGTTTGAAACCATATTCAAATTCAAACATTTTTTATCCCATGAATTTAAAGTGGGAGGCATATTCTTACTCAGCACATTTTTGTGAGCCCACACACCAAGTTTCGCTCCATTTGGAGTTAATCTTGACGTGAACTAAGTGGGGCAAATTCAAACTTCATTTGAATTTAAAACTGCACTTGTGCTGAAATTCACTCAACTAAACCCAATTCAAATCCTATGCAATTCGAATGGCTCAAGGGTGAATAATCTGAACCACCAGGGGTATTATGGGGTTCACTGTTCACTACAGTGATTAGGAGTAAATTTCAGAGGTTAAAACCCCGGGTGGGACCCACATGTCATAGAGGGAAGAAGGAGAAACTTGCAACCAAAGTCAGAGTCTCGGTGGGAAATTCCACCGAGCAGCTGTCGGCTGTGCCACCGAGCAGCTACCGGCGCCACCAGCTGCTTCCCTCTCCATGCGCTGGCGCCCAGGGCGGCTTGCTCGCGCCCCCATGCGACCGGCACCGCCTCCACTGAGCAGGAGTCGGCCGGCTTTATCTTCTCGCGGGCAAACCCGAGCAGCGGCATTGTCTCTCGCCGCAGCTCTTTGCTCAATCGGGAAAATCAGCAAAACCATCTCCTCCTTCGTCCTTGAGCTGCTAGACAGCCACCTGAGGTCGCACTTCACCTCCCCAACACCAGAAACCCCGAGTTTCGACCTCCTTTGCCCAAGAGCGATCGCCACCACGGCGACCTAGCCTCAGCCGAGAGTCAGGCGCCCGTGGACAGCGTTCCCCAGGCGTTTACACGGTCCAGCAAGAGAGGCAATAGGAGCGCGAGACCACCGTGCTGCTCTCCTCCAAACTTGGAAGCCAACCGTGAAGAATCCGCAAAGAATTTCCAGTTTTTGCTCCGGCGACCGTAGCCCGAGCTTCCGGTACGGTTTCTTTAAATTCTCGCTCTATGATCTTTCGGAGGTCATCAAATCTTGCACGTAGACGCTGGACTAGCCGGCGATCAAGTTCTTTTCTGCATCCGTGGCGTGAAACTGTCTAGGAGTAACGAATTTCGAGCTCCATCAAGGGCGGTCATGGCGGACACGATCGGTCACACGGTGCCGATCGACTTGCCGCCATCCCTGAACCATTTTTACACCTTGTCGAGCTTTCTAGAGGTACACTAATGCTGTAGGACTGTTTGTTCGGGGTGTTGGCGGGTTAGGACCCACGGTCGACAGCGCCGAACCGCCACCGAGGCCGCGGCACGTCGCCGAGCTATTTCCGGTCACCCCCAGCCCGACCTAACACCACCGACGTGTTCCTCGACGTCGACAACCCCCCTGGCGGCGAGTTTCAGCCCCTGGGAGGTCCGGCAGCGGCGAGCCCCGATTCTGCTCCGACGAGGTCGGCGGCGCGGGCGCGAGAGAACGGCGGGAGGAAGAAGAAGCCGGCTGGCCCACGTGTCAGCGGCTGAAGAATTTAAATCGGGATCGGGTGTATCCGGGGATCGGCTGTGCTGGCGCGCAAATACCCTGTGAGCTCCGGTGTGCCGGACACCTCCGCGCTCGACACGTGTGGTATCTCCGGTTTGCCGGACACCTCCGCGCTCGACGCGTGTCCCCGCGGGCCCCGAGAGTTTAAACTTTTCCCCGTTTTTCAGATTTCCTTCAAACTTCAAATCCTCATAACTTTGGCTAGAAAGCTCCAAATTGAGTGAACCAAATTTTGCTGGATTCAGCTCTCCGAGTAATTTCCAGCAAATCCAGTTTCACTTCATGAAAACCCTTAATTATCCAGAATTAATTCCTCAAATTTTAAACTGTTAGGAATTTTAACTGGAAAATCCTTTGGAGGAAAATCCTGAAATTTTGCTGGGATGTTCACCAAAATATCCCTGAACTACCATAAAAATTTCAGATCCATTTGAGCTCATTTGATCCACCTAATGGTGTGATTAGTGAAACTGTTCCAGAGAAAATAGAAAATGTTCAGAAACATTTTCAGAATTTTCTCTGAAATTGTTTAGCTCATATCTTTAGCTAAGAACTTCCAAATTAAGTGAGACCAACTCCATTAGAACCCTCTGAAAATCTAGTTTTCAGAAAGTCATAGTTTGTTGCATGAAAATTCCTAGAACACCCTAAGAGTTCCAATTAAGGTCAAGGACATAATTAATTGTGGAGGGCTCAAATGAGCTTTGCTGCAACTAAGACTTGACCAAGTCTCTGTTTAGGTTGTAACCAAGCCATAGTAAAAGTTTCACAGTCATTAAGTCTGTCTAGCAAGGGTTATAGACTTCACAACTTCAAAGTTAATATAAATGCATTTAAATTGATACATATGTTTCTTATATCATGTAGTCGCTAAGGTCGAGGAGGAACCCGAAGTCCTAGACATCGTTACTCCAGAGGAACAGCTAGCCTACGACCAAGAGCAGCAAGACAAGCTCCGGTTTGCATTAACCTTTTACAAATGTTTATTGTTTTGAGCACATATTTGAATATTGTTCTTTGCATTAGAGTCTTGATTGGAAACCCAACTGCATAGCCAAGAAAATCATGGGTTGGGTTTAGGATCGAAAACCTCGTTAGCCACTGCATTGCTAAGATAGAGTAGGATTCGGTACAAGTCGAGTAGTTGGAACTACTCGCGAGAATAGGCTAGAGGCACATTGCTCGGGTAGAGGTAGCACATGATACACATGGCAAGAAAATGAGATCGAGCGGAGAGTAAGGGCAGCAGGACTTTGGGGCCTGTGTGCTGTAGCTCCGCTTGTGTCGATTGTGGACCGAGCCGTGTGCGGGCCTGTTGAACAAGCTAGAACAGTACCGAAGACCTATCGGCTATATGGGAACCGGGAAACTGATGTAACTCGGGTAGCTGGGTGTTGAGGCATAGCTGGTCGTTCAGAGGGTAGGTTGAGAGCTCGAGGTGTAAATCGGCTGGCGGCACTGAGATGCGCGTGCAGAGACCTCTTGCTCAGGACGATTGGACCGGTTCAACATTTGGCTAACGGGTGAAATGTAGTCGCGTACGGCGTCCGTGATGGTTGTTGTAGGCAACATCGAGTACGAGCGTACGTGACGGGTTGTTCGGGTAACCCTGCAGGTGTAAATCGATTATAATCGCCGTCCCTCGCGGTCATTGAGTACCACTTGTTCACTGTACCATGACGTAGAAAGAACAGGCTAGTCACATGTTAAAAATGTCGCTGATTGAAAGCTGGACATTGATTGTTAATGATATGCTGTAGCTTAGAGCTAACTAAAGTTCTTTTCAACTTTGGGCAAAGTACATGAGAGAAATGCGTTTCTTGTTTGATTGCGGCTCTCTCATGTGCCTTAGCGTAAGGTTCTCCACAACCTGCTGCTACAACTTGAAAGTAAGGTTCTACTAATTAGGCGAGTCCTTGCAACTGATTTTTACCTCATGTAACCCATTACCCTCATGTAGAAGTTCCATGTTTAGGTGAGACGGGTCAGACTTGCTGAGCCTTCGTGCTCACTGCTTGTGTTTGAAGCTTTTGCAGGGTTCTATGAGGAAGGGACTCCCGAAGAGGAGACGGAACCCCAGGAGGGGAACCCCGTCGAGTGGGAGTCGTGCACGCCGCAGAGTTAGTGTGCGTGTGTGCTAGCAAGGACACGTTTGAGGGCTGAACGTGCACTTGATGCTTAGTCTACGCCCGCGAGTGTAGACTGAACTTATTTTGATGTAAACATGTTCATAAACTTGTTTATGTAATAAAATTTCCGCTTCCGCTTTGTACCTTTGACGTGTGTTATACAGTGCTGTGCAACGCAGCACCCCTCAGCGTGATCCTGGCTCGACAGGACCAGGGGGGTCGTGTCAGTATACACCAGGCGCCATAGGGCCCGTGACGTGCGCCGAGCCAACGAACGCCATGACCTCCAACAGTGGATAGGAGGGAAAGTAGGAGATACTTTAGCTATTTTTGGTAATCAATAATTAGTGGAGTTTGTTACTCCTTTTTGGTTGAGCCAGAGGCTATAGATAGGCATGTAATCAAAAACTTGGCAACAAGAAAGATATTACCATCTATTTCCCTCTCTCCTTCTACCTAAGCCGACGGCAGGGGGAATAACCCACCGACGAAGAACGGCGGCAAGGGAGTATAACCCGGCCAGCCATCACGGATAGCGGCTACGACCTACGTAGCCGAGGTCCTCCTACCCTCGGGATTACTGCCCTTGACAACCTGGTATCTCAGTCTCATCGATCCTCTTCCACCACCTCCACCTAATCTTCCACCGCAGCCTCACCACCATCCCAGCCGCCGACTCCATCTCCTCCCTCAACGTCCACGGCAACGTCCGCACCGTCAGTCATGGGCGATGACGATTAACCCACCATGGCCGATGTGATGAAGATGCTCAAGTCCCTGACCACCGAGATGTCGAAGATGCAGACCGACATGGCGGGCATGAAGGAGAAGGTCGGCTCGTTGACCGACTCCAGCACCAACCACGACGGCCAACACCACACGGATCGCAACCCACGGTTCCAGAAGATGGACTTTCCGCGCTATGACGGCAAGTCCGACCCACTGATTTTCATCAATCGGTGCGAATCGTATTTCCGCCAGCAACGCACCATGCCGGAGGAGAAGGTGTGGATGGCGTCGTACAACCTGGAGGATGTGGCTCAACTCTGGCTCGTCCAGCTCCAGGAGGACGAGGGCATGCCGCCATGGGGGCGTTTCAAGGAACTTATGAACCTGCGTTTCGGTCCGGCGCTGCGATCCGCCCCCCTGTTCGAGCTCACCGAGTGCCGCCGCACGGGGACGGTCGAGGAATACTCCAACCGTTTCCAGGCGCTTCTTCCTCGTGCTGGCCGGCTCCAGGAAGGACAACGGGTGCAACTCTACACCGGCGGGTTGCTGCCACCGCTCAGCCACCAGGTGCGCATCCACGGCCCGGAGTCCCTTGCGGCGGCCATGAGCCTAGCACGGGCGTTGGAACTGGTCGAGCTGGATCGTCTCAACTCCGCCCACGGCAGGGCTGCGCCGCGCGCGCTCGGACCACCGCTCGCGCCGCGTCCAGCCGTCCTGGCGGCCCTCCCTACAACCGCTCAACAGGCGCCTGCGGTTCAGACACTGCCCGCACCCCAGGCGCCACCCCTGGCACTGCCGGAGCCACCACCACCACGCGGCGGGAGCAAGCGCCTCTCGACGGAGGAGCAGGCGGAACGGCGCCGCCTCGGCCTCTGCAATAACTGCAACGAACCATACTCACGCGGCCACAACAGAGTCTGCCGCCGCATCTTCTACATCGCCGGCGTCGAGCTGGCCGAGGACGAGCCCACTGAGGAGGCACCCGTCTATTTCCTCCACGCTGTCGCCGGCGTTCCAGTGCGCGGTACTCTCCAACTCGAGGTACAGGTGGGACAGCCACGTTGATCGCCCTCATCGACACGGGCTCCACCCACTGCTTCATCAGCGAGGCGGCAGCACAGCGGGCCGGCCTGCCCGTCGCGCCTCGGCCTCGACTAACGGCGACCGTGGCCAACGGCGAACGGATCGCCTGCCCAGGCGTTCTGCGCCAGGCGGCCGTCGTCATCGACAACCGGCCGTTCATGGTCGACTTATACATCATGCCGCTGGCCGGCTATGACCTGGTGCTCGACACTCAATGGCCGGCTACCTTGGGTAAGATTATCTGGAACGTGGCCGCCGGGACCATGGAGTTCAAGGTGGAGGACCAGCAGGTCTGCTGGCGCAGCGTCGCGTCGCCGACACCGCCGCGCATCCACTCTGCCTCGGTGACAGAACCCCTCCTCGACGAGCTGCTTGCATCTTTCGCCGACGTGTTCGCCGAGCCGACGGGCCTGCCGCCTGCGCGTGGCCGGGCGCACCGCATCATCCTGAAGCCGGACACCGCGCCGGTGGCAGTGTGGCCCTACAGATACCCGGCCGCCCACAAGACGGAGCTGGAGAAGCAGTGCGAGAACATGCTCGTGAACGGCATCATCCGGTGCAGCGACTCCGCATTCTCCTCTCCGGTCCTTCTCATCAAGAAGCCGGACGTTTCGTGGCGTTTCTGCATCGACTACCGCGCCCTCAACGCGGTGACGGTCAAGGACGCGTTCCCGATCCCCGTCGTCGACGAGCTCTTGGATGAGCTCCATGGCGCCAAATACTTCACCAAACTGGACTTGCGCTCGGGGTACCACCAAGTGCGCACGAGGCCGGAGGATGTTCACAAGATGGCGTTCCGTACACACGACGGCCTCTATGATTTCCTGGTGATGCCGTTCGGACTCTGCAACGCCCCAGCCACATTTCAGGCGCTCATGAACGACGTCTTGCGCCCGTTCCTTCGCCGGTTTGTACTTGTTTTCTTTGACGACATCTTGATATACAGCAAGTCATGGGCCGACCACCTGCGTCACCTTCGAGCTGTCCTTAGCGAGCTTTGTCGGCACACCCTCTTCGTCAAGCGCTCCAAGTGTGCGTTCGGGGTCTCCTCAGTCGCCTACCTCGGCCACACGATCTCGGAGGCAGGGGTGGCCATGGACTCCGCCAAGGTGCAGGCCATTCACGACTGGCCGGGAGCCCGCTCGGCGTGGGCGGTGCGCGGCTTCCTCGGGCTTGGGGGATACTACCGCAAGTTCATCCACAACTACGGCTCCATCGCCGCGCTGCTAAAGAAGGAGGGCTTCGCGTGGAGTCCTGAGGCTGCCTCGGCCTTCCTCGCCCTCAAGGAGGCGGTCACCTCGGCGCCGGTGCTCGCTATGCCGGATTTCAACAAGCCCTTTGTCGTCGAGTGCGACGCATCGTCCCATGGGTTTGGTGCTGTCCTTATCCAGGAGGGGCATCGGATCGCCTTCTTCAGTCGGCCTGTGGTGCCTCGACATCACGCCCTGGCAGCCTACGAGCGTGAGCTCATTGGCTTGGTCCAGGCGGTGCGCCACTGGCGGCCATAGCTCTGGAGGTGCCACTTCACCGTCAAGACGGATCACTATAGCTTGAAGTATCTGCTGGACCAGCGCTTGGCCACCATCCCACAGCACCACTGGGTTGGCAAGCTGATGGGCTTCGACTTCTCCGTTGAGTACAAGCCGGGCGCGACGAACGCCGTCGCTGACGCGCTGTCCCGGCGCGACACCGTGGAGGGAGAGCTCCTTGCCCTCTCTGCTCCGCGCTTCGACTTCATCGACAAGCTCCGGCAGGCCCAGCTGGACCACCCAGCCCTTGTTGCACTCCGGGGTGAGATCACGGCGGGCACCCGACTGGCTCCCTGGGCGCTGGTGGACGGCCTGGTGCAATTCTCCGGGCGGCTGTATGTTCCGGCCGACTCCCCGCTGCTCCAAGAGATCGTAGGGGCCATCCATGAGGACGGACACGAAGGTGTACAGCGGACGCTACACAGGCTGCGCCGTGACTTCCATTTTCATAACATGAAACAAGTTGTGCAGGAACGCGTGCGTACGTGTGAAGTCTGCCAACGCTACAAGTCCGAGCACCTGCACCCGGCGAGTCTCCTCCTTCCGCTGCCGACGCCCCAGGGCATGTGGACTGATGTCGCACTAGACTTTGTGGAGGCGCTACCACGGGTCCGTGGCAAGTCAGTGATCCTCACTGTGGTGGATCGGTTCAGCAAGTACTGCCATTTCATCCCACTGGCACACCCGTACTCCGCTGAATCTGTCGCTCAGGCCTTCTTCAATGACATTGTCCGCCTCCACGGGGTTCCACAGTCCATGGTCTCTGACCGGGACACGGTGTTCACGTCGACGTTCTGGCAGGAGTTGATGCGGCTGATGGGGACCACGGCGTTTCACCCCCAGTCCGATGGGCAGTCCGAGTCGCCCAACCGCGTCATCCTCATGTACCTGCGGTGCTTGACAGGATACAGGCCGCGCGAGTGGCTCCGGTGGCTCCCCTGGGCGGAGTTCCTCTTCAACACGGCGTACCAGACGTCCCTGCGGGACACCCCCTTCCGTGTGGTCTATGGGCGTGATCCTCCCTACATCCGGTCTTATGAACCCGGGGAAACCAGGGTGCCGGTCGTCGCCAAGAGCATGGAGGAGCGCGCGGAGTTCCTGGCCGACATCCGTCACCGCCTGGAGCAGGCACAGGAGTACCAGAAGCGCCACTACGACCGTACGCACCGCGCGGTTACTTATCAGGTCGGTGACTGGGCGCTGCTTCGACTACGTCAGCGTGCGGCGTCATCTCTTCCTCAGGCTGTGGGCGGCAAACTGAAGCCGCGCTTCTTCGGGCCGTACCGCGTCGTCGAACTCATCAACGAGGTCGCCATCCGGCTGGAGCTTCCGCCCCGTGCCCGCATCCACAATGTGTTCCATGTGGGACTACTCAAGAAGTTCCAGGGGTCACCACCAACAGCGCCCCCACCATTGCCGCTCATGCATCATGGCGCCATTAGCCCAGAACCTGAACGCGCGGTGCGGTACCGACTGGCTCGCGGCGTACATCAGGTGCTCATCCAGTGGAAGGGCACGTCGGCAGCATCAGCAACCTGGGAATACGTCGCGCCTTTCCGCGCCAAGTTTCCCCAATTCCAGCTCGAGGACGAGCTGGCCCTCGACGGGGAGGGAGATGTCATGTTCAAACAAGTATACACCAGGCGCCATAGGGCCCGTGACGTGCACCGAGCCAACGAACGTGCTGCTGCACGCGCGGCAAGCACGCAGGCCACAACCTCCAACAGTGGATAGGAGGGAAAGTAGGAGATACTTTACCTATTTTTGGTAATCAATAATTAGTGGAGTTTGTTACTCCTTTTTGGTTGAGCCGGAGGCTATAGATAGGCATGTAATCAAACACTTGGCAACAAGAAAGATATTACCATCTATTTCCCTCTCTCCTTCTACCTAAGCCGGCGGCAAGGGAGTATAACCCGGCCAGCCATCACGGATAGCGGCTACGACCTACGTAGCCGAGGTCCTCCTACCCTCAAGATTACTGCCCTTGACAACGATACGGTTCTGGAAATATTTTCAAGTGCTCTACAATTTCTTTGTAGACCTCCAGAGCAGAATCACACGTTAAGTTGGTGAAAAGTCCAGTTGAAGGCAAACTGTTCAGAACCAGGACAGTAGCAAAAAGCTCTCTGGACCTTTCTATTTTTAAGCCATAACTTCCTGTAGAAAAATCCTTAAGGAGCATATGATACAACGTTGGAAAGGTTATGAGATGTACAACATTGTTGTAGTTCAGAGTTTCCTCAGATTCTTATTGTATTTTCATGTACAACTGTGATAAAAGTAGCATCATACAAAGGTCATGCTGGCAGATTTTATCCAGGAATTTTGTCAATTTTGAGCAATCATAACTTTTTATCCAGAGATGATCTGGAGGCATATAAGTACTCATTGGAAAGATACTGAAGTTTACCAAAACTTTGGTATTGGACTCAAGTCATGAATCTGTAGTTAACTTGAGTAAATTTTGAAGTTTGTGTGAACTGGTCAGGGTAGTCCAGCTGATTAGTTTAGCGTACTGAAGATTTGTTTAAACATGAATGTGGTTATGCTTTCATAAAGTTCATGACATGTTCATGTTTAACTTATCTTTACTTACTACTGAGATAGAATTTTGATTGACTCAAAATTTCGTTTCGTGCAGTATGGTACGCACACATTCTCAAATGGAGCTTGGAGGTTCGAGTCGAGGTGGGAATGACTCGACTTCATCACAGGAGCCATCACCAACCGGATTGGCTGAAATTATGGCAAAGATGAATGAAACTCTCCAAACTCTAGTTCAGCAAGGAATAAATAGAGAAGCTCAGCATCACATGCCAACCCCGAGCACTTATCTGGATTTCTTGGCGACACAACCGCCGGTATTCTCCAAAGCGGCTGACATTGTGAAGCAAATCACTGGTTACTTGTCATTGAGTCCAAGTTTGGGTTGATCCAATGTGATGAATTCTTGAAGACCCTATTTGCCTCTCAACAGCTTCACGGCTTTTCTGGAGCATGGTGGGCAGAATACCTTGCTGTCCAACCAGCAGGGCATCATGTCACATGGGCGGAGTTCCAGACTGCATTTCGTGCTCGTTTCATTCCTGCGGGCATAATGCAAACCAGTCTGGATGAATTATGGAGTCTGAAGCATGGGGACATGAGTGTTATTGAGTATGCGAAGGAATTCAATCGCTTGGCTCAATATGTTCCTGATTACGTGAAATCACCCTCCATGAGGGGTTATCATTTTTACCGAGGGCTGACTGCTAGACTGCGCTGTGAGTTGGCTCAAGTTAGCCAAGAGAATTTTGATGAGTTGGTGAGCTGTGCTAT
Organism: Neostapfia colusana; assembly: GCA_030760725.1. NCBI lineage: Eukaryota > Viridiplantae > Streptophyta > Magnoliopsida > Poales > Poaceae > Neostapfia > Neostapfia colusana. The sequence continues at coordinate 103,099,980 of JASWHV010000002.1, read as the reverse complement.
CACTCAGGAATATTATTCCAATCTCTACCTTAAAGAAAAGGGGGAGAGGGACTCATCAAAGGATCAATATAATTATCTGCCTCAGAAGTATCGGTGGGTAATCCGTTCACCTTCTGGTCGAGAGGTTCCACAAGAAGTGCAGTCATTCTTGGAGTATAACGACTCGTATACTCCGCAGAGGTTTTATTCACCTCCACCGCAGCAGAAACTTATTCCTCATGCACCTCAGTATCAACAAGGTGCACCAGAATGCTATTTCCCTCAAGATGCTAAAAATGATCACGGTGATTTCTCAGCTGAACCGAGTAGTGTCCCACTTCATATTGACAATGAACTCAACGTCAATGAAGCAACTAAACCGAGCAGCAACATTATGTCTGCGGGTCCAGTTCCGAAGAGTGATCTTGGACAGCAAAGAAAAGCCATGTCCAAAGTGGGCACAGTTAATTATGTGGCAGTCGATGATCTGCCAAAGGGAGAACCTGTTCTTGCCGGCAGGTTCACCTTAAATGACAAGCCGGTTGCCATTTTATTCGACTCTGGTGCAACACATAATTTCATTATCAAGGCGACGGTGATTCGGGATCATATCTCCATAACTATCACAAAAGGTTCTTACCTTATTCATTCACCAGGTGGAGACATATTGACTAATGAAGTCGTTTCTCGAGCACCACTTCGTTTGGGTGGAAAAATTTATCCTACCACCCTCATTATTCTCGTAGACCAAGGAATCAATGCCATATTGGGAATATCATGGTTGACCTTCCATAAGGCTGTTCTGGACATCGAGAACAGGAGTGTTCACCTGGACTCTCCACTTCACGGGCGTCAAACATTGTATCTTGGCAAAGCGGTTTCCAAAGAGCCGGAAGTATGTAATGCCGAGGCTTGCAAGTTAGAAGACATTCCGGTAGTCCGTGAATATCCGGTCGTGTTTCCCGAAGATCTTCCAGGCTTACCACCTGAGCGCGAGGTGGAATTCAAAATAGAGTTGATACCGGGAACCACGCCGATCTCTCGGAGACCATACAAAATGGCTCCAAATGAACTAGCAGAACTGAAGTAGCAACTCAAAGATCTGATGGACAAGGGGTTCATTCATCCAAGTTCATCACCATGGGGTTGCTCGGCTTTATTTGTGAAGAAGAAGGATGAGACACTGAGGCTATGCGTCGATTATCATCCTTTAAATGCTGTGATAATAAAGAACAAGTATCCACTACCAAGAATTGATATTCTCTTCGATCAGCTAGTGGGTGCTAAAGTCTTCTCCAAGATGGACTTATGGTCGGGATATCATCAAATCAAGATTCGAGCGGAAGATATCCGGAAGACAGCATTCTCGACAAGATATGGGCTCTATGAGTATCTTGTCATGTCATGTGGGTTGACCAATGCTCCGGCTTACTTTATGTATCTTATGAACTCGGTGTTCATGCCGGAGCTAGATCAGTTTGTCGTGGTATTTATCGACGACATCTTGGTCTATTCCAAATCTGAAAAGGAACACGCTAAACATTTGCATATTGTGCTCCAACGACTGAGAGATCACAAGCTCTATGCAAAGTTTAGTAAATGTGAATTCTGGATCAACCAAGTGTCATTTCTTGGACATATTATTTCAGCGGAAGGCATTGCTGTTGATCCAAGCAAGATTGAGAAGGTGCTGAAGTGGAAGTCTCCAACATCAGTCCATGAAGTTCGTAGCTTCTTGGGTTTGGCGGGATATTACCGGAGGTCCATCCCGGGCTTCTCAAAATTCTCCAAATCTTTGACGGAGCTACTGAAAAAGGGCATCAAGTATGATTGGAGCAAGCCATGTGAGGAAGCTTTTCAAGCGTTGGTGAAACATCTCACAACAGCCCCGGTTCTAGCTCAACCGGATACAACCAAGCCCTTTGATGTTTATTGTGATGCATCCGGCATCGGGCTTGGTTGTGTACTCATGCAAGGAGGACGTGTGGTCGCATATGGATCAAGGCAATTACGGAATCATGAGCAACATTATCCAACTCATGATCTCGAGCTTGCTGCTGTGGTATTAGCTTTGAAGATGTGGAAACATTACCTATTGGGAAATCCGGTTCATCTCTACACCGACCATAAAAGATTAAAGTACCACGCTGACGGGGGCCCGACGTCCCGATCACGGGGGCGGGGCGCCTCGCCCGGGAATCGCATTGGGTGGTGCCGTGTTATGCGGCACCCAACAGCACACATATAAGGAAAACTGTATTACATAAATCAAAGTGGAAGCTTACAAATGTTCTTTGTAAATAATTTACATAAATTAGCTACAGCGGAAGTCTATAAACAGCTCACGTCGAATATCTAAGAAGCACTTGAGAAGAGGTCCAGCCCGCGGACTCCTCTCGCTAGCAACACGAAAACAAGGCAGCGGCTAGGTTCTCCATGTGATACACGACTCGGAAGTTCCCGAGTCTCACCGGACAACCTTCTTTATAGCGTTGAAGTTTACCTGCAAAACCACTCATATAGCAAGAGTGAGCACAAAGGCTCAGTAAGACTTAACCGTCTCTCCTAGACATGCAACTCTACATGAAAGTAACCTAAGACGTTAACATGTCATTTGCGAAAAGACTCACCTACGAGTTCATCCTTAACTTTCAGATTTTTGCCATAATAGTAGTGACCTTGCGCCCAGCAACATTGGAACTCCACAATCAAACAAGAAACGCTTCATTCCAATGTTACTTGTCCAAAGGTGGAAAAATAACTTTAGTTTTCTCTATCTCTACTTCAAACATAGTTTTCATGCAATTTCCAATTATCATAATAGCATTTAAAACTTTGCAAACTATTTCCACACAACTTGATTACTACGTCACAACACAGTGAGCAAGCGGTAATCAATAACCGCGATGGACGGTGATTCGAATCAAACACTACCCAGATAACTCGACACATACGCCCGCCTCTGAAGAACCAATTCTGGCGTCCTTCATTACGTCGTATGTGGCAACCTTTCACAGGACACTAGACTGTAGAACCGGTCGCGCCGTCTCGGGCTCATAGGTCTAACGAGACGATGTGGTATGCCTCTACAATCCAGTTAACCTGGTACATCGGTTTCCTGGTTCCCATATAGCAGTAAGCATCCGGTACACAACTCAATACTTGCTCATGGGTGCCGCACACGCATCGGTCCTTAACCGACGCAGGCAGAGCTACTCAACCAACACCACGTCTTGTCGCTGCCTAACCATCCTGCCCGGTCTCATCTTTAGAAATATAAACATTACTTTGCCTCTTTTCCATCTACACCTATGTAATCCCGACTATAACTCGTGGGTAGATTCCGTCTACTCGACTTCTACCGGATGTCCTAAGCTATTTAGCACGGCATTATTATACAGTGGTGACCCTTTTCTACCCCTAACTCCAGGGTTCATTTGGTCATGCATTTGGAGTGTAAAACATCCTTGACCTAATGCACATACAAACTCTACACCATAATTGTGAATAAAGTAAAAACTTTATAAATAGCTTAAATGCAAACCGGAGCTTGCCTTGGTTTTGCAGGTGACTAAAGTCAGATAATTGTGAAGTTAGTTTCTGATGACTTGAAGCTTAATCACTGCCTTCTTGCCCCTTGATCCAAGCTTCACTTCTCCTCCACTCTTCCACGTTTAATCACTACACGTTATGAACATGCATATAGGTGTAATTGTAAAACTTTTTCTAACAAGTTCTAAAGACAAGTTTAAAACTGGAACTCTGTTTAATAATTTAAAATGAGCTGGTGCTAGTGGTTTAGGTTTTGGGTTGAAGTACTATGATCAAGTGATAAGGGGTTTCATCACTTGGGTGGTGTTCACCTAATGAAGTTGAACAGAACCTTACTGATCCAGGGCTCCAATGGAGCTGGGAACTTTCTTGTGGGTTCCTTGTCACAAGAAAGTCATCTGGACCAAAATTTAGAATTATTCACTGAGTAGATCACTCAGAACAATTCCCTAAGAATTTAGGCAAAAAGGAATTAATTCTGAATAAATTTGCACTTTCATGCAAATTCAAGTGAACCACAATTTCAAAAATAGCTCAGGGAGCATGCATGAATTTTCCTAGGATTTTTGGAGCTAAGAATTTCCTAGAACTGAATTTCCAAGTTTTGGAAATTCTCTGAAAATGTTTCTGTATTCATTTGAACACAGAAACTTGATTTCAGTATTATCCTAACTAAATCAACTCCAAATGAGCTGAAACTTTTACAGGAGTTCTCTATCACCCTAAAGAATATTCTGCCAAATTTTGGGGATTTTTGGATGAACCGAACTCCCTCGCAAATTCTTTTGCTGAAAAGCATTAAAGAATTTTCCAGAAAATTAATGATTTTCATACAAATTGTGTTGCATATTTGGATAGAGTTTTTCATCCTGAATCCAACCTAATTTGAATCACTAAATTTGGAGCTTCCTAGCACACGTTATGAGGTTTTAAAGTTTGAACTGAATTTGGAATTCAAATTAAATTGGGAAATGTTCAAACTCTGACCGTGGGTCCCGGTTACACGTGTCAATCCCTTGATGCAGCCACACCGTGGTCCACAGCTATTCAGTCTGTAGCCGTAACAGATCAAGTGGCCACAGCAAATCCCAATCTACCGCAACAGCCACTGACCAGTGGGGACAGCAGCTTCTTCTTCATCCCGCCCCCCTTTTTCCCGCGCACTTCGCCCCCCTCGCCGGCGCGGCGGTGCTGCTTCGGACCTCCCCTTTCCGGTGGACTAAAGGGCTGAAACTCGCCGCTAGCCTCACTCTCGATGTGAGGAACTCGTCCCCCTGCTCACCAGAGGCCAGCGATGGCTCTAAATCACCGGGCGACGTGTGGCGGATCGTTCCTCCCTCCGGCGATGTCGCGCGCCCACTCCAGAGCCCCAAACCAGCGGGTCTTTGGTCCTACAGCATCAGTGGTTCAAGGGGGTGCTCGGCTTTGGTTCAAATTTGATCGGAAACGGCTCGAGATGGGGTCTCATCGTGTGCCCGGTTGTTCCCACCATGATCGCCGACCGGAAGGTCGAAATTAGCCGCTAACACGGGGTTTCTAGCTAGAGTTGTGAAGGGGATCGGATCACCATCGAGTTTAGATCATTTGGTGACCTCTAAGTGCAAATTAAGCGTGAATTTGAGATATCTTTACCAGAGGGTCTGTGGTCGTGCTCCGGAAGAAAAACTTCGAATTCGGACGCTAGGGATACCCGTTTGAGCTGAGCTCCGGGGGGAAGCACCACGGCGGTATGGCGCACCCCTGAGCGTCGTTGCTTGAGCGTGAAACCCACGGTGGTGAGCTGCCCACGAGAGCCCGACGTCGGTTTTGTTTCAAGTCGCCGCGGAGGAACCGTTCTTTGGCTAGGGGACTCGTAACTCGGGCTGTTCTTGTGCTGAGGGAGAGAAGGACCAGCGCGCCTGGCTGTGTTGCAGCCCGGAGTGAAGGTGAACGCGAAGTTTCACCAGTTCCCAGCCGTTTTTCAGAGGTGGCGGCGAGCTGCCGATTGCCGCTCTCGCGCGAGGGGAAAGCACTGAACCGTGGCTCGGTCGCTGGAAGGGATCACGTCGAGGGGCAAGGGAGCCACGAGCAGCTCTCCAGCGCTGCTAATTCGGTGAGGAGGTGGCAGCAGCTTTGCTCTCGGTGGTGCCTGGAGCTCGCTCGGCAGCTCGGGCGTGAACCGATACACCGAGAGCTGAAACTTAGGCAGTAAGTCACCCCCCTCAATGACAATGGGTCCCACAGCTCCCCTCTTCCAAATATCTCCAAATTTTTGGCACATTGCAACTTCAGCAATGAGGAACTCAAATCAAAAATCCATTTGGGAATTCATCAAGTTTTACCTCAGTTTCAAATTTGAATTCAAATTTCAATGGATTTCACAAGTATCTTTGATATACATATCAAAGCACCTCCAAATTTTCTCAAAATTTGTCTTCCTCATAATTTGGACCTGAAGAGTTCAAATATGCCATCTGATCTTCAAGTTGGCCACTGTAATTAAAACTTTTTAAACAACACTTTGAATTTCCTTTTTGGAAATGGCCTTCTTCTCTTTGAAATGAACCCTTTTGTTCACACTGAATTTGAAGCCCTATTGCACATGCCAACACTTATATGATTAAACAAAAGTTTTTGCAAGTCCCATTTCTTGGATTTCAACTCAACTTAATTCATCACTAAAATTTTTCTCTTTACAAGTTTTGGGACTTTTACATTCCTCCCCCCTTAAAAAGAATCTCGTCCCGAGATTCATGATTAAGAACAATGTGGGGAGGATGACTACCAAACATAAGCCTCTAATAACTCCGGATGATTGCGTTGCAAATACTCCTCGCTTTCCCATGTAGCTTCGTCGGACGTGTGATTTTCCTATAGCACCTTGAAAAATTGCAGCGTCCGGTTTCTGGTCTCGCGAGTCTTTTCATCAATTATCCGGGTTGGATGCTCAATATAAGTGAGGTACGGCTTCAAACCTGCTATGCCTTCCGTGAGAATCTCCATCGGAACTTTCAATCACTTCTGCAAATGAGATATGTGGAAGATGTTATGAACTCCGGCTAAGGCTGCCGGCAATTCCAACCGGTATGCCACGGGTCCACACCGTTCAAGAATGGCAAAGGGACTGATAAAACGCGGAGCTAACTTCCCTTTCACTCCGAATCGGTGGATGCCCTTCATAGGAGATACACGGAGATATACATGGTCCTCAATTTGAAATTCCAGAGGACGACGTCTCTTATCCGCATAGCTCTTTTGTCTGGACTGAGCGGCTTTAAGATTTGCTTGAATAAGCCTTACCCGCTCTTCAGCTTCATTTACGAGATCAATCCCGTAAATAACTCTCTCGCTGGATTCACACCAGTTCAAAGGCGTGCGGCACTTACGGCCGTAGAGAGCTTAATAAGGTGCCATTTTGATACTTGATTGATACCCATTGTTATATGAGAACTCCGCCAACGGTAAGTGATCATCCCAGCTCTTACCTTGGTGGATGGCACATGCTCTCAGCATATCTTCAAGTATTTGATTCACCGTCTCAGTTTGCCCATCGGTTTGAGGGTGATACGCGGAGCTTCAAATCAATTTGGTTCCCAAGAATGTGTGTAGCTTCTCCCAGAAACGAGCAACAAACAATGTGCCTCGATCGGAGATGATCATTTGGGGAACACCATGTAGGCACAAGATCCGTGCTATGTATAACTCCGCATACTGTTTGGCGGTGTATCTGGTATGGACCAGAATGAAACGTGTCGATTTTGTTAATCGGTCAACGATTACCCAAATCGAATCATGGTGGTGGGAGGTCATCGGCAACCGAACGATGGAATCAATACTCAAGTCTTCCCACTTCCATGCCGGTATTTGTAGTGGTTGCAACAGGCCCGACTTCTTCACATGGTCGGCCTTAACCATTCGACACGTATCACATTCTGAAACGTATTTTGCAACTTCACGTTTCATACGTGTCCACCAAAACTTCTTCCGGAGGTCTTGGTACATTTTATTGCTGCCTGGATGGATAGAAAATTTGGACAAGTGAGCCTCATCCAGAATTTTCTTCCGCAGCCTCATATCACGGGGTACAACTATCCGGTCCTTGAACCATAGGGTATCTTCATCATCTAACCAGAAACATTTCATCTCCCCGTTCTTCAACCTCCTTTTGATATGAGCCATGTCCTTGTCTTGCTTTTGAGCTTTCATAACCTCCTCTCTTATTGTGGGTATGAGAGCTAGATTATGTAGAGCTCCACATGGAACCAAGTAGAGACTTGGTTCTTCCTCATCTATCGGCGTAATGGTCAGGTTATGAACATGAGACTTCCGGCTGAGTGCATCGGCAACCACATTTGCCTTGCCCGGATGATAATGAATTTCAATCTCATAGTCTTTGATTAGCTCTAACCATCGCCGTTGCCACATATTCAACTCTTTTTGAGCGACAACGGCGATGGTTGGAGCTGATCAAAGACTATGATATTGAAATTCATTATCATCCAGGCAAGCCAAATGTGGTTGCCGATGCACTCAGCCGGAAGTCTCATGTTCATAACCTGACCATTACGCCGATAGAAGAGGAAGAACCGTGTCTCTACTTGGTTCCATATGGAGCTCTACATAATCTAGCTCTCATACCCACAATAAGAGAGGAGGAGGTTATGGAAGCTCAAAAGCGAGACAAGGGCATGGCTCATATCAGAGGAGGTTGAAGAACGGGGAGATGAAATGTTTCCGGTTAGATGATGAAGATACCCTATGGTTCAAGGACCGGATAGTCGTACCCCGTGATATGAGGCTGCGGAAGAAAATTTTGTGCAGCAACAAGATGTACCAAGAATTGAAGACTAAATTTTGGTGGACCCAGATGAAGCGAGAGGTTGCTAAATATGTATCAGAATGTGATACGTGTCGGCGAGTTAAAGCCGACCACATGAAGAAAGCGGGAACCTTACAACCGCTAAGTGTTCCGGCATGGAAGTGGGAGGATATTAGTATGGACTTCATTGTTGGACTACCTCTCACGGCTAATAAGCATGACTCAGTTTGGGTAATCGTGGATCGGTTAACCAAGTCAGCCCATTTCATCCCGGTGCATACGGGATACCATGCCAAGAAGTATGCAGAGCTATATATTGCAAGAATACTTTGCCTACATGGAGTTCCCCAGACGATCATCTCCGATCGAGGCGCGTTGTTCATTGCTCATTTCTGGGAGCAGCTAAATGCCTCACTGTGTACCAAATTGATTAGAAGCTCTGCATATCATCCTCAAACCGATGGACAAACGGAGAGGGTGAATCAAGTTCTCGAAGATATGCTTTGAGCATGTGCCATCCACCACGGTAAGAGCTGGGATGATCACTTACCGTTGGCGGAGTTCTCGTATAACAATGGTTATCAAACAAGCCTAAAAATGGCACCTTATGAAGCTCTCTACGGCCGGAAGTGCCTCACACCCTTGAACTGGTGTGAATATGGCTAGAGAGTGATTTACGGGATTGATCTCGTAAATGAAGCTGAAGAGAGGGTACGGCTTATTCAAGCAAATCTTAAAGCCGCTCAGTCCAGACAAAAGAGCTATGCGGATAGGAGACGACGTCCTCTGGATTTCCATGTTGGGGACCACGTATACCTCCGCGTATCTCCTATGAAGGGCATTCACCGGTTCGGAGTGAAAGGAAAATTAGCTCCACGTTTTATCGGTCCCTTCGTCATCATTGAAAGATGTGGATCCGTGGAATGCCGTTTGGAACTACCGGCAGCCTTAGCCGGAGTTCATAACGTCTTCCACATATTTCAGTTGCGGAATTGTTTGAAAGTTCCAATGGAGATTCTCACGTGAGACATAGCAGTTTGAAGCCGGACCTCACTTATGTTGAACATCCAACCCGGATAATTGATGAAAAGACTCGCGAGACCAGAAACCGGACGCTGCGATTTTTCAAGGTGCTATGGGAAAATCACACGTCCGATGAAGCTACATGGGAAAGCGAGGAATATTTACAATGCAATCATCCAGAGTTGTTAGGCTTATATTTAATAGTTGTCCTCTCCACGTTGTCCTTAATCATGAATCTCGGGACGAGATTCTTTTTAAGAGGGGAGGAATGTAAAAGTCCCAAAAACTTGTAAATGCAAAACTTGAGTTGTGAATAAAGCTGAGTATAATTTCAAGGTTTGGGACTTGCAAAAACTTTTCTGAACATGTGAAGATGGTCATGAGCAAGCACATGCCTTCAAGTTTCCTTTTTATTTCAAATGATCATGTGACTCCAAAGGTGGCCATTTCCAAAATGAGGGTTCCAAACTGTTGGTTCAAAACCCTCATTTGCAGGGGCCAACTCAAGAATCAGATGGCATATTTGAATTCATCAGGTCCAAATTATGAGGAAGGCAAATTTTGAGCAAATTTGGAGGTGCTTTGATATGTATATCAAAGAGACTTGTAAATTTCCTAGAAATTTGAATTCAAATTTGAAACTGAAGTAAAAATTGACCAATTGCCAATGGGCCTTTAAACTTGAGCTCTTCATAGCTGAATTTGCAATATGCCAAATTTTGGAGATATTTAGGAGAGGAGTGAGTGGGACCCACTTGTCAGTTAGAGGAGGAGACTTACTACCGAAGGAAATTTTTCTCCTCTGTTCCCACTCGAACCGGTGGCTGCCGAGCAGCACACGACACCGCGGCAGTGCTGCTGCCACCTCCCAGGCGCTGTCAAACCGCCTCGGTCCCGATATTACCCACGGACGGCTGCCTCACGTAGGAAAAAACCGATCGCACTTTCCCTCTCCCGTGGTTGCTCCCGTGCGCACGACACCTCCCACCGCTACTACACCCATCGGAGTAACGGCGGCCGGCTGCCTCAGCAGCTCTCACGCCAATCTGAGCTTCCCCACGGCGTCGCCGTGTCTTCCTCGAGGTGTTCAGCACCAGAACCCGACGTTTTTCCCACGGGAACTCGGCACTGAGCTCTGTTTATCCATCGGTGCCACTGCGAGCCGCCGGCCGGAAGATCACGTCGCCTGCTCGCCACGGTCCTTCTCCCACCGAGCTGCAAAAGCAAAAAGGTGCGCTGTAACTCTTCTTGCTTCACAGCAACGCTGGCCGCTTGTCACAAACCGTGCTCGCTAGAATTTGGCTTTTTCCGCGGACATGCGATATGAACCGTAGGCAGCAAATCGGGAAATTAGGGTGACCCGGTGCACCACTCCTCACCAGACTTAGAAACCTAGTTGTAGAAGTTCGTGCGAGCACGTGGGATTGAGAACTAGGGAGAACCGTTGAGGTAACCTTCGGTTCTTCGAGTTTTTCGAATTTTCACCGAAATCGACCTAGGTTGCACGGTGAACCCCTAGTTGCCGACGTTTCTCACGAGATCAGATCCTTGGATGTTGCTCCCTAGGTTGTGGCGATGCTGTAAGAGCTGACCGAAGCAAGGTTGGAGCAGTACAGCGCCATAGCGACGTCACCGGAGTTGCCGCAGCCACTGTCGCCGTCGCACCTAGGGTTCCGGCCATCCTCGATCTGAGATGAGACCGACAACGTGTTTCTCGCACGAGAATACATGGCGGTGGCGAAAATCAGTGAGTTCCGAGCACGGGAACATCCTTCCGGCGAGAGCTCCGGCGAGCTCGGCGGCGGGGGTCGCGTGGGAGCAGGAGGAAGACGAATGGGGGTCGGCCCCACTCGTCAGCGGCTGTAGTTAAACGTGTGGATCTTCTGTGGCCTTGGATCAGTCTGTGACAACACGGGAATGGTTCTGTGGCCCTGTGTGGCTCAGTTCCAGCAGCTGACACGTGTATGATGGACCCACAGTCAGAGTTTAAACATTTCCCGATTCAATTTGAATTCCTAATTCAGTTCAAACTTTAGGACCTCATAACTTTTGCTAGGAAGCTCCAAATTTAGTGATTCAAATTGGGTTCGATTTAGGATGAAAAATCTATCAAAATCTGCAACCCAATTTGCATGAAAAACCAAATAATAAATTCTGGAAATTCTTTAAGTCTTTTCAGCAAAATAATTTTAGAGGGAGTTTGGTTAATCCAAAAATCCCCAAATTTTGCCAGAATATTCTATTTTCAATTAGTGAACTCCTGTAAAAGTTTCAGCTCATTTAGAGTGGATTTAGTTAGGATAATTCTGAAATCAAGTTTCTGTGTTCAAATGAATACAGAAACAATTTCAAAGAATTTACAAAACTTGGAAATTCAGTTCTGGGCATTCCTTAGCTCCACAAATCGTAGGAAAATTCAGGCATACTCTCTGAGCTATGTTTTAAATTGTAGTTCACTTGAAGTTGCATGAAAGTGCAAATTTATTCAGAATTAATTCCTTTGTGCCTAAATGCTTAGGGAATTGTTCTGAGTAATCTACTCAGTGAAAAATTCTAAATTTTGGTCCAGATGACTTTCTTGTGACAAGGAACTCACATGAAAAATATCAGCTCCATTGGATCCCTGGATCAGTAGTGTTCTGTTCAACCTCATTAGGTAATCACCACCCAAGTGATGAACCCCACTTATCACTTGATCATAGTACTTTAACCCAAACCCAAACCACTAGCACCAGTGTCATTTTAAATTCTTAAACAGAGTTCCAGTTTTAAACTTGTCTTTAGCACTTGTTAGCAGAAGTTTTATAATTGAACATGTATGCATATTCATAACGTGTAGTGATTAAACGTGGAAAAGTGAAGGAAGAGTGAAGCTTGGATCGAGAAGCAAGAAGGCAGTGATTAAGCTTCAATTCATCTGCAAGTAACTTCATAATCATCTGACTTTAGTCACCTGCAAAACCAAGGCAAGCTCCGGTTTGCATTTAAGTTGTTTTGTAAAGTTTTTCATTTGTTCACTACTATGGGTCAAAGTTTATATGTGCATTAGGTCAAGGATGTTTTATACTCCACATGCATAACCAAAAATGAACCCTGGAGTCAAGGGTAGAGTATAGTTTCCCGCTGTAAAAGGTTGCCATGCTAAATAGCTTAGGACATCCGGTAGAAGTCAAGTAGTTGGAATCTACTCGCGAGTTATAGTCGGGATTATATGGGTGTAGTTGAAAAAGAGGCAAAATAAAGTTTATATTTCTAAAGATGAGACCGGGCTGGAGGGTAGGCTGCGACAAGATGAGGTCTTGGTCGAGTAGCTCTGCCTGTGTCGGTTAAGGACCGAAGCGTGTGCAGCCCCACTGAGCAAGTATTGAGTTGTGTACCGGATGCTTAATGATATATGAGAACCAGGAAACCGATGTACCATGTTCACTGGATTGTAGAGGCATACCACATCGTCTCGTTAGACCTATGAGCCCGAGACGGCACGACCGGTTCTACAGTCGAGTGTCCTGTGAAAGGTTGCCACATAGACGTAATGAAGGACGCCAGATTTGGGTCTTCAGAGGCGGGCGTATGTGTCGAGTTATCCGGGTAGTGTTTGTTTCGAATCACCGTCCCTTGCGATTATTGAGTACCGCTTGCTCACTGTGTTGTGACGTAGTAAGCAAGTTGTGTGGGAACAGATTGCAAAGTTTTAATGGCTGCTATGATTATCATAAATTGCATGAGAACCTTGTTTGAAGTAGTGATAGCGCAAACTAAAGTTATTTTCCACCTTGGGACAGTTACATTGGAATGTAGCATTTCTTGTTTGATTGTGGAGTTCCAATGTTGCTGGGCGCAAGGTCAGTACTATGATGGCAAAAATCTGAAAGTTAAGGATGAACTCGTAGGCGAGTCCTTTTGCAAATTACATGTGAAGTCTTATGTTACTTTCAGGTAGAGTTGCATGTTTAGAAGAGACGGTTAAGTCTTGCTGAGACTTCGTGCTCACTCTTGCTATATGAGTGCTTTTGCAGGTTAACACGACGTTATAAAGAAGGTTGTCCGGTGAGACTCGGAAACTGCCGAGTCGGTAACACATGGAGAACCTAGCCGCTGCCACGTCTTCGTGTTGCTAGCGAGAGGAGTCCGCGGGCTGGACCTCTTCTCGAGTGCTTCTTAGATATTCGACGTGAGCTGTCTATAGACTTCCGCTGTAGCTAATTTATGTAAATTATTTATAAAGAACATTTGTAAGCTTCCGCTTTGATTTATGTAATACAGTTTTCCTTATATGTGTGCTGTTGGATGCCGCATAACACGGCACCACCCAATGCGATTCCCGGGCGAGGTGCGCCGTCCCCGGGAGCCGGGACGGTGGGCCCGGTCAGTGACCGTAAGATTGGCTATCATGATAGTTTTAGACTTTGCAGAGTTTGTACCTCTCTACCCACAAGTTTGTGATTTTTCCACCCACCGGCGACTGCAGAACCTCCATTATACCAGTACACAACCGTCGGTGTATGGTCAAGAGATCACAAAATAGCCTTTACAAAGGGGTTACTAGATGTATGGACTCATTAAAGTTTCACCGGCAGGCTAGAATCTCCAATTCTCCCACCCATGGTCCCTCTCTTGTGCCATGCAGTTCCCAGGGCAGTCCTCACTCGACTCTCATTTCCCGCGCCTTCCAAGGTCCATAACAATCTAGCAACTTACCTAATTACTCAGCTAAGCTGCACCCATACTTGGCCTTGTGGTTGCACTGTTATCCTGGCATGTGCTCGCATGAACCGGTCCTTAGATCTATGCCAAGTAAACCACCATCTCATTCTACCTCATTCACAAACCCAGGCTTGCCTAGATCTCCCTTCGATCCATGTCCATTAACAACATCAGTTTCTCATTATTCTTACGAATGCAGTTAGCTAGACACATCTATCTCGCTTTCCATAATCCCGTGGACTCAGCGAAGCATAAAAGCAAAAATCATGCCCGACTCAATAACTTTCCCGGTGACAAGGGTGGTTTGACAAATCTAGTAAACTTACTATAAAAGGGTTTCCCATCATATTAACTCAAGCACTCACACCTTTTCGCAAACAAAACAGTTCTCTGAAATATGGGATCAATATGGTCAAGGGGCACTTGCCTTGTTTTTGCGGTTCCTGTTTCTCTAGGATCTCGAAACCTTGTTGTTGCAGCTCATCGTAGACAGCTCCCTGAGCTTGTCCTTCTATACACGATCACGCACACACAAGATTCATAACAATCAACACCATGCACAAACTTTAACCAGATGTGATGATGCATATGCATGTTAATTCCTATGATGCAGTTTTTATTAAATCAGTTTGTACGTGTTCTTGCATGGCTTGCATGGTTTTACGATGAACAGGGGTGTTCGTATCAAATGTGGACGTGGCGATGATCTTGACTTTAGATCAAACCGATCAACACGTGATCTGTCCGTGAAAAAGCTTCTGTTCAAAAGGAATCGAAGAACAGATGCAAAGAAAACACAATGATGTAGTAAGGTGGTATTGGAGACCTACCTTACGTTCTTCTTGATCTCGGGGTCCTTCTCCTAGCAAGACAGATCGTCGGGGCTCTCTTCTGGCAATCTCTGGCGACTGAACTCCGGCGAAGGGGTTTACTCGGCGAGCTGGGGCTAGGGCTCTAAGTTGTCGGCTCAGGAGGTGGAATAGAAGTACGTGATTGTGGCCAAAGATTTTTGGTTCTATTTATAAGAGGAAACAAATAGTCCTCCTCTGATCGGAATTCGATTAAGAGTCCCATTCAAACTGTTTTTGAATCTTAACAACTTATCTTTAGTTGACTTGATGCGGTAGCATTGTGGAAATCAGGTCGTTTTCCTCCCGTACTGGTATTCCTGTGCGTAAAGAAGCAAAACCGCTTCAAATCTCGTCACCCTCGCGGTGATGAGCTCCGGAAGCTCCACGTGTCCTACAGGAACCTGGGCTCCCTTTTTCCACAGAGACAAGCTCCGGTTGTGCCGCGTGTTAGGCGGGCGAGACCTCCCTCTTCCTCAGAGGCGAGCTCCGCGTGCGCCACGCGTCCTGGTGGGCGAGACCTCCCTCTCTCCAGAGGTGAGCTCCGCGTGCGCCACGTGTCTGGTGGGTCAGGACCTCCCTTCTCAACAGAGGCGAGCTTCGCGAATGCCACGTGTCAGTTCTGGACCTCCCCCTCTCTGGAGGTAGCTCCGGGTGTGCCATGTGTCAATTCCAGACCTCCCCTCTCTTCGGAGGTGGCTCCAGATGTGCCACGTGTCCTAACAGCGCCAGACTTCCTTTCTTCTCAGAGACGAGCTCCGAGGTTGATACGTGTCCAACAGTGATGGACCTCCAGGAGATAAGCTCCAGAGGTGACACGTATCCAGTAGTGTCGGACCTCCTGGAGGTGAGCTCCGGAGGTGACACGTGTCAAGTAGGACCGGACCTCTCGGAGGTGAGCTCCGAGAGCGACACTTGTCTAGCGGGGCCGGACCTCTCGGAGGTGAGCTCCTAGAGCGACATGTGTCCCGCGCGGCTGGTCCTTTCTTTTCCGCGGGGAATAGCTCTGCAGCCGACATGAGTCCTGCAGGACTGGCCTCACTTCTCCGCAGAGGCTAGCTCTGGGGGCAACACGTGTCCCACTGGGTCGGACCTCTCCCCCTTTGCGGGGATGAGCCCCGAGCCTGCCACGTAGCCAGTTTAGCGGCGGACCTCTCCCCCTTTGTGGAGATGAGCTCCGAATGCGCCACGTGGCCAGCGAGCCGCGGGAGTTGTCTTCGGCGCTCTCGGCGAACTGGGATTGCTCTTTTTTTGCTATCTTTGTGATTCTTTCTCGATTTCAACTTATTTAAAAAATGTTTTTCTACATGACACATGAATACATGCAGAAATCAAAAGTGAGGGTGTCGCAATGTCATGGCTCAGATGGTCGAGTCAAGTCAAGGGAACACAAGACTACTCCAATCCTTGGTACAACAGGGCTTACTCCAACGTACACAACAGGTCGTTCCACCTCGGAACGCCTATTTGTACTTCTTGGTGACACAGCCGCCAATTTTCACGGAAGCCAACGAACCAGTGGAAGCTTATCAGTGGCTTCGGGTTATGGAGTCCAAGTTTGGAGTGTTTGAGTGTGATGAATATCAGAAGACGTTATTTGCACCTCAACAGCTCCATGGAGCCGCCGGAAATTGGTGGTTTGCTTATCTCGCCACCGTTCCGGAGGGCCATCAAGTGGAATGACGGAATTTCGTGAAGCACTCCGTGCTCGTCACATTCCTATGGGTTTTATCAAGGCCCAGCAGCAAGAATTTAGGAACTTGAAGCAGGGGGACATGAGTGTTCTCGATTATGTCAAACGGTTCAACCTTTTGGCACAATATGCTCCTGCCTATGCGACGAGCGAAGCTGCAAGGTGTGACCTACTTTTTCTATGGCCTGAGTGCCGTATTAAAAGATAAGTTAGCTTTGTTCAATCAAGGCAATTACACCGAGTTGATCAGCACTTCTCTGCTGCAAGAACAAGCAACACTTGAGTGTCAAGCAGAGAAGAGGGACCGAGATGATGTGCAAGAAGACACACCAGTTGTCCCTCGTAAATACTATGTGGTGTATCACACACCATCCGATGAACTATGGCAAGCACAAGTTAGATCAACTCAGTACAGATTACCTGCTCAAGAATCATGTCTTGAAGCAACACCCTTGCCGCAGCAACGAATGATACTTGTTGCATCATTGCTGCAGCCAAGTACATCAACTTCTCAACCACAAGTCAACAAAGAACCGGGAAACACCTGTGTTCTTATTGCCACCGTTCTGGGCATTTCGACAAGAATGCCGGAAGAAGTTGTTGAACACCATACAACCATCATTATCAGGTGGCATGCCGCCACCTGCTCAAGTTAATATAACAGCATTGCAATCCGGGAGTGTGTAACATCTTGCTATTGAGGATGTCCCGGAGGGAGCACCGGTGTTAGTGGGCATGTTTACTCTCAAAGACATGCCCGTGCTCATACTTTATAATTCCGGTGCAACCCACAATTTTATCAGCAAAACATGTGTGGATCAGCACCAATTATCCACCAATACTCCCACAACGAGTTATCTTATCCGTTCACCGGGAGGAGATATCTCTGCTAATCAGATTGTGTCCCGAGCAGCTTTATGTTTGGGCGGAAAAAATACCCAACATCGCTGATTATGTTGGATAGGCAGAAGATAGATATAACATTGGGGATGTCTTGATTAAATCGTCATGGTGCCATTCTCAATATCGGTAACTGGACTGTCCAGATTGACTCACCGATTCACGGACAGCCGTAGGATCGAAGAGCACGTGAAAAGCTACCAGAGGGGGGTGAATGGTAGATTAAAACTTTTCGCAGCGGAAACAACAAAAACCCCTCAGCAAAAAATCAATATGTTACAAAAACTGTGTGTGCAAATGTTTTCAAATGTGTTCAACCGTGACAAATCATGTAGAGAGGTAGAGAATCAAGTCACGGATCTAATGCAACAAGAATCACTTGAAAAAATGAAGTAAAACTTGAGATACGATCAAAACATTAAACGAAGATCAATCTGTTCTACCCGATATAAAACAGATCTGCAACGCTGCAAAGAAACTCGTGTATCTCAAAAACTACAGATCCGAAGCTCTTGAAAATTTCACAGATGATAGATAATTGAGTTTTGAAGACAACCCAAAAAGAATCACGTCAATCGGATCTGTAAAACTCGAGTTATGAACGAAACACCCAAGCAACGTCGGTCTGTCCAGAAACTCGGCGAGAAAGACTTGACGAAAAACAAGTCGGACGAACAAGGCACAAAAGCTCCTCGAAACTATGAACTTTATTCAATAGAAACACAAGAGGAACAGCCCAAAGTTCTCTACCCACGAAAGCTCTGGCCTCCCTTGCTTTTATAGCCAGCCCTCAGGCTAAACAATCCAATCTAAGACTCCTACTCCTAATTGGACTCGTATCCTAACTTACCATAACTGCTCAGGACTCTCCTATTCACAGATATAAGCAATCGTGAGACTTCCAAACACCTTAGGAACGTCCTAAACATTCCTAAAACAACTCAACTTCGTGCCTAGCACGAAATCCTATCATAACCAACTCAAATCTTCCATATTTGAGCCATATCAGATTCAGCCTCAGCCTGAGTACGCAATCCAGCCGGTTGGACCTTTCCGACCAATTCTTTACGTCCACTTCTCTTCATCATGCCTTGGAACAATGTTGCCACATCCATGCACTCCTTGCACACGTGCAAATACCTTTCAACGACGTACACGCAACCTTCATATGCACTGCCCTTGATCCAAACATGTTGCGCGACCTCCCGATCAACTCAACCACAGCTCCTCCTGAACTTGGTTGTTGGAACCTCATATCCTCCCTGAGACTAGTCCAAGGATCCCGTCACCAGCCATGTCTTGAACTCAAGCAACACCTGCACATGAATAAACGACCAATTCTTCCGAGCACAAGTCCTCGACTTGACTCACGTTAGTTCGAAAACCACAACACCTTACATGAGCACGTCACATAAGCATGTTGCAAACCATATCAAATGATAACAGCCATAACCACCAAAACACACCAAAAACTTAGCAAATTAATACTAAGCAAACCTTCCCATAAAGCAAGTTTGAAACATTGCGAGTTAAAAGCAAAAACAAGACACTGCAGTTCTACGAGTTGAACTTCACGGGAGCTCCCTAAAAACAAGCTCCGGACCTCACAGAAGCTCTCCGGACCTTGCAGGAGCTCTCCGGACCTTGCGTCGGACCTTGCCAACACTTGGCGGACCTAACAAAGAACTTGTCGGACCTTGCCACAGAAGAATGTTTTGGCAATATTCAAAACTTTGAATGTTAATGCTAACTTTTATCCTAATTGCCAATGTATTCAGCACACATAGGTCTCACAATCTCCCCCTTGATGAATGCATTGGCAACACCAATTAAAATCCGAACATTGGCTTATGAAAAGTTTTGAAAAGCTTTGAAAACTCATTTCTCCCCCTTTATTAATTTCTCCCCATTTTTTAAAATCAGAGAAGGAAGAAAGTGTAAATATCTCCTTATACATATTTCTCCCCTTTTGACAATGTATTCAGCAAGGTTCAAAAGAGAAATTTTTAAATATTATGAGCATATTATAACATATACATACAAAACAAAGCTCATCCAAGTCATACTATCAGGTTACTTACACTATCACATCAATGAGATACATAAAGTAGTGTAAGCCATGCTAGAGATCAAATGTATTTTTCAGTTTAAGCAAGTCATGATCTCCCTTACTCAACTATTTCAAAACCTGAAAACATGACACTTGTTGCTGCATTTTTATTATTCATAATCATTTAAGGCACAAAGTTTATCATATGATATTTGCAAGAGATTATATGCCGCATCAGCCTTATTCTAACCAACCAAGCCAAGCCTATGTCATTTGACAATCAGAAGCTTAAGGACATGGTTTTAGTCATACACAATTCCTTCCAAGTTCATATCTTAGTGCAATGATAAGCAATCTCAAAAGAAGAAGTGCGATGCATGCATATTCTCTTGATCTTTTCTCAATTTTTTATTTGAAAACTCAACATGTGAGCTGATCACTTGATTAATTTTTTATGATTAAAAGCACTTGTGAGCACGCAACAAGTTCAAAACAGCAAGAAAGTTCGATCATGACCAGATTTAGTGTAAGTAATTATTCCAATTACTAGTCATGGCAAAAACTACAAAATGTATAACATGAGTAATGTAGTAAGAACTTTCAGATTCACACATAGACTTTCAAAGTTTCAAAAACTCCCCCTCAATTTAAGCCATGAGGATGCATAACCTCTATTTCACTACGAATGAAACAAAAACGAGTGAAATCCAAAGGTTTTGTAAAAATATCAGCCAATTGTTGTTCGGTATCGACATGGTGAAGCACAATGTTTCCTTTTTCAACATTGTCACGAAGAAAGTGATACCTAATGTCAATGTGCTTAGTTCTAGAGTGTTTCACGGGGTTTTTAGCAATACAAATTGCACTAGTGTTATCACACAACAGTGGAACACTATCTAAATCAACCCCATAGTCCTTAAGTGTTTGAACAATCCAAGGAATTTGTGAGCAAGCGCTAGCCGCAGCTACATATTCAGATTCGGCCGTGGATTGTGCAACTGAACTTTGTTTTCTAGAGGACCAAGCAACAAGTGAATTACCAAGAAAATGACAAGCACCCGAAATACTTTTCCTATCAATCCTACAACCCCAAAATCAGCATCTGAAAAAGCTTTCAAAGAAACGGTTGAGGAAGAAGGAAGAAAAATGCCAAATTCTTGAGTTCCATGTAGGTACCTGAGAATCCTTTTGATGGCTTGGCGATATGAAGCACGTGGAGAAGCTTGAAAACGTGCACAAAGACATACGCTGAATTGTATGTCCGGTCTTGACGCCGTGAGATACAAAAGTGATCCAATCATACTTCTGTATTCTTTTTTATCGACCGGGTCACCATCTTCGTCAAGTTCAAGTGTTGTTTCTGTTCCAATTGGTGTCCGAAGAAGCTTGCATTTGTCCATGTTGAAGTGCTTAAGAAGGTCCTTTGTATACTTAGTTTGATGCACAAAAGTTCCTTCTTTTGTTTGCTTGATTTGCAGCCCCAAAAAGTATGTGAGTTCTCCCATCATACTCATCTCAAATTCTGAACTCATCATAGCTGAAAACTTGGACACGAGATCATGAGAAGCACAACCAAAGATAATATCATCCACATACACTTGAACGAATAATGAGTCATTGCCATGCTTAAGTACAAAAATAGTTTTATCAACCTTGCCCATGGTACACCCTTTTTTAAGTAAGAATGTTTTTAACCTATCATACCATGCTCTAGGGGCTTGTTTTAGACCGTACAAGGCTTTGGACAGTTTGTAAACATGATTAGGAAAATTTGGATTTTCAAAACCCGGTGGATGCTTAACATAAACCTCCTCCTCTATGTAGCCATTAAGAAAAGCACTTTTAACATCCATTTGATATAACTTGAAACCTTTAGATGCAGCAAATGCTAATAAAATTCTTATAGCTTCTAATCTAGCAACAGGAGCAAATGTTTCATCAAAATCTAGACCTTCAATTTGAGTGAAACCTTGAGCAACCAACCTAGCTTTATTTCTAACCACAACCCCATCCTCACTTTGCTTATTTTTAAATACCCATTTAGTTCCAATTAATGTGTGACCATGAGGTGGAGGTACAAGTTTCCAAACATTTTTTCTTTCAAAATTTTCTAACTCTTCTTGCGTGGCATTAATCCAAGATTCATTAGTGAGTGCGTGTGATATATCCTTGGGTTCAAAAGAAGCAACAAAAGCAGAATGAGCATGAGAGTTTGGATCGCAAAACCTGGACCGAGTGACTCGTTCATGCAAGCTTCCAATGATTTGTTGTGGAGGATGACTTTTGAGTACTCGGAGGGGAGTAGACACTTCACAAGCACCTTCTTCTTCATGTTCGGACCTTTGATTAGGAGAGCTTGTTGATTGAGGAAGGTCCGAACCAGCAGTAGTGACTGTTGGTGCTGGTTGTGGTGCAAAATCAGCAGCTTGATCGTTATTTACTTCCGAGTTTTTGGGCAGCAGCACCACTTCTTCATCTTCTTCAATAAAAATACTCTCCCCCTGCGGATATGGATCCGGACCTGCAATATCGGAGCTAGTACTTGGGCTAGCTTCATCAAAAGAAACCTCGCAAGTCTCCACAATTTTGTTAGTGTCAAATAAAAGCACACGGTAGCCTCTAGTATGAGATGGATAACCAAGAAACATGCCATCAACAGATCTAGCTTCAAATTTATCAAGATTACCATGTTTCTTAACAAAGCGTTTGCAACCAAAAACCCTAAAGTGTGTAACACTAGGCCTATGTCCAAACCGGAGCTCATATGGGGTTTTTTCCAAGCTTAGCATGCAAGAAAACACGATTTGAGACATAACAAGCGGTTGCAATTGCATCAGCCCAAAATTTCCTAGGAGTTTGATATTCATCAAGCATAGTCCTATCCATCTCAACTAAGGTCCTGTTCTTTCTTTCTACAACACCATTTTGTTGTGGTACATAGGGTGAAGAGTATTGATGATCTATTCCATTTACAGCACAAAAGTGATCAAAGGATTGGTTTTTAAATTCAGTTCCGTTATCACTTCTAATTGCTTTTAATGATCCTGGGTGATCAATAGATAGTCTAAGAAATAAAGTTCTAAAATGACCAAAAGCTTCATTCTTAGATGCCATAAAATAAACCCAAGAATATCTGGAATAATCATCAACAATCACAAGCACATACCATTTACCTCCGAAGGATTGAACACGTGCCGGACCTACTGTGTCATAATGTAAAAGTTGTCCCGGTTCAGCTGTCATGGTCATTGTGAGAGGAGCATGTGAACCTGCAACAAACTTAGCATGTCTACAAGAAGAGCACACAATATCATTGTCCTTTTTAAGCTTCGGCAGCCCACGTATGCGATCGAGAGCACTAACACGAATGAGATGATCAAAGCCTATGTGACCAAGTCTACGATGCCAAAAATATAGATCCTTTGTATCATTAGCAACTAGACACCGATGCTTAGAAGTTGACAAATCAAAATCAGCTTTAAAAACTCTTCCAAACCTAGACATGTTAAACAAAAGCTCACCTTTTGAATCTACAACCTTGCAGCAATTTTTAGCAAATCTAACCTCTAGATTTTCATCTAGCAATTGTGAAACCGAAAGAAAGTTGTATTTCAAATTTTTAACAAGTGCCACATCTTTCAAAGTGTAGAGATTGTTTACTCTAACCGAACCTTTAGCAATTATGGGAGTAGAAGAGTTATCGGCGAAAGTAACATTTTCTACACGTGACACAAAAGAGAGAGAGGAGAACCATTCTTTGTTACCGGTCATGTGGCGTGAGCAACCTGAATCCACAATCCAAATGTTCTCCTTCCTCAAACGTGAAACCTACACAGCAGCACAATACGTCGATGACTCAATACTGGGGTTAGTTAAAAGACTTTTAGGAATCCAGTACTGAGTCACACGACGTCCAGCAGAAATAACACACGAAAGCTGAGAAGGTACAGCAGGTTTATGAGCCAAACATCGAAAATTTTTGTTCCCAACTACTGACTTAGAAGATGTGTTATATGTAGCACAAAAAACAGTAGGTCCGGGAGCAAGTTTTTGACTCATTACAGCAGGTTGCAAGCTCCGAACATTCGGTCTAGCAGATTTTGCTTGGTTGTTATGTGATCTAGCAAGTATTCTTTGTTTCTTATCGTGTTTAGCTAGTCTATAACAAAAATCCATGACATGACCATCTCTACCACAGTAGGTACAATGAAAATAACCTTATTATCATGTCTAGATGAGCAAGCAACACGTTTATTAGAACCCGAATGGGACAGTACTCCTGCAGATTTGAAAATCACCTCTTTTTGTCTAGGAGCTGTTTGAATCAAACCGCTTCCTAATGACTTTACAACTTTAGGTGGGTGTGCCTTAGCATGAGCATGAGAATTAAAAACTAAACCAGTTTTATCATTACAAGACTTGGAAGAATTCAGCAGCAAGTTTAGGTTCTTATTTGAATTAGAAAACTGATCTAGTGTCCTATGCATGTCATCAAGTTTATTGGACAGATCAAAGCAGTTTTCACATGAAGTTTTTCCTTTTAGTTTGCAATTTGAACAATATTTAACTTCATGCACACGTAAAGCATTGTTCAAAATAGAAATCTCATTCATAGCATCATTTAGTTTCTTATTCAGATCATCACATGAAGAACAATGCAAATCAATTGTAGAACAACAAGCATCTTTCAAATTTTTATCATTAAGTGCAGCAAGCTCTTTGTTCTTTTCAATTTCAAGTTCAAGTTTATCAAGTGTAGATGTGTGTGCACTTCTTAAAGAGGATAATTGTTCATAAATCAAGTCACATGAGGAACAAGAATCATCAATAGGAATCAAAGTTTTTAAACGATTAATTTCAGATTCTAGTGATTCAATTTTAACAGCATTGTTCCTAAGTTTTTTATCCTTTTTCTTTAATATAACAGTGGCACGAGAAATAGCATCACACATTTCTTCGCAAGTGGGACATACCTCTTCATCATCGCTGTTGTGTTCTGCCTCCTTGGAGCTTGAACTTGACTTGCTCGCCATGCAGCACATATTTGCCATAGCTTCTTCATTTTCATCACTACCGGTGTCCACATCACTTGAGCCGAAATCTTGATGTGCAGAGATCATACTATGCACTATGTTGCGCATTGATAAATCTTTCTTCTTCTTATTCTTTGCAAACGATTTCTTCAGCCTTGTTTGCTTTTCTTCACGTGAAGTCGGACCTGAAAGGTTAGGGCACTCCGTACGAAAATGTCCTGTCTTACCACATTCAAAACATCGTTGAGGTCCGGAGCTTCTCTCTCCTTCTAGTTCTCACATTTTGCAATGCTTTTGAGAACCGAGTAGAGATGAGTGCAAGCTCCTCCTCTGGAAACTCTTCAATCTGTTCAAGAGTTAGAGAGGACAGCAAAGAGAGTGCACCACTAGATGATGATTGACTAGAACTAGACATGTCACGTTGCGAAACAAATGCAATAGACTTGTTGGGGTTTTTACGTGAGATGATGTCAATTTCATGAGTTTTCAATTTAGAATAAAGCACGTCTAAAGTAAGAGAACTCATGACAGTAGATTCACGAATAGATGTAACTTTCATCTCCCAAATTGACATATCTAATGCTCCTAACAATTGTCTAGCATTTTCAGCATCTGAAAAGTTAACATTGACACTACACAAGTTGCTGAGAATTTTATTAAAGCGAGCAAAAAGGTCGTCAATTGACTCACCGGGTTGCATCTCAAAACGCATGTATTATTTCTTGAACGTATCTTTCCTTACCTCCTTGATCGTATTGGATCCTTCATGGTACTCACAAAGAGCTTTCCAAACATCATATGCAGATCAGAGGTGTGCAACACGGTCGAAGTCGCTTTGAGTCAATCCTTGGATGATCAAGTTGCGAGCCCTGTTGTTGTTGTCAACATCTCTCATGTTCGCAGCCGTAACTTGATCGTTGGGTGGTACATCGAAGTTCCGGTAGACCTTTTCCCATATGGCGAAGCCTTGCGCCTGTATGTAGGCCTCCATCCGCGCCTTCCAAACCTGAAAATTGATGCCATTGAACACACAAGGTTTTGCGGAGTACTTCACCATGATGGTTAGTCAAAACACGTGCAAATCACAAAGATTAGAGGACCTTGGCTCTTATACCAATTGTAGGATCGAAGAGCACGTGAAAAGCTACCAGAGGGGGGGTGAATGGTAGATTAAAACTTTTCGCAGCGGAAACAACAAAAACCCCTCAGCAAAAAATCAATTGGTTAAAGAAACCGTGTGTGCAAATGTTTTCAAACGTGTTCAACCACGACAAATCAAGTCGAGAGGTAGAGAATCAAGTCACGGATCTAATGCAACAAGAATCACTTGAAAACACGAAGTAAAACTTGAGATACGATCAAAACATTAAACGAAGGTCAATCTGTTCTACCCGATATAAAACAGATCTGCAACGCTGCAAAGAAACTCGTGTATCTCAATAACTACAGATCCGAAGCTCGTGAAAATTTCACAGATGATAGATAATTGAGTTGTGAAGACAACCCAAAAAGAATCACGTCAATCAGATCTATAAAACTCGAGTTATGAACGAAACACCGAAGCAACGTCGGTGTGTCCAGAAACTCGGCGAGAAAGACTTGACGAAAAACAAGTCGGACGAACAAGGCACAAAAGCTCCTCGAAACTATGAACATTATTCAATAGAAACACAAGAGGAACAGCCCAAAGTGCTCTACCCACGAGAGCTCTGGCCTCCCTTTCTTTTATAGCCAGCCCTCAGGCTAAACAATCCAATCTAGGACTCCTACTCCTAATTGGACTCGTATCCTAACTTACCATAACTGCTCAGGACTCTCCTATTCGCAGATAGAAGCAATCGTGAGACTTCCAAACACCTTAGGAACGTCCTAAACATTCCTAAAACAACTCAACTACGTGCCTAGCATGAAATCCTATCATAACCAACTCAAATCTTCCATATTTGAGCCATATCCGATTCAGCCTCAGCCTGAGTACGCAATCCAGCCGGTTGGACCTTTCCGACTAATTCTTTACGTCCACTTCTCTTCATCACGCCTTGGAACAATGTTGCCACGTCCATGCACTCCTTGCACATGTGCAAACACCTTCCAACGACGTACACGCAACCTTCACATGCACTACCCTTGAGACAAACATGCTGCGCGGCCTCCCGATCAACTCAACCACAGCTCCTCCCGAACTTGGTTGTTGGAACCTCATCTCCTCCCTGAGACTAGTCCAAGGATCCCGTCACCAGCCATGTCTTGAACTCAAGCAACACCTGCACATGAATAAACAACCAATTCTTCCGAGCACAAGTCTTCGACTTGACTCACGTTAGTTCGTAAACCACAACACCTTACATGAGCACGTCACATAAGCATGTTGCAAACCATATCAAATGATAACAGCCATAACCACCAAAACACACCAAAAACTTAGCAAATTAATACTAAGCAAACCTTCCCATAAAGCAAGTTTGAAACATTGCGAGTTAAAAGCAAAAACAAGATGCTGCAGTTCTACGAGTTGAACTTCACGGGAGCTCCCTAAAAACAAGCTCCGGACCTTACAGAAGCTCTCCGGACCTTGCAGGAGCTCTCCGGACCTTGGCAACACTTGGCGGACCTAACAAAGAACTTGTCGGACCTTGCCACAGAAGAATGTTTTGGCAATAATCAAAACTTTGAATGTTAATGCTAACTTTTATCCTAATTGCCAATGTATTCAGCACACATAGGTCTCACAACAGCACACGCTGTTTTTAGACAGCGATGATCAGGATATGGTAGAGGCCTACCACACGGAGGCTTAAGCTTGAAGATATTACGGTGGTACGTGATTATCCCGACGTGTTTCCCGATGACTTACCGGGCATGCCGCCCGAATGGAACGTCGAGTTCAAGATTGATGTTGCGCCGGGAACGACGCCTATCTCACGAAGGCCTTACAAAATGGCACCTAACAAGCTAGCGGAGTTGAAGGAGCAACTAAATAAACTCATGAGCAAGGGTTTCATACGGCCAAGTTCTTTACCTTGGGGTTGCTCTGCGCTGTTCGTTAAGAAGAAGGACGAAACACCACGGCTATGTGTTGATTATCGTCCTCTAAATGCTGTCACGATAAAGAACAATATCCTTTGCCCCACATCAACATCTTGTTCAATCAACTTGTAGGTGCAAAGGTATTTTCGAAGATGGATCTTCAGTCTGGATATCATCAAATCAAGATCCGACCGTAGGACATACCGAAGACAGCTTTCTCGACGAGATACGGACTCTATGAGTACCTCGTCATGTCATTTGGGTTAACCAATGCTCCGGCACACTTCATGAACTTGATGAATTATGTGTTCATGCCGGAGTTAGATAAGTTCGTCGTGGTATTCATCGATGAAATATTGGTTTACTCCAAGTCAGAATAAGAGCACGCTGAACATTTGCGTATCGTGCTACAACGGTTGAGGGAGCACCAATTATATGCCAAGTTCAGCAAGTGCGAGTTCTAGATTGATCAAGTGCCTTTCCTAGGCCATATTATTTCAGCAGAGGGCATTGCCGTGGACTCCAGCAAAATTGAACAAGTGCTGAAGTGGGAATCTCCCAAGTCAGTCCACGAGGTCCGAAGTTTCCTAGGTTTAGCAGGGTATTATCGGAGGTTCATTCCGAGCTTCTCAAAACCTGCTAAACCAATGACAGAGCTGCTGAAGAAGGGCACTAAATACATGTGGAATGCAGCATGTGAAGCCGCATTCAAGACTCTAGTGAAACATCTTACAACAGCTCCAGTTCTTACTCAGCCGGACACAGTGAAGCCATTTGATGTATATTGTGAGCATCAGGCATCGGTCTCGGCTGTGTTCCGATGCAAGAAGGGCGTGTAGTCGCCTATGGGTCTCGTCAACTGTGAAACCACAAGCAGCATTATCCAACTCACGATCTCGATCTTTCTGCTGTGGTGTTGGCGTTAAAGATGTGGAGGCATTATCTACTGGATAATCTTGTTCACCTCTACACCGACAATAAAAGCCTGAAGTATATCTTCACGCAGAAGGAGATGAATATGAGACAACGGAGATGGTTGGAGCTCATAAAAGATTACGAAATTGAGATCCACTACCATCTGGGAAAAGCAAATGTGGTTGCCGACACGCTTAGTCAGAAAGCCAACGTTCACAACTTGGCGATTGCTGAGTTGGAAGATGAGGAACCAAGTCTCCGTGTCATTCCGTATGGCACACTTTATAATCTCACGCTCATTCAACGATCTGTGAAGAGATTGTTGAGGCTCAAAGAAGAGACAGCGGTATGTCTCACATACAGAGGAGACTAGACAATGGAGAGGTGAAGTGTTTCCGAAAGGATAATGACAGTACGATATGGTTTAACGACCATATAGTGGTACCGCGTAATATGAAACTCTGGAATAAGATCTTAGATGAAGCCCACCTGTCTAAGTTTTCCATTCATCCTGGAAGTAACAAGATGTACCAGGATTTGAAACAGAAATTTTGGTGGACGAGGATGAAGTGGGAAATTGCTAAATATGTATTTGAGTGTGATACGTGTAGAAGGGTCAAGGCTGATCATATGCGGAAAGCCGGACCGCTACAACCACTTAAGATACTGGCATGGAAATGGGAGGATGTGAGTATGGATTTTATCGTCGGATTACCACTCACATCCCGGAAGCATGACTCGATATGGGTGATCATCGACCGGTTGACGAAATCAGCTCATTTCATACCGGTGAACACTCACTTTCGAGCCAAGCAATATGTGGAGTTATACATCTCCAGAATTATATGCTCACATAGTGTCCCAAAGACCACCATTTCAGATCGAGGTGCACTGTTTGTTGCTCATTTTTTGGAGCAGCTGCATGCCTCGTTGGGCACCAAGCTGATTAGAAGCTCCGCATATCACCCTCAGACCGATGGACAAACTGAAAGGGTGAACCAGGTGCTGGAAGATATGTTGAGAGCGTGTGCCATCCACCACGGTAAGAATTGGGATAATCACTTACCGTTGGCGGAGTTTTCATACAACAGCAGGTATCAAGCGAGTATTAAAATGGCACCGTATGAAGCTCTCTACGGACGGAAATGCCGCACACCGCTGAATTGGTGTGAGTCTGGCGAAAGAGTTCTGTTCGGGGTTGATCTTGTGAAAGAAGCCGAGGACCGAGTTCGGTTGATACAAGAGAATCTGAAGGCTGCACAATCCCGACAGAAGAGCTACGCTGATCAAAGGCATAGGATGTTGCACTTTGACGTCGGAGAGCATTTTTATCTTCGTGTGTCTCTGATGAAGGGAATTCACCGGTTTGGTGTAAAGGGGAAGCGCGCTCCCCGATTTATAGGTTCTTTGGCTATCACAGTGAAGTGCAGACCCGTAGCCTACCGTCTGGAACTACAGGCAAGTCTTACGGGTGTTCATGATTTATTTCATGTGTCACAGCTGCGGAAGTGCCTCAAATTTACCACTTCTGTCCGCACCGAAAAAATCGACGAATTGAAACCGGATCTTACCTACACCGAGCGGCCGGTTCAGATTTTGGATGAAAAGACCCATATAACCCAGAACCGGACGATCAGATGTTACAAGGTGCTGTGAAGTAATCATACCGAGGAAGAGGCGACATGAGAAAGTGAAGATTACCTCCGCACCAACTATCCAGAACTTGTAGCTTTATACAGTTTGTAATTACCTCTCCCGTCTCGTTCTTCTTTTGTAATCTCGGGACGAGATTCATTTAAGTGGGGAGGAATGTAAAAGTCCCAAACATGTGCATGAATAAAACCGAGGTTGAATTCATATGTGTGGCAAAGGCATGAAAAATGGGACTTGCTAAAACTTTTCTTCATGCAAAGTGATACATGGATGATCATCCAAAAAAATGAGGCTCACATTTCTATTTGAAAGTGTTGAACCAATAAGGATTTAAATACCTCTTTGCATGAAAGTTTAAAAATCAGATTTCAAATTCAAAGTTCACCCAAAGTGTGGCATAAAACTTTGAATGACCATGCAGCCATAGAGTTGGAAATTATGAAAAAAAGAGTTGGATGACAAACTTGTCATTAGGGTGGGCTCAAAAAGAAGTTAAACAGAAGCATTTTCAAATTCAACCAAATTCAAATTTTCTATGCAAATTCAAACTGAATTTGGTGAATTCAAATTCTAGCCCACCTTTCAAACTCAGAATTGTGGATTTTGGGAAAATCAACATGAGGAGATATTTTGGGAGGAAAATGTGGGGTAGGACCCACATGTCATTGAGCTGGAATTGGAGACTTGCACCCTAAGCATAGCTCTGTTTTCAGTTCACCAAGAGGCTCTCACCCGTGTGCCACCGAGGGGCAGCGGCGCCACCTCCTGCTGCCTCTCCCACGCGCTGGCGCCCAGAGGCGGTTCACCTCGTGCTCTTCAACGTGATCCTCTCCTCAGACCGAAGCAAAGTTCATTTGCCTTCTCCTCCTCGCTAGAACACCGAACCGGGCCTCCCCTCGGCACCGTTGCCTCACTTGATCGGGAACCGGCAGAGAGCTCGCGCCCACTCTCCTCTGAGCTGCAAAACAGCACGGTGCACTCATTGCTCGCCTGCCTGACCCAATAGCGAGCGAGCTTAGGCGTTCCCGAGCCTTCAAACAACTCAACCGCCGTGACCTAGCTCAAGCCGGCGATCGGCTTCACGTGGACAGACCACTACGGTGGTTTTCAAGCTTGATCAAGCACGGCCACGGGAGCGCGCTAGTGTGGTGCTGCTCTCAACCGATGCTCGAACCAAACCGTGGAGCATAGCCGATGAATTTTGTAATTTTGCTCCGGCGAGTGCAAACCGAACGGCTGGTACAATTTCTTCAAATTCCCCCTCTCCAATCCTTCATAGGTTGTCAATCTTTGCACATAGAAGCTGGACTAGCCGGCAATCATATTCCCTTTAGCATCCATCGCATGAAAACACCTCGGAGCAGAGGATTTCGAGGTCTACCGAGTGTGATCACGGCGGGACTGATCGGGCGCACGGTGCCGGTCAATTTGCCACCATTTCCGAGCCAGTACAAGGATTTTCCTAGCCTTGCGATCACCTACTGATGCTGTAGAGCTAGTTTGTCGACGTTTTGGCGGGTTAGAACCACGGACGACGGTGCCAAACTCCAACTGAGGCCGCCGCACGTCGCCGGGGTGTTTCCAGTCACCAGCAGCTCAAACCAGTACCGCAGCCGTGTTCCTCGATGTCAATAACGCTCTGGCGGCGAGTTACAGCTCGGGTGATGGCCGGAAGCAGCGAGCCAGCGAGCACCAGTTTGCTCCGGCGAGGGGAACGCGTGCGCGCGCGAAGGGGCGGCCAGAGGTAGAAGAAAGCCGTGGGCTCCGGCTGTCAGTGGCTCGATTTTAAATCTGGGATCAGCTGTGGCTCGGGGACTTGATGTGGCTGCATGCCAAAATACAGTGGCCCGGTGTGGCTGAATTCTGAGTGGCTGGTGTTTAAACAGTGGGACCAACCGAATTTCAATAGGGAAAATAATTCCAGAGATGGCCACAAGTTTTGAAATTCATATATCTGTATAGAAACCTCCAAATTGAGTGATTCAAATTGGGTTCGATTCATTTTGCAGAGATCTATCCAAATATGAACTCCAATTTGTATGAAAGTCAATATTAAATTCTGGAAAATTCTTTGAAGGTTTTCTGAAAAAGAATTATTGAGGGAGATTGTGTCATCCAAAAATCCTCAAATTTTGCCACAATATTCTTTAGCATATTGTTGACATTATAAAAAACATTCAGCTCATTTTAAGGCAATTTGTTTAGGAATTTGCTAAATACAATCAGCTGTGTTCATAAGAGTCCTGAAACATTTTCAGAAAATATTTCCCACTTGTAAAATCTATCCTAGGCAATTCTTAGCTACAAAAATCATAGAAAAATTTAGGCAAGCTCTCTGAGACATGCTTGAAATTGTAGTTCACTTAATTGGGCATGAAAATGCACATTACTTCACAATTAATTCTTTTGAGTAGAAATGCTTAAAGAATTGTTCTGGAGGAACTACTCAAGTAAAAGGTCTGAATTTCGGACCAAATTACTTTCATGTGATCAGGAACTCACATGTAAATTATCAGCTCAAGTTGAGCCTTAGATCTCCCTGTTATTGATCTCCATACTTATGTATGTGGGAAAAATACATAAGACATGGTAGGAATTTTGGAGAACATAATTTGACTCCACATTAGCTGCAATTTGGCAAGATAAATCCCTAGGTAGTATAGAACCTGCTGTAAAAGTTTTGAGGCCATTGGAGTTCTTGTTCTTCAGTTGCATCCAATTCTTTTCAGCTCATCTATTATGTTCATTAGGGAAAGTAGTTAGTGTATAGCTAAAACATTAAGACCAAGTTAGTTCATTTCTGTTTCTTTGCACAACAGAGGCAAACCAAGCCATTCTTGGCTTTTCCACACAACCTATGTTCCTAAGAAATAAAGTCTTACCTTTTTTCCATTACATTCTATAAAACCTATGCATATACATTTCAATAGGAATCACGACGAAGGGGATTCAAAGGAGCGATTCATTGAAGTGTATCAAGCTCCGGAGAATCAAGGGTTAATCAACCAAGACCACTAACTGCTATATACTACTACCCGGCAAAACAGGCAAGCTCCGGTTTCCATTTAACAGCTTTTAAGTTTTTACTTTGTATTCACTCTTGGGTTAGGATATGATATGTGCATTAGGTCTAGATGTTTGATACTCCTCTTGCATGACAAAATAAACCCATGGAGTATTGGGTAGATGTCTTTCACCATGTAGAACTGCCATGCTTAAGTAAGGTTCGGTAGAAGTCGAGTGGTGAGATGCTACTTGCATGATCAGGACAACAGGGGCATACGGGATTGGTTCAAAAATGAATTAGCAAGTTAAAGTTGAGACCGGAAGGTTGTAGGGGCAGCAGGACATAGGGGCCTGGGTGCTATAGACATGTACGTGTCGGTCAAGGACCGATCCGTATGCGGCCCTGTTGAAGAAGTTTGAGGTTTGTACCAGACTCATGCTGGCTATATGGGACCCAGTAAACCGATGTACCTCGGGAAGCTTGCGTTGAGCCTTTTCGGGTCGCCTCAGGCGAGACGGCCGGTGTGCAGTATGTGGGTACATTCTCATGACATTTCATGTCGGTAGGTGCACCATGAGAGTGGCTACTGTATGGGGCGACTTGATCGATTCAACAGGAGTGAAACGGGAGAAAGGCTGCCACGTACAACGTCAGTGATGGTTGCTGTAGGCAACGTCGAGTACTGGTGTACATGTCGTGTAGTCCAGATGTTATTGATTTGAATCACCGTCGCTCGTGGAATGGACCGAGCATACTTGTTCTCACAGTCGTGACGTAGTAAGAACTTACATGAGAAAGGAACTAATCACATTGGTTTGAAATTTATACTATCTTTGTGATGTATCTTTGATGAATAGTTAATGCAAACTCGATTCTCTTATGCCGTGAGAAAATTACATCGAGGGAAAGCGTTTCTTTTTTGATTCTGATCTCCCGATGTGGCATGCCCAAGGTTACTTAAATTGCTGCAAATAATACCTGAAAGTAAGGATTCAGTTTTAGGTGAGTTTATGATGCATTATGCCATCCTACTTTAGGTTCATAACCTCACATAGAGTCTCATGTTTGGGGTGACGGTTAAGTCTTGCTGATCGTTATGCTCACGGATGCTATCCGAGTTGTTTTGCAGGATTGACTTCATGCTTATGAGAAGGGATGCCAATGAGACTCGGGAACCTCCGAGTGGTTACTCAAGAGCATCCTCACCGTTGCGGTGTGTCTTCGTGTTGCTAGTAAGAAACGTCCGTGGGCTGGACTGTTTCTTTGTTCCTAAGTTAGAAATGAGTCGTGAGAGTTATAGTCTTCTGCTGTAGCTTATTTTGATATAAGTACTTGTAAAATACTCTTGTACGTTTCTGCAAATGATTTATGTAATGTGATGTGTTTCCTCGACCGTGTGCTGTTGGGTGCCGCATATCACGGCACCACCCGACGAGGTCCTGGCGGGGCGTCGGTCGGCGGCGGTCCCCCACAGCGTGGTATCAGAGCTGCGTTGGGTAAGCACAAGGATCGAGCATCGTATTACGATAAAAACTTAGGATACGGTGAGATAACGGTATTAGGCCCACATAAGGAGTACTATTAGCATATTATGAAGGTGGCAATCTAACTTATTTGTTATGTCAGAAAATCGTGCATCTCGGGACGTTCTATGTCTTGGGGGGTGCACGTAAGCGCTGTCCACCAGTGCGCACAAGCTGAAGGGTGGAGCCCCACGGGTCGCAGGTAACCCGACTCGCTTTACTATCCTCTATGACTCTTCATGTCGTTTGGGGTATTCGAGCAATGCCATTCCCTGGCGTGCTTCGGGCAAGTATGGGAGACCCCGTCACGTGGTCAGTAATGTGAACACGTAGCTCAATGCGTGTTTGGCTTGAGAACACCTGGGCGAGTGATGACGGACAGGTTATGAACTGTATTGGGACCGGGTTCGGTGTGCAGCCGAACCTGATGACTGAGTGTGTTTTATGTAGGTACTAACCATGAAAACCATAGTACGAGTAGAATACAATTGCGAGTGACCGTTTTAGTGCCATCTAAGAATACATATATGCCAGTGTAATCAGGTTAGGTTTTTCTTTGGTGAGGCAATGTAGTACCGCCATATGTCTTACGGTGCATCGCTACCGTACTACACTGGATAGTCTTCTTTCCTATGAAGAAATCATTCATGACTAACTTTCAAACAAAAAATGGATGTTGGAAAGCACATATTAGTTACTGAGCTCTTCATTTGAACTAAGCTTCAAAGAAGAGATTTGCTAGGCTTCTTTTGATCCAAAAACAGAGTGCTCTGTTCTGGAAGAAATTTTTGCTGGACTTTGACAGAGCATAACTCTGAGTAGCTTGACCCAATGGAGGTATATGATACAGTTCTGGAAAGTTTAAGTGCTCTACAACCTTTCTGTAGACTTACAGAGCAAAATCAGACGCCAACTTGGTTTAATGTCCAGATGAAGGCAAACTGTCCAGAAAACAGGACATCTACAAATCTCTCTGGATGTTTCTGTAAATTAGCCACAACATTCTATAGAAAGATTTCTATGGTTCATATGATACACCGTTGGAAAGTTTATGAAAGTTGCAACAATTTTGTAGTTCATAGTTTGTTCAGAATTGTACTCCATTGTTATGTACAACTGTGATGAAAACAGCCACATACAAAGGAGATGCTGGCAAATTTTATCCAGAAATTCTGTCAATTTTGAACAATCATAACTTTTGATCCAGAAATGATCTAGGGGCATGTGAGTACTCGTTGGAAAGATGCTGAAGTTAACTTTAACGTTAGTATTCAACTTGAGTTATGAAAATGCTGGTAACCGGATCAAAATCTGGGTTAAGTACAGATAGGTCTGTTCTGTACAGAATAGGGGACTGATTCTGTTGGCTTTAGGGAGATGTGTAAACATGAAATTTTGTTATGCTTTCATAAAGTTTTAGCATGTTCATATTTTACATACTTTCACATACTGCTGAGATCAATTTTTGACTCCCCTTAAAATTATTCTTTTGCAGTATG
This sequence comes from Neostapfia colusana, assembly GCA_030760725.1. Taxonomy (NCBI): domain Eukaryota; kingdom Viridiplantae; phylum Streptophyta; class Magnoliopsida; order Poales; family Poaceae; genus Neostapfia; species Neostapfia colusana. The sequence goes on along the minus strand of JASWHV010000002.1, from coordinate 103,063,776 downwards.
ATGTGTACTCCTTCTCCTAGTAGGGCTAAAGGTTCTCGCTGACACGGCGATGACTCGACTCCACCACGGGCACCGCCATCAACGGTATGGACAGATGTCATGGCTCAGATGGTCCAGTCAAGTCAAAATAACACAAGACTACTCCAAGCCTTGGTATAACAGGGCTTACTCCAACGTACACAACAGGTCGTTCCACCTCGGAACGCCTATTTGGACTTCTTGGCGACACAGCCGCCAATTTTTACAGAAGCCAACGAACCAGTGGAAGCTTATCAGTGGCTTCGGGTTATGGAGTTCAAGTTTGGAGTGTTTGAGTGTGATGAATATCAGAAGACGTTATTTGCAGCTCAACAGCTCCATGGAGCCGCCGGAAATTGATGGTTTGCTTATCTCGCCACCGTTCCGGAGGGCCATCAAGTGGAATGGACGGAATTTCATGAAGCATTCCGTGATCCTCACATTCCTATGGGTTTTATCAAGGCCCAGCAGCAAGAATTTAGGAACTTGAAGCAGGGGGAAATGAGTGTTCTCGATTATGTCAAACAGTTCAACCTTTTCGCACAATATGCTTCTGCCTATGCGACGAACGAAGCTGCAAGGTGTGACTACTTTTTCTATGGCCTGAGTGCCGTATTAAAAGATAAGTTAGCTTTGTTCAAACAAGGCAATTACACCAAGTTAATCAGTGCTGCTCTGCTGCAAGAACAAGCGACGCTTGAGTGTCAAGCAGAGAAGAGGAACCGAAATGATGTGCAAGAAGACACACCAGTTGTCCCTCGTAAATACCGTGTGGTGTATCACACACCATCCGATGAACTCTGGCAAGCACAAGTTAGATCAACTCAGTACAGATTACCTGCTCAAGAATCATGTCTTGAAGCAACACCCTTGCCGCAGAAACGAATGATACCTGTTGCATCATTGCTGCAGCCATGTACATCAACTTCTCAACCACAAGTCAACAAAGAACCGGGGAAACACCTGTGTTCTTATTGCCACCGTTCTGGGCATTTTAGGCAAGAATTCCGGGAGAAGTTGTTGAACACCAGACAATCATCATTATCAGGTAGTATGCCGCCACCTGCTCAAGTTAATATAACAGCATTGCAATCCCGGAGTGTGCAACATCTTGCTATTGAGGATGTCCCGGAGGGAGCACCGGTGTTAGCGGGCATGTTTACTCTCAAAGACGTGCCCGTGCTCATACTTTATGATTCCGGTGCAACCCACAATTTTATCAGCAAAACATGCGTGGATCAGCACCAATTATCCACCAATACTCCCACAACGACTTATCTTATCCGTTCACCGGGAGGAGATATCTCTGCTAATCAGATTGTGTCCCGAGCAGCTTTATGTTTGGGCAGAAAAATATACCCAACATCGCTGATTATGTGGATAGGCAGAAGATAGATATAACATTGGGGATGTTTTGGTTAAATCGTCACGGTGCTGTTCTCAATATCGGTAACCGGACTGTCCAGATTGACTCGCCGATTCACGGACAGCACACGCTGTTTTTAGACAGCGATGATCAAGATATGGTAGGGGCCTACCACACGGAGGCGCTTAAGCTTGAAGATATTCCGGTGGTACGTGATTATCCCGACGTGTTTCCCGATGACTTACCGAGCATGCCGCCCGAACGGGACGTCGAGTTCAAGATTGAACTTGCGCCAGGAATGACGCCTATCTCACGAAGGCCTTACAAAATGGCACCTAACGAGCTAGCGGAGTTGAAGGAGCAACTAAATGAACTCATGAGCAAGGGTTTCATACAGCCAAGTTCTTCACCTTGGGGTTCCTCTGCGCTGTTCGTTAAGAAGAAGGACGAAACACTGCAGCTATGTGTTGATTATCGTCCTCTAAATGCTGTCACGATAAAGAACAAGTATCCTTTGCCCCACATCGACATCTTGTTCGATCAACTTGTGGGTGCAAAGGTATTTTCGAAGATGGATCTTTGGTCTGGATATCATCAAATCAAGATCCGACCGGAGGACATACCGAAGACAGCTTTCTCGACGAGATACGGACTCTATGAGTACCTCGTCTGGTCATTTGGGTTAACCAACACTCCGGCACACTTCATGTACTTGATGAATTCTGTGTTCATGCCGGAGTTAGATAAGTTTGTCGTGGTATTCATCGACGACATATTGGTTTACTCCAAGTCAGAAGAAGAGCACGCTGAACATTTGTGTATCGTTCTACAACGGTTGAGGGGGCACCAATTATATGCCAAGTTCAGCAAGTGCGAGTTCTAGATTGATCAAGTGCCTTTCTTGGCCATATTATTTCAGCAGAGGGCATTGCCATGGACCCCAGCAAAATTGAACAAGTGCTGAAGTGGGAATCTCCCAAGTCAGTCCACGAGGTTTAAGGTTTCCTAGGTTTAGCGGGGTATTATTGGAGGTTCATTCCGAGCTTCTAAAAAATTGCTAAACCAATGACGGAGCTGCTGAAGAAGGGCACTAAATAAATGTGGAATGGAGCATGTGAAGCCGCATTCAAGACTCTAGTGAAACATCTCACAACAGCTCCAGTTCTTACTCAGCCGGACACGACAAAGCCATTTGATGTATATTGTGATGCATCAGGCATCGGTGTCGGCTGTGTTCTGATGCAAGAAGGGTGTGTAGTCGCCTATGGGTCTCGTCAACTGTGAAACCACGAGCAGCATTATCATACTCACAATCTCGATCTTGCTGCTGTGGTGTTGGCGTTAAAGATGTGGAGGCATTATCTATTGGGTAATCTTGTTCACCTCTACACCGACCATAAAAGCCTGAAGTATATCTTCACGCAGAAGGGGATGAATATGAGACAACGGAGATGGTTGGAGCTCATAAAAGATTATGAAATTGAGATCCACTACCATCCGGGAAAAGCAAATGTGGTTGCCGACGCGCTTAGTCGGAAAGCCCACGTTCACAACTTGGCGATTGCTGAGTTGGAAGATGAAGAACCAAGTCTTTGTGTCATTCCGTATGGCGCACTTTATAATCTCACGCTGATTCAATGATCCGTGAAGAGATTGTTGAGGCTCAAAGAAGAGACAGGGGTAAGTCTCATGTACGGAGGAGACTAGACAACGGAGAGGTGAAGTGTTTCCGGAAGGATAATGACGGTACAATATGGTTTAACGACCGTATAGTGGTACCGCGTAATATGAAACTCCAGAAGAAGATCTTGGATGAAGCCCACCTGTCTAAGTTTTCCATTCATCCCAGAAGTAACAAGATGTACCAAGATTTGAAACGGAAATTTTGGTGGATGAGGATGAAGAGGGAAATTGCTAAATATGAATCCGAGTGTGATACGTGTAGACGGGTCAAGGCTGATCATATGCGGAAAGCCGGACCGCTACAACCACTTAAGATACCGGCATGGAAATGGGAGGATGTGAGTATGGATTTCATCATCGGATTACCATTCACATTCTGGAAGGATGACTCGATATGGGTGATCGTCGACCGGTTGACGAAATCAGCTCATTTCATACCGGTGAACACTCACTTTCGAGCCAAGCAATATGCGGAGTTATACATTTCAAGAATTATATGCTCACATGGTGTCCCGAAGACCACCATTTCAGATCGAGGTGCACTTTTTGTTGCTTGTTTTTGGGAGGAGCTGCATGCCTCGTTCGGCACCAAGCTGATTAGAAGCTCCGCATATCACCCTCGGACCGATGGACAAACTGAGAGGGTGAACCAGGTGCTGGAAGATATGTTGAAAGCGTAGGCCATCCACCACGGTAAGAGATGGGATGATCACTTACCGTTGGCGGAGTTTTCATACAACAACGGGTATCAAGCGAGTATTAAAATGGCACCATATGAAGCTCTCTACGGACGGAAATGCCGCACACCGCTGAATTGGTGTGAGTCTGGCGAAAGAGTTCTGTTTGGGGTTGATCCTGTGAAAGAAGCCAAAGACCGAGTTCGCTTGATACAAGAGAATTTGAAGGCTGCACAATCCCGACAGAAGAGCTACGCTGATCAAAGGCATAGGCCGTTGCACTTTGACGTCGGAGAGCACGTTTATCTTCGTGTGTCTCCGATGAAGGGAATTCACCGGTTCGGTGTAAAGCCGAAGCTCTCTCCCGGTTTTATAGGTCCTTTTGCTATCACAGAGAAGTGTGGACCCATAGCCTACCGTCTGGGATGATGTATTTCATGTGTCACAGCTGCGGAAGTGCCTCAAATTTACCGCTGCTGTCCGCACCGAGAAAATCGACGAATTGATACCGGATCCTACCTACACCGAGCGACCGGTTCAGATTTTGGATGAAAATATCCAGATAACCCGGAACCAGACGATCAGATTTGACAAGGTGCTGTGGAGTAATCAACCGCGGAAGAGGCGACGTGGGAAAGTGAAGATTACCTCCGCACCAACTATCCGGAACTTGTAGCTTTCTACAGTTTGTAATTACCTCTCCCGTCTCGTTCTTCTTTTGTAATCTCGGAACAAGATTCTTTTAAGGGGGGAGGAATGTAAAAGTCCCAAACATGTGCATGAATAAAACCGAGGTTGAATTCATATGTGTGGCAAAGGCATGAAAAATGGGACTTGATAAAACTTTTCTTCATGCAAAGTGATACATGGATGATCCTCCAAAAAAATGAGGCTCACATTTTTATTTGAAAGTGTTGAACCAATAAGGATTTAAATACCTCTTTGCACGAAAGTTTAAAAATCAGATTTCAAATTCAAAGTTCACCCAAAGTGTGGCATAAAACTTTGAATGACCATGCAGCCATAGAGTTGGAAATTATGGAAAAAGAGTTGGATGATAAACTTGTCATTAGGGTGGGCTCAAAAAGGAGTTAAACAGAAGCATTTTCAAATTCAACCAAATTCAAATTTTCTATGCAAATTCAAACTGAATTTGGTGAATTCAAATTGTAGCCCACCTTTCAAACTCAGAATTGTGGATTTTGGGAAGATCAACATGAGGAGATATTTTGGGAGGAAAATGTGGGGTAGGACCCACATGTCATTGAGCTGGAATTGGAGACTTGCACCCTAAGCATTGCTCTGTTTTCAGTTCACCAAGAGGCTCTCACCCGTGTGCCACCAAGGGGCAGCGGCGCCACCTCCTGCTGCCTCTCCCACGTGCTGGCGCCCAGAGGCGGTTCACCTCGTGCTCTTCAACGTGATCCTCTCCTCAGACCGAAGCAAAGTTCATTTGCCTTCTCCTCCTCGCTAGAACACCGAACCGGGCCTCCCCTCGGCACCGTTGCCTCACTTGATCGGAAACCGGCAGAGAGCTCGCGCCCACTCTCCTCTGAGCTGCAAAACAGCACGGCGTACTCGTTGCTCGCCTCCCCGACCAAATAGCGAGCGAGCTTAGGCGTTCCCGAGCCTTCAAACAACTCAACCGCCGCGACCTAGCTCAAGCCGGCGATCGGCTTCATGTGAACAGACCACTACGGTGGTTTTCAAGCTCAATCAAGCACGGCCACGGGAGCGCGCTAGTGTGGTGCTGCTCTTAACCGAAGCTCCAGCCAAACCGTGGAGCATAGCCGACAAATTTTGGAATTTTGCTCCGGTGAGTGCAAACCGAACGGCCGGTATGATTTCTTCAAATTCCCCCTCTCTAATCCTTCTTAGGTTGTCAAACTTTGCACATAGCAGCTGGACTAGCCGGCGATCATATTCCCTTTAGCATCCATCGCATGAAAACACCTCGGAGCAGAGGATTTTAAGGTATACCGAATGTGATCACGGCGGGACTGATCGGACGCACGGTGCCGATCCATTTGCCACCATTTACGAGCCAGTTCAAGGCCTTGCCGAGCCTTGCGATCACCTACTGATGCTGTAGAGCTAGTTTGTCAACGTTTTGGCGGGTTAGAACCCACGGACGACGGCGCCGAACTCCAACCGAGGCCGCCGCACGTCGCCGGGGTGTTTCTGGTCACCAGCAGCTCAAACCAGTACCGCAGCCGTATTCCTCGACGTCAATAATGCTCTGGCGGCGAGTTCCAGCTCCGGTGATGGCCGGAAGTGGCGAGCCGGCGAGCACCAGTTTGCTCTAGCGAGGGGAACGCGTGCGTGCGCGAAGCGGCGGCCCGAGGTAGAAGAAAGCCGTGGGCCCCAGCTGTTAGTGGCCCGATTTTAAATCTGGGATCAGCTGTGGCTCAGGGATCTGATGTGGCTGCACGCCAAAATGCCGTGGCCCGGTGTGGCTGAATTCTGAGTGGCTGGCGTTTAAACAGTGGGACCTACCGAATTTCAATAGGGAAAATAATTCCAGAGATGCCCACAAGTTTAGAAATTCATATCTCTGTGTAGAAACCTCCAAATAATGTGATTCAAATTGGGTTGGATTCATTTTGCAGAGATCTATCCAAATATGAACTCCAATTTGTATGAAAGTCAATATTAAATTCTGGAAAATTCTTTGAAGGTTTTCTGAAAAAGAATTATTGAGGGAGATTATATCATCCAAAAATTATCAAAATTTTCCAGAATATTCTTTAGCATATTGTTGACCTTATAAGAAATTTTCAGCTCATTTGAAGACCATTTGTGTAGGAATTTGCTAAATACAATCTGATGTGTTCATATTAGTCCAGAAACATTTTCAGAAAATGTTTCCCACTTGTAAAATCTATCCTAGTCAATTCTTAGCTACAAAAATCATATAAAAATTTAGGCGAGCTCTATGAGACATACTTGAAATTGTAGTTCACTTAATTGGGCATGAAAATGCAAATTACTTCAGAATTAATTCTTTTGAGTAGAAATGCTTAAAGAATCGTTCTGGAGGAACTACTCAAGTAAAAGGTCTGAATTTCGGACCAAATTACTTTCATGTGATCAGGAACTCACATGTAAATTATCAGCTCAAGTTGAGCCTTAGATCTCCCTGTTCTTGATCTCCATACTTATGTATGTGGGAAAAATACATGAGACGTGGTAGAAATCTTGGAGAACACAATTTGACTCCACATTAGCTGCAATTTCGCAAGCTAAATCCTTAGGTAGTATAGAACCTGTTGTAAAAGTTTTGAGGCCATTGGAGTTCTTTTCTTCAGTTGCATCCAGTTCTTTTCAGCTCATCTATTATGTTCATTAGGGAAAGTAGTTAGTGTATAGCTAAAACATTAAGACCAAGTTAGTTCATTTCTGTTTCTTTGCACAACAGAGGCAAACAAGCCATTCTTGGCTTTTCCACACAACCTCTGTTCCTAAGAAATAAAGTCTTAACTTCTTTCATTACATTCTATAAAACATGTGCATATACATTTCAATAGGAATCACGACGAAGGGGATTCAAAGGAGCGATTCATTGAAGTGGATCAAGCTCCGGAGAATCAAGGGTTGATCAACCAAGATCACTAAATGCTATATACTACTACCCTGCAAAACAGGCAAGCTCCGGTTTACATTTAACAGCTTTTAAGTTTTTACTTTGTATTCACTCTTGGGTTAGGATATGATATGTGCATTAGGTCTAGATGTTTGATACTCCTCTTGCATGACCAAATAAACCCATAGAGTATTGGGTAGATGTCTTTCACCGTGTAGAACTGCCATGATTAAGTAAGGTTTGGTAGAAGTCGAGTGGTAAGATGCTACTCGCATGATCAGGACAACAGGGGCATACGGGACTGGTTCAAAAATGAATTAGCATGTTAAAATTGAGACCTGAAGGTTGTAGGGGCAGCAGGACATAGGGGCCTGGGTGCTATAGAACTGTACGTGTCGGTCAAGGACCGATCCGTATGCGGCCCTGTTGAACAAGTTTGAGTTGTGTACCGGACTCATGTTGGCTATATGGGACCCAGTAAACCGATGTACCTCGGGAAGCTTGCGTTGAGTCTTTTCTGGTCGCCTCAGGCGAGATGGCCGGTGTGCAGTACATGGGTAACATTCTCATGACATTTCATGTCAGTAGGTGCACCATGAGTGTGGCTACTGTACGGGGCGACTTGATCAATTCAACGGGAGTGAAACGGGAGAAAGCATGCCACGTACAACGTCAGTGATGGTTGCTGTAGGCAACTTCGAGTACGGGTTTACGTGTCGTGTAGTCCCGGTGTTATTGATTCGAATCACCGTCGCTCACGGAATGGACCGAGCATACTTGTTCTCACAGTCGTGACGTAGTAAGAACTTGCATGAGAAAGAAACTAATCACATTGGTTTGAAGTTTATACTATCTTTGTGATGTATCTTTGATGAATAGTTAGTGCAAACTTGATTCTTTTATGCCGTGAGCGAATTACATCGGGGGAAAGCATTTCTTGTTTAATTGTGGACTCCCGATGTGGTGTGCCCAAGGTTACTTAAATTGCTGCAAATAATACCGGAAAGTAAGGATTCACTTTTAGGCGAGTTTATTATGCATTATGCCATCCTACTTTAGGTTCATAACCTCACATAGAGTTTCATGTTTAGGGTGACGGTTAAGTCTTGTTGAGCATTATGCTCACGGATGCTATTCGAGTTGTTTTGCAGGATTAACTTCATGCTTATGAGAAGGGATGCCAATGAGACTCGGGAACCTCCGCGGGCTGGACTGTTTCTTTGTTGCTAAGTTAGAAATGAGTCGTGAGAGTTATAGTCTTCCGCTGTAGCTTATTTTGATATAAGTATTTGTAAAATACTCTTGTGCGCTTCCGTGAATGATTTATGTAATGTGATGTGTTTCCTCGACCGTGTGCTGTTTGGTGCCGCATATCACGGCACCACCCGACGAGGTCTTGGCGGGGCATCGGTCGGCGGCGGTCCCCAACAGTGGGGCCCTCCTGTCAGCAACACTGGAGTCCAAACAGACTGAACTCAGCATATTCAGGGTTTCAGGTGCTCAATGGGAGGAGGCGCCGAGACTTCACGTCGAAGACCACCGAGCGGCGCTGGCTAGCTCCTGCTTCGGTGTGGGAGGTAGCTCAACAGGTGTTGCACCCTTCACTTTTGTCGGTTGGCTATAAAAGGCACGAGGTCATCCGGCGAGCTTCTATTTCGAGCACTTCCGCAAACTGCCGCCTAGCCGCCCGGTTTCTGATCCCGTGCAAACCGAGCTGCAATCGTTCTCCGATCACGACGTCAATAGCAAAGCTGTGTGCTAGCTTGTCCTCGAGCTCACTACACAAATCGTTCCTAGGTTCGTCCTTCATACGCTAAGAATTTTCCAGTTTAGGATCGGGAGCTCATTTCGGGACCCGATTAGGTTTGGGAGAAATTCAGGAGGATCATCGCATGAGAGGTCAAACAGAGTTTAGAAATTGCATCTAGGGGTTCGTGCGCCCCTCCTCGATAAAAAATTTGGAAAAAAAACCACCGCCAGAATCCTAGGTTCACCGAGGAACAGCATGGCGGAAAAGGGGGTCGCCAGTGAGGTCCGGGTTGCCGGCTGTTTTGGTCCCGACCAAGGTCACGCCGAGCTTCCTGAGGTTTCCTTGGACGTGGTAACGCAATTAGCGCGCGAAGGGGGTGGTTGGAAGGACGGGAACGCGTTGCCGATGTTGCACAGGGACATAGCGCTCGTCGCCGGCGAGCTACGGTGGTTAGCCGGTGGCAGCATGGTGTCTAGCGTGTTCAGCGCCCAAAGTTACGTGAGGGCGCCAAGTTTCACCGTTACCGGCGAGCTAGGTCGCCAGGAATGTCGACCTCGCTGGAGCTCCGGCAGCTCGGGGCGGCGGCGTCGTGATGTAGACGAAGGGCGTGGCTCCCACATGTCAGTCACTGTGCTAAGCACGCGGGCACACGCGGTTAGTTTAATTTAAACATGCGGGCCCCGCTTTCAGTCACTGTTTAGGCGCAGGAGGTGATTTTCTTTAGGAAAATAATTCAGGAATCAGCCCAAACTTTAGAAATTCATAACTTTGTGTAGAAGTGTCCAAATTCAGTGAACCAAATTTTTTTGGATTCAGCACTTCGAGTACTATCCAGCAAGACAAGTTTCAGCTCATGGAACTCATTCTTTTTCTAGAATTAATTCCCTCAAGTTTAAACTGTGGAGAATTTTATCTGGCGAATTCCTTTATTGGAAATTCTGAAATTTTGCCAGGAGGTTCATTTGAAAATCCTTGAGTCACAGGAAAAATTTCAGATCCATCCAAGTTCATTTAGTTCTACTAATGGTGTGATTAAGTGAACTGCTCTGAGAAAATAGAAAATTGTACAGAAACGTTTTTCAGATTTTCTCAAATCTTGTTTAGGGTATAACTTCCTCTAGGATTCATCAAATGACATGAAACCAATTCCATTAGAACCATCTCAAATTCTAGTTTCCAGAAAGTAATGATTTGAGCTATGAAAATCCCTTGAAATCCTCAGAAGCTCTAGTAATGACCAATTAGACTTTTTTTTGTACAGAGCTCAAATTAACTTTGTTTCAAATGAAACTTGTTCAAGTCTCTGGCTAGTACCCTACAAAGCCACCATAAAAATTTCAGAGCCAAAGGGGAGGGCTAGCTAGAGTCATGGCCTTTACATATTCAATTTAACACATTGCATTTAAATTAACATATAGTACATTGCTTACGTGTAGTCGCTGAAGGCGAGGAAACCCCGGAAGTGTTGGACTTATTACTTCTGGACGAAACGCTAACATCTGACCAGCAGCAACAAGGCAAGCCCCAGTTTGTATTTAACAAGTTTTATAAAGTTTTGACTTTATATACACATAGCTTGAGGTATGTTTGTGCAATAGGTGTAGGATGGATGGAACCCCAAATGCATAACCAGATCATTCCAACAAGAGAGAGGGTAATGTCTAAGTCCTCGAGTAGTTTATGCTCTGCTTAATGTGTATAAACTTCGGTACAAGTCGAGTAGTTAGAATCTACTGGCGAGTATAGGCTTCGGGACACACGGGATTGGTTCGAGTGATGTGAGATCACTTAAGTAAGAAAATGAGACTAGGCAGGGGCTAGGGCACAGCAAGAGGAAGTCTTGTGGGCGTAGCCCTGTCCGTGTCGATTGAGGACTGATCCGTGTGTGGCCCCGCTGAACAAGTTTTGAACGTACCAAAGGCATATCGGATATATGGGCCCCGATAAACCGATGTAACATAAACCTCCGGGTGTCGAGGCATAGCACACCGATTTATAGGTTTAGGTTGAGGGCAGCCAGGTGGAAATCTGCTAACGGGTATAAAGAGATGCTCTGTGTAGGGAACCTCCTGCTCGCTTCGGTGCGACCGGTTCAACGTTTGGGCTGTTGGGTGAAATGTTGTCTCGTACGACATGGGGTGAGCGTGCTATAGGCAGCTCCGCGTGTGGGCGTACTTGACGTGCTATTTAGGTATCCCTGCAGGTGTATATCGAGTCGATTCGCCGGCCCACGCGGTTATGAGTACCGCATGTTCACTGAGTCATGACATAGATAAATTATGGAATATTGTGATTCAATTCTGCTGTGTAAAATCCCCAAAAAGTGGTAGCAAGAATTTTCAGCTCATGTACACTTAGGAAAAATGAGGGGAATTAAAACTTTGAATTATAACCGTGTAAGTTCAAAGTTAGGATTCAAACTTCACAAAAACTTCCAAACATGGGGATCTAAATTCATAACTTGGATCTTCGTAGTCCAATTATTCACCCTTCCAAATTTCAGCACATTTGGAGGAGTTTCAATATTTGTTTGGGATTAAAAGGAGAAACCCTCTAATCTGAATTTCAAATTCAGTTTCAAATTCCAACTCCCTTAATTTGCAAATTTGGTTCCACAAATGTGTTCTCCACATTTGAATTAGCAGCCATGCCAAAACTTGGAAACTTTGGGCTTGGGTTGCTATGTTTTTGGAGCAAGACAAAGGGGAGAATGCAAATTCCATTCAAATTCAAATGATCAAACCCCATTCAAACTTCACACCAGAACTCAAACTATTTGAATTCAGCAAGTTTAAACCATGACTTGGTGTGAAAGTGTAGCCTTAAATGTTGAGTTGCTGGGGATTAAATATCAGTGGGAATTTGGATAAAAATTGGAGGTGGTGGGACCCAATTGTCAGCCACACAAAGCAAACAAACCGACCTGTTTTCCCCTCGGACGATCACAGCGCGCCAGCGCTCGACTTCTACCCGCGCCCGAGGCTCCACGAGTTGATTCTCGCTGCCCCCGACGTCGGCGCACGCGTGGGTGATCAGAGCGACCGCCCGAGTGCCCCAGCCCTATTTCTCTTCCCCCTCAGCTCGCGCAGCGCCGCAGCAGTTTCATTTGCACCGAACACCGCCGCTCGGTTCTTTCCAATCAACCACAGCCTTCCGAGCTCGGCTGCTCAAGCCATCCACAGCAAAGAGTATTGCCTGGACGTGCTCTAGCACCCTCCAAAGTTCCTCCAAGGTTTACCGATCAGAGCTGCTTGTAAAACACGGATTGGCGCCAAAGCTTCGAGGTGCACCGGACCTCGCCGTTTCGGCTCACCGTCGACAGCCTCATCCGGCCACCCTCTCCTCCGACTTCCTATACAAGAAAAGTGTGTGGGTAGCCCTGGATGGTGTAGCCGCCAGCTGTATAGCAAATGATCTATCGAGTACCTTGAATTTTATTCTTTCCCGAACCCTAGTGTAGAAGAACGAGGCTCGATTCAAATCCAAATTCGGGTTGCACAATCAACCACGCCTCGAGCTCACTTGCACATAGCTTCTGCACTCTCTAGCGCCCGTCCTCGACAAAAACCGAGGAAAACCATCAAGGGTTGGCCTTGTTCTAGTCGATTTTCGCGCCGCCATGAGAAAACGATTTGGCTCACCGTCGAATCCTAGTTTGCCAGCCGTTTCATCGAGTTAGGCAGGCCGTTCTAGCTCCTACATCTTCCACTAGTGCTCTAGAGCCAGAGAACCGATCATTTGGTGGAGGAATGAGGGTTCCTGACCTCACCGGAGTTCAAAACCCTGCTGTCACCGGTGCGCGGTAGTTTCCGGTGAGCTACGGCCGCCGGCAACCTCCCAGAGTGTTCAGCACGGTCAATAATGGAGGAGCGGCCAGTTTGGGCCCGGGAGATGGCCGGGAAAGCACTTCCCACCAATCTCGCCGGAGAAGTGCCGCGGGCTCCTCTGTTTCGCGCGAGGAAGAAGAGAGAGCTGACAGGTGGGACCCACAGACAGAATTTAAACATTTCCAGATTTTCCTAATACAGTTCAAACTTTGGACACCCATAACTTTGTGTAGAAAACTCCAAAAAGGGTGGGACCAATTTTTTTGGAATCCTTAGGACGAGTACTTCACATAGGAAAAATTTGCTTGCTATGAAAATGCCCAGAAATTTCTGTAGAATTGTTTTTAGTAAATCTTTTAGGTATTTATTACAGGAGCAATTCTTTATGAAATATTCCCAAATTTGGGCAGCTAATTCTTTTTCATAGTTACTGATCTCCAGTAAAAATTTGGGCTTCATTGGAGTTCATTTGCTAGGAAAATTTCCTTCCAAAGTTCAGCCTTTATTTAAAAATTTAAATTTAAACAGAAACTTTTTCAGAACTCCTGTCCACCTTCAAAAATTCATATCTCTCTGTTGGTAGCTCCAAAAATGGTGAAACAAATTTTGTTAGAACCATGGAGGCTTACCCTAATCAGATCTTCCACTATTATCTGTGTCAAAGATCCTGATCTAGGCTAAAAAATTCAGAGAAGCCTTGTGCTTGTGGGAATTTTGGAGACCACAATATGCAACGACATTTGTCCAAATTTTGCTCAGATCATCCTTAGAGAGTCTAGTATCCACTGTAAAAATCCCAAAGCCAATTAAGGATCCTAAATAGCAGTAGCTATGAATAGAAGTTCAATTCTTATAAGTCCTTAATACTTACACATATATTTTGTTACATTTCATAATAGTGACGGAAGTTGAGGACGCACTGAAGCCCTTGGACGTCCTCCCACCAGAAGCTGACTTCCCATTTAACTCGCAACAAGGCAAGCCCCGGTTTGCATTTAAGTACTTTTGTAAATTCTTTATTTGTATCACTTATGTCTTGGGTGAATGTTTGCATTAGAGTTAGGGTGATCGAAACCCCACTTGCATAACCTTTTAAATCCTATGAAGGGTTGGATAGCTTACAGACCCGATGAGTAGACAAGGCCCTGCTAATATGCTTAGGATCTCAGTAGAAGTCGAGTCGTTGGAAGCTACTCGCGAGATAGGTAATTATGACACGGGATGAGAAAAGGTAGAGAATGGCTTAATGGTGAAAATGAGACCTAGGAGGTGGGGGGATAGGATGCAGTGAGCGGAGGTCTCACGTGCTTAGCTCTGTTGGTGTCGATTGAGGACCGTCCGTGTTCGGCCCTGCTGGACAAGTATCGAGCAGTACCTGAAGTATGCATATTGGAACTAGGAAACCGATGTAATTGGTTAACCTGGGTGCCGAGGCTTACCCAACCGTAAATAGGAGTGGGTTGAGGGTAGCAGGGTGTAAATCTGCCGGTGGGCACAGTCACGCTCCACGCGGGGACCTCCTGCCCGTTACGGATGGACCGGTTCGGCATTTGGGTTGCCTTTGAAAGGTTGTTGCATACAACAGAGTAGGAAGGGGTGTGGAATCACTCTTCTGAAAGTGGGTGTATGCAACGTGTTATCCGGGTGTGTCTTGATTGCAATCACCGTCCCTCGCGGTTATTTGAGTACCCGCTTGTTCAATGCGCTGTGACGTAGTAAGAAGTGAAATAAGCCAACTGAATATGCTGTATTGAACTATTAATGTCTTGAAACCTTGTATGCTGTAGTTATAGAGCTAATTAAGTTTATATTCCACTTTGGGCATCACCACATCGCAGGAAAGTGTTTCTTGTTTGATTATGGACTTCCGATGTGAGGGCTGCATAAGGCTCATTAAACTGTTGCTATAAAATTGAAAGTAAGGATCAACATGTAGGCGTGTCTTTATTGCAAAGTCATTTTTCCTATCTTACACATCCTTGCATGTAGAGTTCCATGCCTAGGGTTGTCGGTTAAGCCTTGCTGAGCCATCGTGCTCACGGTTGCAATATTTTGAGCTGTGTACGGGTGAGAGTTATGAGGAAGATTCCGAAGACGAGGCGATGCCCCTGTTGGGGTACATGGCTGAGCTGGAGCCCTGCACGCCGCCGTGATATCCGTTTCCATGCTGCTAGTGTGTAGCATCCACGGGCTGGACGGCTGCACTTTTGCGTAGATAGGAGTAGAGAGTAGCTATGTACATACTTCCGCTGTATAGTTAAGCTTTTGTACAAAGACTTCCGCTGTTTTATATCAAATAAAAGTTTGTATGTTGTTCTTAAATTCTTTTCGTTTGTGCTATTGGGTGCCGCATCGCACGGCACCACCCTATGCGATCCTGGAGTGGGTGAACCGCGGGGTGGTCCCCACAGGCATGGTATCAGAGCCGCATTGGGAATAGCACGCTCAAAAAGAGCCTAATTTTGAAACCTTAGGAGTAGTCGAGTGAGGATTAGTCATTAAGCCCACATAAGGTCTATGATAGTAGTAGTTACTAAGGTGGAAAAGCTAACTTATGTGTTATACATTCTGTAATAACGCTCCGACGTCAGGTAAGAGGTAAGGTACACCACCGCAGGCGGATCAATTGCGGTAACTCGCCATACGAGCAATGTAAAAGCCCAAGAAAAGGGACTTGCAAAAATTTTTCCTCACCTCACAACACCACACTTTTGTTGTGGATATCTTGTGAAGAATTGTGAAGAGCATGTAACCTCCATCAAGAGGGTATTAGTTCAAACTTTCTACACATATGATAACACATGAGAGGGTGATTCAAAACTGTTGCATTCAAATTCATGATTACAGCAGCTAACACAAGGATCAAAGTGCATATTTGGATTCCTTAGGTCCAAATTAGGGGGGAGGCAAAGTTTCAATAATTTTTGAAAGTGTAGGAGTTTTTATATGTCCAGCCCCTCTATATCACATGTGGAAAATATCACTTTTGCAATATGTGAGTTTGTTCTCTAATGAGCATGTTGATGGTGGTTACTTGCTCTTCATTTGTGTTCATCAACTTTCCTCAAATGAGGTGTGTCAAAAACTTCAATTATGTGTCAAAAACTGAGGCCCTTACATCGTCTTCAACCTGGCGCGCCCGCACCGCCGGAGCTCGCCGGAGCTCGCCGGTTTCTGATTTCCTGGCCTTCTCTCGAGATGCCACTGGCTGCTAGGCCCTAACTTCGTGCTAGGAACATCATGGGATGACTTCCCCGGACCGACAAAGCTCCTAACCTATCTTGCACTGGTGCAGCGGCTCGGAGGAAGTCCGGCGACGTCGCCACGACGCCCTAGGCCCTCCAAGCTTCAGTTTCCAAGCTCTAAAGCACCGGTGGATGCTAGGGAAGGTCGACATGGGGATGAAATGGCTCGGGAATGGTTCTAACCTAGCTTTCATCGTGAACCCGATGCTCCCCATCGCGGCCACTGTCGGAAAAGCTCGGAGTAGGCCTTTTACCGTGGGTTTCATGCTAAGGTTTGTGAAGAAAAAAGGTTGCTAAGCTAGTCCATCTTCTGTGTGTGAATTTTTGTGGACTCAAAACAAGTATTGATCATAAATTTGAAACTTTCTTACCTGCAGGTCCTTTTACACCGGCCGGAAGAAATTTGCAAAATTCGCTGTCGACGATCCACCTTTTGGCTCAAGCCTCGGAGGTGAGCTGTAGGGAGTTCTTGCTCGTCCACCGGTAGCCTTGCTCGGCCGTCAGACGCTCTGGGTGAGGCTGTCCACGAGATCCGTCCGTCGCAGTTTCTGTCGGCGGCCGCAGAAACTCGGTGCTCTCGGGTTGTGATGGCTGAACTCACGTAGGGATGGTGCGAGGATGTTGTGGGAGGGTCCGGATTGCTGTTTTTCTGCTCTTCTTGGACTTGCACACGAGCTTTTGTCATGGCCGAGTGATCGACAGAACGGCCTCTGTGTTTCTGTTGTCGTGTGCGCGGGGGGGGTGGGGGGGGGTGGGAAGAAGGCAGCCTCGATGCTGTGGTTGCTCTTAGGTGATGAGGACGGGAGAAGCAGCTCACCAGCACAACCAATCAAGGATGTGGTGGCTCGGTTCTGTCCCGGTGGCGCACGGCGAGGACTTCGGTCTGCCTGGTTGCTTCGCGTGGGAGATGAAAAACAGAGACCGTGCACTGTAAGACTGAAGATCTTTTGAACACTTAAACATCCCCAATGACATGTGGGTCCCAGTCCCTTCTTATCCCCCTCCAAAATATATCCAAAATTTTTAAAAATAATGGAATTTGGAAGTTCAAATCTGAGATGCATTTGGACAATTGGGCAAGTTTCATCAAAATTCAAATGGGCATTTGAATTCTTTGCTATTTAAAGTCCATTTTGAAAAATTAGTTACAAAACCTTTCAAAAAATCATGGAACTTTGCATACCCACTGATTTGGATCTAAGGAATTCAAATATGAAATCTGATTTTTAATTTTGCTGCTGCAAATTAGAATTTTAGCACAACAGTTTGGACTTCATTGTGTTGCTCTCAATTGAATTTTGAGTTGAACAAATTTGTTCCAAATCTGACTTTAGCTTTCTCACACATATGGGAACTTCCTATCTTGTTTGTAGACCCCTCTTGGGTTCCAAGTTTTCAAATAAACATTTGAACTTGTGTGAAGAGAGCTCTCATGTGGGTTATCACATGTGGAAAAAGTTTTAACAAGTCCCAAATTTCATACATTTGAAACTAACTTTTTTGCAAACAAGAGTTTCTTTGTATTCACATTTTGGATACCTTTACAAACTTGGCGATGAGTTAAGACTCAACTTAATGCTCCGAGTCAAGTTCCTCGTCGACCTCCTCCGTCGTATTTCCTACCGATGAATATGCAGAAGTTTTATGTTGCAAGTAAAGACATTATAAAACAAAAGTGTTTTATGACTTAAGAATAGTTTAGAACAACTAAGAATCGAGATTTGGGTTTGTCTATGTGCTGTAACAGAGAAAAGAACATTTTTAGCATTGGAGTTTTTTGGAACTAAAGTGCAAAGAACTATTTAATGGACATAAGGAGGGATTTGGAAAGAATTTAGCAGAAACTGGAGAAGATGATCTCAAATTGCTCAGAAATATTTACAGTGGTCCATAGATGATACATAGGTATGGCTTGCAAAATTTCAGACAAAGTTGATGTAAGATGTGGCCTAGGGAATTTTCTTAACTATTTGGCTTCTCTGAATTCCTATGGAAATTATAGTGTCTTGTCATGCTCCAAATTTGGTTTTTTTCAGAAACTTGAGAGTCTCATGAGTCCATAGGACTTGGTTTCACCATTTCTGGAGCTTCCTACACAGATATATGGAATTTAGAAGTGGGAGCTAAAAGCTGAAAAATCTTTCTGTTATTTTTCCTAATTTTCAGAGACATACAAGCTTGAATTAACATTTGGCCAAGCAAATGAAGTCCAATGCCTCTGAACATTTTACTGTAGTTCAAGGATTTTCGTAAGAATGTCCTGCCCAAAATTGGGCATTTTGCAATAAACAGAACTCCTGTAAAAATCCCTACAAAATTTTCTTTAAATGAATTAATGAACCAAATCCAGGGATTTTCATAAACATTGGGCTGCACCCCTTGATAATACTCTCTGAGAGGAGTCCAAAAAATTTATTTGACAGTTTTTGGACATTTCTAAACAAAGTTATGGCTCTTCAAAGTTTGAACTAAAATGGGAAAATCTGGAAATGTTTAAAACCTGCCCGTGGGCCCCACCTGTCATCCCTCATCTTCAACCTCGCGCCAAACAGGGCCAGTGGTGGCTCCCTCTGGCGAGGGTCGCCAGAAGGCCCTTCCTGGCCATTTCCCGGCCCCATACTGGCCGCCCCCCCATTTTCCACCACACTGGACATGTTGGTGAGGTCGGCGGCGGCCAGAGATCACCGGAAAACTGTGCGCACCGATGACAGAAAGAACTAGGGTTCCGGTGAGGTTGCGGCGACTCGTTTCTTCACGAAATGATCGGGTTCTTGGCCCTAGAGCACCAGGGGATCGTGTAGAAGGTCCACATGGGGTTTAAACGAGCTGGGGAGCTCTCCAAACCCATCTGCACCGTGCGCCCGACGTGGTCCGGCAATACTCCCTTGAAAAGAACTCGGATTCCTTGCTATACACTCAATTTCTCGGTCTAAAATCGATGGAGGAGGTGTGCTAGGTAGTTAAGAACATGTGTGTGGAGTTTGGAACACAACCAACACGAATTGAGGACGAATTTTGCAATTCCTTACCTCGAGGTCAGTTTGTGCCGCCTGGGAGAAAATCTTGAAATTCTCCCTCTGTGATCAATGGCTAGGGCTGAGCTTTGGAGAGGAGTAGCTCCGGTTATGGGTGCACCGATGAGTAAACTCGTTTGGGCTTGAACTTGCTCGGTTCGGGCTGCCCATGGGAGCCGAGCTCAGTTTCTTCGGTGTTCAACACGGGAGCAGTGGCAACTTGCCGTTTTTAGGTGCCAGAGCTCGGGAGAGCGGAGGAAAGGTGCTAGCCGGCTAGAGCACTCTTTGGCGAAGATTTTTCGTGTGGAGAGCTCAAGCAAAGGAAGTTCGGTTGGTGGCTGGCCGTGGGAAGAACAGAGCACAGCGCCAGCATCGGTGTTCTCGGAAGAGCGTCGCGTGAGCGAGCGAGAGGAGAAACAGTTCACGGGGCTGGGAGCTACGCGCTTATCCTTCAGTCACCGGATCATCCCGAGCAGGAGGTGGCATCGACCGATGTTGGTGGCTTCGGCTGTCGGGAGGTGGCGCGAGCTGAAGACCCGATAGAGTCGGTTTGCAATCTGTGAGACTGACCAGTGGGGTCCACAGCTACAACTCTCCCTCTCTCTGTGCTTTAGGATTCCCACACGGGTTTTGTCCGAAAATTCCCAAAATTGGAGGGTAGACCAAAAGGAATAGAAGAAACACAATGGTGCCCTCAAATTTTAATTTTGATGAAGTCGGAATTTGAAACTGAGATTTAAATTCAAATTCAATTTTTCTCCCGTTTTAATTCCAACGAATAGGAAACCTTTTCCAAATGATCCAAAATTTTTCCGGGCTACCCGTGGATGTGTGGAGAATCAAATTGTGGCTTTAGATCTCCGTGTTTAGAATTTTTTTAAAATTCAAGTTTAGACTTGGAGCTCACACCTTTAAATTCAAAAGTTTAAATTCCCTCTCATTTTCTCGGTGTGATTTGCAGCTCCACTTCCTAAAATTTTCGGGATTTCACACACCACAGATGCTGATGCCATTCCGCAGTTGGTCATATTCTCCACCGGCGTTCCGGCCGGCATTACCAGCACCACCTCCGCAGCAACAGCAGCAGCAGCGGGCGATGCCGCGTGCGTTTGCAGCTCAGCAGCGCATGCCGGGCTTTCGTCCCCAAGCACGGGCCAGTCGTCAACCGCATGCTTCAAATGCGGTCGCCCAAGACACTTCGCCAACAACTGTCCTGAGAGGCAAGGCGGCGGAGTGGCACCACAGTTTGCAAATCCTAAGCCCGGCACCGTCCACCAACTCGCCATAAAGGACGTACCAGAAGGGGAGCCAATGCTTGCGGCTATGTTCCAACTCCACAAGCATCCCACCATAGTGTTATTTGATTCAACCGCCACGCATAATTTCATTAGCAAAGCTTTTATTGCTAAATACAACTTGCAAATACTACCCACCGAAAGCCCTTAGTTGATTTGTTTACCGGGTGGGAAAATTTAAGCGAGTATGATGGTTCCAAAAGCGCCATTATGCTTAGAGGGTAGAGTATACCCTACGTCTCATAGGTTTAGAGGGACAGAAGGTCGATGTCATCTTAGGAATGTCGTGGTTAACCCGCCACGGCGCTGTTTTAGACACCGTCCCCCGAGTCGTGCATCTACACCCAGAAGTGCACGAGTCTCACTCATTATTTCTGGACAGTCCAGAAATAAAACTTTCATGTGTATACCAATCCACCACTATCAGATTGGAAGACATTCCGGTAGTTCGTGAGTTCCCTGCCGTGTTCCCAGATGATTTACCGGGGATGCAGCCTGACTGAGAGGTGGAGTTCAAGATTGAACTTGCACCGGTAACGATGCCAATATCGCGAAGGCCGTACAATATGGCGCCAAAGGAATTGGCACAACTGAAGACGCCGTTAACGGACCTGCTGGAGAAGAGTTTTATTAGGCTGAGCTCCTCGCCATGGGGCTGTTCGGCATTATTTGTGAAGAAGAAGGATGAAACATTGCGGATTTGCGTGGACTATCATCCACTAAACGCCATAACCATCAAGAAAAAGTACCCATTTCCACGGATCGACATGTTGTTTGATCAGTTGGTCGAAGCAAAGATCTTATCCAAAATGGACTTAAGATCCGGGTACCATCATATTAAGATACGGGCTGAGGATATCCCGAAGACGGCTTTCTCGATGAGGTACGGACTTTATGAGTACCTGGTCATGTCCTTCGGCCTCACCAACGCTCCAGCTCACTTCATGTACTTGATGAACTCGGTATTCATGCCGGAGCTGGACAAGTTTGTCGTGGTCTTCATCGATGATATATTGGTATATTCCAAGTCAGAGGAAGAACACGCGAAGCATCTGCATATAGTCTTGCAAAGGCTGAGGGATCACAAGCTATACGTGAAATTCAGCAAGTGCGAATTCTGGATATCGCAAGTGCCTTTTCTCGGGCATATTATCTCAGTGGAGGGCATCGCTGTAGACCCGAGTAAGATCACATAAGTGCTGAATTGGAAGTCCCCGAGAACTGTTCATGAGGTACGGAGTTTCCTCGGACTCGCGGGATATTATCGGAGGTTCATTCCGATCTTCTCGAAGATTGCCAGGCCTACGACCGAGATGCTGAAGAAGGCTACCAAATATGTTTGGAGTGTAGCATGTGAAGCAGCATTTAAGGCATTAGTGAAGCACTTAACAACAGCACCGGTTTTGGCGCAGCCAGACACAACAAAACCATTCGATGCGTAGTGCGATCATCCGGCATTGGGCTTGGATGCGTGCTGATGCAAGACCCAAGGGTGGACGCATATGGATCACGGCAGCTCTGGAACTATGAGCAAAATTATCCAACTCATGACTCAAAGCTCGCTGCCGTGGTACTCGCACTCAAGATATGGAGGCACTACCTATTCGGTAACCTCGTGCATTTATATACCGACCACAAAAGCCTCAAGTACATATTCACTCAGAAGGAGCTGAACATGAGGCAGCGAAGATGGTTGGAGTTGATAAAGGATTACGAAATAGAGATCCATTATCACCCCGGCAAGGCAAACATAGTGGCGGATGCGCTGAGTTGCAAGTCACACGTTAATAATCTGACCATCACACCGTTGGAAGAGAGCGAGCCGCCAATGAATGTGATTCCACATGGAGCTCTCTATAACTTAGCTTTGATCCCCACCATCCGTGAAGAGATAGCGGCAGCTCAGAAACATGACAAGGGCATGTCGCATTTGCGGAGACGTGTAGAAAGTGGGGAGCTGAAATGTTTCCGGAAAGACGGAGATGGTGTACTATGGTTCAAGGACCGGACCGTCGTACCACGTAATCCGGAGTTACGGAAGAAAATCTTTGATGAGGCTCACTTGTCAAAATTTTCTATTCACCCCGGCAGCAATAAGATGTATCAAGAGCTCAGAGGCAAGTTTTGGTGGACACAGATGAAGCGGGAGATCACGAGTACGTGTCCGAGTGTGATACATGCCGTATGGTGAAGGCAGACCACATGAGAAAACCGGGACTGCTACAACCACTGGGCATTCCTGCCTGGAAGATGTGACCATGGCCTTCATCGTCGGTTTACCCACCACATTTCAGAAGCATGATTCAGTCTGGGTGATCGTCGACCGGCTCACCAAAGTTGCCCATTTTATCCCGGTCAACACCAACTACAACGCCAAGAAGTATGCTGAATTGTACATCTCACAGATCCTATGCTTGTACGGCGTACCCCGCACCATCAAATCGGATCGGGTACTTTATTTGTGTCTCGTTTCTAGGAGCAGTTGCACGCTTCTTTGGGGACGAAGCTGATCCGTTGTTCAGCCTACCACCCGCAGACGGATGGGCAAACCGAGCGGGTAAATCAGATTTTAGAAGATATGCTACGATCTTGCGCTATCAACCACGGTAAGAATTGGGATGATCACTTACCGTTGGCTGAGTTCTCGTACAACAGTGGGTACCAAGCTAGCATCAAGATGGTTCCCTATGAGGCGCTATACGGGAGAAAATGTCGCACACCGCTGAATTGGTGTGAGTGGGTGAAAGGGTCACCTTCGGGATTGATCTTGTCAACAATGCGGAGGAAAAGGTTCGGCTGATTCAAGCGAACCTAAAAGACGTCCAGTCCTGACAAAAACAGTATGCAGACCGGAGAAGACGCCCACTACAATTCGAAGTTGGGGATCACGTATATCTACGTGTGTCTCCAATGAAGGGCGTGAACAGATTCAGGGTGAGAGGAAAGTTGGCACCCCGATTCATCGGTCCATTCCAGATTACAGAAAGATGTGGATCAGTTGCATACCGGCTGGAATTACCAGTGACACTCTCTCGTGTGCACGACGTCTTTCACATTTCTCAGCTGAGAAAGTGCCTTAAGCTATCAACTACCATTCAGCTGGGGGATATTGAAGAACTGAAATCGGATCTCACTTATCGGGAGGAACCGGTTCAGATAATTGATGAAAAAACCCGAACCACACACAACCATACGTTGTGGTTCTACAAAGTTCAATGGAGTAATCACTCTGTAGATGAAGTGACATGGGAGAGTGAAGGTTTTCTTCGTGCTTACTACCCAGAATTTTTCACGTCGCACATACAGTAATTTTCCACCGTCCTCTCTCTCATTTTTCACCTTATAATCTCGGGACGAGATTCCTTTAAGGGGGGAGGAATGTAAGGGCCTATGTTTTTGCACACATTCAAAGTGTTCATCACACCACACACACCTCATTTGAGGAAAACTTATGAACACATTTGAAGAGCAAGTAAACACCATCAACATGGTCATTAGAGGATAAACTCATAAAATGCAAAAGTGGTACTTCCCACATGCATCATATAGGGGATGTGCATATGAAAAACTTCTACACCTTGCTAGGGATGCTCATGCCAAATTTCACCCCAATCCAAAAACCTTTTTAGGTATTTTTGGGTATAATTAGAAAGAGGCTAGTTTGAATTTAAATTCAAATTCAAACTCTTTGCATCCGATGAATTCAAAAGTGGAATTCATATTCACACTCAACACATTTTTGTGAGCTCACACACAAATTTTCACTCCTTCTGGATGACACGACCCCACGGTCTTGTCGAGCCAGGATCACGCTGAGGGGTGCTGCGTTGCACAGCACCAGATAACACACATCAAAGGTACAAAGCGGAAGCATAGTTTTATTACATAAACCAGAGTATGAACATTTTTACAACAAAAAATGTTTAGTCTACTCTCACGGCCGTAGACTACGCATCGAGTTCAAGTTCAGCCCGTGAACGTGTCCCCGCTAGCATGCACACACACTAACACGGCGGCGTGCACGACGGCCACTCGACGGGGTTCCCTTCCTTGGGTTCCGTCTCCTCCTCGGGAGTCCCTTCCCAATAGAACCCTGCAAAAAATTCAAACGCAAGCTGTGAGCACGAAGGCTCAGCAAGACTGACCCCTCTCTCCTAAACATGAAACTTCTGCATGGAGGGTGATAGGTTACATGAGGCAAAATAAGTTGCAAGGACTCGCCTAATTAGTAGAACCTTACTTTCAAGTTTTAGCAGTAGGTTGTGGAGAACCTTACGCTAAGGCACATGAGAGAGCCGCAATCAAACAAGAAACGCATTTCTCTCATGTACTTTGCCCAAAGTTGAAAGGAACTTTAGTTAGCTCTAAACTACATCAAATTATTAACAATCAAAGTCCATCTTTCAATCAGCAACATTTTAACATGTAACTATCCTGTTCTTTCTATGTCACGGTACAGTGAACAAGTCGTACTCACTAACCGAGAGGGACGGCGATTATAATAGATTTACACCTGCAGGGTTAGCCGAATAACCTGTCACGTACGCCTGTACTCGATGTTGCCTACAACAACCATCATGGACGCTGTACGCAACCACTTTTCAGCCGTTAGCCAAATATTGAACCGGTCCTATCGTCCCGAGCAAGAGGTCTCTGCACGCGCATCTCAGTGCCGCCAGCCGATTTACACCTCGAGCTCTCAACCTACCCTCTGAACGACAAGCAATGCCTCAATACCCAGCTACCCGAGTTACATTGGTTTCCCGGTTCCCATATATCCGGTAGGTCTTCGGTACTGTTCTAGCTTGTTCAACAGGCCCGCACACGGCTCGGTCCTCAATCGACACAAGCGGAGCTATAGCACACAGGCCCCAAAGTCCTGCTGCCCTTACTCTCCGCTCGGTCTCATTTTTCTTGCCATGTGTTTCATTTGCTATCTTTACCCGAGCGATGTGCCTCTAGCCTATTCTCGCGAGTAGTTCCAACTACTCGATTTGTACCGAATCCTACTCTATCTTTAGCATGGCAGTATCTAAGCGGGGTTTTCAATCCTAATCCCAACCCATGGTTTTCTTGGCTGTGCATCTGGGTTTCCAAACAAGACTCTAATGCAAGAAATAAGTGAGGCTCAAAGTAAGTTCTCAAAACAATAAAAGTTTGTAAAGAGGATAATGCAAACCGGAGCTTGCCTTGCTGCTCTTGGTTGTAGGCTAGCTGCTCTTCGGGAGTGACGAAGTCTAAGACTTAAGGCTCCTCCTCAACCTTAGCGACTACATGGGGTAAAAAGTATATGTATCAATTTAAATGCATTTGATTGGAATTAAACTTGTGAAGGTTGTAAGTCCCACTAGACAGACCCAATGACTCTGAAGTTCTTACTGTGGCTTGGTTACAACCTAAGCAGAGACTTCGCCAAGTTTTAGTTGCAGCAAAGCTCATTTGAGCCCTCAACAAATAATTATGTACTTGACCTTAATTGAAGTTCTTAGGGTTTTCTAGAAATTTTCATGGAGCAAGCCATGACTTTCTGAAAAATAGATTTCCAGTGGGTCCTTATGGAGTTGGTCTCACTTAATTTGAAGGTTTCTAGCTAGAGATATGAGCTAAACAATTTCAGAGAAATTCTGAAAATGTTTCTGAACATTTTCCATTTTCTCTGGAACAGTTTTATTAATCACACCATTAGGTGGATCAAATGAGCTCAAATGGATCTGAAATTTATATGGTAGCTCAGGGACATTTTGGTGAACATACCAGCAAAAGTTCAGAATTTTCCTCAAAAGAATTCTCCAGTTAAAATTCTAAACAGTTTAAACTTTGAAGAATTAATCCAGGATAAATAAGGATTTTTATGAAGTGAAACTTGATTTGCTGGAAAGTACTCAGATAGCTGAATCCAACAAAATTTGGTTCACTCAATTTGGAGTTTCCTAGCCAAAGTTATGAGGATTTGAAGTTTGAATTAAATCTGAAAATCGAGGAAATGTTTAAATCTGCCGGTGGGTCCATGGTACACGTGTCGGGCGCTGAAGCGAGGGCACACCAAGCCACAGGTTTTATTCCCGCGCCGCCACAGTCGATCCTTGCCCATAGAATATCAGATCGCCCGGTTTCCTCCCACTGACAGCGGGCCCGGCTCGGTCGTCTTCAACCTCGCGCCTCCCGCGCGGTAGCGCCGCCGGGGTCGCCGGAGCGTCGCTGAACTCACTTGTCCAGTCAGCTCCCGAGCTCCAACTCGCCGCTAGACCCTAATTTTGTGTGCTGAACACGTTGGGAGGGTTTCCCCTCATCGACATTGGCTCTAACCGAGCCCACGACGGCGCAGCGGCTCTGGAAGAGTCCGGTGACGTTGTACCGGCGTACTAGCCTGCCAAACGCCTGGCGAAGTGGCTCTACAGCACCAGTGGTGGCTCACGAAGCTTGGCATGGCGATGGAAAGGCTAGGGGAGGGTTCCAAAGTGGGTCTTACCGTGCGCCCGAAGCTGCCCGTAGGATCCGCCGTTGGTAAGCTTCGAAACACGCCGGGTACAGGGGTTCTCAAGCTAAAAGTTGCGAAGGCAACTTGTGCACCATCAAGTCTAGTCTGTGTAGGAACGGATTGAGACTCTCTAACCCTTTCTAGCGTGCGAATTTGACAGAACCGCACCCGAAGGTCGGTCTGCACCGAGAAAAAGGAAAACTGGAAATTCATCGCCGGCGATCAAGCACTCGGGCTGTGGCTCGGGGGTGAGCATCGCCGGCCCCTAACGCGTCCAGGGATGCCTTAGCTCGGGCGTCACAACCTCCCGGTTGGGCTGTCCACGTGAGCCCGAGGTGCAGCGGATTCAGTTCACTGAAAAGAGCTCTCAGTATAATCGAGATCATCCGAGTTAAGCCGATTTCCAGCAATGGGGAAGGAGAAGGGAAGTCCCTAGTACCTTGTCGTAGCTTTGGAGGGAGTAGATAGGCTGTGATCGTGGCTCTCCGATCAGTTCCGAGCAGCGGAGGACAGAGTGTCGGCTCAGTGTTCTTGCGAGGGGAAAAACAGCGAGGGGGCTTCGGCAGTGGCGTGGAGCGCCTTAAGAAGGGCTCAGCACCGACCTGGCTCACGCGGGGGCGAGCAGCTGGTGGCGCGGCGGCCTCCCCTCGGTGGCGCACTCGGAGGCGGCTCGGGGACCCGAGAGCTGAAGTCTCAGTCGGTTGAATGGTTTCAGTGGCTGACATGTGGGTCCCACTTCCTTTTTAACCTCTGAACTTAACTCTCTATTACTGTTGTAAACAGTAATCCCCACAATGCCCATGGTGATTTGAATTATCTACCCCTGAGCCATTTGAATTGGTTAGAATTCAAATTGGGTTTGGTTTGACTAAATTTTCAGCACATATTCAGTTTGTAATTCAAATAAAGTTTGAATTTGCTAAACTTAGCTCATGTCAAGATCAACTCCAAATAGAGTGAAAATTGGTGTGTGGGCTCACAAAAATGTGCTGAGTAAGAATATGCCTCCCACTTTTGAATTCATGGGATGAAAACAGTTTGAATTTAAATTTGAGTTCAAACCACCCTCTTTCTAGCTATACCCAAAAAGGACCTCAAAAAGGTTTTGAATTTGGGTGAAACTTGGCATGAACGTTCCTAGCAAGGTGTAGGAGTTTTCCAAATGTCCAGCCCCTATATGATGTATGTGGGAAATGCCACTTTTGTATTTTGTGAGTTTATCCTCTAGTGAGCATGTTGATGGTGGTTACATGCTCTTCAAATGTGTTCATCAACTTTCTTCAAATGAGGTGTGTGTGTGGTGATGAACACTTTGAGTATGTGTCAAAAACTGAGGCCTTTACATTGAAGTTGATCTTGGCATGAGCCAATTAAAGCAAATTCAAATCCAATTTGAATTTCAAACTGCATATGCGCTATGAATATAGTCAAACACTTCACAATTTGAATTCTACCAATTTCAAATGGGTATTTGGTGGATAATTCAAATTGCAAAGGGTATTAGGTCACTACTGTTCAGAGCAGTAGGAAAATTGAACTTTAGAGGTTAAAACCAAGAGGTGGGACCCACTGTCAGCCTCATAAGTGATCAAACCGACTGAATCAACCGAGCTCGGTTTCTTGTGCTCAGCCGAGTGGGCGCCACGGTGAGCAGACGGCGGGACAGCAGCTGTTTGCCGCCCCTGGCCACTGAGCCGCTTTTCTGCCATCTTATCCTCGCGCCCGAGCCTTCCCAGTTCCATCTCACCTGTGTCCCGACGTTCTCCTGCACAGAAACCCCGCTACACATCGCCGCTCACCCAAGCTCTCGGTTCCACCTTCGCCCGGTCGAACCAGTGGCTGTAACGTTGAGCTGAGGCCGCAACCGAGTTCGCCGATCCTTGCTCGACGTTCTCGCACCAGTTCCAGACCATTACCTACCTTCCTCGAGCTCCACCGTGCCATTTCTTCTTCCTCGGTTCAACCCGAGCCTCCGTCACGGGAACAACTCGTCCAGCCACCACAGCCCACCTTTCCCTGAGATGTGAATAGCAAATAGGTTCGTCATAGTTCCCTCTTTCACTACTGCAAGCTCCGGCGGCGTGACATGAGTTGCCGTCGCTGGAATTTCATTGTTTTTCAACGGTGTGCAAAAGGGGCTGCCGGACCACTTCAAAAAATTTGTGCTACACACTGCACCACTAATCACCTAACTTAGAGAACCACTTCTAGATGTCCGTGCAAGTCCATAGGTTCACAAACCTCGGAGAACCATCGGGTATAGACACTGTTCTTCGAGTTTTGCTAGTATTTCCGATTTCCGACCTACGTCGCACCATGACATACTGGTTGGGGCCGTTTCCAAGCTCATCTGAGTCCATGAAGACCTTCCCTAGGGTGCACTGATGCTCTACAACTTTTGGCTCGATCATTTGGGGTGCTAGGAAGCCCGTCCGACACGGCCGAAGTTCTTCCGAAGCCGCCGCTCGTCGCCGGCCATGTTCCGGTAGTTTTCATGTCGAGCTAAGGTCAGCACCGTGTTCCCCGTGTGAGATTAGCCATGGGAAACAAAACTCTTGTAGTTTGACGCACGGCAGAGCCCCTCCGGCGAGCACTCCGGCGAGGGGGGCAGCGGCCGAGCGCGGGATGTCGGTAGGTTGAAGAAGCCCCCAGCCCGACGCGTCAGCGAGCAGATATTTAAACCAGGGATCAGCTGTGGCTCCAGATCGTTTGTGGCTGCGTGCGAAAAACTCCGTATCCCCGTGCGTCAGCCTTGGAGAAGCCGACACGTAGCCCCGGTCCCAATCGCAGCAATTTAAACATTCCCCGAATTTCAGATTCTAGTTCAAACTTTAAATCCCCATAACTTTGGCAAGGAAACTCCAAATCGAGTGAACCAAATTTTTTTGGATTCATCTCTCTGATTACTTTCCAAAAAATCAAGGTTCACTTCATGAAAACCTTTAATTATCCGAAATTAATTCTTGAAAATTTAAAATGTTTAGAATTTTAACTGGAGAACAATTTGGTGGAAAATTCTGAAATTTGGCCAGGATGTTCACCATAATATCCTTGAGCTATCATAAAAATTTCAGATCCATTTGAGCTCATTTGGTCAACCTAATGGTGTGATTAATAAAACTGTTCCAGAGAAAATGGAAAATGTCCAGAAACATTTTCAGATTTTCTCTGGAATTGTTTAGCTCATATCATTGGCTAGAACTCTCCAAATTAAGTGAAATCAACTCCATTAGAACCCTATGAAAATATAGTTTTCAGAAAGTCATGGCTTACTCTATTAAAATCCCTAGAACACCCTAAGAGCTCCAATTAATGCCAAATACACATTTATTTGTGGAGGGCTCAAATGAGATTTGCTGCAAATGAAATTTGGCCAAGTCTCTTTATAGGTTGTATCCAAACCACAGTAAAAGTTTCAGAGTCATTGGGCCTGTCTAGCAGTACCTATGGTCTTAATAAGGTTAACTCCAAACACACATGCATTTAAATTGATACATACATTTATTTGTTTCATGTAGTCGCTAAGGTTGAGGAGGAGCTTGAAGTCTTAGACTTCATAACTCTGGAGGAACAGCTAGCCTATGACCACTAGCAGCAAGACAAGCTCCGGTTTCCATTAACCATTTTATAAATTTTACTTTTTTGAGAACTTACTTTGAGTACCCACTTTATTTATGCATTAGGCTCTTGTTTGAAAACCCAAATGTATAGCCAAGAAAACCCTGGTTTTTGGGCTTAGGTTTCTAAACCTTGATTAGCTACTGCAATGCTAAGATAGTGTAGGATTTGGTACAAGTCGAGTAGTTGGAACTGCTCGCGAGAATAGGCTAGAGGCACACCACTCGGTTAGAGATTGCAAATGGAACACATGGCAAGAAAAATGAGACCGAGCGGAGAGTAAGGGCAGCAGGACGTTGGGGCCTTGGTGCCGTAGCTCCATTTGTGTCGATTGAGGACCGAGCCGTGTGCGGTCCTGTTGAACAAGCTAGAACAGTACCGAAGACCTACCCGATATATGGGAACTGGGAAACTGATATAAATCGGGTAGCTGGGTGTTGAGGCATAGCTGGTCATTCAGAGGGTAGGTTGAGAACTTGAGGTGTAAATCGACTGGCGGCACTGTGGATGCGCGTGCAGAGACCTCTTGCTCGGGACGATTGGACCAGCTCAACATTTGGCTGACAGATTAAAGGTGGTTGCGTACGACGTCCGTGTTGGTTGTTGTAGTCAACATCGAGTACGGGCGTACTTGACAGGTTATTCGGGTAACCCTGCAGGATTAAATTGATTATAATCGCCATCCCTCATGGTCAGTGAGTACCACTTGTTCACTGTACCATGACGTAGAAAGAACAGGATAGAGTCATGTAAAAGCTGCTGATTGAAAGCTATACCTTGATTGTTAATGACTTGTTGTAGTTTAGAGCAAATTAAAGTTCTTTTCAATCTCGGGCAAAGCACATGAGAGAAATGTGTTTCTTGTTTGATTGTGGCTCTCTTATGTGTCTTAGCGTGAGGTTCTCCACAACTTTCTGCTAAAACTTGAAAGTAAGGTTCAACTATTTAGGCGAGTCCTTTGCAACTTACATTCCCATTTACACGTAATCCAGCATGTAGAAGTTTCATGTATAGGAAAGACGGGTCAGACTTGCTGAGCCATCGTGCTCACTGCTTGTGTTTGAAGCTTTTGGATGGTATTATGAGGAGGAGACTCCCGAGGAGGAGACGGTGTAAAAGTCCTAAAAACATGAATGCATAGAAACAGGTGATTGAACGTCATTGTGTTTCTGGTTCATGAAGAAATGGGACTTACAAAAACTTTCTTGCATGGGATGGTATACGTGAGGTTAGACAACACGGGTTGGAGCATTCATTTGAATGTGTTGGACCAAGGTGGAGCTAAACTCATGTGTAATCATACATGTGTATGAGACAGAACAAAAATAGGTCTTTAGACTCAAATGCTCACCTCAAAGTGCTGCCAAAGTTTTAAACACACATGGAACCTCACACATTTGAAGGTGAGGAGATTTATGGTGGCAACTTTCTGATTTGAGGGTGAGCTAAAAAGGAATGGATTATGATCATGTTGAGTTCATGCTGAATTCAAACATGTTAAGGCAAGGGAATGACTTGAGTTATGTCATATGAAATGATAAACTCAAACATGGACATGTGGGGAAAGCTAAAATGTTCTTTAGCTCACACTGAACACATGTTAACCCAGGGAAAGAATTTCACTCCCCAAAAATCTAACTCATGTGCACATCCTCTATGAGTAGAGGGGGGGGGAATTTAAACCCAATTTCGAACCTTTGGAAAGGATTCAAGATAAGATTGTACAAAGGCATATATGTGAGATGACCATTGCAGTACTCAGGTATTAAAGAGCTTAAGTTCCAAAATTGGAGAAATTTTGAGCTCCTATACCATTTGTTCAAAGCATTGTTTGAGATCACCTTCGAATTCAAATTTGAAGGGCATAGTCAAACTGAACTTGTGAGGTTCAGCTTGGGACCAAGATTGATCAAGCATGGGCTAGGAGAAAACCAAAGTGTTTCACCCAAATTCAAATGGGTCATCACCAAAGAGGACTTAACAATTTCAGTTTCAATTAAATGGTTCACTTTAAGGAAAGGAGGCCATGTCCAAAAAGGAAATTCAAACTGTTGGTTAAGAATTTGTATTCGCAATGGCCAACTCAAAAATCAGAAGGCGTATTCAAATTCTTCAGGTTTGAATCAGTGAGAATGCAAATTTTGAGAAAGTTTGGAGTTGCTTTGACATGAATATCAAAAGGGGCTTATTAAATTACTTGGAATTTGAATTCAAATTTGAAACTGAGGTAAAACTTGTCAACTTGCCAACTGGGTTTCAAATTTGAGCTCCACTAGAGTGAAGTTTGCACTGTGCCAAAATTGAGAGATATTTGTGAGAAAGTGGGGGGATAAGAAGAGGGGTGGACCCACTGGTCAGTGAGCTACTGAAGACTTGCACTCGAAGTCACTTTCTCTGTTTTGACTCGAACACAACCGGGGCTGCACCGAACGCCACCGAGGGCGCTGCTGCCACCTCCTCGTTGAAATTCCCTCACGCTGGCACCATGTAGGTGGTTCTCTGTTTCCTCGGCGTGATCCTTTCCGTGGTACACCGAGCTGGTTGCTCTTTGCTATCTCCTCACGAGCAACGGCCGGACAGAAACCTCCCCACACCGCCGCTCCCCGGTGCTCCATCAGAACCCAGCAAAAACCCGTACACAGCTTCCCTCCGAGCTGCTGAACAGCACTGCATGCTCCCTCTTCACTTCCCCGACACAAAAACAACCGGGGTTTGGCCTCCCTACCCCAGGAGCGCCATGTCCGTGCGGCGGCCGAGAGAGAACCGACGAGGAAGCTCCCGTGGACAGATGAGTCTAGCGCTTTTCACGGCCAAGTACCGGCGCCCCCGGACGCGCTGTTGAACCGTGCTGCTCACCCCAAGCCTCAGACAAAGCCGTGGGCTACCGAGCTAGAATTCGGGAAAACTTTGCCGACAGCCACAAACCGATGATCCGGTATAAAAATCCAAAATTCTCATTTGTTCTTCGTTCTTAGACACCAAAGCGTGCACACGTGAACTAGACTGGCTAGCGGACGATTGCCCTTTACAACCCTAGCTAGAAACCGTCGGGGTGCGAGGTATTTCATGTCTTCCCGAGCTCAACCGTCGCCACAACTCTCGGGCGCACGGTGATGGCATAGCTAGCAGCCTCCCCAAGCAAATTTAGGTACACGACGACAAGCTACACCTTCCACTGATGCTGTAGCACCAATCCTACGTGTATTTGGCAAGCTAGAACGTCGGCGCTACGTCGCCGAAGCTCAGTTAAACCGCCGCACCATCGCGAGCTCGGTTAGGGCCGATGTCGGTGTGGGGAAACCCTCCCCACGTGTTCAGCGCACGAAATTAGGGGCTGGCGGCAAGTTTAAGCACGGGAGACGGACGGACGACCGGGTTCCGAAGTTTTCCGGCGAGCTCCGGCGGCGGGGGTCGCGTGGGAGCGGGAGGAAGACGAAGGGGGGTCGGCCCCACTCGTCAGCGGCTGGATTTAAACGTGTGGGATCTTTTGTGGCTTCGGATCGAACTGTGGCAACACGGGAAAGACTCTGTGGCCCGTGTGGCTCGGTTTCAGTGGTCGACACGTGGCCCTGAACCCACGATCAGAGTTTAAACAATTCCCGATTTATTTGAATCCCCCAAATTCAGTTCAAACTTTAAAACCTCATAACTTGTGCTAGGAAGCTCCAAATTTAGCGATTCAAATTGGGTTGGATTCAGGATGAAAAACTTTATTCAAATATGCAACCCAATTTGGATGAAAACCAATTGAAATTTCTGAAAAATTCTTTAAATCTTTTCAGCAAAAGAATATTAGACGGAGTTTGGTTCATCTAAAAATCCTCAAATTTTGCCAGAACATTCTTTAGGACGTTAGGACACTCCTTTTAAAGCTTCAGCTCATTTGGAGTTGATTTAATTAGGATAATTCGGATTTCAAGTTTCTGTGTTCAAATGAATACAGAAACAATTTCAGAGAATTTCCAAAACTTGGAAATTCAGTTCTGGGCAGTTTTCTTAGCCCCAAAATTCCTAGGAAAAATTCATGCATGCTCCCTGAGCTATGTTTGAAATTGTGGTTCACTTGAATTTGCATGAAAGTGCAAATTTATCCAGAAATAATTCCTTCTTGCTTAAATGCTTAGGGAATTGTTCTGAGTGATATATTCATTGAAAAATTCTAAATTTCGGTCCAGATAACTTTCTTGAGACAAGGAACTCACAGGAAAATTTCTAGCTCCATTGGAGCCCTGGATTAGTAAGGTTCTGTTCAACTTCATTAGGTGATCACCACCCAAGTGATGAACCCACTTATCACTTGATCATAGTACTTCAACCCAAACCCAAACCACTAGCACCAGTGTCATTTTAAATTCTAAACAGAGTCCCAGTTTTAAACTTGTCTTTAGAACTTGTTAGCAAAAGTTTTATATTTAAACATGTATGCATATTCATAACGTGTAGTGATTAAACGTGGAAAAGTGAAGGATAAGTTAGGATTGGATCAAGGAGCAAGACGGGCAGAGATTAAGCTTCAAGTCATCAGCAACTAACTTCATAATTATCTGACTTTAGTCACCTGCAAAACAAAGGCAAGCTCCGGTTTACATTTAAGTTGTTTTATAAAGTTTTTCCTTTGTTCACTACTATGGGTCAAATTTTGTATGTGCATTAGGTCAGGGATGTTTTATACTCCACATGCATAACCAAAAATGAACCCTGAGGTCAAGGGTAGAAAGGTATCATCGCTGTAGAATAAGGCCGTGCTAAATAGGCTAGGACATCCGGTAGAAGACGAGTAGTTGGAATCTACTCGTGAGCTTTAGTTCAGGCTTACATAAGGGTGATTGGAAAAGAGGCAAACTAAAGTTTATATTTCTAAAGATGACACCGGGCAGGAGGTTAGGCAGCGACAAGACGAGGTCTTGGTCGAGTAGCTCTGCCTGTGTCGGTTAAGGACCGAAGCATGTGCAGCCCCGCTGAGCAAGTATTGAGTTGTGTACCGGATGCTTACTGATATATGGGAACCAGGAAACCGATGTACCAGGTTCACTGGATTGTAGAGGCATACCACATCGTCTCGTTAGACCTATGAGCCCGAGAGGGCGCGACCGGTTCTACAGTCTAGTGTCCTGCGAAAGGTTGCCACATACGACGTAAGGAAGGACGCCAGATTTTGGTCTTCAGAGGCGGGCGTATGTGTCGAGTTATCCGGGTAGTGTTTAATTCGAATCACCGTCCCTCGCGGTTATTGAGTACCGCTTGCTCACTGTGTTGTGACGTAGTAATCAAGTTGTGTGGAAATAGTTTGCAAAGTTTTAAATGCTGCTATGATAATTGGAAATTGCATGAAAACCATGTTTGAAGTAGTGAGAGAGCAAACTAAAGTTATTTTCTACCTTGGGACGAGTAACATTGGAATGAAGCGTTTCTTGTTTGATTATGGAGTTCCAATGTTGCTGGACGCAATGTCACTACTATTACGGCTAAAATCCGAAAGTTAAGGATGACCTCGTAGGTGAGTCTTTTCGCAAATGACATGTTTATGTCTTAGGTTACTTTCATGTAGAGTTGCATGTCTTAGGAGAGACGGTTAAGTCTTGCTGAGCCTTTGTGCTCACTCTTGCTATATGAGTGGTTTTGCAGGTTAACATCGACGCATAAAAAGAAGGTTGTCCGGTGAGACTCGGAGACTTCCGAGTCATGTTACACATGGAGGACCTAGCCGCTTCCATGTATTCGTGTTGCTAGCGAGAGGAGTCCGCGGGCTAGACCTCTTCTCGGGTGCTCACTAGTTATTTGATGTGAGCTGTTTAGTAACTTCCGCTGTAGCTATTTTATGTAAATTATTTATAAAGAACATTTGTAAGCTTCCACTTTTGATTTATGTAATACAGTGTTCCTTATATGTGTGCTGTTGGGTGCCGCATAACACGGCACCACCCAATGCGATTCCCAGGCGAGCGGAACGGCCCCGTGATCGGGGTCGGGCCCTGTCAGCGTGGTATCAGAGCCGCATTGGTAATAGCACACGGAATAAGGATCGTATTATGATAAAAACTTAGGATACGGTGAGGAAACGGTAATAGGCCCACATAAGGACTATAGTAGTATAGTTACTTAAGTGGCATGACTAACATACTTGTTAAAATTCTGAACTTTGATTATGTAACGACGCACCTACGTTCAGATAAGAATGGTAAGGAACGCCACCGAAAGCAGTTCAATTTTTGTTAGCTCCCCTGACGAGGAATGTGGTTCAGGTAAAGGTCTCACAGCTTGGTGTGAGACGTTAATATGAAACTCTTGGACTCTTCATGTTCCTGAGTTCATATGAAACGCTGATCCCTAGCGTGCATTAGGCAAGTAAGTGGAGACCACATCGTGTGGTCAGTAACGCGATAGTGTGTTCTTCTGGAAATAGCCCAGGGGGGCATACGTAGCGCTTGCCATCGTCGTGCCCTGCAGGGCAGTAGGTGGTATCTGTTGGGTTGATAACATTCCCAACCGTGACGACCCGTTCATGATATACTCGGGTTCCCCGTCGTGTGATGTAAAAACACGATCACGTACCTTGAGACGTGGCTTAACTCAAGGACGGCCGTATGACAATGATACGGGTGTTTGTATTTACTTTCAAATATGGAACTGCCCGAAATGAAAACAACCTTTGAGTGCACCACTATTGAGTGTTCTTCTGCAGGTACTAACCACGTACGTATCCCGTGTAGTACACGTGTGCGAGAGACCATCTTAGTGCCACTGATAAAACGGATATGCCGGTATAAACCGGTTAATAATTTTCTTTGGTGAGGCTACGTAGTGCCGACATGTTTCTTACGGTGCATCGACACCGTACTACACTTAATAATCTCTTCCCTATGAAGAAATGATTCATGA
The DNA here is from genome assembly GCA_030760725.1 of Neostapfia colusana. NCBI lineage: Eukaryota > Viridiplantae > Streptophyta > Magnoliopsida > Poales > Poaceae > Neostapfia > Neostapfia colusana. Next base: position 103,026,343 of record JASWHV010000002.1, on the reverse strand, counting down.
ACTAACTTTCAACTAAAAAATGGAAGTTTGAAACAAATATTAGTTACTGAACTCTTATTTTGAGCTAAGATTCAAATGAGAGAATGTTTAGGCTTCAAAGTTTTCAAAAACAGAGTGCTCTGTTTCTGGCAGGAATTCTTGCTAGACTTTAACGGAGCATAACTATGAGCAGATTTAACCAACTAAGGTGTATGATACAGTTCTGGAAAGATTTTCCAGTACTATGAAGGTTTTAATCCAGAGAACTAAAAATTTTGATATAACTTCTTCCCTTAGTCAGGACGTTCAAAGTTAACAAGTTTTCAACTTGTAGGATATTAAGGACAGAGTCTCCTGTTTTCAGCTGAAACAAGGCTGAAGTTAATCAGATGTTAGAGGTTGAGTTGTTTCGAGGTTTGTGTCATTTGATACATTTCTGGAAAGATTTGGAAGAGATTTACAAGTTTTCTATTGATGTCCAGAGGTTTTTCATCCCTTAACCAGTCGAAAAATGCAGTAGAGTTGAAACTGTCCAGAAAATAGGGCAGAGCAATTACGCTTTGTAACTCTCTGTAAATTGAGCATAACATCCTGCATAAAAATCCAAAAATAGAAAATGAGGTAGTTTTGAAAATTTCATGAGATGGTTTACAACTTTGTAACAGAAAGTCTTGTCAAATTTGAGGTAGAATTAACTGAAATTCTTGGATCAAATCAGTACCTCAAGCAGGGGGGTGCAGTCCAATTTTCTCCAGAAATTCTGTCAGATTTGATATCTCATAACTTTTGAACAAGAATGATTTGAGGACAAGCAAATACTTTCTGGAAAGCTATTGAAGTTATCTTTAACTTTTATGTTGAGCTTCAGAATTGGTTTTGCTTTTAGCATGGTCTAAATCAGGTTGAAATAGAAACTGGTCAGGGCTGTCAGTTTGGGCAGCAGACCAGCAATCAAATTTGTGCTATGTTTGATTTGTGTTTCATGTTTTATGAGTTCAATAACATTTTTAATGTTATAACTCAGAGATTTACTGTTTAAATGCATATTTGACCTTTTTCAAATATACTTCCACAGATGACAGCGGATAAACAACTTTAGAACGGGTGGGTGGCATCCCACTGTTCTCAATGCAGCGGTTATCCGGAATTGTTGAAGCAAATGCTTCAATATTTCGGGTACGTGGAAATGCCGCAGTACCTCACCAAGGAAGAAGGTGAGGAGGGGAATAGGACATGGACCATCTATGTCGATGTTCCAGCAGGACCTACGCCACCCAGTTGGGCACCGTTCACCGTCACGGTGAGAGGAAGACAACCGTAGGAAATGTGGCAAGTGGCAGCCCGCGACACCATGTCACATTTCTGCCAACTACATGTGAGAGCTATAGAGGGCACTCCATACGGTTGTCCCGGTGGAGTTGTGAGCTAATCACGTGTGGAGGGAAAGGTACTTGGAGGCAACATATCCGGGTTGCCCAAGGTACAACCCCGCGGACTCGAACCTCAGCCTCCAGTTGAGGGCAGGGAAGACCGTGATGGACAGCCAAGCTGTCCATACAGATTGTCTTGCCGTGAAGCTCAAGGAGAGCACCAGCCGTGGAGACCATTTCGAGAGTGCTCACAGCACACTCCGTAATGTTTTCCTTCCGATGATAAAGCAACTGAACGAACAACATAATCAGTTGCATCGTCTGAAGAAGGCGAAGAAGAAAAGCCGCGTCGACATCACGGCTTTACAACAGCAAGTGCAGGCCTTTACTCAGCAGAATGAGGTCCTCACTGAAGAGCATGATGACGCTATTGAGGAGGGGCAGGGAAGAGGACTATAAACAAGCCATGGACGAGGTGCATGCGTTGCAAGACCTCGTACCTCCGGTAGTGGGCCTACCGATGGTAGGTGCCGTACCCGTGGTTTTGGGTATCCCGGCGATGTAGGAACCTGAACCAGAAGAGGAGGTCATGGACCCGGAGCCACCAGCAGAGGTAGTGGAGGAGGACAACCCACAGGAGGTCGAGTTCTACTCCGAGTAGTGAGTTACTGTTGCCAAGTAGGGAAGCGAGGGTGGGGTACAAAAACTTTTGTAATCGGGGACATGTCGTGTAGACAGTAGTACATGTATAGGTAGTGACGACATGAGCACGACTTCTCAGAGACCCGAGAATAATTTATCTTGTATTAAGTTTATGATTTATCAATATATGTGGATGTTGTGCAAGTTTATTCATGCATCACTTCAATACCTTCCGTTTTATATGGAATTTTAAGAATGACATGTGTTGATCGCTGATGTTTTGAATTTCACAATGACTAGCACTCGTGCCAACCCGGAAATTGGGGGTTCTAGTCAGGGGGGAGATGCCTTCCAACAGCCTCACGAGGATTCCTCGGGACAGCAACAGAAGCAACAGCAACAACCGCCACCGCCAACGGTTACATTGGCCGACATTGTTGCAGCCATGGCGGGTTCTCATAGCAGCACATGGAGTTGCTGCCAACTCTTATTGCAAATACGTCTCAACCAGAGAGGCGTCAAGACCGTGAGGAGCGCCAACAAAGCTCCTACTCCGACTTTCTGGCTACCCATCCCCCGGTATTCTCAAGGGCGGATGAACCCCTCGATGCGGACAACTGGCTCCGCACGATGGAGACGAAATTCGGGCTGCTCCAAGTGAGTGAGCAGCGCAAGACTCAGTTCATAGCCCAGCAGCTTCAAGGGTCCGCGAGTGCTTGGTGGGCAAACTTCTGTGCCTCGAAACCAACTGAGTGAGTAATGACCTGGGCGGAGTTCCGGACGGCCTTCAGGGCCTATCATATACTGTCGGGTTTGATGAAAAGGAAGACGCAGGAGTTCCTTCGCCTGCAGCAAGGCAGCAGGAACGCGCTGGAATACTCCAGGGCATTCAACGATCTTGCGCTCTACGCTTCATATCACGCTGGTACCGATGAGAAGCGGCGGGATCACTTTTACCAGGGGCTTAATCCGCTCCTGAAGGACAAGCTGGCAATGTTCAATAGTGGCAGACTCAATGACATTATTGATGCTGCGATTGTTCAAGAGGACTCCGGTAAGGAGTTAGCGGCAGCGGAGAAGAAGAGAAGCGCGCCACAGAGCAGCAGAGAGGGAGGTGGCCCTTCCCAGAAATACTGGATGGTGTATCGCTCACCATCGGGTCAATGCTGGCAGCCACCACAGAGGCCGATGCCATTCTGCAGTTGGCCATATTCTCCACCGGCGTTCCGGCCGGCATTACCAGCACCACCTCCGCAGCAACAACAGCAGCAGCAAGCAATGCCACATGCGTTTGCACCTCAGCAGTGCATGCCGGGCTTTTGTCCCGCAAGCACGGGCCAGTCGTCAACCGCATGCTTCAAATGCGGTTGCCCAGGACACTTTGCCAACAGCTGTCCTGAGAGGCAAGGCGGCGGAGTGGCACCACAGTTTCCGGGGAAGAATCAGCCCCGGAACCCCATTAATGCGTGGCGGGCATATGCTAAGCCCGACACCCTCTACCAACTCGCCATAAAGGACGTGCCGGAGGGGGAGCCGATCCTTGTGGGTAAGTTCCAACTCCACCAGCATAGTTTCATTAGCCAAGATTTTATTGCTAAATACAGCTTGCAAATACTACCCACCGAAAGTCCTTACTTGATTTGTTCACCGGGTGGGAAAATTTCAGCAAGCATAATGGTTCCAAAAGCGCCATTATGCTTAGAGGGTAGAGTATACCTTACGTCTCTCATAGGTTTAGATGGACAGAAGGTCGATGTCATCTTAGGGATGTCATGGTTAACCCGCCACGGCGCTATTTTAGACACCGTCCTCCGAGTCGTGCATCTACACTCAGAAGTGCACGAGCCTCACTCATTATTTCTAGACAGTCCAGAAATAAAACTTCCAAGTGTATACCAATCCATTACTATCAGATTGGAAGACATTCCGGTAGTCCGTGAGTTCCCTGACTTGTTCCCAGATGATTTACCGGGGATGCCTCCTAATAGAGAGGTGGAGTTCAAGATTGAACTTGCACCGGGAACGATGTGAATATCCCGTAGGCCGTACAAGATGGTGCCAAAGGAATTGGCAGAACTGAATACGCAGTTAACAGACCTGCTGGAGAAGGGTTTTATCAGGCCGAGCTCCTCTCCATGGGGCTGTTCGGCATTATTTGTGAAGAAGGATGAAACGTTGCGGCTTTGCATGGACTATGGTCCACTAAACGCCGTAACCATCAAGAACAAGTACCACCACGGATCGACATGTTGTCTGATCAGTTGGTCGAAGCAAAGATCTTTTCCAAAATGGAATTAAGATCCGGGTACCATCAGATTAAGATACGGGCTGAGGATATCACAAAGACGGCTTTCTCGACGAGGTATGGACTTTATGAGTACCTGGTCATGTCCTTCGGCCTCACCAACGTTCCAGCTCACTTCATGTGGTTGATGAACTCGGTATTCATGCCAGAGCTGGACAAGTTTGTCGTGGTCTTCATCGACGATATATTGGTATATTCCACGTCAGAGGAAGAACACGTGAAACATCTGTGTATAGTCTTGCAAAGGCTGCGGGATCATAAGCTATACGCGAAATTCAGCAAGTGCGAATTCTGGATATCGCAAGTGCCTTTTCTCAGGCATATTATCTCAGCAGAGGGCATCGCTGTAGACCCGAGTAAGATCACACAAGTGCTGAACTGGAAGTCCCCGAGAACTGTTCACGAGGTACGGACTTTATGAGTACCATCAGATTAAGATCCGGGTACCATCAGATTAAGATACAGGCTGAGGATATCACAAAGACGGCTTTCTCGACGAGGTATGGACTTTATGAGTACCTGGTCATGTCCTTTGGCCTCACCAATGCTCCAGCTCACTTCATGTACTTGATGAACCCGGTATTTATGCCGGAGCTGGACAAGTTTGTCGTGGTCTTCATTGATGACATACTGGTATACTCCAAGTCGGAGGAAGATCACAAGAAGCATCTGCGTATAGTCTTGCAACGGCCGTGGGATCACAAGCTATATGCGAAATTCAGCAAATGCGAGTTCTGGATATCGCAAGTGCCTTTTCTCGGGCATATCATCTCAGCGGAGGGTATCGCTGTAGACCCGAGCAAGGTTACGCAAGTGCTGAATTGGAAATCCCCGAGGACTGTTCACGAGGTACGGAGTTTCCTTGGACTCGCGGGATATTATCGGAGGTTCATTCTGAACTTCTCGAAGATTGCCAAGCCTATGACGGAGCTGCTGAAGAAGGCTACCAAATATGTTTGGAGTCCAGCGTGTGAAGCGGCATTCAAGGCTTTAGTTAAGCACCTAACATCAGCACCGGCTTTGGCGCAGCCAGACACAACAAAACCGTTCGATGTGTACTGCGATGCATCCGGCATCGGGCTCAGATGTGTGCTGATGCAAGACTGAAGAGTTGTCACTTATGGATCACGGTAGCTTAGAAACCATGAGCAAAATTATCCAACTCACGACTTGGAGCTCGCTGCCGTGGTACTTGCACTGAAAATGTAGAGGCACTACCTACTCGGTAACCTCGTACATTTATATACCGACCACAAGAGCCTCAAGTACATATTCACTCAGAAGGAGCTGAACATGAGGCAGCGAAGATGGTTAGAATTGATAAAGGATTACGAAATAGAGATCCATTATCTTCCGGGCAAGGCAAACATAGTGGCAGATGCGCTGAGCCGCAAGTCACACGTCAACAATCTGACCATCACACCGTTGGAAGAGAGCGAACCGCCACTACATGTGATTCCACATGGAGCTCTCTACAACATAGCTTTGATCCCCACCATCCGTGAAGAGATAGCGGCAGCTCAGAAACATGACAAGGGCATGTCGCATTTGCGGAGACGTGTAGACAGTAGGGAGTTGAAATGTTTCCGGAAGGACGGAGACGGCGTCCTATGGTTCAAGGACCGGATCGTCGTACCCCGTAACCCGGAGTTACGGAAGAAAATTTTTGATGAGGCTCACTTATCAAAATTTTCTATTCACCCCGGCAGCAACAAAATGTATCAAGAACTCAGAAGCAAGTTTTGGTGGACACGGATGAAGCGGGAGATCACAAAGTACGTGTCTGAGTGTGATATATGTCGAAGGGTGAAGGCAGATCATATGCGGAAACCGGGACTGCTACAACCACTGGGCGTTCCCGCCTGGAAATGGGAAGATGTGAGCATGGACTTCATCGTCGGTTTACCCACCACCTTCAGGAACATGATTCTGTGTGGGTGATCGTCGACCGGCTCACCAAAGTTACCCATTTCATCCCGGTCAACACCAACTACAACGCCAAGAACTACGCTGAACTGTACATCTCACGGATCCTATGCTTGTACGGCGTACCCCGTACCATCATATCGGATCGGGGCACTTTATTTGTGTCCCGTTTTTGGGAGCAGCTGCACGCTGCATTGGGGACGAAGCTGATCCGTAGTTCAGCATACCACCCGCAGACAGATGGGCAAACCGAGCGGGTAAATCAGATCCTAGAAGACATGCTACGAGCTTGCGCTATCAACCACGGCAAGAATTGGGATGATCACTTGCCGTTAGCCGAGTTCTCGTACAACAATGGGTACCAAGCCAGCATAAGGATGGCGCCCTACGAGGCGCTATACGGAAGAAAATGCCGCACACCACTGAATTGGTGTGAGTCTGGCGAAGGGGTTACCTTCGGGATTGACCTTGTCAACAACGCGGAAGAAAAGGTTCGACTGATTCAAGCGAACCTAAAAGCCGCCCAATCCCGTCAGAAACAGTATGCGGACCGGAGAAGACGCCCATTACAATTCGAAGTCGGGGATCACATATATCTACGTGTATCTCCAATGAAGGGTGTAAACAGATTTGGGGTGAGAGGAAAGCTGGCACCCCGATTCATCGGTCCATTCCAGATTACCGAAAGATGTGGATCGGTAGCATAACGGCTGAAATTACCAGAAGCACTTTCCGGTGTGCACGACGTCTTTCACATTTCCCAGCTGAGGAAGTGTCTCAAGCTATATACTACCGTTCAGCTGGAAGACATTGAAGAACTGAAACCGTATCTCACCTATCGGGAGGAACCGGTTCAGATCATTGACGAAAAGGCGCGAACCACACGCAACCGCACGTTGTGGTTCTATAAAATCCTATGGAGTAATCACTCCATGGACGAAGTGACATGGGAGAGCGAAGGATTTCTTCGCGCTAACTACCCCGACTTTTTCACGTCGCATATCCGGTAAATTTTCCACCGTCCTCTCTCTCATTTTCACCTTATAATCTCGGGACGAGATTCTTTTAAGGGGGAAGGAATGTAAGGGCCTCAGTTTTTGACACATGTTTGAAGTGTTCATCACCACACACACACATTTGAAGAAAGTTGATGAACACATTTGAAGAGCAGGTAACCACCATCAACATGCTCATTAGAGAATAAACTCACATATTTCAAAAGTGGTATTTCCCACATGTAATATATAGGGGCTGGTCATATGAAAAACTCCTACACATTGCTAGGAATGTCCATGCCAAGTTTCACCCAAAATTCAAAAACTTTTGAGGTCATTTTGGGCATAGATAGAAAGAGGGCTGTTTGAAACTACATTCAAATTCAAACTGTTTTATCCCATGAATTCAAAAGTGGGAGACATATTCTTACTCAGGACATTTTTGTGAGCTCACACTCCAATTTTCACTCCATTTGGAGTTGATCTTGACATGAGCTAAGTGGGGCAAATTCAAACCTTATTTGAATTTCAAACTGAACATGTGCTGAAATTTATCCAAACCAAACCCAATTTGAATTCTAGTCAATTCAAATGGCTCAAAGGTTGATAATTCAAATCACCAGGGGCTTTGTGGGGATTACTGTTTACAACAGTGATTAGGAGTTAATTTCAGAGGTTAAAATTGAGGGTGGGACCCACATGTCATAGAGAGAAGAGGGAAGACTTGCACACAAAGTCACAGCCTCGGTGGGAAATTCCACCGAGCAGCTGCCGGCTGTGCCACCGAGAAGCAACCGGCGCCACCAGCTGCTTATTCCTTCGCGCGCTGGCGCCCCGGGCGGCCTGCTCACGCCCCCACGTGACCTTTACCGCCTCAGCCCGAGCGGAGACCCGGCTGCCTTCTTATCCTCGCGGGCGACACCAAGCAGCGGCATTCTGTTTCTCCGAGCTCTCGATCAATCGGAAAAACGGAGCAAACAATCGCGCCTCACATCCCCGAGCTGCTAGGCAGCACGCTGAGCTCTAGCACCACTTTCCCGACGCCTAAACCACTGGGTTTTGGCTTCTGTTCCCGTGATTAACGACGACCGCCGTGACTGAGCTGAAGAACGGTGATCGGTCTCGCGTGGGCAGCACACCACAGCCACTTTAACAGCTGAGCTAGGGCAGAAAAAAGGAGCGCACGGACTCCAAGCTGCTTCCACCTGAAGCTCAAGCCACGCCGTGCACTCTCTCCAGCGAATTCCGAGATTTTGCTCCGGCAGCCTTAAACCGAGCTTCCGGTACGGATTCTTCGAATTCTCGCTCTATGATCCTTCTTTAGTTATCAAATCTTGCACATATGCACTGGACTAGCCGACGATCAGTTTCCTTTCTGCATCCGTGGTATGAAACAGACTAGGAGTGACGAATTTTGAGCTCGATCGAGGGCGTTCATGGCGGGCACGATCGGTCATACGGTGCCGACCGACTTGCCGCCATCTTTGAACACTTTTGACACCTTGTCGAGCTTCCTAGAGGTGTACTGATGCTGTAGAACCGATTCTTCGAGGTTTTGGCGGGTTAGAACCACGGCCGACGGCGCCGAACCTCAACCGAGGCCGCCGCACGTCGCTGGGCTATTTCCGGTCACCACCAGCTCGAACTGACCCCACAGACGTGCTCCTCGACGTCGACAACCCCCTGGCGGCGAGTTTAAGACCGTGTTATGGCCGGCAGCGGCAAGCCGGCGAGCTCCGGGTCTGCTCCGGCGAGGGGAGACGGCGCGGGCGCAAGGGCGCGTCAGGAGGAAGACGAAGCCGGCTGGCCCACGCGTCAGCGGCATAAAAATTTAAATCGGGATCGGGTGCGGCTGGGATCTGTTGTGCTGGCACGCAGGAACCCAGCAGACCACGGTGTGCTGACGCATCAGTGCGCAACACGTGTCCCCGTGGCCCACCCACATGTTTAAACTTTTTCCCGATTTTCAGATTCCATTCAAACTTCAAATCCTCCTAACTTGGGCTAGGAAACTCAAAATCGAGTGAACCAAATTTTGTTGGGTTCAGCTCTCTGAGTAATTTCCAGCAAATCAAGTTTCACTTCATGAAAATCCTTAATTCTCCAGAATTAATTCCTCAAATTTTAAACAGTTTGGAATTTTAACTGGAGAATCCCTTGGAGGAAAATTCTGAAATTTTGCTGGGAAGTTCACCAAAATATCACTGAACTACCATAAAAATTTTAGATCCATTTGAGCTCATTTGATCCACCTAATGGTGTGATTAGTGAAACTGTTCCAGAGAAAATAGAAAATGTTCCGAAACATTTTCAGAATTTTCCCTGAAATTGTTGAGCTCATATCTTTAGCTAGAAACCTTCAAATTAAGTGAGACCAACTCCATTAGAACCCTCTGAAAAATCTAGTTTTCATAAAGTCATAGTTTGTTTCATGACAATTCTTAGAACACCATAAAAGCCTTCAATTAAGGTCAAGTACATAATTAATTGTGGAGGGCTCAAATGAGCTTTGCTGCAATTAAAACTTGACCAAGTCTCTGTTTAGGTTGTAACCCAGCCACAGTAAAAGTTTCACAGTCTTTGGGTCTGTCTAGTGAGACTTAGAAGGTTCACAAAGTTAAAATCAATTCAAATGCATTTAATCAATACATGTACTTCTTATATCACGTAGTCGCTAAGGTTGAGGAGGAACCCGAAGTCCTAGACTTCGTTACTCCGGAGGAGCAGCTAGCCTACGACCAGGAGCAGCAAGGCAAGCTCCGGTTTGCATTAACCTTTTTACAAGTTTTTATTGTTTTGAGCACATACTTGAATACCTTATTCCTTGCATTAGAGTCTTGTTTGGAAACCCAACTGCATAGCCAAGAAAACTATGGGTTGGGTTTTGGATTGCAAACCCCGTTAGCTACTGCACTTCTATGATAGTGTAGGATTCGGTACAAGTCGAGTAGTTGGAACTACTCGCGAGCATAGGCCAGAGGCACTCGACTCGGGTAGAGATAGCACATGATACACATGGCAAGAAAAATGAGAACGAGCGGAGAGTAAGGGCAGCAGGAATTTGGGGCCTGCGTGCTATAGCTCCGCTTGTGTCGATTGAGGACCGAGCCGTGTGCGGGCCTGTTGAACAAGCTAGAGCAGTACCGAAGACCTACCGGATATATGGGAACCGGGAAACCGATGTAACTCGGGTAGCTCGGTATTGAGGCATTGCCCGTCGTTCAGAGGGTAGGTTGAGAGCTTGAGGTGTAAATCGGCTGGCGGCACTGAGATGCGCGTGCAGAGACCTCTTGCTCGGGACGATGGGACCGGTTCAATATTTGGCTGAAGGGTGAAAGGTGGTTGCGTACGGCGTCCGTGATGGTTGCTGTAGGCAACATCGAGTACGGGCGTACGTGACGGGTTATTCGGGTAACCCTGCAGGTGTAAATCGATTATAATTTCCGTCCCTCGCGGTCAGTGAGTACCACTTGTTCACTGTACCATGACGTAGAAAGAACAGGCTAGTTACATGTTAAAATGTTGCTGATTGAAAGACGTGACACGACCCCACTGGTCCTGTCGAGCCAGGATCACGCTGAGGGGTGCTGCGTTGCACAACACCGTATAACACACGTCAAAGGTACAAAGCGGAAGCGGAATCTTTATTACATAAACAAGTTTATTAACATGTTTACATCAAAATAAGTTTAGTCCACACTCGCGGGCGTAGACTAAGCATCAAGTGCACGTTCAGCCCTCGAACGTGTCCTTGCTAGCACACTCGCACACTAACTCTGCGGCGTGCACGACTCCCACTCGACGGGGTTCCCCTCCTGGGGTTCCGTCTCCTCTTCGGGAGTCCCTTCCTCATAGAACCCTGCAAAAGCTTCAAACACAAGCAGTGAGCACGAAGGCTCAGCAAGTCTGACCCGTCTCACCTAAACATGAAACTTCTACATGAGGGTGATGGGTTGCATGAGGTAAAAATCATTTGCAAGGACTCGCCTAATTAGTAGAACCTTACTTTCAAGTTTTAGCAGCAGGTTGTGGAGAACTTTACGCTAAGGCACATGAGAGAGCCGCAATCAAACAAGAAACGCATTTCTCTCATGTACTTTGCCCAAAGTTGAAAAGAACTTTAGTTAGCACTAAGCTACAACATATCATTAACAATCAATATCCAACTTTCAATCAGCAACATTTTAACATGTAACTAGCCTGTTCTTTCTACGTCACGGTACAGTGAACAAGTGGTACTCACTGACCGCGAGGGACGGCGATTATAATCGATTTACACCTGCAGGGTTACCCGAACAACCCGTCACGTACGCCCGTACTCGATGTTGCCTACAACAACCATCACGGACGCCGTACGCGACTACCTTTCACCCGTTAGCCAAATATTGAACCGGTCCCATCGTCCCGAGCAAGAGGTCCCTGCACGCGCATCTCTGTGCCGCCAGCTGATTTACACCTCGAGCTCTCAACCTACCCTCTGAACGACGGGCAATGCCTCAATACCCAGCTACCCGAGTTACATCAGTTTCCCGGTTCCCATATAGCCGGTAGGTCTTCGGTACTGTTCTAGCTTGTTCAACAGGCCCGCACACGGCTCGGTCCTCAATCGACACAAGCGGAGCTACAGCACACAGGCCCCAAAGTCCTGCTGCCCTTACTCTCCGCTCGGTCTCATTTTCTTGCCATGTGTATCATGTGCTATCTCTACCCGAGCAATGTGCCTCTAGCCTATTCTCGTGAGTAGTTCCAACTACTCGACTTGTACCGAATCCTACTCTATCCTAGCAATGCAGTGGCTAACGGGGTTTGCAATCCTAAACCCCAACCCATGGTTTTCTTGGCTATGCAGTGGGGTTTCCAAACAAGACTCTGATGCACAACATAAAGAAAACAAGTATGTGCTCAAAACAATAAAAATTTATAAAATGGTTAATGCAAACCGGGGCTTGCCTTGCTGCTCTTGGTCGTAGGCTAGCTGTTCCTCCGGAGTAACGAAGTCTAGGACTTCGGGTTCCTCCTCGACCTTAGCGACTACATGATAAGAACAATGTATGTATTAATTAAATGCTTTTGTATTAACTTTGAAGTTGTGAAGTCTATAACCTTTACTAGATAGACCTAATGACTGTGAAACTTTTACTGTGGCTTGGTTACAACCTAAACAGAGACTTGGTCAAGTTTTAGTTGCAGCAAAGCTCATTTGAGCCCTCCACAAATAATTATGTCCTTGACCTTAATTAAAGGCTTTTAGGGTGTTCTAGGTATTTTCATGAAACAAACTATGACTTTCTGAAAACTAGATTTTCAGAGGGTTCTAATGGAATTGGTCTCACTTAATTTGGAAGTCTCTAACTAAAGATATGAGCTAAACAATTTCAGAGAAAATTCTGAAAATGTTTCTGAACATTTTCTATTTTCTCTGGAACAGTTTTACTAATCACACCATTAGGTGGACTAAATGAGCTCAAATGGATCTGAAATTTTTATGGTAGTTCAAGGATATTTTGGTGAACATCTCAGCAAAATTTCAGGATTTTCCTCCAAATGATTCTCCAGTTAAAATTCCTAACAGTTTAAACTTTAAGGAATTAATTCTGGAGAATTAAGGAATCTCATGAAGTGACACTTGATTTTCTGGAAAGTACTCAAAGAGCTGAATCCAGCAAAATTTGGTTCACTCAATTTGGAGCTTTCTAGCCAAAGTTATAAGGATTTGAAGTTTGAAGGAAATCTGAAAATCGGGGAAAAGTTTAAACTCGCGCGTGGGCCCAGGAGACACGCGTCGCACGCCGAAGCGACAGCACACCGCGGCCCACAAGGCTTTTGCGCGCCAGCACACCCGATCCCGGCCGCAGCCGGATCCCGATTCAAAATATCGGCCGCTGACAGCTGGGGTCCACCCCCTTCTTCAACCTCGCGACACCCGCGCTCCGCCGCCGAGGGACCTCGCCGGAGAGCTCGCCGCCGGCTGCTGTACAGCTTCAAACTTCTTGATTCTGGCCGCCCCTGCCTACTTTTACTTGGGGAACATGATCCGAGGGTCAGCTGCTCATGACAACGGCCGGAGCATGGTCGGCGACGAGCCGCCATATCGGAACGACTTCGGCCATGTCGGCTGATGCTCCTAGTGCCTCAGCTACTTGGGAAACCGGTCGGGGAGCATCAGTGGACCTCAGAGAAGGTCGACATGAACTCGGGGCAGCTCGGGGAAGGCCCGAAATAGGTCCTCACCGTGCGCCCGATACCCCCCGTGCGTTCCGCCATTAGTAGACCTTGAATTACGCCGGGCACAGAAGTTCTCCGGCCCAGAGTTGTGAAGGCAACTTGTGCGTCACCGTGTCTAGTTCGTGTGGGAGTGGCCTGAGGCCCTCTAATCCTTTCTAGAGCACGAATGAAACAGAATCGTACCCGAGGGTCGTTCTGCACACAGAAAGGGGAAAAGTGGAAATTCGCCGCCGGTGAGCAACCACTCGAGCTGTGGCTCGGGGATGAGCAGCACCGATCACTTGCGCGTCCAAGGGTGCCTTGGCTCGGGCGTGACAACGCCCAGGTTGGGCTGTCCACGAGAGCCCGAGGTGCGGCGGTTTCCAGTTCCGAGTTTGATCTTTCGGCACAGCCGATATCACTCGGTTTCAGTCGATTTCTATCAATGGGAAGGATGGAGGATGGTTGCTAGTACCTTGCTGGGACCTTGGAATGGAAAGAGGGAGCTGCGATCGGCTTGATCAAGCAGGAACTCGAGCGGCGGCGATGGCAGTGGGAAAAGCAGTCGCGCACGTCGGTAGCTCGGGGAAATGGTGACTGAGGCACGCCGGGGAGGGAATAAATAGCTCGGCCGGCTGGCCTCCGGCTTGGGGCACGCAGCAGGAGCTGGCGCCGGCCGGCCCCTTCGGTGGCGCGCGCGCACAACAGCCGGGAACCGACTGAACTGTGGTTCAGTCGGTTTGCTTTGAGGCTGAGGCTGACATGTGGGTCCCACTCCTCTTTTAACCTCTGAAATTTATTCCTAACAGCTGTGGTAAACAGTGAACCCTATTCTACCCTTGGCAACTCAAATTATTCACCCAAGAGCCATTTGAATTGATCAAAGTTCAAATGAGGTTTGGTTTGAATGAATTTCAGCACAAGTGCAGTTTGAAATTCAAATAAAGTTTGAATTTCTCCCCCTTAGCTCATGTCAAGATCAACTCCAAATGGAGTGAAAATTGGTGTGTGAGCTCACAAAAATGTGCTGAGCAAGAATATGCCTTCCACTTTTAAATTCAGTGGGTGAAAACAGTTTGAATTTGAATATGTTTTCAAACTGCCCCTTTCCTATCTACACCCAAGATGACCTCAAAAATGTTTTGAATTTGGGTGAAACTTGGCATGGACATCCTTGGCAAAGTGTAGGAGTTTTCATATGTCCAGCCCATCTATATCACATGTGGGAAGTACCACTTTTGCAATGTGTGAGTTTGTTCCCTAATGAGCATGTTGATAATTGTTACTTGCTCTTTATTTGTGTTCATCATTTTTCCTCAAATGAGGTGTGTGGTGTGGGGATGAACACTGCAAATGGGTGTCAAAAACTGAGGCCCTTACATTCCTCCCCCCTTAAAAGAATCTCGTCCCGAGATTATAAGGTGAAAATGAGAGAGAGGACGGTGGAAAAATTACCGGATATGCGACGTGAGAAAGTCGGGGTAGTTAGTGCGAAGGAATTCTTCGCTCTCCCATGTCGCTTCATCCATGGAGTGATTACTCCACAGAACCTTGTAGAACCACAACGTACGGTTGCGTGTGGTTCGGGCCTTTTCATCAATAATCTGCACCGGTTCCTCCCGATAGGTGAGATCCGGTTGCAGTTCTTCAATGTCTTCCAGCTGAACGGTAGTTGATAGCTTGAGACACTTCCTCAGCTGGGAAATGTGAAAGACGTCGTGCACACCGGAAAGTGCTTCTGGTAATCTTAGCCGGTATGCCACCGATCCACATCTTTCGGTAATCTGGAATGGACCGATGAATCGGGGTGCTAACTTTCCTCTCACCCCAAATCTGTTTACGCCCTTCATTGGAGACACTCGTAGATATACGTGGTCTCCAGCTTCGAATTGTAACGGACGCCTTCTCCGGTCCGCATACTGTTTCTGTCGGGATTGAGCGGCTTTTAGGTTCGCTTGAATTAATCGAACCTTTTCTTCCGCGTTGTTGACAAGATCAATCCCGAAGGTAACCCTCTCGCCAGACTCACACCAATTCAATGGTGTGCGGCATTTTCTCCCGTATAGCGCCTCGTAGGGCGCCATCTTGATGCTGGCTTGGTACCCATTGTTGTACGAGAACTCGGCTAACGGCAAGTGATCATCCCAGTTCTTGCCGTGGTCGATAGCGCAAGCTCGTAGCATGTCTTCTAAGATTTGATTTACCCGCTCCGTTTGCCCATCCGTCTGCGGGTGGTAGGCTGAACTACGGATCAGCTTCGTCCCCAAGGCAGCGTGGAGCTGCTCCCAAAAACGGGACACAAATAAAGTGCCCCGGTCCGATACGATAGTACGGGGTACGCCGTATAAGCATAGGATCCGTGAGATGTACAGTTCAGCGTACTTCTTGGCGTTGTAGTTGGTGTTGACCGGGATGAAATGGGCAACTTTGGTGAGCCGATCGACGATCACCCACACAGAATCATGTTTCTGTAAGGTGGTGGGTAAACCGACGACGAAATCCATGCTCACGTCCTCCCACTTCCAGGCAGGAATGCCCAGTGGTTGCAGCAGTCCCGGTTTCCGCATGTGGTCTGCCTTCACCCGTCGACATGTATCACACTCGGACACGTATTTTGCAGTCTCTCGCTTCATCCGTGTCCACCAAAACTTGCTTCTGAGTTCTTGATACATCTTGTTGCTGCCGGGGTGAATAGAAAACTTTGATAAGTGAGCCTCATCAAAGATTTTCTTCCGTAACTCCGGGTTTCGGGGTACGACGATCCGGTCCTTGAACCATAGGACGCCGTCTCCGTCCTTCCGGAAACATTTCAACTCCCCACTGTCTACACGTCTCCGCAAATGTGATATGCCCTTGTCATTCTTCTGGGCTGCCGCTATCTCTTCACGGATGGTGGGGATCAAAGCTAGGTTGTAGAGAGCTCCATGTGGAATCACATGTAGTGGTGGTTCGCTCTCTTCCAACGGTGTGATGGTCAGATTATTGACGTGTGACTTGCGGCTTAGCGCGTCTGCCACAACGTTTGCCTTGCCCGGATGATAATGGATCTCTATCTCGTAATCCTTTATCAGTTCTAACCATCTTCGTTGCCTCATGTTCAGCTCCTTCTGAGTGAATATGTACTTGAGGCTTTTGTGGTCGGTATATAAATGTACGAGGTTACCGAGTAGGTAGTGCCTCCACATTTTCAGTGCAAGTACCACGGCAGCGAGCTCCAAGTCGTGAGTTGGATAATTTTGCTCATGATTCCTAAGCTGCCGTGACCCATACGCGACCACCCTTCGGTCTTGCATCAACACACATCCGAGCCCAATGCCGGATGCATCGCAGTACACATCGAACGGTTTTGTTGTGTCTGGCTGCGCCAAAACCGGTGCTGATGTCAGGTGCTTGACTAAAGCCTTGAATGCTGCTTCACATGCTGGACTCCAAACATATTTGGTAGCCTTCTTCAGCAGCTCTGTCATTGGCTTGGCAATCTTCGAGAAGTTCGGAATGAACCTCCGATAATATCCCGCGAGTCCGAGGAAACTCCGTACCTCATGAACAGTTCTCGGGGATTTCCAATTCAGCACTTGCGTGATTTTGCTCGGGTCCACAGCGATACCCTCCGCTGAGATGATATGCCCGAGGAAAGGCACTTGCGATATCCAAAACTCGCATTTGCTGAACTTTGCGTATAACTTGTGATCCCGCAGCCGTTGCAAGACTATACGCAGATGTTTCTTGTGATCTTCCTCCGACTTGGAATATACCAGGATGTCGTCGATGAAGACCACGACAAACTTGTCCAGCTCCGGCATGAACACCGAGTTCATTAAGTACATGAAGTGAGCTGGAGCATTGGTGAGGCCAAAGGACATGACCAGGTACTCATAAAGTCCGTACCTTGTCGAAAAAGCTGTCTTTGGAATGTCCTCAGCCCTGATCTTAATCTGATGGTACCCGGATCTTAAATCCATCTTGGAAAAGACCTTTGCTTCGACCAACTGATCAAACAACATGTCGATCCGTGGCAACGGGTACTTGTTCTTGATGGTTACGGCATTTAATGGACGGTAGTCCACGCAAAGCCGCAACGTTTCATCCTTCTTTTTGACAAATAATGCCGAACAGCCCCATGGCGAGGAGCTCGGCCTAATAAAACCCTTCTCCAGAAGGTCCGTGAGCTGAGTCTTCAGTTCAGCCAACTCCTTGGGCGCCATCTTGTACGGCCTTCGGGATATTGGCATGGTTCCCGGTGCAAGTTCAATCTTGAACTCCACCTCTCTATCGGGTGGCATCCCCGGCAAATCATCCGGGAATACATCAGGGAATTCTCGGACCACTGGAATGTCTTCCAATCTGATGGTTGTGGCTTGATAGACACTTGGAAGTTTTATTTCTGGACTGTCCAGAAATAATGAGTGAGAACCGTGCACTCCTGAGTTTAAGTGCACGACTCGGAGGACGGTGTCTAAAACAGCGCCGTGGCGGTTTAACCACGACATCCCTAGGATGACATCGACCTTCTGTCCCTCTAAGATAATGAGAGACGTGGGGTACACTCTACCCGCTAAGCATAATGGTGCTTTGGAGACCATTACGCTTGCTGAAATCTTCCCACCCGGTGAACAAATTAAATATGGACTATCGGTGGGTAGTATTGGCAAGCTGTGTTTAGCAATGAAAGCTTGGCTAATAAAATTATGCGTGGCGCCTGAATCAAATAGTACTATAGCGGGATGCTGGTGGAGTTGGAACATACCCGCAAGGATTGGCTCGCCCTCCGGCACGTCCTCAATGGCAAGCTGGTGGACAGTACCGGGCCTAGGGTTTGCCCGCCGCGCATTAGTAGGGTTCCGGGGTTGATTCCTCCCCGGAAACTGTGGTACCACTCCGCCGCCTTGCCTCTCCGGGCAACTGCTCGCGAAGTGTCCTGGACGACCACACTTGTAACATGTGGCCGCTGCTGGTGGAGTACTTGGTGGACGAAAGCCCGGCATGCGTTGCGGAGGTGCAAACGCACGCGGCATCGCCCGCTGCTGCTGTTGTTGTTGCGGTGGTGCTGGCAGTGCCGGCCGGAATGCCGGTGAAGAATACGGCCGACCGCGGAACGGCATCGACCGCTGTGGTGGCTGCCAGCGCGGACCTGATGGTGGGCGATTCACCATCCGAAACTTCTGAGAAGGACCGCCTCCTTCTCCGCTGCTCTGCGGCGCGCTTCGCTTTCGCTCTGCCGCCGCCAACTCCTTGCCGGAGTCTTCCTGAACAATCGCAGCATCAATTATGTCGTTGAGGCTGCCGCGATTGAACATCGCCAGCTTGTCCTTCAGGAGCGGGTTAAGCCCCTGGTAAAAGTGGTCCCGCCGCTTCTCGTCCGTATCTGCGTGATACGACGCGTAGAGTGCGAGATCGTTGAACGCTCTGGAGTACTCCAGCGCGTTCCGGCTCCCTTGTTGCAGGTGTAGGAATTCCTGCGTCTTCCTCTTCATCAAACCGGGCGGTATATGATAGGCCCGGAAGGCCGTCCGGAACTCCGCCCAGGTCATCACTCGGTTGGTGGGTTGTGAAGCACAAAAGTTGGCCCACCACGCGCTCGCGGATCCTTGGAGCTGCTGGACCGCGAACTGAGTCTTGCGCTGCTCGCTGATTTGGAGCAGCCCGAACTTCATCTCTATGGCGCGGAGCCAGTTGTCCGCGTCAAGTGGTTCATCCGCCCTTGAGAATACAGGGGGATGAGTCGCCAGGAAGTCAGAGTAGGAGCTCTGTTGGCGCTCCTCACGATCTTGACGTCTCTCTGGGCGAGACGTATTCGCAATTAACGTTTGCAGCAGCTCTGTATGCTGCTGATGTGAACCCGCCATTGCCGCGACAATGTCGGCCAATGTAACCGTTGGCAGTGGCGGTGGCGGTGTTTGCTGTTGCTGTTGCTGCTGCTGTCCCGAGGAGTCCTCGGGAGGTGGTTGGGAGGTCTCTCCCCCTTGGCTAGTACCTCCAACATCGGGGTTGGCACGAGTACGCGTCATTCTGAAATTCAACACAGCAGCAATTAGCACATGTCTTACTCAAAATTCCATAAACAGGAGTAAGTATTGAAGCGACGCATGATTAACTTGCACAACATTCACATATATTGATAAAGCATAAACTTTATACAAGATACATTATTCTCGGATCTCCGAGAAGTCGTGCTCATGTCGTCACTACCTATACATACGCTACTGTCTACACGACATGTCACCGATTACAAAAGTTGGGTTACGCTACCCTAGCTGCCCTACTTGGCAACCGTAACCCCCTACTCGGAGTAGAACTCGACCTCCTGTGGGTCGTCCTCCTCCGGTACCTCTGCTGGTGGCTCGGGGTCTACCACCTCTTCTCCCATTCCAGGTTCTCCCATGGCTGGAAGACCCAAGACTACCGGTACGCCCAATACCGGGGGCACGAGGTCCTGCAATGCATGCACCTCGTCCATAGCCTGGTTGTAGTCCTCTTCCCAGCCTTGTCCTTCCTCAATAGCGTCGTCCCGCTCTTGAGCAAGGTCCTCATTCTGCTGGGTTAGGGTCTGCACCAGCTCTTGCAACGCCGCAATGTCAACACGGCTCTTCTTCTTTGCCTTCTTCAGACGACGCAACTGATTGTGTTGTTCATTCAGTCGCTTGATCGTCGGAAGGAGCACATTGCGGAGTGCACTGTGAGCACTCTCAAAATGATCTCCCCGGCTTGTGCTCTCCTTGAGCTTGGTGGCGAGATGCTCCTTATGAACAGCTTGGCTGTCCATCACAGCGTTTCCCGCCCTCATTTGGAGGCTGAGATTTGCCTCCGCGGGGTTGTACCTTGGGCAACTCGGGTTTGTTGCCTCTAGGTACCTCTCTTCCCACACATGCTGAGCTCGTCCCTCCACCGGAACGAGTGCGTATGGAGTTCCCTCCATAGCCTGTACGTGTAGTTGGCAGAAACGTGACATAGTGTCACGGGCTGCCACTTGCCACATCCCTTCCGGTTGTCTTCCTCTCACCGTGACGGTGAATGGCACCCAACCGGGTGGCGTAGGCCCTGCAGGAACCTCGACATGGATCGTCCACGTCTTGTTCCCCTCTTCGCCTTCTTCCTTGGCGAAGTATTGCGGCATCTGGTTGTACCCGAAATATTGGAGCATTAGCCACAATGCTCCCGGGTAGCCGCTACGGTCAGAGCAGTGGGAAACTACCCACCCGTTCTCCCCGTTTATCTGCTGCCATCTGTAAAAATATATTTGAGAAATGTCAAATATTTATTTAAACAGTAAACCATTGAGTTATAACATAAGATATGTCATTGAACCCTTAACACTTGGAAACATAGTTCAAATTTTTAAACAAATTTGACTGCTGATCTGCTGTTCCCATGACAGCCCTGACCAGTTTCCATATCAATCTGATTTAGGCCAGGTTAAAAGCAAAACCAGTCCTGGAGCTCAACATCAAAGTTAAAGTTAACTTCAATAGCTTTCCAGAAAGTATTTGGTTGGCCTAAGATCTGCTCTGGTTCAAAAGTTATGAGATGTCAAAGTTAACAGAATTTCTGGGAACAATTGGACAGCACCTCCCTGCCTTAGGTACTGATTTGATCCAAGAATTCCAGTTAATTCTGTTCCTAATCTGACAAAACTTTCTGTTACAAAGTTGTAACCCATCTCATAAGCTTCCCAGAACCACCTCATTTTCTATTTTTGGATTTTTATGCAGGAAGTTATGCTTAATTTACAGAGAGTCTACAGAGAGTCTTTGCTCCGTCCTGTTTTCTGGACAGTTTCAACTCTACTGCATTTTTCGAGTGGTTAAGGGATGAAACACCTCTGGAACTCAACAGAAAAGTTGTAAAGCTCCTCCAAAGCTTTCCAGAAATGTATCATACGACCCCAACCTCGAAAGAACTCAACCTCTAACCTCTGATTAACTTCAGCCTTGATTTAGCTGAAAACAGAGTGCTCTGTCCTTAACATCCTATAAGTTGAAAATTTATTAACTTTGAATATCCTGTTCAAGGGAAGGAGTTACATCAAGTTTTACTACTTTGGATCAAAACCTTCAAGTTTTTAAATGAAGTTGTTCATTTAGTTGGGTGTGACGTCGAGGCGTCACCAGATTATGTCGGTACTACGTCCTCACAAAGGAAAAACCTATACCGGATTTAGCCGGCTTCGTTAGTTCAGTGGCACTACTCGTCACTCGCACACGGATGCTACACGTCTACCGTTTCGTGGTAAGGCTACCTGCAGAAACTCAAACAATCATCAGACTCGGCTGCACACCGAGCCCGGAATCCATACAGTTTGTACACCCGGCCGTCATCACTCGCCCGGATGTTCTCAAGCCAAACACGCCTTGAGTTACGTGTTCACGTTTCAGACCACGTGACGGGGTCTCCCATGTTGCACCACGCACGCCAGGGACAGACGTTGCTCGAATACCCCAAACGACATGAAGAGTCGTAGAGGATATCAAAGCGGGTCGGGTTACCTGCCACCCGTGGGGCTCCACCCTTCAGCTTGTGCGCACTGGTGGACAGCGCTTACGTGCACCCCCCAAGACATGAACGTCCCGAGATGCACGATTTTCCGACATAACAAATAAGTTAATAAGCCACTTTCTATATACTAATAACATCCTTATACGGGCTACTAACTCGTTCCTCACTGGATTTTTGAAAAAGAAGACCTTTGTACTGTGTTAAACCTCAAGCGAGCTCTGATACCACGCTGACACGACCCCACTGGTCCTGTCGAGCCAGGATCACGCTGAGGGGTGCTGCGTTGCACAACACCGTATAACACACGTCAAAGGTACAAAGCGGAAGCGGAATCTTTATTACATAAACAAGTTTATTAACATGTTTACATCAAAATAAGTTTAGTCCACACTCGCGGGCGTAGACTAAGCATCAAGTGCACGTTCAGCCCTCGAACGTGTCCTTGCTAGCACACTCGCACACTAACTCTGCGGCGTGCACGACTCCCACTCGACGGGGTTCCCCTCCTGGGGTTCCGTCTCCTCTTCGGGAGTCCCTTCCTCATAGAACCCTGCAAAAGCTTCAAACACAAGCAGTGAGCACGAAGGCTCAGCAAGTCTGACCCGTCTCACCTAAACATGAAACTTCTACATGAGGGTGATGGGTTGCATGAGGTAAAAATCATTTGCAAGGACTCGCCTAATTAGTAGAACCTTACTTTCAAGTTTTAGCAGCAGGTTGTGGAGAACTTTACGCTAAGGCACATGAGAGAGCCGCAATCAAACAAGAAACGCATTTCTCTCATGTACTTTGCCCAAAGTTGAAAAGAACTTTAGTTAGCACTAAGCTACAACATATCATTAACAATCAATATCCAACTTTCAATCAGCAACATTTTAACATGTAACTAGCCTGTTCTTTCTACGTCACGGTACAGTGAACAAGTGGTACTCACTGACCGCGAGGGACGGCGATTATAATCGATTTACACCTGCAGGGTTACCCGAACAACCCGTCACGTACGCCCGTACTCGATGTTGCCTACAACAACCATCACGGACGCCGTACGCGACTACCTTTCACCCGTTAGCCAAATATTGAACCGGTCCCATCGTCCCGAGCAAGAGGTCCCTGCACGCGCATCTCTGTGCCGCCAGCTGATTTACACCTCGAGCTCTCAACCTACCCTCTGAACGACGGGCAATGCCTCAATACCCAGCTACCCGAGTTACATCAGTTTCCCGGTTCCCATATAGCCGGTAGGTCTTCGGTACTGTTCTAGCTTGTTCAACAGGCCCGCACACGGCTCGGTCCTCAATCGACACAAGCGGAGCTACAGCACACAGGCCCCAAAGTCCTGCTGCCCTTACTCTCCGCTCGGTCTCATTTTCTTGCCATGTGTATCATGTGCTATCTCTACCCGAGCAATGTGCCTCTAGCCTATTCTCGCGAGTAGTTCCAACTACTCGACTTGTACCGAATCCTACTCTATCCTAGCAATGCAGTGGCTAACGGGGTTTGCAATCCTAAACCCCAACCCATGGTTTTCTTGGCTATGCAGTGGGGTTTCCAAACAAGACTCTGATGCACAACATAAAGAAAACAAGTATGTGCTCAAAACAATAAAAATTTATAAAATGGTTAATGCAAACCGGGGCTTGCCTTGCTGCTCTTGGTCGTAGGCTAGCTGTTCCTCCAGAGTAACGAAGTCTAGGACTTCGGGTTCCTCCTCGACCTTAGCGACTACATGATAAGAACAATGTATGTATTAATTAAATGCTTTTGTATTAACTTTGAAGTTGTGAAGTCTATAACCTTTACTAGATAGACCTAATGACTGTGAAACTTTTACTGTGGCTTGGTTACAACCTAAACAGAGACTTGGTCAAGTTTTAGTTGCAGCAAAGCTCATTTGAGCCCTCCACAAATAATTATGTCCTTGACCTTAATTAAAGGCTTTTAGGGTGTTCTAGGTATTTTCATGAAACAAACTATGACTTTCTGAAAACTAGATTTTCAGAGGGTTCTAATGGAATTGGTCTCACTTAATTTGGAAGTCTCTAACTAAAGATATGAGCTAAACAATTTCAGAGAAAATTCTGAAAATGTTTCTGAACATTTTCTATTTTCTCTGGAACAGTTTTACTAATCACACCATTAGGTGGACTAAATGAGCTCAAATGGATCTGAAATTTTTATGGTAGTTCAAGGATATTTTGGTGAACATCTCAGCAAAATTTCAGGATTTTCCTCCAAATGATTCTCCAGTTAAAATTCCTAACAGTTTAAACTTTAAGGAATTAATTCTGGAGAATTAAGGAATCTCATGAAGTGACACTTGATTTTCTGGAAAGTACTCAAAGAGCTGAATCCAGCAAAATTTGGTTCACTCAATTTGGAGCTTTCTAGCCAAAGTTATAAGGATTTGAAGTTTGAAGGAAATCTGAAAATCGGGGAAAAGTTTAAACTCGCGCGTGGGCCCAGGAGACACGCGTCGCACGCCGAAGCGACAGCACACCGCGGCCCACAAGGCTTTTGCGCGCCAGCACACCCGATCCCGGCCGCAGCCGGATCCCGATTCAAAATATCGGCCGCTGACAGCTGGGGTCCACCCCCTTCTTCAACCTCGCGACACCCGCGCTCCGCCGCCGAGGGACCTCGCCGGAGAGCTCGCCGCCGGCTGCTGTACAGCTTCAAACTTCTTGATTCTGGCCGCCCCTGCCTACTTTTACTTGGGGAACATGATCCGAGGGTCAGCTGCTCATGACAACGGCCGGAGCATGGTCGGCGACGAGCCGCCATATCGGAACGACTTCGGCCATGTCGGCTGATGCTCCTAGTGCCTCAGCTACTTGGGAAACCGGTCGGGGAGCATCAGTGGACCTCAGAGAAGGTCGACATGAACTCGGGGCAGCTCGGGGAAGGCCCGAAATAGGTCCTCACCGTGCGCCCGATACCCCCCGTGCGTTCCGCCATTAGTAGACCTTGAATTACGCCGGGCACAGAAGTTCTCCGGCCCAGAGTTGTGAAGGCAACTTGTGCGTCGCCGTGTCTAGTTCGTGTGGGAGTGGCCTGAGGCCCTCTAATCCTTTCTAGAGCACGAATTAAACAGAATCGTACCCGAGGGTCGTTCTGCACACAGAAAGGGGAAAAGTGGAAATTCGCCGCCGGTGAGCAACCACTCGAGCTGTGGCTCGGGGATGAGCAGCACCGATCACTTGCGCGTCCAAGGGTGCCTTGGCTCGGGCGTGACAACGCCCAGGTTGGGCTGTCCACGAGAGCCCGAGGTGCGGCGGTTTCCAGTTCCGAGTTTGATCTTTCGGCACAGCCGATATCACTCGGTTTCAATCGATTTCTATCAATGGGAAGGATGGAGGATGGTTGCTAGTACCTTGCTGGGACCTTGGAATGGAAAGAGGGAGCTGCGATCGGCTTGATCAAGCAGGAACTCGAGCGGCGGCGATGGAGTGGGAAAAGCAGTCGCGCACGTCGGTAGCTCGGGGAAATGGTGACTGAGGCACGCCGGGGAGGGAATAAATAGCTCGGCCGGCTGGCCTCCGGCTTGGGGCACGCAGCAGGAGCTGGCGCCGGCCGGCCCCTTCGGTGGCGCGCGCGCACAACAGCCGGGAACCGACTGAACTGTGGTTCAGTCGGTTTGCTTTGAGGCTGAGGCTGACATGTGGGTCCCACTCCTCTTTTAACCTCTGAAATTTATTCCTAACAGCTGTGGTAAACAGTGAACCCTATTCTACCCTTGGCAACTCAAATTATTCACCCAAGAGCCATTTGAATTGATCAAAGTTCAAATGAGGTTTGGTTTGAATGAATTTCAGCACAAGTGCAGTTTGAAATTCAAATAAAGTTTGAATTTCTCCCCCTTAGCTCATGTCAAGATCAACTCCAAATGGAGTGAAAATTGGTGTGTGAGCTCACAAAAATGTGCTGAGCAAGAATATGCCTTCCACTTTTAAATTCAGTGGGTGAAAACAGTTTGAATTTGAATATGTTTTCAAACTGCCCCTTTCCTATCTACACCCAAGATGACCTCAAAAATGTTTTGAATTTGGGTGAAACTTGGCATGGACATCCTTGGCAAAGTGTAGGAGTTTTCATATGTCCAGCCCATCTATATCACATGTGGGAAGTACCACTTTTGCAATGTGTGAGTTTGTTCCCTAATGAGCATGTTGATAATTGTTACTTGCTCTTTATTTGTGTTCATCATTTTTCCTCAAATGAGGTGTGTGGTGTGGGGATGAACACTGCAAATGGGTGTCAAAAACTGAGGCCCTTACAAGACGGACTTGAATGTTAATGATTTTCTGTAGTCTAGAGCTAATTAAAGTTCTTTTCAACTTTGGGCAAAGTACATGAGAGAAATGCGTTTCTTGTTTGATTGAGGCTCTCTCATGTGCCTTAGCGTAAGGTTCTCCACAACCTGCTGCTAAAACTTGAAAGTAAGGTTCCACTAACTAGGCGAGTCCTTGCAAATGATTTTTACCTCATGTAACCTATCAACCCTCATGTAGAAGTTCCATGTTTAGGTGAGACGGGTCAGTCTTGCTGAGCCTTCGTGCTCACTGCTTGTGTTTGAAGCTTTTGCAGGGTTCTATGAGGAAGGGACTCCCGAAGAGGAGGCGGAACCCCAGGAGGGGAACCCCGTCGAGTGGGAGTCGTGCACGCCGCCGTGTTAGTGTGCGTGTGTGCTAGCAAGGACACGTTCATGGGCTGAACGTGAACTTGATGCGTAGTCTACGCCCGTGAGTGTAGACTGGACTTATTTTGATGTACAAATGTTCATGAAGCACTTTATGTAATAAAAGTTTTGCTTCCGCTTTGTACATTTGATATGTGTTATCCGGTGTTGTGCAATGCAGCACCCCTCAGCGTGATCCTGGCGCGACAAGACCGTAGGGGTCGTGTTATAATCTCTAGACGAGATTCTTTTAAGGGGGGAGGAATGTAAGGGCCTATTTTTTGGCACACATTCGAAGTGTTCATCACACCACACACACCTCATTTGAGGAAAACTTATGAACACATTTGAAGAGCAAGTAAACACCATCAACATGGTCATTAGAGGATAAACTCACAAAATGCGAAAGTGGTACTTCCCACATGCATCATATAGGGGATGTGCATATGAAAAACTTCTACACCTTGCTAGGGATGCTCATGCCAAATTTTCACCCAAATCCAAAAATCTTTTGAGGTATTTTTGGGTATAATTGGAAAGAGGCTAGCTTGAATTTAAATTCAAATTCAAACTCTTTGCATCCCATGAATTCAAAAGTGGGATTCATATTCACACTCAGCACATTTTTGTGAGCTCTCACACAAATTTTCACTCCATTTGGAGTTGATCTTGACATGAGCCAATTTAAGCAAATTCAAATCCAATTTGAATTTCAAAATGCATATGCGCTATGAATATATTCAAACACTTCACAATTTGGATTCTACCAATTTCAAATGGGTATTTGGTGGATAATTCAAATTGCAAAAGGTATTAGGTCACTACTGTTTAGAGCAGTAGGAAAATTGAATTTTAGAGGTTAAAACCAAGAGGGTGGACCCACTGTCAGCCTCACAAGTGATCAAACCGACTGAATCAACCGAGCTCGGTTTCTTGCGCTCTACCGAGCAGGCGCCACGCCGAGCAGACGGCGGGACAGCATCTGCTTGCCACCCCTGGCCACCGAGCCGCTTCTCTGCTCTCTTATCCTCACGCCCGAGCCTTCCCAGTTCCATCTCACCGGTGTCCCAGCGTTCTCCCGCACAGGAACCCCGCTACACATCACCGCTCACCTGGGCTCTCAGTTCCACCTTCGCCCGGTCGAACCAGTGGCTGTCACGTCAAGCTGAGGCTGCAACCGAGTTCCCCGATCCTTGCTCGACGTTCTCGCACCGGTTCCAGACCATGAACGACCTTCCTCGAGCTCCACCGCGCCATTTCTTCTTCCTCGGTTCAACCCCAACCGCCATCATGGGAACAACTCGTCCGGCCACCACAGCCCACCTTTCCCCGAGCTGCGAACAGCAAAGAGGTTCGCCATAATTCCCTCTTTCATTACCGCAAGCTCCGGCAGTGTGACATGAGTTGCCATTGCCGGAATTTAATGGTTTTGCGACGGTGTACAGAAGAGGCCGCCGGACCACTTCGAAATTCGTGCTACACACCGCACCACTCATCACCTAACTTAGAGAACCACTTCTAGATGTCCGTGCGAGTCCATAGGTTCACAAACCTCGGAGAACCATCAGGTATAGCCACTGTTCTTCGAGTTTTGCTAGTATTTCCGATTTCCGACCTATGTCGCACGGTGAAATACTAGTTGGGGCCGTTTCTGAGCTCATCTGAATCCATGAAGACCTTCCATAGGGTGCACTGATGCTCTACGACCTTTGGCTCGATTATTTGGGGTGCTAGGAAGCCCGGCCGACATGGCCGAAGTTCTTCCGAAGTCGTCGCTAGTCGCCGGCCATGTTCCCGTAGTTGTCACCGTCGAGCTAAGGCCAGCACCGTGTTCCCCGTGTGGGATTAGGAAGAGGTGGCGAAAATCTCAGAGTTTCGCGCACGGCAGAGCCCCTCCGTTGAGCACTCCGGCGAGGGGAGCAGCGGCCGAGCGCGGGATGTCGGGAGGTTGAAGAAGCCCACAGCCCCACACCTCAGCGAGCAGATATTTAAATTGGGGATCAGCTGTGGCTCCGGATCATTTGTGGCTGCACGAGAAAAACTCCTTAGCCCCGTGTGTCAGCCGCTGAGAAGCCGACACGTAGCCCCGGTCCCACGTACAGTAATTTAAACATTTCCCGAATTTCAGATTCTGTTCAAACTTTAAATCCTCATAACTTTGGCTAGGAAACTCAAAATCGGGTGAACCAAATTTTGTTGGATTTAGCTCTCTGAGTACTTTTTAAAAAATCAAGTTTCACTTCATGAAAACGTTTAATTCTCCAGAAATAATTCTTCAAAGTTTAAACTGTTTAGAAATTTAACTGGAGAACCCTTTGGTGGAAAATTTTGAAATTTGGCCAGGATATTCACCATAATATCCCTGAGCTATCATAAAAATTTCAGATCCTTTTGAGCTCATTTGATCCATCTAATGGTGTGATTAATAAAACTGTTCCAGAGAAATGGAAAATGTCCAGAAACATCGAGTACGGGCATACGTGACAAGCTATTAGGGTAACCCTGCAGGGGTAAATCGATTATAATCACCGTCCCTTGCGATCAGTGAGTACCACTTGTTCACTATACCGTGACGTAGAAAGAACAGTCTAGAGTCATGTAAAAGCTGCTGATTGAAAGCTATACCTTGATTGTTAATAACTTGTTGTAGTTTAGAGAAAATTAAAGTTCTTTTTAACCTTTGGCAAAGCACATGAGAGAAATGCATTTCATGTTTGATTGCGGCTCTCTTATGTGTCTTAGTGTGAGGTTCTCCACAACTTGCTGCTAAAACTTGAAAATAAGGTTCAACTATTTAGGCGAGTCCTATGCAACTTACATTCCCATTTACACGGAATCCAGCATGTAGAATTTTCATGTATAGGAAAGACGGGTCAGACTTGCTGAGCCACCGTGCTCACTGCTTGTGTTTGAAGCTTTTGCAGGGTATTATGAGGAGGAGACTTCCGAGGAGGATATGGACCCCCAAGAGGGCAACCCCGTCGAATGGGAGTCGTGCACGCCACCGTGTTAGTGTGTGTGCGTGCTAGAGGAAACATGTTCACGGGCTAAACGTGAATCTGTGCTTCGTCTACGCCCGTCAGTGTGGACTGAACATATTTTGTTTTAAACATGTCTATAAACTCCTTTATGTAATAAAACTTTGCTTCCGCTTTGTACTTTTTATGTGTGTTATCCGGTGTTGTGCAACGCAGCACCCCTCAGCGTGATCCAAGCTCGTCGAGGCCGTGAGGCCCTAGCACTCTAGGACTCTTTGGTGTGGTCCCCCACCTCTAGTACTCTTTGGTTAAGTGACGGGGCCTGGTCCCAATCACGGGGCCGTGCCGCCTCGCCCGGGATCGCATTGGGTGGTGCCGTGTTATGCGGCACCCAACAGCACACAAATAAGGAACAATGTATTACATAAATCAAAGCGGAAGCTTACAATTGTTCTTTGTAAATACTTTACATAAAATAGCTACAGCGGAAGTCTATAAACAGCTCACGTCATATATCTAAGAAGCACTCGAGAAGTGGTCCAGCCCGCGGACTCCTCTCGCTAGCAACACGATGACATGGCAGCGGCTAGGTTCTCCAAGTGTGACATGACTCGGAAGTTCCCGAGTCTCACCGGACAACCTTCTTTATAGCGTCGATGTTTACCTGCAAAACCACTTATATAGCAAGAGTGAGCACAAAGGCTCAGCAAGACTTAACCGTCTCTCTAAGACATGAAACTCTACATGAAAGTAACCTAAGACTTAAGCCTATCATCTGCGAAAAGACTCGCCTACGGGTTCACCCTTAACTTTCAGATTTTAGCCATAATAGTACTGACCTTGCGCCCAGCAACATTGGAACTCCACAATCAAACAAGAAACACTTCATTCCAATGTTACTTGTCCCAAGGTGAAAAATAAATTTAGTTTGCTCTATCTCTACTTCAAACAAGGTTCTCATGCAGTTTAACATAATCATAGCAGCAATTATAATTTTGCAAACTGTTCCCACACAACTTGCTTACTACGTCACAACACAGTGAGCAAGCGGTACTCATAACCGCGAGGGACGGTGATTCGAATCAAACACTATGTAAGGGCCTCAGTTTTGAACACATGTTTGAAGTGTTCATCACCACACACACACCTCATTTGAAGCAAGTTGATATACACATTTGAAGAGCAAGTAACCACCATCAACATGCTCATTAGAGAACAAACTCACATATTGCAAAAGTGGTATTTCCTACATGTGATATACAGGGGCTGGGCATATGAAAACTCCTACACATTGCTAGGAATGTCCATGCCAAGTTTCACCCAAATTCAAAACCTTTTTGAGGTCATTTTGGGTATAGCTAGAAAGAGGGCAGTTTGAAACTACATTCAATTTGAAACTGTTTTTATCCCATGAATTCAAAAGTGGGAGACATATTCTTACTCAGCACATTTTTGTGAGCTCACACACCAATTTTCACTCCATTTGGAGTTGATCTTGACATGAGCTAAGTGGGGCAAATTCAAACTTTATTTGAATTTCAAACTGAACATGTGCTGAAATTTATCCAAACCAAACCCAATTTGAATTCTAGCTAATTCAAATGGCTCAAAGGTTGATAATTCAAATCACCAGGGGCCTTGTGGGGATTACTGTTTACAACAGTGATAAGGAGTTAATCTCAGAGGTTAAAATAGGGGTGGGACCAACCTGTCATAGGCTGCTGAAGACTTGCAACTGAAGCAGTGGACTTTGCCTCTGCCGATTCAACGCCACTGAGGGCTGCTCGTGCGCCACCGGGGAGGAGCAGCGCCACCAGCTGCTTCCCGCTTCAACACGTGAGCCCAGGGTCGGTCCCAGGGTCCTCTTAAGGCGCTCCACACGCTCCACCGATGCGATCATTCCTCGCTTCCTTCTTCCCAGTGAACACCAAGTCCCCGGCCTTCCGCCCCTCTGCTCGATCGGGAAACCGCAAAAACATCATGCCCCCTCCTTCCCCCAGCTGCTAGGCAGCACCCTGAGGTCACACTCCACTTCCCCGAAGCCAAAAACCCCATGCTCCGGCCTCCCGTGCCCGAGAACAATCGCCACAACGGCGACCTAACCTCAGCCGAAGGTCAGGCGCTCGTGGACAGCATTCCACAGGGGATTTCACGGGCCAGCAAGAGCGGCAACAGGAGCGCGCGGCCACCGTGTTTCTCTCCTCTAAGTCTTGAAGCAAACCACGAAGCATCCGCTACGAATTTCCAGATTTTGCTCCGGCGGTCTTAAACCGAGCTTCCGGTACAGATTCTTCAAATTTCCGCTCCATTATCCTTCTTAAGTTATCAAATCTTGCACATAGGCGCTGGACTAGCCGGCGATCAATTTCCTTTCTGCAACCGTGGTATGAAACCGACTAGGAGTGACGAATTTTGAGCTCGATCGAGGACGTTCAT
Source organism: Neostapfia colusana (assembly GCA_030760725.1). Lineage (NCBI taxonomy): Eukaryota > Viridiplantae > Streptophyta > Magnoliopsida > Poales > Poaceae > Neostapfia > Neostapfia colusana. The sequence goes on along the minus strand of JASWHV010000002.1, from coordinate 102,994,340 downwards.
GGCGGGCACGATCGGTCACACGGTGCCGACCAACTTGCCGCCATCTTTGAACACCTTTGAAACCTTGTCGAGCTCCCTAGAGGTGTACTGATGCTGTAGAACCAATTGTTCGAGGTCTTGGCGGGTTAGAACCCACGGCCGACGGCGCCGAAGCTCAACCGAGGCTGCCGCACGTCGCCGGGTTATTTCCGGTCACCGCCAGCCCGAACTGATCCCACAGACGTGTTCCTTGACGTCGATAACCCCCTGGCAGCGAGTTTCAGACCGTTCGATAGCCGGCAGCGGCAAGCCGGCGAGCTGCGGGTCTGCTCCGGCGAGGGGAGGCGGCGCGGGCGCGAGGGAGCGTCGGGAGGAAGAAGAAGATGCGGGGCCCGGCCGTCAGCAACTTAAAAATTAAAATCAGGATCGGGTGCGGCTGGGATCCGTTGTGCTAGCACGCAGGAACCCCGTAGGCTCCGGTGTGCCGACGCCTCAGTGCGCAACACGTGTCCCCGTGGTCCACCCGCAGGTTTAAACTTTTCCCCGATTTTCAGATTTAATTCAAACTTCAAATCCCCATAACTTTGGCTAGAAAGCTCCAAATCGAGTGAACCAAATTTTGTTGGATTCAGCTCTCTGAGCACTTTCCAGCAAATCAAGTTTCACTTCATGAAAAGCCTTAGTTCTCCAGAATAAATTCCTCAAAATTTAAACTGTTTGGGATTTATTTGGAGAATCCTTTGGAGGAAAATTCTGAAATTTCGCTGAGATGTTCACCAAGATATCCCTGAACTACCATAAAAATTTCAGATCCATTTGAGCTTATTTGATCCACCTAATGGTGTGCTAAGTGAAACTGTTCCAGAGAAAATAGAAAATGTTCAGAAACATTTTCAGAATTTTCTCTGAAATTGTTTAGCTCATATCTTTAGTTAGGAACCTTCAAATTATGTGAGACCAACTCATATAGAACCCTCTAAAAATCTAGTTTTCAGAAAGTCATAGATTGTTTTATGAAAATCCTTATAACACCCTAAAAGACTTCAATTAAGGTCAAGTACATAATTAATTGTGGAGGGCTCAAATGAGCTTTGCTGCAACTAAAACTTGACCAAATCTCTGTTTAGGTTGTAACCAAGCCACAGTAAAAATTTCAGAGTCATTGAGTCTGTCTAGTGAGACTTAGAAGGTTCACAAGTTTAAAACTCAATTCAAATGCATTAAATTAATACATGTACTTCTTGTATCATGTAGTCGCTAAGGTCGAGGAGGAACCCGAAGTCCTAGACTTCGTTACTCCGGAGGAGCAGCTAGCCTACGACCAAGAGAAGCAAGGCAAGCTCCGGTTTGCATTAACCTTTTTTTATTGTTTTGAGCACATACTTGAATACCTTATTCCTTGCATTAGAGTCTTGTTTGGAAACCTAACTGCATAGCCAAGAAAACCATGGGTTGGGTTTAGAATTGCAAACCCCGTTAGCTACTGCGATGCTAAGATAGTGTAGGATTCGGTACAAGTCGAGTAGTTGGAACTACTCGCGAGCATAGGCTAGAGGCACTCGACTCGGGTAGAGATAGCACATGATACACATGGCAAGAAAAATGAGACCGAGCGGAGAGTAAGGGCAGCAGGACTTTGGGGCCTGTGTACTATAGCTCCGCTTGTGTCGATTGAGGACCGAGCCGTGTGTGGGCCTGTTGAGAAAGCTAGAACAGTACCGAAGACCTACCAGCTATATGGGAACCGGGAAACTGATGTAACTCAGGTAGCTGGGTATTGAGGCATTGCCCGTCGTTCAGAGGGTAGGTTGAGAGCTTGAGGTGTAAATCGGCTGGCGGCATTGAGATGTGCGTGCAGAGACCTCTTGCTCCGGACGATGGGACCGGTTCAATATTTGGCTGACGGGTGAAAGGTGGTTGTGTACGGCGTCCGTGATGGTTGCTGTAGGCAACATCGAGTATGGGTGTACATGACGGGTTATTCGGGTAACCCTGCAGGTGTAAATCGATTATAATCGCGACCCTCGCGGTCAGTGAGTACCACTTGTTCACTGTACCGTGACGTAGAAAGAACAGGCTAGTACATGTTAAAATATTGCTGAGTGAAAGATGGACTTGATTGTTAATGATTGCTGTAGTTTAGAGCTAATTAAAGTTCCTTTCAACTTTGGGCAAAGTACATGAGAGAAATGCGTTTCTTGTTTTATTGCGGCTCTCTCATGTGCCTTAGCGTAAGGTTCTCCATAAACTGCTGCTAAAACATGAAAGTAAGGTTCTACTAATTAGGCGAGTCCTTGCAAATGATTTTTACCTCATGTAACCTATCAATCCCTTATGTAGAAGCTCCATGTTTAGGAGAGATGGGTCAGTCTTGCTGAGCCTTCGTGCTCACTGCTTGTGTTTGAAGCTTTTGCAGGGTTCTATGAGGAAGGGACTCCCGAAGAGGAGGCGGAACCCCAGGAGGGGAATCCCGTTGAGTGGGAGTCATGCACGCCGCCGTGTTAGTGTGCGTGCGTGGTAGCAAGGACACGTTCACAGGCTGAACGTGAACTTGATGCGTAGTCTACGCCCGTGAGTGTAGACTGGACCTATTTTGATGTAAAAATGTTTCTAAACCACTTTATGTAATAAAAGTTTTGCTTCCGCTTTGTACCTTTGATGTGTGTTATCCGGTGCTGTGCAACGCAGCACCCCTCAGTGTGACCCTGGCTCGACAAGACCGTGGGATCGTGTCAGCGTTGGTATCAGGGCTCGCTTGAAGATTAACACACTAAAAAGGTCATCTTTTTCAAAAATCCAGTGAGGAACGAGTTAGTAGCCTGTATAAGGATGTTATTAGTGTATAGAAGTGGCATACTAACCTATTTGTCTATGTCGGAAAATCGTGTATCTCAGGACTTTTATGTCTTGGGGGGTGCACGTAAGCGCTGTCCACCAGTGCGCACAAGCTGAAGGGTGGAGCCCCACGGGTGGCAGGTAACCCGACCCGCTTGGATATCCTCTACGATTCTTCATATCGTTTGGGGTATTCGAGCAACGTCTGTCCCTGGCATGCGTGGTGCAATTTGGGAGACCCCGTCACGTGGTCTGAAACGTGAACACGTAACTCAAGACGTGTTTGGCTTGAGAACATCCGGGCGAGTGATGACGGCCGGGTGTACGAACTGTATGGATACCGGGCTCGGTGTGCAGCCCAGTCTGATGATTGTTTGAGTTTCTGCAGGTAGTCTAACCATGAAACGGTAGACGTGTAGCATCCGTGTGTGAGTGACGTTTAGTGCCACTGAATTAACGAAGCCGGCTAAGTCCGGTATAGGTTTTTCTTTGTGAGGACGTAGTACCGACATGATCTGGTGACGCATCGACGTCACACCTCACTAAATGAACCACTTAATTATAAAACTTGAAAGTTTTAATCTAGAGCATTAAAACTTGGTTGTAACCTCTTTCCTTAATCAGGATATTCAAAGTTAACAAGTTTTCAACTTATAGGTTGCTAAGGACAGAGCACTCTGTTTTCAGCTGAAGTAAGGCTGAAGTTAATCAGAGGTTAGAGATTGAGATATTTCGAGGTTGGGGTCATATGATACATTTCTGGAAAGCTTTGGAAGAGCTTTACAACTCTTCTGTTGAGGTCCAGGGGTGTTTCATCTTTAACCAATCGAAAAATGCAGTAGAGTTGAAACTGTCTAGGAAACAGGGCAGAGCAAAAACTCGCTGTGAACTCTCTGTAAATTGAGCATAACTTACTGCATAAAAATTAAAAATAGAAAATGAGGTAGTTCTGGAAAGATTATGACATGGGTTACAACTTTGTAACAGAAAGTTTTGTCAGATTGAGAACAGAATTAACTGGAATTCTTGGATCAAATCAGTACCTAAAGCAGGCAGGTGCTGTCCAATTTTTCTCCAGAAATTCTGTTAAATTTAACATCTCATAACTTTTGAACCATGACAGATCTTAGGCCAAGCAAATACTTTCTGGAAAGCTATTAAAGTTAGATTTAACTTTGATGTTGAGCTCCAGAATTGGTTTTGCTTTTAACAAGGCCTAAATCAGGTTGAGATGGAAACTGATCAGGGCTGTTATGTTGAACAGCAGATCAGCAGTCAAATTTGCTTAAAATTTGAACTATGTTTCCAGGATTATGGGTTCAATGACATGTCTTATGTTATAACTCAATGGTTTACTGTTTAAATAAATATTTGACATTTATCAAATATATTTTTACAGATGATAGCAGATAAGCAGTTGGAGAACGGGTGGGTGGTGTCCCACTGTTCTCACCGCAGCGGCTATCCGGAAGCATTGAGGCATATGCTTCAATATTTCGGGTACAACCAGATTCCGCAGTACTTAGCGAAGGAAGAAGGCGAGGAGGGGAGAAAGACGTGGACAATCCATGTCGAAGTCCCTGCAGGACCTACGCCACCCGATTGGGTGCCGTTCACCGTCACGGTGAGAGGTAGACAACCGGAAGGGATGTGACAAGTGGCAGCCCGTGACACCATGTCACGTTTCTGCCAACTACACGTGAAGGCTATGGAGGGCACTCCATATGCGCTCGTTCCGGTGGAGGGACGGGCTCATCATGTGTGGGAAGAGAGGTATCTGGAGGCAACGGACCTGAGTTGCCCAAGGTACAACCCCGCGGAGGCAAACCTCAGCCTCCAGATGAGGGCGGGAAACGCCGTGATGGACAGCCAAGCTGTTCATACGGAGCATCTCGCCGCAAAGCTCAAGGAGAGCACAAGCCGTGGAGACCATTTCGAGAGTGCTCACAGCGCACTCCGCAATGTGCTCCTTCCGACGATCAAGCGACTGAATGAACAGCATAATCAGTTGCGTCATCTGAAGAAGGCGAAGAAGAAAAGCCGTGTCGACATCGCGGCGTTGCAAGAGCTGGTGCAGACTCTAACCCAGCAGAATGAGGACCTTGCTCAAGAGCGGGACGACGCTATTGAGGAAGGGCAAGGCTGGGAAGAAGACTACAACCAAGCCATGGACGAGGTGCATGCATTGCAGGGCCTCGTACCTCCGGTATTGGTCATACCGGTGGTCTTGGGTCTTCCAGCTATGGGAGAATCCGGGATAGGAGAAGAGGTGGTAGATACAGAGCCACCAGCATAGGTACCGGAGGAGGATGACCCGCAGGAGTTCGAGATCTACTCCGAGTAGGGGGTTACAGTTGCCAAGTAGGGCAGCTAGGGTAGTGTAACCCAAACTTTTGTAACCAGTGAACATGTCGTGTAGGAAGTAGTGTATGTATAGGTAGTGACGCCATGAGCACGACTTCTCGGAGACCGAGAATAATGTATCTTGTATAAAGTTTATGCTTTATCAATATATGTGAATGTTGTGCAAATTATTCATGTGTCACTTCAATACCTACTGTTGCATATGGAATTCTAAGTATGACATGTGCTAATCGCTGCTGTTTTGAATTTCAGAATGACTCGTACTCGTGCCAACCCGGACGTTGGGGGTACTAGCCAAGGGGGAGAGACCTCCCAACAGCCTCCCGAGGACTCCTCGGGGCAGCAACAGCAAACACCGCCACCGCCAGTGCCAACGGTTACATTGGCCGACATCGTCGCGGCAATGGCGGGTTCTCATCAGCAGCACACGGAGTTGCTGCAAACTCTCATCGCCAATACGTCTGACCCAGAGAGACGTCAAGACCGTGAGGAGCGTCAACAGAGATCCTACTCCGACTTCCTAGCGACTCATCCCCCGGTATTGTCAAGGGCGGATGAACCTCTCGACGCGGACAACTGGCTCCGCGCAATAGAGATGAAGTTCGGGCTACTCCAGATAAGCGAGCAGCGCAAGTCTCAGTTCGCGGTCCAGCAGCTCCACGGATCCGCGAGCACGTGGTGGGTAAACTTCTGTGCTTCACAGCCCACCGACCGAGTTATGACCTGGGCGGTGTTCCGAACGGCCTTCAGGGCCTATCAGATACTGCCAGGTCTGATGAAGAGGAAGACGCAGGAATTCTTACACCTGCAACAAGGGAGCCGGAACACGCTGGAATACTCCAGGGCGTTCAACGATCTCGCGCACTATGCGTCGTATCACGCCGATACCGACGAGAAGCGGCGGGACCACTTTTACCAGGGGCTTAACCCGCTCCTGAACGAAAAATTGGCGATGTTCAATCGCGGCAGCCTCAACGACATCATCGATGCTGCGATTGTCCAGGAGGACTCCGGCAAGGAGTTGGCGGCGGCGGAGAGAAAGCGAAGCGCGCCGCAAAGCAGCGGAGAAGGAGGCGGTCCTTCTCAGAAGTTCCGTATGGTGAATCGCCCACCATCAGGTCCACGCTGACAGCCACCACAGAGGTCGATGCCGTTCCGCAGTCGGCCGTACTCTTCACCGGCATTAAGGCCGGCACTGCCAGTACTACCTCTGCAACAACAACAGCAGCAGCAGACGATGCCGCGTGCGTATGCACCTCAGCAACGCATACCGGGCTTTTGTCACCCGAGCACCGCACAAGCAGCGGCCACATGTTACAAGTGTGGTCGTCCAGGACACTTCGCCAGCAGTTGTCCAGAGAGGCAAGGCGGCAGAGTTGCACCACAGTTTCCGGGGAGGAATCAACCCCGGAACCCTACTAATGTGTGGCGCGCAATCTCTAGGCCCGGCACCGTCCACCAGCTTGCCATAGAGGACGTGCCGGAGGGTGAGCCAATCCTTGCGGGTATGTTCTAACTCCACCAGCATCCCGCCATAGTACTATTTGATTCAGGCGCCACGCATAATTTTATTAGCCAAGCTTTCATTGCTAAACACAGCTTGCAAATACTACCCACCGATAGTCCATATTTGATTTGTTCACCTGGTGGGAGGATTTCAGCAAGCGTAATGGTTTCCAAAGCACCATTATGCTTAGCGGGTAGAGTGTACCCTACATCTCTCATAGTTCTAGAGGGACAGAAGGTCGACGTCACCGTAGGGATGTCGTGGTTAACCAGCCACGGCGCTGTATTAGACACCGTCCTTCGAATCGTGCACTTGAACTCAGAAGTGCATGGATCTCACTCCTTATTTCTGGACAGTCCAGAAATAAAACTTCCAAGTGTCTATCAATCCACAACCATCAGATTGGAAGATATTCGAGTGGTCCGAGAGTTCCCTGACGTGTTCCCGGGTGATTTACCGGGGATGCCGCCCGATAGAGAGGTGGAGTTCAAGTTTGAACTTGCACCGGGAACCATGCAATTATCCCGAAGGCCGTACAAGATGGTGCCCAAGGAGTTGGATGAACTGGAGACTCAGCTCACGGACCTCCTGGAGAAGGGTTTTATTAGGCCGAGCTCCTCACCATGGGGCTGTTTGGCATTATTTGTAAAGAAGAAGGATGAGACGTTGCGGCTTTGCATGGACTATCGTCCATTAAATGCCGTAACCATCAAGAACATGTACCCATTACCACGGATCGACATGTTGTTTGATCAGTTGGTCGAAGCAAAGATCTTTTCCAAGATGGACTTAAGATCCGGGTGATTAAGATAAGGGCGGAGGACATTCCGAAGACGGCTTTCTCGACGAGGTACGGACTTTATGAGTACCTGGTCATGTACTTCGGCCTCACCAATGCTCCAGCTCACTTCATGTATTTGATGAACTCGGTATTATGCCGGAGCTGGACCAGTTTGTCGTGGTCTCCATCGACGATATACTGGTATATTCCAAGTCGGAGGAAGATCACAAGAAGCATCTGCGTATAGTCTTGCAACGGCTGCGGGATCACAAGCTATACGCGAAATTCAGCAAGTGTGAATTCTGGATATCGCAAGTGCCTTTTCTCGGGCATATCATCTCAGCGGAGGGTATCGCTGTAGACCCGAGTAAGATCACTCGAGTGCTGAATTGAAAGTCCCCGAGGACTGTTCACGAGATACGGAGTTTCCTCGGACTCGCGGTATATTATCGGAGGTTCATTCCGAACTTCTCGAAGATTGCCAAGCCTATGACGGAGCTGCTGAAGAAGGCTACCAAATATGTTTGGAGTCCAGCGTGTGAAGCAGCATTCAAGGCTTTAGTCAAGCACCTGACATCAGCACCGGTTTTGGCGCAGCCAGACACAACAAAACCGTTCAAAGTGTACTGCGATGCATCCGGCATTGGGCTCGGATGTGTGCTGATGCAAGACCGAAGAGTGGTCGCGTATGGATCATGGCAGCTTAGAAACCATGAGCAAAATTATCCAACTCACGACTTGGAGCTCACTGCCGTGGTACTTGCACTGAAAATGTAGAGGCACTACCTACTCGGTAACCTCGTACATTTATATACCGACCACAAGAGCCTCAAGTACATATTCACTCAGAAGGAGCTGAACATGAGGCAGCGAAGATGGTTGGAACTGATAAAGGATTACGAAATAGAGATCCATTATCACCCCGGCAAAGCAAACGTAGTGGCAGATGCTCTGAGCCGCAAGTCACGCGTCAACAATCTGACCATCACACCGTTGGAAGAGAGCGAACCACCACTACATGTGATTCCGCACGGAGCTCTCTACAACCTAGCTTTGATCCCCACCATCCGTGAAGAGATAGCGGCAGCTCAGAAACATGACAAGGGCATGTCGCATTTGCGGAGACGGTAGACAGTGGGGAGCTGAAATGTTTTCGGAAGGACGGAGACGGCGTCCTATGGTTCAAGGACCGGATTGTCGTACCCCGTAACCCGGAGCTACGGAAGAAAATTTTAGATGACGCTCACTTATCAAAATTTTCTATTCACCCCGGCAGCAACAAAATGTATCAAGAACTCAGAAGCAAGTTTTTCTGGCGGACCGGGATCCGCTCATTCCGGGATCGCAGAGGGTGGTGCCGCGCGATGCAACACCCGACAGCACACGTCATAAGGACACAATATATTACATGGGAAAACAAACTGAACTGTACACACAGGTACAACCTTCAGTTACAAACTAGTATTTATTTTACACAGCGGAAGTCTATTCTGTAAACTCACGCCCGCCTATCTAGCAAAAGTTGGTTGCCCAGCCCTAGGGCAACCCACACTAGCTGCACGTCTCAGCTCAGCGTGGCGTGTACGGCTCCCACTCAGCCGTGGTCCCCGACAGAGGGTAACCCTTGCCGGTGGACTCGTACTCCGAGTCCATGGGTGGCTCCTCACCTGAAAAACACTTAAGCAGCAACCGTGAGCACGAAGGCTCAGCAAGGCTCAACCGACTCACCTAAACATGAAACTCTACATGAGGTGTACAATGACCTAGGATAGTAATATTGCAGCAAATGGACACGCCTACAAGTTCATCCTTACTTCATCTTTCAGCAGCAAGTTAACGGTTCGGGAAGCTGAAATTTAGTAAGCAATATTTGGTGGCACACATGTAGCAATACAATGATATCATGACAGCAATATTGAAGCATAACATTCCATAAATTATCTACGTTATGATGCAGTGAACAAGCGGTACTCGTTACCGCGAGGGATGGCGAATCGACTCGATATACACCTGCAGGGAAACCCAAAGAGCACGCCACGTACGCCCATCCGTGGAGCTGCACAGCACGCTCACTCGATGTCGTACAGGACAACCTTTCATCCAACAGCCCAAACGTCGAACCGGTCGCACCGAAACGAGCAGGAGGTTCCCCACACGGAGCATCTCTCTATGCCCGTTGGCAGATTTCCACCTTGCTGCCCTCAGCCTACACCTATGAATCGGTGCGTTATGCCTCGACGCCCGGAGGTTTAGGCTACATCGGTTTATCGGAGCCCATATATCCGATATGCCTTCGGTACATTCAATACTTGTTCAGCAGGGCCGCACAAGGATCGGTCCTCAATCAACACGGGCAGGGCTGCACACACAAGACTTCCTCTTGATGCGCCCTAGCCCCTGCCTAGTCTCATTTTCATTACTAAAGTGATCTCACGTCACTCGAACCAAACCTGTGTCCCAAGCCTAACTCGCGAGTAGATTTCAACTACTCGACTTGTACCGAAGTCCTATGAATCTTTAAGCATAGCCTTTCTACTCGAGGTTTTAGACCCTACCCTCACTCTTATGGAAAAATTCTGGTCATGCAAGTAGGGTTCCATCCATCCTACACCTAATGCATATTTATACTTCATACTAGACATGTGAACAAAGCAAAACTTTATAAAAGAGATTAATGCAAACCGGGGCTTGCCTTGTTGCTGCTGGTCAAGAGTTAGTTCTTCCTCTGGAAGCATGAAGTCGAGAACCTCCGGAGCTTCCTCGCCTTCAGCGACTACACGTTACTGAAATACTACATGTTAATGAATATGCATACAAGTTTATTGTAATGCTTCTGCTATTAGTTCTAATAACCAGTTTCTAACAACTGGAACTCTGTTTAAGAATTTAAAATGAAGCTGGGGGTTAGTGGTTTGGGCTTGGACCTGAGCACATGGTTAAGTGCTAAGTGGTTATCCCCCTCTTCCACATTGATCACCTCAAGTTGTTTAACAGAGCAGGGGTGATCCAGAGCTCCAATGGATCTGAGAATTTTTGTGTGAGTTTCTTGTCACAATAAAACCCTCTGGACCAAAAATTAGCACTTTTCATTGAGTGGTTTGCTCAGAATAATTCTCTCAGCAAATAAGCAAAGAAGAATTAATTCTGAGGTAACACCCCTGTTCATGCCCAACTTAGTGAACTACAATTTCAATTATAGCTCATAGAGTTTGCATGAGTTTTCCTAGCATTTTTGGAACTAAGGTTTGTCCAGAACTGAATTTCCAATTTTTGGAAATTCTCTGAAAATGTTTCAGTATTCAAATGAACACAGCACCTTCAAATTTGAATTACTCTGATCAAATCAACTCCAAATGGTCTGAAACTTTTACAGGGGTTCACTAACATCCTAAAGAACACTCTGGCAAAATTTGGGGATCTTTGGATGAACCAAACTCCCTCTAAAATTCTTTTGCTGAAAAGCTTTCAAGAATTTTCCAGAATTAATTAATGGGTTTCATGCAAATTGGGTTTCATATTTGGATTGTACTCTGTTAGTGGAATCCAACAAAATTTGTTTCATAATTTTTGGACCCTCCTACCCCAAGTTGTGGCCCTCCAAATTTTAAACTACAAACTGGAACTTCCAAATTGTTTAAATGTCTGCCAGTCGGTCCCACCCGGCAGGTCTTCTCCTTCCTCCCGCCAAACAGGGGCCCGCGGCGGCGCACTCCTGCGAGCGTCGCCGGAATGGCTTTCCCGGTCACCTCCCGACCTCAGATTCGCCGCCCCCCCCCCCCGTAATTCGTGGCGCTGAACTCGTCTGAGGTGTTGCCGGCGGCCGTAGATCGCCGGAAATGGGTGCGCGGCGGCGGCAGTGGTCGCTAGGGTTCCGGTGAGCTTGGAAATTGCCTACACCGCATCAAAACGGTCAGGAAATGATCGGAGAGCACCGTGGGAGCTCGAGGGTGATGAAAATGGCCGCCAAACCCCATGAAACGGTCGGCAACCTAGAGCTCCACGGTGACCCGAGCTATTATTCCATGGCGGCCCGAAAAACATCGAGAACCTGGTCATTTCTGGACCATACCACTTGATTCTTGGTCGAGGAGGGCCGCTAGGGAGTGAGGAAGGTGCTGACAAACCGGCTCGGCCAATAGCTAGACGAGTAGCATGAATTTTGGGGTAGACCGCGCTCTACCCGAACACACTACGTTTCGGAAGAACTGGGAATACTCTTCATCCGGTGAATCAACCGCTATACGGCTTGCATCTACACGATCTAGAGAGCACGGCACACCTTTTTCATGTAGAAGTCAGGCGGTGAAACTAGCCGTGGCGTGCTGTCCACGGGGAGCAATCCTCGGCTTTCCGCCGGTGCTCTGTTCCTCGGCGCCCGTTGCTGAATTGCACGCGCCACAGGCCAGGAGCTTCGGGGTTGTGGGGCTGACGTGGTACAGCATGCACGGGCGCTGCTTTTCGGTGCTGCTGGCACGAGCAACCGAGGCTCGGTTGGTGCCGGCGATCGGAAAAAGAGAGCGCGGCGGTGAGCTCCGGTTCTGTGCGGGTGTGAGGGAAACAGCGAGCGTGCAATTAATGAGGAAGGCGACGTGCTGCTGTTTGCTCCCGGGGTAAAGATCGGGCCCAGGCAGCGGAGCCGGCAAGCTGGTTGCCAGCGCGCGAGGAGGGGGCGAGGTGGCTGCTCGGTTGGCTCGGTGTCGAGCGCTGCTGAGGCCCGGTAAACCGAGTTCGCCCGGTGTTGACTTAGGCCCGAAGTCTAGCTGACTGGTGGGCCCTCTTCTCCCCCCTAATCTTCTCTGTTGTGCAAATATCCCACCTACCCAGACTTGAAAAGGGAACTTAGCCACCAATTCAGAGGAAGAATTTGAATTCATCAACTTCAAACTGGTTTGGCCACATTCCCTTCATATTTGAATTTGAAAATTCAAACTCAGTTTGAATTGTTACAAATTCGGCTCCCGACAAGATGAAGTCCAATGGGACTGAAAATTGGTGGGGTTACTCAGGAAAATATGCTGAGTTTGAATATGAAACTAACTTTTGAATTTGAGGGATGAAAGTTGCTGCAATTTGAATTTACATTCAAATTGGCCTCTTTTTCCAATACCTCCAAAAGTGCCTCAAAAACGTTGGATTTGCATGAAATTTGGCCTGAACCTTCCCAAGACTTTTTAAGTTCTAGGGGCGAGCTCAACCTCTCATGTTCATGTGTACAAATCCCACTTTGTGAAACTGATAGCTTTCCCCTCTAATCACTCTTTTGATGGAGGTTACTTGCTCTTCACAATATTTCCTAAGATATCCACAATAAAAACTGTGGTGTTGTGAGGTGAAGAAAAGTTTTTTGCAAGTCCCTTTTCTCGGGCTTTTACAGTTTTGGTGGACACGGATGAAGCGGGAGATCGCAAAGTACGTGTCCGAGTGTGATACATGTCAAAGGGTGAAGGCAGATCATATGCGGAAACCGGGACTGCTACAACCACTGGGCGTTCCTGCCTGGAAGAGGGAGGATGTGAGCATGGACTTCATCGTCGGTTTACCCACCACCTTTCAGAAACATGATTCTGTGTGGGTGATCATCGACCGGCTCACCAAAGTTGCCCATTTCATCCCGGTCAACACCAACTACAACGCCAAGAAGTACGCCGAACTGAACATCTCACGGATCCTATGCTTGTACGGCGTACCCCGTACCATCATATCGGATCGGGGCACTTTATTTGTGTCCTGTTTTTGGGAGCAGCTACATGCTGCATTGGGGACAAAGCTGATCCGTAGTTCAGCGTACCACCCACAAACGGACGGGCAAACCAAGCGGGTAAACCAGATCCTAGAAGATATGCTACGAGCTTGCGCTATCAACCACGGCAAGAATTGGGATGATCACTTGCCGTTAGCCGAGTTCTCGTACAACAACGGGTACCAAGCCAGCATAAAGATGGCGCCCTACGAGGCGCTATACGGAAGGAAATACCGCACACCATTGAACTGGTGTGAGTCTGGCGAAAGGTTACATTCGGGATTGACCTTGTCAACAACGCGGAAGAGAAGGTTCGACTTATTCAAGCGAACCTAAAAGCCGCCCAATCCCGACAGAAACAGTATGCGGACCGGAGAAGACGCCCATTACAATTCGAAGTCGGGGATCACGTATATCTACGTGTGTCTCCAATGAAGGGCATAAACAGATTTGGGGTGAGAGGGAAGTTGGCACCCCGATTCATCGGTCCATCCAGATTACCGAAAGATGTGGATCAGTAGCACACCGGCTGAGACTACCAGAAGCACTTTCCGGTGTGCACGACGTCTTTCATATTTCCCAGCTGAGAAAGTGTCTCAAGCTATCAACTACCGTTCAGCTGGAGGACATTGAAGAACTGCAACCGGATCTCACCTATCGGGAGGAACCGGTTCAGATTATTGACGAAAAGGCCCGAACCACACGCAACCGTACGTTGTGGTTCTACAAAGTTCTATGGAGTAATCACTCCATGGATGAAGCGACATTGGAGAGCGAAGGATTTCTTCGTGCTAACTACCCCGACTTTTTCACGTCGCATATCCGGTAATTTTCCACCGTCCTCTGTCTCATTTTCACGTTATAATCTCGGGACGAGATTCATTTAAGGGGGGAGGAATGTAAGGGCCTCAGTTTTGAACACATGTTTGAAGTGTTCATCACCACACACACACCTCATTTGAAGCAAGTTGATAAACACATTTGAAGAGCAAGTAACCACCATCAACATGCTCATTAGAGAACAAACTCACATATTGCAAAAGTGGTATTTCCCACATGTGATTTACAGGGGCTGGACATATGAAAACTCCTACACATTGCTAGGAATGTCCATGCCAAGTTTCACCCAAACTCAAAACCTTTTTGAGGTCATTTTGGGTATAGCTAGAAAGAGGGCAGTTTGAAACTACATTCAAATTCAAACTGTTTTTATCCCATGAATTCAAAAGTGGGAGACACCCACACCAATTTTCACTCCATTTGGAGTTGATCTTGACATGAGCTAAGTGGGGCAAATTCAAACTTTATTGGAATTTCAAACTGAACATGTGCTGAAATTTATTCAAACCAAACCCAATTTGAATTCTAGCCAATTCAAATGGCTCAAAGGTTGATAATTCAAATCAGCAGGGGCCTTGTGGGGATTACTGTTTACAACAGTGATAAGGAGTTAATCTCAGAGGTTAAAATAGGGGTGGGACCCACCTGTCATAGGCTGCTGAAGACTTGCAACCGAAGCAGTGGACTTTGCCTCTGCCGGTTCAACGCCACAAAGGGCTGCTCGTGCGCCACCGAGGAGGAGCAGCGCCACCAGCTGCTTCCCGCTTCCACACGCGAGCCCAGGGTCGGTCCCGGGGTCCTCTTAAGGCGCTCCACGCGCTCCACCGAAGCGATCATCGCTCGCTCCTTCTCCCCAGTGAACACCGAGCCCCCGGCCTTCCGCCCCTCTGCTCGATCGGGAAACCGCGAAAACATCACGCCCCCTCCTTCCCCGAGCTGCTAGGCGGCACCCTGAGGTCACACTCCACTTTCCAGACACCAAAAACCCCGAGCTCCTGCCTGACGTGCCCGAGAACGATCGCCACAACGGTGACCTAACCTCAGCTGAAGGTCAGGCGCTCGTGGACAACATTCCGCAGGGGCTTTCACGGGCCAGCAAGAGCGGCAACAGGAGCGCGCGGCCAGCGTGTTGCTCTCCTCCAAGTCTTGAAGCAAACCGTGAAGCATCCGCTACGAATTTCCAGATTTTGCTCCGGCGGTCTTAAACCGAGCTTCCGGTACGGATTCTTCGAATTTTCGCTCCATAATCCTTCTTAAGATATCAAATCTTGCACATAGGCGGTGGACTAGCCGGCGATCAATTTCCTTTCTGCAACCGTGGTATGAAACCGACTAGGAGTGACGAATTTTGAGCTCCATCGAGGACGTTCATGGCGGGCACGATCGGTCACACGGTGCCGACCAACTTGCCGCCATGAGCTCCCTAGAGGTGTACTGATGCTGTAGAACCGATTGTTCGAGGTCTTGGGGGGTTAGAACCCACGGCCGACGGCGCCGAACCTCAACCGAGGCCACCGCACGTCGCCGGGTTATTTCCGGTCACCGCCAGCCCGAACTGATCCCACAGACGTGTTCCTTGACGTCGATAACCCCCTGGCGGCGAGTTTCAGACCGTGCGATAGCCGGCAGAGGCAAGCCGGTGAGCTGCGGGTCTGCTCCGGCGAGGGGAGGCGGCGCGGCCGCGAGGGAGCGTCGGGAGGAAGAAGAAGATGCGGGGCCCGGCGGTCAGCGACTTAAAAATTCAAATCGGGATCGGGTGCGGCTGGGATCCATTGTGCTGGCACGCAGGAACCCCGTAGGCTCCGGTGTGCCAACGCCTCAGAGCGCAACACGTGTCCCCGTGGCCCACCCGCAGGTTTAAACTTTTCCCCGATTTTCAGATTTCATTCAAACTTCAAATCCTCATAACTTTGGCTAGAAAGCTCCAAATCGAGTGAACCAAATTTTGTTGGATTCAGCTCTCCGAGCACTTTTCAGCAAATCAAGTTTCACTTCATGAAAAGCCTTAATTCTGCAGAATTAATTCCTCAAATTTTAAACTGTTTGGGATTTTAATTGGAGAATCCTTTGGAGGAAAATTCTGCAATTTTTCTGGGATGTTCACCAAGATATCCCTGAACTACCCTAAAAATTTCAGGTCCATTTGGGCTCATTTGATCCACCTAATGGTGTGATTAGTGAAACTGTTCCAGAGAAAATAGAAAATGTTCAGAAACATTTTCAGAATTTTCTCTGAAATTGTTTAGCTCATATCTTTAGTTAGGAACCTTCAAATTAAGTGAGACCAACTCCATTAGAACCCCCTGAAAATCTAGTTTTCAGAAAGTCATGGCTTGTTTCATGAAAATCCTTAGAACAGCCTAAAAGCCTTCAATAAAGGTCAAGTACATAATTAATTATGGAGGGCTCAAATGAGCTTTGCTGCAACTAAAACTTGACCAAGTCTCTGTTTAGGTTGTAACCAAGCCACAGTAAAAATTTCAGAGTCATTGACTCTGTCTAGTGAGACTTAGAAGGTTCACAAGTTTAAAACTCAATTCAAATGCATTAAATTAATACATGTACTTCTTGTATCATGTAGTCGCTAAGGTCGAGGAGGAACCCGAAGTCCTAGACTTCGTTACTCCTGAGGAGCAGCTAGCCTACGACCAAGAGCAGCAAGGCAAGCTCCGGTTTGCATTAACCTTTTTACAAGTTTTTATTGTTTTGAGCACATACTTGAATACCTTATTCCTTGCATTAGAGTCTTGTTTGAAAACCCAACTGCATAGCCAAGAAAACCATGGGTTGGGTTTAGGATTGCAAACCCCGTTAGCTACTGCGATGCTAAGATAGTGTAGGATTCAGTACAAGTCGAGTAGTTGGAACTACTCACGAGCATAGACTAGAGGCACTCGACTCGGGTAGAGATAGCACATGATACACATGGCAAGAAAAATGAGACCGAGCGGAGAGTAAGGGCAGCAGGACTTTGGAGCCTGTATGCTATAGCTCCGCTTGTGTCGATTGAGGACCGAGCCGTGTGCGGGCCTGTTGAACAAGCTAGAACAGTACCGAATACCTACCGGCTATATGGGAACCGGGAAACTGATGTAACTCGGGTAGCTGGGTATTGAGGCATTGCCCGTCGTTCAGAGGGTAGGTTGAGATCTTGAGGTGTAAATCGGCTGGCGGCACTGAGATGCGCGTGCAGAGACCTCTTGCTCGGGACGATGGGACCGGTTCAATATTTGGCTGACGGGTGAAAGGTGGTTGCGTACGGCGTCCGTGATTGTTGCTGTAGGTAACATCGAGTACGGGCGTACGTGACGGGTTATTCGGGTAACCCTGCAGGTGTAAATTGATTATAATTGCCGTCCCTCGCGGTCAGTGAGTACCACTTGTTCACTGTACCGTGACGTAGAAATAACAGGCTAGTACATGTTAAAATATTGTTGAGTGAAAGATGGACTTGATTGTTAATGACTGCTGTAGTTTAGAGCTAATTAAAGTTCCTTTCATCTTTGGGCAAAGTACATGAGAGAAATGCGTTTCTTGTTTGATTGCGGCTCTCTCATGTGCCTTAGCGTAAGGATCTCCACAAACTGCTGCTAAAACTTGAAAGTAAGGTTCTACTAATTAGGTGAGTCCTTGCAAATTATTTTTACCTCATGTAACCTATCAATCCCTCATGTAGAAGTTCCATGTTTAGGAGAGACGGGTCAGTCTTGCTGAGCCTTCGTGCTCACTGCTTGTGTTTGAAGCTTTTGCAGGGTTCTATGAGGAAGGGACTCCCGAAGAGGAGGCGGAATCCTAGGAGGGGAATCCCGTCGAGTGGGAGTCGTGCACGCCGCCGTGTTAGTGTGTGTGCGTGCTAGCAAGGCTGAACGTGGACTTGATGCGTAGTCTATGCCCGTGAGTGTAGACTGGACCTATTTCGATGTAAAAATGTTCCTAAACCACTTTATGTAATAAAAGTTTTGCTTCCGCTTTGTACCTTTGATGTGTGTTATCCGGTGCTGTACAACGCAGCACCCCTCAGCGTGATCCTGGCTCGACAGGACCGTGGAGTCGTGTCACACTACCTGGATAACTCGACACATACGCCCACCTCTGAAGACCCAACTCTGGCGTCCTTCATTACGTCGTATGTGGCAACCTTTCCCAGGACACTAGACTGTAGAACTGGTCGCGCCGTCTCGGGCTCATAGGTCTAACAAGACGATGTGGTATGCCTCTACAACCCAGTGAACCAGGTACATCGGTTTCCTTGTTCCCATATATCAGTAAGCATCCGGTACACAACTCAAAACCTGCTCAGTGGGGCTGCACACGCTTTGGTCCTTAACCGACACAGGCAGAGCTGCTTGACCAAGACCTCGTCTTGTCGCTGTCTAACCCCTCTGCCCGGTCTCATCTTTAGAAATGTAAACTTTAGTTGGCTCCCCTTCCCAACCACACTTATGATATTCTGAACTCTAGCTCGCGAGTAGATTCCAACTACTCGACTTCTACCGAATGTCCTAAGCTATTTAGCACGGCATTATCCTACAACGGTGATACATTTCTACCCTTGACCTCAGGGTTCCTTTTTTGCTTATGCAAGTGGAGTATAAAACATCCTTGACCTAATGCACATACAAACTTTGACCCATAGTAGTGAACAAATGAAAAACTTTACAAAACAACTTAAATGCAAAGCGGGGCTTGCCTTGGTTTTGCAGGTGACTAAAGTCAGATAATATGAAGTTAGTGGTTGATGACTTGAAGTTCAATGACTGCCTTCTTGCCTCTTGATCCAAGCTTCACCTTTCCTCCACTCTTCCACGTTTAAACACTACATGTTATGAACATGCATACATGTTTAATTGTAAAACTTTTTTGCTAACAAATGCTAAAGCCAAGTTTAAAACTGGAACTCTGTTCAAGAATTTAAAATGACACTGGGGTGGTGGTTTGGGTGTGTGTCTAAGCACTATCATCAAGTGAGAAGTGAGGTTCATCACCTGGGTGATGATCACCTAATTGATTGAACAGAACACTACTGATCCAAGGCTCCAATGGAGCTGGAGATTTTCTTGTGAGTTCCTTGTCACAAGAAAGTCCTCTGGACCAAAATTCAGAATGTTTCACTAAGTAGATCACCCAGAATAATTCCCTAAGCATTTAAGCAAAAAGGAATTAATTCTGAATAAATTTGCACTTTCATGCAAATCCAAGTGAACTAAAATTTCAAGCATAGTTCAGAAAGTATGCCTGAAGTTTCCCAGGATTTTTGGAGGTAAGGAATGCCTAGAACTGAATTTCCATGTTTTGGAAATTCTCTGAAAATGTTTCTGTATTCATTTGAATACATAAAATTGAAATCAGAATTACCCTAACTAAATAAACTCCAAATGAGCTGAACCTTTTACAGGAGTCCCCTAACATCCTTAAGAATATTCTGGCAAAATTTGGGGAATTTTGGATGAACCAAACTCCCTCTAAAATTCTTTTGCTGAAAAGCTTTAAAGAATTCTCCAGAATTTTCTATTGGTTTTCATGCAAATTGGGTTGCATATTTGGACAGAGTTTTTCATCCTGAATTCAAACCAATTGGAATCACTAAATTTGGAGCTTCCTAGCAATAGTTATGAGGTTCTAAAGTTTGAACTAAATCTGGAATTCAAATTAATTCGGGAAATGTTCAAACTCTGACTGTGGGTCCCTCCTACACGTGTCAGCTGCTGGAATCACGCCACACGAGGCCACAGGACCCTTCCCGCGCCACCACACTGGATCCCGGGGCTGCAGCAGATCGACGATTCAAAATATCACCACTGACATGCGGAGCCCCCAGTCGTCTTCCTCCTCCCGACGCCCGCGCGATCCAGCCGCTGAGCTCGCCGGAGCTCTCGCCGGGAAGGGTTTCCGGTCCTCGGAACTTGCTGATTTTCGCTGCCCCCATGTATTCTCGCACGAGGAACACGTTTCCGGCCTCATCTCCGATCGAGAATGGCCGGAACCCTAGGTGTGATGGCAACAGTGGTTCGGCAACTTCGGTGACGTCGCTAGGGCGCTGTACTGCCACAACCTTGCTCCGGTTAGCTCCTACAGCATCGCCACGACCTAGGGAGCAACGTCCCAGGCTCTGATCTCATGAGAAACATCGGCAACTAGGAGCTCACCGTGCGACCTAGTTGGATTTCGGTAAAAACTCGAAAAACCTGAAGAACCGAAGGTTTCCTCGACGGTTCTCTCTAGTTCTTGATCCCACGTGTCCGCACGGGTGTCTACAGCTGGGTTTCTAAGTCTGGTGATGAGTGGTGCACCATGTTGCCTTAATTTCTCGGTTTCCTGCAGGCGGCTCATATTGCATATCCGCGGGGAAAACCAAATTCCGTCGAGCACGGCCGGTGACAAGCTACCAGCGCTTCTGTGGAGCAAGAAGGGTTACAGGCGCACCTTTTTGCTTTTGCAGCACGACGGGAGATGCTCTGTGGTGGCAGGGCGACGTGATCTTGCCGCGGCGGCTTCCTTCGGTGTGGTGGAGGAGAACCGAGCTCGACGCCGATGTTCCGACAGAGCTAGTGCCCGGTTCTTGCTTCTGCCATGCTGAGGGAGGTCCGGCGGTGCTGTGGGGCAGCTTAGCTCGTCGTGCAACGGGGTGGAGCAGCTGGGCGGCGGTGAACCGACGGCTCTCCTCTATGCGGCCGAGTTTCTCGCCGAGGCGCGCGGCAGTCGGTGAGCAGCGGCTGTGAGGCAGTCAGATGAAGCGTTGCGCTCTCGGTGGGGTGATAAGAGCAACGAAAAATCGACCCCTGAGCAGCTCGGGTGGTGGCACTGACTGCTGCCTTGGTGGAGCGCCACGGCTGTCCGCTTCGGGCTCAGTCTGAACAGAGCAAGAGGCTTGCTTCGGTTGCAAGTCTACTCCATCTTCAGTCCATGACATGTGGAGCCCACAGCTCCTCTCTGCCCCCAAAAGATCTCCAAATTTTTGGCACATGCAAATTCAGCCATGAGGTACTCAAATCCAAAAGTCATTTGGCAATTTGACAAGTTTTGCCTCAGTTTCAAATTTGAATTCAAATTTAGAGGAAATTTACAAGTCCCCTTGATATACATATCAGAGCACCTCCAAATTTGCTCAAAACTTGGCCCCCTCATAATTTGGACCTGAGGAATTCAAATATGTCCTCTGATCTTTGAGTTGGCCATTGCAAATACAACTTTTTAAACAACAGTTTGAATTTCTCCTTTTGAAAGTTGCCTTCATTTTTTTGACGTGACCCTTTTAGTTCAAACTGAATTCAAAGTTTTATCGCACAAGCCAACACTTTCATGAGTGTACAAAAGTTTTTGCAAGTCCCATTTCTTATACTTAAACTCAACTTTATTCATAGCTCAAGTTTTCTATTTACATGTTTTGGGTCTTTTACATTCCCCCCCCCCTTAAAAAGAATCTCGTCCCGAGATTCCAAAGAAAAACGAGACGGGAGAGGTAATTTCAATCTGCATGATGATAGAAGTTCCGGATCTTTTAATCGATAGTCTGAACTGGTCGCTCAGTGTAGGCATGATCCGGCTCTAACTCGTCGATTTCTTTGGTGCGGACGGCAATGGTAGCTTTAAGGCACTTCCGTAGCTGTGACATATGCAATACGTCGTGAACACCAGTAAGGCTTGCCGGTAGTTCCAGCTGGTAAGCTACGGGTCCACACTTTTCCATGACAGCAAATGAATCTAAGGCTCGGGAAGCAAAATCTCCCCATTACATTGGGCCGGTGAATTCCTTTCATCGGAGACACGCAAAGACAAACGTGTTCTCCGCCATCGAAATGCAACGGTCTATGCCTTTGACCATCTTAACTTTTTTGTCGGGATTGCACAGCCTCCAAGTTCGCTTCTACCGCCTGAACTCGGTCATCGGCTTCATTGACAAATCAACCCCAAACAGTACTCTTTCACCGTACTCACACCACTTCTGCGGTGTGCGACATTTCCGGCTGTAGAGCTTCCTCTTACGAGGTATAACTGTACGGTCCTTGAACCATAGGGTACCCTCATTGTTCTTCCTGAACCACCTCATCTCTCCGTTGTCTATTCCCATCTGTAGGTGAGACATACCCTTGTGCCTCCTCCGCACTTCCGCAATCTTTCCCCAGATTGTTGGAATGGGAGCAGTGTTACAAAGTACTCCCTATGGAATGACACGGAGACTTGGTTCCTCTTCTTCCAACTCAGCATTCGCCAAGTTGTGAACGTGGCCTTTCCGACTAAACGTGTTGGTAACCGCATTCACTTTTTCCTGGATGATAGTGGATCTTGATGTCATACTGTCTTAGGAGCCCCAACCATCTTCGAGAACACCCTGGCATCAACTAGTTGATCAGTTAAACCATCGATGCGGTGCAGGGTCCTTATTCTTTATAATGACGACATTGAGCGAACGATAATCAACACTTAATCTTAGTGTCTTGTCGTTCTTCTTAACGAACAGCGAAGAGCAACCCCAAGGTGATAAACTTGGTTGGGTAAAACCGTTGCTCATAAGTGCACTTAGTTGCTCCTTCAACTCCGCTAGTTCATTGGGTGCCATCTTACACAGCCTTCGTGAAATGGGTGTTGTTTCCAGCGTCAGTTCAATTCTGAACTTGACGTCTCGTAACCCGGCATGCCTGCTAACTCATCGGAAACGCATAAGTTCTTCACGTCCCACCGGAAACTCCTCGAGTTTAATCACTTCCGTGGGATAGGCCTAGCCAGTCCTCTTTTTTGTACAAAATGGACTCTTCTGTCCTCATCCAGATTCTTGATCCGTTGAACAGCATATTCATAACTCACATTGAATACTAAAGTTAAAGTTAACTTCAATATCTTCCCGACGAGTATTCATACGCCTTCAGATCATCTCTGGATCAAAAGTTATGATTTCTCAAAGTTGACAGAATTCCTGGATAAAATTTACCAGCATGACCTTTGTATGTGGCTACTTTTATTACAGTTATATATAAAAATACAATAAGAATCTGTTCAAACTCTGAACTACAACAATGTTGAACATTTCATAACCTTTCCAATGGTGTATCATAGGCTCCTTAAGGATTTTTGTACAGAAAGTTATGGCTTAAAAACAGAAAGGTCCAGAGAGGTTTTTGATGCTGTCCTGGTTCTGAACTGTCTGCCTTCAACCGGACTTTTCACCAACTTAAATTGTGATTTTGCTCTGGAGGTCTACAAAGAAGTTGTAAATCACTTGAAAATCTCTCCAAAACTGTATCATACACCTTAATTGGTCAAGTCTACTCAGAGTTATGCTCTGTTAAAGTCCAGCAAGAATTCCTGCCAGAAACAGAGCACTCTGTTCTTGAAAACTTTGACACCTAGTTATACTCTCATTTGAGTCTTAGCTCAAAATAAGAGTTCAGTAACTAATACTTGTTTCAAACTTCCATTTTTAGTTGAAAGTTAGTTCATGATTCATTTCTTCATAGGGAAGAGGTTATTAAGTGTAGTACGGTGTCGATGCACCGTAAGAAGCATGTCGGTACTACGTTACCTTACCAAGGAAAATCCTAGGCCGGATTATACCGGCATATACGTATTAGCGGTGGCACTAAAATGGTCTCTCACACACGTGTACTACACGGGATACGTACGTGGTTAGTACCTGCAGAAGAACACTCAATAGTGGTGCACTCAAAGGTTGCTTCATTTGAGGCAGTTCCATATTTGAAAGTAATTACAAACGCCCGTATCATTGTCATACGGCCGTCCTTGAGTTAAGCCACGTCTCAAGGCACATGATCGTGTTTCAACACCACACGACAGGGAACCGAGTAGGTCATGAACACGTCGTCACGGTTGGGAATGTTATCAACCCAACAGATACCACCTACTGCCCTGCAGGGCATGCCGATGGCAAGCGCTGCGTATGTCCTCCTGGGCTATTTCCAGACGAACACACTCTCGCATTACTGACCACGCAATGGGGTCTCCACTTACTTGCCTAATGCATGCTAGGGATCAGCGTTTCATATGAACTCAGAAACATGGAGAGTTCAAGAGTTCATATTGACGTCTCACACCAAGCTGTGAGACCTAGCCCTGAACCACATTCCTCGTCAGGGGAGCTTACCGAAATTGAACTGCTTTCGGTGGCGTTCCTTACCATGTTTACCTGAGCGTAGGTGCGCCATTACATAATGAAAATTCGGAATTAAAACATATATGTTAGTCTTGCCACTTTAAGTAACTACACTACTATAGTCCTTATGTGGGCCTAATATTGTTTCCTCACAGTATCCTAAGTTTTTGTCGTAATACCATCCTTATTCCGTGCGCTATTACCAATGTGGCTCTGATACTATGCTGACGGGGCCCGGTCCCGATCACGGGGCCGTGCCGCCACGGTTGGGGATCGCATTGGGTGGTGCGTGTTATGCGGCACCCAACAGCACACAAATAAGGAACAATGTATTACATAAATCAAAGCGGAAGCTTACAATTGTTCTTTGTAAATACTTTACATAAAATAGCTACAGCAGAAGTCTATAAACAGCTCACGTCATATATCTAAGAAGAGGTCCAGCCCGCGGACTCCTCTCGCCAGCAACACGAAGACATGGCAGCGGCTAGGTTCTCCAAGTGTGACATGACTCGGAAGTTCCAGATTCTCACCGGACAACCTTCTTTATAGCGTCGATGTTTACCTGCAAAACCACTTATATAGCAAGAGTGAGCACAAAGGCTCAGCAAGACTTAACCGTCTCTCCTATGACATGAAACTCTACATGAAAGTAACCTAAGACTTAAGCCTGTCATTTGTGAAAAGCCTCGCCTACGGTTTCACCCTTAACTTTCAAATTTTAGCCATAATAGTAGTGACCTTGCGCCCAGCAACATTGGAACTCCACAATCAAACAAGAAACGCTTCATTCCAATGTTACTTGTCCCAAGGTGAAAAATAAATTTAGTTTGCTCTATCTCTACTTCAAACAAGGTTCTCATGCAGTTTAACATAATCATAGCAGCAATTATACTTTTGCAAACTGTTCCCACACAACTTGCTTACTACGTCAGAACACAGTGAGCAAGGTGTACTCATAACAGCGAGGGACGGTGATTCGAATCAAACACTACCCAGATAACTCGACACATACGCCCGCCTCTGAAGACCCAACTCTGGCGTCCTTCATTACGTCGTATGTGGCAACCTTTCCCAGGACACTAGACTGTAGAACCGTCGCGCCGTCTCGGGCTCATAGGTCTAACGAGACGATGTGGTATGCCTCTACAACCCAGTGAACCTTGTACATCGGTTTCCTGGTTCCCATATATCAGTAAGCATCCAGTACACAACTCAAAACCTGCTCAGCGGGGCTGCACACGCTTCGGTCCTTAACTGACACAGGCAGAGCTACTCGACCAAGACCTCGTCTTGTCGCTGTCTAACCCCTCTGCCCGGTCTCATCTTTAGAAATATAAATGTTAGTTTGCTCCCCTTCCCAACCACACTTATGATATTCTGAACTATAGCTCGCGAGTAGATTCCAACTACTCGACTTCTACCGGATGTCCTAAGTTATTTAGCACGGCATTATCCTACAACGGTGATACATTTCTACCCTTGACCTCAGGGTTCCTTTTTTGGTTATGCAAGTGGAGTATAAAACATCCTTGACCTAATGCACATACAAACTTTGACCCATAGCAGTGAACAAATGAAAAACTTTACAAAACAACTTAAATGCAAACCGGGGCTTGCCTTGGTTTTGCAGGTGACTAAAGTTAGATAATATGAAGTTAGTTGTTGATGACTTGAAGTTCAATCACTGCCTTCTGAGAGGGCCTGACCTCCATCACGGGGTCGTGCCGCTTGCCCAGGGATCGCATTGGGTGGTGCCGTGTTATGGGGCACCCAATAGCACACATATAAGGAGCAATGTATTACATAAATCAAAAGCGGAAGCTTACTAATGTTCTTTGTAAATAACTTACATAAAATAGCTACAGCGGAAGTCTATAAACGGCTCACGTCGATTATCTAAGAGGCACTCGAGAAGAGGTCCAGCCCGCGGACTCCTCTCGCTAGCAGCACGAAGACTTGGCAGCGGCTAGGTTCTCCAAGTGTTACACGACTCGGAAGTGCCCGAGTTTCACCGGACAACCTTCTTTATAGCGTCGATGTTTACCTGCAAAACCACTTATTTAGCAAGAGTGAGCACAAAGGCTCAGCAAGACTTAACCGTCTCTCCTAAGACATGAAACGCTACATGAAAGTAACCTAAGACTTAACCGGTCATTTGTGAAAAGACTCGCCTACGAGTTCACCCTTAACTTTTAGATTTTAGCCATAATAGTAGTGACCTTGCGATCAGCAACATTGGAACTCCACAATCAAACAAGAAACGCATCATTCCATGAGACGGGCGTGGTACCGACTGAGACAGGGCTCAGCTCTGATACCAGCTGAGACGGGCGTGGTACCGACTGAGACAGGGCTCAGCTCTGATACCACGATGACGCGGCCCCATCCAACCAAGACAGGCCGCTCGCCCGGGAATCGCATTGGGTGGTGCCGTGTTGTGCGGCACCCAACAGCACACATATGAGGAACAATGTATTACATAAAACAATAGCAGAAGCTTACAAGTTTTTTTTCTTTGTAAATACTTTACATCAAGTAACTACAGCGGAAGTCTATATCAACTCACGTCGAATAAATAAAAGCACTCGAGATGAAGTCCAGCCCGCGGACTCCTCTCGCTAGCAACACGAAGACAACAGCAGCGGCTGGGTTCTCCCTGGGTCAAATGACTCGGAAGTCTCCGAGTCTCACAGGACAACCTTCTTTTCAGCATCGTTGTTAACCTGCAAAACCACTTATATAGCAAGCGTGAGCACATAGGCTCAGCAAGTCTGACCCGTCTCTCCTAAACAAGAAACTCTACATGTACGATGGTTGCAATTAGGTTGGCTAGATTTGCATAAAGAACTCGCCTAAAGTCGATCCTTAACTTTCAGATTTTAAGCCTCATTGTACAAACCTTGAGCCGAAAAGCATCGCAACTCCACAATCAAACAAGAAATGCTTTGTTGCGATGCTCCTTGCACAAAGTGAAAGTAAACTTTAATGAGCCTATCTCTAATTCAATCATGGTTGCAATACAAGTTATAGCATAGCCTTATCAAGTTCAAAGATAAACAATTCCAGTTGTTACTACGTCAAGACACAGTGGGCAAGTATGCTCATATAACCGCGAGCGACGGTGATTCGAATCAGTACACGCCCGGACTACATGACACGTACACCCGTACTCCGAGTTGCCGGCAGCAACCTCGACTGACGTTGTACGCGGCCACCTTTCCCAAGATCTTCCACATTGGACGCAGTCCAACTGCCCCAAGTACGCAAGCTCCCTCAAGGTACATACCCGCAGTGGTATGTTCTTGAGCGAGGTACCTCCTGCTACCCTGACGCCAAAAGCCTAAGGCAGTTCGAAAAGTTCCACTATGGATCTCCCAAGGTACACCGGTTTCCTGGGTCCCATATAGCCAGTATGTGCCCGGTACACAACTCAAACTTGTCCAAAAGGGCCAAGCACGGACGGGCCTTAACCGACACAGGCAGGGCTATGCACGCACGGCCTGCAACCTGCTGCATCTAAACCTCCCTGCCCAGTCTCCATTTCTTATGTGTGAACTTTCCTCATCTTTTCTAATTCGGACCCGTTCCGAGTAAACCAGCCCTAAACTCGCGAGTAGCTTCCAACTACTCGACTTCTACCGGACCGTTCCTACTAACATTTAGCGTAGCCAAATCCACTCGAGGAGGTTCTATTCTACCCTTTCTCTCTTAGGTATTTCTGGTCATGCAAGTGGGGTTTTCAATATCATCTAGACTTAATGCAATCAACGATGCAAAGCTATGATCTCTACAAATGAAAATACTTTATAAAACTGTTCAAATGCAAACCGGGGCTTGCATGTTTTGCAGCTGACTAAGGTTACAATCAGTTAGTGACGATCACTTGGAGCTTGATCACTTGTTTTCCTCTCTCCTTGATCTTCACTTCAAGTCCTTCTCACCTTCTTCGCGTATATGCTACACGATATGATCATGCATATGTATTTAATTGAAAAGCTTTTGCTCATAAGATCTAATGACAGTTTTAAAACTGGAACTCTGTTTAAGAATTTAAAATGACACTGGTGCTAGTGGTTTGGGTTGGGCTTAAACACTAAGATCAATTATTAAGTGCCTTTTCCACTTAAGTGTTGATCACCTTAAGAGGTTACCTATGACAGTGGTGGTCCTAAGCTCCAATGGAGCTGGGAATTTTCATGTGAGTTCCTTGTCACAAGAAAGTCCTCTGGACCAAAATTTAGCATTTTTCATGGAGTGGTTTATTCAGAATAATTCTCTAAGTGTTTAGTCAAAGATGAATTAATTCTGAGGTAACATCCATGTTCATGTCAAACTCAGTGAACCACAATTTCAATTATAGTTTATAGAGTTTGCATGAATTTTCCTAGGATTTTTGGAGCTAAGAATTGCCCAGAACTGAATTTACAAGTTTTGGAAATTCTCTGAAAATGTTTCAGTATTCATTTGAACACAGTAACTTACAATCTGAATTCTCCTGACCAAATCAACTTCAAATGAGCTGAAACTTTTACAGGAGTCTAAGAACACCCTAAAGAATGTTCTGGCAAAATTTGGGGATTTTTGGATAAACCAAACTGCCTCAAAATTCTTTTACTGAAAATCTTTAAAGAATTTTCTAGAATTAAATAAAGACTTTCATACAAATTGGGTTGCATAATTGGATATGGTTTGTCAATCTGAATCGAACCCAATTTGAATCACTAATTTTGGAGGTTCCTAGCAAAAGTTATGCTCTTCTAAAGTTTGGAGAAAAATCTGGAATTTGAATAAATCCGGGAAAAGTTTAAACCTGACTGTGGGACCAGGGGCACGTGTCAGTTGCTGAGGGAGTGGCACACGGGGTCACAGGGTCATTTCCCGCGCTGTCACAACTGATCCGACGCCACAGCGTATCCAGCCCACTGTTGCCGTGCGACTGACAGGCGGGCCCGGCGAGGTCTTCTTCCATCTCCCGCTCCCGCGCGATCCCGCCGCCGGGCTCGCCAGAGTAGCTCCGGGATCCGTTGTCCGGCCACCCCTGCTGCTGAAACTCGCCGCCAGCCCCTAATTCCATGCGAGGAACATGCTGGTGGGGTTTTCTCGAGCTGGCAGGGCCCTAAACTATCCCGCGACAGCGCACCGGCTCGGATGAAGTCCGGCGACGTCGCCCTGGCGCTATAGCCCGCAAAAAGCTCCCTGGAAAGGTTCTACAGCACCAGTGGAGGTTCGCCAAGCTTGGCATGGCCGCATATGGGCTCGGGAACGGCTCTACCCTAGGGTTCACCGTGCACCCGCACCTTCCCGCCATAGCCGCCTTGGGAAAGCTTGAAATTGCACCGTGCCCAGGGTGTTTCATGCGAGGCTTTGTGAAGAAGAAAGGTTGCTACACCAGTCTAGGTTCCATGTGCGAAATTTGCAGAGATCTAAATGAATATAACTCGAGAATTTCATGGATTCATACCTGCAGGTCAGTTTTCACCGGCCGGAGGAGATTTTCGAAATTCGTCGACCAGAGGCGAAGACAAGCTCAGTGCTTCGGGTGGAAGCTGCATGGAGCTCTTGCGCGCCCCAGGGACCGCTTGCTTGGTCGTGAAAGCCGCTCTGTGGAGCTGTCCACGGGAGCACGTCGCCGCCGGGGTGTTTGGCCGCCGCGGAAACTCGATGTCCTCGGCATCAAGGGCACGAACGCACTTGGCGATGGCTCGAGGAGGTCATGGGGACGATGGTGGTGTTGTTTTGCTGCTCAGAGGCGCTGCTCACTTGCTCTGCCCGAGTACCCAAGCGATTGAAGAAGAGCGGCAGCGTTTCTGTCTCTCGGTGCGAGGAAGAGAGGAAACAGCGCCGCGGTTTTGGTTAAGAGGCGGGAGAGGGCACGAGGCAGTAGCTGCCGACGTCCAGCAGCGCTCCAGCGCGAAGTGGAGCCAGCAGGAGGTGGCTGCGGCCGAGCTCGGTGTCGAGCGGAGGGAAGTCGGCTTCGGCCGTTGCTTCGCGTGGGAGGAAATCAACTGAAGACTGTGTACTGAAGATCTTTTGCAATATTCAGTCCACTCAATGACATGTGGGACCCCCTGATCAGTCCCTCCTTATCCCCCTCCAAATATCTCCCAAGTTTGAATATTGAGTGAATTCAATTGTGGGAATTTAAATCTGAGAGGAACTTGGATAATTGGGCAAGTTTTATCCAAATTCAAATGTGCATTTGAATTCTTTGTCATTTAAAGTCCATTTTGGAAAATGGGTTGCAATTCATTTCCATAAATCATGAAACTTTGCACACCCCCTAATTTGGACTCAAGGAATTCAAATATGAAATCTGATTTTTATTTTGGCTGCTGCAAATGAGATTTTTAGCACAACAGTTTTGAATTCCATTGTGTTGTTCTCATTTGAATTTTAGTTTGAACAAATTGTTCTAAATCTGATTTTTGTTTTCTCACACATATGGGGACTTCCCATCTTTGTTTTAGACCCCTCTAGGGTTCCAAGTTCTCAAATAAACATTTGACTTGTGTGAAGAAAGCCCTCATGTGTGTTATCACATGTGAAAAAGTTTTTACAAGTCCCAAATTTCACCCATATGAAACAAAACTTTGCAAAGAAGTGTTTCTTTGTATTCATAATTTTGGGACCTTTACATTCCTCCCCCCTTAAAAGGAATCTCATCCCGAGATTCAAAAGAAGAACGAGGTGGGAGGTAATTACAAGGTTTATGACAGAAGCTCCGGATAGTTCTTGCGGATGTAATCTTCGGTTTCCCACGTCGCCTCTTCCGGGGTATGATTACTCCACAGGACTTTGTAAAATTTTAAAGTCCGGTTCTGGGTGATCCGGGTCTTTTCGTCGATAATCTGAATAGGTTGCTTGACGTAGGTGAGATCCGGCTTCAACTCGTCGATGTCTTCGGTGCGGATGGAAGCTGTAAACTTGAGACACTTCCGCAGCTGGGACACGTGAAATATGTCGTGAATACCGGCAAGGCTTGCCAGTAGTTCCAGCCGGTAGGCTACAGTTCCGCACTTCTCCGTGATAGTAAATGGACCGATGAATCGGGGAGCAAGTTTCCCCTTGACACCGAACCGATGAATCCCCTTCATCGGAGACACACGAAGATACAAGTGCTCTCCGACTTTGAAATGCAGCGGTCGACGTCTCTGGTCCGCGTAGCTCTTTTGACGAGATTGGGCAGCTTTGAGGCTCTCTTGTATTATCCGAACTCTCTCTTCAGCTTCATTGACAAGATCAACCCCGAACGTTACTCGTTCACCAGACTCACACCAGTTCAATGGCGTACGACACTTCCGGCCGTATAGAGCTTCATATGGTGCCATTTTGATGCTCGTCTGATATCCGTTGTTGTACGAGAACTCCGCCAGCGGTAAGTGATCATCCCAGCTCATACCGTGGTGGATGGCACATGCTCTTAGCATATCTTCCAGTATTTGATTCACCCTCTCAGTTTGCCCATCGGTTTGAGGATGATACGCAGAGCCTCTAATCAACTTTGTCCCCAAGGATGCGTGTATCTGCTCCCAGAAACGGGCTACAAACAGCGATCCTCTATCTGACACAATGGTGCGGAGAACTCCATGTAAGCACAAGATCCGTGCTATGTACAGCTCTGCATACTGCCTTGCATTAAACCTAGTATGCACAGGGATGAAATGTGCTGATTTGGTTAACCGGTCAACGATTACCCAAATCGAATCATGGTTGTGGGAGGTCATGGGCAACCCGACGATGAAGTCCATACTCAAGTCTTCCCACTTCCATGCCGGTACTTGCAATGGCTGCAACAGGCCTGACTTCTTCATGTGGTCGGCCTTGACTCTTCGACAAGTATCACACTCTGAAACGTGCTTTGCAACCTCACATTTCATACGTGTCCACCAAAACTTCTTCCGGAGATCTTGGTACATTTTATTACTGCCCGGATGAATGGAAAACTTGGACAAATGAGCTTCATCCAAAATTTTCTTCCGTAGTCCCATATCCCGGGGTACTACAATCCGGTCGTTGAACCACAAAGTACCTTCATCGTCCTTCCGGAAGCACTTCATTTCTCCGTTGTCTATCCTCCGCCGTATGTGAGACATACCCTTGTCTTTTCGTTGAGCTTCCATGATCTTCTCTCGGATAGTAGGAACGAGAGCGAGATTATAGAGAGTTCCATACGGAATGACACGGAGGCTTGGTTCTTCATCATCCAATTCAGCCATAGTTAGGTGATGGATATGTGCCTTACGACTGAGTGCATCGGCGACCACATTCGCCTTTCCTGGATGATAATGAATCTCAAGTTCATAATCTTTAATGAGCTCTAGCCATCTTCGTTGCCTCATGTTCAATTCTTTTTGACTGAAGATGTACTTCAAGCTCTTGTGGTCGGTGTAGAGGTGTACAAGATTTCCAAGCAAGTAATGCCTCCACATCTTCAAAGCAAGGACCACGGCAGCTAACTCAAGATCATGAGTTGGATAATGCTGCTCGTGAGTTCTGAGTTGACGAGATCCATAAGCGACCACTCGTCTTTCTTGCATCAGCACGCAGCCAAGACCGATGTCAGATGCATCGCAATAAACGTCGAATGGCTTCGTTGTATCTGGCTGAGCAAGAACTGGGGCTGTTGTGAGATGCTTCACTAAAGTCTTGAAAGCTTGTTCACACGCAGCACCCCACACAAATCTGGTATTCTTCTTTAATAATTCTGTCATTGGTTTAGCAATCTTGGAAAAACTCGGAATAAACCTCCGGTAGTAACCCGCTAAACCGAGGAAGCTTCAAATTTCATGTACTGACTTTGGTGACTCCCATTTCTGCACTTGGATAATCTTACTCGGATCTACAGTGATGCCCTCCGCTGAAATGATGTGTCCGAGAAAAGGTACTTGATTAATCCAGAATTCACACTTGCTGAATTTTGCATAGAGCTGATGATCTCGCAATCTTTGTAGCACAATATGCAGATGTTCAGCATGTTCTTCCTCTGACTTGGAGTACACCAAGATATCGTGATGAAGACAACGACGAATTTATCCAACTCTGGCATGAACACTGAATTCATCAGGTACATAAAGTGTGCCGGGGCGTTGGTCAAACCAAAAGACATAACGAGATACTCATACAGCCCGTATCTCGTTGAGAATGCCGTCTTTGGAATATCTTCTGCCCGGATTTTAATCTGGTGATATCCGGACCGAAGATCCATCTTTGAAAATACCTTCGCACCCACTAATTGATCGAAGAGCATATCAATGCGAGGTAGTGGATACTTGTTCTTGATGGTAACGGCGTTTAAAGGACGATAATCAACACAAAGCCGTAGTGTTTCGTCCTTCTTCTTGACAAACAACGCTGAACAACCCCAAGGTGACGAACTTGGTCGTATAAAGCCCTTGCTCATTAGGTCATTCAGCTGTGTCTTCAATTCTGCCAGTTCATTGGGTGCCATCTTGTACGTCCTTCGTGATATCGGTGTGGTTCCCGGTATAAGTTCAATCCTGAACTCAACGTCTCGTTCGGGCGGCATGCCCGGTAAATCCTCGGGAAATACATCTGGATACTCACGTACCACCGGAATGTCCTCTATCTTAACAGCTTCCGTGTGGTTTACTGTTGCAATCTGTTGCCGTCTGGCGCCCAGAATTAATATATGAAGACCGTGCTGTGGGGAGTTGAGTTCAACGGTCCTGGAACTGATGTTAAGAACCGCTCTGTGGTAATTCAACCACGACATCCCCAAAATGATGTCGATCTTCAGACCTTCAAGACTAATGAGGGTCGTAGGGTATATTTTACCCCCCAAACAAAGAGGTGTTCGGGAGACAACCTCGTTTGCGGTACTGCTGCCCCCGGGCGAAGATATGAGGTATTGCCTCTTTGTATAAACTGTTTGGAGCTGATGTTGAGCCACAAAGCATTGGCTAATGAAGTTGTGTGTGGCACCGGAATCAAAGAGAACTAAAACTGGTAGCTGATTCAGAGAAAACATCCCTGCTCAAGCGGCTTCTCCCTCCGGAACATCATCAATCACCGTATAGTGAATATTGCCCCTTATCTGCCCTCCTATCTGCAGATTAAGATACGGTTCGTATTGTTGTAAATATGATTACCCGCATCCTTGAATTCCCTCCGGACATTGCCTAGCATAATGGCCCATGCGCCCACAAGTGAAACACGGATGCCTCTCCGGTTCTTCGTTGACTTGCGGTGGACTGCTAGGTACATATGGCTGCAGCGATGGAGCACAAACCACCGTCTGATGCTGCGGCTGTGGAGGTGGTGCAAGTTGTAGAACTTGACCAGCAATCAATCTCTGAGGAGTTGATCGTACAGGTGGCCTCCATCTTTCACCGGGTGGCGTTTGATACACCAAACGGTACTTCTGAGGCGCATAACTTGTGCTAGCCTGCTCGATCTCACTCATCTTTCTCTTCTCCGCTTGCCACTCAAGTGTCGGCTTTTCTTGAATGAAAGCCACATCGACCATGTCGGTGTAACTGCCGTTATTGTGTACGTCCAGCTTTTCCCGTAATATTGCACTCAGGCCATGGAAGAATAGGTCACACCGTGCCTCTTCTTTCGCCACATACTCGGGAGCATATTGAGCCAAAAGGTTAAACCTTCTGACATACTCGAGGACACTCATGTCCCCTTGCTTAAAGCCCAAATATTCCTCCCGCTTTGCCTTGACAATACCTAATGGTATGTAACGAGTACGAAAGGCTTCACAAAACTCACCCCATGGCATTTGATGATCCTCTGGACGGTGGCAAGATGATCCACCCACTAGTTTCCGGTGGCTCCATGGAGTTGTTGAGCGGCAAACTTTATCTTCTGGTATTCATCATACTTGAATACTCCAAATTTTAACTCCATGACACGAACCATTGATCTGCTTCCACAGGTTAGTAAAAATTGGCGGTTGAGTCGCCAAGAAATCCAGATAAGCGTCGCGAGGTGGAACGACCTGTTGCGTGTTCTGGAGTACGCCTTGCTGTACCAATGCTTGGAGTAAGCGTGTGTGTTCTTGCGTTGCTTCTTGGAGTAGCCTA
The DNA here is from genome assembly GCA_030760725.1 of Neostapfia colusana. Classification (NCBI taxonomy): domain Eukaryota; kingdom Viridiplantae; phylum Streptophyta; class Magnoliopsida; order Poales; family Poaceae; genus Neostapfia; species Neostapfia colusana. The sequence continues at coordinate 102,959,135 of JASWHV010000002.1, read as the reverse complement.
GTGTTCTCTTGATTAGACTCGACAACTCGAGTCATAAGATCCATCCATCCCGTGGATGGTGGTTCCGATGGTGGAATAGAAGCATCACCACCTCGACGAGAACTTCCGGCCCTACTCCTAGAGCGAGTACGAACCATACTGCAAAATGTAGTTGAGATGAGTTAAACAAGAACTCAGCAGTATGTGAGACTAATGGAAACATGATTATGTCAAAACTTTATGAAAGCAGTAACAAAATTCATGTTTACAAAACTCCATAGTAAGCATAACTATCCAGCCTATCTGTACAGGACAGACCTTTATGCACTATCTCCAGATTTTGATCTTGTTAAGGGCATTTTCATAACTCAAGTTGAATACCAAAGTTAAAGTTAACTTCAGTATCTTTCCAACGAGTACTCATATGCCCCCATATCATCTCCGGATTAAAAGTTATGGTTTTCCAAAGTTGACAGAATTCCTGGATAAAATTTGCCAGCACCTCCTTTGTACGTGGCTGATTTTATCACAGTTGTATATGTAAATACAATAAGAACCTGAACAAACTTTGAACTACAACAATGTTTCAAATTTCATAACCTATCCAATGGTGTATCATAGGCTTATTAAGGGTTTCTCTACAGAAAGTTATGGCTTAAAAACAGAAAGGTCCAGAGAGGTTTTGTTGCTGTCCTGGTTCTGGACAGTTTACCTTCCTCTGAACTTTCTACCCATTTAGCGTGTGATTTTGCTCTGGAGCTCTACAAATAAGTTGTAGATTACTTGAGAATATTTCCAGAACCATATCATACACCTTAATTGGGTCAAGCTACTCAGAGTTATGCTCTGTTGAAGTCCAGCAAAAATTTCTGCCGAAAACTGAGCACTCTGTTTTTGAAATCTTTGAAGCCTAGTCTTCCTCTCATTTGATTCTTAGCTCAAAATAAGAGTTCAGTAACTAATATTTGTTTCAGACTTCCGTTTTTAGTTGAAAGTTAGTTCATGAGTCATTTCTTCAAAGGAAAGGGATTATTAAGTTTAGTACGGCGTCGATGCACCGTAAGAAGCATGTCGGTAATACGTAGCCTCACCAAAAGAAAATCCTATCCGGATTATACCGGCATAAACGTATCTTAGGTGGCACTAAAACGATCACTCGCAAACATGTTCTATTCGTACTACGATTTCGTGGTTAATCCTGCATAAGTCACACTCAATCGTCAGGTCCGGCTGCACACCGAACCCGGTATCCATACAGTTTTTACACCCGTCCGTCATCACTCGCACAGGTGTTCTCAAGCCAAACACGCCTTGAGCTACGTGTTCACGTTACTAACCATGTGACGGGGTTTCCCAGATTGCACCACGCACGCCTGGGACAGACGTTGCTCGAGTACCCCAAACGACATGAGGAGTCGTAGAGGATACTAAAGCGGGTCGGGTTACCTGCCACCCGTGGGGCTCCACCCTTCAGCTTGTGCGCACTGGTGGACAGCGCTTACATGCACCCCCCAGGACATAAATCGTCCCGAGATGCACAATTTTCCGACATAACAAATAAGTTAGGTTGCCACCTTCATATTAAGCTAATAGTAATCCTTATGTGGGCCTAGTACCGTATACTCACCGTAACATAAATTTTTGTCGTAATACCTTCCTTATTCCGTGTGCTATTACCAATACGGCTCTGATGCCAGCTGAGACGGGCGTGGTACCGACTGAGACAGGGCTCAGCTCTGATACCAACTGAGACGGGCGCGGTACCGACTGAGACAGGGCTCAACTCTGATACCATGCTGACGCGGCCCCGTCCAACCGAGACAGGCCGCTCGCCCGGGAATCGCATTGGCTGGTGCCGTGTTGTGCGGCACCCAACAGCACACATATGACGAACAATGTATTACATAAAACAATAGCAGAAGCTTACAAGTTTTTTTCTTTGTAAATACTTTACATCAAGTAACTACAGCGGAAGTCTATATCAACTCACGTCGAATAACTAAAAGCACTCGAGATGAAGTCCAACCCATGGACTCCTCTCGCTAGCAACACGAGACAACAACAGCGGCTGGGTTCTCCCTGGGTTAAATGACTCGGAAGTCTCCGAGTCTCACCGGACAACCATCTTTTCATCATCGTTGTTAACCTGCAAAACCACTTATATAGCAAGCGTGAGCACATAGGCTCAGCAAGTCTGACCCGTCTCTCCTAAACAAGAAACTCTACATGTACGACGGTTGCAATTAGGTTGGCTAGATTTGCATAAAGGACTCGCCTAAAGTCGATCCTTAACTTTCAGATTTTAAGCCTCATTGTACAAACCTTGAGCCGAAAAGCATCGCAACTCCACAATCAAACAAGAAACGCTTTGTTCCGATGCTCCTTGCACAAAGTGAAAGTAAACTTTAATGAGCCTATCTCTATTTCAATAATGGTTGCAATACAAGTTATAGCATAGCCTTATCATGTTCAAAGATAAACAATTCCAGTTGTTACTACGTCAAGACGCAGTGGGCAAGTATGCTCATATAACCGCGAGCGACGGTGATTCGAATCAGTACACGCCCGGACTACATGACACGTACACCCGTACTCCGAGTTGCCGGCAGCAACCTCGACTGACGTTGTACGCGGCCGCCTTTCCCAAGATCTTCCACATTGGACGCAGTCCAACTGCCTCGAGTACGCAAGCTCACTCAAGGTACATACCCGCAGTGGTATGTTCTTGAGCGAGGTACCTCCTGCTACACTGACGCCAAAAGCCTAAGGCAGTTGGAAAAGTTCCACTATGGATCTCCCAAGGTACATCGGTTTCCTGGGTCCCATATAGCCAGTATGTGCCTGGTACACAACTCAAACTTGTCCAACAGGGCCAAGCACGGACGGGCCTTAACCGACACAGGCAGGGCTATGCACACACGGCCTGCAACCTGCTGCATCTAAACCTCCCTGCCCAGTCTCCATTTCTTATGTGTGAACTTTCCTCATCTTTTCTAATTCGGACCCGTTCCGAGTAAACCAGCCCTAAACTCGCGAGTAGCTTCCAACTACTCGACTTCTACCGAACCTTTCCGACTAACATTTAGCGTAGCCAAATCCACTCGAGGAGGTTCTATTCTACCATTTCTCTCTTAGGTATTTCTGGTCATGCAAGTGGGGTTTTCAATATCATCTAAACTTAATGCAATCAACGATTCAAAGCTATGATCTCTACAAATGAAAATACTTTATAAAACTGTTCAAATGCAAACCGGGGCTTGCCTGTTTTGCAGGTGACTAAGGTTACAATCAGTTAGTGATGATCACTTGGAGCTTGATCACTTGTTTTCCTCCCTCCTTGATCTTCACTTCAAGTCGTTCTCACCTTCTTCGCGTATATGCTACACGATATGATCATGCATATGTATTTAATTGAAAATCTTTTGCTCATAAGATCTAATGATAGTTTTAAAACTGGAACTCTGTTTAAGAATTTAAAATGACACTGGTGCTAGTGGTTTGGGTTGGGCTTAAACAATAAGATCAATTATTAAGTGCTTTTTCCACTTAACTGTTGATCACCTTACGAGGTTACCTATGACAGTGGTGATCCAGAGCTCCAATGGAGCTGGGAATTTTCATGTGAGTTCCTTGTCACAAGAAAGTCCTCTGGACCAAAATTTAGCATTTTTCATGGAGTGGTTTATTCAGAATAATTCTCTAAGTGTTTAGTCAAAGATGAATTAATTCTGAGGTAGCATCCATGTTCATGTCAAACTCAGTGAACCACAATTTCAATTATAGTTTATAGAGTTTGCATGAATTGTCCTAGGATTGTTGGAGCTAAGAATTGCCCAGAACTGAATTTACAAGTTTTGGAAATTCTCTGAAAATGTTTCTGTATTCATTTGAACACAGTAACTTACAATCTGAATTCTCCTGACCAAATCAAATTCAAATGAGCTGAAACTTTTACAGGAGTCTAAGAACACCCTAAAGAATGTTCTGGCAAAATTTGGGGATTTTTGGATAATCCAAACTCCCTCAAAAATTCTTTTACTGAAAATTTTAAAGAATTTTCTAGAATTAAATAAAGACTTTCATACAAATTGGGTTGCATAATTGGATAGAGTTTGTCAATCTGAATCGAACCCAATTTGAATCACTAATTTCGGAGGTTCCTAGCAAAAGTTATGCTCCTCTGAAGTTTGGAGAAAAATCTGGAATTTGAATAAATCCGGGAAAAGTTTAAACCTGACTGTGGGACCAGGGGCACGTGTCAGTTGCTGAGGGAGTGCCACACGGGGTCACAGGATCATTTCCCGCGCTGTCACAACTGATCCCACGCCGCAGCGTATCCAGCCCACTGTTGCCGTGCGACTGACAGGCGGGCCCGGCGAGGTCTTCTTCCACCTCCCGCTCCCGCGCGATCCCGCCACCGGGCTCGCCGGAGTAGCTTCGGGATCCGTCGTCCGGCCACCCCTGCAGCTGAAACTCGCCGCCAGCCCCTAATTCCATGCGAGGAACATGCTGGTGGGGTTTTCTCGAGCTGGCAGGGCCCCTAAACTAGCCCGCGACGGCGCACCGGCTCGGATAAAGTCCGGCGACGTCGCCCTGGCGCTATAGCCCGCAAAAAGCTCCCTGGAAAGGTTCTACAGCACCAGTGGAGGTTGGCCAAGCTTGGAATGGCCGCATATGGGCTCGGGAACGGCTCTACCCTAGGGTTCACCGTGCACCCGCACCTTCCCGCCATAGCCGCCTTCGGAAAGCTTGAAATTGCACCGTGCCCAGGATGTTTCATGCGAGGCTTTGTGAAGAAGAAAGGTTGCTACACCAGTCTAGGTTCCAGGTGCGAAATTAGCAGACCTATAAATGAATATAACTCGAGAATTTCATGGATTCATACCTGCGGGTCAATTTTCACCGGCCGCAGGAGATTCCGAAATTCGTCGACCAGAGGCGAAGACAAGCTCTGTGCTTCGGGTGGAAGCTGCGTGGAGCTCTTGCGCGCCCAGGGACCGCTTGCTTGGTCGTGAAAGCTGCTCTGTGGAGCTTTCCACGGGAGCACGTCGCCGCCGGGGTGTTTGGCCACCGCGGAAACTCGATGTCCTCGGCGTAGAGGGCACGAACGCACTTGGCGATGGCTCGAGGAGGTCGTGGGGACGATGGTGGTGTTGTTTTGCTGCTCAGAGGCACTGCTCACTTGCTCTGCCCGAGTACCCGAGCGATCGAAGAAGAGCGGCAGCGTTTCTGTCTCTCGGTGCGAGGAAGAGAGGAAACAGCGCCGCGGTTTTGGTTAAGAGGCAGGAGAGGGCACGAGGCGGTAGCTGCCGACGTCCAGCAGCGCTCCAGCGCGAAGTGGAGCCAGCAGGAGGTGGCTGCGGCCGAGCCTGGTGTCGAGCGGAGGGAAGTCGGCTTCGGCCGTTGCTTCGCGTGGGAGGAAATCAACTGAAGACTGTGTACTGAAGATCTTTTGCAATATTCAGTCCACTCAATGACATGTGGTACCCCCTGATCAGTCCCTCCTTATCCCCCTCCAAATATCTCCCAAGTTTGAATATTGAGTGAATTCAATTGTGGGAATTTAAATCTGAGAGGCATTTGGATAATTGGGCAAGTTTTATCCAAATTCAAACGTGCATTTGAACTCTTTGTCATTTAAAGTCCATTTTGGAAAATGGGTTGCAATTCATTTTCATAAATCATGAAACTTTGCACACCCCCTAATTTGGACTCAAGGAATTCAAATATGAAATCTGATTTTTATTTTGGGTGCTGCAAATGAGATTTTTAGCACAACAGTTTTGAATTCCATTGTGTTGTTCTCATTTGAATTTTAGTTTGAACAAATTGTTCTAAATCTGATTTTTGTTTTCTCACACATATGGGGACTTCCCATCTTTGTTTTAGACCCCTCTAGGGTTCCAAGTTCTCAAATAAACATTTGACTTGTGTGAAGAAAGCCCTCATGTGTGTTATCACATGTGGAAAAGTTTTTACAAGTCCCAAATTTCACTCATATGAAACAAAACTTTGCAAACAAGTGTTTCTTTGTATTCATAATTTTGGGACCTTTACATTCCAATGTTACTTGCCCCAAGGTAGAAAATAACTTTAGCTAGCTCTATCTCTACTTCAAACATGGTTTTCATGCAACTTAACATATCATAGCAGCAATTATACTTTTGCAAACTGTTTCCACACAAGTTGATTACTACATCACAACATGGGAGCAAGCGGTACTCAATAGCCGCGAGGGACGGTGATTCAAATCAAACACTACCCGGATAACTCGACACATACGCCCGCCTCTGAAGACCCAACTCTGGCGTCCTTCATTACGTCGTATGTGGCAACCTTTCTCAGGACACTAAACTGTAGAACCGGTCGCGCCGTCTCGGGCTCATAGGTCTAACGAGATGATGTGGTATACCTCTACAATCCAGTGAACCTGGTACATCGGTTTACTGGTTCCAATATATCAGTAAGCATCCGGCACACAACTCAATACTTGCTCCTGGACGCGGCACACGCATCGGTCCTTAACCGACACAGGCATAGCTACTCGACCAAGACCTCGTCTTGTCGCTGCCTAACCCCTCTGCCCGGTCTCATCTTTAGAAATGTAAACTTTAGTTTGCTTCCTTTCCCAATCACACTTATGATATTCTGCACTATAGCTCGCGAGTAGATTCCAACTACTCGTCTTCTACCGGATGCCCTAGTCTATTTAGCATGGCCTTATTCTACAGCGATGACACGATTCTACCCTCGACCTCAGGGTTCATTTTCGGTTATGCAAGTGGGGTATAAAACATCCTTGACCTAATGCACATACAAACTTTGACCCATAGTAGTGAACAAAGTAAAAACTTTAAAAACAACTTAAGTGCAAACCGGGGCTTGCCTTGGTTTTGCAGGTGACTAAAGTCAGATGTTTATGGAGTTAGTTTCTGCTGACTTGCAGCTCAATGTCTGCCCTTCTTGCTCCTTGATCCACTCTTCACGTATCCACGTTTAATTACTACACGTTATGAATATGCATGCATGTTTAATTATAAAACTTTTGCTAACAAGTGCTAAGGACAAGTTTAAAACTGGAACTCTGTTTAAGAATTTAAAGTGACAGTGGGGTGGTGGTTTTGGTGTGTGTTTAAGCATTATCATCAAGAGAGGAGTGAGGTTCATCACATGGATGGTGATCACCTAATTGGTTGAACAGAACACTACTGATCCAGGGCTCCAATGGAGCTGGAAATATTCTTATGAGTTTCTTGTCACAAGAAAGTCAGCTGGACCAAAATTTGGAATATTTCACTAAGTAGATCACCTAGAACAATTCCCTAAGCATTTAGGCAAAAAGGAATTAATTCTGGATAAATTTGCACTTTCATGCAATTCCAAGTGAACTACAATTTCATACATATCTCAGGTAGCATGCATGAATTTTCCTAGGGTTTTTGGAGCTAAGGAATGCCCAGAACTGAATTTCCAAATTTTGGAAATTCCCTGAAATTGTTTCTGTATTCCTTTGAACACAGAAACCTGAAATCACAATTACCCTAACTAAATCAGCTCCAAATGAGCTGAAACTTTTACAGGAGTCTCATAGCATCCTAAAGAATACTCTGGCAAAATGTGAGGATTTTTGGATGAACCAAACACCCTCTAAAATTCTTTTCTGAAAAGCTTTAATGAATTTTCCAGAATTTTCTATTGATTTTCATACAAATTGGGTTGCATATTTGGATAGAGTTTTACCTCCTGAATCCAACCAAATTTGAATTACTAAATTTGGAGCTACCTAGCAAAAGTTATGAGGTTCTAAAGTTTGAACTAAATCTGGAATTCAAATTAATTCGGCAAATGTTAAAACTCTGCCTGTGGGTCCACCCTACACGTCTTAGCCGCTGGAATCACGCCACACGGGGCCACAGACCCTTTCCCGCGTTGTCGCAAAGGATCCGGGGGCCGCAGCTGATCGGGGATTTAATTTTTCCACCACTGACACGTGGGACCCGCCGGTCGTCTTCTTCCCCGAGCCTTTTTCTTTTTCCCGCGCCACCCCCTCGCCAGAAACTCGTCGGGGCTCGCCGGAGTCGGCTTCCCGGCCGTCTCCCGGCTCGGTACTTGCCGCCTGGGGGTTTTTAGGGACAAGCAATCCACTGGTGCATTGATCTCGGGCCGCTGGTGACCGGAAACCGGTCGGCGACGTGCGCACCTTTCGGTACAGCCTCGGCGCCGTGGCCCGAGCACCCTAGCCCGCCAAACGTTCGGCGGATCCGCTCTAAAGCACCAGTGGAGGTGAGGCAAGTTCGGCACAGCCTCAAACGGGCTAGGAAATGGCGGCAACCTGGTTATCACCGTGCGCCCGCGCGTTCCCGCCATGGCCGCCGATCAGAAAGCTCGGAATTCGCCGCTAACACGTAGTTTCTAGCTAGGGTTGTGAAGGGGATCGGACCGCTGTTAAGCCTAGACCCTTTGGGCACGAGTTGGTGACCTCTACGTGCAAATTGAGCGCGAATTTGAGAAATCCTTACCACAGGGTCCGAGGTCGTGCTCCGGAAGAAAAACTTCAAATTCTGTCACTGAGGATCACCGTTTGAGCTGAGCTCCGGGGAGAAGCGCCGCAGTGGTACGGCGCACCTCTGAGCGTTGCTGCTTGAGCGTGAAACCCACGGTGGTGAGCTGCCCACGAGAGCCCGACGTCGGTTTCCAACGTTTACCCCTCGGCTTCGGCGCTGATCCTCAGATTACGGCCAACAGCAGCCCTGAACGCCGGAGCTGAGCTGGGGAAACTCTTGTGCACACGCTGGTGCTCCCTTTTCGTGTCGCTAGCTCGAGCAGCCGAGGAGCGACGCTGGCACACGATCGGGACGAACAGGCGCGGCGCCGGCGGCTTGTTTTCTCGGGAGGAAACAGAACAGGGGCTCGTGGGGCGGTTTTGTGGCCGACAGAGCACGGTGTAAAGGAGATAAGGGCGCGCGGGAACCGACGTTGAAGCAGCTCGGGAGCTGGCTGCGTCGTCGCCTCGGAGGCGCGCGCGTGGGCGTCGGCTGTTCGGCGCCTTCGAGCGAAAAGCAGGAAACCGGTTGAGTGAGTCTGAACAGAGAGCAATTTGCTTAAGTGCTAAGTCTTTCCCTCTCCTCAATGACCATTGGGACCCACAGTCCATCTCCCAAATATCTCCAAACTTTGACACCTTGTAAATTCATCTGTGAGGGATCCAAATTCAAAGGCCATTTTGCCATTTGACAATTTGTGCCACAGTTTCAAGTTTAAATTCAAATTTGTGTGAAATTTACATGTACTTTGGATATTTCTATCAAAGCCCCTCCAAATTTGCTCAAAACTCGGCTCCCTCATAATTTGGATCTGAGGAATTCAATTATGTCCTCTGATCTTTGAGTTGGCTATTGCAAATACAACTTCTCGAACAACAGTTTCAATTCCCTCTTTTGAAAATGCCATTCTTCCTTTTGAAGTGACCCTCTTAATTCAAACTGGATTCAAAGTTTTATGGCACATGCCAACACTTCCATGAGTAACACAAAAGTTTTTTGTAAGTCCCATTTCTTGTATATAAACTCAACTTTATTCATAGCTCAAGTTTTCTATTTACAAGTTTTGGGACTTTTACATTCCTCCCCCCTTAAAAAGAATCTCGTCCCGAGATTCATGATTAAGGACAACGTGGAGAGGACAACTACTACATATAAGCCTCTAACAACTCTGGATGATTGCGCTGTAAATATTCCTCGCTTTCCCATGTAGCTTCGTCGGACGTGTGATTTTCCCATAGCACCTTGAAAAATCGCAACGTCCGGTTCCTGGTTTCGCGAGTCTTTTCATCAATTATCTGGGTTGGATGCTCAACATAAGTGAGGTCCGGCTTCAAATCTGCTATGTCTCCCGTGAGAATCTTCATTGGAACTTTCAAACACTTCCACAACTGAGATATGTGGAAGACGTTATGAACTCCGGCTAAGGCTGCCGGCAGCTCCAAACGGTATGCCACGGGTCCACACCATTCAATGATGATGAAGGGACCAATAAAACGTGGAGCCAATTTTCCCTTCACTCCAAATCGGTGAATGCCCTTCATAGGAGATACGCGGAGGTATACGTGGTCTCCAACTTGAAACTTCAGAGGACGACATCTCTTATCCGCATAGCTCTTTTGCCTGGACTGAGCGGCTTTAAGATTTGCTTGAATAAGCCCTACCCGCTCTTCAGCTTCATTTACGAGGTCAATCCCGTAAATGACTCTCTCGCCAGATTCACACCAGTTCAAGGGTGTGCGGCACTTCCGGCCGTAGAGAGCTTCATAAGGTGCCATTTTTATGCTCGTTTGATAACCATTGTTATACGAGAATTCCGCCAACGGTAAGTGATCATCCCAGCTCTTACCGTGGTGGATGGCACACGCCCTTAGCATATCTTCAAGGATTTGGTTCACCCTCTCAGTTTGCCCATCGGTTTGAGGGTGATATGCGGAGCTTCAAATCAGTTTAGTTCCCAAGGATGCGTGTAGTTGTTCCCAGAAACAGGATACGAACAGCGATCCTCTGTCGGAGACAATGGTACGGGGAACTCCATGCAAGCATAAGATCCGTGCTATGTATAACTCCGCATACTTCTTGGCGCTGTAGTTGGTATGCACCGGAATGAAACGTGCCGATTTGGTTAATCGATCAACGATTACCCAAATCTAGTCATGGTGGTGGGAGGTCATCGGCAACCCAACGATGAAATCCATACTCAAGTCTTCCAACTTCCATGCCGGTATTTGTAGCGGTTGTAACAGGCCCAACTTCTTCACGTGGTCGGCCTTAACCCTTCGACACGTATCACATTCTGAAACGTATTTTGCAACTTCACGTTTCATACGTGTCCACCAAAACTTCTTCCGGAGGTCTTGGTACATTTTATTGCTGCCAGGATGAATAGAAAATTTGGATAAGTGAGCCTGATCCAAAATTTTCTTCCGCAGCCTCATATCACGGGGTACGACTATCCGGTCCTTGAATCACAAGGTATCTTCATCATCCAACCGGAAACATTTCATCTCCCTGTTCTTCAACTTCCTTTTGATATGAGTCATGCCCTTGTCTCTCCTTTGAGCTTCTATAATCTCCTCTCTTATTGTGGGTATGAGAGCTAGATTATGTAGAGCTCCATATGGAACCAAGTAGAGACTTGGTTCTTCCTCTTCTATTGGCGTAATGGTCAGATTATGAATATGAGACTTCTGGCTGAGTGCATCGGCAACCACATTTGCCTTGCCCGGATGATAATGAATTTCAATCTCATAGTCCTTGATCAGCTCCAACCATCGCCGTTGTCGCATATTCAACTCTTTCTGAGTGAATATGTACTTCAAACTTTTGTGGTCGGTGTAGAGATGAACCAGATTTCCCAATAGGTAATGTCTCCACATCTTCAAAGCTAATACCACGGCAGCAAGCTCGAGATCATGAGTTGGATAATGTTGCTCATGATTACGTAATTGCCGTGATCCATATGCGACCACGCGTCCTCCTTGCATGAGTACATAACCAAGTTCGATGCTGGACGCATCACAATAAACATCAAATGGCTTGGTTGTATCCGGTTGAGCTAGAACCGGGGCTGTTGTGAGGTGTTTCACCAACGCTTGAAAAGCTTCCTCACATGGCTTGCTCGAATCATATTTGACGCCCTTCTTCAGTAGCTCCGTCATAGGTTTGGAGATTTTTGAGAAGCTCGGGATGAACCTCCGGTAATATCCCGCCAAACCCAAGAAGCTACGAACTTCATGGACTGATGTTGGAGACTTCCACTTTAGCACTTGCTCAATCTTGCTTGGATCAACAGCAATGCCTTCCGCTGAAATAATATGCCCAAGAAATGGCACTTGGTTGATCCAGAATTCACATTTACTAAACTTTGCGTAGATCTTGTGATCTCTCAGTCATTGGAGCACAATATGCAAATGTTTAGCGTGTTCCTCTTCAGATTTGGAATAGACCAAGATGTTGTCGATGAATACCACGACGAACTGATCCAGCTCCGGCATGAATACCGAGTTCATAAGGTACATAAAGTGAGCCGGAGCATTGGTCAACCCAAACGACATGACAAGATACTCATAGAGTCCATATCTTTTCGAGAATGCTGTTTTCGGGACATCTTCCGCTCGAATCTTGATTTGATGATATCCCGACCTTAAGTCCAATTTAGAGAATACTTTAGCACCCACTAGTTGATCGAAGAGAATATCAATTCTTGGTAGTGGATACTTGTTCTTTATGGTCACAACATTCAAAGGACGATAATCGACGCATAGCCTCAGCGTCTCATCCTTCTTCTTCACAAATAAAGCCGAGCAACCCCATGGTGATGAACATGGACGAATAAACCCCTTGTCCATCAGATCTTTGAGTTGCTCCTTCAGCTCGGCTAATTCATTCGGAGCCATTTTGTATGGTCTCCGAGAGATCGGCATGGTTCCCGGTATCAACTCTATTTTGAATTCCACCTCGCGCTCAGGTGGTAAGCCTAGAAGATCTTCGGGAAACACGTCCGGATATTCACGGACTACCGGAATGTCTTCTAACTTGCAAGCCTCAGCATTACATACTTCCAGGTCTTTGAAAACCGCTTCGCCGAGGTACAATGTTTGACGCCCGTGAAGCAGAGTCCAAGCGAACACTCCTGTTCTCGATGTCCAGGACAGCCTTATGGAAGGTCAACCATGATATTCCCAATATAGCATTGATTCCCTGGTCTTCGAGAATGATGAGGGTGGTAGGATAAATTTTTCCACCCAAGCAAAGTGGTGCTCGAGAGACGACTTTATTAGTGGATATGTCTCCACCTGGCGGAATGAATAAGGTATGAACCTTTGGTGATAGTGGTGGATATCTGGTCCCGGATCACCGTTGCCCTGCTAATGAAGTTATGTGTTGAGCCAGAGTCGAATAAAATGACAATCGGCTTGTCATTTAAGGTGAACCTGCCGGCAAGAACAGGTCCTCCCTTTGGCAGATCATCGACTGACACATAATTAACTGTCCCCACTTTGGACATAGCTTTTCTTGGCTGTCCAAGATCGCTCTGTGGAACTGGACCCGCAGACACATTATTGCTGCTCGGTTCAGTTGTTTCATTGACATTGAGCTCATTGTCAACGTGAAGTGGGACAGCACTTGGTTCAACTGAGAAATCACCTTGTTCATCTTCAACCTCTTGAGGGAAATAGTATTCTGGTGCACCTTGTTGATACTGAGGTGCATAAGAAATAATTTGCTGCTGCGGTGGAGGTGAATCAGACCTCTGTGGAGTAGAAGAGTCATCACACTCCCAGAATGATTGCACCTCTTGTGGAATCTCTCTACCGGAAGGTGAACGGATTACCAACCGATACTTCTGAGGTAGATGATTGCATTCCTCCTGTGATGAGTCCCTCTCCCTCTTTTCTTTGAGGTAGAGATTGGAATAATATTCTTGAGCGATAGCACAACTCACAAACTCATCAAAATTCTCTTGGCTAACTTGAGCCAATTCACATCGCAGCCTAGCAGTCAGCCCTCGATAAAAATGATAACCCCTCATGGATGGTGATTTCACATAATCAGGGACATATTGAGCTAAGCGATTGAATTCCTTTGCATACTCAATAACACTCATGTCCCCTTGCTTCAGACTCCAGAACTCATCCAGACTGGTTTGCATTATGCCCGCAGAGATTAAACGAGCATGAAATGCAGCCTGGAACTCCGCCCATTCGACACGATGCCCTGCTGGTTGGACAGCAAGGTAGTCTGCCCACCATGCTCCAGCAACGCCGTGAAGCTGCTGAGCGGCAATTAGAGTCTTTGAGAATTCATCACATTGGATCAACCCAAACTTGGACTCAATGACACGTAACCAGTGATTTGCTTCACAATGGTCAGCCGCCTCAGAGAATACCGGCGGTTGTGTCGCCAAGAAATCCAGACACGTGCTGTGGGTTGGCCTGTGATGCTGAGCTTCTCTATTTATCCCTTGCTGAAATAGAGTTTGGAGAGTTTCATTCATCCTTGCCATGATTTCCGCCAATCCGGTTGGCGATGGCTCTTGTGATAAAGTCGAGTCATTCCCACCTCGACTTGAACCTCCACTCTCCATTTGAGAGTGTGCGCGTACCATACTGCACGAAACAAAATTTTGAGTCAATCAAAATTCTATATCAGTAGTAAGTAAAGATAAGTAAAACATGAACATGTCATGAACTTTATGAAAGCATAACCACATTCATGTTTAAACAAATCTTAAGTACGCCAAACTAATCAGCGGGACTACCCTGACCAGTTCACACAAACTCCAAATTTTACTCAAGTTATCAACAGATTGACTTGATTTTAATACCAAAGTTTTAGTAAACTTCAGTAGCTTTCCAACAAGTACCTATAGGCTTCTTAAGAATTTTTCTACAAGAAGTTATGGCTTAAAAACAGAAAGGTCCATAGAGGTTTTTGCTACTGTCCTGATTTTGAACAGTTTGCCTTCAACTGGACTTTTCACCAACTTAAAGTGTGATTTTGCTCTGGAGGTCTACAAAGAAATTGTAGAGCACTTGATAATCTTTCCAGAACTGTACCATACACCTTATTTGGGTCAAGCTACTCAGAGTTATGCCCTGTTAATGTCCAGCAAGAATTCCTGCCAGAAACAGAGCACTCTGTTTTTGAAAACTTTGATGCCTAGTTGTACTCTCATTTGAGTCTTAGCTCAAAATAAGAGTTCAGTAACTAATACTTGTTTCAAACTTCCATTTATAGTTGAAAGTTAATTCATGAATCATTTCTTCATAGGGAAGAGGATTATATGTTCAGTACGGTGTCGATGCACCGTAAGACTCATATCGGTACTACGTTACCTCACCAAAAGAAAATCCTAACCGGATTATACCGGCATATATGTATTATCAGTGGCACTAAGACGGTCTCTCGCACATGTGTACTACACGGGATACGTACGTGGTTAGTACCTGCAGAAAGACACTCAATAGTGGTGCACTCAAAGGTTGTTTCATTTCAGGCAGTTCCATAATTGAAAGTAAATACAAACGCCCGTATCATTGCCATACGGCCGTCTTTGAGTTAAGTCACGTCTCAAGGGACGTGATCGTGTTTCAACACCACATGACGGGGAACCCGAGTATGTCATGAATGGGTCGTCACGGTTGGGAATGTTATCAACCCAACGGATACCACCTACTGCCCTGCAGGGCACGTCGAAGGCAAGCGCTGCGTATGTCCTCCTGGGCTAGTTCCAGACGAACACACTCTCGCGTTACTGACCAAGCGATGGGGTCTCCACTTACTTGCCTAATGCATGCTAGGGATCAGCATTTCATATGAACTCAGGAACATGAAGAGTCCAAGAGTTTCATATTAACGTCTCACACCAAGCTGTGAGACCTATCCCTGAACTACTTTCCTCGTCGGGGGAGCTAACCGAAATTGAACCGCTTTTGGTGGCGTTCCTTACCATTCTTACCAGAACGTAGGTGCGTCGTTACATAATGAAAATTCAGAATTAAAACACATATGTTAGTCTTGCCACTTTAAGTAACTACACTACTATAGTCCTTATGTGGGCCTAATATCGTTTCCTCACCGTATCCTAAGTTTTTGTCGTAATACCATCCTTATTCCGTGCGCTATTACCAATGTGGCTCTGATACCATGCTGAGAGGGCCTGACCTCCATCACGGGGTCATGCCGCCTTGCCCGGGGATCGCATTGGGTGGTGCCGTGTTATGCGGCACCCAATAGCACACATATAAGGAGCAATGTATTACATAAATCAAAAGCGGAAGCTTACGAATGTTCTTTGTAAATAACTTACATAATATAGCTACAGCGGAAGTCTATAAACGGCTCACGTCGATTATCTAAGAGCCACTCGAGAAGAGGTCCAGCCCGCGGACTCCTCTCGCTAGCAACACGAAGACTTGGCAGCGGCTAGGTTCTCCAAGTGTGACATGACTCGGAAGTGCCCGAGTCTCACCGGACAACCTTCTTTATAGCGTCGATGTTTACCTGCAAAACCACTTATATAGCAAGAGTGAGCACAAAGGCTCAGCAAGACTTAACCGTCTCTCCTAAGACATGAAACTCTACATGAAAGTAACCTAAGACTTAACCGGTCATTTGCGAAAAGACTCGCCTACGAGTTCACCCTTAACTTTCAGATTTTAGGCATAATAGTAGTGACCTTGCAATCAGCAACATTGGAACTCCACAATCAAACAAGAAACGCTTCATTCCAATGTTACTTACCCCAAGGTAGAAAATAACTTTAGTTAGCTCTATCTCTACTTCAAACATGGTTTTCATGCAACTTAACATATCATAGCAGCAATTATACTTTTGCAAACTGTTTCCACACAAGTTGATTACTACGTCACAACATGGGAGCACGCGGTACTCAATAACCGCGAGGGACGGTGATTCGAATCAAACACTACCTGGATAACTCGACACATACGTCCGCCTCTGAAGACCCAACTCTGGCATACTTCATTACGTCGTATGTGGCAACCTTTCTCAGGACACTAAACTGTAGAACCGGTCGCGCCGTCTCGGGCTCATAGGTCTAACGAGACGATGTGGTATGCCTCTACAATCCAGTGAACCTGTTACATCGGTTTCCTGGTTCCCATATATCAGTAAGCATCCGGCACACAACTCAATACTTGCTCCTGGACGCGGCACACGCATCGGTCCTTAACCGACACAGGCAGAGCTACTCGACCAAGACCTCGTCTTGTCGCTGCCTAACCCCTCTGCCCGGTATCATCTTTAGAAATGTAAACTTTAGTTTGCTTCCTTTCCCAAACACACTTATGATATTCTGGACTATAGCTCGCGAGTAGATTCCAACTACTCGTCTTCTACCGGATGCCCTAGTCTATTTAGCATGGCCTTATTCTACAGCGATGACACGATTCTACCCTCGACCTCAGGGTTCATTTTCGGTTATGCAAGTGGGGTATAAAACATCCTTGACCTAATGCACATACAAACTTTGACCCATAGTAGTGAACAAAGTAAAAACTTTAAAAACAACTTAAGTGCAAACCGGGGCTTGCCTTGGTTTTGCAGGTGACTAAAGTCAGATGTTTATGGAGTTAGTTTCTGCTGACTTGCAGCTCAATGTCTGCCCTTCTTGCACCTTGATCCACTCTTTACGTATCCACGTTTAATCACTACACGTTATTAATATGCATACATGTTTAATTATAAAACTTTTGCTAACAAGTGCTAAGGACAAGTTTAAAACTGGAACTCTGTTTAAGAATTTAAAGTGACACTGGGGTGGTGGTTTGGGTGTGTGTTTAAGCATTATCATCAAGTGAGGAGTGAGGTTCATCACTTGGATGGTGATCACCTAATTGGTTGAACAGAACACTACTGATCCAGGGCTCCAATGGAGCTGGAAATTTTCTTATGAGTTTCTTGTCACAAGAAAGTCATCTGGACCAAAATTTGGAATATTTCACAAAGTAGATCACATAGAACAATTCCCTAAGCATTTAGGCAAAAAGGAATTAATTCTGGATAAATTTGCACTTTCATGCAAATCCAAGTGAACTAAAATTTCATACATAGCTCAGGTAGCATGCATGAATTTTCCTAGGGTTTTTGGAGCTAAGGAATGCCAAGAACTGAATTTCGAAATTTTGGAAATTCCCTGAAAATGTTTCTGTATTCTTTTGAACACAGAAACCTGAAATCAGAATTACCCTAATTAATCAGCTCCAAATGAGCTGAATCTTTTACAGGAGTCTCATAGCATCCTAAAGAATATTCTGGCAAAATGTGAAGATTTTTGGAGGAACCAAACTCCCTCTAAAATTCTTTTTCTGAAAAGCTTTAAAGAATTTTCCATAATTTTCTATTGATTTTCATACAAATTGGGTGGCATATTTGGATATAGTTTTACCTCCTGAATCCAACCCAATTTGAATTACTAAATTTTGAGCTTCATAACAAAAGTTATGAGGTTCTAAAGTTTGAACTAAATCTCGAATTCAAATTAATTCGGGAAATGTTCAAACTCTGCCTGTGGGTCCACCCTACACGTTTCAGCCACTGGAATCACGCCACACGGGGCCACAGACCCTTTCCCGCGTTGTCGCAAAGGATCCCGGGGCCGCAGCTGATCGGGGATTTAATTTTTCTGCCACTGACACGTGGGACCCGCCGGTCGTCTTCTTCCCCAAGCCGTTTTCTTTTTCCTGCGCCGCCCCCTCGCCCGAAACTCGTCGGGGCTCGCCGGAGTCGGCTTCCCGGCCATCTCCCAGCTCGGTACTTGCCGCCTGCGGGTTTTTAGGGACAAGCAATCCACTAGTGCATTGATCTCGGGCCGCTGGTGACCGGAAACCGGTCGGCGACGTGCGCACCTTTCGGTACAGCCTCGGCGCCGTGGCCCGAGCACCCTAGCCCGCCAAACGTTCGGCGGATCCACTCTAAAGCACCAGTGGAGGTCAGGCAAGTTCGGCATGGCCTCAAACGGGCTAGGAAATGGCGGTAACCTGGTTATCACCGTGCGCCCACGCGTTCCCGCCATGGCCGCCGATCAGAAAGCTCGGAATTCGCCGCTAACATGGGGTTTCTAGCTAGGGTTGTGAAGGGGATCGGACCGCTGTTAAGCCTAGACCCTTTGGGCACGAGTTGGTGACCTCTACGTGCAAATTGAGCGCGAATTTGAGAAATCCTTACCAGAGGGTCTGAGGTCGTGCTCCGGAAGAAAAACTTCAAATTCTGTCACTGAGGATCACCGTTTGAGCTGAGCTCTGGGGAGAAGCACAGCGGTGGTACGGCGCACCTCTGAGCATTGCTGCTTGCGCGTGAAACCCACGGTCGTGAGCTGCCCACGAGTGCCCGACGTCGGTTTCCAACGTTTACCCCTCGGCTTCGGCGCTGATCCTCAGATTACGGCCAACAGCAGCCCCGAACGCCGGAGCCGAGCTGGGGAAACTCTTGTGCACACGCTGGCGCTCCCTTTTCGTGTTGCTAGCTCGAGCAGCCGGGGAGCGACGCTGGCTCACGATCAGGACGAACAGGCGCGGCGCCGGCGGCTTGTTTTCTCGGGAGGAAACAGAACAGGGGCTCATGGGGCGGTTTTGTGGCCGACAGAGCACGGCGTAGGGGAGATAAGGGCGCGCAGGAACCGATGTTGAAGCAGCTCGGGAGCTGGCTGCGTCGTCGCCTCGGTGGCGCGCGCGTGGGCGTCGGCTGTTCGGCGCCTCCGAGCCAAAAACAGGAAACCGGTTGAGTGAGTCTGAACAGAGAGCAATTTGCTTAAGTGCTAAGTCTTTCCCTCTCCTCAATGACCAACGGGACCCACAGTCCATCTCCCAAATATCTCCAAACTTTGATACCTTGTAAATTCAGCTGTGAGGGATCCAAATTCAAAGGCCATTTTGCCATTTGACAATTTGTGCCACAGCTTCAAGTTTAAATTCAAATTTGGGTAAAATTTACAAGTACTTTGGATATTTCTATCAAAGCCCCTCCAAATTTCTCAAAACTCGGCTCCCTCATAATTTGGATGTGAGGAATTCAATTATGTTCTCTGATCTTT
Organism: Neostapfia colusana; assembly: GCA_030760725.1. Lineage (NCBI taxonomy): Eukaryota > Viridiplantae > Streptophyta > Magnoliopsida > Poales > Poaceae > Neostapfia > Neostapfia colusana. The sequence goes on along the minus strand of JASWHV010000002.1, from coordinate 102,939,557 downwards.
GAGTTGGCTATTGCAAATACAACTTCTCAAACAACAGTTTGAATTCCCTCTTTTGAAAATGCCCTTCCTCCTTTTGAAGTGACCCTCTTAATTCAAACTGAATTCAAAGTTTTGTGGCACATGCCAACACTTCCATGAGTAACACAAAAGTTTTTTATAAGTCCCATTTCTTGTATATATATTCAACTTTATTCATAGCTTAAGTTTTCTATTTACAAGTTTTGGGGCTTTTACACCTTCTTGCCTCTTGATCCAAGCTTCACCTTTCCTCCACTCTTCCACGTTTAAACACTACACGTTATGAACATGCATACATGTTTAATTGTAAAACTTTTTTGCTAACAAATGCTAAAGCAAAGTTTAAAACTGGAACTCTGTTCAAGAATTTAAAATGACAATGGGGTGGTGGTTTGGGTGTGTGTCTAAGCACTATCATCAAGTGAGGTATGAGGTTCATCACTTGGGTGATAATCACTTAATTGATTGAACAGAACACTACTGATCCAGGGCTCCAATGGATCTGGAGATTTTCTTGTGAGTTCCCTGTCACAAGAAAGTCCTCTGGAGCAAAATTCAGAATGTTTCACTAAGTAGATCACCCAGAATAATTCCCTAAGCATTTAAGCAAAAAGGAATTAATTCTGAATAAATTTGCACTTTCATGCAAATCCAAGTGAACTACAATTTCACGGATAGTTCAGAATGTATGCCTGATTTTTTCTAGGATTTTTGGATCTAAGGAATGCCTAGAACTGAATTTCCAAGTTTTGGAAATTCTCTGAAAATATTTCTGTATTCATATGAATACAGAAAAATGAAATCAGAATTACCCTACGTAAATCAACTCCAAATGAGCTGAAAATTTTACAGGAGTCCCCTAACATCATTTAGAATAATCTGGCAAAATTTGTGGAATTTTGGATGAACCAAACTCCCTCTAAAATTCTTTTGCTGAAAAGTTTTAAATAATTCTCCAGAATTCTCTATTGGTTTTCGTGCAAATTGGGTTGCATATTTGGATAGAGTTTTTCATCCTGAATTCAACCCAATTTGAATCACTGAATTTGGAGCTTCATAGCAATAGTTACGAGGTTCTAAAGTTTGAACTATATCTGGAATTCAAATTAATTCGGGAAATGTTCAAACTCTGACTGTTGGTCCCTCCTACACGTGTCAGCTGCTGGAATCACGCCACACGGGGCCACAGGACCCTTCCCGCGCCACCACACTGGATCCCGGGGCTGCAGCGGATCGACGATTTAAAATATCGCCATTGACATGCGGGGCCCCCAGTCGGCTTCCTCCTCCCGACGCTCGCGCGATCCTGCCGCCGAGCTCGCCGGAGCTCTCGCCGGGAAGGGTTTCCGGTCATCGGAACTTGCTGATTTTTGCTGCTCCCATGTATTCTCGCACGAGGAACACGTTTCCGGCCTCATCTCCGATCGAGAATGGCCGGAACCCTAGGTGCGATGGCGATAGTGGCTTCGGCAACTTCGGCGACGTCGCTAGGGCGCTGTACTGCCACAACCTTGCTCCGGTTAGCTCCTACAGCATCACCACAACCTAGGGAGCAACGTCCCAGGCTCCGATCTCGTGAGAAACATCGGAAACTAGGAGCTCACCGTGCGACCTAGGTGGATTTCGGTAAAAACTCGAAAAACTCAAAGAACCGAAGGTTTCCTCGACGGTTCTCTCTAGTTCTTGATCCCACGTGTCCGCACGGGTGTCTACAGCTGGGTTTCTAAGTCTGGTGATGAGTGGTGCACCGTGTTGCCTTAATTTCTCGGTTTCCTGCAGGCGGCTCATATTGCATGTCCACGGGGAAAACCAAATTCCGTCGAGCACGGCCGGTGACAAGCTACCAACGCTTCTGTGGAGCAAGAAGGGTTACAGGCGCACCTTTTTGCTTTTGCAGCACGACGGGAGATGCTCTGTGGTGGCAGGGCGACGTGATCTTGCCGCGGCGGCTTCTTTCGGTGTGGTGGAGGAGAACCGAGCTCGACGCCGACGTTCTGACAGGGCTAGCGCCCGGTTCTTGCTTCTACCATGCTGAGGGAGGTCCGGCGGTGCTGTGGGGCAGCTTAGCTCATCGTGCAAAGGGGTGGAGTAGCCGGGCGGCGGTGAACCGACGGCTCTCCTCTGTGCGGCCGAATTTCTCGCCGAGGCGCGCGGCAGTCGGTGAGCAGCGGCTGTGAGGCGGTCGGATGAAGCGTTGCGCTCTCGGTGGTGTGATAAGAGCAACGAAAAATTGACCCCTGAGCAGCTCGGGAGGTGGCGGTGACTGCTGCCTCGGTGGAGCGCCACGGCTGTCCGCTTCGGGCTCAGTCTGAACAGAGCAAGAGGCTTGCTTCGGTTGCAAATCTACTCCATCTTCAGTCCATGACATGCGGAGCCCACAGCTCCTCTCTGCCCCCAAAAGATCTCCAAATTTTTGGCACATGCAAATTCAGCCATAAGGTACTCAAATCCAAAAGTCATTTGGCAATTTGACCAGTTTTGCCTCAGTTTCAAATTTGAATTCAAATTTAGAGGAAATTTACAAGTCCCCTTGATATACATTTCAGAGCACCTCCAAATTTGCTCAAAACTTGGCCCCCTCATAATTTGGACCTGAGGAATTCAAATATGTCCTCTGATCTTTGAGTTGGCTATTGCAAATACAACTTTTTAAACAACAGTTTGAATTTCTCCTTTTGAAAGTGGCCTTCATTTTTTTTGAAGTGACCCTTTTAGTTCAAACCGAATTCAAAGTTTTATTGCACAAGCCAACACTTTCATGAGTATACAAAAGTTTTTGCAAGTCCCATTTCTTGTACTTAAACTCAACTTTATTCATAGCTCCAGTTTTCTATTTACATGTTTTGGGACTTTTACATTAAGTCCCCCACCTCTAGGACTCTTTGGTTAATTCCCCCAACTCTAGGACTCTTTGTCCCACACCCCTAGGACTCTTTGGTTGAGTCCCCTACCTTTAGGACTCTTTGTTTCCACCCCTAGGACTCTTTGGTTGAGTCCCATGCTTCTAGGACTCTTTGTTTTCACCCCTAGGACTCTTTTTCCCCCTTATAAATATAACCCCCACCCCCTAGCCGCACCATATCTTTTTTTGGCCGCCGCACCCCTGCTGCCCAAGTTGCCGAGTTGCCTCCCCTGCTGCCAAAGTCTCCGAGACCTCCCCCCCCCCTTTCTGGAGTTTGGCCGCCGTTGAGCCCCTTCACGTCTCGCCGTCGCTGGAGAAGAAGCCCGACGTTCTTCCCTAGCCATAATTCTCTACGGAAAAATTCCCCGCTGCTGCCATTGCTAGGAGGGAGGCCCTGCCGCAAGGAAGAAGTGAGGTAGGTCTTCATTACCCCTGTTACGACGTCGCCGCTGTTTCTACGAACCCGTTTTCTTCGCCCCTTCGAGCAGAATCTTTTGGCATGTGGACAGATCTTGTTTTGGTCGATTTTTGACGGTGGAATTGATTTACATCTTGTGTTGAGATCATCACCACGTCTACACTTGATCCCAGCACTCTTTTTCATCATAAAAACCCATGAAAGCCAACTAAAACATGCAAGAACACGTACAAACTGGTTTTATAAAACTGCACCATAGGATTTCCATCCATCCACCTCATTGCATCTTGAGTAAAGTTTGTGCATGACGATTGATTGCTGTAAATCTTGTATGTGCGTGATCGTGAGTAGAAGGACAAGCTCAATAGGCCGTCTACTAGGAGCTTCAACACCAAGACTTCGAGACACTTGAGCAACACGAACCACAGGATCAAGGCAAGTGCCCCTTAACCATATTGATCCCATGTTTTCGAAACTGTTTTGCTTGCGAAAACTCGTATGCTTGAGTCAACTTGATGGTACACCCTTTTTTATAGGAGTTTACTAGTTTTGTTAATCATCCTTGTCACTGGGAAAGTTGATGAGTCGGGTATGGTCGTTTTTTTCCTTTTTGCTTCGCTTAATTCATGGGATACGGGAAGCTGAAATAAAACATTGTTAGCTACTGCACTCATATGAATAATGATGATGATAACTTTATGTTGTTAATGAGCATGGAATCAGGGAGATCTAGGCAAGCTTGGTTCATGGTTGTTGCTAAGTGAGATGGTGGTTTGCTTGCCATATATCTAAGGACCGGTTCATGCGAGCACATGCTAGGAAAACAGTGCCACCACAAGGCCAAATATGGGTATGGCTTAGCTGACTAATTAGGTGTGTTGCTAGCTTGTTACGTACCGTTGGATGGTGCGGGGAATGGGAGTCGAGAGGGACTTCCCTGGGAACTGCATGGCACAAGAGGGGGCAGTGGGTGGGAGAATGGAGATTCGAGCCTGCCGGTGAAACCTCAGTGGGTCCGTACATCCTAGTAGCCCCTTTGTAAAGGCTACTTTTTGATCTCTTGGCCATACACCTACAGTTGGGTACTGGTATAATGGAGGTTCTTTTTAGTCGCCGACGGGTGACGAAATCACAAACTTGTGGGTTAAGTGGTGCCACCTCTGCATAGCATAAAACTATCATGATAGCCGTGCTTCCGGTTACAAGCACGTGGCCAACTTCCATGATTAGAGGCAAAAACTTGGGATTTTTATTCAGGTTATGGTTATGGTATGGTCATTGGGATTGGTTTTGGAACTATTTTGAGTCATGAAAATGAGTTTGGTTTCAGTTATATGAATATGAGATGGTTATGAATATTTATGAGTATGAGATGAACTTGAGAAAGATTATTGGCTGGTTGAGACTAGATGAATGGTGAATTATGATGAAAGAATGTTGCTGATTTACTTGGTTATATTGGGATTTAACTCATCTATAAATAGTTACTGTTTTACCATGTTTGAGAAATAAAATTATCTTGCTGCAATGAGCCTTTTATTCGCTACCTTGTTGTAAGCTACATGTCATACTTTTCTCGCACTTACTGAGTATGACATGTACTCACCCTTGCATTCCCACACATACATCAGCTACAGGAGAAGAATACTTTGAGGAACATGTGGAGTACTAGGCCTGCGCACTACCGTCAACATGCCTGTGGAGTTGAAGTTGGAGCCTGCTGTCTTAGCCATTTTCCGCTGTCGTTTAGAGTCTTCCGCTGCAAGAATAAGTTAGATATTCATGGGTGAGACATTGAGTCAATGTAATATTCAGTTTGTGGAGTACATGTGTATGTGTGATGAACATCCTGGGCACACATATGCATTCACTTGGTTCTATTTTCGGAACCGGCTGTCACATAAGGTGTCGCCTATCCGAGGCCAACGACGGTACAACGTCAAAGGCAAGTTAGAACCTCGCTACATCGGGCCATTCAATATTTTGGGCAAGCGAGGAGAGGTATCCTATCAACTAGAGCTGCCAACGCACCTATCCGACGTGCACAACGAGGGGAATAGGAGTCAAGGAGGACTGCCCTGGGAACTGCATGGCACACAAGGGGGCCCGTGGGTGGGAGAATGGAGATTCGAGCCTTCCGGTGAGACCTCAGTGGGTCCGTACATTCTAGTAACCCCTTTGTAAAGGCTATTTTGTGATCTCTTGGCCATACACCGATGGTTGTGTAGTGGCAGAATGGAGGTTCTCTGTAAAATCCCACATTTGTTTTTCCATGAAAACTGAACTTGTGAGATTCATCTCATGAACATGAGTGATGTAGTTGTTCTATAAAGAAATTAGAGTGTTTACTCAAATTTAATTTTGATCATCACAAAAAGAGGATTCAAAACTGTTGGTTCAAATTTTAGATTTGTGGCATCTAAATTTGAAATCTGATCTCATCATTGAAATCCTCAGCTCCAAATTTGTTGGAATACAGATCTTCACAACATTTGGAAGTGGTTTGACTAAATATTTGGAAGAGGACATTAAATGGCATTTGAATTCAAATTCAAATTTGAACTTGGAAGAAACTTTGCCACATGTCCAAATGAATTCCAAAAATTTAGCTGTCCATATTTGAATTGATCACCTGCTAAATTTCGAAGATATTTCAGAAAATCTTTTGGGGAGGAGAATGGGTGGACCCCACATGTCATTGAGCCACTTTTGACTTGCACCCGAAGCAACTCCTTCGTTCAGTGTCGAACTCAACTGAAGCCTCTCTGAGCGCCACCGAGCTGCCACCGAGCCACCTCCCCTTGTTGCAATCGTGCTGGCGACCAGCTTGTGTGCTGCCTTAGCTCTCAGCGTGATCCTCTCCCTCACAGACCGAGCCACTGCCTTTTTGCTTCATCCTCGCGAGCGAAAAACAGATACTCAAAGCAGCTCACCGCCGCCCCCTCGGTTTCAACCGAGAAAATGTGATACCGTACGTGCAATGCCTCCCCGAGCTGCAAAACAGCACATCGTGATCGTCCTTTACCTCCTCAGCATGAAAACCAGCCAGTTCCGGCTTCCGTCACCCGAGCACGCGACTTCTTTGTGGCAACCGAAAGTTACTGCCACTAGGGACTCTCGTGGACAGGACAACCTGAAAGGTTTCATGCCCGAGCAAGGACGGCCATAGGAGCGCAGGTGATCTGTGCTACTTCACCCCGAAGCTCAAGCCAAGCTGTGGATCATCGCCGGCGATTTTGGGAGTTTTGCCCCGGCGTGCACAAACCGAACATCCGGTATAAAACCTTCAAATTCTCCTTCGATATTCGTTCTTAGGTCACAAGATTTGGCACAAGGGAGCTAGGTTCGTTGATGGTTAATTCCCCTTCGATGACCTAGCTTGAAACCGCACGTAGACCGACCAATTTCCAACTTTTCTGAGCTCACCTGTGGCGGACGTCTCGGGCGCACGGTGACAACTTGGTTGGAGCCGTTCTCGAGCAATTTTTAGGACATGTCAATCTTCCTCGTAGTACACTGTTGCTGTAGAGCAGTTTTCCCGAGCTTTTGGCGGGCTAGGTTGGCCGGTCGACGGCGCTGAACATCTTTTGAGGCCGCCGTACATCGCCGGTATACTTCCGGCCGCCGGCAACGGTAGCTCACACCACCAGTGGATTCTCCAACCTCCTAAACTCCCTGGCGGTGAGCCTCCGGCCAGTAGGCGGCCGGGAACGCACAGCCGGCAAGGCGCCGCCCCGGTCCGACGAGGAGCAGCACGCGCGAAGAGAGCCGGTGGAAGAAGAAGCAGGTGCCGGTCCCACACGTCAGCGACTGAGATTTGAATTCGGGATTGGCTGTGGCTCGGGATCGGATGTGGCTATGCTTTGTAAACCTCGTAGCCTCGGTCTGGCCCGAATTTTATTGGATGCTATTTAAACAGTGGGCCTAATTCAATTTCCAGTAGCAAATAAATTCTAGACCTTAATACAACTTTGGAAATTCATAACTTGCTGTAAGAAACTCCAAATTTGGTGATTCAAATTGGGTTAGGTTCAGATTGAAAAACTCTATACAAATATTCCACCCAATTGGTAGGAAAGTAAATAATAAATTCTGGATAATTTTTTTAACTTTTTCTGTAAAAGAATTATGGAGGGAATTTGGTTAAGCAAAAAATCACCAAATTTGGCCAGAATATTCTTTAGGATAGTATTGAACTTATAGAAAATTTTCAGATCATTTGGAGTTGATTTGGGTAGGAATTTTCTGAATGAAATCTGCTGCACTCTAATTTGTCTAGAAACTTTTTCATAAATGGTTCCACTTTGTAAAAACCATTATAGGCAATTCATAGATCCAAAAATCATAGGAATATTCAGGCATGCTCTATGAGCTATGCTTTACATTGTAGTTCACTTGATTGGGCATGAAAATGTACAATACTTCAGAATTAATTCTTTTTAGCATAACTGCTTTAGGAATTATTCTGGAGGAACTACTCAAGTAAAAGTCCTGAATTTTGAACCAAAATACTTTCTTGTGACCAGGAACTCACATGTAAAGTTTCAGATCATGTTGTGCCTCAGAAGTCGCTGTAATTGTTTTCCATGCTTATGTATGTGGGAAATACATAAGAGTATTGTGGGAATTATTTGGGGCACATATTCCTTCCACTTTAGCTGCAATTTGTCAAGCAAAGTCTCTGTGTAGTATAGGAATTCCTGTAAAATTTTCAGAATCATTGGAGTTCAGGTTCTCCAGTTTTCTTCACATTAGTTCAGCTCATCTTATATGCTCATTAGGAAACTTAGTTTTATAACTAAACTCCTAAGGCAGATGGAGTTAACCTTTAAGTTTCTTTGCACAACAGAGGCAACAACATCATTCCTAGAACTTCCACACAGTCCTCTGTTCTTCACAAGTTTAAGTCTTTAATTCTTGAAATTGCATTGTAAAAGCTTATGCATATACATGTCGATAGTGCTCACGAACAAGGACTTCGACGGAGTCATCCCTTGAGGTGTGGATCAGTTGAGCAAATTCAGGAGGATCAAGGGATAGAATATCACTAACTGATTATATATATTACCCCTGGCGAACCAGGCAAGCTCCGGTCTGCATTTAACAGCTTTTAAGTTTTTGCTTTGTATTCACTATGTTGGTTAGGAATGAAATGTGCATTAGGTCTATGTTTTGATACTCCTCTTGCATGACCAGAGAAACCTATGGAGTATTGGGTAGATGTCTTTTCATTATGTAGAAACTGCCATGCTTAATTAGGGTTCGTTAGAAGTCGAGTATTTAAACGCTACTCGCATGAATAGGAGAAAAAGGGGCACACGGGGTTGGTTCAGAAATGGGTTAGCAAGTTGAAGTTGAGACCGGGCAGGTTGTAGGAGCAACAGGACATAGGGGCCTGGGTGCGTTAGACCTGTCTGTGTCGATCAAGGACCAATCCCTGTGCGGCCCAGTTGAGCAAGTTTGAGTTGTGTACCAGACTCATGCTGGCTATATGGGACCCAATAAACCGATGTACCTTGAGAAGCTTGCATTGAGACTTTTTCGGTCGCCTCATGTAAAAGTCCCAAAACATGTAAATAGAAAACTTGAGCTATGAATAAAGTTGAGTTTAAATACAAGAAATGGGACTTGCAAAAAAAACTTTTGTTTACTCATGAAAGTGTTGGCATGTGCAATAAAACTTTGAATTCAGTTTGAACTAAGAGGGTCACTTCAAAAAGAAGAAGGGCATTTCCAAAAGAGGAAATTCAAACTGTTGTTTAAGAAGTTGTATTTGCAATGGCCAACTGAAGAATCAGAGGGCATAATTGAATTCTTCAGGTTCAAATTATGAGGAAAGCAAATTTTGAGAAAATTTGGAGGTACTTTGATATGTATATCAAAGGGACTTTTAAATTTCCCTGAAATTTGAATTCAAATTTGAAACTGAGGCACAACTTGTCAAATTGCCAAATGACTTTTGAATTTGAGTTCCTCATGGCTGAATTTGCACTAGGCCAAAAATTGGAGATATTTGGGAGGGGATCTGTGAGACCCACATGTCATAGACTGAAAATGGAGGAAACTTGCAACTGAGGCAAACCTCTTGCTCTGTTCAGACCGAGCCCGAAGCAGACAGCCGCAGCGCTCCACCGAGGCACCAGTCGCCGCCACCTCCCGAGCTGCTCCGGAGTCGGTTTGCTCGTGCCCTTATCGACTCCACCGAGGGAATAACGCTCAGACAACTGCCTCCCACCGCTGCCGTCGATTACCTCGTACCTCCCCCGCCGAGCTGCTACCGCACGGAAGAACACGCTTGATTCCTCGACGCCCGGCAAGCCCGATGAGTTGCACACCGCGCTGAGCCCCTCCACCGTGTCGCCAGACCTCACTGAACATGGCCAACGCAAGAAACCGGAGCTAATCCCACGGAAACCCCGACAGCAAGCTCAGTTCTCCTCCACAGAGCCGAGGGAAGCCACCGCAGCAAGATCACGTCGCCCGGCCACCACAGCGCATCTCCCTTCGTACTGCAAAAGCAAAAAGGTGCGCCTGTAACCCTTGTTGCTCCACAGCAACGCTGGCAGCTTGTTACAGACCGTGCTCGCCGGATTTGGCTTTTTCCGAGGACATGCAATATAAACCGGGAGTAGAGAATCGGGAAATTAGGGCAACACCAGTCTTAGAAGACTAGTTCTGGACGTTCGTGCGAGCACGTGGGATCAAGGACTAGGAAGAACCATCGAGGAAACCTTCGGTTCTTCGAGTTTTTCGAGTTTTCACTGAAATCGACCTAGGTCGCATGGTGAGCCCCTAGTTGCCGACGTTTCTCGAGAGATCAGAGCCTTAGACATTGCTCCCCAGGTCGTGGCAATGCTGTAAGAGCTAACCGGAGCAAGGTTGGAGCATTACAATGCCCTAGGGACGTCGCCGGAGGTGCCGCAGCCACTGTCGCCGTCGCGCCTAGGGTTCCGGCCATCCTCGATCTGAGATGAGACCGGCAACGTGTTCCTCGCACGGAAATATGCAGGGGTGGCGAAAATCAATAAGTTCCAAGGGCCGGAACCTCCTCCCGGCGAGATCTCCAGCGAGCCCGACGGCGCGCGGGTGCGGGCAGCCCGAGGTTGAAGATGACCGGGGGTCCCACATGTCAGTGACAAAATTTTAAAACGCCGATCCACTGCAGCCCCGGGATCCAGTGTGGCTGCTCGGGAAAGGTTCTGTGGCCCCGTATGGCTTGGTTCCAGCAGCTGACACGTGTGCGATGGGCCCGCGGTCAGAGTTTAAACATTTCCCCGGTTTATTCAAATAACAGATTTGATTCAAACTTTGGGAGGGCATAACTTTTGCTAGGAAGCTCCAAATTTTGTGATTCAAATTGGGCTGGATTCAGGATGAAAAACTCTATCCAAATATGCAACCCAATTTGCATGAAAACCAATAGAAAATTCTGGAAAATTCTTTAAAATTTTTAACAAAAGAATTTTAGAGGGAATTTGGTTCATCCAAAAATCCTCAAATTTTGCCAGAATATTCTTTATGATGTTAGGAGACTCCTGTAAATGTTTAAGCTCATTTGGAGTTGATTTAGTTAGGGTAATTATGATTTCAAGTTTCTGTATTCAAATGAATACAGAAACATTTCCAGAGAATTTCCAAAACATGGAAATTCTGTTCTGGGCATTCATTAGCTCTAAAACTCCTAGGAAAATTCAAGCACGCTCCCTGAGCTATGTATGAAATTGTAGTTCACTTGAGTTTACATCAAAGTGCAAATTTATTCAGAATTAATTCCTTTTTGCGTAAATGCTTAGGGAATTGTTCTGAGTGATCTACTCATGGAAATATTCCAAATTTTGGTTCACATGACTTTATTGTGACAAGGAACTCACAAGAAAATTTCCAGCTCCATTGGAGCCCTAGATCAGTACTGTTCTGTTCAACCCCATTAGAAAATCAACCCACAAGTGAGGAAACACCCATCTCACTTGAGCATAGTGCTAACCCAAACCCAAACCACTAGCACCAGTGTCATTTTAAATTCTTAAACAGAGTTCCAGTTTTAAACTTGTATTTAGAACTCGTTAGCAAAAGTTTTACAATTAAACATGTATACATATTCATATCGTGTAGTGATTAAACATGAAAAAGTGGAGAAGGAGTAAAGCTTGGATCAAGGAACAAGAAGGGCAGTGATTCAACTTGAAGTCATCAGCAACTAACTTCATACACCTCTGACTTTAGTCACCTGCAAAACCAAGGCAAGCCCCGGTTTGCATTTAAGTTGTTTTATAAAGTTTTTCCTTTGTTCACAAATATGGGTCGAAGTTTGTATGTGCATTAGGTCAAGGATGTTTTATACTCCACTTGCATAACCAAAAATGAACCCTGAGGTCAAGGGTAGAAAGGTATTATCGCTGTAGAATAAGGTCATGCTAAATAGGCTAGGACATCCAGTAGAAGACGAGTAGTTGGAATCTACTCGCGAGCTATAGCTCAGGAGTACATAAGGGGGGTTGGAAAAGAGGCAAACTAAAGTTTACATTTCTAAATATGAGACCGGGCAGGAGGGTTAGGCAGCGACAAGACGAGGTCTTGGTCGAGTAGCTCTGCCTGTGTCGGTTAAGTACCGATGCGTGTGCCGCATCCAGGAGCAAGTATTGAGTTGTGTACCGGATGCTTACTGATATATGGGAACCAGGAAACCGATGTACCAGTTTCACTGGATTGTAGAGGCATACCACATCGTCTCGTTAGACCTATGAGCCCGAGACGGCACGACCGGTTCTACAGTCTAGTGTCCTGAGAAAGGTTGCCACATACGACGTAATGAAGGACGCCAGGTTGGGTCTTCAGAGGCGGGCGTATGTGTCGAGTTATCCGGGTAGTGTTTGGTTTGAATCACCATCCCTCGCGGTTATTAAGTACCGCTTGCTCCCATGTTGTGACGTAGTAATCAACTTGCGTGGAAACAGTTTGCAAAGTTTAATTTCTGCTATGATCATTGTAAATTGCATGAAAAACCTTATTTGAAGTAGAGATAGAGCAAACTAAAGTTATTTTCCACCTTGGGACAAGTAACATTGGAATAAAGTGTTTCTTGTTTGATTGTGGAGTTCCAATGTTGTTTGGCGCAAGGTCACTACTATTATGGCTAAAATCTGAAAGTTAAGGATGAACTCGTAGGCGAGTCTTTTCGCAAATTACAGGGTTAGGTCTTAAGTTACCCTCATGTAGAGTTGCATGCTTTAGGAGAGACGGTTAAGTCTTGCTGAGCCTTTGTGCTCACTCTTGCTATATAAGTGGTTTTGCAGGTAAACCTCGACGCTATAAAGAAGGATGTTCGGTGAGACTCGGGAACTTCCAAGTCATGTCACACTTGGAGAACCTAGCCGCTGCCATGTCTTCGTGTTGCTAGGGAGAGGAGTCCGCGGGCTGGACCTCTTCTTGAGTGCTTCTTAGATATTCGACGTGAGCTGTTTATAGACTTCCGCTGTAGCTATTTTATGTAAATTATTTACAAAGAACAATTGTAAGCTTCCGCTTTTGATTTATGCAATACAGTGTTCCTTATATGTGTGCTGTTGGGTGCCGCATAAAACGGCACCACCCAATGCGATTCCCGGGCAAGGTGCCCCATCCCCGTGGTACGGGACTGGCGGGGCCCCGTCAGTGTGGTATCAGAGCCGCATCGGTAATAGCGCACGGAATAAGGATCGTATTACGACAAAAACTTAGGATACGGTGAGGAAACGGTATTAGTCCCACATAAGGACTATAGTAGTATAGTTACTTAAAGTGGCATTGCTAACATACTTGTTATAATTCTGAACTTTGATTATGTAACGATGCACCTACGTACAGGTAAGAATGGTAAGGAACACCACCGAAAGCGGTTCAATTTCGGTTAGCTCCCCTGACGAGGAATGTGGTTCAGGGCTAGGTGTCACAGCTTGGTGTGAGACGTTAATATGAAACTCTTGAACTCTTCATGTTCCTGAGTTCCTATGAAACGATGATCCCTAGAGTGCATTAGGCAAGTAAGTGGAGACCCCATCGTGTGGTCAGTAACGCGATAGTGTGTTTCGTCTGGAAATAGCCCAGGGGGACATACGCAGCGCTTGCCATCGGCGTGCCCTGCAGGGCAGTAGGTGGTATCCGTTGGGTTGATAACATTCCCAACCGTGATGACCCGTTCATGATATACTCGGGTTTCCCGTCGTGTGGTGTAAAAACACAATCACGTACCTTGAGACGTGGCTTAACTCAAGGACGGCCGTATGGCAATGATACGGGTGTTTGTATTTACTTTCAGATATGGAACTGCCTGAAATGAAACAACCTTTGAGTGCACCACTATTGAGTGTTCTTCTGCAGGTACTAACCACGTACGTACCCCGTGTAGTACACGTGTGCAAGAGACCGTCTTAGTGCCACTGATAATACGTATATGCCGGTATAGTCCGGTTAGGATATTTCTTTTTGTGAGGCAACGTAGTACCGACATGTTCTTACGGTGCATCGACACCGTACTACACTTAATAACCTCTTCCCTATGAAGAAATGATTCATGAACTAACTTTTAACTAAAAATGGAAGTTTGAAACAAATATTAGTTACTGAACTCTTATTTTGAGCTAAGATTCAAATGAGAGAATTACTAGGCTTCAAGGATTTCAAAAACAGAGTGCTCTTTTTCTGGCAAGAATCCTTGCTGGACTTTAACCGAGCATAACTCGGAGTAGATTACACCAATTAAGGTGTATGATACAGTTCTTGAAATATTTTCAAGTGCTCTACAACTTATTTGTAGACCTCCAGAGCAAAATCACAGGTTAAGTTGGTGAAAAGTCCAGTTGGAGGCAAACTGTTCAGAACCAGGACAGCAGCAAAAACCTCTCTGGACCTTTCTGTTTTTATGCCATAACTTCCTGTAGAAAAGTCCTTAAGGAGCCTATGATACACCGTTGGAAAGGTTATGAAATTTTCAACATTGTTGTAGTTCAGATTTTGCTCAGATTCTTATTGTATTTTCATATACAACTGTGATAAAGTAGCCACATACAAAGGAGATGCTGGCAGATTTTATCCAGGAATTCTGTCAACTTTGAGCAATCATAACTTTTGATCCAGAGATGATCTAGAGGTATATAAGTACTCGTTGGAAAGATACTGAAGTTTAATAAAACTTTAGTATTGGACTCAAGTCATGAATATGTAGTTAACTTGAGTAAATTTGGAGTTTGTGTGAACTGGTCAGGGTAGTCCAGCTGATTAGTTTAGCGTACTTACGATTTGTTTAAACGTGAATGTGGTTATGCTTTCATAAAGTTCATGACATGTTCATGTTTTACTTATCTTTACTTACTACTGAAATAGTATTTTGATTGACTCAAAATTTTGTTTCGTGCAGTATGCTACGCGCACATTCTCAAATGGAGATTGGAGGTTCAAGTCGAGGTGGGAATGACTCGACTTCACCACAAGAGCCATCACCAATCGGATTGGCGGTAATTATGGCGAAGATGAATGAAACTCTCCAAACTCTAGTTCAGCAAGGGATAAATAGAGAAGCTCAACAACACATGCCAACCCCGAGCACTTATCTGGACTTCCTGGCGACACAACCACCGGTATTCTCCGAGGCGGCTAACCATTGTGAAGCAAATCACTGGTTACGTGTCATTGAGTACAAGTTTGGCTTCATTCAATGTGATGAATTCTAGAAGACTCTATTTGCCGCTCAACAGCTTCATGGCTTCGCTGGAGTATGGTGGGCAGAATACCTTGCTGTCCAACCAGCAGGGCATCGTGTCACATGGGCGGAGTTCCAGAATGCGTTTCGTGCTCGCTTCGTTCCTGCGAGCATAATGCAAACAAGTCTGGATGAATTCTGGAATCTAAAGCAAGGTGACAGGAGTGTTATTTAGTATGCGAAGGAATTCAATCGCTTAGCTCAATATGTCCCTGTCTATGTGAAATCACCATCCATGAGGGGTTATCATTTTTTCCGAGGGCTGACTGCTAGGCTGCGATGTGAGTTGGCTCAAGTTAGCCAAGAAAATTTTGATGAGTTTGTTAGTTGTGCTATCACTCAGGAATATTATTCCAATCTCTACCTTAAAGAAAAGAGGGAGAGGGACTCATCAAAAGATGAATGCAATCTTCTACCTCAGAAGTATCCGTGGGTAATCCGCTCACCTTCCGGTCGAGAGGTTCCACAAAGAGTGCAGCCATTCTTGGAGTATGACGACTCGTATACTCCACAGAGGTCTTATTCACCTCCACGACAGCAGAAACTTATTTCTCATGCACCTCAGTATCAACAAGGTGCACCGGAATGCTATTTACCTCAAGAGGTTGAAGATGATCATGGTGATTTCTCAGCTGAACCAAGTGCTGTCCCACTTCATATTGACAACGAGCTCAACGTCAATGAAGCGACTGAACCGAGCAGCGACATTGTGTCTGCGGGTCCAGTTCCAAAGAGTGATCTTGGACAGCAAAGAAAGGCCATGTCCAATGTGGGGACAGTTAATTATGTGTCAGACGACGATCTGCCAAAGGGAGGACCTGTTCTTGCTGGCAGGTTCACCTTAAATGACAAGCCGGTTATCATTTTATTCGACTCTGGTGCAACACTTAACTTCATTAGCAGGGCGACAGTGACCCGGGATCAGATCTCCACAACTATCACAAAAGGTTCTTACCTTATTCATTCGCCAGGTGGAGACATAACAACTAATGAGGTTGTTTCTCAAGCACCACTTTGTTTGGGTGGAAAAAGTTATCCTACCACCCTCATTATTCTCGAAGACCAAGGAATCAATGCCATATTGGGAATATCATGGTTGACCTTCCATAAGGCTGTTCTGGACATCGAGAACAGGAGTGTTCACTTGGACTCTCCACTTCATGGACGTCAAACATTGTATCTCGGTGAAGCGGTTTCCAAAGACCCGGAAGTATGTAATGCCGAGGCTTGCAAGTTAGAAGACATTCCGGTAGTCCGTGAATATCTGGACGTGTTTCCCGAAGATCTTCCAGGCTTACCACCTGAGCGCGAGGTGGAATTCAAAAAAGAGTTGATATCGGGAACCACGCTGATCTCTCGGAGACCATACAAAATGGCTCCGAATGAATTAGCTAAACTGAAGGAGCAACTCAAAGATCTGATGGACAAGGGGTTTATTCATCCAAGTTCATCACCATGGGGTTGCTCGGCTTTATTTGTGAAGAAGAAGGATGAGACGCTGAGGCTATGCGTCAATTATCGTCCTTTAAATGCTGTAACAATAAAGAACAAGTATCCACTACCAAGAATTGATATTCTTTTCGATCAGCTAGTGGGTGCTAAAGTATTCTCCAAGATGGACATAAGGTCGGGATATCATCAAATCAAGATTCACGGGGAAGATGTTCCGAAAACAGCATTCTCGACAAGATATGGGCTCTATGAGTATCTTGTCATGTCATTTGGGTTGACCAATGCTCCGGCTCACTTTATGTATCTTATGAACTCGGTGTTCATGCAGGAGCTGGATCAGTTCGTCATCGTATTCATCGACGACATCTTAGTCTATTCCAAATCTGAAGAGGAACACGCTAAACATTTGCATATTGTGCTCCAACGACTGAGAGATCACAAGCTCTATGCAAAGTTTAGTAAATGTGGATTCTGGATCAATCAAGTGCCATTTCTTGGACATGTTATTTCAGCGGAAGGCATTTCTATTGATCCAATCAAGATTGAACAAGTGCTGAAATGGAAGTCTCCAAC
Source organism: Neostapfia colusana (assembly GCA_030760725.1). Classification (NCBI taxonomy): domain Eukaryota; kingdom Viridiplantae; phylum Streptophyta; class Magnoliopsida; order Poales; family Poaceae; genus Neostapfia; species Neostapfia colusana. The sequence continues at coordinate 102,922,460 of JASWHV010000002.1, read as the reverse complement.
ATCAGTCCATGAAGTTCGTAGCTTCCTAGGTTTGGCGGGATATTATCGGAGGTTCATCCCGGGCTTCTCAAAAATCTCCAAACCTATGACGGAGCTACTGAAAAAGGGCATCAAATATGATTGGAGCAAGCCATGTGAGGAAGCTTTTCAAGCGTTGGTGAAACACCTCACAACAGCCCCGGTTTTAGCCCAACCGGATACAACCAAGCCCTTTGATGTTTATTGTGATGCGTCTGACATCGGACTTGGTTGTGTACTCATGCAACGAGGACGCGTGGTCCCATATGGATCACAAAAGTTACAGAATCATGAGCAACATTATCCAACTCATGATCTCGAGCTTGCTGCCGTGATATTAGCTTTGAAGATGTGGAGACATTACCTCTTGGGAAATCTGGTTCATCTCTACACCGACCACAAAAGTTTGAAGTACATATTCACTCAGAAAGAGTTGAATATGCGACAAAGGCGATGGTTGGAGCTGATCAAGGACTATGAGATTGAAATTCATTATCATCTGGGCAAGGCAAATGTGGTTGCCAATGCACTCAGCCGGAAGTCTCATATTCATAACCTGACCATTACACCGATAGAAGAGGAAGAACCAAGTCTCTACTTGGTTCCATATGAAGCCCTACATAATCTAGCTCTCATACCCACAATAAGAGAGGAGGTTATGGAAGCTCAAAAGAAAGACAAGGGCATGGCTCATATCAAAAGGAGGTTGAAGAACGGGGGGATGAAATGTTTCCGGTTAGATGATGAAGATACCTTATGGTTCAAGGACCGGATAGTCGTACCCCGTGATATGAGGCTGCGGAAGAAAATTTTGGATGAGGCTCACTTATCCAAATTTTCTATTCATCCTGGCAGCAACAAAATGTATCAAGACCTCCGGAAGAAGTTTTGGTGGACACGTATGAAACGTGAAGTTGCAAAATACGTTTCAGAATGTGATACGTGTCGGAGAGTTAAAGCCGACCATGTGAAGAAGTCGGGCCTGTTGCAACCGCTACAAATACAGGCATGGAAGTGGGAAGACTTGACTATGGATTTCATCGTTGGGTTGCCGATGACCTCCCACCATCATGATTTGATTTGGGTAATCATTGACCTATTAACAAAGTCAGCACGTTTCATTCCGGTGCATACCAACTACAGCACCAAGCAATATGCGGAGTTGTACATAGCACGAATCTTGTGCTTGCATGGAGTTCCCCGTACCATTGTCTCCGACAGAGGATCACTGTTCATGTCCCGCTTCTGGGCTACACGCATCCTTGGGAACTAAATTGATTCGAAGCTCCGCGTATCACCCTCAAACCGATGGGCAAACTGAGAGGGTGAATCAAATCCTTGAAGATATGCTAAGGGCGTGTGCCATCCACCACGGTAAGAGCTGGGATGATCACTTACCGTTGGCGGAGTTCTCGTATAACAACGGTTATCAAACGAGCATAAAAATGGCACCGTATGAAGCTCTCTACGGCCGAAAGTGCCGCACACCCTTGAACTGGTGTGAATCCGGCGAGAGAGTCATTTGCGGGATTGATCTCGTAAATGAAGCTGAAGAGCGGGTAAGGCTTATTCAAGCAAATCTTAAAGCCGCTCAGTCCAGGCAAAAGAGCTATACGGATAAGAGACGTCGTCCTCTGAACTTTTAAGTTGGAGACCACGTATACCTCCGCGTATCTCCTATGAAGGGCATTCACCGATTCAGAGTGAAAGGAAAATTAGCTCCATGTTTTATCGGTCCCTTCGCCATCATTGAAAGGTGTGGACACGTGGCATACCGTTTGGAACTATGGCCGCCTTAGCCGGAGTTCATAACATCTGCCACATATCTCAGTTGCGGAAGTGTTTGAAAGTTCCGACGGAGATTCTCACGGAAGGCACAGCAGATTTGAAGTCGGACCTCACTTATGTCGAGCATCCAACCCGGATAATTGATGAAAAGACTCGCAGGACCAGAAACCGGACACCGCGATTTTTCAAGGTGCTATGGGAAAATCACACGCTCGATGAAGCTACATGGGAAAGCGAGGAATATTTACAACGCAATCATCCGGAGTTGTTAGAGGATTATAATTAGTAGTTGTCCTCTCCACGTCGTCCTTAATCATGAATCTCGGGACGAGATTCTTTTTAAGGGGGGAGGAATGTAAAAGTCCCAAAACTTGTAAATAGAAAACTTGAGCTATGAATAAAGTTGTGTTTAAATACAAGAAATGGGACTTGCAAAAAACTTTTGTTTACTCATGAAAGTGTTGGCATGTGCAATAAAACTTTGAATTCAGTTTAAACTAAGAGCGTCACTTCAAAAAGAAGGGCATTTCCAAAAGAGGAAATTCAAACTGTTGTTTAAGAAGTTGTATTTGCAATGGCCAACTGAAGAATCAGAGGGCATAATTGAATTAATCAGGTTCAAATTATGAGGAAGGCAAATTTTGAGAAAATTTGGAGATAACTTTGATATGTATATCAAAGGGACTTGTAAATTTCCCCGAAATTTGAATTCAAATTTGAAACTGAGGCACAACTTGTCAAATTGCCAAATGACTTTTGAATTGGAGTTCCTCATGGCTGAATTTGCACTAGGCCAAAAATTGGAGATATTTGGGAGGGGATCTGTGCGACCCACATGTCATAGACTGAAAATGGAGGAAACTTGCAACTGAGGCAAGTCTCTTGCTCTGTTCAGACCGAGCCCGAAGCAGACAGCCGCAGCGCTCCACCGAGGCACCAGTCGCCGCCACCTCCCGAGCTGCTCCGGAGTCGGTTTGCTCGCGCCCTTATCGACTCCACCGAGGGAATAACGCTCACACAACTGCCTCCCACCGCTGTCGTCGATTATCTCGCGCCTCTCCTGCCGAGCTGCTGCCGCACGGAAGAACGCGCTTGGTTCCTCGACGCTCGGCCAGCCCGACGAGTTGCACACCGCGCTGAGCCCCTCCACCGCGTCGCCAGACCTCACTGAACATGGCTGATGCAAGAAACCAGAGCTAATCCCACGGAAACCCTGACAGCAAGCTCAGTTCTCCTCCACAGCGCCGAGGGAAGCCGCCGCAGCAAGATCACGTCGCCCGGCCACCACAGCGCATCTCCCTTCGTGCTGCAAAAGCAAAAAAGGTGCGCCTGTAACCCTTCTTGCCCCACAGCAACGCTGGCAGCTTGTTACAGACCGTGCTCGCCGGAATTTGGCTTTTTCCACGGACATGCAATATAAACCGGGAGTAGGGAATCGGGCAATTAGGGCAACACGGTGCACCACTCCTCACCAGGCTTAGAAGACTAGTTCTAGATGTTCGTGCGAGCACGTGGGATCAAGGACTAGGAAGAACCGTGAGAGGGCCCGACCTCGATCACGGGGCCGTGCCGTCTCTCCCAGGGATCGCATTGGGTGGTGCCGTGTTATGCGGCACCCAACAGCACACATATAAGGAACAATGTATTACATAAATCAAAGCGGAAGCTTACAAATGTTCTTTGTAAATAATTTACATAAAGTAGCTACAGCAGAAGTATATAAACAGCTCACGTCGAATAACTAAGAAGCACTCGAGAAGAGGTCCAGCCTGCGCACTCCTCTCGCTAGCAACACGAAGGCATGGCAGCGGCTAGGTTCTCCAAGTGTGACATGAATCTGAAGTTTCTGAGTCTCACCGGACAACCTTCTTTATAGCGTCGAGGTTTACCTGCAAAACCACTTATATAGCAAGAGTGAGCACAAAGGCTCAGCAAGACTTAACCTTCTCTCCTAAAGCATGCAACTCTACATGAGGGTAACCTAAGACCTAATCCTGTAATTTGCAAACAGACTCGCCTACGAGTTCATCCTTAACTTTCAGATTTTAGCCATAATAGTAGTGACCCTGCGCCAGCAACATTGGAACTCCACAATCAAACAAGAAACACTTCATTCCAATGTTACTTGTCCCAAGGTGGAAAATAACTTTAGTTTGCTCTATCTCTACTTCAAACATGGTTTTCATGCAATTTATAATTATCATAACAGCATTTAAAACTTTGCAAACTATTTCCACACAACTTGATTACTACGTCACAGCGCAGTGAGCAAGCGGTACTCATAACCGCGAGGGACGGTGATTCGAATCAAACACTACCCAGATAACTCGACACATACGCCCGCCTCTGAAGACCCAACTCTGGCGTCCTTCATTACGTCGTATGTGGCAACCTTTCTCAGGACACTAGACTGTAGAACCGGTCGCGCCGTCTCAGGCTCATAGGTCTAACGAGAGGATGTGGTATGCCTCTAGAATCCAGTGAACCTGGTACATTGGTTTCCTGGTTCCCATATATCAGTAAGCATCCGGTACACAACTCAATACTTGCTCCCAGGGCCGCATACGCTTCGGTCCTTAACCGACACAGGCAGAGCTACTCGACCAAGACCTCGTCTTGTCGCTACTTAACCCTCCTGCCCGGTCTCATCTTTAGAAATGCAAACTTTAGTTTGCCTCTCTTTCCAACCACACTTATGTGATCCTGAAACAAAGCTCGCGAGTAGATTCCAACTACTCGTCTTACTACCGAATGTCCTAGCCTATTTAGCACGGCCTTATTTTACAGTGATGGAACCAATCTACCCCTGACCTCAGGTTTCTTTTTGGTCATGCAAGTGGAGTATAAACATCCTTGACCTAATGCACATACACACTTTGACCCATAGTAGTGAACAAATGAAAAGCTTTGTCAAACAACTCAAATGTAAACCGGGGCTTGCCTTGGTTTTGCAGGTGACTAAAGTCAGAGATGTATGAAGTTAGTTTCTGATGACTTGAAGCTTAATCCTTGCTTTCTTGCTCCTTGATCAAATCTTCACTTATCCACGTTTAATCACTACACGTTATGAATATGCATACATGTTTAATTATAAAACTTTTGCTAACAAGTGCTAAAGACAAGTTTAAAACTGGAACTCTGTTTAACAATTTAAAATGACACTGGTGCTAGTGGTTTGGTTTGGGTGAAGCAACATGATCAAGTGCTAATTACATTTCATTACTTGTGTGCTACTTACCTAAATAGGTTGAACAGGACAGTGGTGATCCAGAGCTCCAATGGAGCTGAAAATGTTCAGGTGAATTACTTGTCACAAGAAAGTCATCTGGACCAAAATTCAGAATATTTCACTAAGTAGATCATCCAGAACAATTCCCTAAGCATTTAGGCAAAAATGAATTAATTCTGAATAAATTTGCACTTCCATGCACCTTCAAGTGAACTATAATTTCAAACATAGCTCAGAGAGTATGCCTGAATTTTCCTAGGATTTTTCGAGCTAAGGAATGCCCAGAACTGAATTTCCAAGTTTTGGAAATTCTCTGAAAATGTTTCTGTATTCATTTGAATACAGAAATTTGAAATCAGAATTACCCTAACTAAATCAACTCCTAATGAGCTGAAACTTTTACAGGAGTTTACTAGCAAAAGTTATGAGGTTCTAAAGTTTAAACTAAATCTGGAAATTCAAACTAATCGGGAAATATTCAAACTCTGACTGTGGGTCCATCCTACACGTGTCAGCCGCTGGAACTGAGCCACACGGGGCCACAGGACCTTTCCCACGCCACCACACTAGATCCCGGGGCCGCAGTGGATCAATGATTTAAAATATCATCACTGACATGCGGGGCCCCCGGTCGTCTTCCTCCTCTCGACGCCCGCGCGATCCCGCCGCCGGAGCTTGCCGGAGGACTTCGGAACCCGACTCCCCGGCCGGCCCTCGGCCTGCTACTCGCCGCCTGGGGGTTTTTGAGGGCGGGAAAGCCATTTCCGGGGTCTGTGTGGGCTGTAGAGGACCGCAGAGGGTTGGGCGACGGGCGGAGGCCTCGGTCCATGTCCGGCGACGTTGGCCGGCTTCCCTACCGACCCAAATTCGCAGCTTTCTTGCTCTAGAGCACCAGTGACTCATGGCAAAGGTCGTCGTGCAAGCAACAGAGCTCAGAAACACCCCCAACTACCAAGTCACCGTGCACCCTAGCTCTAAAACTGGCGGCCGAAGCTAAAACTCGAAGAACACCATCGAGGCTCTATGATTCTTCTAGATTTTTTATGTCAGGGACTCACAAGGGGTTTTCTAGCCTATTCTATGATCAGCATGAGCAACAAAGACATATGGATCACGAATTTTGGGAAATTCCCCAACCACGGCTTATGGACACCTCGTCGGTTTTCTAGAAATTTCCGGGGCTACCGTGGATGAATTTGCCTGGGGTCTTTGGCAGTGTGAAGAGGAGAGAGTGGCGCACCTTTTTTCTGTTCAGCCCGCGGTGTGACACGCCCTGTATCGCCGGGGCGTTGAGAAGGCACGGCGGCGGCTTGAACCGAAGCTCCCCGGCAATTTCTTGCTGTGAACCGCGCACAAGGGCTGGTCGGTCGGTTTGGGTAGCTCGAGGAGGATCAGTGGGCTCTTGTGCATGTTTCCACGAGCTTAGATGGCCGTGTGAAGGACGAGTGGCGCCCAGCGAGGATCGGCGCTGAGGTTTGGTCGAGTGGCGGTTCTCGGTGTTCGGCGCGGGACGAATAGGCCCGAGTGGGGGTCGGGTGGGGCAAAAGATCACGCCGAGACGTGATGACCGATGCTAGGAGGTCGCCAGCACGAGGGGGAGGGTGAGGTGGTGGCCTCGGTGGCGCCCCGGTGTCATCCGGGGGAAAGTCTCGGCCGCTCGAGGGAAACAGCAAGATTGCTTCGAAGGTAAGTTTGAATGTCACTATGACAGGTGGGGTCCACCCCCTTCCTATCCCAAAAACTCTCACAATTATCTCCCAATCTTGGCACATTGTAAACTCAGCTATGAGGGATCCAAATTCAAAAGCCATTTGGCCATTTGACAAGTTGTGCCACAGTTTCAAATTTAAATTCAAATTTGGAATAAATTTACAAGCCCCTTTGATATATCTATGAAAGCACTTCCAAATTTGTCCAAAGTTTGCCTTCCCCATAATTTGAACCTGAAGAATTCAATTATGCCCTCTGATGCTTCAGTTGGCCGTTGCAAATACAACTTCTTAAACAACAGTTTGAATTTCCTCTTTTGAAAATGCCCTTCTTCTTTTTGAAGTGACCCTCTTAATTCAAACTGAATTCAAAGTTTTATTGCACATGCCAACACTTTCATGAGTATACAAAAGTTTTTGCAAGTCCCATTTATTTTATTTAGACTCCACTTTATTCATAGCTCAAGTTTTCCATTTACATGTTTTGTGACTTTTACAAACCGTCGAGGAAACCTTCGGTTCTTTGAGTTTTTCGAGTTTTCACCGAAATCGACCGAGGTCGCACGGTGAGCCCCTAGTTGCTGACGTTCCTTGTGAGATCAGAGCCTTAGACGTTGCTCCCCAGGTCGTTGAGATGCTGTAAGAGCTAACCGGAGAAATGTTGGAGCATTACAATGTCCTAGCAACGTTGCCGGAGTTGCCGCAGCCACTGTCACCGTCGCGCCTATGGTTCCGGCCATCCTCGATCTGAGATGAGACCGGCAACGTGTTCCTCGCACGGAAATATGCAGGGGCGGTGAAAATCAACAAGTTACGAGGGCCGGAACATCCTCCCTGCGAGATCTCCGGCGAGCCTGGCGGCGCGCGGGCGCGGGAAGCCGGAGGTTGAAGATGACCTGGGGTCCCGCGTGTCAGCGACAAAATTTTAAAACGCCGATCCACTGCGGCTCCGGGATCCAGTGTGGCTGCACGGGAAAGGTTCTGTGGCCCCGTGTGGCTTGGTTCCAGCAGCTGACACGTGTGCGATGGGCCCGCGCTCAGAGTTTAAACATTTCTCTGGTTTATTCAAATAACAGATTTGATTCAAACTTTGGGAGGGCATAACTTTTGCTAGGAAGCTCCAAATTTAGTGATTCAAATTGGGTTGGATTCAAGGTGAAACACTATATCTATATATGCAACCCAATTTGCATGAAAACCAATAGAAAATTCTGGAAAATTCTTTAAAACTTTTCAGTAAAAGAATTTTAGAGGGTATTTGGTTCATCCAAAAATCCTCAAGTTTTGCCAGAATATTCTTTAGGATGTTAGGAGACTCCTGTAAAAGTTTCAGCTCATTTGGAGTTGAGTTAGTTAGGGTAATTCTGATTTCAAGTTCCTGTATTCAAATGAATACAGAAACATTTCCAGAGAATTTCCAAAACTTGGAAATTCAGTTCTGGGCATTTCTTAGCTCCAAAAATCCTAGGAAAATTCATGCACGCTCCCTGAGCTATGTATGAAATTGTAGTTCACTTGAGTTTGCATCAAAGTGCAAATTTATTCAGAATTAAGTTCTTTTTTCCTAAATGCTTAGGGAATTGTTCTGGGTGATCTACTCATGGAAATATTCCAAATTTTGGTTCAGATGACTTTCTTGTGACAAGGAACTCCCAAGAAAATTTCCAGCTTCATTGGAGCCCTGGATCAGTACTGTTCTGTTCAACCCCATTAGAAAGTCAACCCACAAGTGAGGAAACACCCATCTCACTTGAGCATAGTGCTAACCCAAACCCAAACCACTAGCACCAGTGTCATTTTAAATTCTTAAACAGAGTTCCAGTTTTAAATTTGTCTTTAGAACTTGATGGCAAAAGTTTTACAATTAAACATGTGTGCATATTCATAACGTGTAGTGATTAAACGTGGAAAAGTGGAGAAGGAGTAAAGCTTGGATCAAGGAACAAGAAGGGTAGTGATTCACTTCAAGTCATCAGCAACTAACTTCATACACCTCTGACTTTAGTCACCTGCAAAACCAAGGCAAGCCCCGGTTTGCATTTAAGTTGTTTTATAATGTTTTTCCTTTGTTCACAAATATGGGTCGAAGTTTGTATGTGCATTAGGTCAATGATGTTTTATACTCCACTTGCATAACCAAAAATAAACCCTGAGGTCAAGGGTAGAAAGGTATTATCACTGTAGAATAAGGCCATGCTAAATAGGCTATGACATCCAGTAGAAGACGAGTAGTTGGAATCTACTCGCGAGCTATAGTTCAGGAGTACATAAGGGGAGTTGGAAAAGAGGCAAACTAAAGTTTACATTTCTAAAGATGAGACCGGGCAGGAGGGTTAGGCACCACAGGCGGACGGCCGGTGTGTAGTACGTGGGTAACTCTCTCATGACATCTAACGTTGGTAGGTGCACCATGAGGTGAGGCTACTGTATGGGACGATCGGATCTATTCAACGTAGGTGAAACTTGGGAAAGGCTGCCACGTACGACGTCAGTGATGGTTGCTGTAGGCAACATCGAGTAGGGCATACGTGTCATGTAGTCTGGGTGTTTTTTATTCGAATCACTGTCGCTCGTGGTAGTGAGCATAGTTGTTCTCATAGTTGTGACGTAGTAAAGAAGTTGCATGAGATAAGAACTAATCATTGTGGATTGAAGTTCATACTAGAATTGTGCTATTACCTTTTATGAATAGGTTAGAGCAAACGCGATTCATTTCCACCGTGAGCATGTTACATCGGGAGAAATCGTTTCTTGTTTGATTATGGACTCCCAATGTGAGGTGCCCAAGGTTACTCTTAATTTGCTACTAATGATACCTAAAAGTAAGGATTCACACTTAGGTGAGTTCATTATGTCTATTGCTATCCAATGTTTACGTCATTACCTTCATTTAGAGTTTCTGTGAGGGGGACCCGGCCCGTGTCACGGGGCCGTGCCGCTCGCCGGGGAATCGCATTGGGTGGTGCCGTGTTATGCGGCACCCAACAGCACACATATAAGGAAAACTGTATTACATAAATCAAAAGCGGAAGCTTACAAATGTTCTTCGTAAATAATTTACATCAAATAGCTACAGCGGAAGACTACAATCAACTCACGTTGAATAACTAATGAGCACTTGAGAAGAGGTCCAGCCCGTCGACTCCTCTTGCTAGCAACACGAAGACATGGCAGCGGCTGGGTTCTCCAAGTGTTACATGACTCCAAGTCCCCAAGTCTCACCGGACAACCTTCTTCACAAGCGTCGATGTTAACCTGCAAAACCACTCATATAGAAAGAGTGAGCACAAAGGCCCAGCAAGACTTAACCGTCTCTCCTAAGGCATGCAATTCTATATGAAGGTAACTTAACACATAAAGATAGAAGTTGCATAAAGACTCGCCTACACGTTAATCCTTAACTTTCGTATTTCAGCCATCATAGTAGTGACCTTGCGCTGAGCAACATTGGAAATCCACAATCAAACAAGAAACACTTCATTCCAATGTTACTTGTCCCAAGGTGGGAAATAACTTTAATTTGCTCTATCTCTACTTCATCCATGGTTTTCATGCAATTCAAATTATCATAACAGCAATTAAAACTTGCAAACTATTATCACACCACTTGCTTTCTACGCCACAACACAGTGAGCAAGCGGTACTCATATCCGCGAGGGATGGTGATTCAAATCAAACACTGCCCGGACAACTCGACACATACGCCCGCCTCTGAAGACCAAAATATGGCGTCCTTCATTACGTCGTATGTGGCAACCTTTCGCAGAACACCAGACTGTAGAACCGGTCGCGCCGTCTCGGGCTCATAGGTCTAACGAGATGATGTGGTATGCCTCTGCAATCCAGTTAACCTGGTATATCGGTTTCCTGGGTCCCATATAGAAGTAAGCATCTGGTACACAACTCAATACTTGCTCATGGGTGCCGCACACGCATCGGTCCTTAACCAACACAGACAGAGCTACGCGACCAAGACCTCGTCTTGTCGCTGCCTAACCCTCCTGACCGGTCTCATCTTTGGAAACATAAACTTTAGTTTGCCTCTTTAAACCACACCCGTGTGATCCCGAACTATAGCTCGCGAGTAGATTCCAACTACTCGACTTCTACCAGATGTCATACCCTATTTAGCACGGCAACCTTCTACAGCAGAAAACACTTCTTCTACCCTTGACTCCAGGGTTCATTTTTTGGTCATGCAATTGGAGTATAAATCATTCCTGACCTAATGAATATACAAACTCTACGCCATAGTAGTGAACAAAGTAAAAACTTTAGAAAACAACTTAAATGCAAACCGGAGCTTGCCTTGGTTTTTCAGGTGACAAAGTATATATTCAGTTAGTGAAGACCACTTGAGGCTTGATCACTCGATCACCGCGTCTTTGAAATCCCACTTCACTTCCTTCACTAGTTCTCACGTATATGCTACACGTTATGAATATGCTCAAGTATTTAATTGTAAAGCTTTTGCTATCAAGTTAATTGACAAGTCTAAAACCAGAACACTGTTTAAGAATTTAAAATGACACTGGTGCTAGTGGTTGGGTTTGGGTTAAGTAAGGTGATCAAGTGCTATGTATGCTTCCTAATTGTTGCATTTTCCCCTAGGACTGTTGTATCACAAAGTACTGATCCATAGCTCAAATTTATCTGAGAATTTTCCTGTGAGTTCCTTGTCACAAGAAGACATTCTTGACAAAAACTCAGAATTGTTGAATGAGTAGTTCATCAAGAACAATTCCCTAAGTATTTAGGCAAAAAGGAATTAATTCTGGATAAATTTGCACTTTCATGCAAATTCAAGTGAACCACAAATCAAACATAGCTCAGGGATCATGCATGAATTTTTCTAGGATTTTTGGAGCTAATAATTACCCAGAACTGAATTTTCAAGTTTTGAAAATCCTCTGAAAAAGTTTGTGTATTCATTTGAACACAGAAATTTAAAATCTGAATTCTCCTAAACAAATCAACTTCAAATGAGCTTAAATTTCTACAGGAGTTCAAAAACATCCTACAGAATATTCCGGCAAAATTTGAGGGTTATTGGATGAAACAAACGCCCTCTAAAATTCTTTTGCTGAAAATCTTTAAAGAATTTTCCGGAATTAAAAACTGACTTTCATACAAATTGGGTTGCATATTTGGATAGAGTTTTTCAACCTGAATCCAACCCAATTCTAATAACTTAATTTGGAGCTTCCTAGCAAAAGTTATGAGGTTCTAAAGTTTGAGGAAAATCTGGAATTCAAATCAACCGGGGAAAATTTAAATCTCTGACTGTGGGGCCAGGGGCTACGTGTCACTCCCTCGGGCAAACCATACGGGGCCACAGGATTTATTCCTGCACAGCCGCAGACTGATCCGGTGCACAGAAAATCCCGTTTTTGCCAAAAGAGCCACTGACTTGCGGGCCAGCCCAGTCTTCTTCTACCTCCCGCCTCCCGCGCCGGGCCGCCGCCGAGCTCGCCAGAGAGCTCGCCAGGAGGGGGTTCCGGTGCTCGGAACTCGATGATTTTTGCTGCCACTACATATTTTCGTGCGGGGAACATGCTCTGGCCTTCTCTCGGACTGAGGATGGCCGAAAACCTACACGCGATGGCGACCGTGGCTGCTGCATGTCCGGTGACGTAGCTAGGGCGCTGATGCACCAAACACTTCGCTGTTTGCTTGTACAGCACGACTGCACCGAGGAGAACACGAATCTACCCACTGATCTCACTGAAACTCGTTGGAAATAGGACCTCACTGTCAGGCTAGGTTAAAATCCGGTGAATCTCGAAAAACTCGACGAACTGTGGGTCTGCTCGACGGTTCTCGGTGGTTTTTGATCCCCTGAGCTCGCACGGACGTCTAGTACTGGGTTTCTAGGTTGGGTGATAAGTGGTGCATCGTGTGAGAAGATTTTTCTGAGTTTCTCCCCGCGGTTCATATTGCATGTCGGCGGGAAAAGCAAAACTCCGACAAGCACAGATTGTGACAAGCTGCCGGTGTTGCGGTGAAGCAAGAAGAGGTCTAGGCGAACCTTTTTGCTTTTGAAGCTCGGTGGAAGATACACTGTGGCGACTGGGCGACGAGTTCTTGTCGCAGCGGCTTCACACGGCGCTGGGGAGAAAATTCGCTCTCGGTTCCGAGGTTCCCAGTGAGTTGGTGCTTTGTTCTTGCTGTGGGCACGTCGAGGGAGCTTCACCGACGCCGTGGATGATCTCAGCTCGGCGTGGAAACTACTGAGGTGTCCAGGCGCTGGTGGACCGAGACAGTTGCTGCATGCGGCGAGTTCTTCGTTGAGGAGAGCGCGTGATAACGTCGAGTAGCTGTGGTGAGGCGGTCTGTGAAGTGAGGTGCGCCCGGTTGGAGCCGGTAAGGGCAAAGAAACGGCTGCGTTTCACTCAGGAGGTGGCAGCAGCTCCCTCTCGGTGGCACGCGCTAGGAAGTCGGCTGCTACGAGTGAAAAACAGAGCCTCGGTTTACTTCTTGTGTAAGTCTACTCCCAATGACAAGTCGGTCCCACTGCTCTTCTCCCCCAAAAGATCTTCCAAATTTGGCATAGTGCAAACTTCAGCCACGAGAAGCTCAAATTTGAAAGCCATTTGGAAAATTTGACAAGGTGTACTTCAGTTTCGAATTTGAATTCAAATTTCAATGAAATTCACAAGCCTCTTTGACATACATATCAAAGTACCTCCAAATTTTCTCAAAATTTGTCTCCCTCTTAATTTGGACCTGAAGAATTCAAATATGGATTCAAACTTTAATTTGGCGGCTGCAAAGGGGAGGGTTACAACCACAGTTTGCATCCTGCATTTAAAATGACCACCTTTGCATTCAAATGAACATTTGAATTCAAAGTGGACTTTAAATTATGTGCTTGCACATGACAACATTCACATGTGTAGAAAAGTTTTTGCAGGTTCCATTTCTTGAATTTGATGTCAACTTTATTCACATCTCAAGCTTTCCATTTACAAGTTTTGGAACTTTTACATTCCTCCCGCCTTAAAAAGAATCTCATCCCAAGATTCACAATTAAGAACATTGTGGGGCGGATAACTATCGGACATATGCTTCTAATAACTCCGGATGATTGAGTTGTAAATACTCCTTGGTTTCCCATGTAGCTTTGTCGGACGTGTGATTTTCCCATAGCACCTTGAAAAATCACAGAGTCTGGTTTCTGGTCTCGCGAGTCTTTTCATCAATTATTCGGGTTGGATGCTCAACATAAGTGAGGTCCTGCTTCAAATCTGCGATGCCTCCCGTGAGAATCTCCGTTGGAACTTTCAAACACTTCCGCAACTGAGATATGTGGAAGATGTTATGAACTTTGGCTAAGGCTGTCGGTAACTCCAGGCGGTAGGCCATGGGTCCACATCTTTCGATGATGGCAAAGGGACCAATAAAACATGGAGCTAACTTCCCTTTCACTCTGAATCGGTGAATTCCTTTCATAGGAGATACACGGAGATATACGTGGTCTCTAACTTGAAAGTCTAGAGGACGACGTCTCTTATCCGCATAGCTCTTTTGTCTGGACTTAGCGGCTTTAAGATTTGCTTTAATAAGCCTTACCCGTTCTTCTGCTTCATTTACGAGATCAATCCCGTAAATAACTCTCTCGTCAGATTCACACCAGTTCAAGGGTGTGCGGCACTTCCGGCCGTAGAGAGCTTCATAAGGTGCCATTTTTATGCTCGTTTGATAACTATTGTTGTACGAGAACTCCGCCAACGGTAAGTGATCATCCCAGCTCTTACCGTGGTGGATGGCACACGCTCTTAGCATATCTTCAAGTATTTGATTCACCCTCTCAGTTTGCCCGTCGGTTTGAGGGTAATACGTGGAGCTTAGAATCAATTTGGTTCCCAAGGATGCGTGTAGCTGCTCCCAGAAACGGGCGACAAACAGTGATCCTCTGTCAGACACAATGGTTCGGTGAACTCCATGTAAGCACAAGATTCGTGCTATGTACAACTCCGCATACTGCTTGGCGGTGTATCTGGTATGCACAGGGATGAAGCGTGCTGATTTGGTTAACCGGTCAACGATTACCCAAATCGAATCATGGTGGTGGGAGGTCATCGGCAACCTGACGATGAAATCCATACTCAAGTCTTCCCACTTCCATGCCGGTATTTGCAGTGGTTGCAGCAGGCCCGACTTCTTCACATGGTCGGCCTTTACTCTTTGACACGTATCACATTCTGAAACATACTTTGCAACTTCACATTTCATACGTGTCCACTAAAACTTGTTCCGGAGGTCTTGTACATTTTATTGCTGCCCGGATGAATGGAAAATTTGGACAAATGAGCTTCATCCAAAATTTTATTCCGCAGCCTCATATCGCGGGGTACAAGTATCCGGTCCTTGAACCATAAGGTATCTTCATCATCTAACAGGAAACATTTCATTTCCCCATTTTTCCACTACAGGAATTCGTCAATAGGGCGTCGGCTATATGAGTGTCGGTTGGCTACAGAAACCGACACACATAAGGTAAAGGTGTCGGTCAACCGACGCACTTAGCCGACGAAATATATTGGACACCTTTACCATCTAAGTGCGACGGGGCCAACGCATTTATGGTGTATGCGCGTCGGTTTCTCTCAGCCGACACACTTAGGATTAAATGTGTCGGCCCAGATAACCGACCCACTTAAGTCACTTATATGCGTCGGTTTCTAAAGGACCGATGCACATAAAGTGACACGTGGCGAACGCACCGAGCGCGTTTGTGTGCGTTGGTCCTTCAGGAACCGATGCATAAAATCCACTTAAGTGGGTCGATTTTGAGGAGACCGACGCACATAACTTGTTTTTTTAAAAAAACTGCTTAATTTCTCTCCCTCCCCGGATGGGGAGCCTCTATTTTACACACAAAACATCGATATATACAGCAGAACAGATATAATTCAACAACATTTCAAACATAGCGTCGTACACAAGTTTTCAAACGTTTCAAACACAAGCACAACAGTATGAAAATGAGTAAACGAAATTCAAATGTCGTTGTGGGAGCCTCCACTCGCACGTCCTGCGATCCCATCTCCTCCACTCGCACCTCCGTCGTTGATGTTAAAGAAAGCATCGACACCTTCGGGAGTTCCATGACGAGATCCCTGCGATAAACAAATAAAATAGAAACTTATTAATGTAACATGTTAACTTTGACTAACTTAGTAACATAACTTTAAAAAGAGAAGCATGTTGGTTTGAACTAAAACTTATCAACGCTCTCGTATTTCCTCTCACTCTCCCTAATTCCTAACTCCCTCGCCCTCACTCGCTCTCCCACTCTCTCTATCTCTTCTCTCCCTCTATCTCTTTCTCTCTAGCTCCCTCTCTATCAATCTCTTCTTTTCTATCTATCTCTTCCTCTCTCCCTCTATGTACCCCTCTATAGGTTACGTTGCTCATTTTCATTTTTCAATCATTTACGAGAGAGGAAGGAACAAGACAGAGGAGGAAAGATGGTCAGAGTTGAAAGTTTTAAGTCCGGATCCACCGTGTAGGCGCAGTTAATTGGTCGTCCTCATTGTCACCGTACGCATCCGAGGCAGACGGGGGCGCCGTACAGGGGGCGGACGGGGGGCCGGATGGGGGAGGCGGAGGGGACGTCGGCCGGCCAACAGGGGTGCCGACGAGGCGGACGGCGGCGCCGGGGGCGCCGGCGGCTGAGGCGGACGGGGGCGCCGGACTGGGGGGCGGACGGGGGGGGGGGGGGGGGGGGGCGGACGGGGAGGCGCAGGGGACGCCGACGGGCAGGAGCGCCGGCGAGGCGGCAGGGCGCCGGCAGGCTGGCGGCGCTGGCGGGCGGGGGCGAGAAGAGAAGAGGCGAAGGTTTTAGGTTTCGAGTGGGGCCCGCTTAAGAGCGTAGGTTTTGCCAGGGCCGATGCTCTTAGAACCTGAGCCAGCCGGGCCCGCCGTATGAGCGTCGGTTTGGCTGACACATTTCACATAAACGTCGGTTTAGCCGACGCATTTAATATGTGTGTCGGTTGGATCCAGAGAAACCAATGCCTCTAACTTATGGGTGTCGGTTCGCTTAAACCGACACCCCTAGACGTGTTAAATGCGTCGGGGCCGACGTATATAGGTAAACCGTCAGTTTCCCTGGGGCCTCGGTGCTGATGCTAATTCATACAATTTTATTTATCATATTAACAAGTTAAGCATTGCCATCATTAACAAGTAATCAAGTTCACATGATCGTATTAGTGCGAGGCATTAATAACTCCATGTCCATTTTCCACATCGCTAAGATCTTCATTTTTAATCTTCATTCATACAAGTTAATACTTTACTAAAATATGAACTTAGTCATCAACAAATAATCATTTGTACACTTAGATACTATCACCTCTAGCTAAATAAGAACATTTACTACATCAGGAACACAATCGTCAACAAATATTCATCCACAATGCAAGGATTCATTCAAAATGTAAGAAATCAGTAAGATTTTACCTTTGAACACCGAAAGGTGGCGCCGCTCGGAGAGGAGGAGGCTGTGCGTGTGGGGGAGATGCGGCGCGCTAGGCTCCGGCCGGGAGAGCGGCGCGCGGCGCTGTGCGCGTGGGGCAGAGGCAGCGCGCTAGGCCGGGAGAGCGGCACGCGGCGCTGTGCGCATGGGGGAGAGGCGGCGCAGGCCGGGAGAGCGGCGCGCGGTCGGAGGAGCGGCGCTCGATCCAGGCGCGGCGCGGCGGCGGGGTGGCGGCAGGCGAACAGGAGGTGGACGGGCTGCGGGGGCGAGAGTCGGCTGCGCGGGCGAGAGAAGAGAATTAGGGCGAAAGGACACGCACGTATGAGCGTCGGTTTCATTTGCATAACCGACGCACTTATTGTCCGTCACATATGAGCATTGGTTTCATTTGGACAACCGACGCACTTATTATATCCGTCGGTTTAACCGACGCCTATAGTTATGGGCGTCGGTTGCGGCACAAAAACCGACGGTTATATACTAAGTGCGTCGGGGCCCGAAAACCGACGCCTATAATTCATTTATATGCGTCGGCCCCGACGACTTTAATTTCCCCGACGACCTATTGACTGTTTCCTATAGTGTTCAACCTCCTTTTAATATGAAACATGCCCTTGTCTCGCTTTTGAGCTTTCATAACCTCCTCTTTTAATGTGGGTATGAGAGCTAGATTATGTAGAGCTCCATAGGGAACCAAGTAGAACTCGGTTCTTCCTCTTCGACCGGCGTAATGGTCAGATTATGAATATGAGATTTCTGGCTGAGTGCATCAGCAACCACATTTGCTTTGCCCGTATGATAATGAATTTCAATCTCATAGTCTTTGATCAGTTCCAACCATTGCCGTTGTCGCATATTCAACTATTTTTTAGTGAATATGTGCTTCAAGCTTTAGTGGTCGGTGTAGAGATGAACCAGATTTCCCAATAGATAATGTCTCCACATCTTCAAAGCTAATACCACGGTAGCAAGCTCGAGATCATGAGTTCAATAATGTTGCTCATGATTCCATAATTGCCGTGATCCATATGCGACAACGCATCCTCCTTGCATGAGTACACAACCAAGTACGATGCCGGATGCATCACAATAAACATCAAAGGGCTTGGTTGTATCCGGTTGAGCTAAAACCGGGGCTGTTGTAAGGTGTTTCACCAATGCTTGAAAAGATTCCTCACATGGCGTACTCCAATCATATTTGATGCCCTTTTTCAGTAGCTCCATCATAGGTTTATAGATTTTTGAGAAGCCCAGGATGAACCTCTGATAATATACCGACAAACCTAAAAAGCTACGAACTTCATGGACTGATGTTGGAGGCTTCCATTTCAGCACTTGTTCAATCTTGCTTGGATCAACAGAGATGCCTTCCGCTGAAATTATATGTCCAAGAAATGGCACTTGGTTGATCCAGAATTCACATTTACTAAACTTTGCATAGAGCTTGTGATCTCTCAATCGCTGGAGCACAATATGCAAATGTTTAGCGTGTTCCTCCTCCGATTTGGAATAGACCAAGATATCGTCGATGAATACCACGATGAACTGATCCAACTCCGGCATGAAAACCGAGTTCATAATATACATAAAGTGAGCCAGAGCATTGGTCAACCCAAACGACATGACAAGATACTCATAGAGTCCATATCTTGTCGAGAATGATGTTTTCGCGATACCTCTGCTCTAATCTTGATTTGATGATATCCCGATCTTAAGTCCATCTTAGAGAAGACTTGAGCACCCACTAGTTCATCGAAGAGAATATCAATTCTTGGTAGTGGGTACTTTTTCTTTATCGTCACAGCATTTAATGGACGATAGTGTAAAGGTCCAAAAAACATGAATACAAAGAGACTCTTGTTTGTAAAAGTTGGTTTCATATGTATGAATTTGGGACTTGTTAAAACTTTTCCACATGTGATAACACACATGAGGGTTTTCTTTACACAAGTTCAAATGTTTATTTGGAAACTTGGAACCCAAGAGGGGTAAAAATTAAGATGGAAAGTTCCTATATGTGTGAGAAAAACTAAAGTCAGATTTGGAACAAACTTGTTCAAACTCAAAATTTAAATGAGAGCAACACAATGGAATCCAGAACTGGTGTGCTACAAATCTCATTTGCAGCAGCCAAAATAAAAATCAGGTTTCATATTTGGATTCCTTGGGTCCAAATTAGGGGGTGTGCAAAGTCTCATGACTTATGGAAATGATATGCAACCCATTTTTCAAAATGGACATTAAATAACAAAGAATTCAAATGCATATTTGAATTTGGATAAAACTTGCCCAATTATCCAAATGCCTCTCAGATTTAAACTTACACAATTGAACTCCATCATATTCAAACTTTGGAAGATATTTTAGAGGATAAGGAGGCACTGAGCTGTGGGACCCACATGCCATTGAGAGAAACTGAAAATTGCAAAAAGATCCCACAGTGTTGGGTCTCTGTTTGCTTTCTTCAGTCGGTACTCGACACCGACGGGCGCAGCACTGAGCGACACCGCACCGAGCCAACGCCTCGACCTCCTGTTGATTCTCGGCGCGCTGGAGAGCTGCCTGGTCGTCTATACCTTCTCCCGTGCTTCCTTTTGCCTCATCACCGAAGCCTCGGGCCTGTTCTCCCTCCTCGCGCAAGAAAAACAGACCGAGCGCTGCCGCCGAGCTCTCGGTCGATCAGCCATCGCCTAGCCCGCGTGAGGACTTCAGTTGAGCAGCAAAACCACACCGAAGAAACCCCACGACTTCCTCGAGCCATCGCCAAAGGTGTTCGTGCCCTCTACACCGAGAACACCCCGTTCCCGCGGCGGCCGAACACCCCGGCGACGAGGTGCTCTCGTGGGCAGCCCCACAGAGCGGCTTTCACGACCAAGCAAGAGGGCCCTGGGACGTGCAGGAGCTCCATGTAGCTTCCACCCGAAGCACAGAGCTTGTCTCCACCTCTGGCTGACGAATTTCTGGGATTCACTTTGGCCGGTGTAAACCGACCTTCGGGTATGATTCGGCAAAATTCCCGATTGATTTTTGCTTAGACACCACGAAACTTCGCACACACGGGCTAGACTTGAGGGCGCACCAGTTCTCTTTTGAAACCTCGCATGAAACACACTGTGCACGGTGCAATTTCAATCTTTCCGAAGGCGGCTATGGCGGGAAGGTGCACGGTGAACCCGAACATGGAGCCATTCTCAAGCCCATGTGCGACCATGCCTAGCTTTGCCGACCTTCGCTGGAGCTGTAGAGCCTTTCCAGGGAGTTTTTGGCGGGCTGAAGCATCGGGGCGACGTCGCCGAACTCCCTCAGAGCCGCTGCACCGGTGCGGGGTGGGTTAGGGACTTCACCGGTCCATAAAACTCCTTCCATCGTGTTCCTCAAGTTAAATAAGGGCCTGGAGGCGAGTTTCAGCGTCAGGGGTGGCCGGACGATCAAATCCGAGGCTGCTCCGGCGAACTCCGGCGGCGGGGTGCGCGGGAGCGAGAGGTTGAAGACGAACTCATCGGGCCCGCCTGTCAGCGACTTAGGAGAGAGGGGCCGGATTCTCTGTGGCGCTGGATCGACTGTGACAGCGCGGGAAACCACCCTGTGACACAGTGTGGCGCGCTCCCGGCAGCAGACACGTGTCCCTTGGTCCCACAGTCAGGTTTAAACTTTTCCCGGATTTATTCGAATTCCAGAATTTCCCCAAACTTTAGAAGAGCATAACTTTTGCTAGGAAACTCCAAATTTAGTGATTCAAATTGGGTTAGATTCATATTTACAAACTCTATCCAAATATGCAACCCAATTTGTATTGAAGTCTTTATTTAATTCTGGAAAATTATTTAAATCTTTTCAGCAAAAGAATTTTAGAGGGAGTTTGGTTTATCAAAAAATCCTCAAATTTTGCCAGAACATTCTTTAGGTTGTTAATAGACTCCTGTGAACGTTTCAGCTCATTTGGAGTTGATTTGCTCAGGGTAATTCAGATTGTAAGTTGCTGTGTTCAATTGAATACATAAACATTTTCAGAGAATTGCCAAAACTTGTAAATTCAGTTCTGGGCAATTCTTAGCTCCAAAAATTCTAGGAAAATTCATGCAAGCTCTATGAACTATAATTGAAATTGTGATTCACTTAGTTTTACATGAACGTAGGTGATACCTCAGAATAAATTCTTCTTTGCTTAATTGCTTAGAAAATTGTTCTGAATAAACCACTCAATGAAAAGTGCTAATTTTTGGTCCACATAACTTTATTGTGATAAGGAACTCACATGAAAATTTTAAGCTCCATTGGAGCTCTGGATCACCACTGTTATGTGTAACCTCTTGAGGGGATCAACACTTAAGTGGGAGAAGCACTCAACATTTGGTAATAGTATTTAAACCCAACCCAAACCACTATCACCAGTGTCATTTTAAATTCTTAAACAGAGTACCAGTTTAAAAATGTCATTAGATCTTATTAGCAAAAGCTTTTCAATTAAATACATATGCATGATCATATCGTGTAGCATATACGTGAAGAAGGTGAGAAGGACTTGAAGTGAAGATCAAGGAGGAAGGAAAAGCAAGTAATCAAGCTCCAAGTGATCGTCACTAACTGATTGTAATCTTAGTCACCTGCAAAACAGGCAAGCCCCGGTTTGCATTTGAACAGTTTTATAAAGCATTTCCATTTTTAGAGATCATAGCTTTGCATCGTTGATTGCATTAAGTCTAGATGATATTGAAAACCCCACTTGCATGACAAGAAATACCTAAGAGAGAAAGGGTAGAATAGCACCTCCTCGAGTGGATTTGGCTATGCTAATGTTAGTAGGAAAGGTTCGATAGAAGTCAAGTAGTTGGAATCTACTCGCGAGATTAGGGCTGGTTTACTCGGAACGGGTCCGAATTAGAAAAGATGAGGAAAGTTCACACATAAGAAATGGAGACCGGGCAGGGAGGTTTAGATGCAGCAGGTTGCAGGTCGTGCGTGCATAGCCCTGCCTGTGTCGGTTAAGGCCCGTCCGTGCTTGGCCCTGTTAGACAAGTTTGAGTTGTGTACTGGGCGCGTACTGGCTATATGGGACCAAGGAAACCGATATACATTGGGAGATACATAGTGGAACTTTTCCAACTGCCTTAGGCTCTCGGCGTCAGGATAGAAGGAGGTAACTCGCTTAAGAACATACCACTAAGGGTATGTACCTTGAGGGAGCTTGCGTACTCGGGGCAGTTGGACTGCGTCCAGTGTGGAAGATCTTGGGAAAGGTGGCCGCGTACAACGTCTGTCGAGGATGCTGCCGGCAACTCGGAGTACGGGTGTACGTGTCGTGTAGTCCAGGCATGTACTGATTCGAATCACCGTCGCTCCCGGTTATATGAGCATACTTGCCCACAGTGGGTTGCAATACAAGTTACAGCACAACCTTATCAAGTTCAAAAGATAACCAGTTCCAGTTGTTACTACGTCAAGATGCAGTGGGCAAGTATGATCATATAACCGCGAGCGACGGTGATTCGAATCAGTACACGCCCGGTCTACACGACACGTACACCCGTACTCCGAGTTGCCGGCAGCAACCTCGACTGACATTGTACGCGGACACCTTTCCCAAGATCTTCCACATTGGACGCAGTCCAACTGCCCCGAGTATGCAAGCTCCCTCAAGGTACATACCCGTAGTGGTATGTTCTTAGGCGAGTTACCTCCTGCTACCCTGACGCCGAAAGCCTAAGGCAGTTGCAAAAGTTCCACTATGGATCTCCCATAGTACATCGGTTTCCTGGGTACCATACAGCCAGTATGGGTCCGGTACACAACTCAAACTTGTCCAACAGGGCCAAGCACAGACGGGCCTTAACCGACACAGGCAGGGGTATGCACGCATGGCCTGCAACCTGCTGCATCTAAACCTCCCTGCCCGGTCTCCATTTCTTATGTGTCAACTTTCCTCATCTTTTCTAATTCGGACCCGTTCCGAGTAAACCAGCCCTAATCTCGCGAGTAGATTCCAACTACTCGACTTCTATCGCACCATTCCTACTAACATTAGCATAGCCAAATCCACTCAAGGAGGTGCTATTCTACCCTTTCTCTCTTAGGTATTTCTGGTCATGCAAGTGGGGTTTTCAATATCATCTAGACTTAATGAAATCAACGATGCAAAGCTATGATCTCTAAAAATGGAAATGCTTTATAAAACTGTTCAAATGCAAACCGGGGATTGCCTGTTTTGCAGGTGACTAAGATTACAATCAGTTAGTGACGATCACTTGGAGCTTGATTACTTGCTTTTCCTTCCTCCTTGATCTTCACTTCAAGTCCTTCTCACCTTCTTCATGTATATGCTACACGATATGATCATGCATATGTATTTAATTGAAAAGCTTTTGCTAATAAGATCTAATGACATTTTTAAACTGGTACTCTGTTTAAGAATTTAAAATGACACTGGTGATAGTGGTTTGGGTTGGGTTTAAATACTATGACCAAATGTTGAGTGCTTCTCCCACTTAAGTGTTGATCCCCTCAAGAGGTTACACATAACAGTGGTGATCCAGAGCTCCAATGGAGCTTAAAATTTTCATGTGAGTTCCTTATCACAATAAAGTTATGTGGACCAAAAATTAGCACTTTTCATTGAGTGGTTTATTCAGAACAATTTTCTAAGCAATTAAGCAAAGAAGAATTTATTCTGAGGTAACACCTACGTTCATGTAAAACTAAGTGAATCACAATTTCAATTATAGTTCATAGAGCTTGCATGAATTTTCCTAGAATTTTTGGAGCTAAGAATTGCCCAGAACTGAATGTACAAGTTTTGGCAATTCTCTGAAAATGTTTATGTATTCAATTGAACACAGCAACTTACAATCTGAATTACCCTGAGCAAATCAACTCCAAATGAGCTGAAACGTTCACAGGAGTCTATTAACAACCTAAAGAATGTTCTGGCAAAATTTGAGGATTTTTTGATAAACCAAACTACCTCTAAAATTCTTTTGCTGAAAAGATTTAAAGAATTTTCCAGAATTAAATAAAGACTTCAATACAAATTGGGTTGCATATTTGGATAGAGTTTGTAAATATGAATCTAACCCAATTTGAATCACTAAATTTGGAGTTTCCTAGCAAAAGTTATGCTCTTCTAAAGTTTGGGGAAATTCTGGAATTTGAATAAATCCGGGAAAAGTTTAAACCTGACTGTGGGACCAAGGGACACGTGTCTGCTGCCGGGAGCGCGCCACACCGTGTCACAGGGTTGTTTCCCGCGCTGTCACAGTCGATCCAGCGCCACAGAGAATCTTGCCCCTCAATCCCGAGTCGCTGACAGGCGGGCCCGATGAGTTCGTCTTCAACGTCTCGCTCCCGCGCACCCCGCCGCCGGAGTTCGCCGGAGCAGCCTCAGATTCAATCGTCCGACCACCCCTGACGCTGAAACTCGCCGCCAGTCCCTTATTTAACCCGAGGAACACGATGGAAGGAGTTTTATGGACCGGCGAAGTCCCTAACCCACCCCGCACCGGTGCAGCGGCTCTGAGGGAGTTCGGCGACGTCACCCCGATGCTTCAGCCCGCCGAAAACTCCCTGGAAAGGCTCTACAGCTCCAGCGAAGGTCGGCAAAGCTAGGCATGGTCGCACATGGGCTTGGGAATGGCTCCAAGTTAGGGTTCAACGTGCACCCGCACCTTCCCGCCATAGCCGCCTTCGGAAAGATTGAAATTGCACCGTGCACAGTGTGTTTCATACGAGGTTTCAAAAGAGAACTGGTGCGGCCTCAAGTCTAGCCCGTGTGTGCGAAGTTTCGTGGTGTCTAAGCAAAAATCAATCAGGAATTTTGCCGAATCATACCCGAAGGTCGGTTTACACCGGCCGGAGTGAATCCCGGAAATTCGTCGGCCAGAGGCGGAGACAAGCTCTGTGCTTCAGGTGGAAGCTGCATGGAGCTCCTGCGCGTCCCAGGGCCCTCTTGCTTGGTCGTGAAAGCGGCTCTGTGGGGCTGCCCACGACAGTACCTCATCGCCGGGGTGTTCGGCCGCCACGGGAACGGGGTGTTCTCGGTGTAGAGGGCATGAACACCTTTGGCGATGTCTCGAGGAGGTCGTGGGGGTTCTGCGGTGTGGTTTTGCTGTTCAGCTGAAGTCCTCACACGGGCTAGGCGATGGCTGATCGACCGAGAGCTCGGCGGCAGCGCTCAGTCTGTTTTTCTTGCACGAGGAGGGAGAACAGGCCCGAGGCTTTGGTGATGAGGCAAAAGGAAGCACGGGAGAAGGTATAGACGTCCAGGCAGCTCTCCAGCGCACCGAGAATCAACAGGAGGTGGAGGCGTTGGCTCAGTGCGGTGTCGCACGGTGCTGCGCCCGTCGGTGTCGAGTACCGACTGAAGAAAGCAAGCAGAGACCCAACACTGTGAGATTTTTTGCAATTTTCAGTTTCTCTCAATGACATGTGGGTCCCACAGCTCAGTGCCTCCTTATCCTCTAAAATATCTTCCAAAGTTTTAATATGGTGGAATCCAATTGTGGAAGGTTAAATCTGAGAGGCATTTGGATAATTGGGCAAGTTTTATCCAAATTCAAATATGCATTTGAATTCTTTGTTATTTAAAGTCCATTTTGAAAAATGGGTTGCAAATCATTTCCATAAATCATGAGACTTTGCACAACCCCTAATTTTGACCCAAGGAATCCAAATATGAAACCTGATTTTTATTTTGGTTGCTGCAAATGAGATTTGTAGCACAACAGTTTTGGATTCCATTGTGTTGCTCTCATTTAAATTTTGAATTTGAACAAGTTTGTTCCAAATCTGACTTTAGTTTTTCTCACACACATGGGAACTTTCCATCTTAATTTTTGACCTCTCTTGGGTTCCAAGTTTCCAAATAAACATTTGAACTTGTGTGAAGAAAACCCTCATGTGTGTTATCACATGTGGAAAAGTTTTAACAAGTCCCAAATTCATACATATGAAACTAACTTTTGCAAACTAGAGTCTCTTTGTATTCATGTTTTTGGTACCTTTACATTCCTCCCCCCTTAAAAGGAATCTCGTCCCGAGATTCAAAAAAAGAATGAGACGGGAGGTAATTACAAATTCATGACAAAAGCTCCGGATAGTTCTTGTGGATGCAATCCTCGGTTTCCCACGTCGCCTCTTCCGGGGTATGATTACTCCACAGGACTTTGTAAAACCTCAAAGTCCGGTTCCGGGTGATCCGGGTCTTTTCATCGATAATCTGTATTGGTCGCTCAACATAGGTGAGATCCGGCTTCAACTCGTCGATGTCTTCGGTGCGGACAGCAGCGGTAAACTTGAGACACTTCCGCAGCTGGGACACATGAAATATGTCGTGAATACCGGCAAGGCTTGCCGGTAGTTCCAGCCGGTAGGCTACAATCCCGCACTTCTCCGTGATAGCAAACGGACCGATGAATCGGGGAGCAAGTTTCCCCTTCACACCAAACCGATGAATCCCTTTCATCGGAGACACACGAAGATACACGTGCTTATGACGGCGAAATGCAGCGGTCGACACCTCTGATCTGCGTAGCTCTTTTGACGAGATTGGGCAGCTTTGAGGTTCTCTTGTATTATCCGAACTCTCTCTTCAGCTTCATTGACAAGATCAACCCCGAATGTTACTCGTTCACCGGATTCGCACCAATTCAAGGGTGTACGGCACTTCCGGCCGTATAGAGCTTCATATGGTGCCATTTTGATGCTCGTCTGATATCCGTTGTTGTACGAGAACTCCGCCAGCGGTAAGTGATCATCCCAACTCTTACCGTGGGTGATGGCACAAGCTCTTAGCATATCTTCCAGTATTTGATTCACCCTCTCAGTTTGCCCATCGGTTTGAGGGTGATACGCAGAGCTTCTAATCAACTTCGTCCCCAAGGATGCGTGTAGCTGTTCCCAGAAACGGGCTAGGAACAGCAATCCTCTATCGGACACAATGGTACGGGGAACTCCATGTAAGCACAAGATCCGTGCTATATACAGCTCCGCATACTGCTTTGCGTTATATCTTGTATGCACAGGGATGAAATGTGCTGGTTTGGTTAACCGGTCCACGATTACCCAAATCGAATCATGGTTGTGGGAGGTCATCAGCAACCCAACGATGAAGTCCATACTCAAGTCTTCCCACTTCCATGCCGGTACTTGCAATGGCTGCAACATGCCTGACTTCTTCATATGGTCGGCCTTGACTCTTCGACACGTATCACACTCTGAAACGTATTTTGCAACTTCACATTTCATACGTGTCCACCAAAACTTCTTCCAGAGATCTTGGTACATTTTATTACTGCCCGGATGAATGGAAAACTTGGAAAAATGAGCTTCATCCAAAATTTTCTTCCGTAGTCCCATATCCCGGGGTACTACAATCCGGTCGTTGAACCACAACGTACCTTCATCGTCCTTCCGGAAGCATTTCATTTCTCCGTTGTCTATCCTTCGCCGTATGTGAAACATACCCTTGTCTTTTCGTTGAGCTTCAACGATCTCCTCTCGGATGGTCGGAATGAGAGCGAGATTGTAAAGAGCTCCATACGGGATGACACGGAGGCTTGGTTCGTCATCATCCATTTCAGCGATACTTAGGTGATGGATATGCGCCTTACGACTGAGCGCATCGGCGACCACATTCGCCTTTCCTGGATGATAATGAATCTCAAGTTCATAATCTTTAATGAGCTCTAGCCATCTTCGTTGCCTCATGTTCAATTCTTTTTGAGTGAAGATGTACTTCAAGCTCTTGTGGTCGGTGTAGAGGTGTACAAGATTTCCGAGCAAGTAATGCCTCCACATCTTCAAAGCAAGGACCACGGCAGCTAACTCAAGATCATGAGTTGGATAATGCTGCTCGTGATTTCTGAGTTGACGAGATCCATAAGCGACCACTCGTCTTTCTTGCATCAGCACGCAGCCAAGACCGAGTCCCGATGCATCGCAATACACGTCAAATGGCTTCGTCGTATCCGGCTGAGCAAGAACTGGGGCTGTTGTGAGATGCTTCACTAAAGTCTTGAAAGCTTGTTCACACGCAGCACCCCACATAAATCTGGTATTCTTCTTTAATAATTCCGTCATCGGTTTAGCAATCTTGGAGAAACCCGGAATGAACCTCTGGTAATAACCTGCTAAACCGAGGAAGCTTCGGATTTCATGCACTGAATTTGGTGACTCCCATTGCTGTACTTGGATAATCTTACTCGGATCTACAGCAATGCCCTCCGCTGAATGATGTGTCCGAGAAAAGGTACTTGATTAATCCAGAATTCACACTTGCTGAATTTTGCATAGAGCTGATGATCTCGCAATCTTTGTAGCACAATATGCAGATGTTCAGCATGTTCTTCCTCTGACCTGGAGTACACCAAGATATCATCGATGAAGACAACGACGAATTTATCCAACTCTGGCATGAACACAGAATTCATTAGGTACATAAAGTGTGCCGGGGCGTTGGCAAACCAAAAGACATAACGAGATACTCATACAGCCCGTATCTCGTTGAGAATGCCGTCTTCGGAATATCTTCGCACCCGCTAATTGATCGAAGAGCATATCAATGCGAGGTAGTGGATACTTGTTCTTGATGGTAACGGCGTTCAAAGGACGATAATCAACACAAAGCCTTAGTGTTTCGTCCTTCTTCTTGACAAACAATGCTGAACAACCCCAAGGTGACAAACTTGGTCTTATAAAGCCCTTGCTCATTAGGTCATTCAGCTGTGTCTTCAATTCTGCCAGTTCATTTGGTGCCATCTTGTACGGCCTTCGTGATATCAGTGTTGTTCCCGGTATAAGTTCAATCTTGAACTCAACGTCTCGTTCGGGCGGCATACCCGGTAAATCATCGGGAAATACATCCGGATACTCACGCCACCGGAATGTCCTCTATCTTAACAGCTTCCGTGTGATTTACTGTTGCAATCTGTTGCCGTCTGGCACCCAGAATTAATATATGAAGACCGTGCTGTGGGGAGTTGAGCTCAACAGTCCTAGAACTTATGTTAAGAACCGCTCTGTGGTAATTCAACCATGACATCCCCAAAATGATGTCGATCTTCAGACCCTCAAGGATAATGAGAGTCGTAGGGTATATTCTACCCCCCAAATAAAGAGGTGCTCGGGAGACAACCTCACTTGCGGCACTGCTGTCCCCGGGCGAAGATATGAGGTATTGCCTCTTTGTATAAACTGTTTGGAGCTGATGTTGAGCCACAAAAGATTGACTAATGAAGTTGTGTGTGGCACCGGAATCAAAGAGAATGAATCAAAACTGGTAGCTGATTCAGAGAAAAGATCCCTGCTAAAGCGGCTTCTCCTTCCGGAACATCAACAATCACAGTATAGTGAATATTGCCCCTTATCTGCCCTCCCATCTGCAGATTAAGGTACGGGTAGTATTGTTGAAAATATGATGACCCGCATCCATGAATTCCCTCCATACATTGCCTAGCATAATGGCCCATACGCCTACAAGCGAAACACGGATGTCTCTCCGGTTCTTCATTGACTTGCGCTTGGATGCTAGGTACATATGGCTGCAGCGATGGCGCACAAACCACCGTCTGATGCTGCGGCTATGGAGGTGGTGCAAGTTGTAGAACTTGACCAGCAATCAATCTCTGAGGAGTTGATTGTACAGGTGGCCTCCATCTTTTATCGGGTGGCGTTTGATACACCAAACGGTACTTCTGAGGCACATAACTTGTGCTAGCATTCTCGATCTCACTCATCTTTCTCTTCTCAGCTTGCCACTCACGTGTCGGCTTTTCTGGATGAAAGCCGCATCGACCATGTCGGTGTAACTGCCGTTATTGTGTACGGCCAACTTATCCTGTAGTATGGCACTCAGGCCATGGAAGAAAAGGTCACACCGTGCCTCTTCCTTCGCCACATATTCAGGAGCATATTGGGCCAAAAGATTAAACCTTCTGACATACTCGAGGACACTCATGTCCCCTTGCTTCAAGCCCAAAAATTCCTCTCGCTTTGCCTTGACAATACCTAATGGTATGTAACGAGTACGAAAGTCTTCACAAAATTCACTCCATGTTACTTGATGTTCCTCTGGAATGGTGGCAAGATGATCAACCCACCAGTTTCCGGCGGCCCCATGGAGCTGCTGAGCGGCAAACTTGGTCTTCTGGTATTCATCACACTTGAATACTCCAAATTTTGACTCCATGACACGAAGCCATTGATCTGCTTCCACAGGTTCGGTGGCCTTAGTAAAGATTGGCAGTTGAGTCGCAAAGAAATCCAGATAAGCGTTCAGAGGTGGAATGACTTGTTGCGTGTTCTGGAGTACACCTTGCTGTACCAAAGCTTGGAGTAAGCGTGTGTGTGCTTGCGTTGCTTCATGGAGTAGCCTAGTATTCTCTTGATTAGACTTGACGACTCGAGTCATAAGATCCATCCATCCCGTGGATGGTAGTTCCGATGGTGGAATAGAAGCATCACCACCTCGACGAGAACTTCCGGCCCTACTCCTAGAGCGAGTACAAACCATACTGCATAAATATGGTTAAGAAGAGTTAAACAAGAACTCAGAAGTATGTGAGACTAATGAAAACATGATTATGTCAAAACTTTATGAAAGCAGTAACAAAATTCATGTTTACACAACTCCTTAGTAGGCGTAGCTATCCAGCCTATCTGTACAGAACAGACCTTTATGAACTATCTCCTGATTTTGATCTAGTTAAGAGCATTTTCATAACTCAAATTGAATACCAAAGTTAAAGTTAACTTTATTATATTTCCAACGAGTACTCATATGTCTCCAGATCATCTCCGTATTAAAAGTTATGATTTTCCAAAGTTGACAGAATTCCTGGATAAAATTTGCCAGCATCTCCTTTGTATGTGGCTGATTTTATCACAGTTGTATATGCAAATACAATAAGAATCTGAACAAACTTTGAATTACAACAATGTTGAAAATTTCATAACATTTCTAACGGTGTATCATAGGCCTCTTAAGTATTTTTCTACAGAAGGTTATGGCTTAAAAACAGAAAGGTCCAGAGAGGTTTTGCTGCTGCCCTGGTTCTGGACAGTTTACCTTCCTCTTAACTTTCTACCCATTTAACGCGTTATTTTGCTCTGGAGGTCTACAAATAAGTTATAGATTACGTGAGAATATTTGCAGAACCGTATCATACACCTTAATTGGGTCAAGCTACTCAGAGTTATGCTCTGTTAAAGTCCAGCAAGAATTCCTGCCGAAAACAGAGCACTCTGTTTTTGAAATCTTTGGAGCCTAGTCTTCCTCTCATTTGAATCTTAGCTCAAAATAAGAGTTCAGTAAGTAATATTTGTCTCAAACTTCCATTTTTAGTTGAAAGTTAGTTCATGAGTCATTTCTTCAAAGGAAAGGAGTTATAAAGTTTAGTACGGCGTCGATGCACCGTAAGAAGCATGTCAGTACTACGTAGCCTCATCAAAAGAAAATCCTAACCGGATTATACCGGCATAAACGTATCTTAGGTGGCACTAAAACGGTCACTCGCAAACGTGTACTATTCGTACTACGGTTTCATGGTTAAACCTTCATAAGTCACACTCAATCGTCAGGTCCGGCTGCACACCGAACCCGGTATCCATACAATTATTACACCTGTCCGTCATCACTCGCACAGGTGTTCTCAAGCCAAACACGCCTTGAGTTACGTGTTCACGTTACTAACCACGTGACGGGGTTTCCTAAACTTGCCCGTAGCAAGATAGGGAAGGGCGTTGCTCGAGCACCCCAAACGACATGAAGAGTCGTAGAGGATACTAAAGCGGGTCAGGTTACCTGCCACCCGTGGGGCTCCACCCTTCAGCTTGTGCGCACTGGTGGACAGCGCTTACGTACACCCCCCAAGACATAAATCATCCCGAGATGCACGATTTTTTCTGACATATCAAATAAGTTAGGTTGCCACCTTCATATTTAAGCTAATAGTAATCCTTATGTGGGCCTAGTACCGTAACCTCACCGTAACCTAAATTTTTGTTGTAATACCTTCCTTATTCCGTGCGCTATTCCCAACCTTGCTCTTATACCACTGAGACGGGCCGGGTACCTACTGAGACAGGGCTCAGCTCATGATACCACTTGCCACAGATCTATTACCAACTGGGACAGGCCACTCGCCCAGGAATCGTATTGGGTGGTGCCATGTGGTGCGGCACCCAACAGCACACATACAAGGAACACTATATTACATAAAACAACAGCGGAAGCTTACAAATTTTTCTTTGTAAATAATTTACATCAAATAGCTACAGCGGAAGTCTATAACAACTCACATCGAGTAACTAAGAGCACTCGAGGTCAAGTCCAGCCCGCGGACTCCTCTCGCTAGCAACACGAAGACAAGCAGCAGCGGCTGGGTTCTCCATGTGTTACCTGACTCGGAAGTCCCCGAGTCTTACCAGACAACCTCCATCTTATCATCGATGTTAACCTGCAAAACCACTTATATAGCAAGCGTGAGAACAAAGGCTCAGCAAGTCTGACCCATCTCTCCTAAACAAGAAACTCTACATGCACGACGGTTGTAATTAGGTTAGCTAGATTTGCATAAAGAACTCGCCTAAACATGGTCCGTAACTTTCAGATTTTAAGCCTCATTTTGCAGACCTTGAGCCGAAAAGCATCGCAACTCCACAATCAAACAAGAAACGCTTTGTTGCGATGCTCCTTGCACAAAGTTAAAGTAAAGTTTAATGAGCCTATATCTAATTCAATCATGGTTGCAATACAAGATACAGCACATCCTTATCAAGTTCAAAAGATAACAAGTTCCAGTTGTTACTACGTCAAGACGCAGTGGGCAAGTATGCTCATATAACCGCGAGCGACGGTGATTCAAATCAGTACACGCCCAGACTACACGACACGTACACCCGTACTCCGAGGTGCCGGCAGCAACCTCGACTGACGTTGTACGCGGCCACCTTTCCCAAGATCTTCCACATTGGACGCAGTCCAACTGCCCCGAGTACGCAAGCTCCCTCAAGGTACATACCCGTAGTGGTATGTTCTTAAGCGAGTTACCTCCTGCTACCCTGAAGCTGAAAGCCTAAGGCAGTTGGAAAAGTTCCACTATGGATCTCCCAAGGTACATCGGTTTTCTGGGTCCCATATAGCCAGTATGCGCCCGGTACACAACTTAAACTTGTCCAACAGGGCCAAGCACGGATGGGCCTTAACCGACACAGGCAGGGCTATGCATGCATGGCCTGCAACCTGCTGCATCTAAACCTCCCTGCCCGGTCTCCATTTCTTATGTGTGAACTTTCCTCATCTTTTCTAATTCGGACCCGTTCCGAGTAAACCAGCCCTAATCTCGTGAGTAGATTCCAACTACTCGACTTCTATCGTACCTTTCCTACTAACATTAGCGTAGCCAAATCCACTCGAGGAGGTGCTATTCTACCCTTTCTCTCTTAGGTATTTCTGGTCATGCAAGTGGGGTTTTCAATATCATCTAGACTTAATGCAATCAACGATGCAAAGCTATGATCTCTAAAAATGGAAATGTTTTATAAAACTGTTCAAATGCAAACCGGGGCTTGCCTGTTTTGCAGGTGACTAAGATTACAATCAGTTAGTGACGATCACTTGGAGCTTGATTACTTGCTTTTCCTTCCTCCTTGATGTTCACTTCAAGTCCTTCTCACCTTCTTCACGTATATGCTACACGATATGATCATGCATATGTATTTAATTGAAAAGTTTTTGCTAATAAGATCTAATGACATTTTTAAACTGGAACTCTGTTTAAGAATTTAAAATGACACTGGTGCTAGTGGTTTGGGTTGGGTTTAAATACTATGACCAAATGTTTGAGTGCTTCTCCCACTTAAGTGTTGATCCCCTCAAGAGGTTACACATAACAGTGGTGATCCAGAGATCCAATGGAGCTTAAAATTTTCATGTGTGTTGCATATCACAATAAAGTTATCTGGACCAAAAATTAGCACTTTTATTGAGTGGTTTATTCAGAACAATTTTCTAAGATATTAAGCAAAGAAGAATTTATTCTGAGGTAACACCTATGTTCATGTCAAACTAAGTGAATCACAATTTCAATTATAGTTCATAGAGCTTGCATGAAATTTCCTAGGATTTTTGGAGCTAAGAATTGCCGAGAACTGAATTTACAAGTTTTGGCGATTCTCTGAAAATGTTTCTGTATTCAATTCAACACAGCAACTTACAATCTGAATTACCCTGATCAAATCAACTCCAAACGAGCTGAAACTTCAATATGAGTCTAATAACACCCTAAAGAATATTCTGGCAAAATTTGAGGATTTTTGGATAAACCAAACTCCCTCTAAAATTCTTTTGCTGAAAAGCTTTAAAGAATTTTCCAGAATTAAATAAAGACTTTCATACAAATTGGGTTGCATATTTGGATAGAGTTTGTCAATCTGAATCTAAACCAATTTGAATCACTAAATTTGGAGTTCCCTAGCAAAAGTTATGATCTTCTAAAGTTCAGCGAAATTCTGGAATTTGAATAAATCCGGGAAAAGTTTAAACCTGACTGTGGGACCAAGGGACACGTGTCTGCTGCCGGGAGCGCGCCACACCGTGTCACAGGGTTGTTTCCCGCGCTGTCACAGTCGATCCAGCGCCACAGAGAATCCGGCCTCCCGAGTCGCTGACAGGCGGGCCCGATGAGTTCGTCTTCAACCTCTCGCTCCCGCGCACCCCGCCACCGGAGTTCGCCGGAGCAGCCTCAGATTCGATCGTCCGGCTACCCCTGACGCTGAAACTCGCCGCCAGGCCCTTATTTAACCCGAGGAACACAATGGAAGGAGTTTTATGGACCGGCGAAGTCCCTAACCCACCCGGCACCGGTGCAGCGGCTCTGCGGGAGTTGGCGACGTCGCCCCGATGCTTCACCCCGCCAAAAACTCCCTGGAAAGGCTCTACAGCTCCAGCGAAGGTCGGCAAAGCTAGGCATGGTCGCACATGGGCTCGGGAATGGCTCCAAGTTAGGGTTCACCGTGCACCCGCGCCTTCCCGCCATAGCCGCCTTCGGAAAGATTGAAATTGCACCGTCCACAGTGTGTTTCATGCGAGGTTTCAAAAGAGAACTGGTGCGCCCTCAAGTCTAGCCCGTGTGTGCGAAGTTTCGTGGTGTCTAAGCAAAATTCAATCGGGAATTTTGCCGAATCATACACGAAGGTCGGTTTACACCGGCCGAAGTGAATCCCGGAAATTCGTCGGCCAGAGGCGGAGACAAGCTCTGTGCTTCGGGTGGAAGCTGCATGGAGCTCCTGCACGTCCCAGGGCCCTCTTGCTTGGTCGTGAAATCCGCTCTGTGGGGCTGCCCACGAGAGCACCTCGTCGCCGGGGTGTTCGGCCGCCGTGGGAACGGGGTGTTCTCGGTGTAGAGAGCACGAACACCTTTGGCGATGGCTCGAGGAGGTCATGGGGGTTCTGCGGTGTGGTTTTGCTGCTCAGCTGAAGTCCTCACGCGGGCTAGGCGATGGCTGATCGACCGAGAGCTCGGCGGCAGCGCTCGGTCTGTTTTTCTTGCGCGAGGAGGGAGAACAGGCCCGAGGCTTCGGTGATGAGGCCGAAGGAAGCACGGGAGAAGGTATAGACATCCAGGCAGCTCTCCAGCGCAGCGAGAATCAACAGGAGGTGGAGGCGTTGGCTCGGTGCGGTGTCGTCCGGTGCTGCGCCCGTCGGTGTCGAGTACCGACTGAAGAAAGCAAACAGAGACCCAGCACTGTGAGATCTTTTTGCAATTTTCAGTTTCTCTCAACGACATGTGGGTCCCACAGCTCAGTGCCTCCTTATCCTCTAAAATATCTTCCAAAGTTTGAATATGATGGAATTCAATTGTGGAAGTTTAAATCTGAGAGGCATTTGGATAATTGGGCAAGTTTTATCCAAATTCAAATATGCATTTGAATTCTTTGTTATTTAAAGTCCATTTTGAAAAATGGGTTGCAAATCATTTCCATAAATCATGAGACTTTGCACACCCCCTAATTTGGACCCAAGGAATCCAAATATGAAACCTGATTTTTATTTTGGCTGCTGCAAATGAGATTTGTAGCACAACCGTTTTGGATTCCATTGTGTTTCTCTCATTTAAATTTTGAGTTTGAACAAGTTTGTTCCAAATCTGACTTTAGTTTTTCTCACACACATGGGAACTTCCCATCTTAATTTTTGACCCCTCTTGGGTTCCAAGTTTCCAAATAAACATTTGAACTTGTGTGAAGAAAACCCTCATGTGTGTTATCACATGTGGAAAAGTTTTAAGAAGTCCCAAATTCATACATATGAAACCAACGTTTGCAAACAAGAGTCTCTTTGTATTCATGTTTTTGGGACCTTTACATTCCTCCCCCCTTAAAAGGAATCTCGTCCCGAGATTCAAAAGAAGAACGAGACGGGAGGTAATTACAAGTTTATGACAAAAGCTCCGGATAGTTCTTGTGGATGTAATCCTCGGTTTCCCACGTCGCCTCTTCCTGGGTATGATTACTCCACAGGACTTTGTAAAACCTCAAAGTCCGGTCCGGGTGATCTGGGTCTTTTCGTCGATAATCTGTATAGGTCGCTCGACATAGGTGAGATCCGGCTTCAACTCGTCGATGTCTTCGGTGCGGACAGCATCGGTGAACTTGAGACACTTCCGCAGCTGGACACATGAAATATGTCGGGAATACCGGCAAGGCTTGCCGGTAGTTCCAGCCGGTAGGCTACAGTCCCGCACTTCTCCATGATAGCAAACGGACCGATGAATCGGGGAGCAAGTTTCCCCTTGACACCGAACCGATGAATCCCTTTCATCGGAGACACACGAAGATACACGTGCTCTCGGATGTCGAAATGCAGCAGTCGACGCCTCTGATCTGCGTAGCTCTTTTGACGAGATTGGGCAGCATTGAGGTTCTCTTGTATTATCCGAACTCTCTCTTCAGCTTCATTGACAAGATCAACCTCGAATGTTACTCGTTCACCGGATTCGCTCCAATTCAAGGGTGTACGGCACTTCTGGCCGTATAGAGCATCATATGGTGCCATTTTGATGCTCGTCTGATATCCGTTGTTGTAGGAGAACTCCGCCAGCGGTAAGTGATCATCCCAACTCTTACCTTGGTGGATGGCACATGCTCTTAGCATATCTTCCAGTATTTGATTCACCCTCTCAGTTTGCCCATCGGTTTGAGGGTGATACGCAGAGCTTCTAATCAACTTCGTCCCCAAGGACGCGTGTAGCTGTTCCCAGAAATGGGCTACGAACAGCAATCCTCTATCGGACACAATGGTATGGGGAACTCCATGTATGCACAAGATCCGTGCTATATACAGCTCCGCATACTGCTTTGCGTTATATCTTGCATGCACAGGGATGAAATGTGCTGATTTGGTTAACCGGTCCACGATTACCCAAATCGAATCGTGGTTGTGGGAGGTCATCGGCAACCCAATGATGAAGTCCATACTCAAGTCTTCCCACTTCCATGCTGGTACTTGCAATGGCTGCAACAGGCCTGACTTCTTCATATGGTCGGCCTTGACTCTTCGACACGTATCACACTCTGAAACGTATTTTGCAACTTCACGTTTCATATGTGTCCACCAAAACTTCTTCCGGAGATCTTGGTACATTTTATTACTGCCCGGATGAATGGAAAACTTGGAAAAATGAGCTTCATCCAAAATTTTCTTCCCTAGTCCCATATCCCGGGGTACTACAATCCGGTCGTTGAACCACAACTTACCTTCATCGTCCTTCCGGAGGCACTTCATTTCTCCGTTGTCTCTCCTTCGCCGTATGTGAAACATACCCTTGTCTTTTTGTTGAGCTTCAATGATCTCCTCTCGGATGGTCGGAATGAGAGCGAGATTATAAAGAGCTCCATACGGGATGAACGGAGGCTTGGTTCGTCATCATCCATTTCAGCGATACTTAGGTGATGGATATGCGCCTTACGACTGAGCCATCGGCGACCACATTCGCCTTTCCTGGATGATAATGAATCTCAAGTTCATAATCTTTAATGAGCTCTAGCCATCTTCGTTGCCTCATGTTCAATTCTTTTTGAGTGAAGATGTACTTCAAGCTCTTGTGGTCGGTGTAGAGGTGTACAAGATTTCCGAGCAAGTAATGCCTCCACATCTTCAAAGCAAGGACCACGGCAGCTAACTCAAGATCATGAGTTGGATAATGCTGCTCGAGATTTCTGAGTTGACGAGATCCATAAGTGACCACTCGTCTTTCTTGAATCAGCACACAGCCAAGACTGATGCCCGATGCATCGCAATACACGTCAAATGGCTTCGTCGTATCCGGCTGAGCAAGAACTGGGGCTGTTGTGAGATGCTTCACTAAAGTCTTGAAAGTTTGTTCACACGCAGCACCCCACATAAATCTGGTATTCTTCTTTAATAATTCCGTCATGCACTGACTTTGGTGACTCCCATTTCTGTACTTGGATAATCTTACTCGGATCTACAGTGATTCCCTCCGCTGAAATGATGTGTCCGAGAAAAGGTACTTGATTAATCCAGAATTCACACTTGCTGAATTTTGCATAGAGCTGATGATCTCGCAATCTTTGTAGCACAATATGCAGATGTTCAGCATGTTCTTCCTCTAACCTGGAGTACACCAAGATATCGTCGATGAAGACAACGACGAATTTATCCAACTCCGGCATGAACACAAAATTCATTAGGTACATAAAGTGTGCCGGGGCGCTGGTCAAACCAAAAGACATAACGAGATACTCATACATCCCGTATCTCGTTGAGAATGCCGTCTACGGAATATCTTCTGTCCGGATTTTAATCTGGTGATATCCGGACCGAAGATCCATCTTCGAAAATACCTTCGCACCCGCTAATTGATCGAAGAGCATATCAATGCGAGTTAGTGGATACTTGTTCTTGATGGTAATGGCGTTCAAAGGACGATAATTAACACAAAGCCTTAGTGTTTTGTCCTTCTTCTTGACAAACAATGCTGAACAACCCCAAGGTGACGAACTTGGTCGTATAAAGCCCTTGCTCATTAGGTCATTCAGCTGTGTCTTCAATTCTGCCAGTTCATTCGGTGCCATCTTGTACGGCCTTCGTGATATCAGTGTTGTTCCCGCTATAAGTTCAATCTTGAACTCAACGTCTCGTTCGGGCGGCATACCCGGTAAATCATCGGGAAAAATACATCCGGATACTCACGTACCACCGGAATGTCCTCTATCTTAACAGCTTCCGTGTGGTTTACTGTTGCAATCTGTTGCCGTCTGGCGCTCAGAATTAATATATGAAGACCGTGCTGTGGGGAGTTGAGCTCAACAGTCCTAGAACTTATGTTAAGAACCGCTCTGTGGTAATTCAACCACGACATCCCCAAAATGATGTCGATCTTCAGATCCTCAAGGATAATGAGAGTCGTAGGGTATATTCTACCCCCCAAATAAAGAGGTGCTCGGGAGACAACCTCACTTGCGGCACTGCTGTTCCCGGGCGAAGATATGAGGTATTGCCTCTTTGTATAAACTGTTTGGAGCTGATGTTGAGCCACAAAAGATTGACTAATGAAGTTGTGTGTGGCACCGGAATCAAAGAGAATCAGAACCGGTAGCTGATTCAGAGAAAAGGTCCCCGCTAAAGCGGCTTCTCCTTCCGGAACATCATCAATCACAGTATAGTGAATATTGCCCCTTATCTGCCCTCCCATCTGCAGATTACGGTACGGGTAGTATTGCTGTAAATATGATGACCTGCATCCTTGAATTCCCTCCAGACATTGCCTAGCATAATGGCCCATACGCCTACAAGCGAAACACGGATGTCTCTCCGGTTCTTCATTGACTTGCGGTTGGATGCTACATACATATGGCTGCAGCGATGGCGCACAAACCACCGTCTGATGCTGAGGCTGTGGAGGTGGTGCAAATTGTAGAACTTGACCAGCAATCAATCTCTGAGGAGTTGATCGTACAGGTAGCCTCCATCTTTCACCGGGTGGCGTTTGATACACCAAACGGTACTCCTGAGGCACATAACTTGTGCTAGCCTGCTCGATCTCACTCATCTTTCTCTTCTCAGCTTGCCACTCAACTGCCGGCTTTTCTTGGATGAAAGCCGCATCAACCATGTCGGTGTAACTGCCGTTATTGTGTACGGCCAACTTATCCTATAGTATGGCACTCAAGCCATGGAAGAATAGGTCACACCGTGCCTCTTCCTTCGCCACATATTCGGGAGCATATTGGGCCAAAAGATTAAACCTTCTGACATACTCGAGGACACTAATGTCCCCTTGATTCATGCCCAAAAATTCCTCTCGCTTTGCCTTGACAATACCTAATGGTATGTAACGAGTACGAAAGGCTTCACAAAATTCACTCCATGTTACTTGATGGTCCTCCGGAATGGTGGCAAGATGATCAACCCACCAGTTTCCGGCGGCCCCATGGAGTTGCTGAGCGGCAAACTTGGTCTTCTGGTATTCATCACACTTGAATACTACAAATTTTGACTCCATGACACGAAGCCATTGATCTGCTTCCATAGGTTCGGTGGCCTCAGTAAAGATTGGCGGTTGAGTCGCCAAGAAATCCAGATAAGCGTTCCGATGTGGAACGACTTGTTGCGTGTTCTGGAGTACGCCTTGCTGTACCAAAGCTTGGAGTAAACGTGTGTGTGCTTGCATTGCTTCATGGAGTAGCCTAGTGTTCTCTTATTAGACTCGACGACTTGAGTCATAAGATCCATCCATCCCGTGGATGGTGGAATAGAAGCATCACCACCTCGACGAGAACTTCTGGCCCTACTCCTAGAGCGAGTACGAACCATACTGCATAAATGTAGTTAAGAAGAGTTAAACAGGAACTCAGCAGTATGTGATACTAATGAAAACATGATTATGTCAAAACTTTATGAAATCAGTAACAAAATTCATGTTTACACAACTCCTTAGTAGGCATAGCTATCCAGCCTATATGTACAGAACAGATCTTTATGCACTATCTCCAGATTTTGATCTAGTTAAGGGAATTTTCATAACTCATGTTGAATACCAAAGTTAAAGTTAACTTTAGTATCTTTCCAACGAGTACTCATATGCCTCCATATCATCTACGGATTAAAAGTTATGATTTTCCAAAGTTGACAGAATTCCTGGATAAAATTTGACAGCATCTCCTTTGTACGTGGCTGATTTTATCACAGTTGTATATGCAAATACAATAAGAATTTGAACAAACATTTAATTACAACAATGTTGAAAATTTCATAACCTTTCTAACGGTGTATCATAGGCTTATTAAGGATTTTTCTACAGAAGGTTATGGCTTAAAAACAGAAAGGTCCAGAGAGGTTTTGCTGCTGCCCTGGTTCTGGACAGTTTACCTTCCTCTGAACTTTCTACCCATTTAACGCGTGATTTTGCTCTGGAGGTCTACAAATAAGTTGTATACTACTTGAGAATATTTCCAGAACCGTATAATATACCTTAACTGGGTCAATCTACTCAGAGTTATGCTCTGTTAAACTCCAGCAAGAATTACTGCCGAAAACATAGCACTCTGTTTTTGAAATCTTTGAAGCCTAGTCTTCCTCTCATTTGAATCTTAGCTCAAAATAAGAGTTCAGTAACTAATATTTGTCTCAAACTTCCATTTTTAGTTGAAAGTTAGTTCATGAGTCATTTCTTCAAAGGAAAGAAGTTATAAAGTTTAGTACGGCGTCGATGCACCGTAAGAAGCATGTCGGTACTACGTAGCCTCACCAAAAGAAAATCCTAACCGGATTATACCGGCATAAACGTATCTTAGGTGGCACTAAAACGGTCACTCGCAAATATGTACTATTCGTGCTACAGTTTTGTGGTTAAACCTGCATAAGTCACACTCAATTGTCAGGTCCGTCTGCACACCGAACCCGGTATCCATACAATTCTTACACCCGTCCGTCATCACTCGCACAGGTGTTCTCAAGCCAAACACGCCTTGAGTTACGTGTTCACGTTACTAACCACGTGATGGGGTTTCCCAAACTTGCCCGTACCACGCCAGGGAAGAGCGGGTCGGGTAACCTGCCACCCGTGGGGCTCCACCCTTCAGCTTGTGCGCACTGGTGGACAGCGCTTACGTACACCCCCCAAGACATAAATCGTCCCGAGATGCTCGATTTTCTGACATATCAAATAAGTTAGGTTGCCACCTTCATATTTAAGCTAATAGTAATCCTTATGTGGGCCTAGTACCGTATCCTCACCGTAACCTAAATTTTTGTTGTAATACCTTCCTTATTCCGTGCGCTATTCCAATCCTGGCTCTGATACCAGCTGAGACGGGCTGGGTACTTACTGAGACAGGGCTCAGCTCATGATACCAATTGCCACAGCTCTATTACCAACTGAGACAGGCCACTCGCCCGGGAATCGCATTGGGTGGTGCCGTGTTGTGCGGCACCCAACAGCATACATACAAGAAACAATATATTACATAAAACAACAGCAGAAGCTTACAAATTTTTCTTTGTAAATAATTTACATCAAATAGCTACATCGGAAATCTATAAAAACTCACGTCGAGTAACTAAGAGCACTTGAGATCAAGTCCAGCCCGCGGATTCCTCTCGCTAGCAACACGAAGACAAGCAGCAGCGGCTGGGTTCTCCATGTGTTACCTGACTCGGAAGTCCCCGAGTCTTACTGGACAACCTTCATCTTAGCATCGATGTTAACCTGCACAACCACTTATATAGCAAGCGTGAGCACATAGGCTCAGCATGTCTGACCCGTCTCTCCTAAACAAGAAACTCTACATGCACGACGGTTGTAATTAGGTTAGCTAGATTTGCATAAAGGACTCGCCTAAACTTGGTCCTTAACTTTCAGATTTTAAGCCTCATTTTGCAGGCAGTGCCGGCGAACCTCGCCGGAGTTCACCACCGCTGAACTCGCGGGCGCGCGCGAAGAGGAAGAAGGCGGGTGGTGGGATCCACCCACAGAGTTTAAACATTTTTGGGATTTTCCAGTTTTAGTGCAAAATTCAAATGCATAGAACTTGTGCTAGGGAGCTCCAAATTCAGTGAACCAAATTTTGATGAACTCAGAATTTTGGGTAATTTCCAGCAATACGAGTTTCAGCTCATGAAATTTAATAGTTTTCCAGAATTAAATCCCTAAAATTTAAACTGTTAGGAATTTTATCTGGAGAATTACTTTATGAAAAATTCTGAAATTTGGCTGGAAAGTTCATTGGAAAATCCTAGAGTCACAGTAAAATTTTCAGACCCATCCAAGTTCATTTAGTCCCCCTAATTGGGTGATTAAGTGAACTGCCCTGAGAAAACAGAAAAATGTACAGAAACATTTTTCAGATTTTCTCAAATCTTGTTTAGGGCATAACTTCCTCTAAAATTCTTCAAACGACATGAAACCAATTCCATTAGAACCATCTCAAATTCTAGTTTCCAGAAAGTAATGGTTGAAGCCATGAAAACCCCTGGAGTTCTTCAGAGGCTCTAATATTGACAAAATAGGCTTGTATTTGTACAAGGCTCAAATGAACTTTGTTTCAAATGAAACTTGGTCAAGACTCTGGTTAAGACCT
The DNA here is from genome assembly GCA_030760725.1 of Neostapfia colusana. Classification (NCBI taxonomy): domain Eukaryota; kingdom Viridiplantae; phylum Streptophyta; class Magnoliopsida; order Poales; family Poaceae; genus Neostapfia; species Neostapfia colusana. The sequence continues at coordinate 102,878,638 of JASWHV010000002.1, read as the reverse complement.
TACCAAGCCACCATAAAAATTTCAGAACCAAAGGGGAGGGTTAGCTAGAGTTATAGTAATTACTCATTCAAGTTCAAACATTGCATTTAAATTAACATATAGCATATGGTTAACGTGTAGTCGCTGAAGGCGAGGAGACTCCGGAAGTGCTCGACTTCCTTCTTTCGGACGAAGCCCTAACCACTGACCAGCAGCAATAAGGCATGGCCCGGTTTGGATTAACCCCTTTTATAAAGTTTTGCTTTGTTTACATGTCTAGTGTGAAGTATGAATGTGCATTAGGTGTAGGATGGATGGGACCCCACTTGCATAACCAGAATTTTCCTATAAGTGTCTAAGACCTCGAATAGACAGGCTATGCTTAATGATTCATAGGACTTCGGTACAAGTCGAGTAGTTGGAATCTACTCGCGAGTTAGGCGTGGGACACACGGTATTGGTTCGAGTGATGTGAGATCACTTTAGTAATGAAAATGAGACTAGGCAGGGGCTAGGGTGCAGCGAGAGAAAGTCTTGTGTGCGCAGCCCTGTCCATGTAGATTGAGGACCGATCTGTGTGCGGCCCATGCTGATCAAGTTTGAACGTACCGAAGGCATATCGGATATATGGGCCCCAATAAACCGATGTATCCTAAACCTCCGGGCGTCGAGGCATAACGCACCGATTTATAGGTGTAGGCTGAAGGCAGCAAGGTGGAAATCTGCTAACGGGCATAGAGAGATGCTCCGTGTAGGGAACCTCCTGCTCGTTTCGGTGCGACCGGTTCGACGTTTGGGCTGTTGGGTGAAAGGTTGTCCCGTACGACATCGAGTGAGCGTGCTGTGCAGCTCCACGGGTGGGCGTACGTGACGTGCTCTTGGGGAATCTCTGCAGGTGTATATCGATTTGATTCGCCGTCCCTTGCAGTGAAGAGTACCACTTGGTCACTGAGTCATGACGTAGGCTAATATATGAAACGTGATGATTCAATAATGCTGTCATGATATAATTGTATTGCTACTTGTGTGCCACCAAATATTTCTTACTAAATTTCAGATTCATGAACTGTTAACTTGTGGCTAAAGGATGAAATAAGGATGAATTTGTAGGCGTGTCCGTTTTCTAAAATTCTACCGTCCCATGTTCGTTGTACCCTACATGTAGAGTTTCATGCCTAGTTGAGTCGGTTAAGTGTTGTTGAGCCATCGTGCTCATGGTTGCTGCTCAAGTGTTTTTCAGGTGAGGAGCCACCCACCGACTCAGGTTATGAGTCCACCGGTGAGGGTTACCCTCCGTCGGGGACCACGGCTGAGTCGGAGCCATACACGCCGCGCTAAGCTTAATAATGCAGCTAGTGTGGGTTGCCCTAGTGTTGGGCAACCGACATTTGCTAGATAGGCGGGCGTGAGTTGTACAAATTTAACTTCCGCTGTGTAATGTAAACCTTAGTTTGTAACTGAGCCGTGTACTACTTTGTACAGTTTCAGTTTGTTTTCTATGTAATACAATGTACCCTTATGATGTGTGCTATCGGGTGTCGCATCGTGCGGCACCACCCTCTGCGATCCTTGATGAGCGAATTCCGGTCCGCCACATGAATAAGTTAAGAACCCTTAGTGATAATGGTGGAAATCTGATCCGGATCACCGTCGCCTTGCTAATGAAGTTATGTGTTGCACCAGAGTCGAATAGAATGACAACCGGCTTGCCATTTAAGGTGAACCTGCCCGCGAGAACTGGTCCTCCTTTGGGCAGATCGTCGATTGACACATAATTAACAGTTCCCACTTTGGACATGGCTTTTATTTGCTGTCCCATATCATTCCTTGGAACTGGACCTGCAGACATCATGTTGCTGCTCGGTTTAGTCGCTTCATTGATGTTGTGCTCATTGTCAACTTGAAGAAGGATACCACTCGGTTCAGCTGAGAAATCACCCTGATCATCTTCAACCTATTGAGGGGAATATTATTCTGGTGCACATTGTTGGTACTGAGGTCCATGAGAAATAAGTTGTTGCTGCGGTGGAGGTAAATAAAACCTCTGTGGAGTATAAGATTCGTCATACACCAATAATGACTGCTCCTTTTGTGGAACCTCTCGACCGGAAGGTGAACGGATTACCCACCAATACTTTTGAGGCAGATGATGGCATTCATCCTGTGATGAGTCCCTCTCCCTTTTTTCTTTAAGGTGGAGATTGGAATAATACTCCTGAGTGATAGCACAGCTAACAAACTCATCAAAATTCTTTTGGCTAACTTGAGCCAACTCACATCGCAGCCTAACAGTCAGCCATCGATAAAAATGATAACCCTTCAGAGCTGGTGATTTCACATAATCAGGAACATATTGAGCTAAGCGATTATTCCTTCGCATACTCAATAACACTCATTTCCCCTTGTTTTAAATTCCAGAATTCATCCAGACTTGTTCCCATTATGCCAACAGGAACGAAACGAGCACGAAATGCATCCTGGAACTCCGTCCACGTGACACGATGTCCTTCTGGTTGGATAGCAAGGTATTCTGCCGTGAAGCTGCTGAGCGGCAAATAGAGTCTTCTCGAAGTCATCACATTGAATCAACCCAAACTTGGACTCAATGACATGTAACCAGTGATTTGCTTCACAATGGTCGGCCGCTTCGAGAATACCGGCTGTTGTGTCGCCAAGAAATCCAGATAAGTGCTCGGGGTTGGCATGTGATGTTGAGCTTCTCTATTATTCCTTGCTGAACTAGATTTTGGAGAGTTTCATTCATCTCCGCCATAATTTCCGCCAATCCGGTTGGCGATGGCTCTTGTGATGAAGTCGAGTCATCCCCACCTATACTCGAACCTCCCCGCTCCATTTGAGAATGTGCGCGTACCATACTGCACGAAATAAATTTTAAGTCAATCAAAATTCTATCCCAGCAGTAAATAAAGATAAGTAAAACATGAACATGTCATGAACTTTATGAAAGCATAACCACATTCATGTTTAGACAAATCTTAAGTACGCTAAACTAATCAGCTTGACTACCCTGACCAGTTCACACAAACTCCACAATTTACTCAAGTTAACTACAGATTCTTGACTTTAGTTCAATACCAATGTTTTAGTAAACTTCAGTATCTTTCCAATGCTTATTCATATGCCTTCAGACCATCTCTAGATCAAAAGTTATGATTTTCCAAAGTTGACAGAATTCCTGGATAAAATTTGCCAGCATCCCCTTTGTATGTGGCTATCTTTATCACAGTTGTATATGCAAATACAATAAGAATCTGAGCAAGCTTTGAACTACAACAATGTTGCACATTCATAAACTTTCCAACGGTGTATCATAGGCTCCTTAGGGATTGTTCTATAGGAAGTTATGGATTAAAAACAGAAAGGTCCAGAGAGGTTTTGCTTCTGTCCTGGTTCTGGACAGTTTGCCTTCAACTGGACTTTTCACCAATTCAACGTGTGATTCTGCTCTGGAGGTCTACAAAGAAGTTGTAGAGCACTTGAAAATATTTCCAGAAATGTATCATACACCTTAATTGGTTAAAGCTACTCATAGTTATGCTCTGTCAAAGACCAGCAAGAATTCCTGCCAGAAAACAGAGCACTCTGTTTCTGAAATCTTTGAAGACTAGTCATTCTCTCATTTGAATCTTAGCTCAAAATAAGAGTTCAGTAACTAATATTTGTTTCAAACTTCAATTTTTAGTTGAAAGTTAGTTCATGAATCATTTCCTCATAGGGAAGAGGTTATTAAGTGTAGTACGGTGTCGATGCACCGTAAGAATCATGTCAGTACTACGTAGCCTCACCAAAAGAAAATCCTAACCGGATTATACCGGCATAACAGATCATAGGTGGCACTAAGACGGTCACTCGCAAACGTGTTCTACTCGTACTACGGTTTCATGGTTAAACCTGCATGAATGACACACAATCGTCAGGTTCGGCTGCACACCGAACCCGGTTCCAATACAGTTCGTACACCCGTCCGTCATCACTCGCACAGGTGTTCTCAAGCCAAACACGCCTTGATCTACGTGTTCACGTTACTAACCATGTGACATGGTATCCCATACTTGCACGTAGCATGCCAGGGAATGGCGTTGCTTGAATAACCCAAACGACATGAAGAGTCGTAGAGGATACCAAAGCTAGCCGGGTTACCTGCCACCCATGAGGCTCCACCCTTCAGCTTGTGCGCAGTGGACAGCGCTTACATGCACCCCCCCAAGACATAGAACGTCCCGAGATGCATGATTTTCCGACATAACACATAAGTTAGGTTGCCTCCTTCATATTAAGCTAATATAGTAGTCCTTATGTGGGCCTAATACTGTTTCCTCACCGTATCCTAAGTTTTTGTCGTAATACGATCCTTATTCCGTGCGCTATTACAAATGCGGCTCTGATACCATGCTGAGGGGGGGGGACCCAGCCCGTGCCATGGGGCCGTGCCCCTCGCCCGGAAATCGTATTGGGTCGTGCCGTGTTATGCGGCACCCAACAGCACACATATAAGGAAAACTGTATTGCATAAATCAAAAGCGGAAGCTTACAAATGTTCTTCGTAAATAATTTACATCAAATAGCTACAGAAGAAGACTACAATCAACTCACGTTGAATAACTAATGAGCACTCGAGAAGAGGTCCAGCACGCGGACTCCTCTCGCTAGCAACACGAAGACATGGCAGCGGCTGGGTTCAACAAGTGTTACATGACTCAGAGTCTCCGAGTCTCACCGGACAACCTTCTTCATAAGCGTCGATGTTAACCTGCAAAACCACTTATATAGCAAGAGTGAGCACAATGTGTGACGGACAAAAGCCCGCACGCCCAGGATCTCAGAGGGTGGTGCCACACGATGCGACATCCGACACCACACACCATAAGGCACACATGGTATTACATTGAAAACAACTGAACATGTACAAAAGAGAGTACAAACCTTCAGTTTACATGTATCTACAGAGTCTACAACAGCGGAAGCTAAATTTTTACAACTCACACCCACCTAACTAGCAAAAGTCGGTTGTCCAGCCCTACGGACAACCTACACTAGCTGCGCTCATCTTCAGCCCGGCGTGTACGGTTCCAACTCAGCCGTGGTCCCCGATGGAGGGTAGCCCTCGCCGGTGGACTCGTACCCCGAGTCCGTGGGTATTCCTCACCTGCAAACACTCATAGTAGCAACCGTGAGCATTATGGATCAGCAAGGCTTAACCGACTCACCTACACAGGAAACTCTACATGCAGGTCACACGAAGATAGGATGGTACATTTCAGCAAACGGACACACCTGCAAGTTCATCCTTAGTTCATCTTTTAGCCACAAATTAACAGTACAGGAAATCTGAAATTTAGTGAGCAACATTTGGTGGCACACATGTAGCAATACAAATTATTCATAATAGCAATATTGCATCATAACATTCCATATACTAACCTACATCACGACGCAGTGAACAAGCGGTACTCATAACCGCGAGGGACGGCAAATCGACTCGATATACACCTGCAGGGATACCTGAATAGCACATCACGTACACCCACAAGTGGAGCTGCACACAGCACGCTCACCCGGTGTCGTACGGGACAACCTTTCACCCAACATCCCAAACGTCGAACCGGTCGCACCGAAACGAGCAGGAGGTTCCCTACACGGAGCATTTCTCTATGCCCTTTAGCAGATTTCCACCTGGCTGCCCTGAATCTACACCTATAAATCGGTGTGCTATGCCTCGACGCCCGGAGGTTTAGGTTACATCGGTTTATCGGAGCCCATATATCTGATATGCCTTCGGTATATTCAAACTTGTTCAGCAGGGCCGCACACGGATCGGCCCTCAATCACACGGACAGGGCTACACACAGAAGACTTCCTCTGGCTGTGTCCTAGCCCCTGCCTAGTCTCATTTTGTTCATACTAAAATTGTCTCACAACTCGAACCAATCCTGTGTGTCCCGAAACCTATACTAGCGAGTAGATTCCAACTACCCGACTTGTACCGAAGTCTATACACCTTAAGCAGAGCATACACTACTCGAGGACTTAGACACTACCCTCACTCTTGTTGGGATAATCTGGTTATGCATTTGGGTTTTCATCCATCCTACACCTAATGCACATACATATTTCAAAATTATGTGTATATAAAGCAAAAATTTATAAACTTGTTAAATGCAAACCGGGGCTTGCCTTTTTGCTGCTGGTCAGATGTTAGCGTCTCGTCCAGAAGTAGGAAATCCAACACTTACAGGGTTTCCTCGCCTTCAGCGACTATACGTAAACACATTAACGATATGTCAATATTAATGCAATGTGTTAAATTGAGTATGTAAAGACTATAACTCTATCTAGACATCCCCTTTGGTTCTGAAAATTTACAGTGGCTTGGTAACGACATAACCAGAGACTTGACCAACTTTTATTTGAACCTAAGCTAATTTGAGCTCTGCACAAATAAAAGTCTAATTTGTCATTAATAGAGCTCCTACGGATTTCCGGGGATTTTCATGGCTCAAACTATTACTTTCTGGAAACCAGAGTTTGAGATGGTTCTAATGCAGTTGGTCTCATGTAATTTGAAGAATCCTAGAGGAAGTTATGCCCTAATCAAGATTTGAGAAAATCTGAAAAATGTTTCTGTACATTTTTCCATTTTCTCAGGGCAGTTAACTTAATCACACCATCAGGGAGACTAAATGAACATGGATGGATCTGAAATTTTTCCTGTGACTCAAGGATTTTAAAATGAACATCCTAGCCAAATTTCAGAATTTGCCCTAAAAGAATTCTCCAGATAAAAATCCCAACATTTTAAAATTTAAGGAATTAATTCTGACAAAATAATAAGTTTCATGAGATGAAACTTATCTTGCTGGAAAGTACTCGAAATGCTGAATCCAAAAAAAAATTGGTTCACTTAATTTGGAGCTCCGTAGCAAAAGTTATGGCTAGTTGAAGTTTGAACCAAATTATGAAATTCAAAGAAATGTTTAAACCCTGCACGTGGGCCCCACCCATGCCTTTCTTCTTCCCCGCGCACGCCCGAGCTCGGAGGCGGCGATCTCCGGTGAGGTCTGATGGAAGTGCTTTCCCCGCCTCCTATAGGGCCACAGCTCGCCGCCTCTACCTTTTAGGACACGAGGAATTCATCCCCGGGGGTCGGCCGAAGCTCTAGGTCGCCCGAAACCGGTCGGCGACGGGCCGCAGCTACGTATTAACTCCGGCGACATCGCCCGGACCCTACAGAGGCTCATTCCGAGCAACTCTTGGCCCTACAGCTCTGTGGTGACCTTCTAAGCACGGTCATGGCGCTGGACCACCGTGAAAACGGCCAGAGATGGGATCTCACCGTCGACGTAGGTCACATAGCGGCGGCGACTCGAAAAACTCAAATAGCAGCGCCAAAACTCGGTGGCTTCTGATGATTTTTTATCCTAGGTGGCCGTGGGGATGTGTAGAACATGTGGTTAGCTTGGCATACGAGGTGGTGGACCAATCACCACGAATTTTGGGAACTTATGGGGCTCGGTTCATAGGACGCTCACTCGGTAAAAAGCAAAATTCTTTCCCCATAGTGGACGAAACGAGGAGAGGTCTGAACCGTGAGTTTGAGCGGAGTGAGATGGTCCTTTTTTGTGTAGCTTGCAGGGCCCAAGGAAGCCTGTAGCATGCGGTCGCCTGTGAACCGAGAGTGATCGAGCGGCGGCTGCTTGCTTCGGTCGTGCGAGGCAGAGAACTGTGGGGCGCGAGGGAGGAAAATGGTTCACGGTAGAAGCCACGCTCTTATCCTTTGATCACCGGCTCACCGAGCAGGAGGTGGCGCGCACTGGGGCGGTTCAGCACCGGCGAGCAGGAGGTGGGCCTGCGTGAGAAACTCCCCGAACAGAGCCCGTGGGTTGTGGCGGTTCTCTGAGTTTCTGTGACTGACCTGTGGGCCCTCTCTCCCCTCTTCTCTTTTATTTTTCTTTTCACTGAAAAGATCTCAGCTACTCACAATTGAATGAGATACTTAGCCTCAAAGTCATGATTTGAATTTAATTTCCTCAATTTGAAATTGGTTTGGCTAAATTTGCTTCAATTTAGAATTTGAAATTCAAATTCAGTTTTGAATTATTGCAAATTTAGCTCCCGACAAGATGAACTCCAATGAGGATGAAAATTGGAGGACTAACTCAGAAAAATGTGCTGAGTTTGAATATGAAGTCAACTTTTGAATCCAAGTGATGAAAGTGGCTAAATTTAATTTTGCATTCAAATTAGCCCTGTTTACAAAATGTCTCCAAAAGTTCCTCAAACTGATTTGGATTTGCATGAGACTTGGCATGAGCACCCCTAAGAATGTTTAGGGCCTAATGGTAAACTCATCCTCTCATGTTTATGTGTGTGAGCTCCTACTTTTTGGAGTTATAGGTTTTTCCTCTAATCACCCTCTTGATGGTGTTTACTTGCTCTTCACAAATGTTCATGAGCTATCCACCAAATGAGCTGTGGTGTGGTGATGTGATGAACATGTTAGCAAGTAAATTCTTGTGCTTTTACACAAAGGCTCAGCAAGACTTAACCGTCTCTCCTAAGGCATGCAACTCTACATGAAGGTAACTTAACACATAAACATACAAGTTGCATAAAGACTCACCTACACGTTCATCCTTAACTTTCAGATTTCAGCCATCATAGTAGTGACCTTGCGCCGAGCAACATTGGAAATTCACAATCAAACAAAAAACGCTTCATTCCGATGTTACTTGTCCCAAGGTATAAAATATCTTTAATTTGCTCTATCTCTACTTCATCCATGGTTTTCATGCAATTCGAATTATCATAACAGCAATTAAAACTTGCAAACTATTATCACACCACTTGCTTACTATGTCACAACACAGTGAGCAAGCGGTACTCATATTCGCAAGGGACGGTGATTCAAATCAAACACTGCCCGGATAACTCGACACATACGCCCGTCTCTGAAGACCCAAATCTGGCGTCCTTCATTACGTCATATTTGACAACCTTTCGCAGGACATCCGATTGTAGAACCGGTCACGCCGTCTCGGGCTCATAGGTCTAACGAGACGATGTGGTATGCCTCTTCAATCCAGTTAACCTGGTACATGGGTTTCCTGTGTCCCATATAGCAGTAAGCATCCGGTACACAACTCAATACTTGCTCATGGGTGCCGCACAAGCATCGGTCCTTGACCGACACAGACAGAGCTACACGACCAAGACCTCGTCTTGTCGCTGCCTAACCCTCCTGCCCGGTCTTATCTTTGGAAACATAAACTTTAGTTTGCCTCTTTAAACCACACCCGTGTGATCACGAACTATAGCTCGTGAGTAGGTTCCAACTACTCGACTTCTACCGGATGTCATACCCTATTTATCATGGCAACCTTCTACAGCAGAAAACACTTCTTCTACCCTTGACTCCAGGGTTCATTTTTTGGTCATGCAATTGTAGTATAAATCATTTCTGACCTAATGCTTATACAAACTCTACACCATATTAGTGAACAAAGTAAAAACTTTAGAAAACAACTTAAATGCAAACCGGAGCTTGCCTTGGTTTTGCAGGTGACTAAGTATATATTCAGTTAGTGAAGACCACTTGAAGCTTGATCACTCGATCACTGCGTCTTTGAAATCCCACTTCACTTCCATCACAAGTCCTCACGTATATTCTACACGTTATGAATATGCACAAGTATTTAATTGTAAAGCTTTTTCTATCAAGTCAATTGACAAGTTTAAAACCTGAACTCTGTTTAAGAATTTAAAATGACACTGGTGCTAGTGGTTGGGTTTGGGTTAAGTAAGGTGATCAAGTGCTATATATGCTTCATAATTGTTGCATTTTCCCCTAGGACTGTTGTATCACAAAGTACTGATCGAGAGCTCAAATTTATCTGAGAATTTTCCTGTGAGTTCCTTGTATAAGAAGACATTCTGGACCAAAATTCAGAATTGTTCAATGAGTAGTTCATCCAGAACAATTCCCTAAGCATTTAGGCAAAAAGGAATTAATTCTGGATAAATTTGCACTTTCATGCAAATTCAAGTCAACAACAAATTCAAACGTAGTTCAGGGATCATGCATGAATGTTTCTAGGAGTTTTGGAGGTAACAATTAACCAGAACTGAATTTTCAAGTTTTAAAAATCCTCTGAAAAAGTTTCTGTATTCATTTGAACACAGCAATTTAAATCTGAATTCTCCTAATCAAATTAACTTCAAATGAGCTGAAATTTTTGCAGTAGTTCAACAACATCCTAAAGAATATTCTGGCAAAATTTGAGGATTTTTGGACGAACCAAACTCCCTCTAAAATTCTTTATCTGAATAGCTTTAAAGAATTTTCCAGAATTAAACAATTACTTTCATACAAATTGGGTTGGATATTTGGATAGAGTTTTTCAACCGGAATCCAACCCAATTTTAATCACTGAATTTGGAGCTTCCTAGCAAAAGTTATGAGGTTCTAAAGTTTGGGGAAAATCTGGAATTCAAATTAACCGGGGAAAATTTAAATCTCTGACTGTGGGGCCAGAGGCTACGCGTCACTCCCTCGGGCAAACCACACGGGGCCACAGTGTTTATTCCCGCACAGCCGCAGACTGATCCGGTGCACAGAAAATCCTGTTTTCCCCGAAACAGCCACTGACTTGCGGCCCAGCCCGAGTCTTCTTCTACCTCCCACCTCCCACGCCGGGCCGCCGGAGAGCTCGCCGGGAGGGGGTTCCGGTGCTCCAAATTCGCTGATTTTCGCCGCAACTACATATTTTCGTGCGGGGAACATGTTGCCGGCCTTCCCTTGGACCGAAGATCTAAAAGCTCAAGAATGGACTTGCAAAAAAATGTTGATTACATCACCACACCACAGCTCATTTGGTGGGTAGCTCATGAACATTTGTGAAGAGCATGTAAACACAATCAACAAGGTGATTAGAAGGGAAACCCATAACTCCAAAAAGTAGGATTTCATACACATAAATATGAGAGGATGATCTCACCCCTAGACCTTAAATATTCTTGGGAAGGCTCAGGCCAAGTTTCATGCAAATCCAAGCCTTTTTGAGGCACTTCTGGAGACATTTGAAAAAGGGGCTATTTGAATGCAAATTCAAATTTCAGCTAGTTTTCGTCACTTGAATCCAAAAGTTGACTTCATATTCAAACTCAGCACATTTTTCTGAGTTAGTCCACCGAATTTCATCCTCATTGGAGTTTATCTTGTCAGGAGCTATATTTGGATCAATTCAAACTGAATTTGAATTTTCAAATTCAAATGTGAAATAAGTTTAGCCAAACCAATTTCAATTTGGTGTATTCAATTTACTCACTGACTTGGTGGCTAAGCTTACAGTTAAGTGTGAGTAGATGGGATGTAAGGGCCTCAGTTTTTGACACATGTTTGAAGTGTCATCACCAAACACACACACCTCTTTTGAAGCAAGTTGATAAACACATTTGAAGAGCAAGTAACCACCATCAACATGCTCATTTGAGAACAAACTCACATATTGCAAAAGTGGTATTTCCCACATGTGATATACAGGGGCTGGGCATATGAAAACTCCTATACATTGCTAGGAATGTCCATGCCAGTCACCCAAATTCAAAACCTTTTTGAGGTCCTTTTGGGTATAGCTAGAAAGAGGGTAGTTTGAACTCATATTCAAATTCAAACTGTTTGTATCCCATAAATTCTAAAGTGGGAGGCATATTACTACTCAGCACATTTTTGTGAGCTCACACACCAATTTTCACTCCATTTGGAGTTGATCTTGACATGAGCTAAGTGGGGCAAATTCAAACTTTATTTGAATTTCAAACTGAACATGTGCTGAAATTCATTCAAACCAAACCCAATTTGAATTCTAACCAATTCAAATGGTTCAAGGGTAGATAATTCAAATCACCAGGGGCTTTGTGGGAACTACTGTTTACAACAGTGAATAGGAGTTAATCTCAGAGGTTAAAAATGAAAATGGGTTCCACATGTCAGCCACTGGGATGATTCAACCGACTGAGACTTTCTCAATCGGGTCTCCAGGCTTCAGCTGCAATCGCCACCGAGGGAGGCCGCCGCGCCAGAAGCTGCTTGGCCACGCGCGGGCACAAGTCGGTTCAGAGCCTTCTTAAGGCGCCCCCCCTCCTCGGCCGAAGCCCTCGCCATTTTCTCCCCAAGAACACAGCGCCGGGAAACTTTCTTCCGCCGCTCAGAACCGATCGGAGAGCTCCGATCACAGCCTCCCCGTCCCCTCCAGAGCTACGGCAAGGTACTAGGAACCCTCCTTGTTCTTCCCCGTTGCTAGAACTCAGCTGAAACCTGTCGATCTCGGCTATACCGAGAGTTCAATTCAGTGACCTAAAACCGCCGCACTTCGGGCTCCCGTGGACAGCCCAACCGGGAGGTGATCATGCCCGAGCCAAGGCACCCTTGGACGCGTTGGTGACCGGTGCTGCTCACCCCCGAGCCACATCCCGAGTGTTTGCTCACCGGCGGCGAATTTCCAGTTTTCCCGTTTCTGGGTACAGAACGACCTTCGGGTGCGGTTCTGTCGAACCCATACTGTAGGAAGGATTAGAGGGCCTCAATCCGCTCCCACACAAACTAGACACGGTAGCGCGAAAGTTGCCTTCACAACCTTTGGCCTGAGAACCTCTGTACCCGGCGTATTTCGAAGTTTACCGACGGCGGAGCATGCGGAAAGCATCGGGCGCATGGTGAGGGACTACTTCGGACCTCTCCCAAGCTGCCCTTAGCCCATGCCGAGGTTCCTGAGGTATCACTGATGCTTTCCGGCCGTTTGCTCGATCAGTTGGGGTGTAGGGAAGTCGGCCGACACGGCCGAAGTCTTTCCGAAGCTGCCGCTCATCGCCGACCATGTGCCAGTCGTTGTCATGACGAGCTTAGCCCGGAATCGTGTTCTCCGAGTGAAAGTAGCCAGGGGCGGCCGGAATCATGAAGCTTGGAGCTCCACAGAGGCTGCCGGTGAGCTCTCCGGTGAGGTACCCCGGCGGCAGAGCGCGGGCGGCGGGAGGTAGACGAAGGGGGTGGACCCCAGCTGTCAGCGGCAGATATTTTAAATCGGGATCGGGCTGCGGCTAGGATCTGATGTGCTGGCGCGCAAAAACCCTGTAGGCCTTAGTGTGCTGATTCCTCCGCGCCCAACAAGTGTCCCCGTGGCCCACCGGCAGATTTAAACTTTTCCCCGATTTTCAGATTTCATTCAAACTTCAAATCCTCATAACTTGGGCTAGGAAACTCCAAAACGAGTGAACAAATTTTGTTGGATTCAGCTCTCTGAGCACTTTCCAGCAAATCAAGTTTCACTTCATGAAAATCCTTAATTCTCCAGAATTAATTCCTCAAAGTTTAAACTGTTTGGAATTTTAACTGGAGAACCCCTTGGAGGAAAATTCTGAAATTTCTCTGGGATGTTCACCAAAATATACCTGAACTACCATAAAAATTTCAGATCCATTTGAACTCATTTAATCCACCTAATGGTGTGATTAGTGAAACTGTACCAGAGAAAATAGAAAATGTGCAGAAACATTTTTAGAATTTTCTCTGAAATTGTTTAGCTCATATCTTTAGCTAGGAACCTTCAAATTACGTGAGACCAACTCCATTAAAACCCTCTGAAAATCTAGTTTTCAGAAAGTCATGGCTTGTTCCATGAAAATTCCTAGAATATCCTAAGAGATGCAATTAAGGTCAAGGACATAATTAATTGTGGACGGCTCAAATGAGCTTTGCTGCAACTAAAACTTGACCAAGTCTCTGTTTAGGTTGTAACCGAGCCACAGTAAAAGTTTCACAGTGTTTGGGTCGGTCTAGTGAGACTTAGAAGGTTCACAAGTTTAAAACTCAATTCAAATGCATTTAATTAATACATGTACTTCTTATATCATGTAGTCGCTAAGGTCGAGGAGGAACCCAAAGTCCTAGACTTTGTTACTCCAGAGGAGCAGCTAGCCTACGAACAAGAGCAGCAAGGCAAGCTCCGGTTTGCATCAATCTCTTTACAAATTTTTATTGTTTTAAGCACTTTCTTTGAGTATCACTTATTTCCTTGCGTTAGAGTCTTGTTTGGAAACCCAATTGCATAGTCAAGAAAACTATGGGTTGGGTTTAGGATTGCAAACCCCGTTAGCTACTACAAAGCTAAGTTAGGGTAGGATTCGCTACAAGTCGAGTAGTTGGAACTACTCGTGAGCATAGGCTAGAGGTACTCGACTTGGGTAGAAATAGCACATGATACACATGGCCAGAAAAATGAGACCGAGCGGAGAGTAAGGGCAGCAGGACTTTGGGGCCTGTGTGCTATAGCTCCGCTTGTGTCAATTGAGGACCGAGCCGTGTGCGGGCCTGTTGAACAAGCTAGAACAGTACCGAAGACCTACCGGCTATATGGGAACCGGGAAACTGATGTAACTCGTGTAGCTGGGTATTGAGGCATTGCCCGTCGTTCAGAGGGTAGGTTGAGAGATTGAGGTGTAAATTGGCTGGTGGCACTGAGATGCACATGCAGAGACCTCTTGCTTGGGACGATGGGACCGGTTCAATATTTGGCTGACAGGTGAAAGGTGGTTGCGTACGGCGTCAGTGATGGTTGCAGTAGGCAACATCGAGTAAGGGCGTACGTGACGGGTTATTCGGGTAACCCTGCAGGTGTAAATCGATTATAATTGCCGTCCCTCGCGGTCAGTGAGTACCACTTGTTCACTGTACCGTGACGTAGAAAGAACAGGCTAGTCACATGTTAAAATGTTGCTGATTGAAAGATGAACTTTGATTGTTAATGATTTGTTGTAGTTTAGAGCTAACTAAAGTTCTTGTCAACTTTGGGCAAAGTAAATGAGAGAAATGCGTTTCTTGTTTGATTGCGGCTCTCTCATGTGCCTTAGCGTAAGGTTCTCCACAACCTGCTGCTAAAACTTGAAAGTAAGGTTCCACTAATTAGGCGAGTCCTTTGCAACTGGTTTTTATTTCATGTGCCCATCAACCCTCATGTAGAAGTTCCATGTTTAGGAGAGACGGGTCAGTCTTGCTGAGCCTTCGTGCTCACTGCTTGTGTTTGAAGCTTTTGCAGGGTTCTATGAGGAAGGGACTCCCGAGGAGGAGACGGCACCCCAGGAGGGGAACCCCGTCGAGTGGGAGTCGTGCACGCCGCCGTGTTAGTGTGCACGCGTGCTAGCAAGGACACGTTCACGGGCTGAACGTGAACTTGATGCGTAGTCTATGCCCGTGAGTGTAGACTGAATATATTTTGTTGTAAAAATGTTCATAAACCACTTTATGTAATAAAAGTTTTGCTTCCGCTTTGTACCTTTGACGTGTGTTATCCGGTGCTGTGCAACACAGCACCCCTCAGCGTGATCCTGGCTCGACAAGACCGTGGGGTCGTGTCAGCGTTGGTATCAGAGCTCGCTTGAGGTTTAATGCACTACAAAGGTCATCTTTTTCAAAAATCCAGTGAGGAACGAGTTAGTAGCCCATATAAGGATGTTATTAGTGTATAGAAAGTGGCATACTAACCTAATTGCTTATGTCGGAAAATCGTGCATCTCGGGACGCTTTATGTCTTGGGGGTGCACGTAAGCGCTGTCCACCAGTGCGCACAAGCTGAAGAGTGGAGCCCCACGGGTGGCAGGTAACCCAACCCGCTTTGATATCCTCTACGACTCTTCATGTCTTTTGGGGTGTTCGAGCAACGTCTGTCCCTGGCATGCGTGGTGCAATTTGGAGACCCCGTCACGTGGTCTGAAACGTGAACACGTAACTCAAGGCGTGTTTGGCTTGAGAACATCCTGGCGAGTGATGACGGCCGGGTGTATGAACTGTATGGATACCGGGCTCGGTGTGCAGCCGAGTCTGATGATTGCTCGAGTTATTTGCAGGTAGCCTAACCATGAAACGGTAGACGTTTAGCATCCGTGTGCGAGTGACGTTTAGTGCCACTGAACTAACGAAGCCGGCTAAGTCCGGTATAGGTTTTTCTTTGTGAGGAAGTAGTACCGACATGATCTGGTGACGCATCGACGTCACACCCCACTAAATGAACAACTTCATTGTAAAACATGAAACTTTTGCTCCAGAGAACTAAAACTTGATGTAACTCCTTCCCCTAATCAGGATATTCAAAGTAAACAAGTTTTCAACTTATAGGATACTAAGGACAGAGTCCTCTGTTTTCAGCTGAATTAAGGCTGAAGTTAATCAGAGGTTATAGGTTGAGTTCTTTCGAGGTTGGGATCATATGATACATTTCTGGAAAGCTTTGGAAGACATTTACAACTTTTCTGTTGAGGTCCAGAGGTGTTTCATCCCTTAACCAATCGAAAAATGCAGTAGAGTTGAAACTGTCCAGAAACAGGGCAGAGCAAACACTCTCTGTAAACTCTCTGTAAATTGAGCATAACTTCCTGCATAAACATCCAAAAATAGAAAATGAGGTAGTTCTGGAAGGCTTATGAGATGGGTTACAACTTTGTAACAGAAAGTTTTGTCATATTGGGAACAGAATTAACTGGAATTTTTTGATCAAATTGGTACCTCAAGCAGGGAGGTGCTGTCCAATTTTCTCCAGAAATTCTGTTAACTTTGGAATCTCATAACTTTTGAACCAGAACAGATATTAGGCTAAGCAAACACTTTCTGGAAAGCTATTGAAGTTAGCTTTAACTTTGATTTTGATCTCCGGAATTTGTTTTGTCCTTAGCATGGCCTAAATCAGGTTGAAATGGAAACTGGTCAGGGCTGTCATGTTGGACAGCAGATCGGCAGTCAAATTTGTTTAAATTTTAACTATGTTTCCAAGTTTTATGGGTTCAATGACATGTATTATGTTATAACTTAATGGTTTACTGTTTAAATAAATATTTGACATTTATCAAATATATTTTTACAGATGACAGCAGATAAGCAGTTAGAGAATGGGTGGGTGGTGTCCCACTGTTCTCACCGCAGCGGCTATCCGGAAGCATTGTGGCAAATGCTTCAATATTTTGGGTACAACCAAATGCCGCAGTACTTCACCAAGGAAGAAGGCGAGGAGGGGAACAAGACGTGGACAATCCATGTCGAAGTCCCTGCAGGACCTACGCCACCCGGGTGGGTGCCGTTCACCGTCACGGTGAGAGGTAGACAACCCGAGGGAATGTGGCAAGTGGCAGCCCGTGACACCATGTCACGTTTCTGCCAACTACACGTGAGAGCGATGGAGGGAACTCCATACGTGCTCGTTCCGGTTGAGGCACAGGCTCATCATGTGTGGGAAGGGAGGTACCGGGAGGCAACAGATCCGGGTTGCCCAAGGTACAACCCCGCGGAGGCAAACCTTAGCCTCCAGACGAGGGCGGGAAATGCCGTGATGGACAGCAAAGCTGTTCATATGGAGCATCTCGCCGCAAAGCTCAAGGAGAGTACAAGCCGTGGAGACCATTTCGAGAGTGCTCACAGCGCACTCCGCAATGTGCTCCTTCCGACGATCAAGCGACTGAATGAACAGCATAATCAGTTGCACCGTCTGAAGAAGGCAAAGAAGAAAAGCCGTGTCGACATCGCGGCGTTACAAGAGCTGGTGCAAACCCTAACCCAGCAGAATGAGGACCTTACTTAATAGCGGTTCAACGCTATTGAGGAAGGGCAAGGCTGGGAAGAAGACTACAACCAGGCTATGGACGAGGTGCATGCATTGCAGGACCTCGTACCTCCGGTATTGGGCATACCGGTGGTCTTGGGCCTTCCAGCAATGGGAGAACCCGAGATGGGAGAAGGAGGCGGTCCTTCCCAGAAATTTCGGATGGTGAATTGCCCACCATCAGGTCCACGCTGGCAGCCACCACAGAGGTCGATGCCGTTCCGCAGTCGGCCGTATTCTTCACCGGCATTCAGGCCGGCACTGCCAGCACCACCTCTGCAACAACAACAGCAGCAGCGGGCGATGCCGCGTGCGTACGCACCACAGCAGCGCATGCCGGGCTTTCGTCCCCTGAGCACCGCACAAGCAGCGGCCACATGTTACAAGTGTGGTCGTCCAGGACACTTCGCCAGCAGTTGTCCGAAGAGGCAAGGTGGCGGAGTTGCACCGCAACTTCCGGGGAGGAATCAGCCCCGAAACCCTACTAATGCGCGGCGGGCAAACCCGAGTCCTGGCACCGTCCACCAACTTGCCATAAAGGACGTGCCGGAGAGTGAGCCAATCCTTGCGGGTATGTTCCAACTCCACCAGCATCCCGCCATAGTACTATTTGATTCAGGCGCCACGCATAATTTTATTAGCCAAGCTTTCATTGCTAAACACAGCTTGCAAATACTACCCACCGATAGTCCATATTTGATTTGTTCACCTGGTGGGAGGATTTCAGCAAGCGTAATGGTTTCCAAAGCACCATTATGATTAGCAGGTAGAGTGTACCCTACGTCTCTCATAGTTCTAGAGGGACAGAAGGTCAATGTCATCGTAGGGATGTCGTGGTTAAACCGCCACGGCGCTATTTTAGACACCGTCCTTCAAATCGTGCACTTTGAACTCAGAAGTGCACGGATCTCACTCCTAATTTCTGGACAGTCCAGAAATAAAACATCCAAGTGTCTATCAATCCACAACCATCAGATTGGAAGATATTCCAGTGGTCCGAGAGTTCCCTGACGTGTTCCCCGATGATTTACCGGGGATGCCACCCGATAGAGAGGTGGAGTTGGGATCCATGCTAATATCCAAAAGGCCGTACAAGATGGCGCCCAAGGAGTTGGCTGAACTGAAGACTTAGCTCACGGACCTCCTGGAGAAGGGTTTTATTAGGCCGAGCTCCTCGCCATGGGGCTGTTCGGCATTATTTGTAAAGAAGAAGGATGAGACATTGCGGCGTTGCGTGGACTATTGTCCATTAAATGCCGTAACCATCAAGAACAAGTACCCGTTGCCACGGATCAACATGTTGTTTGATCAGTTGGTCGAAGCAAAGATCTTTTCCAAGATGGACTTAAGATCCGGGTACCATCAGATTAAGGTACGGGCTGAGGATATTCTGAAGACGGCTTTCTCGACGAGGTACAGACTTTATGAGTACCTGGTCATGTCCTTCGGCCTCACCAATGCTCCAGCTCACTTCATGTATTTGATGAACTCGGTATTCATGCCGGAGCTGGACAAGTTTGTCGTGGTCTTCATCGATGACATATTGGTATATTCCAAGTCGGAGGAAGATCACAAGAAGCATCTGCGTATAGTGTTGCAACGGCTGCGGGATCACAAGCTATACGCGAAATTCAGCAAATGCGAGTTCTGGATATCGCAAGTGCCTTTTCTCGGGCATATCATCTCAGCGGAGGGTATCGCTGTAGACCCGAGTAAGATCACACAAGTGCTGAATTGGAAGTCCCCGAGAACTGTTCACGAGGTACGGAGTTTCCTCGGACTCGCGGGATATTATCGGAGGTTCATTCCGAACTTCTCGAAGATTGCCAAGCCGATGACAGAGCTGCTGAACAAGGCTACCAAATATGTTTGGAGTCCAACATGTGAAGCAGCATTCAAGGCTTTAGTCAAGCACCTAACATCAGCACCGGTTTTGGCGCAGCCAGACACAACAAAACCGTTCGATGTGTACTGCGATGCATCCGGCATTGGGCTCGGATGTGTGCTGATGCAAGACCGAAGAGTGGTCACGTATGGATCATGGCATCTTACAAACCATGAGCAAAATTATCCAACTCACGACTTGGAGCTCGCTGCCGTGGTACTTGCACTGAAGATGTGGAGGCACTACCTACTCGGTAACCTCGTGAATTTATATACCGACCACAAGAGCCTCAAGTACATATTCACTCAGAAGGAGCTGAACATGAGGCAGCGAAGATGTTTAGAATTGATAAAGGATTACGAAATTGAAATCCATTATCACCCAGGCAAGGCAAACGTAGTGGCAGATGCGCTGAGTCGCAAGTCACACGTCAACAACCTGACCATCACACCATTGGAAGAGAGCGAACCACCAATGCATGTGATTCCACATGGAGCTCTCTACAACTTAGCTTTGATCCCCACCATCCGTGAAGAAATAGCGGCAGCTCAGAAACATGACATGGGCATGTCGCATTTGCGGAGACGTGTAGACAGTGGGGAGCTGAAATGTTTCCGGAAGGACGGAGACGGCGTCCTATGGTTCAAGGACCGGATCGTCGTACCCCGTAACCCGGAGTTACGGAAGAAATTTTTTGATGAGGCTCACTTATCAAAATTTTCTATTCACCCCGGCAGCAACAAAATGTATCAAGAACTCAGAAGCAAGTTTTGGTGGACATGGATGAAGCGGGAGATCGCAAAGTATGTGTCCGAGTGTGATACATGTCGAAGGGTGAAGGCGGATCATATGTGGAAACCGGGACTGCTAGGCGTTCCTGCCTGGAAGTGGGAGGATGTGAGCATGGACTTCATCGTCGGTTTACCCACCACCTTTCAAAAACATGATTCTGTGTGGGTGATCGTCGACGGGCTCACCAAAGTTGCCCATTTCATCCCGGTCAACACCAACTACAACGCCAAGAAGTACGCTGAACTGTACATCTCACGGATCCTATGCTTGTACGGCGTACCCCGTACCATAATATCGGATCGGGGCACTTTATTTGTGTCCCGTTTTTGGGAGCAGCTACACGCTGCCTTGGGGACGAAGCTGATCCGTAGTTCAGCATACCACCCGCAGACGGATGGGCAAACCGAGCGGGTAAATCAGATCTTAGAAGACATGCTACGAGCTTGCGCTATCGACCACGGCAAGAATTGGGATGATCACTTGCCGTTAGCCGAGTTCTCGTACAACAATGGGTACCAAGCCAGCATAAAGATGGCGCCCTACGAGGCGCTATACGGTAGGAAATGCCGCACACCACTGAATTGGTGTGAGTCTGGCGAAAGGGTCACCTTCGGGATTGACCTTGTCAACAACGCGGAAGAAAAGGTTCGGCTGATTAAGGCGAACCTAAAAGCCGCCCAATCCTGGCAGAAACAGTATGCGGACCGGAGAAGACGCCCATTACAATTCGAAGTGGGGGATCACGTATATCTACGTGTGTCTCCCATGAAAGGCGTAAACAGATTCGGGGTGAGAGGAAAGTTGGCACCTCGATTCATCTGTCCATTCCAGATTTCCGAAAGATGTGGATAGGTAGCATACCGGCTAAAATTACCAGAAGCACTTTCCGGTGTGCACGACGTCTTTCACATTTCCCAGCTGAGGAAGTGTCTTATGCTATCTACTACCGTTCAGCTGGAGGACATTGAAGAACTGCAACCGGATCTCACCTATCGGAAGGAACCAGTTTAGATCATTGACGAAAAGGCCCGAACCACACGCAACCGCACGTTGTGGTTCTGCAAAGTTCTATGGAGTAATCACTCCGTGGATGAAGCGACATGGGAGAGTGAAGGATTTCTTCGCGCTAACTACCCCGACTTTTCACGTTGCATATCCGGTAATTTTCCACCATCCTCTCTTTCATTTTCACCTTATAATCTCGGGACGAGATTCTTTTAAGGGGGGAGGAATGTAAGGGCCTCAGTTTTTAACACATGTTTGAAGTGTCATCACCACACACACACCTCATTTGAAGCAAGTTGATAAACACATTTGAAGAGCAAGTAACCACCATCAACATGCTCATTTGAGAACAAACTCACATATTGCAAGTGGTATTTCCCACATGTGATATACAGGGGCTGGGCATATGAAAACTCCTACACATTGCTAGGAATTTTCATGCCATGTTTCACCCAAATTCAAAACCTTTTTGAGGTCCTTTTGGGTATAGCTAGAAAGAGGGTAGTTTGAACTCATATTCAAATTCAAACTGTTTGTATCCCATAAATTCAAAAGTGGGAGGCATATTCCTACTCAGCACATTTTTGTGAGCTCACACACCAATTTTCACTCCATTTGGAGTTGATCTTGACATGAGCTAAGTGGGGCAAATTCAAACTTTATTTGAATTTCAAACTGAACATGTGCTGAAATTCATTCAAACCAAACCCAATTTGTATTCTAACCAATTCAAATGGTTCAAGGGTAGATAATTCAAATCACCAGGGGCTTTGTGGGAACTACTGTTTACAAAAGTGAATAGGAGTTAATCTCAGAGGTTAAAAATGAAAATGGGACCCACATGTCAGCCACTGCGATGATTCAACCGAATGAGACTTTCTCACTCGGGTCTCCGGGCTTCAGCTGCGATCGCCACCGAGGGAGGCCGCCGCACCAGCAGCTGATTGGCCACGCGCGGGCACAAGTCGGTTCAGATCCTTCTTAAGGCGCTCCCCCCTCCTCGGTCGAAGCCCTCGCCATTTTCTCCCCAAGAACACAGCGCCGGGAAACTTTCTTCCGCCGCTCAGAACCGATCGGAGAGCTCCGATCACAGCCTCCCCGTCCCCTCCAGAGCTACGGCAAGGTACTAGGAACCCTCCTCGATCTTCCCCGCTGCTAGAACTCAGCTGAAACCTGTCGATCTCGGCTATACCGAGAGTTCAATTCAGTGACCTAAAACCGCCGCACTTCGGTCTCCCGTGGACAGTCCAACCGGGAGGTGATCATGCCCAAGCCAAGGCACCCTTGGATGCGTTGGTGACCGTTGCTTCTCACCCCCGAGCCACAGCCCGAGTGTTTGCTCACCGGCGGCGAATTTCCAGTTTTCCCCTTTCTGGGTACAGACCGACCTTCTGGTGCGGTTCTGTCGAATCCATACTCTAGGAAGGGTTAGAGGGCCTCAATCCGCTCCCACACAAACTAGACACGGTAGTGCACAAGTTGCCTTCACAACCTTTGGCCTGAGAACCTCTGTACCCGGCGTATTTCGAAGTTTACCGACGGCGGAGCATGCGGAAAGCATCGGGCGCACGGTGAGGGACTACTTCGGACCTCTCCCAAGCTGCCTTGAGCCCATGCCGAGGTTCCTGAGGTATCACTGATGCTTTCCGGCCGTTTGCTCGGTCAGTTGGGTTGCTAGGGAAGTCGGCCGACATGGCCGAAGTCTTTCTGAAGCTGCCGCTCATCGACGACCATGTGCCAGTCGTTGTCATGACGAGCTGAGCCCGGAATCATGTTCTCTGAGTGAAAGTATGCAGGGGCGTCCGGAATCATGAAGCTTGGAGCTCCACAGAGGCTGCCGGCGAGGTACCCCGGCGGCAGAGCGTGGGCGGCGGGAGGTAGACGAAAGGGGTGGACCCCAGCTGTCAGAGGCAGATATTTTAAATCGGGATCGGGCTGCGGCTGGGATCTGATGTGCTGGCATGCAAAAACCCTGTAGGCCTCAGTGTACTGACGCCTACACGCCCAACACGTGTCCCCGTGGCCCACCGGCAGATTTAAACTTTTCCCCGATTTTCAGATTTCATTCAAACTTCAAATCCTCAAAACTTGGGCTAGGAAACTCCAAATCGAGTGAACCAAATTTTTTTGGATTCAGCTCTCTGAGAACTTTCCAGCAAATCAAGTTTCACTTCATGAAAATCCTTAATTCTCCAGAATTAATTCCTCGAAATTTAAACTGTTTGGAATTTTAACTGGAGAACCCCTTGGAGGAAAATTCTGAAATTTTGCTGGGATGTTCACCAAAATATCCCTGAACTACCATAAAAATTTCTGATGCGTTTGAGCTCATTAATGCACCTAATGGTGTGTTTAGTGAAACTATACCAGAGAAAATAGAAATTGTTCAGAAACATTTTCAGAATTTTCTCTGAAATTGTTTAGCTCACATCTTTAGCTAGGTACCTTCAAATTAAGTGATACCAACTCCATTAGAACCCTCTGCAAATCTAGTTTTCAGAAAGTCATGGCTTGTTCCATGAAAATTCATCGAATACCCTAAGAGATCCAATTAAGGTCAAGGACATAATTAATTGTGGAGGGCTCAAATGTGCTTTGCTGCAACTAAAACTTGACCAAGTCTCTGTTTAAGTTGTAACCGAGCCACAGTAAAAGTTTCACAGTATTTGGGTCGGTCTAGTGAGACTTAGAAGGTTCACAAGTTTAAAACACAATTCAAATGCATTTAATTAATACATGTACTTCTTATATCATGTAGTTGCTAAGGTCGAGGAGGAACCCGAAGTCCTAGACTTCGTTACTCCGGAGGAGCAGCTAGCCTACGACCAAGAGCAGCAAGGCAAGCTCCAGTTTGCATCAACCTCTTTACAAATTTTTATTGTTTTGAGCACTTTCTTTGAGTATCACTTATTTCCTTGCGTTAGAGTCTTGTTTGGAAACCCAATTGCATAGCCAAGAAAACCATGGGTTGGGTTTAGGATTGCAAACCCCGTTAGCTACTGCAAAGCTAAGTTAGGGTAGGATTCGGTGCAAGTCGAGTAGTTGGAACTACTCGCGAGCATAGGCTAGAGGCACTCGACTCGGGTAGAAATAGCACATGATACACATGGCCAGAAAAATGAGACCGAGCGGAGAGTAAGGGCAGCAGGACTTTGGGGCCTGTGTGCTATAGCTCCGCTTGTGTCGATTGAGGACTGAGCCGTATGCGGGCCTGTTGAACAAGCTAGAACAGTACCGAAGACCTACCGGCTATATGGGAGCCGGGAAACTGATGTAACTCGGGTAGCTGGGTATTGAGGCATTGCCCGTCGTTCGGAGGGTAGGTTGAGAGCTTGAAGTGTAAATCGGCTGGCGGCACTGAGATGCGCGTGCAGAGACCTCTTGCTCGGGACGATGGGACCGGTTCAATATTTGGCTGACGGGTGAAAGGTGGTTGCGTACGGCGTCAGTGATGGTTGCTGTAGGCAACATCGAGTACGGGCGTACGTGACGGGTTATTTGGGTAACCCTGCAGGTGTAAATCGATTATAATTGCCGTCCCTCGCAGTCAGTGAGTACCACTTGTTCACTGTACCGTGACGTAGAAAGAACAGGCTAGTCACATGTTAAAATGTTGCTGATTGAAAGATGAACTTTGATTGTTAATGATTTGTTGTAGTTTAGAGCTAACTAAAGTTCTTGTCAACTTTGGGCAAAGTACATGAGAGAAATGCGTTTCTTGTTTGATTGCGGCTCTCTCATGTGCCTTAGCGTAAGGTTCTCCACAACCTGCTGCTAAAACTTGAAAGTAAGGTTCCACTAATTAGGCGAGTCCTTTGCAACTGGTTTTTATCTCATGTGCCCATCAACCCTCATGTAGAAGTTCCATGTTTAGGAGAGACGGGTCAGTCTTGCTGAGCCTTCGTGCTCACTGCTTGTGTTTGAAGCTTTTGCAGGGTTCTATGAGGAAGGGACTCCCGAGGAGGAGACGGAACCCCAGGAGGGGAACCCCGTCGAGTGGGAGTCGTGCACGCCACCGTATTAGTGTGCGTGCGTGCTAGCAAGGACACGTTCACGGGCTGAACATGAACTTGATGCGTAGTCTACGCCCGTGAGTGTAGACTAAACATATTTTGTTGTAAAAATTGTAAAAGCCCAAGAAAAGGGACTTGCAAAAACTTTCATGCACCTCACAACACAACAGTTTTGTTGTGTGTAGATTGTGAAATATTGTGAAGAGCAAGTGGCCCCCATCAAAAGAATGATTAGAGGGGAAAGCCTTCACCTTCACAATGTAGGGTTTCTACACCTGAACATGAGAGGTTGAGCTCACCCCTAGGATTTGAAAAGTCTTGGGAAGGTTCAGTCCAAAGCTCATGCAAATTCAACACTTTTTGAGGCACTTTTGGGTTGTTTCAAAAAGAGGCCAATTTGAATGTAAATTCAAATTGCAGCAACTTTCATCACCCAAATTCAAAAGTTAGCTCCATATCTATACTCAGCACATTTTTCTGAGTGAACCCACCAATTTTCATCCCCATTGGAGCTCATCTTGTCAAGAGCTAAATTTGCAAGAATTCAAAACTGATTTTGAATTTCAGTTTGAATATGAAGCAAATTTAACCAAACAAAGTTTGAATTTGAGAATTCAAATTCAAACAAAGACTTGGGAGCTAAGTCTCCCATTAAATTGTGAGTAGCTGGTGGGATAATTAGCAAAAACAGAAAAGAAATATTAGGGAAAAAGAAGAAAGGGGAGGCCCACATGTCAGCTGCACACCCGGGTACACCGCGGGTTGCAGCAGCCGGGTCTCGACTTCGCGCGCAAGAAACCGGGCGAGGCGGCGAGCCACCGGGGCGTCGACGTGCCGCCCCCTGCGCCTGATGCTTCGTGCGGGTAACACCTCAGTGAAGAAAACCAAATACTCCACTCGCCTTCTCCCCGTTTTTCCCCCGAGAGCAGCCGCACCAGGCCATAAAAACGATCGCCGCCGTCCACTCTTCGCGCCCGCACGTAGAGCAGTACCTCTAGGACCTCACACAACCACTGGTGATCGTGACGGAGTGCGCGGGACGCTGCTGAACCTCACCGAGCTACCCAGCCGATCCCTCACCCTCTGTGTGTGGCGCACAGCACCAACCATCCTCAGAAATTTCAGTTTGTGCCGCCGCCGGGCCTCCTCGACGTTCCGGAGATACAGAGCCCATCACACCCCGGGTTACATAGCAAAAAGGTGCGCCTACTCTTTCTCTTCACGCTGCCGAAAGCCCCAGTCCATCCCTCCATGGGAGCCGCGGGAATTTGTGAAACACCGAGGACATGTCCATAGGTCAGGGGGGGTTGATCTTCCAAAATTCACGACCCAGGTGTGTTCTTTAGCCATTCTAGTCCTAGGATAGGCCACAGACCTCGGTGCGAGTCGCCGAGGCTGAAAAGAACTAGAATTTGTGGAGCCTCCACGGTGCTATTCAAGTTTTACTCTCTGCCGCCGGTTTTCAACCAAGGGCGCACGGTGACATGGGGTTTGGAGGAGTTTCCAAGCTCTTTGGCATACGGGACGTTCTTTGCCATGAGCCACTGATGCTCTAGGGCGAGAGAGACGGGAAAGTAAGCCAGCAGAGAGGATGGCCGATGTCGCCGGACTCGGTCCGAGGACGCCGTCCGTCGCCAGCCTTCTGTGGGCCGTTAGGGCTCACGATGACCTCGGAAACGGGTTTCCCGACCCTCAAAACCCCTAGGCGGCGAGAGCCAGGCCGGAAGATCGCTTAGGAAGGAGGGACCGAGGGGGGGAGGAAGAACACCGGCGAGAGAGGCGCGCGCGGGAAGAGGGAAGCGGGAGGTTGAAGACGAAGCGCCGACCCCACCTGTCAGCCACTCGGCGGTAGAGCTGAGATCTTCTGTGGCTGCCGATCTTTTGTGACTACACCAGGGGAAACCCAGTAACCCTGTGTGTTCTCGTTTCTCACTGGCTGCGATTTAAAGAGTGGGCCCGGGTTCTTTTCCAATAGTAAAACAATTCCAGTTTCCACTCAAACTTTAGAAATCCATAACTTCTGCTAGGAAGCTCCAAATTTAGGGATTCAAATTGGGTTGGAGTCATCTTGCCTAGCTCTGTCCAGATATACAACCCAATTTGTATGAAACCCATTAATTAATTCCGGAAAATTCTTTAAAGCTTTTCAGCAAAAGAATTTTAGAGGGAGTTTGGTTCATCCAAAAATCCCCAAATTTTGCCAGAATGTTCTTTAGGACATTAGTAAACCCCTGTAAAAGTTTCAGACCATTTGGAGTCGATTTGGTCAGAGCAATTCAAATTGGAAAGTGCTGTGTTTATTTGAATGCAGAAACATTTTCAGAGAATTTCCAAAACTTGGAAATTCAATTCTGGGCAAACCTTGACTCCAAAAATGCTAGGAAAATTCATGCAAACTCTATGAGCTAGAATAGAAATTGTAGTTCATTAAGTTGAGCATGAACAGGGGTATTACCTCAGAATTAATTCTTCCTTGCTGATTTGCCAAGAGAATTATTCTGGGCAAACCACTCCAGGAAAAGTGCTAATGTTTGGTCCAGAGAGTTTTCTTGTGACAAGGAACTCACACAAAAATTCTCAGCTCCATTGGAGCTCTAGATCACCCCTGTCCTGTTTACCCACTTAAGGGATTAAAATGGAAAAGGGGAAAACCACTTAGCATTTAACCATGTGATTAAGTCCAAGCCAAACCACCAACACCAGTTCATATTTAAATTCTTAAACAAAGTTCCAGGTGTTAGAGGCTGATTACTAGAACCAATAGTAGAAGTTTTACTCTAAAACTCACATTTGCATCTAAATTAACATATAGTATTTCATTAACGTGTAGCCGTTGAAGAAGAGACTCCGGAAGTGCTGGACTTCCTCCTTCCGGACGAAGAACTAACTCCTGACCAGCAGCAACAAGGCAAGCCCCGGTTTGCATTAACCCTTTTTAAAAGTTTTACTTTGTATACATGTGTCATATGAAGTATGTATGTGCATTAGGTATCGGATGAATGAAACCCCACTTGCATAACCAAAGTTTCCTAAAAGAGTGAGGGTAGTGTCAAGGACCTCGAGTAGACAGGCTATGCTTAATGAGTCATAGGACTTCGGTACAAGTCGAGTAGTTGGAATCTACTCGCGAGATAGGCTGGGGACACACGGGTTCGGTTGAGTGATGTGAGATCACTTTAGTAATGAAAATGAGACTAGGCAGGGGCTAGGGCGCAGCAAGAGAGAGTCTTGTGTGCGCAGCCCTGTCCGTGTCGATTGAGGACCGATCCGTGTGCGGCCCTGCTGAACAAGTATTGAACGTACCGAAGGCATATCGGATATATGGGCCCCGATAAACCGATGTAGCCTAAACCTCCGGGCGTCGAGGCATAGCACACCGATTTATAGGTGTAGGTTGAGGGCAGCAAGGTGGAAATCTGCCAACGGGCATAGAGAGATGCTCCGTGTGGAGAACCTCCTGCTCGTTTCGGTGCGACCGGTTCGACGTTTGGGCTGTTGGGTGAAAGGTTGTCCCGTACGACATCGAGTGAGCGTGCTGTGCAGCTCCACGGGTGGGCGTACGTGACGTGCTCTTTGGGTTTTCCCTGCAGGTGTATATCGAGTCGATTCGCCGTCCCTCGCGGTGACGAGTACTGCTTGTTCACTGCGTCGTAACGTAGACTAATGGATGAAATATGGTGATTCAATGATGCTGATTGATATAATTGTATTGCTACATGTGTGCCACCAAATACTGCTTACTAAATTTCAGATTTCATGAACTGTTAACTTGTTGCTAAAAGATAAACTAAGGATGAACTTGTAGGCGTGTCGTTTTGCTGAAATGTTACTATCCTATGTCCATTGTACACCTCATGTAGAGTTTCATGCTTAGGTGAGTCGGTTAAGCCTTGCTGAGCCTTCGAGCTCACGGTTGCTGCTTAAGTGTTTTTCAGGTGAAGAGCCACCCACGGACTCGGAGTACGAGTCCACCGGCGAGGGTTACCCTCCGTCGGGGACCACGGCTGAGTGGGAGCCGTACACGCCGCGCTGAGCTGAGGAGTGCAGCTAGTGTGGGTTGCCCTAGGGCTGGGCAACCGACTTTTGCTAAATAGGCGGGCGTGAGTTGTATAGTGTAGTCTTCCGCTGTGTAATAGAACAATAATTGTAACTGAAGTTTGTACTTATTTGTACAGTTTCAGCTGTTTTTCCCATGTAATATATTGTGTTCTTATGACGTGTGCTGTCGGGTGTCGCATCGCGCGGCATTACCCTCTGCGATCCTGGATGAGCGGATTCCGGTCCGCCACAGCCTGGTATCAGAGCTGCAGTGGGGATAGCACAGTACTAAAGGACTGCATTATGGGAAAAACTTAGGTATACGGTGAGGATTCGGTAGTTGCCCAAGTAAGGACTATATTAGCTTAGTTACTTAAAGTGGCAAAGACTAACTTATGTGTTATAATTCTGAATTTCAATTATGTAACGACGCACCTACGCTCTGGTAAGTATGGTAAGGAACGCCACCGAAAGCGGTTCAATTTCGGTTAGCTCTCCCTGACGAGGAACGAGGTTCAGGGATTGATCTCACAGCTTGGTGTGAGACGTTAATATGAACCTTTTGGACTCTTCATGTCCCTGAGTTCATATGAAACGCTGATCCCTAGCGTGCATTAGGCAAGTAAGTGGAGACCCCATCGCGTGGTCAGTAACGCGAAAGTGTGTTCGTCTGGAAATAGCCCAGGAGGACATACGCAGCGCTTGCCATCGGCGTGCCCTGCAGGGCAGTAGGTGGTATCTGTTGGGTTGATAACATTCCCAACCGTGACGACCCGTTCATGACATACTCGGGTTCCCCGTCGTGTGGTGTTGAAACACGATCACGTGCCTTGAGACGTGACTTAGCTCAAGGACGGCCGTATGACAATGATACGGGCGTTTGTATTTACTTTCAAATATGGAACTGCCTGAAATGAATAACCATTGAGTGCACCATTATTGTGTGGTTTTCTGCAGGTACTAACCACGTATGTATCCGTGTAGAAAACGTGTGCGAGAGACCGTTTAGTGCCACACTTGAGACGTATATACCGGTATGAACCGGTTAGGATTTTCTTTTGTAAGGAACGTAGTACCGAGGCATTGTAGGCATATGCATGAGTATAATGATGACAAAGAATTAAAATCTATAGGTTCAACAGTTAGGACCCTGGTTGGGTATAAGAATGGGATGGTGATGAGTGTAGTTCCAAAAGAGACTGAAAAACAGAGTGCTCTGTTTTGGGCAGCATGTTTGCTGATCTTCAACAGGGCATAACTCACAGGTCTTTTAGCCCAGGGAGGTGTGCTATATAGCTCTGGAAAGGTATTCAAGTACTCTACAACTTTGTTGTAGACTTCCAGAGCTGAAACTCGCCTTAAGATGGCTGAAATCCCAGAGGAATGTAAACTGTCCAGAACCAGGGCAGAGTAAAACATCCTCTGAACTGATATGTTTTTCAAATATAACTCCCAGTAGAAAAATCTAAAATTGTCATATAATACACGCTTAGAAAGAGTAGAAGATGTGTGACATCTTTGCAATTCAAAGTTTCTGAAGTTTCAGCACAGAAATTAGGGAGAATTAGGGTTGAAGACAGCCACTTCCAAGGGAGGTGCTGTTAAAAATTCTTCCAGAAATTCTGCTGACTTTGAATTAGCATAACTTTTTAGCCAAATCTGATCTGGGGGCAAATGCATACTCGTTGGAAAGATACTAAAGTTAACTTTAACTTTGTTATTCAACTTGAGTCATGAAAATGCCCAGAACCAGATCAAAACTTGGAATAGGTAGCAACTGGTCATTCTGACGGAAGAATGACAGTTGAACTCATTGGAGAGGGTGTTGTACCCTAAGGGCGATACTAATGTCTCGTAGAGACCAAACCCAGTTATGGTGAGCTTCCAAAGAGGGGGTTCATCAAGTTGGATTAAACTAACTTGTGTTTGGTCTGGTAATGGTGTAGCTTGTGCAAAGTTATTACATTATCTACTTACGAGATATTTCGCACGTTTGGTTGTCATAATGTTTTTACGCCCAGTTCTATTGGACTGCATGCAAAATGTTGCGGAACTGATGGTTAATGTCGTATGGTTGCAGATGGTTCGTACTAGGACCACGCACGAGGTTGGTGGCTCTAGCCAAGGTGGAGGCGATGACTCCCAGCCACCGGCCTACGACAGCACCCCGCAGCAGCAGCCACCACCGCCGCCTCCGCTTACTCTAGCGGATGTGATAGCGGCATTGGTGGGAGGTCGTGAGGAGCAGACCGACCTGCTCCGCACGATCGTGCAGAATACGTCCCAGGCGGGAGGACGTCAAGAGCGAGGGCCTCGTGAGCCCCGCGAAGTGTCGTACTCGGATTTCATGAGTACGCACCCTCCAGTGTTCACCGAAGCTGAAGAACCACTGGAGGCGGACAACTGGCTGCGGACTATCGAGTCCAAGTTCGGGCTGCTCCAGTGTACGGAGCGGCAGAAGACGCTGTTCGCAGCACAGCAGCTCCACGGTGCTGCTGGTGCGTGGTGGGCGAATTATGTCGCCTCACGTCCGGCTGGTCATGCCGTGGAATGGCAAGAGTTCCGGGAGGCGTTCCGCGCCTATCACATTCCTCCCGGGATCATGAAGAGAAAGTTCCAAGAATTTTTGGAACTGAAGCAGGGCGGGAGGAGTGCCCACGACTACTCCCGTGCCTTCAACCATCTGGCGCAGTATGCGTCAGACTACATCTCCACGGAGGAGAAGAAGAGGGAGCACTTCTATCGGGGGTTACATCCCGAAATGAAGACCCACCTCGTACAATGGAACCGCGGCACATTCAACGATCTAGTCAATGCCGCCATCATGCAAGAGGACGCTCAGCGGGAGTTAGCAGCTGAGCAGAGGAAGCGTAGCGCTCCACCTAGCAGCGGTGGGAGTGGCGCTCCCCAGAAGTACCGTATGGTGTATCGGACACCATCCGGGCAGCAGTGGCAACCACCGGCGCGACCGCAACGGTTCGGGGGACGTCCCTTTCAAGCACCTCCGTTCCGTCCGCCGATGCCACCACCAAGACAGCAGCAGCAGCAGACGGTACCCCGGGCGTTTCCACCGCCACAACGCGCCCCAGGTTTTCGTCCACCGATCAGCGGGGGACCGCCCCGTTTCACCTGCTTCACGTGTGGCCAAGCGGGCCACTTTGCGAAGGACTGTCCCCAGGGGCAGCAGAGCAGCGGGCAAGCCCAACTCCAGGGCGGTGCTCGAGGCCGACCTCCGGTGAAGAAGGTTAGTCAGCGGACTGGAGGCGTCCGCAACCTCGACAATGAGGACGCCCCAGAGGGAGACAACGTGCTGGCGGGTACGTTTACTCTCAACCATCAAGCCATAGTCATATTATTTGATTCGGGTGCAACCCACAGCTTTATAAGTGCATCCTATGTGGCTAAACATCAATTGCAAGTCTTCCCAACCGACTGCACTTATATGATCTGCTCACCGGGAGGGAAGATTTCAGCTAATATGATGATTCCAAAGGCACCTTTGTGCTTAGGTGGGAAACTATATCCCACCACCTTGATAATCCTTATGGGACAAAAGATTGATGCAATCTTAGGTATGTCATGGCTGCAATACCATGGCGCTGTCCTAGAGACTCGGACACGGACGGTTCACTTAAATTCTCCATTTCACCGTCCGCATTCCATGGTGTTAGACACGCCAGTCCGGGAAGTTTTAGCAATTAATAATGCTGAAGTTCTCAAGTTAGAAGACATCCCCGTAGTCCGGGAGTATCCCGATGTGTTCCCGGATGATCTTCCGGGCATGCCACCTGAGCGGGATGTCGAGTTCAAGATTGAACTTGCACCCGGGACTACGCCCATATCACGGAGACCATACAAGATGGCTCCAAATGAGCTGGCGGAACTGAAAGAACAGCTCAATGATCTGTTGAGCAAGGGTTTCATTAGGCCGAGTTCCTCGCCTTGGGGATGCTCGGCGCTATTCGTGAAGAAAAAGGATGAGACCCTGAGGCTGTGTGTGGATTACCGGCCGCTCAACGCCGTCACAATCAAGAATAAGTACCCACTGCCCCGTATTGACATCTTGTTTGATCAACTTGTGGGGGCAAGTGTATTCTCAAAGATGGACCTTCGCTCTGGATATCACCAAATCAAGATCCGGGCGGAGGATATCCCGAAGACGGCGTTCTCGACGAGATACGGCTTATACGAATATCTCGTCATGTCCTTTGGTCTCACAAATGCTCCAGCCCATTTCATGTATCTCATGAACTCGGTGTTCATGCCGGAGCTGGACAAGTTCGTGGTAGTGTTCATCGACGACATCTTGGTTTACTCCAAGACCGAAGCTGAACATGCCGAACACTTGCGGATCGTTCTTCAACGATTGCGAGACCACAAACTCTATGCTAAGTTCAGCAAATGCGAATTTTGGATCAGCCAAGTGCCATTCTTGGGACATATCATCTCAGCTGAAGGCATTGCGGTTGACCCAAGTAAAATCGAGCAAGTGTTGAAATGGAAAGCTCCCACTTCAGTCCATGAAGTCAGAAGCTTCCTCGGGTTAGCGGGATACTATCGGAGATTCATCCCAAGTTTCTCAAAGCTCGCTAAGCCGATGACAGAGTTGCTGAAGAAAGGGACAAAATATGTTTGGAACACGGCGTGTGAAGGAGCGTTCCGAACACTGGTGAAGCATCTCACAACAGCCCCGGTATTAGCTCAGCCGGATACAACAAAGCCCTTCGACGTGTATTGTGACGCGTCCGGTATTGGACTCGGCTGCGTGTTGATGCAGGAAGGACGTGTGGTCGCTTATGGCTCACGCCAACTTCGGAACCATGAGCAGCACTACCCGACTCACGATCTTGAACTTGCTGCCGTGGTGTTGGCGCTGAAAATGTGGAGGCACTATCTCCTGGGGAACTTGGTGCATCTCTACACCGACCACAAGAGCTTGAAATACATTTTCACCCAGAAGGAGCTGAACATGAGGCAGAGGAGGTGGTTAGAACTGATCAAAGATTATGAGATTGAGATCCATTACCACCCCGGCAAGGCGAATGTGGTTGCCGACGCGCTGAGTCGGAAATCGCATGTCCATCACCTCACCATTACACCGGTGGAGGAGGAAGAGCCAAGTTTATACTTGGTTCCTTATGGATCGCTGTACAACCTTGCCCTCATCCCTACTATTAGGGAGGACATCATTGCAGCTCAGAAAACGGATAAAGGCATGGCACATCTCCGGAGACGGATAGACAATGGAGAGATTAAATGTTTCCGGAAAGATGATGAGGGGACGCTGTGGTTCAATGACCGCATAGTCGTACCCCGAGATATGAAGTTGAGGAAAAAGATCCTCGATGAAGCTCACTTGTCCAAATACTCCATTCATCCGGGCAGCAACAAAATGTACCAAGATTTGAAAAAGAAATTTTGGTGGACGCGGATGAAGCGGGAGGTAGCTAAGTACGTATCCGAGTGTGATACGTGTAGACGAGTGAAAGCTGATCACATGAAGAAATCAGGGCTGTTGCAACCCCTGAAGATCCCGGCATGGAAATGGGAAGATGTGAGCATGGATTTCATTGTGGGATTACCCCTAACAGCCAACAAGCATGATTCCATATGGGTAATCGTTGATCGGTTAACCAAGACGGCTCATTTCATTCCGGTGAATACACGTTACAATGCCGGCAAATATGCGGAGCTATACATAGCGAAGATTCTATGCCTATACGGGGTACCCAAGACCATTGTCTCAGATCGAGGTGCATTATTTGTATCTCGCTTTTGGGAGCAGCTACACGCTGCATTGGGTACTAAGTTAATCAGGAGCTCCGCCTATCACCCTCAGACCGATGGTCAGACAGAAAGGGTGAATCAAGTCCTGGAAGACATGTTGAGAGCATGTGCCATCCACCATGGTAGGAACTGGGATGATCACCTACCCTTGGCGGAATTCTCGTACAACAACGGTTATCAGGCGAGTATCAAAATGGCACCTTACGAAGCTCTCTATGGTCGTAAATGCCGCACCCCATTAAATTGGTGCGAGTCCGGTGAAAGGGTCACATTCGGGGTTGATGTGGTGAACGACGCCGAGGAGCGCGTTCGGATAATTCAAGCCAATTTGAAGGCCGCTCAATCCCGACAGAAGAGCTACGCTGATAAGAGGCGTAGGCCGTTGCACTTTGACGTTGGGGAACACGTGTACCTCCGCGTGTCTCCAATGAAGGGCGTGCACCGATTCGGTGTGAAGGGAAAGCTCGCTCCCCGTTTCATTGGACCCTACGCTATCACCGAGAAGTGTGGACCAGCAGCGTATCGATTGGAGTTACCGGCATCTCTGACTGGTATCCATGATATTTTCCATGTTTCGCAACTGCGGAAATGCTTGAAGCATACAACTGCTGTTCCTACCGAAGACATCGGCGAGCTGAAACCGGATTTAACTTATGATGAATATCCGGTGGGAACTCTTGATGAGAAAGCCAGGACCACGCGTAGCAGAACGTTGTGGTTCTACAAAATACTCTGGAGTAACCACACCGCCGAAGAAGCGACGTGGGAGAGCGAGGAGTTCCTTCGCTCAAATTACCCGGAGTTCATGGCTTCTCAACACGGGTAAGTCCCTATTACATCGCTATCTCTTCTTTTATAATCTCGGGACGAGATTCTTTTAAGGGGGGAGGGATGTAAAAGCCCAAGAAAAGGGACTTGCAAAAACTTTCATGCACCTCACAACACAACAGTTTTGTTGTGTGTAGATTGTGAAATATTGTGAAGAGCAAGTGGCCCCCATCAAAAGAATGATTAGAGGGGAAAGCCTTCACCTTCACAATGTAGGGTTTCTACACCTGAACATGAGAGGTTGAGCTCACCCCTAGGATTTGAAAAGTCTTGGGAAGGTTCAGTCCAAAGCTCATGCAAATTCAACACTTTTTGAGGCACTTTTGGGTTGTTTCAAAAAGAGGCCAATTTGAATGTAAATTCAAATTGCAGCAACTTTCATCACCCAAATTCAAAAGTTAGCTCCATATCTATACTCAGCACATTTTTCTGAGTGAACCCACCAATTTTCATCCCCATTGGAGCTCATCTTGTCAAGAGCTAAATTTGCAAGAATTCAAAACTGATTTTGAATTTCAGTTTGAATATGAAGCAAATTTAACCAAACAAAGTTTGAATTTGAGAATTCAAATTCAAACAAAGACTTGGGAGCTAAGTCTCCCATTAAATTGTGAGTAGCTGGTGGGATAATTAGCAAAAACAGAAAAGAAATATTAGGGAAAAAGAAGAAAGGGGAGGCCCACATGTCAGCTGCACACCCGGGTACACCGCGGGTTGCAGCAGCCGGGTCTCGACTTCGCGCGCAAGAAACCGGGCGAGGCGGCGAGCCACCGGGGCGTCGACGTGCCGCCCCCTGCGCCTGATGCTTCGTGCGGGTAACACCTCAGTGAAGAAAACCAAATACTCCACTCGCCTTCTCCCCGTTTTTCCCCCGAGAGCAGCCGCACCAGGCCATAAAAACGATCGCCGCCGTCCACTCTTCGCGCCCGCACGTAGAGCAGTACCTCTAGGACCTCACACAACCACTGGTGATCGTGACGGAGTGCGCGGGACGCTGCTGAACCTCACCGAGCTACCCAGCCGATCCCTCACCCTCTGTGTGTGGCGCACAGCACCAACCATCCTCAGAAATTTCAGTTTGTGCCGCCGCCGGGCCTCCTCGACGTTCCGGAGATACAGAGCCCATCACACCCCGGGTTACATAGCAAAAAGGTGCGCCTACTCTTTCTCTTCACGCTGCCGAAAGCCCCAGTCCATCCCTCCATGGGAGCCGCGGGAATTTGTGAAACACCGAGGACATGTCCATAGGTCAGGGGGGGTTGATCTTCCAAAATTCACGACCCAGGTGTGTTCTTTAGCCATTCTAGTCCTAGGATAGGCCACAGACCTCGGTGCGAGTCGCCGAGGCTGAAAAGAACTAGAATTTGTGGAGCCTCCACGGTGCTATTCAAGTTTTACTCTCTGCCGCCGGTTTTCAACCAAGGGCGCACGGTGACATGGGGTTTGGAGGAGTTTCCAAGCTCTTTGGCATACGGGACGTTCTTTGCCATGAGCCACTGATGCTCTAGGGCGAGAGAGACGGGAAAGTAAGCCAGCAGAGAGGATGGCCGATGTCGCCGGACTCGGTCCGAGGACGCCGTCCGTCGCCAGCCTTCTGTGGGCCGTTAGGGCTCACGATGACCTCGGAAACGGGTTTCCCGACCCTCAAAACCCCTATGCGGCGAGAGCCAGGCCGGAAGATCGCTTAGGAAGGAGGGACCGAGGGGGGGAGGAAGAACACCGGCGAGAGAGGCGCGCGCGGGAAGAGGGAAGCGGGAGGTTGAAGACGAAGCGCCGACCCCACCTGTCAGCCACTCGGCGGTAGAGCTGAGATCTTCTGTGGCTGCCGATCTTTTGTGACTACACCAGGGGAAACCCAGTAACCCTGTGTGTTCTCGTTTCTCACTGGCTGCGATTTAAAGAGTGGGCCCGGGTTCTTTTCCAATAGTAAAACAATTCCAGTTTCCACTCAAACTTTAGAAATCCATAACTTCTGCTAGGAAGCTCCAAATTTAGGGATTCAAATTGGGTTGGAGTCATCTTGCCTAGCTCTGTCCAGATATACAACCCAATTTGTATGAAACCCATTAATTAATTCTGGAAAATTCTTTAAAGCTTTTCAGCAAAAGAATTTTAGAGGGAGTTTGGTTCATCCAAAAATCCCCAAATTTTGCCAGAATGTTCTTTAGGACATTAGTAAACCCCTGTAAAAGTTTCAGACCATTTGGAGTCGATTTGGTCAGAGCAATTCAAATTGGAAAGTGCTGTGTTTATTTGAATGCAGAAACATTTTCAGAGAATTTCCAAAACTTGGAAATTCAATTCTGGGCAAACCTTGACTCCAAAAATGCTAGGAAAATTCATGCAAACTCTATGAGCTAGAATAGAAATTGTAGTTCATTAAGTTGAGCATGAACAGGGGTATTACCTCAGAATTAATTCTTCCTTGCTGATTTGCCAAGAGAATTATTCTGGGCAAACCACTCCAGGAAAAGTGCTAATGTTTGGTCCAGAGAGTTTTCTTGTGACAAGGAACTCACACAAAAATTCTCAGCTCCATTGGAGCTCTAGATCACCCCTGTCCTGTTTACCCACTTAAGGGATTAAAATGGAAAAGGGGAAAACCACTTAGCATTTAACCATGTGATTAAGTCCAAGCCAAACCACCAACACCAGTTCATATTTAAATTCTTAAACAAAGTTCCAGGTGTTAGAGGCTGATTACTAGAACCAATAGTAGAAGTTTTACTCTAAAACTCACATTTGCATCTAAATTAACATATAGTATTTCATTAACGTGTAGCCGTTGAAGAAGAGACTCCGGAAGTGCTGGA
This sequence comes from Neostapfia colusana, assembly GCA_030760725.1. Taxonomy (NCBI): domain Eukaryota; kingdom Viridiplantae; phylum Streptophyta; class Magnoliopsida; order Poales; family Poaceae; genus Neostapfia; species Neostapfia colusana. Next base: position 102,839,841 of record JASWHV010000002.1, on the reverse strand, counting down.
CTTCCTCCTTCCGGACGAAGAACTAACTCCTGACCAGCAGCAACAAGGCAAGCCCCGGTTTGCATTAACCCTTTTTAAAAGTTTTACTTTGTATACATGTGTCATATGAAGTATGTATGTGCATTAGGTATCGGATGAATGAAACCCCACTTGCATAACCAAAGTTTCCTAAAAGAGTGAGGGTAGTGTCAAGGACCTCGAGTAGACAGGCTATGCTTAATGAGTCATAGGACTTCGGTACAAGTCGAGTAGTTGGAATCTACTCGCGAGATAGGCTGGGGACACACGGGTTCGGTTGAGTGATGTGAGATCACTTTAGTAATGAAAATGAGACTAGGCAGGGGCTAGGGCGCAGCAAGAGAGAGTCTTGTGTGCGCAGCCCTGTCCGTGTCGATTGAGGACCGATCCGTGTGCGGCCCTGCTGAACAAGTATTGAACGTACCGAAGGCATATCGGATATATGGGCCCCGATAAACCGATGTAGCCTAAACCTCCGGGCGTCGAGGCATAGCACACCGATTTATAGGTGTAGGTTGAGGGCAGCAAGGTGGAAATCTGCCAACGGGCATAGAGAGATGCTCCGTGTGGAGAACCTCCTGCTCGTTTCGGTGCGACCGGTTCGACGTTTGGGCTGTTGGGTGAAAGGTTGTCCCGTACGACATCGAGTGAGCGTGCTGTGCAGCTCCACGGGTGGGCGTACGTGACGTGCTCTTTGGGTTTTCCCTGCAGGTGTATATCGAGTCGATTCGCCGTCCCTCGCGGTGACGAGTACTGCTTGTTCACTGCGTCGTAACGTAGACTAATGGATGAAATATGGTGATTCAATGATGCTGATTGATATAATTGTATTGCTACATGTGTGCCACCAAATACTGCTTACTAAATTTCAGATTTCATGAACTGTTAACTTGTTGCTAAAAGATAAACTAAGGATGAACTTGTAGGCGTGTCGTTTTGCTGAAATGTTACTATCCTATGTCCATTGTACACCTCATGTAGAGTTTCATGCTTAGGTGAGTCGGTTAAGCCTTGCTGAGCCTTCGAGCTCACGGTTGCTGCTTAAGTGTTTTTCAGGTGAAGAGCCACCCACGGACTCGGAGTACGAGTCCACCGGCGAGGGTTACCCTCCGTCGGGGACCACGGCTGAGTGGGAGCCGTACACGCCGCGCTGAGCTGAGGAGTGCAGCTAGTGTGGGTTGCCCTAGGGCTGGGCAACCGACTTTTGCTAAATAGGCGGGCGTGAGTTGTATAGTGTAGTCTTCCGCTGTGTAATAGAACAATAATTGTAACTGAAGTTTGTACTTATTTGTACAGTTTCAGCTGTTTTTCCCATGTAATATATTGTGTTCTTATGACGTGTGCTGTCGGGTGTCGCATCGCGCGGCATTACCCTCTGCGATCCTGGATGAGCGGATTCCGGTCCGCCACAAAAATGTTCATAAATCACTTTATGTAATAAAAGTTTTGCTTCCGCTTTGTACCTTTGATGTGTGTTATCCGGTGCTGTGCAACGCAGCACCCCTCAGCGTGATCCTGGCTCGACAAGACCGTGGGGTCGTGTCATGGGATATTTGCAGCAGAAATTGGAAAGGAATTAGAGGGGAGAGCTGGGACCACTGGTCAGTGACTGCACTCAGAGGGAAACCGACTCAAACCGAGCAACGCAGCGCCGGCGACCGACGACGGCTCGCAGAGGCCGCCAGCTCGCTCGGTAGTTCCACCTCACGGTGAAAATTTTCGGCTCAAAGTCCAGCACACCGAGCTGCTTCACCCTTCTCACCATTTCCGAGCAAAAACGAGCATGTCCCGAGCTGTTCTCCAGTTTCCGCGCAAGAACTCGTCGCTGCTCCCTCTGATCACCGGTGACCGGCCGATCCCGGCTGTTTCACGCACCGCCACCAGAGAAGAAAAGGTGCCCTTGCTTGTGCTGAATCTGTAGGAGGAAGTCGTGCTCCATTTCATGCGGTGTAGAGCAAGAATTTCTAGTTTTCTTCCTAGTAGTGTGTTAGGGTTAGAATCCGGTCGACGGTGAAATTCGTTGCACAGAGGCAACCGCCGGTCGTGGTGCAGCTCACACATGCTCTAGAACACCTAGCGCATCTCCTCGATGATGTAGAAACCAGTTCCATGCACTAGGACCCTAGTTCTATGAGAATTTCGCGCCGGCGGCCGAAAACAGGGCACCTCGCCGGTGAGGTCCTAGTTGCGGCCATTCTCACGAGGATCGGTGCTCATATTTGTGATCAGCAAGCCCCAGCGGAGCTCTCTGAGAAAACTGTGTCGAAAAAGGTGTATATAACACCGAGTTCGACATCGCCGATGAGCTCCCGGCCGCTGTCACCATCGCGAGCACTATTCCGGCCATCGCCGAGCTCCGGTGAGTGCACCAACGTGTTTCTCGGGCAAAAAGGTGCATAGGCGGCGAGTTTCGTCGAATGTCTGGTAGTAGAACGACCGGCGGCGAGCTCTCCGGCGAGGCACCGCCGCGGTTATCGCGGGTGGCGCGAGGTAGACGAAAGGGGGGCGGGCCCCACGTGGCAGTGAGGGGGAAACGGGTCCGGGATTTGCTGTGGCACCAGGATCGCGTGTGGATACGCGGGAAATTAAGCGGACCCACGTGTGGCTTCGTCGTAGAGCTGACACGTAGCCCTGGGACCCACCAGCCGGTTTAAACTTTTCTTTGAATTTCAGAATTTGGTTCAAGCTTCAACTAGCTATAACTTTTGCTAGGAAGCTCCAAATTTAGTGAACCAAATTTTGTTGGATTCATCTCTTTGAGTACTATCCAGCAAAACAAGTTGCAGCTCATGAAACGTATTATTTGTCCAGAATTAATTCCCTAAAATTTAAACTGTTGGGAATTTTATCTGGAAAACTCTTATGGAAAATTCTTAAATTTGGCTGGGATGTTCTTTAGAAAATCCTTGAGTCACAGGAAAAATTTCAGATCCATCATTTAGTCCCCCTAAGGGTATTGTTAAGTGAACTGCCTTGAGAAAATGGAAAAATGTACAGAAACATTTTTCAGATTTTCTCAAATCTTGTTAAGGGCATAACTTCCTCTAGGATTCTACAAATGACATGAAACCAACTTCATTAGAACCATCTCAAACTCTAGTTTCCATAAAGTAATGGTTTGAGCCATGAAAATCCCTGGAAATCCATAAAAGCTCTATTATTGACCAAATAGACTTTTATTTGTGCAGAGCTCAAATGAACTTTGTTTCAGATGAAACTTGGTCAAGTCCCTGGTTAAGATCCTACCAAGCCACCATAAAAATTTCAGAGCCAAAGAGGTGGGCTAGCTAGAGTTATGGTATTTACATATTCAGTTCCAAACATTACATTTAAATTGACATATCGTTAATTTGCTTACGTGTAGTCGCTGAAAGCGAGGAGACCCTGGAAGTGTTGGAATTCCTACTTCCGGACGAGACCCTAACCACTGACCCACAGCAACAAGGTAACCCCGGTTTGCATTAACAAGTTTTACAAAGTTTTGCTTTATATATATACTTAGCATGAGGTATGTATGTGCATTAGGTGTAGGATGGATGAAACCCAAAGTGCATAACCAGATTATTCCTACAAGAGTGAGGGTAGTGTCTAAGTCCACGAGTAGTCTTGCTGTGCTTAATGTTCATAGGACTTTGGTACAGGTCGAGTAGTTGGAATCTATTCGCGAGTATAGGATTCGGGACACACGGGATTGGTTCGAGTGATGTGAGATCACTTTAGTAAGAAAATGAGACTAGGCAGGGGCTAGGGTGCTTGACACGACCCCACGGTCTTGTCGAGCCAGGATCACACTGAGGGATGCAGCGTTGCACAGCACCGGATAACACACATCAAAGGTACAAAGCGGGAGCAAAGTTTATTACATAAAGAGGTTTATGAACAATTTTACATCAAAATAGGTTCAGTCTACACTCACGGGCGTAGACTACGCATCAAGTCCATGTTCAGCCCGTGAACGTGTCCTTGCTAGCACACACGCACAGTAACACGGCGGCGTGCACGACTCCCACTCGACGGGGTTCTCCTCCTGGGGTTCCCTCTCCTCCTCGGGAGTCCCTTCCTCATAGAACCCTGCAAAAGCATCAAACACAAGCAGTGAGCACGAAGGCTCAGCAAGACTGACCCGTCTCTCCTAAACATGGAACTTCTAAATGAGGGGTGATAGGTGCATGAGATAAAACAAATTGCAAAGGACTCGCCTAATTAGTGGAACCTTACTTTCAAGTTTTAGCAGCAGGTTGTGGAGCACCTTACGCTAAGGCACATGAGAGAGCCGCAATCAAACAAGAAACACATTTCTCTCATGTACTTTGCCCAAAGTTGAAACGAACTTTAGTTAGCTCTAAACTACAACAAATCATTAATAATCAAAGTCCATCTTTCAATCAGCAACATTTTAACATGTAACTAGCCTGCTCTTTCTACGTCACGGTACAGTGAACAAGTGGTACTCACTGACCGTGAGGGACGGCGATTATAATCGATTTACACCTGCAGGGTTACCCGAATAACCCATTACGTACGCCCGTACTCGATGTTGCCTACAGCAACCATCACGGACGCCGTACACAACCACCTTTCACCCGTCAGCCAAATATTGAACCGGTCCCATCGTCCCGAGCAAGAGGTCTCTGCACGCGCATCTCAGTGCCGCCAGCCGATTTACACCCCAAGCTCTCAACCTACCTTCTGAACGACGGGCAATGCCTCAATACCCAGCTACCCGAGTTGCATCGGTTTCCCGGTTCCCATATAGCCGGTAGGTCTTCGGTACTGTTCTAGCTTGTTCAACAGGCCCGCACACGGCTCGGTCCTCAATCGACACAAGCGGAGCTATAGCACACAGGCCCCAATGTCCTGCTGCCCTTACTCTCCGCTCGGTCTCATTTTTCTTGCCATGTGTATCATGGGCTATCTCTACCTGAGTCGAGTGCCTCTAGCCTATGCTCGCGAGTAGTTCCAACTAATCAACTTGTACCGAATCCTACTCTATCTGAGCATTGCAGTAGCTAACGGGGTGTTCAATCCTAATCCCAACCCATGGCTTTCTTGGCTATGCATTTGGATTTTCAAACAGGACTCTAGTGCAAGAAATAATGATACTCAAGTAAGTGCTCAAAACAATAAAACTTTGTAAAAAGGTTTATGCAAACCGGAGCTTGCCTTGCTGCTCTTGGTCGTAGGCTAGCTGCTCCTCCGGAGTAACGAAGTCTAGGACTTCGGGTTCCTCCTCGACTTTAGCGACTACATGATGCAAGAAGTACATGTATTAATTTAATGCATTTGAATTGAGTTTTAAACTTGTGAACCTTCTAGTCTCACTAGACAGACTCAATGACTCTGAAATTTTTACTGTGGTTTGGATATAACCTAAACAGAGACTTAGCCAAGTTTTAGTTGCAGCAAAGCTCATTTGAGCTCTCCACAATTAATTATGTCCTTGACCATAATTGGAACTCTTAGGGTGTTCTAGGGATTTTCATGGAACAAGCCATGACTTTCTGAAAACTAGATTTTCAGGGGGTTCTAATGGAGTTCGTCTCACTTAATTTGAAGGTTCCTAGCTAAATATATGAGCTAAACAATTTCAGGGAAAATTCTGAAAGTGTTTCTGAACATTTTCTATTTTCTCTGGAACAGTTTCACTAATCACACCATTAGGTGAATCAAATGAGCTCAAATGGATCTGAAATTTTTATGGTAGTTCAGGGATAATTTGGTGAATATCCCAGCAAAATTTTAGAATTTTCCTCCAAGGGATTCTCCAGTTAAAATTCCAAACAATTTAAAATTTGAGGAATTAATTCTGGAGAAATAAGGATTTTCATAAAGTGAAACTTGATTTGCTGGACATTGCTCAAACAGCTTAATCCAACAAAATTTGGTTCACTCAATTTGGAGCTTCCTAGCCAAAGTTATAAGGATTTGAATTTTGAATGAAATCTGAAAATTGGGGAAAAAGTTGAAATCGGCCGGTGGGCCACGGGGACACGTGTTGGCCGCGGAGGCATCAGCACACTGAGACCTACAGGGTTTTTGCACGCCAGCACATCAGATCCCAGCCGCAGCCCGATCCTGATTTAAAATATCTGCAGCTGACAGCTGGGGTCCACCCCCTTCGTCTACCTCCCGCCGCCCGCGCTCTACCGCCGGGGTACCTCGCCGGAGAGCTCGCCGGCAGCCCCTGTGGAGCTCCAAGCTTCATGATTCCAGCCGCCCCTGCCTACTTTCACTCGGAGAACACGATTCCGGGCTCAGCTCATCATGACAACGACCGGCATATGGTCGGCGACGAGTGGCGGCTTCGGAAAGACTTCGGCCGTGTCGGCCGACTTCCCTAGCACCCCAACCTACCGAGCAAACGGCCGGAAAGAATCAGTGGTACCTAAGGAACCTCGGCATGGGCTCAAGGCAGCTCGGGAGAGGTCCAAAGTAGTCCCTCACCCTGCGCCCGATGCTTTCCGCATGCTCTGTCGTCGGTAAACATCGAAATACGCCGGGTACAGAGGTTCTCAGGCCAAAGGTTGTGAAGGCAACTTGTGCGCTACCATGTATAGTTTGTGTGGGAGCGGATTGAGTCCCTCTAATCCTTCCTAGAGTATGGATTCGACAGAACCGCACCCGAAGGTCGGTCTGTACCCAGAAAGGGGGAAACTGGAAATTCGCCGCCGGTGAGCAAACACTCGGGCTGTGGCTCGGGGGTGAGCAGCACCGATCACCAGTGCGTCCAAGGGTGCCTTGGCTCGGGCATGATCACCTCCCGGTTGGGCTGTCCACGGGAGCCCGAAGTGCAGCGGTTTTAGGTCACCGAATTGAACTCTCGGTATAGCCGAGATCGATAGGTTTCAGCTGAGTTCTAGCGACGGGGAAGAAAGAGGAGGGTTCCTAGTACCTTGCCGTAGCTCTGGAGAGGACGGGGGGGGGGGGGCCTGTGATCGGAGCTCTCCGATCGGTTCTGAGCGGCGGAAGAAAGTTTCCCGGCGCTGTGTTCTTGCCGGGAGAAAATGGCGAGGGCTTCGGCCGAGGAGGGTGGCGCCTTAAGAAGGGGTCCGGAACCGACCCTGGGCGCGCGCGTGGGCAAGCTGCTGGTGGCGCGGCGGCCTCCCTCGGTGGCGCTCTCGGGAGGAGCTCGGGAACCCGAGTACTGAAAGTCTCAGTCGGTTGGATCATCCCAGTGGCTGACATGTGGGTCCCGTTTTCATTTTTAACCTCTGAGGTTAACTCCTATTCACTGTTGTAAACAGTAGTTCCCACAAAGCCCCTGGTGATTTGAATTATCCACCCTTGAACCATTTGAATTGGTTAGAATTCAAAATGGGTTTTGTTTGAATGAATTTCAGCACATGTTCAGTTTGAAATTCAAATAAAGTTTGAATTTTCCCCACTTAGCTCATGTTAAGATCAACTCCAAATGGAGTGAAAATTGGTGTGTGAGCTCACAAAAATGTTCTGAGTAGGAATATGCCTCCCACTTTTGAATTTATGGGATACAAACAGTTTGAATTTGAATATGAGTTCAAACTACCCTCTTTCTAGCTATACCCAAAAGGACCTCAAAAAGGTTTTGAATTTGGGTGAAACTTGGCATGGGCATTCCTAGCAATGTGTAGGAGTTTTCATATGCCCAGCCCTTGTATATCATATGTGGGAAATACCACTTTTGCACTATGTGAGTTTGTTCTCTAATGAGCATGTTGATGGTAGTTACATGCTCTTCAAATGTGTTCATCAACTTTCTTCAAATGAGGGGTGTGTGTGTGTGGTGATGAACACTTTAGATATGTGTCAAAACTGAGGCCCTTACATTCCTCCCCCTTAAAAGAATCTCGTCCCGAGATTATAAGGTGAAAATGAGAGAGAGGACGGTAGAAAATTACCGGATATGCAACGTGAAAAAGTCGGGGTAGTTAACGCGAAGAAATCCTTCGCTCTCCCATGTCGCTTCGTCCACGGAGTGATTATTCCATAGAACTTTGTAGAACCACAACGTGCGGTTGCGTGTGGTTCGGACCTTCTCGTCAACGATCTGAACCGGTTCCTCCCGATAGGTGAGATCCGGTTGCAGTCCTTCAACGTCCTCCAGTTGAACGGTAGTAGATAACTCAAGACACTTCCTCAGCTAGGAAATGTGAAAGATGTCGTGCACACCAGAAAGTGCTTCTGGTAATTTCAGCCGGTATGCTACCAATACACATCTTTCGTAAATCTGGAATGGACCGATGAATCAGGGTGCCAACTTTCCTTTCACCCCGAATCTGTTTACGCCTTTCATTGGAGACACACGTAGATATACGTGATCCCCCACTTTGAATTGTAATGGGGGTCTTCTCCGGTCCGCTTACTCTTTCTGCCGGGATTGGGCGGCTTTTAGGTTCGCTTGAATCAGTCGAACCTTTTCTTCCACGTTGTTGACAAGGTCAATCCCGAAGGTGACCCTTTTGCCAGACTCAGACCAATCTTAATGCTGGCTTGGTACCCATTGTTGTACGAGAACTCGGCTAACGGCAAGTGATCATCCCAATTCTTGCCGTGGTCGATAGCGCAAGCTCGTAGCATGTCTTCTAAGATCTGATTTACCCGCTCGGTTTGCCCATCCGTCTGCGGGTGGTACGCTGAACTACGGATCAGCTTCGTCCCCAAGGCAGCGTGTAGCTGTTCCCAAAAACGGGACACAAATAAAGTGCCCCGACCCGATATGATGGTACGGGGTACGCCGTACAAGCATAGGATCCGTGAGATGTACAGTTCAGCATATTTCTTGGCGTTGTAGTTGGTGTTGACCGGGATGAAATGGGCAACTTTGGTGAGCCGGTCGACGATCACCCACACAGAATCATGTTTTTGAAAGGTGGTGGGTAAACCGATGATGAAGTCCATGCTCACATCCTCCCACTTCCAGGCAGGAACGCCCAGTGGTTGTAGCAGTGGTTTCTGCATATGATCTGCCTTCACCCTTCGACATGTATCACACTTGGACACGTACTTTGCGATCTCCCCCTTCATCCGTGTCCACCAAAACTTGCTTCTGAGTTCTTGATACATTTTGTTGCTGCCGGGGTGAATAGAAAATTTTGATAAGTGAGCCTCATCAAAAAATTTCTTCCGTAGCTCCGGGTTACGGGGTACGACGATCCGGTCCTTGAACCATAGGACGCCGTCTCCATCCTTCCGGAAACATTTCAACTCCCCACTGTCTACACGTCTCCGCAAATGCGACATACCCTTGTCATGTTTCTGAGCTGCCGCTATCTCTTCACGGATGGTGGGAATCAAAGCTAGGTTGTAGAGAGCTCCATTTGGAATCACATGCAGTGGTGGTTCGCTCTCTTCCAATGGTGTGATGGTCAGATTGTTGACGTGTGACTTGTGACTCAGCGCATCCGCCACTACGTTTGCTTTGCCGGGGTGATAATGGATCTCTATTTCGTAATCCTTTATCAATTCTAACCATCTTCGCTGCCTCATGTTCAGCTCCTTCTGAGTCAATATGTACTTAAGGCTCTTGTGATCGGTATTTAAAGGTACGAGGTTACCAAGTAGGTAGTGCCTCCACATCTTGAGTGTGAGTACCACGGCAGCGAGCTCCAAGTCGTGAGTTGGATAATTCTGCTCATGGTTCCTAAGCTGCCGTGACCCATACGCGACCACTCTTCGGTCTTGCATCAGCACATATCCGAGCCCAATGCCGGACGCATCGCAGTACACATCGAACGGTTTTGTTGTTTCTGGATGCGCCAAAACCGGTGCTGATGTTAGGTGTTTGACTAAAGCCTGGAATGCTGCTTCACATGTTGGACTCCAAACATATTCGGTAGCCTTCTTCAGCAGCTCCGTCATAGGCTTGGCAATTTTCGAGAAGTTCGGGATGAACCTCCGATAATATCCCCCGAGTCCGAGGAAACTCCGTACCTCGTGAACAGTCCTCGGGGACTTCCAATTCAGCACTTGAGTGATCTTACTCGGGTCTACAGAGATACCCTCCACTGAGATGATATGCCCGAGAAAAGGCACTTGCGATATCCTGAATTCGCACTTGCTGAATTTCACGTATAGCTTGTGATCCCGCAGCCATTGCAAGACTATACGCAGATGTTTCTTGTGATCTTCCTCCGACTTGGAATATACCAGTATGTCGTTGATGAAGACCACGACAAACTTGTCCAGCTCCGGCATGAATACCGAGTTCATTAAATACATGAAGTGAGCTGGAGCATTGGTGATGCCGAAGGACATGACCAGGTACTCATAAAGTCCATACCTCGTTGAGAAAGCCGTCTTCGGGATTTCCTCCGCCCTTATCTTAATCTGATGGTACCCGGATCTTAAGTCCATCTTGGAAAACATCTTTTCTTCGACCAACTGACCAAACAACATGTCGATCCGTGGCAACGGGTACTTGTTCTTGATGGTTAAGGCATTTAATGGACGATAGTCCACGCAAAGTCGCAACGTCTCATCCTTCTTCTTTACAAATAATACCGAACAGCCCCATGGCGAGGAGCTCGGCCTAATAAAACCCTTCTCTAGGAGGTCCGTTAGTTGAGTCTTCAGCTCAGCCAATTCCTTGGGCGCCATCTTGTACGGCCTTCAGGATATCGGCATGGTTCCCGGTGCAAGTTCAATCTTGAACTCCACCTCTCTATCGGGTGGCATCCCCAGTAAATCATCCGGGAACATGTCAGGGAACTCTCGGACCACTGGAATGTCTTCGAATCTGATGGTTGTCGACTGATAGACACTTGGAAGTTTTATTTCTGGACTGTCCAGAAATAAGGAGTGAGATCCGTGCACTTCTGAGTTTAAGTGCACGACTCGAAGGACGGTGTCTAAAACAGCGCCGTGGCGGGTTAACCACGACATCCCTAGGATGACATTGACCTTTTGTCCCTCTAAGATGATGAGAGACGTGGGGTACACTCTACCCGCTGAGCATAATGGTGCTTTGGAAACCATTACGCTTGCTGAAATCTTCCCACCCGGTGAAAAAATTAAATATGGACTATCGGTGGGTAGTATTTGCAAGCTTTGTTTAGCAATGAAAGATTGGCTAATAAAATTATACGTGGCGCCTGAATCAAACAATACTATGGCGGGATGCTGTTGGAGTTGGAACATACCCGAAAGGATTGTCTCACCCTCCGGCACGTCCTCTATGGCAAGCTGGTGGACTGTGCCGGGCCTAGGGTTTGCTCGCCGCGCATTAGTAGGGTTCCGGGGTTGATTCCTCCACGGAAACTGTGGTGCAACTCCGCCGCCTTGCCTCTCTGGACAACTGCTGGCGAAGTGTCCTAGACGACCACACTTGTAACATGTGGCCGCTGCTTGTGCGGTGCTCGGGGGACGAAAGCCCGGCATGCGCTGCTGAGGTGCATACGCATGCGGCATCTTCCGCTGCTGCTGTTGTTGTTGCGGAGGTGGTACTGGCAGTGCCGGTCTGAATGCCGGTGAAGAGTACGGCCGACTGCGGAACGGCATCGACCTCTGTGGTGGCTGCCTGCGTGGACCTGATGGTGGGCGATTCACCATCCGAAACTTCTGAGAAGTACCGCCTCCTTCTCCGCTGCTTTGCGGCGCGCTTCGCTTTCTCTCTGCCGCCGCCAACTCCTTGCCGGAGTCCTCCTGGACAATCGCGGCATCAATGATGTCGTTGAGACTGCCGCGATTGAACATCGCCAATTTGTCCTTCAGGAGCGGGTTAAGCCCCTGGTAAAAGTGGTCCCACCGCTTCTCGTCGGTATCGGCGTGATACGACGCATAGAGCACGAGATCGTTGAATGCCCTGGAGTATTCCAGCGCATTCCAGCTCCCTTGCTGCAGGTGTAGAAACTCTTGCGTCCTCCTCTTCATCAGACCCGGCGTTATGTGATAGGCCCTGAAGGCCGTCCGGAACTCCGCCCAGGTCATAACTCGGTCGGTGGCCTGTGAAGCACAGAAGTTTGCCCACCACGCGCTCCCAGATCCTTGGAGCTGCTGGACCGCGAACTGAGTCTTGCGCTGCACGCTTATCTGGAGCAGCCCGAACTTCATCTCTATTGCGCGGAGCCAGTTGTCCGCGTCGAGAGGTTCATCCGCCCTTAAGAATACCGGGGGATGAGTTGCTAGGAAGTCGGAGTATTAGCTCTGTTGACGCTCCTCACGATCTTGACGTCTCTCTGGTCGAGACGTATTGGCGATGAGAGTTTGCAGCAACCCCGTGTGCTGCTGATGAGAACCCGCCATTGCCGCGACAATGTTGGCCAATGTAACCGTTGGCAGTAACGGTGGCGGTGTTTGCTGTTGCTGTTGTTGCTGCTGCTGTCCCGAGGAGTCTTCGGGAGGCGGTTGGGAGGTCTCTCCCCCTTGGCTAGTACCCCCAACGTCCGGGTTGGCACGAGTACGAGTCATTCTGAAATTTAAAACAGCAGCGATTAGCACATGTAATACTTGAAATTCCATATGCAACAGTAGGTATTGAAGTGACACATGAATAATTTGCACAACATTCACATATATTGATAAAGCATAAAATTTATACAAGATACATTATTCTCGGGTCTCCGAGAAGTCGTGCTCATGTCGTCACTACCTATGCATACGCTACTGTCTACACGACATGTCACTGATTACAAAAATTGGGTTACACTACTCTAGCTGCCCTACTTGGCAACTGTAACCCGCTACTCGGAGTATAACTCGACCTCCTGCGGGTCGTCCTCCTCCGGTACCTCTGCTGGTGGCTCTGGATCTACCACCTCTTCTCCCATCTCGGGTTCTCCCATTGCTGGAATGCCCAAGACCACCGGTATGCCCAATACCGGAGGTACGAGGTCCTGCAATGCATGTACCTCATCCACGGCCTGGTTGTAGTCTTCTTCTCAGCCTTGGCCTTCCTAAATAGCGTCGTCCCGCTCTTGAGTAAGGTCCTCATTCTGCTGGGTTAAAGTCTGCACCAGCTCTTGTAACGCCGCGATGTCGACACGGTTTTTCTTCTTCGCCTTCTTCAGACGATGCAACTGATTATGCTGTTCATTCAGTCGCTTGATCGTCGGAAGGAGCACATTGCGGAGAGCGCTGTGGGCACTCTCGAAATGGTCTCCACGGCGTGTGCTCTCCTTGAGCCTTGCGGCGAGATGCTCCGTATGAACAGCTTGGCTGTCCATCACGGCGTTTCCCACCCTCATCTGGAGGCTGAGATTTGCCTCCGCGGGGTTGTACCTTGGGCAACTCGGGTCTGTTGCCTCCCGGTACCTCCCTTCCCACACATGATGAGCCCGTCCCTCCACTGGAACGAGCGCGTATGGAGTTCCCTCCATCGCTCTCACGTGTAGCTGGCAGAAACGTGACATGGTGTCATGGGCTGCCACTTGTCACCTTCCCTCGGGTTGTCTACCTCTCACCGTGACGGTGAATGGTGCCCACCCGGGTGGCGTAGGACCAGCAGGAACTTCGACATGGATTGTCACGTCTTGTTCCCCTCCTCGCCTTCTTCCTTGGCGACGGCATTTGGTTGTATCCGAAATATTGAAGCATTTGCCACAATGCTTCCGGATAGCCGCTGGGGTGAGAACAGTGGGACACCACCCACCCGTTCTCCAACTGCTTATCTGCTGTCATCTGTAAAAATATATTTGATAAATGTCAAATATTAATTTAAACAGTAAACCATTGAGTTATAACATAAGACATGTCAATGAACCCATAAAACTTGGAAACATAGTCCAAATTTAACCAAATTTGATTGCTGATCTGCTGTTCAACCTGACAGCCCTGACCAGTTTCCATTTCAACCTGATTTAGGCCATGTTAAAGGCAAAACCAATTCTGGAGCTCAACATCAAAGTTCAAGCTGTCTTCAATAGCTCTCCAGAAAGTATTTGCTTGGCCTAAGATCTGTCCAGGTTCAAAAGTTATGAGATGTCAAATTTAACAGAATTTCTGGAGAAAATAGGACAGCACCTCCCTTCTTTATGTACTATTTTGATCCAAGAATCCCAGTTAATTCTGCTCCCAATCTGACAAAAATTTCTGTTACAAAGTTGTAACCCATCTCATAAGCTTTCCAGAACTACCTTATTTTCTATTTTTGGATTTTTATGCAGGAAGTTATGCTCAATTTACAGAGAGTCTTGGCTCTGCCCTGTTTTCTGGACAGTTCAACTCTACTGCATTTTTCTTGGCTCTACAGTTTCAACTCTACAGAGTGTTGGCGCTTTGTTCTCGCTGTGGCCACGTCGAGGGAGCTTCGGCGACGCCGTGGATGAGCTCAGCTCAGCGTGGAAACTACTGAGGCGTCCGGGCGCCGGTGGACCGAGACAGTTCCTGCATGCGGCAAGTTCTTCGTCGAGGAGAGTGTGTGATAACGTCGAGTAGCTGTGGTGAGGCGGTCTGTGAAGTGAGGTGTGCCCGGTTGGAGCCGATAAGGGCAAAGAAATGACTGTGTTTCGCTCGGGAGGTGGCGGCAGCTCCACCTCGGTGGCACGTGCTCGGAAGTCGGCTGCTACGAGTGAAAAACAGAGCCTCGGTTTACTTCTTGTGTAAGTCTACTCCCAATGACAAGTGGGTCCCACTGCTCTTCTCCCCCAAAAGATCTTCCAAATTTGGCATAGTTCAAATGAGGAGCTCAAATTTGAAAGCCATTTGGAAAATTTGACAAGGTGTACTTCAGTTTCAAATTTGAATTCAAATTTCAATGAAATTCACAAGCCCCTTTGATATACATGTCAAAGTACCTCCAAATTTTCTCAAAATTTGCCTTCCTCATAATTTGGACCTGAAGAATTCAAATATGGATTCAAACTTTAATTTGGCGGCTGCAAAGGGGAGGGTTACAACCACAGTTTGCATCCTTCATTTAAAATGACCACCTTTGCATTCAAATGAACATTTGAATTCAAACTGGACTTTAAATTATGTGCTTGCACATGATAACATTCACATGTGTAGAAAAGTTTTTGCAAGTCCCATTTCTTGAATTTGAACTCAACTTTATTCACATCTCAAGCTTTCCATTTACAAGTTTTGGGACTTTTACAGTTTCATGATTAGGATCGATTGTTAAGTCTTCCTGAGCTTATGGCTCACGGATACTATACTTGTTTTTTTGCAGGTATTGACCCTATGCTATGAATACGGTTGTCCGATAAGACTCGGAACCCTCTGAGTGGATACTCAGGAGCAACCTTGCTGCTGCAGTTTGTTATTCGTGTTGCTAGTAAGAAACGTCCGTGGGCTGGACTGTTTCATTGATGCTAAGTTAAATATGAGTCGTGAGAGTTGTAGTCTTCCGCTGTAATTTATTTTGAGGTAAAGTATTTGTAAAATTAACTCTTTGTACGCTTTGCATTGTAACAGCCCTAACTTTTGTAAAGTTTTATTTCACATTGTGAAACAAAGTGAGGCAAAGAAAGACTATAATCATGTCACATCAAATGATGAACACAAAAATGGACTAGAGAGGGAGTTAAAAACTTTCTTCGACTCAGGATTAGCACATGTTAACCTGGGCAGGGAACTTCACTTCCTAAGTTGAAATCATGTTAACCCCCACTATGGAGAGGATGGCAGGAAATTTAAACACCATTTTGAATCTTTTAAAAGGATTCCCATTCAAATTGTCCAAAGGCCTATATGTGAGATCACCGATGCATTTCTCATGTATTCAAGAGACTAAGTTTCAAATTTGGAGAAGTTTAGGTTTCATATACTATTTATTGCGAGGATTAAATGAGGGCACATTCAAATTCAAACTTGAATTTGAATTTTGAACCAAACATACTCAATTTCAAAATCTGATTTCAGATTTGAGTTCCTCATGATTCTTTTGACCTATCCTCCAAGTTTTATCAAATTTGGAGCTTGTTTGCTATTTTAACTGGAACAGGAGGATAAGAGGGGAGAAATGGGGCCCACATGTCAGTAGACTTCAAACTGAAGGCTTCTCTGTTTTCACTCGGACAGCACGCGTGCGACACCTCCTGCTCGCCGGCGCCAACCGCCTTCCCACCGCGCCAGCACCTGCTCGCTAGATGAGGACGCCGGGTGAAGCAACCCCGAGTTTCTGCCGTGAACCATTTCCCTACCACCCTCTCACTCTCCACAGCCCCGCACAGCACCGATAGAAAAGCAACCGGCCGACGCCCCTCGGCTCCCCGGCGCCCGAGCTCTACGCTCGTCCTCATGCCTGACGTTCTACACGAAAATGAAGCACCCTCAGGTGTGCAAACCGACCGTGCAAACCGTTCCTCTCCTCATGCATCACCGGCGATGAATTTCCTTGTTCTTTGCTTCGGCATACCTAGGACCGAGCCTCACCAATCTTCAAAATTCATCGTAATCAATTCACCATCACGTGTGCCGAGCTACAAACATGATCTAGACACTCCCACGCTCCTCTAGGATCAAAAAGCATAAAAAATCATCAAGTGTGGGCGCTGTTCTTCGAGAATTTTGAGCTGGCACCGATTTTCTCACTAGGTCGCCGATGAGCTTTTATTTGCAGCCATTCTTGAGCCGATTTGAGCTCATGCCGGTGACGAGGGATATCCCCTGGTGCTTTAGAGCCCAAGAACCAATCATTTGATGGAGAATTCACTGTGCACGACCTCGCCGGAGCCCTAGTTCTTGCTGTTGCCGGTGCGCGATGATTTCCAGTGAGATTCGGCCGCCGGCGACCCCACCAGTGTGTTAAGCGTGCCTGAAAACGGGGGGGGGGGGGGGGGGGGGGGGGGCCAGTATGGGGCTGGGAGATGGCAAGTAAGGGCCTTCCAGTGACCCTCGCCGGAGGGAGCCACCAATGACCCTGTCTGGCGCGAGGTTGAAGATGAAAACTGGCGAGTGGGACCCACTGTCGGGTTCAAACATTTCCAGATTTTCCCTAATTCGGTTTAAAATTTGGAGAGCCATAACTTTGTTTAGGAATGTCCAAAAATTGTCAAAAAAATTTTGTTGGATTCCTCTCAGAGAGTACTATCCAAGGGTGCAGCTCAATATTTAAGAAAATCCCTGGATTTGGCTCATTAATTCATTTAAATAAAATTTTGTAGGAATTTTTAAAGGAGTTCTGTATATTGGAAAATTCCCAAATTTGGTCAGGACATTACTTCAAAAATCCTTGAACGTCAGTAAAATTTGCAGAGGCATTGGAATTCATTTGCTAGGCCAAATATTGATTCAATCTTGTATGTCTCTGAAAATTAGGAAAAATAACAGAAAGATTTTTCAGCTTTTAGCTCCAACATGTAAAATTCATATCTCTGTGTAGGAAGCTCCAAAAATGGTGAAACCAAGTCCTATGGACTCATGAGACTTCCAAGTTTCTGAAAAACCAAATTTGGAGCATGTCAAGACACTATAATTGCCATAGGAATTCAGAGAAGCCAAATAGCTAAGAAAATTCTCTAGACCACATCTTACATCAACTTTGTCTGAAATTTTGCAAGCCATACCTCTGTAGGATCTGTGGACCACTGTAAAAATTTCAGAGCAATTTGAGATGATCTTCTCCAGTTTTCTGCCAATTATGTCCAGCTTCATACTTACGTCCATTATATGGTCCTTTGAACTTCATTCCAAAACCTCCAATGCTAAAAATGTTCCTTTCTCTGTTCCAGCACATAGCCAAACCAAATTCTCGAGTCTTAGTTTGTAACACCCTCAATTTCATAATCCATGCATGCATTCATATTTCATGTAGAGAAACTGTAAAAGCCCAAGAAAAGGGACTTGCAAAAACTTTTCATCACCTCACAACACCACAGTTTTGTGGTGAATATCTTGTGAAGAATTGGGGAGAGCATGTAACCTTCATCAAAAGGGTATTAGTTCAAACTTTCTACACATATGATAACACATGAGAGGGTGATTCAAAACTGTTGCATTCAAACTCATGGTTGCAGCAGCTAACACAAGGATCAAAGTGCATATTTGGATTCCTTACGTCCAAATTAGTGGGGAGGCAAAGTTTCAATAATTTTTGAAAAGGTTTGCTACCCATTTTTCCAGAAAGGATCCAAATGTGCAAAGAATTCAAATATACATTTGAATTTGAGGGAAACTTCTCCAATCATACAAATGTAGCTCAGTTTGAGGCTTCAAACATTTGAATTACTCACTTGCCAAATCTTTGGAGATCTTTTGAGGGATGGGGGAGCACTGACCTGTGGGGCCCACATGTCATTGGGTGGAATAGACTTAACCCCCAAGTTTCTCTCTGTTTTCTCAGTCAACCGAAGGCAGCCAGCTGCCGCGCGCGTGCCACTGGCCGGGCAGCCACCTCCTGGTTCTCTTCGCTCTCGCTGGCAGCCGAGAAACAGCTCGCCTCCTCCTATACGTGACTCCCTCCCCACGCAACCGAGCCATACGCATGCTTCTCTGCAAAACAGCAAGCACACCGGCTCTGTTTCACTCACCGGCACCGCTCCTCCGCCTCCCACTGTACGCTGGCGCCTGCTCGGCCTCTGCCCGAGCCGCCAACACAAAAAAGGAGCACCAGTGCGTGCTCTAGCTAACCGCCTCAGCACCTCGCGGCGTTAGCGCCTCATTCAGCCACAAATCGACGATCGCCACTGAGAACTCAGGCCACCGGCGGGAAGCCGATGTTGCGCCCCGTGGACAGCACACCACGGCCATTTTCACCGCCTGACTTCTACACGAAAAAGGTGTGCCTTAGTCTCCAGATCATGTAGCTGCAACCCTCATAGCCATTGGTAGACCGAGCGCAGAGAATTCCTAAGAACCCCGAGAACTAGTGCATACTGGTAGGGGTCGGTCTACCCCGAAATTCTATCTGCACCGTCCAAAGCCAGCTCGGGTGAGCTTGCACACACCTTCCTCACGTCCTAGCGGCCCTCCTCGACCAAGAATCAAGAGATATGGCCCCGAAATGGCCGGGTTCTGGTTGTTTTTCGGGCCGCCATAGAATAATAGCTCGGGTCACCGTGGAGCTCTAGGTTGCCGACCTTTTCATGGGATTGGCCGCCATTTTCGTCACCCTCGAGCTTCTGCGGTGCTCTCCGACCCTTGTCCGATTGTTTTGATGCGTTGTAACGCATTCCCGACCACGCCGGAACCCTAACCGCCTCTGTCACCGTCGGGCGCCCTGTTCCGGTGAGCTACGGCCGCCGGTGACCCTCGAGCCGAGCTCAGCGTCGCAAGTTAGGGCGCGGCGGCGAGTCTGGGGTCGGGAGGTGGCCGGAAAAGCGGGTCCGGCGACGCTCGCCGGAGGGCGCCACCGCGGGCCCCTGTTTGGCGCGAGGAAGGGGAAGACCTGTTGGGTGGGACCCACTGGCAGCCATTTGAACATTTTGAAATTTCCAGTCTTCAGTTTAAACTTTGGAGGGCCACAACTTGGGGTAGGCGAGTCCAAAAATTATGAAACAAATTTTGTTTGATTCCTCTATCAGAGTACAATCCAAATCTGAAAACCAATTAGTATGAAACCCATTATGTAATTCTCGAAAATTCTTTCAACTTTTCAGCAAAAGAATTTTAGAGGGAGTTTGGTTCATCCAAAAATCTTCAAATTTTGCCAGAATATTCTTTAGGATGTTAGTGAACCCCTGTTAAAGTTTCAGCGCATTTGGAGTTGATTTGATTAGAGAAATTCAAATTTGAAGGTGCTGTGATCATTTGAATATAGAAACATTTTCAGAGAATTTCCAAATCTTGAAAATTCAGTTCTGGGAAAACCTTAGCTCCAAAAATGCTAGAAAAATTCATGCAACCTTTACGAGCTATAATTGAAATTGTAGTTCACCAAGTTGGGCATGAACAGGGGTGTTACCTCAGAATTAATTCTTCTTTGCTTATTTGCTAAAAGAATTATTCTGAACAAACCACTCAATGACAAGTGCTAAATTTTGATCCAGAGGGTTGTCTTGTGACAAGGGACTCACACAAAAATTCTCAGCTCCATTGGAGCTCTGGATCACTCCTATTCTGTGGAACCACTTGTGGGATTAATATGGAAGAGGGGGAAAACCACTTAGCACTTAATCATGGGCATAGGTCCAAACCCAAACCACTGACCCCCAGTTTCATTTTAAATTCTTGAACAGAGTTCCAGTTGTTAGAAACTGGTTATTAGAACTAATAGCAGAAGCATTACAATAAACTTATGTGCATATTCATTAACATGTAGTATTTTACAATAAACTTATGTGCATATTCATTAACATGATCGGGTTATTCACCACCCGACGGGGGCTCCACACCTTTGCAATAAAGCACATCGGTGGAACAGCGCTTTCGTATGCCTCATAGGACATGAAGAGTCCTAAAGAACACACTTTGTGTTACAAACCACACGATGGGGTCTCCTCCTCTTGCCCCTGGGTTTGCGCACTGGAGGCTAGTGCCATTCATATGTCTCCAAGACATGAAGAGTCTTAGAAAACATATTCACTTCCTGTCCATTGCTGAATGGGACATCCCACACTACTTTCCTCGTATAGGAGAGCTAACCGAAATTGATCCGCTTTCTGTGGCGTTCCTTACCATTCTTACCTCCACGTAGGTGCGTCGTTACTGAATTTAAATACTGAAGAGAAACACATTGTTAGCTTGACACCTTAAGTAACTATGCTAATAATACTCCTTATGTGGGCATATTATACGTTCCTCACTCGTATACTCCTAAGTTTTCAAAAATAGACCCTTTTCATGCATGCTATTCCCAATGCGGCTCTGATACCACGTCTGTGACGCCCGGAGATCGCAGTGGGTGGTGCCGTGTGATGCGGCACCCACCAGCAAGCACGAAAAGAGGAGTAAGAACATAACAGAACCATTTTGTTACTCAAGATAATTACTTTTACAATATAAGTACACACGCAGCGGAAATTAAAACAATCTACTCACTCTCGACTCTAACTACGCCGAAGAGAACTCGTTCAGCCCGTGAACGCTTCCTACTAGCTTCACCAAAGAAAGGCCGCGGCTAGGTTTCCGATGAGTTGAACAAACCGTGAGGTTCATCGTCTCACTGAACAACCCTCTTCATAGCAGGCATCCTGCTACCTGCAAAAACAACTCAGAAGCAACCGTGAGCACTAAGGCTCAGCAAGACTTAACCGTCACTCCTAAACATGCAACTCTAAATGCAGGGTAGTAAGATAGTAGGAACAGGAATTTGAAAAATGCAGCTTGACTAAACTTGATCCTTATATTCAGATCCTTATAGCCTTCATTTTAGTGGTCCTCACGCCTCACAACATCGGAAGTCCACAATCAAACAAGAAACGCTTATCCCGATGTTGCTAGCCTAAGGTGGAGATGAAATTTAGTTGGCTCTATATCTACTTCAGTCAAGGTTCCAATACAGTGATTAATCCACAAAATGCAAGTTCAGAGACTTAGTTCCTCTTCTTACTAAGTCACGGCGCGGTGGGCAAGTATGCTCAATCCTCTTCCGCGAGCGACGATGATTCGAATCAATAACAACCCGGAATACACAACACATACACCCGCCACGAAAGACTCTCTCAAGAGCTCTTTCTTACGTTGTATGCAGCAACCTTTCACATGACACCCCGACATAGCAAAACGCTTCGCGCCGAGCAGGATGGTCCTCTACGCGAACACGTCGAAGTTGCCCGCTAAAGGATTTACACCTCCCGCCTTCTCAACGACATTCCCATGCGAAGGATGAGTTTCTATATCACGGTCCATCGAGTTACATCGGTTTCATGGGTCCCATACCCCACTATATATCCGGTACAGCTCAATCTTGTCCAGCAGGGCCGCATACATACGGTCCTTAACCGACACGGACCGGGCTACAACCAACCTCCACATTTGCCTTACCATCCCGGTCCAGGCCAAATGTGGTCTCAAGCATTGTCACACCCATCGCAGGTCGAGACCAACCTTGAGCGCTCCATCCTACAGGAACATCCCCGTCCCTATCTCATATTCATGAGGGTGCTCTTATCATTTATCTCTCGCGAGTAACTCCATTACTCGAACTTTCTCGCGAGTAGCTTTTTACTACTCGACTTCTACCGAGCTAGCTACAACATTAGACTAGCATCTATGATGAGGCAAAGCCTACACTAAACCTTCTACTCAGGGATGTAATAGCCATGCAAGTGGGTTTCAATCATCCTAGACATAATGCACAATATCAAGTCTAATAAACATGAGGTGAAGTAAAGTAAAATTTAAAATGGTAACGATATGTAAACCGGGGCTTGCCTCGCTCAACGGATTTGTTAAAAGCTAGGAGTTAGTCTTCCTCCGGAGAATCCACCAAACTCGTCACGAGATGGAGATCCTCGCTGCAGAGTAGAGTCCTCGTCGAACGTCGACGTCACGTGCTATTAAGATGATTTATGCACATGTATTCAAAAGCAATTTAGAAAATGATTCAAAGTTGTTGTACAAGTTAACTCACACCTAAAAGGGACAAACAGCAGCAAGGTTTCTGTTGTTGGATCTAAACCTTAGAGAAGATGAAAGCTAGGGTGATAAGAAATACTAGTAATCACCATGTGATTAAGTCCATTATATGAACACTTAAACCTAAAAGATGGTAGCTCAAGTTCCATAGGTCCAATGAAGCTGAGAATTTAACCACAGCCTCTAAGGAAGGTATTTATGCAGTGTGCAAAAATTGAGCTCATGAAATGGCTCAAGGTGATCACAATAATTCCTTATGTGATTTTCACTAATCTGCCTTTACCCCCTAGGTATTAATCTTTCCTATGCTGCAAAGTAGACCTTTTGTGAAGTATAAAATGTCCTGAGTCCATAGGAATTTGTTTTATCATTTTTGGAGTTTCCTACATGGAGATATGGATTTTACAAGGATTGGGGAAAAGCTGAAAATGTCTCTGTTTATTTTCCCATTTTTCAGAGACATAAGGAATGAACACATCATTGGACCAAGCAAATGAGGTCCAATGACTATGAAATTTTTACTGGAGTCCAAGGAATTTTGGGAGAATATCCTGTACAAATTTGGGAATTTTCCAATAAACAGAACTCCTGTAAAAATTCCTACAATATTTCCTTTAAATGAATTAATGAGCCAAATTCAGAGATTTTCAAAACATTGGTCCGAACCCATGGATAGTACTCTTTGAGAGGAATCCAACAAAATTTGTTTCACAATTTTTGGACATTCCTACACAAAGTTATGGCTCTCCAAAGTTTGAACTAGAGTGGAAAAATCTGGAAAATGTTTAAATGCTGACAGTGGGTCCCACCTGTCATCCCTAACCTCCAGACTCGCGCCAAACACACCAGTGGCGGCACCCTCCGGTGAGGTCACCGGAAAACCAGTTCCCAGCCACCTCCAGACCCCCTGCTGGCCGCCCCCCGTAATTCCCCACGCTGAACACGTTGGTGAGGTCGCCGGCGGCTGAAACTCGCCGGAAATCAGGGCGCACCGGTCACAGCAAACCCTAGAGCTCCGGTGAGGTCTTGCACGGTGAATTCTCCACCAAATGGTCGGTTCTTGGGATCTACAGCACCAGGGGATCATGTAGAAGACCGGCATGAGGTCTAAACCAGCTGGAGATGGCTCTAAACCTATCGGCACCGTGCACCCAATAGGGTCCAGCGGCATACCCTCTAAAAGAGCTCGGATTGCTCACTCTACACTCAATTTCATGGTCTAAAATCGATGTAGGAGGTGTGCTAGGCAGTTAACAACCTGTGTGTGAAGTTTGAGATCCAACAAACACGATTTGAGGACGAATTTTACAATTCCTTACCTCAAGGTCCGTTTCTGCCGCCCGGGAGAAAAACTTGAAATTCTCCCTCTGTGATCAATGGCCAGGGCTGAGCTTTGGGGGTGAGAAACTAGGCTTGTAGGTGCACAGATGGGGTGGCTTTCTTGGGCGTGATCCCTCCTGGTTTGGGCTGTCCACGGCGTCCAGTTCCGGTTCCTCCGACGTTCAACATGGGAGCAGCAGAACTTATCTGTTTGTTGGCGCTGGTGAGCTCGGGATGGTGGAGGTGAAGTGCTAGCCGGCTAGACAACTCGTGGGCGAAGCTTTTCTCTGTGGGGAGCTCGAGCAAATGAGCTACGGTGGCTGTGGTTCTCGGGAGACAACAGAGCAGCGGCTGCTGTTTTTCTTTTCAGGAGCAAGCGCACGGGAACGAGGCAGCACGGGGAGGAAGCAAAGTAGCCCTGTTGCACTCGCTGTGGGGAGGATCAGATCGAGCAAGCAAGAAGGAGCTGGCCTCGGGGGTACGTCGGTTGACGCCGGTGAGCAGGAGCTGGCGTGCTCCCATGGACAGAGTCTGTTCTGCGATTTGTGAGACTGACCGGTGGGGTCCACAGCCACAATTCTCCCTCTTATACCCCATTTCAATTTCGAATAGCAAACAAGCTCTGAATTTTATCAAACTTGGAGGATAGGTCAAAAGAATTATGAGGAACTCCAATCTGAAATCAGATTTTAAAATTGAGTTTGTTTGGTTCAAAATTCAAATCCAAGTTTGAATTTTAACATGCCCTCTTTTAATCCCCGGAATAAATAGTATATGAAAACTAAAATTCTCCAAATTTGAAACTTAGGCTCTTGAATACATGAGAAATGCATCTATTCTCTCACATATGGGCCTTTGTACAATCTGAATAGGAATCCTTTCAAAGAATTCAAATTGCGTTTAAATTTCCTCCACTCTACTCATAGAGAAGGTGCACATGAGTTAGAGTTTTTGGGAGTCATTTTTTCCCCTAGGTTAACATGTTCTGATCATGGGCTAGAGAATTTTTTTTAACTCCCTCACAAGTCCATATTTGTGTTCATCATTTCATGTGACAAAACTATAGCCTTTAATCGCCTTAACTTTGTTTCATAAGTTGAAATCAAGCTTTACAAAAGTTAAGGCTGTTACATTCCTCCCCCCTTAAAAGAATCTCGTTCCGAGATTACAAAAAGAAAGAAGAAGGGAGAATGGCTACTGGACATATGGTACAAACAAGTCAGGAAAATTTAAACCGAGAAAATCCTCGCTTTCCCACGTGGCTTCATCAGCGGTGTGGTTGCTCCACAAGACTTTGTAAAATCGCAATGTCCGATTTCTTGTGGCGCGAGTCTTCTCGTCAATAATCTGTATCGGATACTCAAAATAGGTGAGATCCGGTTGAAGATCCCCAATGTTCTCCATATGAACCGCGGTTGGGTACTTAAGACATTTCCTCAGTTGAGAGACGTGGAAAACATTGTGAATACCCGAAAGTGGCGTCGGTAACTCCAGACGATAGGCCACGGGTCCACATATCTCAGTGACAGCAAACGGCCCGATGAATCGCGGAGCAAGCTTCCCCTTCACTCTGAAACGATGAACTCCTTTCATCGGAGAGACACGAAGATAAACATGGTCCCCGATGTCAAAGTGAAGAGGTCGACGTCTTTTGTCTGCATAGCTTTTCTGCCGAGATTGAGCAGCCTTTAAATTGGCTTGGATCACTGGCACTCGTTCCTCGGCTTCATTCACAAGATCAATCCCGTAGACTACTCTCTCGCCGGATTCACACCAATTCAGTGGTGTGCGGCACTTCCGGCCATAAAGAGTTTCATATGGGGCCATCTTGATGCTGGATTGATAACCGTTATTACATGAGAATTCTGCTAACGGTAGATGGTCATACCAATTCTTCCCATGATTGATGACACATGCCCGTAGCATATCCTCCAGAATCTGATTGACTCTCTCCGTTTGACCATCAGTTTGCGGATGATACGCTGAACTCCGAATTAACTTGGTTCCCAAGGAAGCATGCAGTTGCTCCCAAAATCTGGAGACGAACAACGCACCTCGATCAGAAATGATGGTGCGGGAAACCCCGTGTAAACACACGATTCTTGAGATGAACAGCTCCGCATACTTCTTTGCCACATATTTAGTATGGACTGAAATAAAATGTGCTGTCTTGGTCAAACGATCGATGATTACCCAAATAGAATCATGCTTGTTGCTGGTCATGGGTAAACCGACGATGAAGTCCATACTTATGTCTTCCCACTTCCATGCTGGAACCTTCAGCGGTTGAAGTGGTCCGGCTTTCCTCATATGGTCGGCTTTAACCCGCCGACACGTATCACACTCGGATATGTACTTTGCAATCTCTCTTTTCATCCGTGTCCACCAGAACTTAGATTTCAAGTCCTGGTACATTTTATTGCTTCCCGGATGAATTTAGTACTTGGATAAATGTGCTTCATCCAATATCTTCCTTCGCAATTTCATGTTTCGGGGTACAACTATGCGGTTGTTAAACCATAGAGTACCCTCTTCATCCTTGCGGAACATCTTCAATTCACCGCTGTCCACCCTCCTCCGGATATGAGACATACCTCTGTCTCTCTTCTGAGCCTCTACAATCTCATCTCGGATTGTAGGAATAAGAGCGAGGTTGAACAGCGACCCATAGGGAACTAAGCGCAGGCTTGGTTCTCCTTCTTCATGTGCAGCCATGGCTAAATGGTGAACGTGGGCTTTCCGACTAAGTGCGTCGGCAACCACATTCGCTTTACCCAGATGGTAATGAATTTCAAGTTCATAGTCCTTGATCAATTCGAGCCATCTTCGCTGCCTCATATTCAGTTCTTTCTGTGTGAAGATGTACTTCAAGCTTTTGTGGTCAGTGTAGAGATGTACTAGATTGCCTAGTAGATAATGTCTCCACATTTTCAATGCTAAGACCACTGCAGCTAGTTCAAGGTCGTGCGTCGGGTAATTCTGCTCATGACCCCTGAGTTGTCGGGATCCATACGCGACCACACGTCCTTCTTGCATCAACACACAACCCAAACCGATGCCGGATGCATCACAGTAAACATCAAACGGCTTCGTAGTGTCCGGCTGGGCCAAAACTGGAGCTGTAGTGAGATACTTCACAAAAGTTTGAAAAGCTTGTTCGCATGAATTGCTCCAATCATACTTGGTGCTTTTCTTCAACAGCTCCGTCATAGGTTTAGCGACTTTGGAGAAGTTTGGAATGAATCTCCGGTAATAGCCCGCTAAACCTAGGAAACTCCTCACTTCATGAAAAGATGTTGGAGATTTCCAATTCAGCACTTGCTCGATTTTACTTGGATCCACAGCAATGCCTTCTGCTGAAACAATATGCCCAAGAAACGGCACTTTCCTGATCCAAAACTCACATTTACTAAACTTTGCATATAGCTTGTGATCCCTCAAACGTTGGAGTACAATACGCAAATGTTCAGCGTGTTCTTCTTCTGACTTTGAATAGACCAACATGTCATCGATGAAAACCACGACAAACTTATCTAACTCCGGCATGAACACAGAGTTCATGAGATACATAAAGTGAGCCGGAGCATTGGTCAACCCAAAGGACATGACAAGATATTCATAAAGACCATATCTTGTTGAGAACGCCGTCTTAGGTACATCTTCTGCCCGGATCTTTATCTGGTGATACCGGACCGAAGATCCATCTTGGAAAATACCTTAGCACCCACTAGTTGATCGAACAAAATGTCAATGCACGGTAGTGGATACTTATTCTTGATAGTGACAGCATTCAGTGGACGATAATCTACACATAGTCTCAAAGTCTCGTCCTTCTTCTTCACGAAGAGTGCGGAACAGCCCCAAGGTGATGAACTTGGGCGTATAGAACCTTTGTCCATGAGGTCATTCAGCTGCTCCTTCAATTCTGCTAGCTCCTTTGGTGCCATTTTATATGGTCGCCTAGAAATAGGTGTTGTTCCCGGTACAAGTTCAATCTCGAACTCAACATCACGTTCGGGTGGCATGCCCGGCAAGTCTTTGGGAAACACATCTGGATATTCACATACCACTGGAATATCCTCAAGTTTAGGAGATTCAATCTGATGCACTGCTGCAACTTGTTGTGATGGATCCACAAGTTTCAATGTGTTGCAACCGTTTATTCGGGAATTCAGTTGGACAGTCCGAGAGCTGATGTCAAAGATAGCTCCATAATGTGTCAACCATGACATCCCCAAGATAATATCAATCCTTTGGCCTTTGAGTATGATAAGGCTCGCAGGATAGATGTTTCCACCCAAACATAAAGGTGCCCGTGAGACCATCTCATCTGTTGATATCTTGCCTCCTGGTGAGCTGATATGAAACGGATGCTTAACTGTGCTAAATGGAAGATTATTCTTCAGCACATAGTCTCTGCTAATAAAATTGTGGGTGGCTCCGGAATCAAACAACACGAAAGTGGGCTGTTCATGCAAGGTGAACATACCCGCTAAAACTGGTTCGCCTTTTGCAATGTCCTCAATAGCAGTGTAATTAACCCTGCCAGCTTTCGAAAGATTCTTCTTTGAATGTTCACGGTGCTGATCTGAGCATTGATGAGATGACACACAAGTGTGGCTCTGCTCAGCTCCACGACGGTTTCGTGCTGCAGGAAACCTCAGCTCTCTACTAACAAGAGGTGGAGATAATTCGTGCGTAGCTGGTTGAGGTAGGGTTGCACGAATAACTTCTGACTGCTGCTGTTGAGGTGGAGGCTCATAAGTGAGTAACTCCAGCCGTGGTTGTGAGAGTTGCACCACAGACTGAATTTGTTGCCTAACTGGCGAGTAATACCGCACTCGATAGTTCGGACGAACCTCGATATCGCTGTCTAGCGGTATACTTCTTTTCAGTTCCGCTTCACAACGACGATGCATGTCTTCCTTAATGATAGCGGCATTTACCAACTCATTGTAAATACCGTTATTGAACAAGGTCACTTGTTCCTTAAGTTCGACATTCAAACCTCGGAAGAAATACTCGCACCTCAACGCTTCCGAGTCAACCATATGAGTTGCGTATTGCATCAAGTCTTCAAACTCTTTGAAGTACTCGTACGCACTCCTTTCTCATTGCTTTAACTCCAGAAAGTCTTCATACTTTGTTCGTAGAATTCCCGAACAAATGTGACGTGCCCCGAAAACATCCCGGAATTCATCCCACGTCACTCGATGATCTTCAGGAAGAGTAGCGATGTACTCCGCCCACCAGGCTCCAGCGGCTCCGTGGAGTTGTTGAGCGGCAAATAGAGTCTTCTGATATTTATCGCACTCAAGCGTATCGAACTTGGCTTCAATACATTGGAGCCAATGAGCCGACTCCAATGGTTCTTTCGCTTCCGAGAAAACTGGTGGTTGTCTTGCTAAGAAATCCAGATAAGTGCTTGGTGGGGGATTTCGCTGTAGTGTCTCCTGTCGTATGTTTTGTCGCACCAACAGATCCAGAGACTCAGCCATCTTTGCCAAGATTTCCGCCAATCCGGTTGATGATGTCGGCACTTCTTGTCGTGGCGAATTACTTTTGCCGTGACTCGACTCACCAACCTCACTCCTGGAATGAGCACGATCCATGCTGCAAGAGTGAGCAATTTACGGTTAAAATTCAAAGTTTTAAACTCAACTTGAATTGAAAACATAACTGTAAAAGCATCACATCAATATTGCAGCATTACACAAGCTAACTAGGGTTTCGACAATACTGAAATCTATCAAATGTGAGCACGTTTGTCCAAACCCTTAATTCCAACAGTAGGACAAACTGAAAAATAACTCAGGAACATGTTATGGAGCTTAGAGAAGTCTGAAACATCCCTGTCCACAACAAGTCTTAAGTTACATAGGCAATAAGCACTACTCTGTTCAGAATAACCAATAGGTCATAATCCCAGAATTTGAATATGACAATGGCAATTTCATGTCTCAAGTTGAATATCAAAGTTATAGTTAACTTCAATATCTTTCTAACGAGTCTTCATTTGCCTTCATATCAGTTCTGGATCAAAAGTTGTGATATTTCAAAGTTAACAGAAATCTTGAACAATTATGACAGCACCTCGTTTGAAAGTGGCTGTTTTGTCCGCAAGATTTCAT
This sequence comes from Neostapfia colusana, assembly GCA_030760725.1. NCBI lineage: Eukaryota > Viridiplantae > Streptophyta > Magnoliopsida > Poales > Poaceae > Neostapfia > Neostapfia colusana. Next base: position 102,809,998 of record JASWHV010000002.1, on the reverse strand, counting down.
ACAATTAAACTCCAAATCTGGAGAAACTTTGAACTACAAAGTCATAGCATATATCACAAGCTTTCCAACGGTGTATTACAGGACCCTTAGAAATTTTTCTATAGAAAGTTATGGTCGAAATACAGAAATTTCCAGAGAGCAATTTGTGCCTGCCCTGTTTTTGGGCAGTTCACCCTCCTCTGAGAATTTCATCCATTTGGAGGGTGATTCTGATCTGGAATTCTAATGAAGAGTTGTAGGAGACTTCAATAGCTTTCCAGAAGTGTATCACTCACCTCTATTGGTTCAACCAAACAAAAGTTTTGTCCTGTTCTCCTTCAGTAAAATTCTGCCGAAAACAGGGGAGGTTTCTCCTAAGTCTTTGTGAATAAATCTATACTCCAAATTGACTCTTAGTTCAATATAGGAGTTCATTACCCCCTAATAGAATCCTAGACTCCAAATTTACTCTTTTCCCTTTAAAACCTTCTTTTTCATGCGGTTCAAAACACATCACGGTACTACGTTTCCTCATCAAATTAAAATCCTAACCGGCTTTATACCCGGCATATACGTTTCAAATGGTGGCACTAAAACGATCACTCACAAACGTTGTCTACACGACCTGTACTAACGTGGTTAAGGTACCTGCAGAAAACCACTCAATAATGATGCACACATTGGTTTATCATTTCAGGCAGGTCCATATCATAGTAAAAACATACGCCCCGTATCATTGCCATACCGGCCGTCCTTGAGTCAAGCCACGTCTCAAGGTACATGATCGGGTTATTCACCACCCGACGGGGGCTCCACACCTTTGCAATAAAGCACACCGGTGGAACAGCGCTTTCGTATGCCTCATAGGACATGAAGAGTACTAAAGAACACACTTTGTGTTACAAACCACACGATGGGGTCTCCTCCTCTTGCCCCTGGGTTTGCGCACTGGAGGCTAGTGCCATTCATATGTCTCTAAGACATGAAGAGTCTTAGAAAACATATTCACTTCCTGTCCATTGCTGAACGGGACATCCCACACTACTTTCCTCGTATGGGAGAGCTAACCGAAATTGATCCGCTTTCGGTGGCGTTCCTTACCATTCTTACCTCCACGTAGGTGCGTCGTTACTGAATTTAAATACTGAAGAGTAACACATTGTTAGCTTGCCACCTTAAGTAACTATGCTAATAATACTCCTTATGTGGGCATACTATACGTTCCTCACTTGTATACTCCTAAGTTTTCAAATAGATCCTTTTCATGCGTGCTATTCCCAATGCGGCTCTGATACCACGTCTGTGATGCCCGGAGATCGCAGTGGGTGGTGCCGTGCGATGCGGCACCCAACAGCAAGCATGAAAAGAGGAGTAAGAACATAACGGAACCATTTTGTTACTCAAGATAATTTCTTTTACAATATAAGTACACACGCAGCGGAAATTAAAACTAGCTGGACAATCTACTCACTCTCGACCCTAACTACGCCGAAGAGAAGTCGTTCAGCCCGTGAACGCTTCCTACTAGCTTCACCAAAGAAAGGCCGCGGCTAGGTTTCCGATGAGTTGAACAAACCGTGAGGTTCATCGTCTCACCGAACAACCCTCTTCATAGCAGGCATCCTGCTACCTGCAAAAACAACTCAGAAGCAACCGTGAGCACTAAGGCTCAGCAAGACATGAAGGTCACTCCTAAACATGCAACTCTAAATGCAGGGTAGTAAGAAAGTAGGAACAGGAATTTGCAAAATGCAGCTTGACTAAACTTGATCCTTATATTCAGATTCTTATAGCCTTCATTTTAGTGGTCCTCACGCCTCACAACATCGGAAGTCCACAATCAAACAAGAAACGCTTATCCAGATGTTGCTAGCCTAAGGTGGAGATGAAATTTAGTTGGCTCTATATCTACTTCAGTCAAGGTTCCAATACAGTGATTAATCCACAAACAGCAAGTTAAGAGACTTAGTTCCTCTTCTTACTAAGTCACGGCGCAGTGGGCAAGTATGCTCAATCCTCTTCCGCGAGCGACGGTGATTCGAATCAATAACAACCCGGAATACACGACACATACACCCGCCTCGAAAGACTCTCTCAAGAGCTCTTTCTTATGTTGTATGCAGCAACCTTTCACATGACACCCTGACATAGAAAAACGCTTCGCGCCGAGCAGGATGGTCCTCTACGCGAACACGTCGAAGTTGCCCGCTAAAGGATTTACACCTCCCGCCTTCTCAACGCCATTCCCACGCGAAGGATGAGTTTCTATATCACGGTCCATCGAGTTACATCGGTTTCATGGGTCCCATACCCCACTATATATCCGGTACAGCTCAATCTTGTCCAGCAGGGCCGCATACATACGGTCCTTAACCGACACGGACGGGGCTACAACCAACTCCACATTTGCCTTACCATCCCGGTCCAGGCCAAATGTGGTCTCAATCATTGTCACGCCCATCGCAGGTCGAGACCAACCTTGAGCGCTCCATCCTACAGGAACATCCCCGTCCCTATCTCATATTCATGAGGGTGCTCTTATCATTTATCTCTCGCGAGTAACTCCATTACTCGAACTTTCTCGCGAGTAGCTTTTTACTACTCGACTTCTACCGAGCTAGCTACAACATTAGCCTAGCATCTACGACGAGGCAAAGCCTACACTAAACCTTCTACTCAGGGATGTAATAGCCATGCAAGTGGGTTTCAATCATCCTAGACATAATGCACAATATCAAGTCTAATAAACATGAGGTGAAGTAAAGTAAAATTTAAAATGGTAACGATATGCAAACCGGGGCTTGCCTCGCTCAACGGATTCTTTAGAAGCTAGGAGTTAGTCTTCCTCCGGAGAATCCACCAAACTCGTCACGAGATGGAGATCCTCGCTGCAGAGTCGAGTCCTCGTCGAACGTCGACGTCACGTGCTATTAAGATGATTTATGCACATGTATTCAAAAGCAATTTAGAAAATGATTCAAAGTTGTCGTACAAGTTAACTCACACCTAAAAGTGACAAACAACAGCAAGGTTTCTGTTGTTGGATCTAAACCTTAGAGAAGATGAAAGCTAGGGTGATAAGAAATACTAGTAATCACCATGTGATTTAGTCCATTATATGAACACTTAAACCTAAAAGATGGTAGCTCAAGTTCCATAGGTCCAATGAAGCTGAGAATTTAACAACAGCCTCTAAGTAAGGTATTTAGGCAGTGTGCAAAAATTGAGCTCATGAAATGGCTCAAGGTGATCACAATAATTCCTTATGTGATTTTCACTAATCTGCCTTTACCCCCTAGGTATTAAGCTTTCCTATGCTGCAAAGTAGACTTTTTGTGTAGTACAAAATGTCCTATGTCCATAGGAATTGGTTTTATCATTTTTGGAGTTTCCTACATGGAGATATGGATTTTACAAGGATTGGGGAAAAGCTGAAAATGTCTCTGTTTATTTTCCCATTTTTCAGAGACATAAGGAATGAACACATCATTGGACCAAGCAAATGAGTTCCAATGACTATGAAATTTTTACTGGAGTCCAAGGAATTTTGGAAGAATGTCCTGTACAAATTTGGGAATTTTACAATAAACAGAACTGTAAAAATTCCTACAATATTTTCCTTAAATGAATTAATGAGCCAAATTCAGGGATTTTCGTAAACATTGGTCTGCGCCCCTGGATAGCACTCTTTGAGAGGAATCCAACAAAATTTGTTTCACAATTTTTGGACATTCCTACACAAAGTTATGGCTCTCCAAAGTTTGAACTAGAGTGGGAAAATCTGGAAAATGTTTAAATGCTGACAGTGGGTGCCACCTGTCATGCCTAACCTCCAGACTCGCGCCAAACACACCAGTGGTGGCCCCCTCCGGTGAGTTCACCGGAAAACCAGTTCCCAGCCACCTCCAGACCCCTGCTGGCCGCTCCCCCCCCCATAATTCCCCATGCTGAACACGTTGTTGAGGTCGCCGGCGGCTGAAACTCGCCGGAAAACAGGGCGCACCGGTCACAGCAAACCCTAGAGCTCCGGCGAGGTCTTGCACGGTGAATTCTCCACCAAATGGTCGGTTCTTGGGATCTACAGGACCAGGGGATCATGCAGAAGACCGGCATGAGGTCTAAACCAGCTGGAGATGGCTCTAAACCTATCGGCACCGTGCACCCGATAGGGTCCAGCGGCATACCCTCTAAAAGAGCTCGGATTGCTCACTATACACTCAATTTCTTGGTCTAAAATCGATGGAGGAGGTGTGCTAGGCAGTTAACAACCTGTGTTTGAAGTTTGAGACCCAACAAACACGATTTGAGGACGAATTTTACAATTCCTTACCTCAAGGTCCGTTTCTGCCGCCCGGGAGAAAAACTTAAAATTCTCCCTCTGTGATCAATGGCCGGGGCTGAGCTTTGGGGGTGAGAAACTAGGCTTGTAGGTGCACAGATGGGGTGGCTTGCTTGGGCGTGATCCCTCCTGGTTTGGGCTGTCCACGGCGTCCAGTTCCGGTTCCTCCGACGTTAAACACGGGAGCAGCAGAACTTATCTGTTTGTTGGCGCTGGTGAGCTCGGGATGGTGGAGGTGAAGTGCTAGCCGGCTAGACAACTTGTGGGTGAAGATTTTCTCTGTGGGGAGCTCGAGCAAATGAGCTACGGTGGCTGTGGTTCTCGGGAAACAATAGAGCAGCGGCTGCTGTTTTTCTTCTCGGGAGCAAACGCACGGGAACGAGGCAGCACGGGGAGGAAGCAAAGTAGCCCTGTTGCACTCGCTGTGGGGAGGATCAGATCGAGCAAGCAAGCAGGAGCTGGCCCCGGGGGTACGTCGGTTGACGCCGGTGAGCAGGAGCTGGCGTGCTCCCGTGGACAGAGTCTGTTCTGTGATTTGTGAGACTGACCGGTGGGGTCCACAGCCACAATTCTCCCTCTTATCCCCCATTTCAATTTCGAATAGCAAACAAGCTCTGAATTTTATCAAACTTGGAGGATAGGTCAAAAGAATTATGAGGAACTCGAATCTGAAACCAGATTTTGAAATTGAGTTTGTTTGGTTCAAAATTCAAATCCAAGTTTGAATTTGAACATGCCCTCTTTTAATCCCCAGAATAAATAGTATATGAAAACTAAAATTGTCCAAATTTGAAACTTAGGCTCTTGAATACTTGAGAAATGCATCTATGCTCTCACATATGGGCCTTTGTACAATCTGAATAGGAATCCTTTCAAAAGAATTCAAATTGCATTTAAATTTCCTCCACTCTACTCATAGAGAAGGTGCACATGAGTTAGAGTTTTTGGGAGTCAATTTTTTTCCCCTAGGTTAACATGTTCTGATCATGGGCTAGAGAATTTTTTTTTAACTTTCGCACATGTCCATATTTGTGTTCATCATTTCATGTGACAAAACTATAGCCTTTCATCGCCTTAACTTTGTTTCATAAGTTGAAATCAAGCTTTACAAAAGTTAAGGCTGTTACAATAACATTCCCAACCGTGACGACCCGTTCATGACATACTCGGGTTCCCCGTCGTGTGGTGTTGAAACACGATCACGTACCTTGAGACGTGACTTAACTCAAGGACGGCCATATGGCAATGATATGGGCGTTTGTATTTAATTTTAAATATGGTCCTTCCTGAAATGAAAAACCCTTGTGTGCATCATTATTGTGTGGTCTTCTGCAGGTACTAACCACGTATGTATCCATGTAGCAAACGTGTGCGAGAGACCGTTTAGTGCCACACTTGAGACGTATATGCCGGTATAATCCGGTTAGGATTTTCTTTTGTGAACGTAGTACCGAGATATTTTAGGCATATGCATGAAAATAATGATAACAAGGAATTAAAATCATTAGGTTCAACACTTAGGACCCTGGTTGGGTAGACAAATTGGTTAGTGATGAGTGTAGTTTCAAAAAGACTGAAAAACAGAGTGCTCTGTTTTGGGCAGTAAGTTTGCTGAACTACAACAGAGCACAACTCACAGGTATTTTAGCCAGGGAGGTGTGGTATATAGTTCTGGAAAGGTATTTTAGTACTCTACAATTTTGTTGTAGACTTCCAGAGCTGAAACACACCTTAAGATGGCTTAAATCCCAGAGAAATGTAAACTGTCCAGAATCAGGACAGAGTTAAACACTCTCTGGACTGTTCTGTTTTTCAAACATAACCCCCAATAGAAAAATCTAAAATTGACATATGATACATCCTTAGAGAGGGTAGAAGATGTGTTACATTTTTTTGTAATTCAAAGTGTCTGAAATTTCAGCACAGATTTCAGTGGAAACCAGAGTTGAAAACAGCAACTTTCCAAGGGAGGTGCTGTTAAAATTCTTCCAGAAATTCTGCTGACTTTGAATTACCATAACTTTTTAACCAAAGCTGATCTGAGGGCAAATGAATACTCGTTGGAAAGATACTGAAGTTAGCTTTAACTTTGGTATTCAACTTGAGTCATGAAACTGCCCTGAACCAGATCAAAACTTTTAATATGTAGAAACTGGTCATCCTGACAGAGGCATGACAGTTGAACTCATGGCAGAGATCGTTGTACCCTAGGGGTGGTCTAAGTACTTCCAATGGGTAGAACATACTCCTGAGAGGTTATCTTCAACTAGTGAAAGATTTTAGTATAGGACTCACTCAAGTTCTTTTACTATAGGACATGTTTGTGTCATATTGAAGATAAAGGGGGTAGTATACGTGATGACAAAGCGGTAGTAACGTCTCGTGGTGACCAAACCTAGTTGTGGTGAGCTTCCAAAGAGGAGGTTCATCAAGTTGGGCTAAACTTGCTTGTATTTTGTCTGGTAATGTTGTAGCTTGTGCAAAGTTATTACATTATCTACATACGAGATGTATCGCATGTTTTTATTGTCATTATGTTGTTACGCCTATGTCATTTGACTGCATGGAAATATGTTGCTGGACTGATGCTTGTTGTCGTATGGTTGCAGATGGTTCGCACTAGGACCACGCACGAGGTTGGTGGCTCTAGCCAACAGGAAGGTGATGACTCCCAGCCACCGGCCCACGACAGCACCCCGCAGCAGCAGCCACCACCGCCGCCTCCGCTTACTCTAGCGGATGTGATTGCGGCACTGGTCGGTGGTCATGAGGAGCAGACCGACCTGCTCCGCACGATCGTGCAGAATACGTCCCAGGCGGGGTGGCGTCAAGACAGAGGGCCTCGTGAGCCCCGTGAGGTGTCGTACTCGTATTTCATGAGTACGCACCCTCCAGTGTTCACAGAAGCTGAAGAACCACTGGAGGCCGACAACTGGCTGCGGACCATCGAGTCCAAGTTCGGGCTGCTCCAATGCACGGAGCGGCAAAAGACTTTGTTCGCAGTGCAGCAACTTCATGGTGCCGCTGGTGCGTGGTGGGCAAATTATGTCGCCTCACGTCCGGCTGGCCATGCCGTGGAGTGGGAAGAGTTCCGGGAGGCGTTCCGCGCCTATCACATCCCTCCCGGGATCATGAAGAGGAAGTTTCAAGAATTTTTGGAACTCAAGCAGGGCGGGAGGAGTGCCCATGACTACTCCCGTGCCTTCAACCATCTGGCGCAATATGTGTCAGACTACATATCCACTGAAGAGAAGAAGCGGGAACATTTCTATCAGGGGTTACACCCTGAAATGAAGACACATCTCGTTCAGTGGAATCGCGGCACCTTCAACGACCTAATCAATGCCGCGATTATGCAAGAGGACGCTCAGCGGGAGTTGGCAGCTGAGCAGAGGAAGCGCAGCGCTCCACCTAGCAGTGGGGGTGGCGCTCCCCAGAAGTACCGGATGGTGTATCGGACGCCATCCGGGCAGCAGTGGCACCCACCGGCGCGACCTCAACGGTTCGGGGGATGTCCTTTTCAGTCACCTCCGTTCCGTCCGCCGATGCCACCACCAAGACAGTAGCAGCAGCAGCAGACGGCACCCCGGCCGTTTCCACCGCCACAACGCGCCCCGGGTTTCCGTCCACCGATCAGCGGGGGACCGCTCCGGTTCACTTGCTTCACGTGTGGCCAGGCGGGCCACTTCGCGAAGGACTGTCCCCAGGGGCAGCAGAGCAGCGGGCAAGCCCAGTTCCAGGGCGGTGCTCGAGGCCGACCTCCGGTCAAGAAAGTTGGTCAGCAGACTGGGGGCATCCGCAACCTCGACAATGAGGACGTCCTAGAGGGAGACAACGTGCTGGTGGGTACGTTTACTCTCAACAATCAAGCCATCGTCATACTGTTTGATTCTGGTGCAACCCACAGCTTTATAAGTGCATCCTATGTGGCTAAGCATCAAATGCAAGTCTTCCCAACCGACTGCACCTATATGATCTGCTCACCAGGAGGGAAGATCTCAGAAAATATGATGATCCCAAAGGCACCTCTGTGCTTAGGTGGGAAACTATATCCCACCACCTTGATAATCCTTATGGGGCAAAAGATTGATGCAATCTTAGGAATGTCATGGCTACAATACCATGGCGCTGTCCTGGAGACTCGGACACGGACGGTTCATTTAAACTCTCTATTTCACCGTCCACATTCCATGGTGTTAGACACGCCAGTCCAGGAAATTTCAGCAATTAATAATTCTGAAACTCTCAAGTTAGAGGACATCCCCGTAGTCCGGGAGTTTCCCGACGTGTTCCCGGATGATCTTCCGGGTATGCCACCTGAGCGGGATGTCGAGTTCAAGATTGAACTTGCACCCAGGACTACGCCCATATCACGGAGACCATACAAGATGGCTCCAAATGAGCTGGCTGAACTGAAAGAACAGCTCAATGATCTGTTGAGCAAAGGTTTCATTAGGCCGAGTTCCTCGCCTTGGGGATGCTCGGCGCTGTTTGTTAAAAAGAAGGATGAAACCTTGAGGCTGTGTGTGGATTACCGACCGCTCAACGCCGTCACCATCAAGAATAAGTACCCACTGCCCCGCATCGACATATTGTTTGATCAACTTGTGGGTGCAGGTGTGTTCTCCAAGATGGACTTTCACTCTGGATATCACCAGATAAAGATCCGGGCGGAGGATATCCCGAAGACGGCCTTCTCGACGAGATATGGACTATATGAATATCTCGTCATGTCATTTGGTCTCACAAACGCTCCAGCCCATTTCATGTATCTAATGAACTCGGTGTTCATGCCGGAGCTGGACAAGTTCGTGGTAGTGTTCATCGATGATATCTTGGTTTACTCCAAGACAGAAGAAGAACATGCCAAACACTTGTGAATCGTTCTTCAATGATTGCGAGACCACAAGCTCTACGCCAAGTTTAGCAAATGCGAGTTTTGGATCAGCCAAGTGCCATTCTTGGGACATATCATCTCAGCTGAAGGCATTGCGGTTGACCCAAGCAAAATAGAGCAAGTGCTGAAATGGAAAGCTCCCACTTCAGTTCATGAAGTCAGAAGCTTCCTCGGGTTAGCGGGATACTACCGGAGATTCATTCCAAGCTTCTCGAAGCTCGCTAAGCCGATGACAGAATTGGTGAAGAAGGGAACAAAATATGTTTGGAACACGGCGTGTGAAGGAGCGTTCCAAGCATTGGTGAAGCATCTCACAACAGCCCCGGTCTTAGCTCAGCCGGATACAGCAAAGCCCTTCGACGTGTATTGTGACGCGTCCGGTATTGGGCTCGGCTGTGTGTTGATGCAGGAAGGACGTGTGGTCACATATGGCTCACGCCAACTTCGGAACCATGAGCAGCATTACCCGACTCATGATCTTGAGCTTGCTGCAGTGGTTTGGCGCTGAAAATGTGGAGGCACTATCTCCTGGGGAATTTGGTGCACCTCTACACCGACCACAAAAGCTTGAAATACATTTTCACCCAGAAGGAGCTGAACATGATGCAAAGGAGGTGGTTAGAACTGATCAAAGATTATGAAATTGAGATTAATTACCACCCCTGCAAGGCAAATGTGGTTGCCGACGCACTGAGTCGGAAATCACATGTCCATCACCTCAACATTACACCGGTGGAGGAGGAAGAGCCAAGTTTATACTTGGTTCCTTATGGGTCGCTGTACAACCTTGCCCTCATCCCTACTATTAGGGAGGACATCACTGCGGCTCAGAAGACTGATAAAGGCATGGCACATCTCCGGAGACGGGTAGGCAATGGGGAAATCAAGTGTTTCCAGAAGGATGATGAGTGGGCGCTATGGTTCAATGACCGCATAGTCGTACCCCGGGATATGGAGTTGAGGAAAAAGATCCTCGATGAAGCCCACTTGTCTAAATACTCCATTCATCCGGGAAGCAAAAAAATGTACCAAGATTTGAAAAAGAAATTTTGGTGGACACGGATGAAGCGGGAAGTAGCGAAGTAAGTATCCCAGTGCGATACGTGTAGACGAGTGAAGGCGGATCATATGAGGAAATCAGGGCTGTTGCAACCCCTGAAGATTCCGGCATGGAAATGGGAAGATGTGAGCATGGATTTCATTGTGGGATTACCCTTAACATCCAACAAACATGATTCCATTTGGGTGATCGTTGACCGACTAACCAAGTCAGCTCACTTCATCCCTGTGCATACACATTTCCATGCCAACAGATATGCGGAGTTGTATATCGCTAGGATTCTATGCTTGCACGGTGTACCCAACACTATAGTCTCAGACCGAGGTGCATTGTTTGTATCTCGCTTTTGGGAGCAGTTTCATGCTGCTTTGGGTACTAAACTGATTAGAAGCTCCGCCTACCACCCTCAGACAGATGGCCAGACAGAGAGGGTGAATCAAGTTCTGGAAGACATATTGAGAGCATGTGCCATCCACTATGGTAGAAACTGGGATGATCACCTACCACTGGCGGAATTCTCGTACAACAATGGCTATCAGGCGAGTATCAAAATGGCACCCTATGAAGCTCTCTACGGTCGCAAATGCCGCACCCCATTAAACTGGTGCGAGACCGGTGAAAGGGTCACGTTCGGGGTTGATGTGGTGAACGATGCCGAAGAGCGCGTTCGGACGATTCAAGCTAACCTGAAGGCCGCTCAATCCCGGCAGAAGAGCTACGCTGATAAGAGGCGTAGACCGTTGCACTTTGACGTCGGTGAACACGTGTACCTCCGTGTGTCTCCGATGAAGGGCGTGCACCGGTTCGGTGTCAAGGTGAAGCTCGCTCCCCATTTCATTGGACCCTACGCTATCACCGAGAAGTGTGGACCAGCAGCGTGTAGACTGGAGCTACCGACATCCCTTGCTGGTGTCCATGACGTTTTCCATGTTTCGCAACTGCGAAAATGTTTAAAGCATACAGCTGCTATTCCTACCGAAGACATCGGCGAGCTGAAACCGGATTTAACATATGATGAGTATCCGGTGGAAATTCTTGATGAGAAAGCCCGAACCACGCGTAGCAGAACGTTGTGGTTCTACAAAATACTCTGGAGCAACCACACCGCCGAAGAAGCGACGTGGGAGAGCGAAGAATTCCTTCACTCAAATTACCCGGAGTTCATGGCTTCTCAACACGGGTAAGTCCCTACTACATCGCTATCTTTCCTTTGATAATCTCGGGACGAGATTCTTTTAAGTGGGGAGGGATGTAAAAGCCCTAGAAAATGGACTTGCAAAAAATTTTCATCACCTCACAACACCACAGTTTTGTGGTGAATATCTTGTGAAGAATTGTGAAGACCAAGTAACCTCCATCAAAAGGGTATTAGTTCAAACTTTCTACACATATGATAACACAAGAGAGGGTGATTCAAAACTATTGCATTCAAACTCATGGTTGCAGTAGCTAACACAAGGATCAAAGTGCATATTTGGATTCCTTAGGTCCAAATTAGTGGGGAGGCAAAGTTTCAATAATTTTTGAAAAGCTTTGCTACCCATTTTCCCAAAATGGATCCAAATGTGCAAAGAATTCAATTATACATTTGAATTTGAGGGAAACTTCTCCAATCATACAAATGTAGCTCAGTTTGAGGCTTCAAACATTTGAATTACTCACTTGCCAAATCTTTGGAGATCTTTTGAGGGATGGGGGAGCACTGACCAGTGGGATCCACATGTCATTGGTGGAATAGACTTAACCCCCAAGTTTCTCTCTGTTTTCTCAGTCAACCGAAGGCAGCCAGCTGCCGCGCGCGCGCCACCGGCCGGGCAGCCACCTCCTGATTCTCTTCGCTCGCTCTGGCAGCCGAGAAACAGCTCGCCCCCTCCTCTACGTGACTCCCTCCCCACGCAACCGAGCCATACGCGTGCTTCTCTGCAAAACAGCAAGTGCACCGGCTCTGTTTCACTCACCGGCACCGCTCCTCCGCCTCCCACTGTACGCCGGCGCCTGCTCGGCCTCTGCCCGAGCCGCCAACACAAAAAAGGAGCACCAGTGCGTGCTCTAGCTAACCGCCCCACCACCTCGCGGCGTTAGCGCCTGATTCAGCCACAAATCGATGATCACCACTGAGAACTCAGGCCACCGGCGGGAAGCCGAGGTTGCTCCCCGTGGACAGCACACCACGGCCATTTTCACCGCCTGACTTCTACACAAAAAAGGTGCGCCTTAGTCTCCAGATCGTGTAGCTGCAACCCTCATAGCCATTGATAGACCGAGCGCAGAGAATTCCTAAGAATCCCGAGAACTAGTGCATACAGGTAGGGGTCGGTCTACCCCGAAATTCTATCTGCACCGTCCAAAGCCAGCTCGGGTGAGCTTGCACACACCTTCCTCACGTCCTAGCGGCCCTCCTCGACCAAGAATCAATGGATATGGCCCCGAAACGGCCGGGTTCTGGTTGTTTATCGGGCCGCCATGGAATAATAGCTCGGGTCACCGTGGAGCTCTAGGTTGCCGACCTTTTCATGGGGATTGGCCGCCATTTTCGTCACCCTCGAGCTTCCGTGGTGCTCTCCGACCCTTGTCCGATCGTTTTGATGCGTTGTAATGCATTCCCGACCACGCCGGAACCCTAACCGCCGCTGTCACCATCGGGCGCCCTGTTTCGGTGAGCTACGGCCCCCGGCGACCCCCGAGCCGAGCTCAGCGACGCAAGTTAGGGCGGGGCGGCGAGTCTGGGGTCGGGAGGTGGCCGGGAAAGCGGGTCCAGCGACGCTCGCCAGAGGGCGCCGCCGCGGGCCCCTGTTTGGCGTGAGGAAGGGGAAGACCTGCCGGGTGGGACTCACTGCCAGGCATTTGAACATTTTGAAATTTCCAGTTTTCAGTTTAAACTTTGGAGGGCCACAACTTGGGGTAGGGGAGTCCAAAAATTATGAAACAAATTTTGTTGGATTCCTCTAACAGAGTAAAATCCAAATTTAAAAACTAATTAGTATGAAACCCATTATGTAATTCTCGAAAATTCTTTCAAGCTTTTCAGCAAAAGAATTTTAGAGGGAATTTGGTTCATCCAAAAATCCTCAAATTTTGCCAGAATATTCTTTTGGATGTTAGAGAACACCTTTAAAAGTTTCAGCCCATTTGGAGTTGATTTGATCAGAGCAATTCAAATTTGAAGGTGCTGTGTTCATTTGAATACAGAAACATTTTCAGAGAATTTCCAAAACTTGGAAATTCAGTTCTGGGCAAATCTTAGCTCCAAAAATGCTAGGAAAATTCATGCAAACTCTATGAGCTATAATTGAAATTGTAGTTCACCAAGTTGGGCATGAACATGGGTGTTACCTCAGAATTAATTCTTCTTTGCTTATTTGCTAAAAGAATTATTCTGAACAAACCACTCAATGACAAGTGCTAAATTTTGATCCAGAGAGTTGTCTTGTGACAAGCGACTCACACAAAAATTCTCAGCTCCATTGGAGCTCTGGATCACCCGTATCCTGTGGAACCACTTGTGGGATTAATATGGAAGAAGGGGAAAACCACTTAGCACTTAATCATGGGCATAGGTCCAAACCAAAACCACTAACCCCCAGTTTCATTTTAAATTCTTGAACAGAGTTCCAGTTGTTAGAAACTGGTTATTAGAACTAATAGCAGAAGCATTACAATAAACTTATGTGCATATTCATTAACATGTAGTATTTTATTAACGTGTAGTCGCTGAAGGCGAGGAGGCTCCGGAAGTACTCGACTTCCTACTTCCAGAAGAAGAACTAACCCCTGACCAGCAGCAACAAGGCAAGCCCCGGTTTGCATTAACCTTTTTATAAGTTTTACTTTGTTACATGCGTCATATGAAGTGTGAATGTGCATTAGGTATAGGATGGATGGAACCCCACTTGCATGACCAGAAATTTTCCATAAGAGTGAGGGTAGTGTCTAAGACCTCGAGTAGCCAGGCTACGCTTAATGTTTCATAGGACTTCGGTACAAGTCGAGTAGTTGGAATCTACTCGCGAGTTAGGCTTGGGACACATGGGATTTGTTTGAGTGATGTGAGATCACCTTAGTAATGAAAATGAGACTTGGCAGGGGTTAGGGCGCAGCAAGAGGGAGTCTTGTGTGCGTAGCCCTGTCCGGGTCAATTGAGGACCGATCCGTGTGCGGCCCACGCTGATCAAGTTTGAACGTACTGAAGGCATATCGGATATATGGGCCCCAATAAACAGATGTAGCCTAAACCTCCGGGCGTTGAGGCATAGCACACCGATTTATAGGTGTAGGTTGAGGGCAGCAAGGTGGAAATCTGCCAACGGGCATAGAGAGATGCTCCATGTGGGGAACCTCCTGCTCGTTTCGGTGCGACAGATTCGACGTTTGGGCTGTTGGGTGAAGGGTTGTCCCGTACGACATCGAGTGAGCGTGCTGTGCAGCTCCACGGGTGGGCGTACGTGACGTGCTCTTTGGGTTTTCCCTGCAGGTGTATATCGAGTCGATTTGCCGTCCCTCGCGGTGAAGAGTACCACTTGGTCACTGAGTCATGACGTAGGCTAATGTATGAAATATGATGATTCAATATTGCTGATTGATATAATTGTATTGCTACATGTGTGCCACCAAATATTGCCCACTAAATTTCAGATTCCTGAACTGTTAACTTGTTGCTAAAAGATGAATTAAGGATGAACTTGTAGGCGTGTCCATTTGCTGCAATATTACTATCCTATGTGCTTTGTACACCTCATGTAGAGTTTCATGCTTAGATGAGTCGGTTAAGTCTTGTTGAGCCTTCGTGCTAACGGTTGCTGCTTAAGAGTTTTTCAGGTGAGGAGTCACCCACGGACTCGGAGTACGAGTCCACCGGCAAGGGTTACCCTCCGTCGGGGACCATGGCTGAGTGGGTGCCGTACACGCCGTGCTGAGCTGAGGGGTGCAGCTAGTGTGGGTTGCCCTAGGGCTGGGCAACCGACTTTTGCTAGGTAGGCGGGCGTGAGTTGTAGAATAGTAGACTTCCGCTGTGTAATAAAGACAATAGTTTGTAACTGAGTATTGTACCTGTTTGTACAGTTCAGTTGTTTTTCCCATGTAACATATTGTGTTCTTATGACGTGTGCTGTCGGGTGTCGCATCGTGCGGCACCACCCTCTGCGATCCTGGATGGGCGGATTCCGGTCCGCCACAGAAATATTTTAAATAAGTAGAAACAGAGAAGAATAAAAAAGATAGCTAAAAAGAGCCAGTTCCAGTTTGCCGAGGAGCGTTGTAGACACTTCCCGCGGCCTGCTGCCCATGTGGCATGTTTGAAGCGCATCCCTGCATAGTGGGGGGAGGTCCGGCACCGCCAGACACGTGGCAGGCTCGGAGCTAGCCTCTGTGGAAGGGGCGAGGTCCGACCCGCTGGATGCGTGTCGCCTCCGGGGCTTGTCTCTGCGGAGAAGCGAAGTCCAGCCCCGCAATACACGTGTCACCACCGGAGCTAGTCGCTGCGGGGAAGTAAGGCCCAAACCGCAGGACATATGTCGCTCCCGGAGCTCACCTCCGAGAGGTCCGACACTGCGGGACACGTGTCACCCTCAGAGCTCGTCTCTGAGAGGTCCGGTCCTACTGGACACGTGTCACCTTCGGAGCTAACCTCCGAGAGGTCCGGTCCTACTGGACACGTGTCATCCTCGGAGCTCACCTCCGGGAGGTCCGACACTGCTTGACACGTGTCGTTCTCGGAGCTTACCTCCGAAGAGAGGGGAGGTCCGACACTGATACGTGGCGTACGCGAAACTCACCTCTGGAGAGAGGGGAGGTCCCGACCCACCAGACATGTGGCACACGCGAAGATCGCCTCTGAGGGAGAGGGAGGTCCTGCTCACCAGGACACGTGGCGCACGCGGAGCTCACCTCCGAGGAGAGGGGAGGTACTGCCCGCCTGACACGCGGCAGAACCGGAGGCCGCCTCTGCGAAAAAGGGAGGCCCGGCCTCTGCTGGACACGTGGAGCCTCTGGAGCTCATCACCGCTGAGGTGATGAGATCTTAAGTGGTTTTTCTTCTGTACGCGTGGGCATATCCGATACGGGAGGAAACCGACACGATTTCCACGATGTTACCGCACCAAATTGATTGGAGATAAGTTGTTAAGATTCAAAAACAAATTGAATAGGACTCTTATTTGAAATCCAATCAGATTAGGACTCTTCTTTTTCCAGTTATAAATAGAACCCAAAACACCCCTTGGCCGTACCATCTATTTCCAAGTCGACGACTTAGAGGCCCTAGCCCCCAACTCGTCGAGTTAATTCCCTTCGCCGGAGTTCAGTCGCCGGAGACCGCCGACGAGCTCGCCGTCGCTGGAAGAGAGCCCGACGATCTGTCTTGCTAGGGGGAAGACCCCGAGACCAAGGAGAAGTGAGGTAGGTCTTCATTACCACCTTACGACCTCATCGCGATTTTCTTCGCATCTGTTTCTTCGATCCCTTCGAACAGAAGCTTTTTCGTGGACAAATCATGTGTTGATTGGTTTGATCTAGATCTTGAGTCCAGATCATCACCACGTCCGCACTTGATCTTTACATCTCTGTTCATCGTAAAACCCATGCAAGCCATGCAAGAACACGTACAAACTGATCTAATAAAACAACACCATAAGATTAGCATGCATATGCACCATTGCATCTTAAGTTTGTGCATGATGATTGATCTCTGTAAACCTTGTATATGCGTGATCGTGAGTAGAAGGACAAGCTCAGGGAGCTATCTACGACGAGCTACAACAACAAGACTTCAAGATCCATGAGCAACAGAAGCCACAGGAACAAGGCAAGTGCCTCTTGACCATATTGATCCCATGTTTTGAAAGCTGTTTTGTTTGCAAAAACTGTGTATGCTGAGTAAACTTGATTGGAAACCCTTTTATAGGAGTTTACTAGTTTTGTTAACCACCCTTGTCGCCAAGGAAGTTTATGAGTCAGGTATGGTCGTTTTTCTTTTCTGCTTCGCTAATCTATGGAATATAAGAAGCGATAGATTGTGTCTAGCTACTGCATTCATAATGTTAATGAGAACTTGATGATAATGAACATGAATCGGGGGAGATCTAGGCAAGCTTGGTTCGTGGATGTGGTAGAATAAGATGGTGGTTACTTGTCGTAGATCTAAGGACCAGTTCATGCAAGCACATGTCAGGAATACAGTGCCACCACAAGGCCAAGTATGGGTGCGGCTTAGCTGACTAATTAGGTAAGTTGCTAGATTGTTATGGACTTTGGAAGGCGCGGGGAATGGGAGTCAAGACAGGACTTCCCTGGGAACTGCATGGCACAAGAGGGGGCCCGTAGAAGACTTCTGCTGCTAGAATAAGACTTCCGCTACTAGAATGAGTTAGAGACTCATGAGACGTTGTAATAAAACCATGTTATTCATGGTATTATTCTGAATTCAGTTTGTAGATTATATGTATATGTGTGATTGGATGAACATCCTGGGCACACATATGCATCAGCTCGGTTCTGAGGTTTTCTCGGAACAGGGTCGTCACAGATTGGTATCAGAGCTGCCACGTTGACCGTAGGTCACAAGCCTAGATAGAATCCACAGATTGGTATTAGAAGCCACGCTGACATAGGATGCAAGCCTTGGAGAAGTCATAGATTGATCACAGATTGGTATCCTAGGTATCACCCCAAACCACATTGACTATAGGACGAAGTCATAGATTGGTATCCTAGGTATCTCCCCAAACCACATTGACTATAGGACGAAGTCACAGATTGGTATGACCCTATAAACACATAGGACTCCCATTGAAAAAGCTTGAATAGGAGTTGTGTGAAACTTTTGTGATGATTTCTTGTGATTTTGTGCCTAGTGTGAGTTGTGGGACGTTTCAGCCTTGTCCATATCCACACATAGTAGAGAGATGTGAGATGCTTCGGCATATGTTCACATCCTCATATAGGTTAATATATAGTTCATACCCTTGATGCATATAGTTGGGGGGAATCCATCTAAACTTCTAACTTCTATTCTATCCAGCTCTCTCTCACAGATGGTCAGAGAAAACGCGGCCGACAAAGGAGGAACGTCCATGGCAACCAAAAGGATGACCACGTCGAAGTTCCTGAGAATGTCAACCTTGAGGCTGGTGGAAACAACCTTGAAAGGTTGATGGCTATGCAGAACCAGCTCATGCAAACCATGATCCAAACTTTGGGTCATCTGCAAGCCAACGACAACAACAACTCCGTTCCTGCACCACCGCCACCACCGCCGGCTCACAACCGATTGGGAGAGTTCATGAGGACTCGACCACCCACTTTTGCACAAGCTAATGATCCCATGGAGGCTGACGATTGGTTGAAGTCCATGGAGAAGAAGCTTTCTATAGTTCAGTGCAATGATCGAAAGAAAGTTCTCTTCGCATCGCACCAACTCATGGGAGCAGCCGCTGACTGGTGGGACGCTCTTTGCAATGCTCATGTCGACCAGGAGACTATCACTTGGGTGGAATTCAAAGAGAGTTTCCGCTCTTACTACGTCCCTGTTGGAGTCATGATGCTTAAACGGCAAGAGTTTGAAGGTCTCTGCCAGGGCAGGAAGAGCGTGAATGAGTACCTCAACAAGTTCACGCAGCTGTCAAGGTATGCCCCCGAAGATGTCAACTCAGACCAACGGAAGCAGTACTTGTTCATGAGAGGGTTGAACAATGAGATCTAGGTTCAGCTCCTCAACAATGACTATGCGAGCTTCCAGAAGCTAGTTGACAAAGCCATAGTGGTTGAGAGCAAGATCCGAGAGATCGAGAAAGAGGGCAAAAGAAAGATGCCATACCAGCAATAAGGGAGCAACGTACGCCCCAGTTACATGCCCCCAGCTGCACCACAGCATGGCTCGTTTACTTCTACTTTTCGCCCTAATCAGCCACCACAGCAATGTCCTACCATGCAAGCAACTCGTGTGTCCTTACCTCCGGCGTCTCGTCCTAACATGGGCGCCCACTCTCAAAACCCTCGTCTCAACGTCCCCGCTGTCTTGGGCAACAAGGCATGCTTTGCATGCGGAGAAACAGGACACTTCGCTAGTCAGTGCCTGAGGAAAGGTCCTGGACAGCCAAGCAACGTGCCCAAGCAGAACCCACGGCTGAACGGAGGAGCTACGCAAGGTAACCGTGGACAGCAGAACTACGCTCATGGCAACGTGAACAATGTCTCTGCTGAGGAAGCGCAACAGGCTGAGGACATCGTGATTGGTATGTTCCTTGCCAACTCCAACCCAGCCACCATTTTATTTGATTCGGGAGCATCGCATTCATTCATATCATCCAAGTATGTTGCCAAGTATAATCTACCCATATCACACTTGAAATATACTATGTTAGTTAATTCTCCCGGTGGAGAGATGAGGACTAATATAGTATGTCCGAAAGTAAACCTTAAAATAAGGGGGGTAGACTTCCTTTCCAACCTCATTTTCTTGGATTCCCAAGGGCTTGACATAATACTCAGAATGGATTGGTTAAGCAAGCACAACGGAGTGATCCAATGTGCTAAGAGGAGCGTGCAGTTGACAAATGAGCACGGTACTCATATTGAGTTTGAGTCAGCCCAACCGGCAACCGAAAAGGCAACGTTGAACCACATCGAAGGTACAACATTGGAAAGGGTGGTTCAAGAATTTTCGGACGTGATCCTGGAAGAACTTCTAGGTATGCCACCTGACTGGGACATCGAGTTTTCCATTGACCTAGTACCCGGGACTGCACCTATAGCAAAGAGACTATATAGGATGCCCGTTAATGAGCTAATGGAACTTAAGAAGCAAATTCAGGAGCAGCTAGAGAAGGGTTTTATACGTCCAAGCTCGTCACCATGGGGAGCCCCCGTGCTCTTCGTAGACAAGAAGGATGGGACATAAAGGATGTGTGTGGACTATAGGTCTCTCAACGAGGTGACGATCAAGAACAAGTACCCTCTGCCCCACATAGAGGACCTATTCGATCAAATGAAAGGTGCCCGAGTTTTCTCCAAGATTGATCTTCGGTCGGGATACTTCCAGCTGAATATTAAACCTTCCGATATACCCAAGGCTGCCTTTCGAACACGGTATGGTTCGTATGAATATACCATTATGTCTTTTGGGTTAACGAATGCACCCGCATACTTCATGCACCTCATGAACATGGTCTTCATGGAGTACTTGGACAAGTTCGTCGTGGTTTTCATCGACGATATCATGGTGTATCCAAAAAGTGAGGAAGAACTTGAAGAACATTTAAGATTGACATTGCAGAAGCTGCGAGAGCATCAATTGTATGCCAAGATCAGCAAATGTCAATTTTGGCTAAAGGAGATATTGTTCCTAGGCCACATCATCTTTGAGGAAGGAGTATCGGTTGATCCCAGAAAAGTGGGAGATGTTCTAAAGTGGAACCAACCGCAGAACGTGAGGGATATTCGGAGTTTCCTTGGGATGGCTGGATACTACCACCGGTTCATCAAGGATTTCTCCAAAATAGCGAATCCTATGACTGAATTGCTAATAAAGGGAAAAGCATTTCAGTGGACACCAGCGTGTCAAGAAAGCTTCGAGGAGCTCAAGAAAAGGCTAACCACAGCGCCGGTTTTGGTATTGCCGGACGTGAGCAAGAGCTTCGACATATATTGTGATGCATCAAGACAAGGCCTTCCATGTGTGCTCATGCCAGAAGGACAAGTGGTAGCCTATGCGTCGACAGAACTAAAGAAACACGAGCTGAATTACCCCACACATGATTTGGAGCTCGCAGCCGTAGTACATGCATTAAAGATTTGGAGACATTATATCCTTGGCCACCGATGTGAGATCTATACGGATCACAAAAGCCTCAAGTACATATTCACCCAAATGGATTTGAATTTGAGGCAACGTCGATGGTTGGAACTCATCAAGGATTATGATGTTGGAATCAACTATCACCCCGAAAAGGCCAATGTAATAGCTGATGCATTGAGCCAAAAAGGAAGCATGTCACCAACTCACGGTTCAGGAGCTACCGCCCGAGCTGTGCAAGGAGTTCGAACAGTTACATCTCAGGTTCTTGAACGACATGGAAGTGATGGAACTCCACTCTTCATTGGAACAAGAGATAAGAGATGACCAAGCAACGGATGAGGAAATCAAGGAGATCAAGGAAAGAATCCGACAAGGCATAGAAAAGGACTTCAAGGAAGATGAGAAGGGTACGCTTTGGTTAGGAAAAAGGATTTGTGTGCCTAACGTGAAGCACATCCGCGACACGATATTAAAAGAGGCACATGACTCACCTTATTCCATACATCCCGGCATTACAAAGATGTACAAGGACTTGAAGACTTGTTATTGGTGGGATGGTGTGAATAGGGACATAGCTGAATATGTTGCCCTATGCGACACATGCCAACAGGTGAAGGCCGAACATCAAAGACCTGCTGGACTGTTGCAACCATTGAAAGTACCCGAGTGGAAGTGAGAAGACATCAGTATGGATTTCATCGTCGGATTGCCAGGTACTCAGTCAGGTTACGACTCCATCTGGGTTATTGTGGACCAATTGACAAAAACCGCTCATTTCCTTCCTGTTAAAACCAAGTACAACGTTGCACAACTAGCCGAGTTATACATGGAGCAAATTCGTGTGCCGTCATGGAGTCCCGAAGAGGATAGTTTCAGACCGGGGTACCCAATTTACCTCTAGGTTCTGGAAGAAGCTGCATGAAGCTATGGGTACACGACTGGATTTTAGCTCCGCTTATCACCCGCAAACTGATGGGAAACCGAAAGGACCAACCAAATTTTGGAAGACATGTTGAGAGCCTGTGCATTGAAACATGGACGTAGTTGGATAGGAGCTTGCCGTATGCCGAGTTCTCGTACAATAACAGCTACCAAGCAAGTTTGAAGATGTCACCTTTTGAAGCATTGTATGGTAGACGGTGTAGAACGCCACTGTTCTGGAACAAGACCGGAGAGAACCAAGTGTTTGGACCAGAAGTGCTGCAAGAGGCTGAGAAGCAAGTCCAAATGATACGGGAGAACTTGAAGGCCGCTCAGTCACGCCAAAAGGGCTATGCGGATAATAGGCGAAGAAAGTTGACCATTGAAGTAGGAGACTTCGTATACCTTAAGGTATCGCCTATCCGAGGCCAACGATGTTTCAACGTCAAAGGCAAGCTAGCACCTCGCTACATCGGGCCATTTAAGATTTTGAGCAAGCGAGGAGAAGTAGCCTATCAACTAGAGCTCCCAATGCACCTCCCCGACGTGCATGACGTGTTTCACGTATCCCAGCTCAAGAAGTGCTTGAGAGTATTGGAAGAGCAAGTACCAATGGAAGAGCTCGAACTTCAAGAGGATCTAATCTATGTAGAGCACCATGTCCGAGTTTTGGACGTGAAGGAAAGGGTCACGAGGAACAAAGTGATCTGATGGTGCAAGGTACAATGGAGCCATCACACGGAAGCCGAAGCTACATGGGAACATGAAGAAGACCTCAAGGCAGAGTTCCCTCATCTATTCTCCACTCTATCGAATCTCGAGGGCGAGATTCAATTTAAGGGGGGTAGGTTTGTAACACCCTCAATTTCATAATCCATGCATGCATTCATATTTCATGTAGAGAAACATTTTAAAATAAGTAGAAACAGAGAAGGAATAAAAAAGATAGCTAAAAAGAACCAGTTCCAATTCGCCAAGGAGCGCTGTAGACACTTCCCGCAGCCTGCTGGCCACATGGCGTGTTTGGAGCTCATCCCTGCGTAGTCGGAAGAGGTCTGGCACCGCCAGACACGTGGCAGGCTCGGAGCTAGCCTCTGTGGAAGGGGCGTGAGAGGGCCCCACCTCGATCACGGGGCCGTGCCGCCTCGTCCAGGGATCGCATTGGGTGGTGCCGTGTTATGCGGCACCCAACAGCACACATATAAGGAACAATGTATTACATAAATCAAAAGCGGAAGCTTACAATTGTTCTTTGTAAATAATTTGCATAAAATAACTACAGCGGAAGTCTATAATCAGCTCATGTTGAATATCTAAGAAGCACTCGAGAAGAGGTCCAGCCCGCGGGCTCCTCTCGCTAGCAACACGAAGACATGGCAGCAGCTAGGTTCTCCGAGTGTGACATGACTCGGAAGTTCCCGAGTCTCACCGGACAACCTTCTTTATAGTGTCGAGGGTTACCTGCAAAACCACTTATATAGCAAGAGTGAGCACAAAGACTCAGCAAGACTTAACCGTCTCTCCTAAGACATGAAACTCTACATGAAAGTAACCTAGGACTTACGCCTGTCATTTGCGAAAAGACTCGCCTACGAGTTCATCCTTAACTTCCAGATTTTAGCCATAATCGTAGTGACCTTGCGCCCAGCAACATTGGAACTCCACAATCAAACAAGAAACGCTTCATTCCAATGTTACTTGTCCCAAGGTGAAAAATAAATTTAGTTTGCTCTATCTCTACCTCAAACAAGGTTCCCATGCAGTTTAACATAATCATAGCAGCAATTACACTTTTGCAAACTGTTCCCACACAACTTGCTTACTACGTCACAACACAGTGAGCAAGCAGTCCTCATAACCGCGAGGGACGGTGATTCGAATCAAACACTACCCGGATAACTCGACACATACGCCCGCCTCTGAAGACCCAACTCTGGCGTCCTTCATTACGTCGTATGTGGCAACCTTTATCAGGCCACTAAACTGTAGAACCGGTCACGCCGTCTCGGGCTCATAGGTCTAACGAGACGATGTGGTATGCCTCTACAATCCAGTGAACCCGGTACATCGGTTTCCTGGTTCCCATATATCAGTAAGCATCCGGTAACAACTCAATACTTGCTCAGCGGGGCTGCACACGCTTCGGTCCTTAACCGACACAGGCAGAGCTACTCAACCAATGTAACACCCCAAAAATATTGTTAAGACCCTAAATCATGTTAAGAGGGGAATTTAAAATTTTTTGGACGTGTTGCATGTTTTGCAAAAATTCAAATTCAAACTGGAATACAAATTAAACTCAAATCAGAAAAGAAATAGAAAAAGAAGAAGAGAAAACAGAAAAAAATGGCCAGTGGGCCGAAACCCACCAGCCGGCCCACCGAGCAACCGCGCCAGCCCGCAGCCGCGCGCGCTGTTTCCTTCCGCTGACAGGTGGGACCCACCAGCTCGTCTTCTACCTCGCGCCCGCGCCGGACTCCCTCTCACCCGAATCAAAACCGATCGGGATTTCTGCGTATCTCCGCTGAATTCTGTTCGTAGGCGACGCAGACTTGATCTAAACCACCCCGCCGCCTTTCCCCGTCTATAAAAACCCCGGCCTCGCTCTGTTTTTCCCACGCGATCCGCCGATTTTCCTCCGGTGAGAACCGAGACTTCTCCGGCGAATTTTGGCCGATCTAAGTTCGGAAATTCCGATCTAACTCGCTGGTCTTGATCCACCGCCTCCGGGGAATCTTGCAGGTGCAGAAAACTCGGTGACTTGCGGTGTAAACACAGCGCCGACGAGCCTCGCCGTGAATTCAACTCGGACCTCGTCGCCGATCGCTTTCCAGGACCTCCGAGCTCAAGAAAACCCCCGAGGTGAGATCCCCGACCTCCCCTCCACCGATCTATACCATAAAATTACAGTTCTAGGAAGAATTCTCGAAGATCCGAAAGTCTCCGGCGAGATCGCCGCTTCCCGCCGCCGTGTGCCGCCGGCAGCGCCGCCCGCGCTCGATCAGAGCGACGTGGCCGCTTGTGCGCCGTTTATTTAAATCGCACGGTAGGGTTTAAATCCCCGCGTACCGGTTCGACGTTATAATCTCAGCCGTCGGTTTAAAATCAGACGGTCCACGTCAGCCCCGCGTTATAAATACTGGAAATCTTACGTGCTACCCCCTGGGGTTCTCGGGATATAAGAGCTAGCCCCAGAAACTTCTGATCTAGCCCCTGGAACTTCAGAAAATCATGTAAATTCATTTAAAAATCAGTTTTAGCCCCTGGACTTAATAAAAATTAGGAAAAACCCCTCTGATAAGTGTAGCTATACCCCTGGAAATTCTGGAAATAATATTATAGACCCTGTAGTGGGGTGGGTTTAACTTTTTAGCCCTGTTTAATATTTAATTTAGGAAATTGAATATGTGGCTAGTGTTTAAAATTTAAAAAGTGGGATAAACATATTGTCAAAATTAAATTAAAAACTTTCTCAGTATTTAGAAAACTTTGGAGTGAGATAAAAATATATTTTGGGCTGAAATGAATCTGTTTAATTTATTATTCACATTTAGGGACACATTTTTAAGTAAAGAATAGTTCTAGAAAATAGGGAAAATAATTGTGAAATAGTTTACATCAGAGGCAAAGGTCAAAATATGTTATTAAATTATTTAGGACCAGAACCTATTCTGTTTAGATGATGTGTCTTATTATTTTCATAATAAAGTACACATTTATGCATAGGAAAATAAATCTGAAAATATAGCAACTAGTAAATGATAAATGGAGTTTCTAAAATCCAAAGAATTCAGTTTAGGGTTGATAGAAATTCTGAAGTCACATATGGAGAAGAAAAATACCTTTCATGCATACTTGGTAGCAAAAAGGTGTAGTAGTTGAATATAAGGAATTTATTTGAATTGGAAACTCATATATATAGTATGTAAGTATAAATGTGAACACAAAAGTAGGGATCATATACACATGATTAAAAGTGCATGCAAGCCACAAATCAACACACATAGAGTAACCACAACACATATAATGGTGAATGACTTTCATAAATATGAATGTGTGGTTTGTATGAAGTGGAAGTGTGAACTATGTCTTATGGATTGTTGTTTTTCTTTTGCTATGTGTGATGGTATGATGTAGAACCTGCTCAAGAGCAAGTTATTCCTTTCCAAGATCAGGACTACCCATTTCAAGAGCAGCAGGAAGGAGGCAAGTGTCCTTGACCACTTTGATCCTATGCTAGGATGTGTAGCTAGAGTTATTTGCATTGTCAATTTAAATATGAAACCCATGCTAGGATGTTTCCCTAGAATTGCATTACCTTGTTTCCTTGTAGCTTGGGTTGGGATTCATTTTGTCATGTCATTTATTATCATGCATATGCTTAGCCATAATAGAATGGGATATTTGGGATATGAGATCATCAGTTTATTTTAACATACTATTGAATGAGATATTGTGAGTTATGTAGAGGTAGGGATCAAGGCAAGTTGGATGTTTTGGTTGTGTGCTGGGTGCACGAGACTCGGGTTTGTGTTTAGTACTTGCCTGGATCCTAAGGACCGCTTCATGGAGCATGTAACCTGGCTTTACAGTGCCAACCACATGCTGAGATGGGGCAGCTTGGCCAATTAATTAGGTGTATCCCCGGCGTAGTATGGGTGTGTTGGATGGTGCGGGGAATAGGTGTCAGCTGGACTACCATATGAACCGCAAGGCTCAAGAGGGGGCCACTGCAGCGGGGTTGGAGCCTCTTGTATGCTGTTAGGGGTGAAACCTCAGTGGGCCCACGCTCGTCGGGAATCCCTTTGTAAAGGCTTCGTAGTGATCTCCTGGCTACACACCTGGGAAGTGTGAATGTGGTTCGTAGCCACTGGCATAATGGAGGTTCTTTTAGTCCACCCGGCAACGGGGGATGAAATCACTACATGTGGGTACAGTGGTACAAACTCTGCAGAGTCAAAACTGTCATGACAGCCGTGCTCACGGTCAAGAGCGGCTTGGACTTATTCATGATTAGAGGATTGATGGTTTTGGAAGTTGTGAATGTTAAGCGGGGAGCTTAACATTGGAAATGATGTTATGGTTATTGGAATTATGATGATGGGATGGGAGATTGGGACCATTTCACCTGTGTAGTAATGTAGGTGCTTAATAAGCTAAGGTGATAGGTATTAATTGCATAGTTCTTGTAACCATGAGTTCAACCTCTCCTTGTTCTAGCCATGCATGACATAACTTTCCCACAATTTCTGAGTACCATCGGTACTCAACCTTGCATATTTTGTTGGTTTATATTGCTGCTCAGGTCAAGATAATGAGGTGGTGTATAATGACCAAGACTTTGGACCCGAAGAAGGTTTCTAGGTTCATGGAGACCCCCGGACAACGCCTGTGACCGAGCCCTCAAGAATAATATTCCGCTGCTAGTTTATTTACTTGTGATGAACTTATTATTGTCCATCGAGACATTTGCTATGTAAGACTTATTTATATTCGACACCTGGCTTGTAATAAATGATGCTTCACTATTTGTCATCACATGTATGAGAAAATGATCCTGGCATACATGTGTTATTCACTTGGTTGTTCTTCGGAAAAACCGGGTGTGACAACCAAGACCTCATCTTGTCGCTACTAACTCTCCTGCCCGGTCTCATCTTTAGAAACGTAAACTTTAGTTTGTCTCTCCTTCCAACCCCACTTATGTGATCCTGAAACAAAGCTCGCGAGTAGATTCCAACTACTCGTCTTCCACCGGATGTCCTAGCCTATTTAGCACGGCCTTATTCTACAGCGATGACCCAATTCTACCCTTGACCTCAGGGTTCATGTTTGGTTATGCAAGTGGAGTATCACCATCCTTAACCTAATGCACATACAAACCTTGACCAAATGTAGTGAACAAAGGGAAAACTTTAAAAATAACTTAAGTGCAAATCGGGGCTTGCCTTGGTTTTGCAGGTGATTAAAGTCAGATAAGTTTGAAGTTAGTTGCTGATGCTGACTTGAAGCTTAATCCCTGCCTTCTTGCTCCTTGATCCAAGCTCAACTTCTTCTTTACTTCTCCACGTTTAATCACTACACGTTATGAACATGCATATATCTTTAATTGTAAAACTTTTGCTAACAAGTTCTAAAGACAAGTTTAAAACTGGAACTCTGTTTAAGAATTTAAAATGACACTGGTGCTAGTGGTTTGGGTTTGTGTTTAAGCACTAGGATCAAGTGATGAGTGGGATTTCATCACTTGGGTGGGGATCAACTAATGAGGTTGAACAGGACATAATGATCCAGGGCTCCAATAGAGCTGGAAATTGTCTTGTGAGTTCCTTGTCACAAGAAAGTCCTTTGGACCAAAATTCAGAATTTTTCACTAAGTGGATCACCCAGAACAATTCCCTAAGCATTTAGGCAAAGATTAATTAATTCTGAATAAATTTGCACTTTCATGCAAATTCAAGTGAACTACAATTTCAAGCATAGTTCAGAGAGTATTCCTGAATGTTTTCTAGGATTTTTGGAGCTAAGGAATGTCCAGAACTGAATTTCCAAGTTTTGGAAAATTCCTGAAAATGTTTCTGTATTCATTTGAATACAGAAATTTGAAATTAGAATTACCCTAACTAATTCAACTCCTAATGAGCTGAAACTTTTACAGAAGTCTCCTAACATCCTAAAGAATATTCTGACAAAATTTGGGGAATTTTGGATTAACCAAACGCCCTCTAAAATTCTTTTGCTGAAAAGTTTTAAAGAATTCTACAGAATTTTATATTGATTTTCATGCGAATTGGGTTGCATATTTGGATAGAGTTTTACCTCCTGAATCCAACCCAATTTGAATCACCAATTTTGGAGCCGCCTAGCAAAAGTTATGCAGTTCTAAAGTTTGAACTAAATCTGGAATTCAAATTAATTCGGGAAATGTTCAAACTCTGCCTGTGGGTCCACCCTACACGTGTCAGCCGCCGGAATCACGCCACACGGGGCCACAGACCCTTTCCCGCGTTGTCGTAAAGGATCCCGGGGCCGCAGCTGATCGGGGATTTAATTTTTCCGCCACTGACACGTGGGAGCCGCCGGTCGTCTTCTTCCCCGGGCCGTTTCCCTTTTTCCCGCACCGCCCCCTCGCAGGAAATTCGTCGGGGCTCGCCGGAGTCGGCTTCTCGGCCGTCTCCCGGCTCGGTACTCGCCGCCTGGGGGTTTCCAGGGGCGAGCAACTCATCTACGGGGTCAGCACAAGCCAAAGGCGCTCGGAACTAGGTCGGCGACGTGCGCACCCTTCGGTGAAGCTTCGGCGCCGTGGTCCGAGCATCCTAGCCCGCCAAAGGGTCGGAGAATTTGCTCTAAAGCATCAGGGAGTCATGGGGGTGCTCGGATGTGGCTCAAACTGGATCGGTAACGGCTCGAGATGGGGTCTCACCGTGCGCCCGGCGGTTCCCGCCATGATCGCCGCTCGAAAAGCTCAAAATTAGTTGTAACCACGGGGTTTCTAGCTAGGGTTGTGAAGGGGATCGGACCGCCGTTAAGCCTAGACCCTTTGTGCACGAGTTGGTGATCTCTAAGTGCAAATTAAGCGCAAATTTGAGAAATCCTTACCAGAGGTCCGTGGTCGTGCTCCGGAGGAAAAACTTCAAATTCTGTCACTGAGGATCACCGTTTGAGCTGAGCTCCGGGGAGAAGCACCGCGGTGGTACGGCGCACCTCTGAGCATTGCTGCTTGAGCGTGAAACCCACGGTGGTGAGCTTCCCACGAGAGCCCGACGTCGGTTTCCAATGTTTACCCCTCGGCTTCGGCGCTGATCCTCACATTACGGCCAACAGCAGCCCCGAACGCCGGAGCTGAGCTGGGTAAACTCTTGTGCACACGCTGGCGCTCCCCTTTCGTGTTGCGAGCTCGGGCAGCCGGGGAACGACGCTGGCTCACGATCGGGACAAACAGGCGCGGCGCCGGCGGCTTGTTTTCTCGGGAGGAAAGAGAACAGGGGCTCGTGGGGCGGTTTTGTGGCCGACAGAGCACGGCGTAGGGGAGATAAGGGCGCGGGGGAACCAACGTTGAAGCAGCTCGGGAGCTGGCTGCGTCATCGCCTCGGTGGCGCACGCGTGGGCGTCGGCCGTTCAGCGCCTTCGAGCGAAACAGGGAGCCGGTTTGAGTCTGAACAGAGGAAAATATTGCTTAAGTGCTAAGTCTTCCCCTCACCTCAATGACAATTGGGTCCCACTCATCTCCTCTCCTAAATATCCAAATTTTGACACATCGTAAACTTCAGCTATTAGGGATCAAAATTCAACGGTCATTTTGCCATTTGACAATTTGTGCCACAGTTTCAAATTTAAATTCAAATTTGGGTGAATCTTACAAGTTCCTTTGATATTCGTATCAAAGCCTCTCCAAATTTGTTCAAAACCTGGCTCCCTCATAATTTGGACCTGGGGAATTCAAATATGTCCTCTGATCTTTGAGTTGAGTATTGCAAATACACTTTTTCAAGCAACAGTTTGAATTTTCTCTTTTGAAAACACCCTTCTTTTTGAAGTCAATCCTGTGATTCAAACTGAATATTTATGTCCTCTTTTGTGATGACCCATCTGAATTTTGGTGAAACACTTTAGTTTGCTCCTAGCCCATGCTTGATCAATCTTGGTCCCAAACTGAACCTCAAGTTCAGTTTGATTATGCCCACCTCAAATTTGAATTCGAGGTGATCTCAAGCAAGGCTTTGAACAAATGGTATATGAGCTCAAAATCTCTCTAATTTTGGAACTTAAGCTCTTTAATACCTGAGGACTGCAATGGTCATCTCACATATATGCTTCTGGACCATCTGAACATGAACGCTTTGCAAGGGTTCAAAAATGGGGTTTAAATTTCCCTCCCCTCTACTCATAGAAAATGGCACATGAGTTAGACTTTTGGAGTGAAATTCTTCCCTAGGTTAACATGTGTTCAGTATGAGCTAAAGAACATTTTAGCTTTCACCACATGCCCATGTTTGAGTTTATCATTTCATGTGACATAACTCAAATCATTCCCTTGCCTTAACATGTTTGAATTCAGCATGAATGCAACATGATCATAGTCCATTCCCTTTTGGCTCACCCTCAAATCAGAAACTTGCCACCATAATCTCCTCAATTCAAATGTATGAGGCGCCATGTGTATACAAAAGTTTGGCGGCAATTTGAGTTGAGCCTTTGGGTCTAAAGACCTTATCTTTATTCTTTCTCATCCACATGTATGATTACACATGAGTTTATCTTCACCTTGGTCCAACTCATTCAAAGGCATGCTTGAACCCATGTGGTTGCACCTCATGCATACCATCACATGTGAGAAAGTTTTTGTATGTCCCATTTTTCATGAACCAGAAACACGATGACGTTCAATCACCCGTTTCTTTGCATTCACATTTTTGGGACTTTTACAGGGCGAGGTCCGACCCGCTGGACGCGTGTCACCTCCGGGGCTTGTCTCTGCGGAGAAGCGAAGTCCAGCCCCGCAGGACACGTGTCGCCACCGGAGCTAGTCGCTGCGGGGAAGTAGACCAACCCGCGGGACACGTGTTGCTCTCGGAGCTCACCTCCGAGAGGTCCGACACTGCGGGACACATGTCACCCTCGGAGCTCGTCTCCGAGAGGTCCGGTCCTACTGGACACGTGTCACCTTCGGAGCTAACCTCCGAGAGGTCCGGTCCTACTAGACACGTGTCATCCTCGGAGCTCACCTCCGGGAGGTCTGACACTGCTTGACACGTGTCGTTCTCGGAGCTTACCTCCGAAGAGAGGGGAGGTCTGGGACTGACACGTGGCGTACGCGGAACTCGCCTCTAGAGAAAGGGGAGGTCCCGACCCACCAGATACGTGGCACACGCGGAGCTAGCCTCTGAGGGAGAGGGAGGTCCCGCCCGCTAGGACACGTGGCGCACGTGGAGCTCACCCCCGAGGAGAGGGGAGGTCCCGCCCGCCTGACACGCGGCACAACCGGAGCCCGCCTCTGCGGAAAAGGGAGGCCCGACCTCTGCTGGACACGTGGAGCCTCCGGAGCTCATCACTGCTGAGGTGACGAGATCTTAAGCAGTTTTTCTTCTGTACGTGTGGGCATACCCGATACGGGATGAAACCAACACGATTTCCACGATGTTACCACACCAAATTTATTAGAGATAAGTTGTTAAGATTCAAAAACAAATTGAATAGGACTCTTATTCGAAATCCAATCAGATTAGGACACTTCTTTTTCCGGTTATAAATAGAACCCGAAACACCCCTTGTACGTACCATCTATTTCCAAGTCGACGACTTAGAGGCCCTAGCCCCCAACTCGTCGAGTTAATTCCCTTCGCCGGAGTTCAGTCGCCAGAGACTGCCGACGAGCTCACCGTCGCCGGAAGAGAGTCCGACGATCTGTCTTGCTAGGAGGAAGATCCCGAGACCAAGGAGAAGTGAGGTAGGTCTTCATTACCACCTTACGACCTCATCACGGTTTTCTTCGCATCTGTTTCTTCGATCCCTTCGAACAGAAGCTTTTTCATGGACAGATCACGTGTTGATCGGTTTGATCTAGATCTTGAGTCCATATCATCACCACGTCCGCACTTGATCTTTACATCTCTGTTCATCGTAAAACCCATGCAAGCCATGCAAGAACACGTACAAACTGATCTAATAAAACACCACCATAAGATTAGCATGCATATGCACCATTGCATCTTGAGTAAAGTTTGTGCATGATGATTGATCTCTATAAACCTTGTATATGCGTGATCGTGAGTAGAAGGACAAGCTCAGGGAGCTATCTACGATGAGCTACAACAACAATACTTCGAGATCCGTGAGCATTAGAAGCCACAGAACAAGGCAAGTGCCCCTTGACCATATTGATCCCATGTTTTGAAAGCTGTTTTGTTTGCGAAAACTGTGTATGCTGAGTCAACTTGATGGGAAACCCTTTTATAGGAGTTTACTAGTTTTGTTAATCACCCTTGTCGTCAGGGAAGTTTATGAGTCGGGTATGGTCGTTTTTCTTTTCTGCATCGCTAATCTATGGGATATGAGAAGCGATAGATTGTGTCTAGCTACTGCACTCATAATGTTAATGAGAACTTGATGATAATGAACATGAATCGGGGGAGATCTAGGCAAGCTTGGTTCGTGGATGTGGTAGAATAAGATGGTGGTTACTTGCCGTAGATCTAAGGACCAGTTCATGCAAGCACATGCCAGGAATACAGTGCCACCACAAGGCCAAGTATTGGTGTGGCTTAGCTGACTAATTAGGTAAGTTGCTAGATTGTTATGGACCGTCGAAGGCGCGGGGAATGGGAGTCGAGAGAGGACTGCCCTGGGAACTACATGGCACAAGAGGGGGCCCGTAGGTGGGAGAATGGTGATTCGAGCCTGCTGGTGAAACCTTAGTGAGTCCATACATCTAGTAGCGCCTTTGTAAAGGCTATTTTGTGATCTCTTGGTCATACTCCGACGGTTGTGTACTGGTATAATGTAGGTTCTGCAGTCGTCGACGGGTGACGAAATCCCGAACTTGTGGGTAAAGTTGTGCCACCTCTGCAGAGTGTAAAACTATCATGATAGCCGTGCTTCTGGTCACAAGTGCCTGGCCAACTTCCATGATTAGATGGGATGGTTATTGGGATGGTATTTGGTTTGGTTATGGGTTTGGTCATGGATGGTCTTTTGGTTTTGGTTTCAAGACTGTTGAGTCTTGGTAATGAGAATTGGACTGTTGAGTCATGATAATGAGCTTTGGTCTCGGTTATGAGATAGAATTGAATATGAGTATAGATGGTAATGAATGTGAGATGGTATTCATGAGCATGAGAAAAAGCTGAGAAAGATAAATGGCAGGATGAGACATGAAAGGTTGTGGAATATGATGGAGGTATGTTGATGTTTTAATTGGATAAATGTTGGGATTACATTTACTTAAAGCTAGTTGCTGTTTTTATCATGATTGTAAAATAAACTTTGCTTTCCGCTATGAGCCTTTTTATTCCATACCTTGCTGTAAGCTACATATTATGTTTTCCCGCACTTGCTGAGTACGTCATGTACTCAAACTTGCATTATTGCTTCATCATCAGCAACAGGAGAAGAGTACTACGAAGATCATGTGGAGTATTAGGCGTGTGATCTACCGTCAACTTGCCTATGGGGATGGAGTAGGAGATGGAGCCGCTGCTGCTGTTTAGTTTTGCTTCCGCAATAGTTTAGAAGACTTCCGCTGCTAGAATAAGACTTCCGCTGCTAGAATGAGTTAGAGACTCATGAGACGTTTTAATAAAACCCTGTTATTCGTGGTATTATTCTGAATTCAGTTTGTGGATTATATGTATATGTGTGATGAACATCCTGGGCACACATATGCATCAGCTCGGTTCTCAGGTTTTCTCGGAACAGGGGCGTCACATAGTTAGTCAGAACCCTTTCTTAAGTCATAAAACACTTCTGTTTTATAATGTCTTTAATTGTAACATAAAACTGTGCATGTTCATGTCGGTAGGAAATACGATGAAGGAGTTCGACAAAGAACTCGACTCGGATCACCAGGTCAAAGATTAAATTGTCGCCAAGATAATGACTATAAAGTAGAACTAAACCTGCAGCAACATAAGGCAAGCCCCGGTTTGCATTTAACACGCTTTTTAGTTACATTTTACTTTGTATCAATTTTATGGGTCTAGTATGTATTGTGCATTAGGTCAAGGTGATTGATACTCCAAATGCATGAACCACAAACCCTTGGAGTTAAAGAGTAGAACAGGTTACCTTCGTGTAGCTTCGGCTAGGCTTAAGTTGTATAGGATCCAGTACAAGTCGGGTAGTTGGAAGCTACTCGCAACGTTAGGATTTTGGTTCAGCAGGGTATGATTCTAGAGAATGGAATAACTGGAATGGAATATGAGACCGGACAGAGAGTAGGAGAAGCAGGACAGTGGGTCTGTGTTGCCGTAGCTCTGTTTGTCTCGGTTAAGGACCGATGCGTATGCCACCCTGCAGAGCAAGTTTGAACAGTACCGGATGTATACTGGAATTATGGGGTCCAGGAAACCAATGTAACTCGGGTACTCTCGTGTCGAAACTTATACGGCCGTCCTTTGGGGGTTGGTGTCAGAGGTGTAAACCCGCTAGCAGAGAAACTTCGACGTGTTCCGGGTAGTGGCCCTTTTGATGGGCTGGCAGGACTGGTTCGACATTGGAGTGATGGGTGAAAGGTTGCTGCATACAACGTAAGAAAGAGCTCTAGTGTGAGTCTTTCGAGGCGGGTGTATGTATCGTGTGTTCTGGGTGTGTCCTGATTCGAATCACCGTCCCTCGCGGTTGTATGAGTACCACTTGTTCACTGCGTTGTGACGTAGTAATAACTTCCAGATGAAGTGAGATGAATCATTGCTGATGTGCAGTTCTTAAATTCATTGTACTGCCAACCATGTATGCTATAGTTGTAGAGCTCATTAAGTTTATATTCCACTCCGGGCATCACCACATCGGAGGAAAGCGTTTCTTGTTTGATTGTGGACTTCTGATGTGAGGGCTGCCTAAGGCATAATATTCTGCTGCTATTAAACTGAAAGTAAGGATTAACATGTAGGCGTTTCTTTATTGCATCATACTTTTCCTATGTTATTACTCCCTACATGTAGAGTTTCATGGCTTAGGAGTGTCGGTTAAGTCTTGCTGAGCCCTCGTGCTCACGGTTGCATTATTAGTGTTTTGCAGGTTATAAAATTTGCTATGAAGATGGTTGTTCGGTGAGCCATCGGAGACTCACCGGAAACCCTGCCGCTGCACTCATCTATGTGGTCACTGCTGTCCACACCGTTGAAGCTAACAAACTGGAGGACATTCCAGTGGTCCGGGAATATCCGGACGTGTTTCGCGATGATCTACCGGGAATGCCTCCCGAACGTGAAGTGGAGTTCAAAATTGAACTAGCACTGGGAACCACACCCATATCTCGGAGTCCGTATAAAATGCCACCGAAGGAACTCACGGAGCTGAAGGAGCAGCTGAATGATTTGTTAAGCAAAGGCTTCATTCGACCCAGTTCATCACCATGGGGATGCTCCGTGCTGTTTGTCAAGAAAAAGGATGATACTCTGAGGCTCTGTGTGGACTATCGTCCGCTCAATGCCGTAACTATCAAGAACAAGTATCCACTACCACGTATCGATATGCTTTTCGATCAACTAGTGGGTGCTAAGGTTTTCTCGAAGATGGATCTTCGGTCCGTATATCACCAGATAAAAATCCAGGCAGAAGACATACCCAAGACGGCATTCTCGATGAGATACGGGTTATATAAGTATCTTGTCATGTCATTTGGACTCACTAATGCTCTGGCTCATTTTATGTACTTGATGAATTCAGTCTTCATGCCGGAGCTAGATAAGTTCGTCGTGGACTATATTGACGATATCTTGGTATATTCTAAGTCAGAGGAAGAACACGCCGAACATCTGCATATTGTGCTCCAACGCCTACGGGGTCACAAACTATATGCAAAATTCAGCAAGTGTGAGTTCTGGATCAACCAAGTGCCATTTCTTGGGCACATTATTTTTGCGGAGGGCATCGCAGTTGATCTGAGCAAGATTATCCAAGTACTAATTTGGAGTTCACCAAAGTCAGTCCACGAAGTCCGTAGTTTTCTCGGTTTAGTGGGGTACTACCGGAGATTCATTCCGAATTTCTCCAAGGTCTCTAAACCGATGACAGAACTTCTGAAGAAAGACAAGAAATATGTGTGGCGTGAAGCATGTGAGGAGACGTTCAAAGCATTGGTAAAGTACCTCACAACAGTCCCAGTGTTGCCGCAGCCTGATACAACTAAAGCTTTTGATGTTTATTGCGATGCATCCAGCATCGGCCTTGGCTGCGTGCTTATGCAAGAAGGGCGAGCGGTCGCGTATGGATCCAGGCAGCTTAGGAATCATGAGCAGAATTATCCGACACATGACCTCGAGCTAGCTGCTGTACTTCTTGCTCTAAAATGTGGAGGCACTATTTGCTCTAAAAATGTGGAGGCACAAAAGTTTGAAATATATCTTCACACAAAAAGAATTAAATATGAGGCAGCGAAGATGGTTAGAGTTAATCAAGGATTATGAACTGGAGATTCATTACCATCCTGGAAAAGTGAGTGTGGTTGCCGACACACTTAGTCAAAAATCACATGTTCATAACTTAACCATGGCTGCAATGGAAGAAGAAGAACCGAGCCTGCGGTTGGTTCCTTATGGGTCGCTATTTAATCTTGCCCTCATTCCTATAATTCGATATGAAATTGTAGAGGCTCAATGGAAAGATAAGGGCATGGCCCATATCCAGAAAAGAATAGACAAAGGAGAGGTAAAGTGCTTCTGGAAAGATGACAACGATACGTTATGGTTCAAGAACCGTATAGTTGTACCGCGGGACATGAAGCTTCGTAAGAAGATATTAGACGAAGCTCATTTATCAAAATTTTCTATTCATCCCGGGCACCGACAAGATGTACCAGGACTTGAAATCTATGTTCTGGTGGACACGGATGAAAAGAGAGATTGCAAAGTACGTATCCGAGTGTGATACATGTCGGCGGGTTAATGCCGACCATATGAGGAAAGTCGGACCACTTCAACCGTGTAAAGGTCCCAAAAATGTGAATACAAAGAAACTCGTGTTTGCAAAAGATAGTTTCATATGTATGAAATTTGGGACTTGTTAAAACTTTTTTCCACATGTGATAAACCACATGAGAGCTCTCTTCACACAAGTTCAAATGTTTAGTTGAAAACATGGAACCCAAGAGGGGTTTAAAACCAAAATGGGAAGTTCCCATATGTGTGAGAAAGCTAAAGTCAGATTTAGAACAAATTTGTTCAACTCGAAATTCAAATGAGAGCAACACAATGAAATTCAAACTGTTGTGCTAAAATTCTCAATTGCAGCAGCCAAATTAAAGATCAGATTTCATATTTGAATTCCTTAGGTCCAAATTAGTGGGTAGGCAAAGTTTCATGATTTGTTGAAAGCTTTTGCAACTCATTTTCCAAAATGGACTTTAAATTGCAAAGAATTCAATACCCATTTGAATTTGGATGAAACTTGCCCAATTGTCCAAATGCACATCAGATTTGAATTCCCACAGTTGAATTCCATTATATTCAAACTTTGGGAGATATTTTGCAGGGGGATAAAAAGGGGCTGGGACCCACATGTCATTGAGGATTTAAAATTGCAAAAGATTTTCAATTGTGCAGTGATTGGTCTCTGTTTCTCATCTCCCACGCGAAGCAACCAGGCAGACCAAACTCCTCGCCGTGCGACACCGAGCAGCGCCAATGCCACCTCCTCCTTGATCGGTTTGCGCTGGCGAGCTGCTTCTCCCGTCCTAATCACCTCAAAGCACCCACAGCACCGAGGCAGTCCTTTCCTCCCTCGCACATGAGACCAGAAACACTGCCGCTGTGCTCTCGATCATTCGGCCACACCAAAAGCTCGGGTGCAAGCCCAATCATAGCAGCAAAACGGCATCACGGACCCTCCCACAACCTCCTCGCACCATCCCTACGTGAGTTCAGCCATCACAACCCGAGAGCACCGAGTTTCCGCAGCGACCGAAAGAAACTGCCACGGACGGCTCTCGTGGACAGCCTCACCCAGAGCATCTCACGGCCGAGCAAGGCCACCGTTGGACATGCAAGAGCTTCCTGCAGCTTCCATCTTAGGCTCAGCTCTAGCCTTTGTTTCTTGCCGACAAATTTCAGAATTTCTCTCCGGCCGGTGTAAACGGACCCACAAGTAAGAAAGTTTCAAATTCGCGATCAATACTTGTTTAGAGTCCATGAAAATTCACACACAGAAGCTAGACTTGCTTAGCAATCTTTCTTCTTCACAAACCTTAGCATGAAACCCATGGTATAAGGTCTACTCCGAGCTTTTCCAACAGCGACCGTGATAGGAAGCATCGGGCACACGATGAAAGCTAGAATACAGCCATTCCGAGCCATTTCATCCCCATGTCGACCTTCCCTAGCGTCCGCCGGTGCTTTAGAGCTTGGAAACGGAAGCTTGGAGGGCTTAGGGCGTCGGAGTAACGTCACCGAGCTCTTCCCGAGCCGCCTCACCATCGTGCGCTAAGTTAAAGGCTACGGCGGTCCGGGGAGACCCTCCCAACGTGTTTAGCGCATGAAATTGGGGCCAGCAGCGAGATTAAACGTTGGAGATGGCCGGATGATCAATTTCAGAAGAGCTCCGGCGAGCTCCGGCGGCGCGGGCGCGCGGGAGCGCGAGGTTGAAGACGATCTCGCCGGGCCCGCGTGTCAGTGGCTCTGAGGGGGGAGGCCGGATCCTCTGTAACACCGGATCATTTGTATCCATGCGGGAAATAACTCTGTGACCCGTGTGTCGTCGGTTCAGCACTGGACACGTGTCCCCCTGAACCCACAGTCAGACTTAAACATTTCCACGATTTATTCAAATCCCAGATTTTTCCACGGACTTTAGAAGAGCATAACTTTTGCTACGAAACTCCAAATTTAGTGATTCAAATTGGGTTAGATTCAGATTGACAACCTCTATCCAAATATGCAACTCAATTTGTATGAAAGTCATTATTTAATTCTGGAAAATTCTTTTATCTTTTCTGCAAAATAACTTTACAGGGAGCTTGGTCCATCCAAAAATCCTCAAATTTTGCCAGATTATTCTATAGGATATTATTGAACTTCTGTAAAAATTGCATCTCAATCGGAGTTGATTTGATAAGGAGAATTCAGATT
Source organism: Neostapfia colusana (assembly GCA_030760725.1). Lineage (NCBI taxonomy): Eukaryota > Viridiplantae > Streptophyta > Magnoliopsida > Poales > Poaceae > Neostapfia > Neostapfia colusana. The sequence goes on along the minus strand of JASWHV010000002.1, from coordinate 102,770,233 downwards.
TTAAGTTACTGTGTCAAATGTACAGAAACATTTTCAGAGAATTTCGAAAACTTGGAAATTCAGTTCTGGGCAAATCTTAGCTCCAAAAATCCTAGTACAATTCATTCAGGCTCTATGAACTATAATTGAAATTATTATTCACTAAGTTTGACATGAACATGGGTGTTACCTCAGAATTAATTCCTCTTTGCTTAACTTCTTAGAGAATTGTTCTGAATAAACCACTCAATGCAAAGTGCTAATTTTTGGTCCAGATGACTTTCTTGTGACAAAGAACTCACTTGAAAATTTTCAGCTCAATTGGAGCTCTGGATCACCACTGTCTTGTGTAACCTCTTTAGGTGGTCAACACACAAGTGGAGATAGCACTCAGCACTTGATCATAGTGTTTAAACCCATCCTAAACCACTAGAACCAGTGTCATTTTAAATTCTTAAACAGAGTTCCAGTTTTTAAACAGTCACTATAACTTATTAGCAAAAAGCTTTACAATTAAATGCATATACGTATTCATATCGTGTAGCATATACGTGAGAACGCGAGAAGGACTTGAAGTGAAGATCAAGGAGGGAGGAAAGTGAGTGATCAAGCCCCAAGTGATCTTCACTAACTAATTGTAATCTTAGTCACCTGCAAAACAGGCAAGCCCCGGTTTCCAATTGAACAGTTTTATAAAGCATTTCCATTTTAGAGATCATAGCTTTGAATTATTTGATTGCATTAAGTCTAGTTGAGATTGAAAACCCCAGTTGCATGACCAGAAATACCTAAGAGAGAAAGGGTAGAATAGCACCTCCTCGAGTGGATTTGGCTACGCTAAATGTTAGTGGGAAAGGTTTGGTAGAAGTCGGGTAGTTGGAAGCTACTCGCGAATTTAGGGCTGGTTTACTCGGAACAGGTCAAAAAATAGAAATGATGAGGAAAGTTCACACATAAGAAATGGAGACCGGGCAGGGAGGTTTAGATGCAGCAGGCTTCGGACTGTGCGTGCATAGCCCTGCCTGTGTAGGTTAAGGCCCGTCCATGCCTGGCCCTGTTGGACAAGTTTGAGTTGTGTACCGGGCGTATACTGGCTATATGGGACCCAGGAAACCGATGTACCTTGGGAGATCCATAGTGGAACTTTTCCAACTGCCATAGGCTTTCGGCGTCAGGGTAGCAGGAGGTAACTCGCTCAAGAACATACCATTGCGGGTATGTACCTTGAGGGAGCTTGCATACTCAGGGCAGTTAGACCGCGTCCTGTGTGGAAGAACTTGGGAAAGGTGGCTGCGTACAACGTCAGTCGAGGTTCCTGCCGGCAACTTGGAGTACGGGTGTACATGTCGTGTAGTCCGGGAGTGTACTGATTCGAATCACCGTCGCTCGCGGTTATATGAGCATACGTGCCCACTGCGTCTTGACGTAGTAACAACTGGAACTTGTTATCTTTTGAACTTGATAAGGATGTGCTGTATCTTGTATTGCAACCATGATTGAATTAGATATAGGCTCATTAAACTTTACTTTAACTTTGTGCAAGGAGCATCGCAACAAAGTGTTTCTTGTTTGATTGTGGAGTTGCGATGCTTTTCGGCTCAAGGTCTGCAAAATGAGGCTTAAAATCTGTAAAGTAACTTGTATTGCAACCATGATTGAATTAGAGATAGGCTCATTAAACTTTACTTTCACTTTGTGCAATAAGCATTGCAACAAAGTGTTTTTTGTTTGATTGTGGAGTTGCGATGCTGTTCGGCTCAAGGTCTGTACAATGAGGCTTAAAAATCTGAAAGTTAAGGACCTACATTAGGCGAGTCCTTTACGCAAATCTAGCTAACCCAATTGCAACCGTTGTGCATGTAGAGTTTCTTGTTTAGGAGAGACGGATCAGTCTTGCTGAGCCTATGTGCTCACGGTTGCTATATGAGTGGTATTGGAGGTTAACATCGATGCTAAGAAGAAGGTTGTCCAGTGAGACTCGGAGACTTCCGAGTCATGTAACACATGGAGAACCCAGCCGCTGCTGTTGTCGTTGTGTTGCTAGCAAGATGAGCCCACTGGCTGGACTTCATCTCGAATGCTCTTTAGTTATTCGACATGAGTTGTTTATAGACTTGCGCTGTAGCTACTTGATGTAAATTATTTACAAAGAAAAACTTGTAAGCTTCTGCTATTGTTTTATGTAATATGTTGTTCCTTATATGTGTGCTGTTTGGTGCCGCACAACACGGCACCACCCGATGCGATTCCCGGGAGAGTGCCATGTCCCCGTGACAGAACGGGCAGCGTCGGGGCCCTCTCAGTGTGGTATCAGAGCTGCATTGGTAATAGCACACGTGTGGTGGACCGGAATCCGCTCATCCAGGATCGCAGAGGGTGGTGCCGCGCGATGCGACACCCGACAGCACACGTCATAAGAACACCTTATATTACATGGGAAAAACAAACTGAATGTACAAAGTAGTACACTTCTCAGTTACAAACTAGGGTCTTTTATTACACAGCGGAAGTTTCTTTTATACAACTCACGCCCGCCTATCTAGCAAAAGTCGGTTGCCCAGCCCTAGGGCAACCCACACTAGCTGCACGTCTCAGCTCAGCGCGGCGTGTACGGCTCCCACTCAGCCGTGGTCCCCGACGGAGGGTAACCCTCGCCGGTGGACTCATACCCCGAGTCCGTGGGTGGCTCCTCACCTGAAAAACACTTAAGCAGCAACCGTGAGCACGAAGGCTCAGCAAGGCTTAACCGACTCACCTAAGCATGAAACTCTACATGAGGGGTACAATGGACATAGGATAGTAACATTTCAGCAAAAGGACACGCCTACAAGTTCATCCTTAGTTCATCTTTTAGCAACAAGTTAATAGTTCATGAAATCTGAAGCTTAGTAAGCAGTATTTGGTGGCACACATGTAGCAATACAATTATATCAACCAGCAATATTGAATCCACATGTTTCATTCATTAATCTACGTCACGACTCAGTGACCAAGTGGTACTCTTCACCGTGAGGGACGGCGAATCGACTCGATATACACCTGCAGGGAAACCCAAAGAGCACGTCACGTACGCCCACCCGTGGAGCTGCTCAGCACGCTCACTCGATGTCGTACGGGACAACCTTTCACCCAACAGCCCAAAGGTCGAACCGGTCGCACCGAAACGAGCAGGAGGTTCCCCACACGGAGCATCTCTCTATGCCCGTTGGCAGATTTCCACCTTGCTGCCCTCAGCCTACACCTATAAATCGGTGCGTTATGCCTCGACGCCCGGAGGTTTAGGCTACATCGGTTTATCGGGGGCCATATATCCGATATTCCTTCGGTACGTTCAAACTTGATCAGCGTGGGCCGCACACGGATCGGTCCTCAATCGACACGGACAGGGCTGCGCACACAAGACTCCCTCTTGCTGCGCCCTAGCCCCTTCCTAGTCTCATTTTCATTACTAAAGTGATCTCACATCACTCAACCGAACCCGTGTGTCCCAATCCTATCTCGCGAGTAGATTCCAACTACTCGACTTGTACCGAAGCCCTATGAATTATTAAGCATAGCCTGTCTACTCGAGATCTTAGACACTACCCTCACTCTTATGGAAAAATTCTGGTCATGCAAGTGGGGTTCCATCCATCCTATACCTAATGCACAATCATACTTCACATGACACATGTAAACAAATTAAAACTTATAAAAGGTTTAATGCAAACCGGGGCTTGCCTTGTTGCTGCTGGTCAGGGGTTAGTTTCTCTTCCGGAAGGAGGAAGTCCAGCACTTCCGGAGCCTCTTCTTCGATGGCTACATGTGTAATACAATACTACATGTTAATTTGAATGCAATGTGTGAACTGGAATACCTCATTGCTAATAACTCTAGCTATCCCTTCCCTTTGGTTCTGAAATTTTTTTATGGTGGACTGGTAGGGTCCTAACCAGAGTTGTGACCAAGTTTTATTTGAAACAAAGTTCATTTGAACCCTGTACAAATAGAAGCCCATTTGGTCAATATTTGAGCCTCTGGGTGATTCTAGGAGTTTTCATGGCTCCAACCATTACTTTCTGGAAACTAGACTTTAAGATGGTTCTAATGGAGTTGGTTTTATGTCATTTAAAGAATTCTACCAAAAGTAATGCCCTAATTAAGATTTGAGAAACTCTGAAAAATGTTTCTGTACATTTTTCTATTTTCTCAGGGCAGTTCTCTTAATCACCGATTAGGGTAACTAAATGATCTTGGATGAGCCTGAAAATTTTACTGGTATTCAGGGATTTTCCAATGAACCTTTCAACCAAATTTCAGAATTTTTCATAAAGTAGTTCTCCAGATAAAATTCCCGACAGTTTAAATTTAGGGATTCAATTCTGGAAAACTATTCACTTTCATGAGCTGAATTTGGTATTGCTGGAAAGTGCTCAGAGAGCTAAATCCAACCAAATTTGGTTCACTCGATTTGGAGCTTTCTAGCCAAAGTTATGAGGATTTGAAGTTTGGAATAATCCTGAAAATCGGGGGAAAAATTTAAACTCTCGGGCCCGCGGGGACACGTGTCGAGCGCGGAGGTGTCCGGCACACCGGAGATACCACACGTGTCAAGCGCGGAGGTGTCCGGCACACCGGAGCTCACAGGGTATTTTGCGCGCCAGCACAGCTGATCCCCGGCCACACCCGATCCTGGTTTAAACTCTTCAGCCGCTGCCACGTGGGCCAGCCGGCTTCGTCTTCCTCCTGCCGTTCTCTCACGCCCGCGCCGCCGACCTTGCCGGAGCAGGCTTGGGGCTCGCCGGCTCGCCACTGCTGGACCTCCCAGGGGCTGAAACTCGCCGCCAGGGGGTTGTCGACGTCGAGGAACACGTCGGTGGTGTCAGGTCGGGCTGGGGGTGACCGGAAATAGCTCGGCGACGTGCCGCTGCCTCGGTTGAGGTTCGACACCGTCGACCGTGGTTTCTAAACCCGCCAACACCTCGAACAAACGGCCCTACAGCATCAGTGTACCTCTAGGAAGCTCGACAAGGTGTCAAAAGGGTTCAGGGATGGCGGTAAGTCGGTCGGCACCGTGTGACCCATCGTGTCCGTCATGACCGCCCTCGATCGAGCTCGAAATTCGTCACTCCTATACAGTTTCACGCTACGGATGCAGAAAAGAACTTGATCGCCGGCTAGTCCAGCGTCTATGTGCAAGATTTGATGACCTCCAAAAGATCATAGAGCGAGAATTTAAGGAAACCGTACCGGAAGCTTGGTTTATGGTCGCCGGAGCAAAAACTAGAAATTCTCTGCGGATTCTTCACGGTTGGCTTCCAAACTTGGAGGAGAGCCGCACGGTGGTCGCGCGCTCCTGTTGCCTCTCTCTCTGGACCGCGAAAACGCCTGTGGAACGCTGCCCACGGGCGCCTGACTCTCGGCTGAGGCTAGGTCGCCGCGGTGGCGATCGTCTTTGGGCAAAGGAGGTCGGAGCTCGGGGTTTCTGGCGTTGGGGAGGTGAAGTGCGAGCTCAGGTGGCTGTCTAGCAGCTCAGGGACGAAGGAGGATATGGTTTTGCTGGTTTTCCCGATTGAGCAGAGAGCTGCGGCGAGAAACAATGCCGCTGCTCGGGTTTGCCCGCGAGAAGATAAAGCCGGCCGGCTCCTGCTCGGCTGAGGCGGTGCCGGTCGCGTGGGGGCTCGAGCCAGCCGCCCTGGGCGCCAGCGCGCGGAGAGGGAAGCAGCTGGTGGCGCCGGTAGCTGCTCGGTGGCACAGCCGACAGCTGCTCGGTGGAATTTCCCACCGAGACTCTGACTTTGGGTGCAAGTTTCTCCTTCTCCCCTCTATGGCCCATGGGTCCCACCCGGGGTTTTAACCTCTGAAATTTACTCCTAATCACTGTTGCAAACAGTGAGCCCCATAATACCCCTGGTGATTCAAATTGTTCACCCCTGAGCCATTTGAATTGAATAGAATTCAAATTGGGTTGGGTTTGAGTGAATTTCAGCACAAGTTCAGTTTTGAATTCAAATAAAGTTTGAATTCATCCCACTTAGCTCATGTCAAGATCAACTCCGAATGGAGTAAAAATTGGTGTGGTGTGGTGATGAACACTTCAAATGTGTGCCAAAACTGAGGCCCTTACAACACGGAATAAGGATCGTATTATGACAAAAAATTAGGATACGGTGAGGAAACGATATTAGGCCCACATAAGGACTGTAGTAGTATAGTTACTTAAAGTGGCATGACTAACATACTTGTTATAATTCTGAAATTTGATTACGCAACGACGCACCTACGCTCAGGTAAGAATGGTAAGGAACGCCACCGAAAGCGGTTCAATTTCGGTTAGCTCCCCTGACGAGGAAAGTGGTTCAGGGATAGGTCTCACAGCTTGGTGTGAGACGTCAATATGAAACTCTTGAACTCTTCATGTTCCTGAGTTCATATGAAACGTTGATCCCTAGCGTGCATTAGGCAAGAAAGTGGAGACCCCATCGTGTGGTCAGTAACGCCATAGTGTATTCTTCTGGAAATAGCCTAGAAGGACATATGCAGCGCTTGCCATCGGCGTGCCCTGCAGCACAGTAGGTGGTATCTGTTGGGTTGATAAAATTCCCAACCGTGACGACCCGTTTGCGCTCTACTCGGGTTCCCCGATGTGTGGTGTAAAAACACGATCACGTACCTTGAGACGTGGTGTGAGGGCCACCCGGCACCCGTGTCACGAGGTCGTGCCTCTCGCCCGGGAATCGCATTGGGTGGTGCCGTGCGATGCGGCACCCAACAGCACACATAATAAAGCATCATATTACATAAAACAAGCGGAAGCTTACAAAGTGTTAACTTTACAAATACTTCTCAAAATAATATACAGCGGAAGACTAATACAACTCACGTCTCATATCTATGCTAAGCAATAGAGAAGACGTCCATCCCGCGGACCCTTCTCACTAGCAACACGATTGTAGTAGCAGCGGCAGGGGTTTCAATGAGTTTACCAATCGGAGAGTTCCGAGTCTCATCGGACAACCATACTCAGCAGCGTAGTGTTAGTACCTACAAAACAACTCGTATAGTATCCGTGAGCATAACGCTCAGCAAGACTTAACCGTCGGCCCTAATCATGAAACTCTACATGATGGTAAAAACATATCATAGGATAGTACATTGCATATGGACTCGCCTAAATATGGATCCTTACTTTCAGGTATTATTAACACCAATTAAGCATAACCTTGGGCACCTCACATCGGGAGTCCACAATCAAACAAGAAATGCTTTCTCCCAATGTAACTTGCTCATGGTGAAAATGAATCGAATTTGCACTAACCTATTCACAAGAGATAACATTACATTACTAGTATCAACTTCAAACCAATGGTGATTAATCCTTATCTCCGTGCAAGTTACCTCTACGTCACGATGCAGTGAACAAGCGGTACTCATAACAGCGAGGTACGGTGAATCGACTCGTTATACACCTGCAGGGATACCCCATACTCGGAGCTGCACACAGCACGCTCCACTGATGTCGTACGGGACAACCTTTCACCAAACAGCCCAAACGTCGAACCGATCGCACCAATACGAACAGGAGGTTCTCTACATGGAGCATATCTCTATGCCCGTTAGCAGATTTACACCTTGCTGCCCTCAACCTACACCTATAAATCGGTGCATTATGCCTCGACGCCCGGAGGCACAGGTTACATCGGTTTATCGGGTCCCATATATCCGATATGCCTTCGGTATGTTCAAACTTGTTCAGCAGGGCCGCACACGGATCGGTCCTCAACCGACATGGACCGGTCTAAGCATCCAGGCCCCCATGTCCTGTTGCCCCTACACCCTGCCCGGTCTCATTTTAACTTACTAACAACTTTTTGAACCAATCCTCTGGTCCTCCCAATTTCCAATACTCGCGAGTAGCGTCCAACCACTCGACTTCTACCGAGTCCTACTTAAGGATGGCAGTTTCTACATGGTGGAGGGACATCTACCCAATTACTCCATAGGTTTTCTGGTCATGCAAGAGTAGTATCAAACATCTAGACTTAATGCACAGTTCATCCTAACCGACGTATTGTATACAAAGTAAAAACTTAGTGGTAGTTAAATGCAAACCATGGCTTGCTTTGTTTTGAAGGGTCTAATAGTATATAAGTCATTTAGAGTATTGTCTCCCTTGAGGCTTGATCAACTGATCCACTTCGATGGAATCACCCCGTAGAACTTCTCCATTGATTGCCTCCATCGTAAGTCCTATTGATATGTATGTGCACATGTTCTTGTAATGCAATTTAAAGAAGTAAAGGCTCGACTCATGAATAACAGGGAACTGTGTGGGAGTACTAAGAATGAAGTTCTTGTCCCTGTTGTGCAGAAGAATTAGAGGAAAACCCCCTGTCCATAAGGAGTTCCATTACTATGTTCTATGGTTCCTAATGGACATATGCCATGATTTTAAATGGGTTGAAAGGAACTAAAGGTCCTATTCTCCAATGACTTCGAATTTTTTATATGAAGTCATACACTACACAGAGACTTAGCTTGCCAAATTACAGCTAATGTTGGTGGAAATTGTTTCTTCCATAATTCCCACCATAATTCTCTATGTGTTGCCCACATACATAAGCATGGAGAATAAGAAAAGGGAGATCTAAAGCTCAATTTGAGCTGAAACTTTACATGTGAATTCCTGGTCACATGAAAGTACTTTGGTACAAAATTCAGACTTTTTACTTGATTAGTTCTTCCAGAATAATTCTAGAGGCAGTTATGCTACAAGGAATTAATTATGGAGTAATGTGCATTTTCATTCCCAATCAAGTGAACTACCATTTAAAGTATGTCTCATAGAGCATGTTTGAATTTTCCCATTATTTTTGGGGCTAAGGATTTCCCATAACTGATTTTACAAAGGAAGATCATTTTCTGAAAAAGTTTCTGGTCAATTTTGAGCACAGCAGACTGTACTCTGGAAATTCCTACTCAAATCAACTCCAAATGATCTGAAATTTTGCTGAAGGTTCAATGATATCATAAAGAATATTCCTGCAAAATTTGAGGATTTTTGGATGAACCAAACTCCCTCAATAATTCTTTTTCAGAAAACTTTAAAAGAATTATCCGGAATTTATTATTGACTTTCATACAAATTGGGGTTCATATTTGGATAGATCTTTGCAAAATGAATCCAACCAATTTGAATCACCCAATTTGGAGTTTTCTACACCAGGTTATGAATTCCCTAAGTTTGAGCTAAAACTGGAATTGTTTTGCTATTGAAACTGGACTTGGGCCCACATTTTAACTCTCACCCAATGAAATCCGAGAACGCGGGGCTACCCGGTTCCAGCGCAAAGCCACAGTGGATCCCCGGCCACAGAAGATAAAATTTTTAAACCGCGGTCACTGACAGCTGGGCCCGGCCCTTTCTTCTTCCTCCCGCCCGTGCTCTCGCGCGCGCCGCTGCCCCCTCGCCGGACTAAGGCGGTGCCTCACCAGAAGGGCATTTTCGGCCGTCTCCTGGCCAGAGACTCGCTGCCCGGGGGTTTTTGGGGTCGGGGAACTTTGTTGTGGGCTCGGTGTGGGCGCTAGGGGACCGGAAATGTGCCGGCGATGTGCGGCGGCCTCGGGAGAGGTTCGGCACAGTCGCCAGGCGGTCCTAGCCCTCCAAGCTCTCAGATTTTTGGCTTTAAAGCACCGGTGGAACTCGTAGAAGCTCGACATGAGTCCAACTGAGGTCGGGAAGGACGGCTACTATGGTTTATCCGTACGCCCGAGACGTGCTGTCATGCTTGAGCTCTGAAAACGTCAAATTAGCTCGTGTACAAGCAATTTCTAGCGAGGGTTGTGATGTAAAATCGACCACTAGCCAGTATAGTGCACGTGTGCATGATTTGGGGGGCTAACAACATGAATTGCGATTGAATTTTGCTAAATTCTTACCCGAGGTCACTTTGCACGCGCCGAAAGAAAATCGCCAAATTCTCGCTCGGGAGATCATGACTTGAGTTGAGGTTTGGCGAGGAGTAGAAGGGAGCTCCGACGCTCCTCCGGGCGTCCTAGCTCGGGCGTGAAAGCTCCTCGGTTGCCCTGTCCCCGTGAGCACCTAGTGGCAGTAAAACTCGGCCGCTGTGAAGAACAACCCGAGCAGGGTCAGGGAGCCCGAGACTTGGGCCGAGGAGGTAAAAGAGAAGGACTCCCGTGCCGTTCTGCATGTTTGGAGAGAAAGGGGTACACGAGTTCATTGTCTCACGCATCAACCCGAGGTGGTGGCGGCGCTCTCTGCTCAGTCCAGCGTGAGGGAGCACTGGAGCCTCGGTGTGTCGGTTTGTGAGCGGAATTAGCACCCCGTGAGCTGATGAGGGCGGGAGCTGGTTGCCAGCATGCCACAGCAGCAGGAGGTGGCCTTGGGGTTGCATGCGGTGGCGCCCGGAGAGAGTCCACGGCTGATTCGTTTCTGAACAGAGAACGTCGGTTGCTCAGTGGGAACAGAGAAGAGTGGCTTAGGGTGCAAGTCAACAATTTTCTGCTCATTGACATGTGGGCCCCACTGTCCCCCTTATCCCCTCAATTTTCCTCAAGGTTGGAAACTGACTCCATTCAATTGTGGGAAATTTGAATCTGAACTAAATTTGAAGAATTGGACAAGTTTCCTCCAAATTCACATTTGAATTTGAATCCCTATGCAATTAAAATTCCATTTGAAAAATGGGTATCAAATCATTTCCAAAATTCATAAAACTTTTCCTACCCACTTATTTGGACCTAAGGAATTCAAATATGAACTCTGATTTTTGTTTTGGCTGCTGCAAATGATGTTTTGAGCACAACAGTTTGCATTCCTATTTGTTGCCCTCATTTGAAATTTGAATTGAACAAATTTGACTTCACACTCTGAATTTTTATTCCCTCTTGCACATGAGAGCTTACACATGGGTTTTAACTTAACTTTGTCCCCAAAACACTCACTTGATCCTTGGCTAGAGTGGTGGGACACTCATGTGTGTCATCACATGTGGAAAATTTAAACAAGTCCCAATTCTTATGAACCCGAAACCCAATGATGTTCAAACATCTGTTTCTCTGCATTCATGTTTTTGGGACTTTTACATTCCTCCCCCCTTAAAAAGAATCTCGTCCCAAGATTCCAAAAGAAGAACAAGACAGGAGAGGTAATGCCAAATGGTACGACGATAAAAGTTCCAGATAGTTCATGCGGAGGTAATCTTTGCTCTCCACGTTGTTTCTTCCATGGCATGATTACTCCACAGCACCATGTAAAATCTTAATGTCTGGTTCCAGGTGTTCCGGATCCTTCTATCGATAGTCTGAACTGGTCGCTCAGTGTAGGCACGACCCGGCTTCAACTCGTCAGTTTCTTCGGTGCGGATAGCAGCAGTAAATTTGAGGCACTTCCGCAGCTGTGACACATGACTATGTCGTGGACACCCGCAATACATGCCGGTAGTTCCAGCCGGTAGTCTACGGGTCCGCACTTTTCGAGATAGCAAATGGATCTAAAGCTCGGGGAGCAAAATCTGCCCTTTACATCGAACCGGTGAATTCCTTTCATCGGAGACACACGAAGATTAATGTGTTCTCCGATGTCGAAATGCAACGGTCTATGCCTTTGATCCTCGTAGCTTTTTTGTTGGGATTATTCAGCCTTCAAGTCCGCTTCTATTGTTCGAACTCGGTCATCCTCTTTGTTGACTAATCAACCCCGAACAGTACCCCTCTGCCGTACTCACACCACTTCAGCGGTGTGCGATATTTCCAGTAGTATAGAGCTTCATATTACGAGGTATAACTATACGGTCTTTAAACCATATAGTATCCTCATTGTCCTTTATAGTCACGGCATTGAGCGAACAATAATCAACACTTAATCTCAGTGTCTTGTCGTTCTTCTTAACGAACAGCGCAGAGCAACCCCAAGGTGATGAGCTTGGTCGTATAAAACCTTTGCTCATAAGTTCACTTAGATGCTCCTTCAACTCCGCTAGTTCATTAGGTTCTATCTTATACGGCCTCCATGGAATCGGTGTTGTTTCCGGCGTCAGTTCAATCTTGAACTTGACGTCCCATTAACAAGCATGCCCGGTAACTCATTGGAAACACATCGGATCTTCACGTCCCACCAGTCTATCCTCGAGTTTAATCACTTCCGTGTGGTAGGCCTAACTAGCCCTCTTTGCTGTACAGAACAGACCCATCTGTCCTAACCCAGATTTTGATCCGTTTAATAGCATGTTCTTAACTCAATTTGAACACCAAAGTTAAATTGAACTTCAGTTTATTTCCAACGAGTACTCATATGCCTCTAGATCATTTCTGGATCAAAAGTTATGATTGCTCAAAGTTGAAAGAATTTCTGGACAAAATTTGCCAGCATCTCCTTTGTATGTGGCCATTTTATCACAGTTGTATATGCAATTACAATAAGAATCTGAACCAATTTTGAACTACAACAATGTTGCACGTTTCATAACCTTTCCAACGGTGTATCATAGGCTTCTTAGAGATTTTTCTACAGAAAGTTATGGCCTAAAAACAGAAAGGTCCAGAGAGGTTTTTACTGTTGTCCTGGTTCTGGACAGTTTACCTTCGTCTGAACTTTCTACCAATTTTGCGTATGATTCTGCTCTGGAAGTCTACAGAAAAGTTGTAGAGCACTTAGACATATTTCCATAAATTTATCATACACCTTAATTGGTTAAAGCTACTCAGAGTTATGCTCTGCCAAATTCCAGCAAGAATTCCTGCCGAAAACAGAGCACTCTGTTTTTAGATCCAATGGAGCCTAGCAAATCTCTCCTTTGAAACTTAGTTCAAATGAAGAGCTCAGTAACTAATATGTGTTTTCCAACTTCCATTTTTAGTTTGAAAGTTAGTCATGAATTATTTCTCGGAGGAAAGAAAATTATCAAGTGTAGTACGGTGGCGATGCACCGTAAGAGATACGACGGTACTACATTCCTCCCCAAATAAAATCCTAATCATATTAAACCGGCATATACGTCTCAATTGTGGAACTAAGAAGATCACTCACAAACGTGTTCTACTCGGACTACGGTTTCGTGGTTAGTACCTGCAGAAGAACACTCAATAGTGATGCACTCAAAGGTTGTTGTCATTTCAGGCAGGTCCATATTTGAAATGAAATATAAACGCCCGTATCATTGTCATACGGCTGTCCTTGAGTTAATCCACGTCTCAAGGTACGTGATCGTTTTTTCACACCACACGACGGGGAACCCGAGTAGAGCGCGAACGGGTCATCACGGTTGGGAATTTTATCACCCCAACCGATACCACCTACTGCCCTGCAGGGCACGCCGATGGCAAGCGCTGCGTATACCCTCCTGGGCTATTTCCAGAAGAACACACTATCACGTTACTGACCACACGATGGGGTCTCCACTTTCCTGCCTAATGCACGCTAGGGATCAGCGTTTCATATGAACTCGGGAACATGAAGAGTCCAAGAGTTTCATATTGACGTCTCACACCAAGCTGTGAGACCTATCCCTGAACCACTTTCCTCGTCAGGGGAGCTAACCGAAATTGAACCGCTTTCGGTGGCATTCCTTACCAAGCTTACCTGAGCGTAGGTGTGTCATTACATAATCAAAATTCTGAATTATAACAAGTATGTTAGTCATGCCACTTTAAGTAACTATACTACTATAGTCCTTATGTGGGCCTAATACTGTTTCCTCACTGTATCCTAAGTTTTTGTCGTAATACGATCCTTATTCCGTGTGCTATTACCAATGCGGCTCTGATACCACGGTGTGAGGGCCACCCGGCACCCGTGTCACGGGGCTGTGCCTCTCGCCCGGGAATCGCATTGGGTGGTGCCATGCAATGCGGCACCCAACAGCACACATAATAAAACATCATATTACATAAAACAAGCGGAAGTTTACAAAGTGTTAATTTTACAAATACTTCTCAAAATAATCTGCAGCCAAAGACTAATACAACTCACGTCTCATATCTATGCTAAGCAATAGAGAAGACGTCCAGCCCGCGGACCATTCTCACTAGCAACACGATTGTAGAAGCAGTGGCAGGGGTTTCCATGAGTTTACCACTCGGAGAGTTCCGAGTCTCATCGGACAACCGTACTCAGCAGCATAGTGTTAGTACCTGCAAAACAACTCATATAGTATCCATGAGCATAATGCTCAGCAAGACTTAACCGTTGGCACTAATCATGAAACTCTACATGATGGTAAAAACATATCATAGGATAGTACATTGCATATGGATTCGCCTAAATATGGATCCTTACTTTCAGGTATTATTAGCATCAATTAAGCATAACCTTGGGCACCTCACATCGGGAGTCCACAATCAAACAAGAAACGCTTTCTCCCGATGTAACTTGCTAATGGTGAAAATGAATCGAATTTGCACTAACCTATTCACAAGAGATAACATTACATTACTAGTATCAACTTCAAACCAATGGTGATTAATCCTTATCTCCATGCAAGTTACCTCTACGTCACGACGCAGTGAACAAGCGGTACTCATAACCGCGAGCGACAGCGAATCGACTCGTTATACACCTGCAGGGATACCCGAATAGCACGTCATGTACGCCCATACTCGGAGCTGCACACAGCAAGCTCCACTGATGTCGTACGGGACAACCTTTCACCAAACAGCCCAAACGTCGAACCGGTCGCACCGAAACGAGCAGGAGGTTCCCTACACGGAGCATCTCACTATGCCCGTTAGCAGGTTTCCACCTTGCTGCCCTCAACCTACACCTATAAATCGGTGTGTTATGCCTCGACGCCAGGAGGTATAGGTTACATCGATTTATCGGGTCCCATATATCCGATATGCCTTCGGTACGTTCAAACTTGTTCAGCAGGGCCGCACACGGATCGGTCCTCAACCGACACGGACAGGTCTAATCACCCAGGCCCCCATGTCCTGTTGCCCCTACACCCTGCCCGGTCTCATTTTAACTTACTAACAACTTTTTGAACCAATCCTCTGGTGCTCCCAATTTCCAATACTTGCGAGTAGCGTCCAACCACTCGACTTCTACCGAGTCCTACTTAAGCATGGCAGTTTCTACACGGTGGAGGGACATCTACCCAATTACTCCATAGTTTTCTGGTCATGCAAGAGTAGTATCAAACATCTAGACTTAATGCACAGTTCATCCTAACCGACGTATTGTATACAAAGTAAAAACTTAGTGGTAGTTTAATGCAAACCGGGGCTTGCCTTATTTTGCAGGGTCTAATAGTATATAATTCAGTTAGAGTCTTGTCTCCCTTGAGGCTTGATCAACTGATCCACTTCAATGGAATCACCCCGTCGAACTTCTCCATTGATTGCCTCCGTCGTAAGTCCTATTGATATGTATATGCACATGTTCTTATAATGCAATTTAAAGAAGTAAAGGCTCGACTCATGAATAACAGGGAACTGTGTGGGAGTACTAAGAATGAAGTTCTTGTCCCTGTTGTGCAGAGGAATTAGAGGAAAACCCCCTGTCCATAGGGAGTTCCATTACTATGTTCTATGGTTCCTAATGGACATGTGACATGATTTGAAATGGGTTGAAAGGAACTAAAGGTCCTGATCTCCAATGACTTCGAAATTTTTACATGAAATCATACACTACACAGAGACTTAGCTTGCCAAATTGCAGCTAATGTTGGTGGAAATTGTGTCTTCCATAATTCCCACCATAATTCTCTATGTGTTGCTCACATACATAAGCATGGAGAATAAGAACAGGTAGATCTAAAGCTCAATTTGAGCTGAAACTTTACATTTGAGTTCCTGATCACATGAAAGTACTTTGGTACAAAATTCAGACTTTTTACTTTAGTTCTTCCAGAATAATTCTAGAAGCAGTTATGCTACAAGGAATTAATTATGGAGTAATGTGCATTTTTATGCCCAATAAAGTAAACTACCATTTCACATATGGCTCATAGAGCATGTATGAATTTTCCCATGATTTTTGAGGCTAAGGATTTCCCAGAACTGATTTTACAAAGGAAGATCATTTTCTGAAAAAGTTTCTGGTCAATTTTGAGCACAGCAGACTGTACTCTGGAAATTCCTACTCAAATCAACTCCAAATGAGCTGAAATTTTTCTGAAGGTTCAATTATATCATAATTAATATTCTGGAAAAACTTGAGGATTTTTGGATGAACCAAACTCTCTCAATAATTCTTTTTCAGAAAACTTTAAAAGAATTATCCGGAATTTATTATTGAATTTCGTACAAAATGGGGTTCATATTTGGATAGATCTTTGCAAAATTAATCCAACCCAATTTGAATCACCCAATTTGGAGTTTCCTACACCAAGTTATGAATTTCCTAAGTTTGAGCTAAAACTGAAATTGTTTTGCTATTGAAAATGAACTTGGGCCCACGTTTTGAGTCTCAGCCAATGAAATCCGGGAACACACGGGGCTACCCGGTTCCAGCGGACAGCCACAGTGGATCCCCAGCCACAGCAGATCAAAATTTTAAACCGCGGTCACTGACGGCTGGGCCCGTCCCTTTCTTCTTCCTCCTGCCTGCGCTCTCGCGTGCGCCGCTGCCCCCTCGCCGGACTGAGGCGGTGCCTCACCGGAGGGGCGTTCCCGGCCGTCTCCCGGCCAGAGACTCGCTGCACGGGTGTTTTTGGGGTCGGGGAACTTGGTTGTGGGCTCAGTGTGGGCGCTAGGGGAGCGGAAATGTGCCGGCGACGTGCGGAGGCCTCGGGAGAGGTTCGGCACCGTCGCCCGATGGTCCTAGCCCTCCAAGCTCTCGGGTTTTTGGCTTTAAAGCACTGGTGGAACTCGTAGAAGCTCGACATAAGTCCAACTGAGGTCGGGAAGGTCGGCTACTATGGTTTCACCGTACGCCCGAGACGTGCTGCCATGCTTGAGCTCTGAAAACGTCAAATTAGCTCGTGTACAAGCAATTTCTAGCTAGGGTTGTGAAGTAAAATCGACCGCTAGCCAGTCTAGTGCATGTGTGCATGATTTGGGGGGCTAAAAACATGAATTGCGATCGAATTTTGCTAAATTCATACCTGAGGTCACTTTGCACGCGCCGAAAGAAAATCGCCAAATTCTCCCTCGGGAGATCATGACTTGAGTTGAGGTTTGGCGAGGAGTAGAAGGGAGCTCCGGCGCTCTTCTGGGCGTCCTAGCTCAGGCATAAAAGCTCCTTGGTTGCCCTGTCTCCGTGAGCACCTAGTGGCGGTAAAACTCGGCCACTGTGAAGAACAACCCGAGCAGGGTCAGGGAGCCCGAGACTTGGGCCGAGGAGGTAAAGAGAAGGACTCCCGTGCCGTTCTGCAAGTTTGGAGAGAAAGGGGTACATGAGTTCATTGTCTCACGCATCGACCCGAGGTGGTGGCGGCGCTCTCTGCTCAGTCCAGCGCGAGGGAGCACTGGAGCCTCGGTGTGGCGGTTTGTGAGCGGAATTAGCACCCCGTGAGCGGATGAGGGCGTGAGCTGGTTGCCAGCACGCCACAGCAGCAGGAGGTGGCCTTGGGGTTGCATGCGGTGGTGCCCGGAGAGAGCCACGGCTGATTCGTTTCTGAACAGAGAACGTCGCTTGCTCAGTGGGAACAGAGAAGAGTGGCTTAGGGTGCAAGTCAACAATTTTCTGCTTATTGACATGTGGGCCCCACTGTCCCCCTTATCCCCTCAATTTTCCTCAAGGTTGGAAACTGACTCCATTCAATTGTGGGAAATTTGAATCCGAACTGAATTTGAAGAATTGGACAAGTTTCCTCCAAATTCGCATTTGAATTTGAATCCCTATGAAATTTAAATTCCATTTGAAAAATGGGTAGAAAATCATTTCCAAAATTCATGAAACTTTGCCTACCCACTTATTTGGACCTAAGGAATTCAAATATGAACTCTGATTTTTGTTTGGCTGCTGCAAATGAAGTTTTGAGCACAACAGTTTGCATTCCTATTTGTTGCCCTCATTTGAAATTTGAATTGAACAAATTTGAGTTCACACTCTGAATTTTTATTCCCTCTTGCACATGAGAGCTTACACATGGGTTTTAACTTAACTTTGTCCCCCAAACACTCACTTGATCCTAGGCTAGAGTGGTGGGACACTCATGTGTGTCATCACATGTGGAAAATTTAAACAAGTCCCAATTCTTATGAACCCAAAACCCAATGATGTTCAAACATCCGTTTCTCTGCATTCACGTTTTTGGTACTTTTACACATGGCTTGACTCAAGGACGGCCCGTATGCAAATGATACGGGGCGTATGTTTTTAGTATGATATGGAACTGCCTGAAATGAGAAAACCTATGTGTGCATCATCATTGAGTGTTCTTCTGCAGGTACTAACCACGTACGTATCCTGTGTAGTACACGTTTGCGAGTGACCATTTTAGTGCCACCTATGATACGTTATACCAGTATAATCCGGTTAGGAATTTTTCTTCTGGTGAGGTCACGTAGTACCGACATGTTTCTTACGGTGCATCGACGCCGTACTAAACGTAATAACTTATTCCCTTTGAAGAAATGACTCATGATCTAACTTTCAACTAAAAATGGAAGTTTGAAACAAATATTAGTTACTGAACTCTTATTTTGAGCTAAGATTCAAATGAGAGAAAGACTAGGCTTCAAAGATTTCAAAAACAGAGAGCTCTGTTTTCGGCAGGAATTCTTGCTGGATTTTAACAGAGCATAACTCTGAGTAGCTTGACCCAATTAAGGTGTATGATACAATTATGGAAATATTTTCAAGTGATCTACAACTTTTTTGTAGACCTCCAGAGCAAAATCACACGATAAATGGGTAGAAGTTCAGAGGAAGGTAAACTGTCCAGAACCATGACAGTAGCAAAACCTCTCTGGACCTTTCTGTTTTTAGCCACAACCTTATGAAGAGAAATCCTTAAGGAGCCTATGATACACCTTTGGAAAGGTTATGAAATGTGAAATATTTTTGTAGTTCAAAGTTTGTTCAGATTCTTATTGTATTTGCATATACAGCTGTGATAAAATCAGCCTCATACCAAGTAGATGCTGGCAAATTTTATCCAGGAATTCTGTCAACTTTGGAAAATCAAACTTTTAATCCAGAGATGATATGAAGGCATATGAGTACTCATTGGAAAGATACTGAAGTTAACTTTAACTTTGGTATTCAGCTTGAGTTATGATAATGCTTCGAAATAGATGAAAATCTGGATATAGTGCAGAAAGGTCTGTTCTGTACGGATATACTGGATAGCCATGCCTACTAAGGAGTTGTGTAAACATGGATTTTGTTACTGCTTTCATAATGTTTTGACATATTCATGTTTTCATTAGTCTCACATACTGCTGAGTTCATGGTTAACTCATCTCAAATATATTTTTGCAGTATGGTTCGTACTCGCTCTAGGAGTAGGGCCGGGAGTTCTCGCCGAGGTGGTGATGCTTCTATTCCACCGTCAGAACCACCATCTACGGGATGGATGGATATTATGACTCGTGTTGTCGAGTCTAACCAATAGAACAACAGGTTACTCCAAGAAGCAACTCAAGAAAACACACGCTTACTCCAAACCTTGGTACAGCAGGGCATACTCCAGAACACGCAACAAGTCGTTCCACCTAGGAACGCTTATCTGGACTTCTTGGTGACTCAACCGCCAATCTTTACTGAAGCCACCGAACCTGTGGAAGCAGATCAATGGCTTTGTGTCATGGAGTCAAAATTCGGAGTATTCGAGTGTGGTGAAGTGCAAAAGGCAAGGTTTGCCGCTCAGCAACTTCATGGAGCTGCCGGAAACTGGTGGGTTGAACATCTTGCCACCATTCCGGAGGACCATCAAGTGCCATGGATTGAGTTTTGTGAAACCTTTCGTACTCGTCACATACCACTAGGTATTGCCAAGGCAAAGCGGGAGGAATTTTTAGTCTTGAAACAAGGGGACAGGAGTGTCCTCGAGTATGTCAGAAGGTTTAACCTTTTGGCCCAATATGCTCCAAATTATGTGGAGAAAGAAAAGGCAAGGTGTGACTTATTCTTCCATGGCCTGAGTGCCATATTACAGAAGAAGTTGGCCATGCACAATAACGGCAGTTATACCGACATGGTCAATGCCGCTCTCATACAAGAGAAGCCGACACTTGAGTGGCAAGCAGAGAAGAGAAAAATGAATGAGATCGAGTAGGCCAGAACAAGTTATGTGCCTCAGAAGTACCATTTGGTGTATCGAACGCCATCCGGTGAAAGATGGTGGCCACCTGTACGATCAACTCCTCAGAGGTTGATTTCTGGTCAAGTTCCACAACTTGCAGAACCTCCACAGCAGCAGCATCAGACGGTGGTTTGTGCTCCATCGCTGCAGCCATGTGTACCTAGCATCCAACCGCAAGGCAACGAAGAACCGGAGAAATATCCGTGTTTCACTTGTCGGCGTATGGGCCATTATGCTAGGTATTGTCCGGAGGGAACTCAAGTCTGCGGGTCATCATATTTACAACAATACGATCCGTACCTCAATCTACAGAAAGGAGGGCAGATAAGGGGCAACATTCACTATACTGTGATTGATGATGTTCCGGAAGGAGAAGCCGCTTTAGCAGGGATGTTTTCTCTGAATCAGCTACCGGCCTTAATTCTCTTTGATTCTGGTGCCACAGACAACTTCATTAGCCAATCTTTTGTGGCTCAACATCAGCTCCAAACAGTTTACACAAAGAGGCAATACCTCATATCTTCGCCCGGGTGCAGCAGTACCGCAAGCGAGGTTGTCTCCCGAGCACCTCTTTGTTTGGGGGGTAGAATATACCCACGACTCTCATTATTCTTGAGGGTCCGAAGATCGACATCATTTTGGGGATGTCGTGGTTGAATTACCACAAGGCGGTTCTTAACATTAGCTCCAGGACCATTGACCTCAACTCCCCATAGCACGGTCTTCATATATTAATTTTGGGTGCCAGACTGCAACAGATTGCAACAGTGAACCACACGGAAGCTGTTAAGATGGAGGACATTCCAGTGGTACGTGAGTATCCGGATGTGTTTCCCGATGATTTACCGGGCATGCCGCCCGAGCGAGACGTTGAGTTCAAGATTGAACTCATACCGGGAACAACACCGATATCATGAAGGCTGTACAAGATGACACCCAATGAACTGGCAGAATTGAAGACAGCTGAATGATCTAATGAGCAAGGGCATTATACGACCGAGTTCGTCACCCTGGGGTTGTTCGGCGTTGTTTGTCAAGAAGAAGGACGAAACACTATGGCTTTGTGTTGATTATCGTCCTTCGAACGCTGTTACCATCAAGAACTAATATCCACTACCTTGCATTGATATGCTCTTCGATCAATTAGTGGGTGCGAAGGTATTTTCGAAGATGGATCTTCGGTCTGGATATCACCAGATTAAAATCCGGGCAGAAGATATTCCGAAGACGGCATTCTCAACGAGATACGGGCTGTATGAGTATCTCGTTTTGTCTTTTGGTTTGACCAACGCCCCAGCACACTTTATGTACCTGATGAATTCAATGTTCATGCCAGAGTTGGATAAATTCGTCATGGTCTTTATCGATGATATCTTGGTGTACTCCAAGTCAGAGGAAGAACATGTTGAACATCTGCATATTGTGCTACAAAGATTGCGAGATCATCAGCTCTATGCAAAATTCAGCAAGTGTGAGTTCTGGATTAATCAAGTACCTTTTCTCGGACACATTATTTCAGCGGAGGGCATCTCTGTATATCCGAGTAAGATTATCCAAGTACAGAAATGGGAGTCACCAAAGTCAGTGCATGAAATCCGTAGCTTTCTCGGTTTAGCGGGTTATTACCGGAGGTTCATTCCGGGTTTCTCCAAGATCGCTAAGCCGATGATGGAATTATTAAAGAAGAATACCAGATTTGTGTGGGGTGCTGTGTGTGAACAAGCCTTCAAGACTTTAGTGAAGCATCTCACAACAGCCCCAGTTCTTGCTTAGCCAGATACGATGAAGCCATTCGACGTTTATTGCGATGCATATGGCATCGGTCTTGGTTGCGTGTTGATGCAAGAAGGATGAGTGGTCGCTTATGGATCTCGTCAACTCAGAAATCACGAGCAGCATTATCCCACTCATGATCTTGATCTAGCTGCCGTGGTCCTTGCTTTGAAGATGTGGAGGCATTACTTGCTCATAAATCTTGTACATCTCTACACCGACCACAAGAGCTTGAAATACATCTTCACTCAGAAAGAATTGAACATGAGGCAACAAAGATGGCTAGAGCTCATTAAAGATTATGAACATGAGATTCATTATCATCTAGTAAAGGCGAATGTGGTCACCGATGCGCTCAGTCGTAAGGCGCATATCCATCACATGACTATTGCTGAAATGGATGATGAAGAACCAAGCCTCTGTGTCATCCCGTATGGAGCACTCTATAATCTTTCTTTCATTCCTACCATCCGAGAGGAGATCATTGAAGCTCAATGAAAAGACAAGGGTATGTCTCACATATGGTGAAGAATAGACAACGGAGAAATGAAGTGCTTCCGGAAAGATGATGAAGGTACTTTGTGGTTCAACGACCGGATTTTAGTACCCCGGGATATGGGACTACGGAAGAAAATTTTGGATGAAGCTCATTTGTCCAAATTTTCCATTCATCCGGGCAGCAATAAAATATACCAAGATCTTCGGAAGAAGTTTTGGTGAACACGTATTGAAGGTGCATCTAGGCATCCCTTGTGGGTTTTGGTTGATTTATGACAAACAAATGAGACCCTAACAAAATTGTTGAGATGAGCGCAGGTTCTTAAAGAAATTAGGAAGAAAGCGCAAAAAGAAAGGAGAAGGAGGACCCAAATTGATAAGAGCTCAGGAGCTGAAAAGATTAGATTACTTATTATGGAGTGAGTTGGGAAAGCACACCCCAAGAGCTCAAGTGAAAGAAATCACACTAACTGCACAAAATCAGCATGTGCGGACTAGTCCGATATCAACCGGACTAGTCCGATTATCTTTCTGAATAGAAAACAGACTAGTCCGATATGGACCGGACTAGTCCGATTTTGTCTCTAGATAGACAACAGACCAGTCCGCACTCTTACGGACTAGTCCGGTATCTCACAACACTTAGGGCTTTCCACACGCCGCACACCGTACTAGTCCGGAGTCCACCACAGACTAGTCCGGACATCGCAAACCCTAACGTAACCATTGGAGACCCTATTATAAAAAGAGGTGTACGGCCATACCACCATAACTTTTCAACCCCCTGCGCCGTCACACCTCCCAAGAGCCAAAAATTCACATCTCTCCACACATTCTAACCCAAAAAGGATCAAATCTTTGGGGATTAGTAATTGATCAAAAGAGAGACTTGTTCTACACATCTTGAGCTCTTGGGTTTGATCTCTAGCACACTCTTGTTCGTTTATTGTTCATCTTTTGAGTGTGTTTTGTTGTGTTCACTCATTGTAATTCTTGGGGAGACCTCAACTTGTGAGAAGGCCCCTTGAACGATTTATTTGCCCTTTGTGATTAGTGGAAGAGAATCGGCCTCCGTGGCGATTCGACGAGGGTAGGGTTGGTGAAGACCCGGTCCTTAGTGGACTCCTCAACGGGGACATAGATTTCCATTTATGGAATTGAACCTCGGGATAAAATCATGTCTCACACTGTTGTTCATTTATTGTTTATCATATTCTAGTGTTTAATTAATCTTGTGAAATTCACGTTGAAGCATTGAAATCAAAGTTGATCTCTATCATTCATTGTTTCACTGTTGTAATACATCTAAGCTCTTAATTAATTTCCGCTGCATAGGGTACTAGAAGTGAACATATTGATCAACCTTGATCGTTCTAGTCCACGCATACCGGACTAGTCCGCACAGTACCGGACTAGTCTGATTTTTCTCTGAGTAGAAAACGGACTAGTCTGCGCTCTACCGGACTAGTCCGATTTCCCTGTATTTGATAAACCTACTAAGTGTTTTAGGGATTAACAAAGCGTCAAAAAGTCTATTCACCCCCCCTCTAGGCTACATTCAATTGGTATCAGAGCCAAACTCTTCAAAAAAGATTCACCGCTCGAAGAGACGATGTCAGACGTCAAAGATGTACACAAGAAGATCGACGATGAAAAGAGTAATGATGAAAGTACTCAAAAGCTAAAGAAGCTATTCGACGCCATTCATGACAGTGAGGACGATGATGAGGAGGTGCTCCAACTCAATGCTCTTCTACGGAAGAAGGAACTCTCCCCAAAAGGGAAGAAGAAGATTGATTATGAAAAGAAGATGAAAGGGGGTAGGCACACAGACTACTCCCGATATCCTTTTGACTATGAGCGTTTAAATTCTAACAATAGTCATTACTTATCAATTCCTCTAGGGAAAGCACCTTACTTTGATGGCAATGACTATTCAATGTGGAGACAAAACATGAAAATGCACCTTATATCTCTTAACTTAAGTTTGTGGCATATAGTGTGTACAGGGATAGATATCCCGGATGATGATGAAGAGTTGACCCCAAGCCAAGAACAAGCCGTTCATCGGAATGCTCAAGCTGCAGCTGTGATCACGTCATCATTGAGCCAAGATGAGTTTACCAAGGTGGACGGACTTGAAATTGCCAAGGAGATATGGGACACACTACAAACAGCACATGAAGGTGACCGTCATGTACGTGAAGCCAAGATAGAAATGATTGAAGGTGAATTGGGAAGATTCGCGATAGAAGAAGATGAATCACCAAAAGATATGTACAATCGACTGAAGAATCTTATCAACAAAGTCTGAGCTTATGGCACCAAAAAGTGGAATTATCATGAGGTCGTGAAGTTGATTCTCAGAGCATTCATGCCTCACAACGTGACTCTTTGCTCTATGATTAGGGAAAGCCCCGGGTATCGGAAAATGACCCCCCGACGAACTTCTTGGCAAGATCATCAACATTGAAATGATGGAGAAGCAAGCCAAGCATGTCAAGGAAATTGCCGATCTCACCTCGGCAAAGAAGAAAGGAGTTGCTTCAAAGTCAACCTGTAAACCCGTATCAAAAGAAGCCCGAGAAGCTCACAGAGAAGACGACAGTGATGATGAAAGTAGTGATATCGATGAAGAAGACATGATCTTGTTCATGAAGAAGTTCATGAAAATGATGAGAAGAAGAAAGGGTAGCAGCTCAAATGAAGTAAGACAAAGGGACAAACAAAGACCCAAGATGAGATGGGTGTGCTATAACTGCGGAGAATACAATCACTTCATAGTATATTGTCCATATGAAGAAAACAAGAAGAAGACTAAAGACAACAAGCCTAAACCAAAGAAAATGTTCAAGAAGAAGAAGCAATATGGCCAAGTGCATCTAGGGAAGGAGTGGGACTCCAATGATGAATCCTCATCCGAAGAAGAAGAGGAGATGGCCACCATAGCCATAAAGAAGAGTACCAAGAAATCCACTCTCTTCCCAACCATGGGCGCATGGAAGGACACCGACAACACTTGTCTAATGGCAAAGGAAGGTAAAAGAAAGGTACCAACTAAATCTTCCCTCTCGCATTCTTTTACTAGTGATAGTGATAATTCTAGTGAGGATGATAGCAGTGATGAAAATGAATATATGCTTAGGGGTTTAGACAGAAAGACAACTGCTAAGATGAAATTTCTATTTGATAAGCTTGTTGATATGGAGAAGTTAGTCAATCGTCAGGAAGTTATGATCATCTCCCAAAAGGAGGAGTATCTTGAGATTGAAAAGCTTCTTGAACTTGAAAAGGGGTGAAGTATATGACTAGAACTTGAGTTAGCTTCAAGCAAGGAAGCTTGCTTGAAGTTAAAAGACTCAAACACCACCATCAAGGATGAACTTGCTAACTTAACCAAAGTCAACAAGATCCTTGAGGTACAAGTTGAGTCACTCAAGCAAAGTGGTTCTTCATCCACTTCAAGCTCACCTTCTCAACATATAAAATCTGAAACTAGTATCACTTGTGCTTGTGCCAAAAGTGACACTAACTTGAAGAAAAAGCTAAACTCGACAAAGGACAAGCAATCTTCTGAAAGTGGCATATTTGACAAGAAGAAGATCAAGTATGCACGCAGTGCATACTCGGTCACAAGACCTCCTAATGTCAAATATGGCATTGGATATTCTTATGGTGAAAAGCAAAACGCTAGAAGCCACAAGAATAACAAGGGTTGCATTGCCTTTGTCAAGGGAAACTCTTCTCAAGTTAGAAAAATTAATATGTTGATAAATTTAACACTGTGAACACATATGAAAAATAACTTCTATTTAGAACTTTTGGTGCTTCATATGTACTTATGAAAAGTAATCTTGGAAGAGTTTATGCTAAATATGTTTGGCCACGCCATGGGAACATAAAGTCTCATGTGTGGGTGCCCAAATCACTTGTGATTAACCTCAAAGGACCCAAGCAAGCTTGGGTACCTAAGACCAAGGCATAATTTATTTTTGCAGACTTATTCATCCAGTGGAGCAAAATAGGTGCTAGATAGTGGATGTACCAATCACATCACTAGAGAAAGAAGAATGTTCATAGAATATGAAGAAAATGAAAATCCAAGCAAAGGCATTTACTTTGGTGATAATAGTCAAGGAAAAGTGCTTGGTACCGGTAAAATTGCAATTTCATCACAACATACTCTCTCTCATGTTTTACATGTTGACTCCTTGGATTATTACCTTTTGTCAATATCTAAATTATGTGACAAGGGTTATAATTGCTTATTCACTAATGAGGGTGTTACTGTCTTTAGAAGGAGTGATAACTCAATTGCATTCAAGGGTGTGTTGAAGGGAAAACTTTATCTAGTTGACTTCAACAAAGATAAAGACGAACTTGACACATGCTTGATTGCAAAGACCAACATGGGTTGGCTGTGGCATAGACGGCTAGCACATGTTGGTATGAGGAATCTTCAAAAACTCCTCAAAGGGGATCACATCTGAGGTTTAAAGGATGTTGTTTTTGAGAAATATAGGCCTTGTAGAGCGTGCCAAGCAGGGAAGCAAGTAGGAGCACCCCATCCCACGAAGAATGTCATGACTACAATAAGACCGCTTGAACTTCTCCACATGGATCTATTCGGTCCAATTGCTTACATAAGCATCGACTCTAACAAATACGGTCTAGTCATTGTTGATGATTTTTCACGCTTCACGTGGGTTTTCTTTTTGCATGATAAGACAGAAACTCAAGGAACCCTTAAGAAGTTCATCAAGCGTGCCCAAAATGAATTCTCATTGAAGACAAGAACATACGAAGTGACAATGGGACAGAATTCAAGAACACCCAAGTTGAGGAGTATCTAGACGAAGAAGAAATAAAGCACGAATTTTCAGCACCATATACTCCTCAATAAAACAGAGTAGCCGAAAGGAAGAACAGAACTCTCATTAATATGTCGAGGACAATGCTCGATGAATACAAGACCTACGACAGGTTTTGGGCTGAAGCGGTTAACACCGCTTGTCACGCCATAAACCGACTATATCTTCATCGGTTGCTTAAGAAAACTTCATATGAACTACTCACAGGTAACAAGCCGAATATTTCATATTTTTAAGTTTTTGGTTCAAAATGTTATATTTTAAATAAGAAGCCAAGGGCTTCGAAGTCCGATGAAGGTTTCTTACTTGCACTACAGGAAAACGAGTTATTTTCGTGGGCCGTGGGCCCACGAAAATAAGCCTAAAACCGACAAAAATATATATTTTTGTGGGTGTTACGCTTATTTTCGTGGGCCCAAGGCCGACGACAATAATTCGTCGAAAATAAATTTAATTTCATCGGCGGCTCATGAAAATAACATTATTTTCGTCGGCCTGAAATGGCTCACGAAATTACGTAGTTTCGTGGGCCATAATGTAGCCCACAAAAATAACTTGATGTTATTTTCGTGGGCCGTACTGTGGCCCACGAAAATAAATTGCTGTTAATTTCGTGTGCTTCTGCTCTAGTCGACGAAATTAGGGTTTTTTCGTGAGCTTCTACGTGGCCGACGACAATACCTCAATGCATGCCTTGTTTTGTGTGCCAAACATTTTCGTGTGTTCTGTCCGAAGCCGACGACAATACGACAATGCATGCCTTGTTTTGTGTGCCGGTCGGGATATGGATCAATTTCGTGTGCTTTTCAAAGCCGACGAAACTGCGGCTAATATATTCGTGAGCTTCCACAACGGCCCACGAAAATAGGGCTACTCCTACGTGGAACCCTCGTTTATTTTCGTGTGCTTGTTACCAAGCCCACGAAATTATATTTAATTTCGTGTGCTACATTCTTGGCCCACGAAATAACTCCTAATTTTGTGTGTTGTTATTTTAGCCGACGAAAATAAACATTTAATTTCATGAGCAATAACCTAGCTCACGAAAATAAACCTATTTTCGTGAGGGCCCACAAAAATATACCTAGCCCACGAAAATTTTCCATTTTCCTGTAGTGTTGGCTATGATTCGAACTTCTACGCTTATAGTGTCGTCAACAAAACCTCCGGACTTGTTGAAGTAGCACGTGACGTAGTGTTCGATGAAACTAACGGCTCTCAAGAAGAGCAAGTTGATCAATGTGTGCTAGATCAAGAAGAAGCTCCATGTCAAGCGTTGAGAAGAATGACATTGGGCGATGTTCGACCATAAGTGCCACCTTCAAATGCGAATGAAGAAAATGAACCACACGTGGAGGAAAATGATCAAGGGGGAGCTTCCATACAAGATTAACCTCAAGAAAATCAAGAAGATCAAAACATCAATGAGGGCAACTATCCAGGGGGAGAAGAAGATGATAATGAAGATTCAAGACCACAAATGCCACATCCAAGGGTACACCAAGGCATCCAAAGAGATCACCCCGTCGAATACATAATCGGTGACATCCAAAAGGGAGTAATAACTCAATCTCGCATAGCTAATTTTTGTGAACACTATTCTTTTGTATCCTCTTTGGAACCATACAGGGTTGAGGATGCATTAAAAGATCCGGATTGGGTGATGGCGATGGAAGAAGAATTCAACAACTTCAGAAGGAACAAAGTGTGGGAGCTTGTCGAAAGACTCAAGTCCAACGTCGTCGGCACTAAATGGGTCTTCCGCAACAAGCAAGACGAACATGGAGTGGTAACAAGGAACAAGGCATGACTTGTGGCAAAAGGGTACTTAGAAGTCGAAGGTTTAGATTTCGACGAGACTTTTGCTCCCGTAGCTAGGCATGAATCGATTCGTATATTACTTGCATATGCTACTCACCATGATTTAAAGCTTTATCAAATGGACGTAAAAAAGCGCCTTTCTCAACGGACCGATCAAGGAGGAGGTGTACGTGGAGAAACCACCCGGTTTTGAAGATCAAGAGCACCCCGACTATGTGTTCAAACTGCGTAAGGCTCTCTATGGTCTCAAATAAGCTCCTAGAACTTGGTATGAGTGCGAGATATTTGATTGAAAATAACTTCAAGATTGGAAATTCTGATTACACCTTGTTCACTAAACACTTTGATGGTGATCTCTTCATTTGCCAAATCTATGTTGATGATATTATATTTGGTTCAACTAACAAATCCTTTTGTCAAGAATTTAGTAAGATTATGACAAATAGATTTGAGATATCCATGATGGGAGAGTTGAGGTATTTTTTGGGATTCCAAGTGAAGCAACAAAAGGACGGGACGTTCATAAGCCAAACAAAGTACACTCAAGAAATTCTCAAGAAGTTTGGAATGGACAAAGCAAAGCCCATAAAGACTCCCATGGCAACTAATGGACACTTGGATCTCAATGAAGACGGACCAAATGTGGATCAAAAGGTATATCGTTTCATGATTGGCTCCTTACTCTATTTATGTGCATCTAGGCCTGATATCATGTTGCGTGTATGTTTGTGTGCAAGGTTTCGAGCCAATCCTAAGGAATGTCATTTGACAGCCGTTAAAAGGATCTTGATATATTTAGTTCATACACCCAACCTAGGCCTTTGGTATCCCAAAGGTTCAAAATTCAATCTCATTGGATATTCCGATGCAGATTATGCTGGATGCAAGGTAGATAGAAAAAGTACTTCCGGTACTTGCCAATTTCTAGATAGATCCTTAGTTTCTTGGTCCTCCAAGAAACAAAATTCAATTGCCTTATCCACAGCCGAAGTGGAGTATGTTGCAGCCGGGAGTTGTTGTGCACAACTCTTTTGGATGCGACAAACTCTAAGGGATTACGGTTACAATATGAGCCATATTCCACTCCTTTGTGACAATGAGAGTGCAATTAAAATTGCCCATAACCTTATTGAGCACTCTAGAACCAAACACATAGATATCCAGCATCATTTTTTGAGAGATCACTCAATGAAAGGAGACATAGTCATTTCCCATGTCAACACTAAAAAACAGCTAGCCGATATCTTTACCAAGCCACTTGATGAAAAACGCTTTTGTGAGCTCTAAATGAACTAAATATCCTTGATGTTAGAAACGTGGCTTGAAAACTTGCATACCTGTATGCCATCCTCAAAATCATACTAATTGTGTTGAAAAATCATGTCTCTCTATTTTTCTCCTAAAAACTATGTTAGTTACTTGATCTTGATGAAATATGATCATAGCTTGATTGTTGTATGTTTACTGATCATATTCATCAACAATATATGTGTGTCTTTGTCGCCTATTCCTTAATAGGAACCTTTTGAATATATATATATATATATATATATATATATATATATATATATATATATATATGTGTGTGTGTGTGTGTGTGTGTGTGTGTGTGTGTGTGTGTGTGTGTGTGTGTTTTGTACATTTCTGTACAAGGGGCCATGAACTAGTCCGTGGTCACCCCGGACTAGTCCGCACTTGGTCCGCTAGTCCGGACAGTCAGGTTCGACCATGGACTAGTCTGATATTTCAACTCCATAACCCTAGGGCGGGCTCAGACCTAATCCTCTTCATCCTCACAACGCCTCCCACGCTCTCCCTCCTCACTCAAGTGCTCCCAAGGCGGATTTTAGATTTCTCCATCAAAACCACCCAAAGGGATCAAAGACCCGGACTAGTCCGCATCAAGAACTCCTTCAAACGCCTCGAATCGAAGGATTTGGTAAACTTCTCTCCAAACCCTACAACCTTTGATTTTCCTTGTTTTTGCTCAATTAGCTTAGCTCCTCCAGTCAATACATGCTCTATTGATGTATTCCAAGTACCCTAGATCATATTTGCATTGAATAACATCAAATTTCGACAAGTTAGGGCTTGATCAGCCTCATAACGGACTAGTCAGTTATTTGGGCGGACAAGTCCGGTACTCCGGACTAGTCCGACCCTGAACACCGGACTAGTCCGGTAAGCCCTGATCAGAATCTTAGCTTATGTCAATTCAATGAAATCCCTTGTCATCCTTGATTATTCATATCTTTCATATCTTCCTTGTCAGAAATCATGTCGGGATCGAATAAAAATATCTCCGACTTTGAAGTCGAGATGGATCAAGATCAAGATGTGATGTCTAATCTTCCGGAGTCTCGCTCCAAAAGGAGACAAGATCGTGCTGCCGAGCCTTCGCTCACCCCACCTAGGGCCCGCCAAAAGGTTACAATCAAGAGACAAGCTTCAAGAGCAAATATGGCTGATTCTAGCTCGGCGGCTCAATGCCAAACCAACGGCAAGGGAAAGGGGCTTGCTTCCGGTCCGATTGGTCCCCTTAAGATGACAGCTCCAGGGCAGGGAAATAGGGATCCCTTGGAGTAGAAGTTCAATGGCAAGAGGAGTGATGTGGCATGGAACCTAAGGAAGGTTGACGCCTATAGATCTGGCAAAGAGGCAGCAGACAAGAGATTTTGGAGCATCTTTCACTCAGACTACTACAGTTCGGTGTACCTCCAAATGAAGACTCCAGTGGTCTGTAGCCAATGGATCGACTGGACATATTTTGAAAGGAAGAGCTGTGAAACCTTTGAGGAGGTTATAGAGGCTGCAGAGAGACACGGTCTCAAGAACTTGCTCTCCTTCAGATACAACTGGAATGATGAGATCATTGCCCAGTTCTATGCAACTTGCCACTTTGCCCACGATGGAGAAGACAAAGTGACTTGGATGAAACATGGATCCAAGTACACAATTTCTTATACTGAGTTTGCCAGACTGTTGCACCTTGAGGACACCGGCAATGATGAGATTGTGATTCACAATCTTGGAGTTGTGGAGAAGGACAAGATGGAATTCCTCTATGATACTCGACTCCCATTCAATTCTCCCTCAACCAAGAACACGAAGCCCTTCTTCATTGTTCTCAACAGAGTGCTCCGGAAGACTATTGCTCTAAAGGATGGAGATGCTGGGAGTGTCCAAGGTTACTTGAGAACCTTGATGAAAGTAATCAGCAAGAGAAGAAGATTTGATATCTTCGATTACATTTGGAATGACATTGTGAACATATCCTGCACACCAAACCGTTCCTGTGGCTATGCACCATACTTGATGTTCATGATTGAAAAAGTCACAGGAATTGAATTTGTGAAGGATGTGGAGCACACTGCTCTAAGGCCTCAAAAGCCCCCTCAAGCCTCTCTCCCAGCTGCTCCCTCACCTGGCTCACCTGAAGAACATCTAGAGAGAGCTCAAGAAGATGCAAGGCCTTCATCCAAGACTAGGCCTCTCCACACAAAAGGTCCTCTAGTGGAATTATGAAGTATTTGGCTGCTATCTTTAGTTCTTGCCGCAAAACTGAGGTGAAGCTTCATAATATGAACAAGACAAGAAAAGAAGAAATGAGATACATGAAGGCCAATGTCAAAGAAATATGCCAAAAACTAGAGATTGAGCCTATTGGATCTCCAGTCATCTCAAAGGACTCTGCATCTGACTTCACAGAGCTTCCTCCTCTCTCTCCATCAGAGCGTGCCTACTTTGGCACGACGAGTGGTCCTCCTTCTCCTCCTCAGCCTGATGATGAAGACGAAGAAAGGACCGACAGCGAGGAGTGAGCCGGCGACGACAAGTAGATCCCTCCTCCCCCTCTTTTTTGGTGCCTTGATGCCAAAGGGGTAGAGATTGAGGGGGAGTCTTAGGTCGTAGGATCTTCTTTTCATGTCCTAGTTTTAGAAATGAGTTTTTTGTAAGACATGTGCTATCATTATGCTTTTGTAAGACTTATGCTATCACTATGCTTTTGGACATGTAATGTGAAATGATAACTATGTTATGGTTATGGTTAATGGTGTATGTTCAAAACTGTTATGTAGGATTGAGACTCTTGATGATTTTATGATTATGCTCATTATGATATTCACATCAAAATTATTGCTCACACATATAGTTTTTCACCCCACCATAAAGAGTGCACACATGTCTTATGTCTACATTGCCTATTTTGTCCAAAGCTCATATGTGCACACTTTATGAAAATCTGAATTTTTTTATCATATTTGTGTGATCTCAATTGGTTATCATCAATCACAAAAAAGGGGGAGATTGAAAGTGCATCTAGGCATCCCTTGTGGGTTTTGGTTGATTTAGGACAAACAAATGAGACCCTAACAAAATTGTTGAGATGAGCGCAGGTTCTTAAAGAAATTAGGAAGAAAGCGCAAAAAGAAAGGAGAAGGAGGATCCAAATTGATAAGAGCTCAGAAGCTGAAAAGATTAGATTACTTAGTATAGTGTGTGTTGGAGAAACACACCCCAATAGCTCAAGTGAAAGAAATCACACTAACTGCACAAAATCAGCATGTGCGGACTAGTCTGATTTTCTTTCTGACTAGAAAACGAACTAGTCCGATATGGACCGGACTAGTCCAATTTTGTCTCTAGATAGACAACGGACTAGTCCGCACTCTTACGGACTAGTCTGGTATCTCACAACACTTAGGTCTTTCCACACGCCGCACACCGGACTAGTCCGGAGTCCACCACGGACTAGTCCGGACATCGCAAACACTAACGTAACCATTGGAAACCCTATTATAAAAAGAGGTGTACAGCCGTACCACCATAACTTTTCGACCCCCTGCGCCATCACACCTCCCAAGAGCACAAAATTCACATCTCTCCACACATTCTAACCCAAAAAGGATCAAATCTTTGAGAATTAGCAATTGATCAAAGGAGAGACTTGTTCTACACATCTTAAGCTCTTGGGTTTGATCTCTAGTACACTCTTGTTCATTTATTGTTCATCTTTTTAGTGTGTTTGGTTGTGTTCACTCATTGTAATTCTTGGGGAGCCCTCAACTTGTGAGAAGGCCCCTTAAACGATTTATTTGCCCTTTTTGATTAGTGGAAGAGAGTCGGCCTCCGTGGCGATTCGACGAGGGTAGGGTTGGTGAAGACCCGGTCCTTACTGGACTCCTCAACGGGGACGTAGATTTCCATTTATGGAATTGAACCTCGGGATAAAATCATGTCTCACACTGTTGTTCATTTATTGTTCATCATATTCTAGTGTTTAATTAATCTTGTGAAATTCACGTTGAAGCATTGAAATCAAAGTTGATATCTATCATTCATTGTTTCACTGTTGTAATACATATAAGCTCTTAATTAATTTCCGCTGCATAGGGTACTAGAAGTGAACATATTGATCAACCTTGATCTTTCTAGTCCATGCATACCGGACTAATCCGCACAGTACCAGACTAGTCCGATTTTTCTCTAAGTAGAAAACGGACTAGTCCGCACTCTACCGGACTAGTCCGATTTCCCTGTATTTTATAAACCTACTCAGTGTTTCAGGGATTAACAAAGTGTCGAAAAGCCTATTCACCCCCTCTAGGCTACATTCACGTATGAAACGTGAAGTTGCAAAGTACGTTTTAGAATGTGATACGTGTCGAAGAGTCAAGGCCGACCATGTGAAGAAGTTGGGCCTGTTGCATCCACTGCAAGTACCGGCATGGAAGTGGGAAGACTTGAGTATGGACTTCATCGTCGGGTTGCTGATGACCTCCCACAGCCATGATTCGATTTGGGTAATCATTGATCTATTAACCAAATTAGCACACTTCATCCCGGTGCATACAAGATATAACGCAAAGCAGTATGCGGAGTTGTACATAGCACGGATCTTGTGCTTACATGGAGTTCCCCGCACCATTGTGTCCGATAGAGCATCGCTGTTCGTAGCGCGTTTCTGGGAGCAGCTACACGCATCCTTGGGAACCAAACTGATTAGAAGCTCCGCGTATCACCCTCAAACCGATGGGCAAACTGAGAGGGTTGAATCAAATACTGGAAGATATGCTAAGAGCATGTGCCATCTGTAAAAGCCCAAGAAAAGGGACTCTCAAAAACTTTTCATCACCTCACAACACCACAGTTTTTGTTGTGGATATCTTGTGAAAAGTTGTGAAGAGCAAGTAACCTCCATCAAAAGAGTGATTAGAGGAGAAAGCCCTAACTTTCACAAAGTAGGATTTCTACACATGAACATGAGAAGTTGAGCTCACCCCTAGGACTTAAAAAGTCTTGGGAAGGTTCAAGCCAAGTTTCATGCAAACCCAACACTTTTTGATGCAATTTTGGAGGCATTAGGAAAAGAGGCCAATTTGAATTTAAATTCAAATTGCAGCAACTTTC
This sequence comes from Neostapfia colusana, assembly GCA_030760725.1. Lineage (NCBI taxonomy): Eukaryota > Viridiplantae > Streptophyta > Magnoliopsida > Poales > Poaceae > Neostapfia > Neostapfia colusana. Next base: position 102,734,688 of record JASWHV010000002.1, on the reverse strand, counting down.
CTCCCTCAAATTCAAAAGTTAGCTTCATATTCAAACTCAGCACATTTTTCTGAGTTAGCCCACCAATTTTCATCCCCATTGGAGTTCATCTTGTCGGGGCTAAATTTGCAATAATTCAAAACTGAATTTGAATTTCAGTTTAAACATGAAGCAAATTTAGCCAAACAAAGTTCAAATTTGAGAACTCAAATTCAAACCAAGACTTGGTGATTAAGTCTCACATTCAATTGTGAGTAGCTTAGGATATTTTGGCACAAACAGAATTGAGAAAAATGAAAAAGGAATTGAGGGGAGGCCCCACCTGTCAGCAGTCTTAACAGAGAAGTCTACCCAGTGATATTTTCTCCTTCGGCCGAAACCGTGCGCCAGCGCACGGCAGCACCGGCGCCCGATCACCTCGCCCAGCCACCTCCTGGTTTTCTTCTCTCGCGCTGGCAACCGGGCAGCAGCTCGCCCCCTCCTCTACGTGATCCACTCCCCACACAGCTGAGCCAAGCGCTTTTGTTTCCACCTCACGATCAGCAGCCGCACCGCGCTCTGTCTTCCCTCATCGGCGCCGCTCCTCAACTCTCCTCCGCACGACGGCGCTGCTCCGCCTCTGCAGAGACCCCAATACAAAAAGTGAGCACCAACACATTCCCTAGCTACCCATCCCGCTACTTCGCAGTGTTGTCGCTCCGTTTGCCCACAATTTGATGATCGCCGCCGAGAACCGAGGCTCACCGGCGGAAGCCAAGTCGGGTCACCGAGGACAGCGGGCTACGGCTCTTTTCACCATCCCTCCTCAACACGAAAAAGGTGCGCCAGGATCCCTAGCTCGTGTAGCTGCAAACCGTAGAGCAAACGATCAACTGAGTAGGGAGAATTTCCGAAGTTCCCGAAACATAGTCCATACGGGTAGGGGTTGGTCTACCCCAAAAATTCTAGCGGCACCGTCCACCCAAGCTCGGGCGAGCTTGCACACAGCCTCTACACATCTTAGCGATCATCCTCGAAGAAGAACCGAGTGAAAACACCTAGGATCGACCGAGTTATAGCTAATTTTCGTGCTGCCATGAAGAAATCGTCTCGGGTCACCGTGGAGCCCTATTCTGCCAGCCTTTTCACACGGTTTGGCGCCTTTCCAACATTCTCAAGCTGCCACGGTACTCTCTGAGCCATTCCCGACCGTTTTGATGCGGTGTAGGCGATTTCTGAGCTCACCGGAACCCAAGCGGCCACTGCCGCCGTCGGGCACCCTGTTCTGGTGATCTACGGCCCCCGGCGACCCCCTGGACGAGTTCAGCGCCACGAGATAGGGTGGGGCAGCGAGTCTGAAGTCGGGGGATGGCCAGGAAGGCTGTTCCGGCGACGCTCGCCGGAGAGCGCCGCCGTGGCCTCTGTTTGGCCGGAGGTTGAAGACGACCCGGTGGGTCCCGCATGTCAGCGACAGTGAGTTCGGTTCTGATCTGCTGCGGCTGGGATCTCTTGTGGCTGCGCGGGAAATGTCCAGTAGCCCCGTGTGGCCTGTCCCGGCAAGTGACACGTGGTCCCCTGGACCCACAGTCAGCATTTGAACATTTTTAGGATTTTCAGATTTCAGTTCAAATTCAAATAGCCACAACTTGGGGTAGGAGAATCCAAAAATTGTGAAACAAATTTTGTTGGATTCCTCTAATTGAGTAATATCCAAATATGAAACCCAATTTGTATGAAACCCATTATTTAATTCTGGAAAATTCTTAAATCTTTTCAGCAAAAGAATTTTAGAGGGAGTTTGGTTCATCCAAAAATCCTCAAATTTGGCCATAACATTCTCTAGGATGTTAGTGAACTCCTGTAAAAGTTTCAGCCCATTTGGAGTTGATTTGATCAGGGCAATTCAGATTTGAAGATGCTGTATTCACTTAAATACAGGAACATTTTCAGAGAATTTCCAAAAATTGGAAATTCAGTTCTGGGCAAATCTAAGCTTCAAAAACACTAGGAAAATTCATGCAAACTCTATGAGCTATAATTGAAATTTTAGTTCACTAAGTTTGGCATGAACATGGGTGTTATCGCAGAATTAATTCTTCTTTGCTTAATTGCTTAGAAAATTATTCTGAACAAACCACTCAATGAAAAGTGCCAATCTTTGGTCCAGAGGGTTTTCTTTTGACAAGGAACTCACATGAAAATTCTCAGCTACATTGGAGCCCTGGATGACCCCTGTTCTGTTTAACCACTTGAGGTGATCAATATAGAAGAGGGGGAAAACCACTTAGCACTTGATCATGTGCTTAGGTCCACACCCAAACCACTAGCCCCAGTTTTATTTTAAATTCTTAAACAGAGTTCCAGTTGTTAAAAACTTGTTATTAGAACTGATAGCAGAATCGTTACAATTAACTTATGTGCATATTCATTAACGTGTAGTCGCTGAGGGCGAGGAGACTCCGGAGGTGCTCGACTTCCTCCTTCCGGACGAAGACCTAACTACTGACCAGCAGCAACAAGGCAAGCCCCGGTTTGCATTAAGCCTTTTATAAAGTTTTTACTTTGTTTACATACGTAGTGTGAAGTGTGTATGTGCATTAGGTGTAGGATGGATGAATACCAACTGCATAACTAGAATTTTCCCCAAGAGTGAGGGTAGTGTCTAGGGCCTCGAATAGACAGGCTATGCTTAATGATTCATAGGACTTGGTACAAGTCGAGTAGTTGGAATCTACTCGCGAGTTAGGTTTGGGACACACGGGTTTGGTTCGAGTGATGTGAGATCACTTTAGTAATGAAAATGAGACTATGCAGGGGCTAGGGCGCAGCAAGAGGAAGTCTTGTGTGCGCAGCCCTGTCCGTGTCAATTGAGGACCGATCCGTGTGCGGCCCTGCTTAACAAGTATTGAACGTACCGAAGGCATATCGGATATATGGGCCTCGATAAACCGATGTATCCTAAACCTCCGGGCGTCGAGGCATAGCACACCGATTTATAGGTGTAGGTTGAGGGCAGCAAGGTGGAAATCTGCTAACGGGCATAGTGAGATGCTCCGTGTAGGGAACCACCTGTCCGTTTCGGTGCGACCGGTTCGACGTTTGGGCTGTTGGGTGAAAGGTTGTCCCGTACGGCATCGAGTGAGCATGCTGGGCAGCTCCACGGGTGGGCGTACGTGACGTGCTCTTTGGGTTTCCCTGCAGGTGCATATCGAGTCGATTCGCCGTCCCTCGCTGTAACGAGTATCGCTTGTTCACTGCGTCGTAACGTAGATAATTTATGGAATGTTATGATTCAATATTGCTGTTATGATATAATTGTATTGCTACATGTGTGCCACCAAATATTGCTTACTAAATTTCAGCTTCCCGAACTGTTAACTTGTGGCTAAAAGATGAACTAAGGATGAACTTGTAGGCGTGTCCATTTGATGCACTGTTACTATCCTATGTTCATTGTACACCTCATGTAGAGTTTCATGCCTAGGTGAGTCGGTTAAGTCTTGTTGAGCCATCGTGCTCACGGTTGCTGCTTAAGTGTTTTTCAGGTGAGGAGCCACCCACGGACTCGGGTTACGAGTCCACCAGCGAGGGTTACCCTCCGTCGGGGACCATAGCTGAGTGGGAGCTGTACACGCCGCGCTGAGCTGAGACGTGCAGCTAGTGTGGGTTGCCCTAGGGCTGGGCAACCGACTTTTGCTAGATAGGCGGGCGTGAGTTGTATAATTTAGACTTCCACTGTGTAATATAAACAATAGTTTGTAACTGAAGTTTGTACCTGTTTCTACGGTTCAGTTGATTTTCCATGTAATATATTGTGTGCTTATGACGTGTGCTGTCGGGTGTCGCATCGTGCGGCATCACCCTCTGCGATCCTGGATGAGCGGATCCCGGTCCGCCACAGCCTGGTATCAGAGCTGCATTGGGGATAGCACAGTACTTAAGGACTGTATTACAGGAAAACTTAGGTTTACGGTGAGGATCCGGTAGTTGCCCAAGTAAGGACTATATGTTATAATTCTCAATGTTAATTACGTAATGACGCACCTACGCTCTAGTAAGAATGGTAAGGAATGCTACCGAAAGCGGTTCAATTTCAGTTAGTTCCCCTGACGAGGAACGTGGTTCAGGTATAGGTCTCACAGCTTGGTGTGTGACGTCAATATGAAACTCTTGGACTCTTCATGTTCCTGAGTTCATATGAAACGCTGATCCCTAGCGTGCATTAGGCAAGTAAGTGGAGACCCCATCGCGTGGTCAGTAACGCGAGAGTGTGTTCGTTTGGAAATAGCACAGGAGGACATACGCAGCGCTTGCCATCGGCGTGCCCTGCAGGGCAGTAGGTGATATCTGTTGTGTTGATAACATTCCCAACCGTGACGACCCGTTCATGACATACTCGGGTTCCCCGTCATGTGGTGTTGAAACACGATCACGTACCTTGAGACGTGACCTAACTCAAGGACGGCTGTATGATAATGATACGGGCGTTTGTGTTTACTTTCAAATATGGATCTGCCTGAAATGGAAATAACCCTTGAGTGCATCACTATTGTGTGGTCTTCTGCAGGTACTAACCACGTATGTATCCGTGTAGTAAACGTGTGCGAGAGACCGTTTAGTGCCACACTTGAGACGTATATGCCGGTATGATCCGGTTAGGATTTGCTTTTGTGAGGAACATAGTACCGAGGTATTATAGGCATATGCATGAAAAATAATGATAACAAGGAATTAAAATCACTAGGTTCAACATCTAGGACCCTGGTTGGGTAGAAAAAATTGGATAGTGATGGGTGTAGTTCCAAAAGATTGAAAAACAGAGTGCTCTGTTTTGGGCAGCAAGTTGCTGAACTTTGACAGGGCATAACTCACAGATAAATTAGCCAATGGAGGTGTGGGATATAGTTCTGGAAGGCTGTTTAAGCACTCTAAAACTTTGTTGTAGACTTCCAGGGCTGAATCACATCTTAAGGTGGCTTAAATCCCAGAGGCGTGTAAACTGTCCAGAACCAGGACAGAGTTAAACACTCTCTGGACTGTTCTGTTTTTCAAGCATAACTCCCAGTAGAAAAATCTAAAATGGTCATATGATACATCGTTAGAAAGGGTAGAAGATGTTTTACATCTTTGCAATTCAAAGTTTCTGAAATTTCAGCACAGAATTCAGTGGAAATCAGAGTTGAAAACAGCAACTACCCAAAGGAGGTGCTGTTGAAATTCTTCTAGAAATTCTGGTGACTTTGAATTACCATAACTTCTAAACCACAGCTGATCCGAGGGCAAATAAGTACTCGGTGGAAAGATACTGGAGTTAAATTTAACTTTGGTATTCAACTTGAGTCATGAAAATGCCCAGAACCAGATCAAAATCTGGGATATGTAGAAACTGGTCATTCTGCCAGAGGAATGACAGTTGAACTCATTTGAGAGATTGTTGTACCCTAGAGGGGGTTTGAGTACTCCCAATGGGGTAGAACATACTCATGAGAGGTTATACTCAAGTTTCTTTTACTTGAGACCATGTTTGTGTCGTATTGAAGATAAAAGGGTGGTATACGTGATGACAAAGAGGAAGTCCATCGATTTGGATTTAAACTAGCTTGTATTTGGTCTGGTAATGGTGTAGCTTGTACAAAGTTATTACATTATCTGTATACGAGATGTATCACATGATATTATTGTCATTATGTTTTTACGCCTATTTCAGTTGACTGCATGAAATATGTTGCGGGACTGATGTTTATTGTCGTATGGTTGCAGATGGTTCGCACTAGGACCAGGCACGAGGTTGGTGGCTCTAGCCAGCAGGGAGGCGATGACTCCCAGCCACCTGCCTACGACAGCACCCCGCAGCAGCAACCACCACTGCCGCCTCCGCTTACTCTAGTGGATGTGATAGCGGCACTGGTGGGGGGTCGTGAGGAGCAGATTGACCTGCTCCACACGATCGTGCAGAATACGTCCTAGGCGGGAGGGGGGGCGTCAAGAGAGGGGGCCCCGTGAGCCCCGTGAGGTGTCGTACTCGGACTTCATGAGTACGCACCCTCCAGTGTTCACTGAAGCAGAAGAACCACTGGAGGCCGACAACTGGCTGTGGACCATCGAGTCCAAGTTCGGGCTTCTCCAATGTACGGAGCGGCAGAAAACTCTGTCCGCAGCGCAGCAACTTCATGGTGCCGCTGGTGCGTGGTGGGCGAACTATGTCGCCTCACGTCTGGCTGGCCATGCCGTGGAGTGGGAAGAGTTCTGGGAGGCGTTCCACGCCTATCATATTCCTCCCGGGATAATAAAGAGGAAGTTCCAAGAATTTTAGGAACTGAAGCAGGGCGGGAGGAGTGCCCATGACTACTCCCGTGCCTTCAACCATCTGGCGCAATATGTGTCAGACTACATCTCCACCGAAGAGAAAAAGTGGGAGCATTTCTATCGGGGTTACACCCCGAAATGAGGACGCATCTCATTCAATGGAATCGCGGCACCTTCAACGACCTCGTCAATGCCGCGATTATGCAAGAGGATGCTCAGCGGGAGTTGGCAGCTGAGCAGAGAAAGCATAGCGCTCCACCCAGCGGTGGGGGTGGCGCTCCTCAGAAGTACCGCATGGTGTATCGGACACCATCCCGACAGCAGTGGCATCCACCGGCGCGACCTCAGCGGTTCGGGGGACGTTCTTTTCAGTCACCCCCGTTCCGACCGCCGATGCCACCACCGTGACAGCAGCAGCAGCAGCAGCAGACGACACCCCGGGCGATTCCACCACCACAACGCGCCCCCGGTTTCCGTCCACCGATCAGCGGGGGACCGCCCCGCTTCACTTGCTTCACGTGTGGCCAGGCGGGCCATTTCGTGAAGGACTGTCCCCAGGGGCAGCAGAGCAGCGGGCAAGCCCAGTTCCAGGGCGGTGCTCGAGGCCGACCTCCGGTCAAGAAGGTTGGTCAGCGGACTGGGGGCGTCCGCAACCTCGACAATGAGGACGCCCCGGAGGGAGACAACGTGCTGGCGGGTACGTTCACTCTCAACAATCAAGCCATCATCATATTATTTGATTCTGGTGCAACCCACAGTTTTATAAGTGCATCCTATGTGGCTAAGCATCAAATGTATGTCTTCCCAACCGACTGCACATATATGATCTGCTCACCGGGAGGGAAGATATCAGCAAATATGATGATTCCAAAAGCACCTCTGTGCTTATGTGGGAAGCTATATCCCACCACCCTGATAATCCTTATGGGGCAAAAGATTGATGCAATCTTATGGATGTCATGGATAAACTACCATGGCGCTGTCCTGAATACTCGGACACGGACGGTTCATTTAAATTCTCCATTCCACCGTCCGCACTCCATGGTGCTAGACACTCCAGTCCGGGAAGTTTCAGAAATCCATAATACTGAAGCTCTCAAGTTAGAGGACATCCCCGTAGTCCGGGAGTACCCCGATGTGTTCCCGGATGATCTTCCTGGCATGCCACCTGAGCGGGATGTCGAGTTCAAGATTGAACTTGCACCCGGGACTACGCCCATATCACGGAGACCATACAAAATGGCTCCAAATGAGCTGGCTGAACTGAAAGAACAGCTCAATGACCTGTTGAGCAAAGGTTTCATTAGGCCGAGTTCCTCGCCTTGGGGATGCTCGGCGCTGTTCGTGAAGAAGAAGGATGAAACCTTGAGGCTGTGTGTGGACTACCGGCCGCTCAACGCCGTCACCATCAAGAATAAGTACCCACTGCCCCGCATCGACATATTGTTCGATCAACTTGTGGGTGCAAGTGTATTCTCCAAGATGGACCTTCGCTCTGGATATCACCAGATAAAGATCCGGGCGGAGGATATCCAGAAGACGGCTTTCTCGACGAGATATGGATTATACGAATATCTCGTCATGTCCTTTGGTCTCACAAACGCTCCAGCCTATTTCATGTATCTCATGAACTCGGTGTTCATGCCGGAGCTGGACAAGTTTGTGGTGGTGTTCATCGATGATATCTTGGTTTACTCCAAGACAGAAGCCGAACATGCCGAACACTTGAGGATCGTTCTTCAACGATTGCGAGACCACAAGCTCTAAGCCAAGTTCAGCAAATGCGAGTTTTGGATCAGCCAAGTGCCATTCTTGGGACATATCATCTCGGCAGAAGGCATTGTGGTTGACCCAAGCAAAATATAGCAAGTGCTGAAATGGAAAGCTCCCACTTCAGTCCATGAAGTCAGAAGCTTTCTCGGGTTAGCGGGATACTATCGGAGATTCATTCCAAGCTTCTCCATGCTCGCTAAGCCGATGATAGAATTGCTGAAGAAGGGAACGAAATATGTTTGGAACACGGCATGTGAAGGAGCGTTCCAAGCATTGGTGAAGCATCTCACAACAGCCCCGGTCTTAGCTCAACCGGATACAACCAAGCCCTTCGACGTGTATTGTGACGCGTCCGGTATTGGGCTCAGCTGCATGTTGATGCAGGAAGGACGTGTGGTCGCATATGGCTCACGCCAACTTTGGAACCATGAGCAGCACTATCCGACTCATGATCTTGAGCTTGCTGCGGTGGTCCTGGCGTTAAAAATGTGGAGGCACTATCTCCTGGGGAATTTGGTGCATCTCTACAACGACCACAAGAGCTTGAAATACATTTTCATTCAGAAGGAGCAGAATATGAGGCAAAGGAGGTGGTTAGAACTAATCAAAGACTATGGATTGAGATCCATTACTACTCCGGCAAGGCGAATGTGGTTGCCGGCGCGCTGAGTTGGAAATCACATGTCCATAACCTCACCATTACACCGGTGGAGGGGGAAGAGCCGAGTTTATACTTGGTTCCTTAACGATCGCTGTACAACCTTGCCCTCATCCCTACCATTGGGGAGGACATCATAGCAGCTCAGAAAATTGATAAGGGTATGGAACATCTCCAGAGACGGATAGACAACGGGGAGATCAAATGTTTCCAGAAGGATGATGAGGGGACGCTATGGTTCAATGACCACATAGTTGTACCCCAGGATATGGAACTGAGGAAAAAGATCCTCGATGAGGCTCACTTGTCTAAATACTCCATTCATCCGGGCAGTAACAAAATGAACCAAGACTTGAAAAAGAAATTTTGGTGGACACGGATGAAGCAAGAGGTAGCGAAATACGTATCCGAGTGCGATACGTGTAGACGAGTGAAAGCTGATCATATGAAGAAATCAGGGCTGCTGCAACCCCTGAAGATCCCGGCATGGAAATGGGAAGATGTGAGCATGGATTTCATTGTGGGATTGCCCCTAACTTCAAACAAACATGATTCCATTTGGGTAATCATTGACCGGTTAACCAAGACGGCTCACTTCATCCCGGTGAATACACGTTACAATGCCGGCAAATATGCGGAGCTGTACATAGCAAAGATTCTATGCTTATATGGGGCACCCAAGACCATCGTCTCAGATCGAGGTGCATTATTTGTATCTCGCTTTTGGGAGCAGCTACACGCTGCTTTGGGTACTAAGCTGATTAGGAACTCCGCCTACCACCCTCAGACAGATGGCCAAACAGAGAGGGTGAATCAGGTTCTGGAAGACATGTTGAGAGCATGTGCCATCCACCACGGTAGGAACTGGGATGATCACCTACCGTTGGCAGAATTCTCGTACAACAATGGCTATCAGGCGAGTATCAAGATGGCACCCTACGGAGCTCTCTACGGTCGCAAATGCCGCACCCCATTAAACTGGTGCGAGTCCGGTGAAAGGGTCACATTCGGGGTTGATGTGGTGAACGACGCCGAAGAGCGCATTCGGACGATTCAAGCTAATTTGAAGGCCGCTCAATCCCGGCAAAAGAGCTACGCTGATAAGAGGCGTAGACCGCTGCAGTTTGAGGTCGGGGGACACGTGTACCTCCGCGTGTCTCCGATGAAGGGCGTGCACCGGTTCGGTGTGAAGGGGAAGCTCGCTCCCCGTTTCGTTGGACCCTATGCTATCACCGAGAAGTGTGGACCACCGGCGTATAGACTGGAGCTACCAGCATCTCTTGCTGGTGTTCATGACGTTTTCCATGTTTCGCAACTGCGAAAATGCCTGAAGCATACAGCCGCTGTTCCTACCGAAGACATCGGCGAGTTGCAACTGGATTTAACGTATGATGAATATCCAGTGGCGATTATTGATGAGAAAGCCCGAACCACGCGTAGCCGAATGTTGTGGTTCTACAAAATACTCTGGAGCAACCACACCGCCGAAGAAGCGACGTGGGAGAGAGAGGATTCCTTCGCTCAAATTACCCGGAGTTCATGGCGTCTCAGCACGGGTAAGTCCCTAGTACATCGCTGTCTCTTCTTTTGTAATCTCGGGATGAGATTCTTTTAAGGGGGGAGGGATGTAAAAGCCCAAGAAAAGGGACTTGCAAAAACTTTTCATCACCTCACAACACCACAGTTTTTGTTGTGGATATCTTGTGAAAAGTTGTGAAGATCAAGTAACCTCCATCAAAAGAGTGATTAGAGGAGAAAGCCCTAACTTTCACAAAGTAGGATTTCTACACATGAACATGAGAGGTTGAGCTCACCCCTAGGACTTAAAAAGTATTGGGAAGGTTCACGCCAAGTTTCATGCAAACCCAACACTTTTTGATGCAATTTTGGAGGCATTTGAAAAAGAGGCTAATTTGAATGTAAATTCAGATTGCAGCAACTTTCCTCCCTCAAATTCAAAAGTTAGCTTCATATTCAAACTAAGCACATTTTTCTGAGTTAGCCCACCAATTTTCATCCCCATTGGAGTTCATCTTGTCGGGGGCTAAATTTGCAATAATTCAAAACTGAATTTGAATTTCAGTTTAAACATGAAGCAAATTTAGCCAAACAAAGTTCAAATTTGAGAACTGAAATTCAAACCAAGACTTGGTGATTAAGTCTCACATTCAATTGTGAGTAGATGAGGATATTTTGTCACAAACAGAATTGAGAAAAATGAAAAAGGAATTAGAGGGGCGGCCCCACCTGTCAGCAGTCTTAACAGAGAAGTCTACCCAGTGATCTTTTCTCCTTCGGCCGAAACAGCGCGCCAGCGCACGGCAGCACCGGCGCCCGATCACCTCGCCCAGCCACCTCCTGGTTTTCTTCTCTCGCGCTGGCAACCGGGCAGCAGCTCGCCCCCTCCTCTACGTGATCCACTCCCCACACAGCTGAGCCAAGCACTTTTGTTTCCTCCTCACGATCAGCAGCCGCACCGTGCTCTGTCTTCCCTCATCGGCGCTGCTCCTCAACTCTCCTCCGCACACCGGTGCTGCTCCGCCTCTGCTCGAGCCCCCAATACAAAAAGTGAGCACCAACACATTCCCTAGCTACCCATCCCGCTACTTCGCAGTGTTGTCGCTCCGTTTGCCCACAATTTGACGATCGCCGCCGAGAACCGAGGCTCACCGGCGGAAGCCAAGTCGGGTCACCGTGGACAGCGGGCTACGGCTCTTTTCACCATCCCTCCTCAACATGAAAAAGGTGCGCCAGGATCCCTAGCTCGTGTAGCTGCAAACCGCAGAGCAAACGATCAACTGAGTAGGGAGAATTTCCGAAGTTCCCAAAACATAGTCCATACGGGTAGGGGTCGGTCTACCCCAAAAATTCTAGCGGCACCGTCCACCCAAGCTCGGGCGAGCTTGCACACAGCCTCTACACCTCTTAGCGATCATCCTCGAAGAAGAACCGAGCGAAAACACCTAGGATCGACCGAGTTATAGCTAATTTTCGTGCCACCATGAAGAAATCGTCTCGGGTCACCGTGGAGCCCTATGCTGCCGGCCTTTTTCACGCGGTTTGGCGCCCATTTCCAACATTCTCAAGCTTCCACGGTACTCTCCGAGCCATTCCCGACCGTTTTGATGCGGTGTAGGCGATTTCCGAGCTCACCGGAACCCTAGCAGCACTGCCGCCGTCGGGCACCCTGTTCCGGCGATCTACGGCCGCCGGCGACCCGCTGGACGAGTTCAGCGCCACGAGATAGGGTGCGGCAGCGAGTCTGAGGTAGGGGGATTGCCGGGAAGGCTGTTCCGGCGACGCTCGCCGGAGAGCGCCGCCGCGGCCTCTATTTGGCCGGAGGTTGAAGACGACCCGGCAGGTCCCGCATGTCAGCGACAGTGAGTTCGATTCTGATCTGCTGTGGCTGGGATCTCTTGTGGCTGCGCGTGAAATGTCCAGTAGCCCCGTGTGGCCCGTCCCGGCAAGTGACACATGGTCCTCTGGACCCACAGTCAGCATTTGAACATTTTTAGGATTTTCAGATTTCAGTTCAAATTCAAATAGCCACAACTTGAGGTAGGAAAATCCAAAAATTGTGAAAAAAAATTTGTTGGATTCCTCTAATAGAGTACTATCCAAATATGAAACCCAATTTGTATGAAACCCATTACTTAATTCTGGAAAATTCTTAAAATCTTTTCAGCAAAAGAATTTTAGAGGGAGTTTGGTTCATCCAAAAATCCTCAAATTTTGCCAGAATATTATTTGGGATGTTAGTCAACTCCTGTAATAGATTCAGACCATTTTGAGTTTATTTGATCAGGACAATTCAGATTTGAAGATGATGTATTCACTTGAATACAGGAACATTTTCAGAGAATTTCCAAAACTTGGAAATTCAGTTCTGGGCAAATCTTAGCTCCAAAAATACTAGGAAAATTCATGCAAACTCTATGAGCTATAATTTAAATTTTAGTTCACTAAGTTTGGCATGGACATGGGTGTTATCACAGAATTAATTCTTCTTTGCTTAATTGCTTAGAAAATTATTCTGAACAAACCACTCACTGAAAAGTGCCAATCTTTGGTCCAGAGGATTTTCTTGTGACAAGGAACTCACATGAAAACTCTCAGCTACATTGGAGCTCTGGATCACCCCTGTTCCATTTAACCACTTGAGGTGATCAATATAGAAGAGGGGGAAAACCACTTAGCACTTGATCATGTGCTTAGGTCAACACCCAAACCACTAGTGATGTGTACAGGGGTCCCGATCTTCCGAAATGTTCTGATAACTCTCGGTTTGGTGGAGACTTGACACAAATCGATCCGGCTTCCGAACAACACGTTCTGAACCCTGCAATCGCAGCACCACGTCTCCTCAGGTTATCAACCGATATTGCACGGTTGACCTCACCAAGAAGGCTAATCCTTGCCTGCGAATCGAAGAACACAAGAAAGAACAAGAAAGAATGCAACCAAATTGCTGAAAGATATGAAGCACTTAATTTGGGGTCTCACAAAACGATGAACGGCAAAACTGTTCTTGATAGAATAATCTAAGCAAAACCCAGCTGTTTGTGACGGCGGCTAGGGGGTATAAAGGAGGTGGAGAACGACCAGGGAAGTGCTGGGGTCGTGACCTAACCCTAAGACACGTACATAATGGACTTGGACTCGATACAAGGCCCAATGGCCCAACTAGGTGATGCAACACCCTGACAGACTCTAAACTTTATATTGTTTCGAAGTTTCCCGTCGACTCAGAGGGAATTTTGATGTGGGGCCAGTTCCATTGGAAAGTTTATCCTCTCAGCTTTCCGTACATATGTAGAACGTCAAAACGGAGTCTGTATGCCTCCTGTTCATCCATTTTAAGGTGGGCTGCTCCTGGGCCCGAGTTGGACTCGAGTTTGAGTTGGGCTCGGTCTCTAACTTCTTGTTGGCGTATTTTCTGGTCCTCCACGCCTCCAAACCCCTCTCCATGTATCTCCATGTCCTCTCCATGGTTCCTAATCATAATTAATCCATTAGGTCGCAAGATACTCTCAAAATTCACATATAAAGAATTGTTCAGGAACGAGCTCACTTCTAAATTCAATTGTCGTGCTCGATCTCTAGTAATTGGACCTTGCATGTCTACCATGTGAGTGTTGTGTATATCTGCAGGAGCGATGTCCACATCATCCTCCCCCTCTTGCATTGGAGTCGTCCTCGACTCAAGCTCATCTTCTTCTCCCAAATATGGTCTCAAATCTGAAATGTTAATGGTGGGACTAACCCCAAACTCGGGAGGCAACTCAAGTTTATATGCATTATCATTAATCTCCTCAAGTATTTTAAAAGGACCATCAGCTCTAGGCATCAATTTAGAATTTCTCAGTTCTGGAAATCTATCCTTTCTCAAGTGTAACCAAACTAAATCACCCGGTTCAAGTCTAACTTCCTGCCTACCTTTACTACCAGCAATTCTATATTTTTCATTCATCTTTTCAATATTGTGTTTAGTGGTCTCATGAATTTTCAAAATAAAATCAGCACGTTCCTTTGCATCATTATGAGTTCTCTCACTAGTAGGTAAAGGCAAGATATCAATAGGAGCACGAGGATTGAATCCATACACTACCCGAAAAGGACTTACCTTGGTGGTAGAATGTGTTGCCCGATTATATGCAAACTCCACATGTGGAAAACATTCTTCCCACATCTTTAAATTTTTCTTCAAAACAGCTCTCAACATGGTGCCCAAAGTGTGGTTCACTACTTCTGTTTGCCCATCAGTTTGTGGGTGACATGTTGTAGAGAACAACAGTTTTGTACCCAACTTGTTCCATAGGGTGCGCCAAAAGTGACTCAAAAATTTAGCATCACGATCTGAAACAATAGTAGAAGGCATACCATGTAAGCGAACAATCTCTTTAAAAAAAAGGTCGGCAATATGTACAGCATCATCACTTTTCTGACACGGTATAAAATGTGCCATCTTAGAAAAACGATCCACCACAACAAAAATGCTGTCCCTCTCCCTCTTAGTCCTAGGCAATCCCAAAACAAAGTCCATAGAGATATCCGCCCAAGGAATGGAAGGAGTGGGAAGAGGCATGTATAAACCATGTGGATTCAAACGGGACTTAGCTTTCTGACATGTGGTGCAGCGAGCCACAAACCGCTCTACATCTCTCCTCATCTTTGGCCAAAAGAAATATGTGGCCAGAACATCCTCCGTCTTTATTGCGCCAAAATGGTCCATCAAACCTCCACCATGTGCCTCCTGTAATAACAAAAGACGAATGGAACCAACTGGAATGCATATGCGGTTAGCTCTAAAAAAGAATCCATCATCCAGTACAAATTTATTCCAGGTATGACCTTTTCTACAATGCAGCAACACATCTTTAAAATCAGCATCAAGAGCATATTGTTCTTTAATTAATTCAAGTCCAAAAATTCGACAATCAAGTTGGGGCAGCATATTATATCGTCTAGACAATGCATCAGCGATCAAATTATCCTTCCCTTTCTTATGTTTAATGACATAAGGAAAAGACTCAATAAATTCAATCCATTTTGCATGTCTACGATTCAGATTATTTTGAGAACGAATATGCTTTAGCGATTCATGATCAGAATGAATAACAAATTCTTTAGGTCATAAATAATGACGCCATGTCTCTAAGCATCGTACGAGAGCATAAAATTCTTTATCATATGTGGAGTAATTCAGAACAGGACCATTAAGTTTTTCACTAAAGTATGCAACCAGTTTACCACCTTGCAGTAAGACACCACCAATGCCAACTCCACTAGCATCACATTCAAGTTCAAAAGTCTTACTAAAATCAGGAAGTTGCAGCAATGGTGCGTGTGTAAGCTTGTCCTTCAAGGTGTCAAAGGACTCCTCTTGTGCTTTCCCCCAATGGTACACCACACCTTTCTTAGTCAACTCATGCAATGGGGCAGCAATAGTGCTAAAATCCTTGACGAAATGTCGGTACAAACCTGCAAGACCAAGAAAACTACTTACCTGTGTGATAGCTTGAGGTATTGGCCAGCTCTTGATCGCTTGAATTTTCATCTCATCCACCTCAATTCCCTATGGAGTCACAACATAGCCAAGAAAGGAAACTCGATTCGTACAAAAGATGCACTTCTCAAGGTTATCAAATAAACGTGCATCTCTCAAAGCATTAAAAACAGCACGTAAATGATCCATATGTTCATCCAATGACTTGCTATAAATCAAGATATCATCAAAGTAAACCACCACAAATTTTCCAATGAAAGCTCTCAAGACCTCATTCATCAAACGCATGAATGTACTTGGTGCATTAGTTAAATCAAAAGGCATTACTAACCACTCATACAACCCAAATTTGGTTTTGAAAGATATTTTCCATTCATCTCCCAATTTCATTCTTATTTGGTGGTAACCACTACGCAAGTCAATCTTAGTGAAAATTATAGAACCACACAACTCATCAAGCATGTCGTCTAGCCTAGGAATAGGATGACGATACCTTATAGTAACATTGTTAATGGCTCTACAATCGACACACATACGCCAAGTACCATCTTTCTTAGGAATCAAAAGTACAGGAACAGCACAAGGACTAAGGCTTTCACGTACATACCCACGGTCCAAAAGGTCTTCGACTTGCCGCTGAATTTCCTTAGTCTCCTCGGGGTTGGTCCTATATGCAGCACGGTTTGGCAAAATTGCACCTGGAATCAAATCAATTTGATGTTCAATCCCTCTCAAAGGTGGAAGTCCCGGGGGTATCTCAGCTGGAAGAATATCCTCATACTCTTGCAACAAGTTAGTAGCTGCTGGAGGCAAAGACCTAGCAATATCATAAATGGAGAACAAAACTTGTTTGCACACCAATGCACAACAAATATCATGATCAGAAATTTCAGCAAGGTCTGATTTTATAGCAAGCATTACACGACCCTTCAATTTAATTCCCTCAGTCTTAGAACTAGGTGTAGATCTCTCATTATTTGGTGGTAACACAGAATTAATGACTTGTTGATTTTCTGATTTAGAACTACTAGAAATTTCAGCTCTCTCCCTATTAGCTTGTACAATTTAAGCAGGAGTCAAAGGTAGCAAAGTAATTTTCTTTCCTTTATGTATAAAAGTATATTTATTACTTCTACCATGGTGCAAAGCATCCTTATCATGTTCCCAAGGTCGACCCAATAAAAGTGAACACGCTTGCATGGGTACCACATCACAATCAACGGAATCAACATATGTACCAATGGAAAACGGAATTCTGCAAGTTTGTGTTACCTTAGCTCTTCCAGAATCATTCAACCATTGAATATAGTATGGATGTGGGTGTGGTCGTGTATTCAAGCTAAGCTTCTTGACCAATTCAGAACTCACCAAGTTGTTGCAGCTTCCTCCATCAATGATGACACGTGCTCGCCGGTTCTTGATGACAAAGAAAATCTGAAACAAATTATGGCGTTGTAATCTATCAAGTTGTTGTACCTGTGTGTTCAGCACCCGCTGCACAATGATGTTCATGTAGGCTGATGTGTCTTCACTACCAAAAACATGTCCCTCATCATTGTCCGTGGTAGCTTCATCATCATTGTTGTCTTCGACATCGGAGGTGCTGATGTATCCTCCCTCTTCTGTAGCCACGTATGCCCGCTGACTAGGACAATCTTTTTGCACATGACCAAGACCATGGCAGCGGTGGCACTGAATGCCGGAAGTGCGTCCTGTTGAAGCAACAGATGAAGCACTTTTGGCGGGTACCTGCATGGAATTTTTACCTGAATCCGCAGGTCGTGCAGGTGGTGGTTTCGGTGCTGCTGAAACGTTGTTGCTGCCAGAAGGAGGCTTGGCTGCTGGTTTTGGTGAAAGGGCATCAAAACGGAATGACTTGGACGCCCCCGAAGATGTTGTCGTGCGTGGAGTGTAGGAGGCACCGCTGCTGCTCTTGTTCTTTTGTTGACGACCCTGTAACTCCTTTTCTGCAAGCATAGCAAGCTGGAACAACTGGTTGACAGTATTAAATTCCTTATAATCAACAATATCATGTATCTCACGTCTCAACCCCCCATAGAAACGACAAATTTTATCTTCACTGTCCTCTACTACCCCACATCGTATCATACCCTTTTGAAGCTCCGCATAATAATCTTGGACGGAATTATTTCCCTGCTCTAAGCGCTGCAATTTCTTTCGTAAATCACATTGGTAGGATGGAGGAACAAAACGATTACACATAGCTTCTTTTAAACGTTCCCATGTATCAGGTTGTAAGCGTGTGGTACCTAGTTCATTCCACCATATTATAGCAAAATCCTTAAACTCACTAGTGGCTTGTCGAACTCTATGTTGTTCAGGAACAAGGTGGGAATTAAATTTTTGCTCAACCGTCATTTCCCAATCAAGATATGCCTCAGCATCATAAGCACCAGAAAATGAAGGTATGAAAAATTTAACTTTAGAAAAAGGGTCATCAAGAGGGTGGTTATTGTTACCACGCATGTTGTTTCCTACCATACCATGAGTGTTTTGACGAAGGCACTGATGTAGATGTACATTCTGCGCAGCACGTGTATCCATCTCTCCATTGACATCACACAACATGTCTTCTTCTTCTTCTTCAAAGTTGTTGTGGTGGGTAGCATCATGGCTGAATGGTAGGTGGGTCTCCATATCATCAATCCTTCCATCTAGCGACCTTAAACGTTTGTCCAACCTCTCAAGGGTGTGGGGTATTCTCTGTTCAGCAAGATAATCTTTTAGCCCTTGTGCGATTGCTTCCTTGACAGACTTCATCATTTGTTCTATGTAACCCTTCATCTCGCTTTTCAAAACACACTCCGTAGGATCAACATGATATGACATTGTTAGCAAGAATAATAGGGAAACAAACAAGATTATCCCTATCAACTACTACGCAATGATGGTGGAACTCACAAAGCAATGGGTCGAGTCTTACCAAGCTCTTACAAGTTTCTTACCACAACAAGGCAAAGGATACCTAGACGATGTGATTCAGCGATTGCAAGGGTCAAAAACTTGTGCTGTTCGAAAGGATGAATGTGGAGTTTGGATGGCCAAATATATGTGAGTAGCACACAATTCAATAACAGATAGTAATGCTGAATAGATGTCCAAACACTTGTCCTAGTTGCTGGCCTACTCGTGTCTTATCCCGGATGTCATGAACAAGACAGCAAGAAGTATGAATGATAAGGACAATAATTGAGCAGGAACAATTGCACCACAAGGCAAAATAACACACCCAAGTTTTTATATTTGTGCTCCTCTTCACAAAATTTCTTTTCTATATTTTTTCTTTGATTTTTTTATATCTGCCGTGAAATCAGGAGCACTAATATACACGTCGCACAAATTTTCAGCTCACATGAAAAAAGAAGATGTGGACAACAGAAATTCAATATGTTTCTTTATGATTATTGTTGAGCTTTTAGATGCCAAATAATCAATCTTCCAAAGTGAATCTGGGCAATGTAATTTAACCCAATGCCAAGGTTATGGCTGTTTTAAGACAGCACCACAAGGTTATGTTTTTGGTGGAGCTGAATTGGAAACGGTGGTGAGAAAAAAATTGGATATGATGGTGACAACATGTACGATGGTGTGCGTATATCAGGGAGGATAAACTCACGTAATATGTGATGAAAACTGAAGAACAAGGATAATCCTAGCACAATAAATAGTTATGGTGATTGATTTGATAACAATTGTGGCAGCTAGGGTTTCGATGGAATGCAGCGGATGGAATAACAAAGTAGGAACAAAACACGATTAAACCAGCAACAAAACACGAACTATGACACAAATTCAACACTACGTACTCCAAAACAGAATTGTGCAAAAGGCTAAACCTGGTCTGGGATGGGGAAACCTATGACTATAAATTTTTTGGCTTTTTCATGGATGATAGGACGAGTTCAACATAAACAAAACTAGGGGAAGAAGAACCTGACGGTGCACCTAAAGCTCGGATTACCACTTGATGTGTACAGGGGTCCCGATCTTCCGAAAGGTTCTGATAACTCTCGATTTGGTGGAGACTTGACACAAATCGATCCGGCTTCCGAACAACACGTTCTGAACCCTGCAATCGCAACACCACGTCTCCTCAGGTTATCAACCGATATTGCGTGGTTGACCTCGCCAAGAAGGCTAATCCTTTCCTGCGAATCGAAGAACACAAGAAAGAACAAGAAAGAATGCAACCAAATTGCTGAAAGATATGAAGCACTCAAGTTGGGGTCTCACAAACGGATGAACGGCGAAACTGTTCTTGACAGAATAATCTAAGCAAAATCCAGCTGTTTGTGACGGCGGCTAGGGGGTATAAAGGAGGTGGAGAATGACCAGGGGGTGCTGGGGTCGTGACCTAACCCTAAGAAACGTACATAATGGACTTGGACTCGATACAAGGCCCAATGGCCCAACTAGGTGATGCAACACCCTGACAGACTCTGAACTTTATATTGTTTCAAAGTTTCCCGTCGACTCTGAGGGAATTTTGACGTGGGGCCAGTTCCATTGGAAAGTTTATCCGCTCAGCTTTCCATGCATATGTAGAACGTCAAAACGGAGTCCGTCTGCCTCCTGTGCATCCATTTTAAGGTGGACTGCTCCTGGGCCCGAGTTGGACTCGAGTTTGAGTTGGGCTCGGTCTCTAACTTCTTGTTGGTGTATTTTCTGGTCCTCCACGCCTCCAAACCCCTCTCCATGTATCTCCATGTCCTCTCCATGGTTCCTAATCATAATTAATCCATTAGGTAGCAACATACTCTCAAAATTCACATATAAAGAATTGTTCAGGAACGAGCTCACCTCTAAATTCAATTGTCGTGCTCGAGCTCTAGTAATTGGACCTTGCATGTCTACCATGTGAGTGTTGTGTATATCTGCAGGAGTGATGTCCACATCAACTAGCCCCAGTTTCATTTTAAATTCTTAAACAGAGTTCCAGTTGTTAAAAACTTGTTATTAGAACTGATAGCAGAATCGTTACAATTAACTTATGTGCATATTCATTAACGTGTAGTCGCTGTGGGCGAGGAGACTCTGGAGGTGCTCGACTTCCTCCTTCCGGATGAAGACCTAACTACTGACCAGCAGCAACAAGGCAAGCCCCGGTTTGCATTAAGCCTTTTATAAAGTTTTTACTTTGTTTACATACGTAGTGTGAAGTGTGTATGTGCATTAGGTGTAGGATGGATGAATACCAACTGCATAACCAGAATTTTCCCCAAGAGTGAGGGTAGTGTCTAGGGTCTCGAATAGACAGGCTATGCTTAATGATTCATAGGACTTCGGTACAAGTCGAGTAGTTGGAATCTACTCGTGAGTTAGGTTTGGGACACACGGGTTTTGTTCGAGTGATGTGAGATCACTTTAGTAATGAAAATGAGACTAGGCAGGGGCTAGGGTGCAGAAAGAGGAAGTCTTGTGTGCGCAGCCCTGTGCGTGTCGATTGAGGACCGATCCATGTGCGGCCCTGCTGAACAAGTATTGAACGTACCGAAGGCATATCGGATATATGGGCCCCGATAAACCGATGTAGGCAAAACCTCCGGGCGTCGAGGCATAGCACACCGATTTATAGGTGTAGGTTGAGGGCAGCAAGGTGGAAATCTGCTAACGGGCATAGAGAGATGCTCCGTGTAGGGAACCTCCTGTCCGTTTTGGTGCGACCGGTTTGACGTTTGGTCTGTTGGGTGAAAGGTTGTCCCGTACGACATCGAGTGAGCGTGCTGGGCAGCTCCACGGGTGAGCGTACGTGACGTGCTCTTTGGGTTTCCCTGCAGGTGTATATCGAGTCGATTCGCCGTCCCTCGCGGTGACGAGTATCGCTTGTGCACTGCATCGTAACGTAGATAATTTATGGAATGTTATGATTCAATATTGCTGTTATGATATAATTGTATTGCTACATGTGTGCCACCAAATATTGCTTACTAAATTTCAGCTTCCCGAACTGTTAACTTGTGGCTAAAAGATGAACTAAGGATGAACTTGTAGGCGTGTCCATTTGATGAACTGTTACTATCCTACGTTCATTGTACACCTCATGTAGAGTTTCATGCTTAGATGATTCGGTTAAGTCTTGTTGAGCCATCGTGCTCACGGTTGCTGCTTAAGTGTTTTTCAGGTGAGGAGCCACCAACGGACTCGGGTTACGAGTCCACCGGCGAGGGTTACCCTCCGTCGGGGACCACGGCTGAGTGGGAGCCGTACACGCCGCGCTGAGCTGAGACGTGCAGCTAGTGTGGGTTGCCCTAGGGCTGGGCAACCGACTTTTGCTAGATAGGCAGGCGTGAGTTGTATAATTTAGACTTCCGCTGTGTAATATAAACAATAGTTTGTAACTGAAGTTTGTACCTGTTTGTACAGTTCAGTTGGTTTTCCATGTAATATATTGTGTCCTTATGACGTGTGCTGTCGGGTGTCGCACCGTGCGGCATCACCCTCTGCGATCGTGGATGAGCGGATCCCGGTCCGCCACACCATCCACCATGGTAAGAGCTGGGATGATCACTTACCATTGGCGGAGGTCTCGTACAACAACGGATATCAGACGAGCATCAAAATGGCACCACATGAAGCTCTATACGGCCAGAAGTGCCATACACCATTGAATTGGTGCGAGTCCGGTGAACGAGTAACGTTCGGGGTTGATATTGTCAATGAAGCCGAAGAGACAGTTCGGATAATACAAGAGAACCTCAAAGCTGTCGAATCTCGTCAGAAAATCTATGCGGATCAGAGGCGTCGGCCGCTGCATTTCGATGTTGGAGAGCACGTGTATCTTCGTGTGTCTCCGATGAAAGGGATTCATCTGTTCGGTGTCAAGGGGAAACTTTCTCTCCGATTCATCGGTCCGTTTGCCATTACGGAGAAGTGCAGGACTGTAGCCTACCGGCTGGAACTACGGGCAAGCCTTGCCGGTATCCACGACATAATTCAAGTGTCCCAGCTGCGTAGGTGTCTCAAGTTTACCGCTGCTGTCCGCACCGAAGATATCGACGAGTTGAAGGTGGATCTCACCTATGTTGAGCAACCCGTACAGATTATCGACGAAAAGACCCAGATCACCCGAAACCGGACTTTGAAATTTTACAAAGTCCTGTGGAGTAATCATACCCTGGAAGAGGCGACGTGGGAAAGCGAAGATTACATCCACCAGAATTATCCGGAACTTTTGTCTTAGGCTTTGTAATTACCCTCCCTTCCCGTTCCTCTTTTGTAATCTCGGGACGAGATTCCTTTTAAGGGGGGAGAAATGTAAAGGTCCCAAAAATGTGAATACAAAGAAAATCGTGTTTGCAAAAGATGGTTTCATATGTATGAAATTTGGGACTTGTTAAAACTTTTTTCCACATGTGATAACCCACATGAGAGCTCTCTTCACACAAGTTCAAATGTTTAGTTGAAAACTTGGAACCCAAGAGGGGTTTAAAACCAAGATGGGAAGTTCCCATATGTGTGATAAAGCTAAAGTCAGATTTGGAACAAATTTGTTCAACTCAAAATTCAAATGAGAGCAACACAACGAAATTCAAACTGTTGTGCTAAAATTGTCATTTGCAGAAGCCAAATTAAAAATCAGATTCCATATTTGAATTCCTTAGGTCCAAATTAGTGGGTAGGCAAAGTTTCATGATTTGTTGAAAGGTTTTGCAACTCATTTTCCAAAATGGACTTTAAATTGCAAAGAATTCAAATACCCATTTGAATTTGGATGAAACTTGCCCAATTGTCCAAATGCACATCAGATTTGAATTCCCACAGTTGAATTCCATTATATTCAAACTTTGGGAGATATTTTGCAGGGGGATAAGAAGGGGCTGGGACCCACATGTCATTGAGGATTTAAAATTGCAAAAGATCTTCAATTGTGCAGTGATTGGTCTCTGTTTTTCATCTCCTACGCGAAGCAACCGGGCAGACCGAAGTCCTCGCCGTGCGACAGCGAGCAGCGCCAACGCCACCTCCTCCTCAATTGATTTGCGCTGGCGAGCTGCTTCTCCCGTCCTCATCACCTAAAAGTTCCCACAGCACGGAGGCAGTCCTCTCCCCCTCGCACACGAGACCAGAAACACTGCTGCTGTGCTCTTGATCATTCGGCCACACCAAAAGCTCGGATGCAAGCCCAAGCATAGCAGCAAAACGGCATCACGCACCCTCCCACAACCTCCTCGCACCATCCCTACGTGAGTTCAGCCATCACAACCCGAGAGCACCGAGTTTCCGCGGTGGCCGAAAGAAACCGCCACGGACGGCTCTCGTGGACAGCCTCACCCAGAGCATCTCACGGCCGAGCAAGGCCACCATTGGACGCGCAAGAGCTTCCATCCAAGGCTCAGCTCTAGCCTTTGCTTCTTGCCAAAGAATTTCAGAATTTCTCTCCGGCCGTTGTAAACGGACCCACGGGTAAGAAAGTTTCAAATTCGTGATCAGTACTTGTTTAGAGTATACAAAAATTCACACACAGAAGCTAGACTTGCTTAGCAATCTTTCTTATTCACAAACCTTAGCATGAAACCCACGGTAGAAGGTCTACTCCCAGCTTTTCCGACAGCGGCCGCGATAGGAAGCATCGAGCGCATGATGAAAGATAGAGTAGAGCCATTCCTGAGCCATTTCATCCCCATGTCGACCTTCCATAGCATCTGCCGGTGCTTTAGAGCTTGGAAACGGAAGCTTGGAGGGCTTAGGGCGCCGGGGTAACGTCGCCGCGCGCTAAGTTAAAGGAGACGGCGGTCCTGGGAGACCCTCCCAACGTGTTTAGCGCACGAAATTGGGGGCTAGTGGCGAGTTTAAGCGTTGGAGATGGCCGGACGACCGATTTCAGAAGAGCTCTAGCGAGCTCCGGCAGTGCGGGTGCACGGGAGCGCAAGGTTGAAGACGATCTCGCCGGGCCTGCACGTCAGTGGCTCTGAGGGGGGAGGCCGGATCCTCTGGAACACCGGATCGTTTGTGTCTGCGCGGGAAATAACTCTGTGACCCGTGTGTCATCGGTTCAGCACTGGACACGTGTCCCCCTGGACCCACAGTCAGATTTAAACATTTCCACGATTTATTAAAATCCCAGATTTTTCCCCAAACTTTAGAAGAGCATAACTTTTGCTAGGGAACTCCAAATTTAGTGATTCAAATTGGGTTAGATTCAGATTGACAAACTCTATCCAAATATGCAACCCAATTTGTATGAAAGTCAATTTAATTCCAGAAAATTCTTTAAAAACTTTTCAGAAAAAGTATTTTAGAGGGAGTTTGGTTCATCCAAAAATTCTCAAATTTTTCCAGACTATTATTTAGGGTGTTATTAAACTCCTGTAAAAAATTCAGCTCAATTGGAGTTGATTTGATCAGGAGAATTCAGATTTTAAGTTGCTGTGTCAAATGAATACAGAAACATTTTCAGAGAATTTCCAAAACATGGAAATTCAGTTCTGGGCAATTCTTAGCTCCAAAAATTCTAGGAAAATGCAGGCTCTATGAACTATAATTGAAATTATAGTTCACTAAGTTTTACATGAACATGGGTATTACCTCAGAATTAATTCCTCTTTGCTTAATTGCTTAGAGAATTGTTCTGAATAAACCACTCAATGAAAAGTCCTAATTTTTGGTCCAGATGGTTTTCTTGTGACAAGGAACTCACATGAAAATTTTCAGCTCCTTTGGAGCTCTGGATCACCACTGTCTTGTGTAACCTATTTAGGTAATCAACACACAAGTGGAGATAGCACTCAACACTTGATCATAGTGTTTACACCCAACCTAAACCACTAGCACCAGTGTCATTTTAAATTCTTAAACAGAGTTCCAGTTTTTAAGCTGTCACTAGAACTTATTAGCAAAAAGCTTTACAATTAAATGCATATACATATTCATATCGTGTAGCATATACGTGAGAACGTGAGAAGGACTTGAAGTGAAGATCAAGGAGGGAGGAAAGCGAGTGATCAAGACCGGAGTGATATTCACTAACTGATTGTAATCTTAGTCACCTGCAAAACAGGCAATCCCCGGTTTGTATTTGAACAGTTTTATAAAGCATTTCCATTTTTAGAGATCATATCTTTGAATTGTTTGATTGCATTAAGTCTAGTTGATAAAACCCCAGTTGCATGACCAGAAATACCTAAGAGAGAAAGAGTAGAATAACACCTCCTCGAGTGGATTTGGCTACGCTAAACATTAGTAGGAAAGGTCCGGTAGAAGTCGGGTAGTTGGAAGCTACTCGCGAGTTTAGGGCTGATTTACTCGGAACGGGTCAAAAATAGAAATGATGAGGAAAGTCCACACATAAGAAATGGAGACTGGGCAGGGAGGTTTAGATGCAGCAGGATGCGGACCGTGCGTGCATAGCCCTGCCTGTGTCGGTTAAGGCCCGTCCGTGCTTGGCCCCGTTGGACAAGTTTGAGTTATGTACCAGGCGCATACTGGCTATATGGGACCAAGGAAACCGATGTACCTTGGGAGATCCATTTTGGAACTTTTCTAACTGCCTTAGGCTTTCGGCGTCAGGGTAGCAGAGATAACTCGCTCAAGAACATACCACTGTGGGTATGTACCTTGAGGGATCTTGCGTACTCGGGGCAGTTAGACCGCGTCCTGTATGGAAGATCTTGGAAAAGGTGGCCGCGTACAACGTCAATTGAGGTTGCTGCCGGCAACTCGGAGTATGGGTGTACGTGTTGTGTAGTCCGGGCGTGTACTAATTCGAATCACCGTTGCTCGCGGTTATATGAGCATACTTGCCCACTGCATCTTGACGTAGTAACAACTAAACTGGTTTTCTTTTGAACTTGATAAGGCTGTAATGTAACTTGTATTGCAACCATGATTGAATTAGAGATAGGATCATTAAACTTTACTTTCACTTCGTGCAAGAAGCATCGCAACAAAGCGTTTCTTGTTTGATTGTGGAGTTGCGATGCTGTTCGGCTCAAGGTCTGTACAATGAGACTTAAAAATCTAAAAGTTAAGGACCTACATTAGTCGAGTCCTTTATGCAAATCTAGCTAACCCAATTGCAACCGTCGTGCATGTAGAGTTTCTTGTTTAGGAGAGACGGATCAGTCTTGCTGAGCCTATGTGCTCACGCTTGCTATATAAGTGGTTTTGCAGGTTAACATCGACGCTAAGAAGAAGGTTGTCCGGTGAGACTCGGAGACTTCCGAGTCATGTAACACATGGAGAACCCAGCTGCTGCTGTTGTCGTCATGTTGCTAGCGAGATGAGTCCGCGGGCTGGACTTCATCTCGAGTGCTCTTTAGTTATTCATTGTGAGTTATTTATAGACTTCCGCTGTAGCTACTTGATGTAAATTATTTACAAAGAAAAACTTGTAAGCTTCCGCTATTGTTTTATGTAATACATTGTTCCTTATATGTGTGCTGTTGGGTGCCACACAACACGGCACCACCCAATGCGATTCCCGGGCGAGTGCCACGTCCCCGTGACTGAACGGGCAGCGTCGGGCCCCCTCAAACCGCTGAAGGTTCCAGCATGGAAGTGGGAAGACATAAGTATGGACTTCATCGTCGGTATACCCATGACCAGCAACAAGCATGATTCTATTTGGGTAATCATCGATCGTTTGACCAAGACAGCTCATTTTATTCCAGTCCATACTAAATATGTGGCAAAGAAGTATGCGGAGCTGTTCATCTCAAGAATCGTGTATTTACACGGGGTTCCCCGCACCATAATTTCTGATCGAGGTGAGTTATTCGTATCCAGATTTTGGGAGCAATTGCATGCTTCCTTGGGAACCAAACTAATTCAGAGTTCAGCGTATCATCCGCAAACTGATGGTCAAACGGAGAGGGTAAATCAGATTCTGGAGGATATGCTACGGGCATGTGTCATCAATGATGGGAAGAATTGGGATGACCATCTACCGTTAGCAGAATTCTCATATAATAACGGTTATCAATCCAGCATCCAGATGGCTCCGTATGAAGCTTTTTATGGCCGGAAGTGCCACACACCACTGAATTGGTGTGAGTCCAGTGAGCGGGTAGTCTACCGGATTGATCTTGTGAATGAAGCCGAGGAACGAGTGCGAGTGATTCAAGCCAGATTAAAGGCTGCTCAATCTCGGCAGAATAGTTATGCAGATAAACGACGTTGACCTCTTCACTTTAACATTGGTGACCACGTGTACCTCCGTGTCTCTCCGATGAAAGGGATTCATCGTTTCGGAGTGAACGGAAAACTTGCTCCACGATTCATCGGGTTGTTTGCCGTTGTTCAAATATGCGGACCCATGGCTTATCGGCTGGAGTTACCGACGTCACTTTTGGGTATTCACAATGTTTTCCACGTGTCTCAGCTGCGAAAATGTCTTAAATACCCAACTGCAGTTCATATGGAGAACATTTAGGATCTTCAATCGGATCTCACTTATTCTGAGTACCCGATACAGATTATCGATGAGAAGACTCGCGCCACAAGAAATCGGACATTGCGATTTTACAAAGTCTTGTGGAGCAACCACACCGCTGATGAGGCCACGTGGGAAAGCAAGGATTTTCTCGGTTTAATTTTTCCAGACTTGTTTGTACCATATGTCCAGTAGTTTTTCTTCCTTCCTCTTTATTTGTATAATCTCGGGACGAGATTCTTTTATGGGGGGAGGAATGTAACAGCCCTAAATTTTGTAAAGTTTTATTTCACATTGTGAAACAAAGTGAGGCAAAGATACACTATAATCGTGTCACATGAAATGATGAACACAAAAATGGACATGTGAGGGAGTTAAAAAATTTCTTCGACTCAGGATTAGCACATGTTAAGCTGGGCAGGGAACTTCACTTCCTAAGTTGAAATCATGTTAACCCCCACTATGTAGAGGATGACGGGAAATTTAAACACCATTTTGAATCTTTTGAAAGGATTCCTATTCAGATTGTCCAAAGGCCTATATGTGAGATCACCGATGCATTTCTCATGTATTCAAGAACCTAAGTTTCAAATTTGGAGAAGTTTAGGTTTCATATACTATTTATTCTGAGGATTAAATAAGGGCACGTTCAAATTCAAACTTGAATTTGAATTTTGAACCAAACAAGCTCAATTTTAAAATCTGATTTCAGATTTGAGTTCCTCATGATTCTTTTGACCTATCCTCCAAGTTTGATCAAATTTGGAGCTCGTTTGCTATTTTAACCGGAACCGGAGCATAAGAGGGGAGAAATGGGGCCCACATGTCAGTAGACTTCAAACTGATAGAATCTCTGTTTTCACTCGGACAGCACGCGCGCGACACCTCCTGCTCGCCGGTGCCAACCGCCTTCCCACCGTGCCAGCACCTGCTCGCTAGATGAGGATGCCGAGTGAAGCAACCCCGAGTTTCTGCCGTGAACCATTTCCCTCCCTCGCTATCACTCTCCACAGCCTCGCACAGCACCGAGAGAAAAACAACCAACCGACGCCCCTCGGCTCCCCGGCGCCCAAGCTCTACGCTCGTCCTCGTGCCCGACGGTCTACACAAAAAAGGAGCGCCCTCAGGTGTGCAAACCGACGGTGCAAACCGTTCCTCTCCTCATGCATCACCGGGGATGAATTTCTCCGTTCTTTGCTTCGGTATACCTAGGACCGAGCCTCACCAATCATCAAAATTCATCGTAATCAATCCACCATCACGTGTGCCGAGCTACAAACATGATATAGACACTCCCACGCTCCTCTAGGATCAAAAAGCATCAAAAATCATTAAGTGTAGGCGCTTTTCTTCGAGAATTTCGGGCCGGCACCAATTTTCGCCCTAGGTCGCCGATGAGCTCCTATTTGCAGCCATTCTTGAGCCGATTTGAGCTCATGCCGGTGATGAGGGATATCCCCTGGTCCTTTAGAGCCCAAGAACTGATCATTTGGTGGAGAATTCACCGTGCACGACCTCGCCGGAGCCCTTGGTCTTGCTGTTGCCGGTGCGCGATGGTTCCCAGTGAGATTCGGCCGCCGGTGACCCCACCAGTGTGTTCAGCGTGCCTGAAAACGGGGGGCGGCCAGTATGGGGCCGTGAGACGGCCGGGAAGGGCCTTCCGACGACCCTCACCAGAGGGAGCCGCCACTTGCCCTGTCTGGCGCGAGGTTGAAGATGAAAACTGGTGAGTGGGACCCACTGTCGGGTTTAAACATTTCCAGATTTTCCCTAATTCGGTTTAAACTTTGGAGAGCCATAACTTTGTGTAGGAATGTCCAAAAATTTTCAAATAAATTTTGTTGGATTCCTCTCAGACTGTACTATCCAGGGGTGCAGCCCAATGTTTATGAAAATCTCTGGACTTGGCTCATTAATTCATTTATGGAAAATTTGTAGGAATTTTTACAGGAGTTCTGTATATTGTAAAATTCCCAAATTTGGGCAGGACATTCTTCCAATAATACTTGAACTCCAGTAAAATTTTCAGAGCCATTGTACTTCATTTACTTGTCCAAATGTTGATTCAATCTTGTATGTCTCTGAAAATTAGGAAAAATAACAGAAAGATTTTTCAGCTTTTAACTCCAACATGTAAAATTCATATCTCTGTGTAGGAAGCTCCAAAAATGGTGAAACCAAGTCCTATGGACTCATGAAACTCCCAAGTTTCTGGAAAACATCAAATTTGGAGCATGACAAGACATTATAATTGCCATAGGAATTTAGAGAAGCCAAATAGCTATGAAAATTCTTTAGGCCACATCTTACATCAACTTTGTCTGAAATTTTGCAAGCCATACCTCTGTAGGATATATGGAACATTGTAAAAATTTCAGAGCAAGTTGAGATCATTTTCTCTAGTTTTCTGCCAATTATGTCCAGCTTCATACTTACGCCCATTATATGGTCCTTTGAACTTTATTCCAAAACCTCCAATGCTAAAAATATTCCTTTCTCTGTTCCATAACATAGCCAAACCAAATTCTCGAGTCTTAGTTAGTCAGAACCCTTTCTTAAGTCATAAAACACTTTTGTTTTATAATGTCTTTACTTGTAACATAAAACTGTGCATATTCATGTCGGTAGGAAATACGACGAAGGAGTTCGACAAAGAACTCGACTCAGATCAGCAAGTTGAAGATTAAACCATCGCCAAGATACTGACTATAAAGTAAAACTAAACCTGCAGCAACAAAAGGCAAGCCCCGGTTTGCATTTAACAAGCTTTTTAGTTACATTTTACTTTGTATCACTTTTATGGGTCTAGTATGTATTGTGCATTAGGTCAAGGTGATTGATACTCCAAATGCAGGACCCAAAAACCCTTGGACTTAAAGGGTAGAACAGGTTACCTTCGTGTAGCATCGGCTAGGCTTAAGTTGTATAGGATCCGGTACAAGTCGGGTAGTTGGAAGCTACTCGTGAGGTTAGGATTTTGGTCCAGCAGGGACTGATTCTAGAGAATGGAATAACTGGAATGGAAGATGAGACCGGACAGAGAGTAGGAGCAGCAGGACAGTGGGTCTGTGTTGTCGTAGCTCTGTTTGTGTCGGTTAAGGACCGATGCGTATGCCGCCTTGCTGAGCAAGTTTGAACAGTATTGGATGCATACTGGAATTATGGGGTCCAGGAAACTGATGTAACTCGGGTACTCTCGTGTCGAAACTTATACGGCCGTCCTTTGGGGGTTGGTGTCAGAGGTGTAAACCTGCTAGCGGAGCAACTTTCAACGTGTTCCGGGTAGTGGCCCTTCTGATGGGTCGTCAGAACTGGTTCAGCATTGGAGTGACAGGTGAAAGGTTTCTGTATACAACGTAAGAAAAAGCTCTAGTGTGAGTCTTTTGAGGCGGGTGTATGTATCATGTATTCCGGGTGTGTCCTGATTCGAATCACTGTCCCTCGCGGTTATATGAGTACCACTTGTTCACAACGTTGTGACGTAGTAATAACTTCCAGATGAAGTGAGATGAATCATTGCTGATGTGCAGTTCTTAAATTCATTGTATTGCCAACCATGTATGCTATAGTTGTAGAGCTCATTAAGTTTATATTCCACTTTGGGCATCACCATATCGGAGGAAAGCGTTTCTTGTTTGATTGTGGACTTCCGATGTGAGGGCTGCCTAAGGCATAATAATCTGCTACTATTAAACTGAAAGTAACGATTAACATGTAGGCATGTCTTTATTGCATCATACTTTTCCTATGTTATTACTCCCTACATGTAGAGTTTCATGTCTTAGGAGTGTCGGTTAAGTCTTACTGAGACCTCATGCTCACGGTTGCATTATTAGTGTTTTGCAGGTTATAAAATTTGCTATGAAGATGGTTGTTCGGTGAGCCATCGGAGACTCACCGGAAACCCTGCCGCTGCACTCATCTCTGTGGAAGCTAGTAAGAAGCATCCGCGGGCTGGACGTCTTCTCTTTTGCATAGTTAGGACCGAGAGTAAGTGTGTATGTATATTCTGCTGCGTGTACCTTTGTGGTACATTATTTTGTAAATGACACTATCTCGAGAAATAAAAGACTTGGTACTTTATGGTTCTTTTCGTGTATGTTGTTGGGTGCCGCATCGCACGGCACCACCCAATGTGTATCCTGGAGTGTGGATCCCGGAAGGGGTTCCCCACACGCATGATTTATGTAATATGGTTTCCTTTACTCGTGTGGTGTTGGGTGCCGCATCGCACGGCACCACCCAATGTGATTCCCGGGCGAGTGGCATGACCCCGAGAGCGGGGCAGGGCCCTCACATTCTCTCTAGTCGCCGACGTGTGACGAAATCACGAACATGTTGGTAAAGTGGTACCACCTCTGCAGAGTGTAAAACTATCATGATAGTCATGCTTCCGGTTACAAGCACCTGGCCAACTTCCATGATTAGAGGAAAAGCTTGGGATGGTTATTCGGGTATGGTTATGGTATGGTCATTGGGACTGGTTATGGGACTGTTTTGGTCATAACAATGAGTTTGGATTCAGCTATATAAATATGTGTTGGTCATAAGTATTTATGAATATGAGATGAACTTGAGAAAGATCATTGGCTGGTTGAGATTTGATAAATTATGATGGTATGGAATCTGAGGGATGATGAATTACTTGGTAATGTCGGGATTTAACTCACCTAGAGATAGTTGTTGTTTTTATCATGTTTGTGAAATAAAATTTGCTTGCTGCAATGAAACCATTTATTTCCTACCTTGTTTTAAGCTACATGTCATACTTTTCGCGCACTTGCTGAGTACGACATGTACTCACTCTTGCATTCCCACATATAAATAAGCTACATGAGAAGAATACTTTGAGGAACAAGTGGAGTACTAGGCGTGTGCACTACCATCAACATGCCTGTGGTGTTGAAGTTGGAGTCCACCGTCTTTAGTTTATTTCCGCTGTCGTTTAGAGTCTTCCTGTAAGGGCCCAAGTTTTACATATACTGAAGTGTTAATTACACCACACTCACCTCATTTGAGGAGATCTTATGAACACATTTGAAGAGCAAGTAAACACCATAAAGAAAGTCATTAGAAGATAAACTCACAAAAATGCAAGAGTGGTATTTCCCACATGCATCATATAGGGGCTGAGAAAAACTCCTAAACCTTGTTAAGAATGCTCATGCCAAATTTCACCCAAATCCAAAACCTTTTGAGGTATTTTTGGGTATAATTAGAAAAAGGCTAGTGTAAGGACCCCGTCCCAACAGTCCAGGAATCGCATTGGGTGGTGCCGTGCGATGCGGCACCCAACAGCACACATCCAAAAAGCACACATACAACAATATATGTCTTTAATACATATTATTGTCATATTTTACAAATAATGTACAAGTTTAAATTGCAGCGGAAGATAAGAATATACTCACGGACTATAGCCTACGCTAAGCAAAATGAAGCCATCCTGCCCGCCGATGCCTCACACTAGCGCCACATCAAAAACCCGGTGGCGTGCAGGGTTCCGAAGTGAGACTCACACCGCTCATTGGGTGCTGCCCCGCTCGGATCTCCCTTCCTCTCGAACATTGCCCTATGCAACGTTACCTACAAAACAATGGATCAACAAACCGTGAGCTTATGCTCAGCAAGACTTAACCGATGTCCTACACATGGAACTCTAAATGCTGAAATAGAGGCTGAATATAGAAGTTTGCACAAGATATGAACTTGAGCTAAAGAAGAGTCCTTACTTCAAGTTTTAAGCAACTTTTATAGCCCTCGCACAATTTACATCGAGACTCCACAATCAAACAAGAAACACTTTATCTTGATGTCACTTGCCTGAGGTTAAAGTAACTTTAGTGAGCTACCCTAGATCCATATAGACCTTGCGCCAACAACGTCGAGACTCCACAATCAAACAAGAAACGCTTTGCCTCGACGCTACTAGCCCAAGGTGGAAAATAAATTTAGTGAAGATGTTGATCATCCCTCATCTCCAACATGAGGATTACTCACAAAGCATATTAACTTTCTCCCAGTTTATTACTATGTCACGACGCAGAGAACAAGTATGCTCACTACCACGAGCGACGGTGATTCGAATCAAAAACACCCGGCTGACACGACACATATGCCCGTCCTAGATCGGTGATCAAACAATCCCATCAACGTCGTATGTGGCAACCTTTCACACGACACCCAAATGACAAACCGTTCCCACCGACTTGGATTAAGTCTCACTATGGCAAACCCTCGTAGAGCTGACTTCTCTATCCTTTCAGCATCTGCATAAGATGGTGGGGATTGCCTCGACACCCAGGTTAACGTGTTACATCGGTTTCCTGGGTCCCATATAGCCAGTATGCATCCGGTATACAACTCAAACTTGTCCCACAGGGCCGCACCTGAGAATGGGCCTTAATCGACTCAGACAGAGACTAGTTTCACAGGACCACGTCCTTGAGCCTTCCATCCACTGCCCGGTCACCATTCCCAACTATGAGGATCAATTCCCAATTCTTCCGGTTGATCCACATTAACCCCGGTTCACGAGTAGGAAACTGCCTACTCGAGTTATGCCTCTTTTAATCCTCTTTTGTGAACTTGAGATCAGCAGTTATAATCAATTGATAACCAACTCTCATTAAACTTCAGGGTTTTCTGGGTCATGCATTTGGAGTGTCATACCATCTAGACTTAATGCAATAAACAAAATGCTAGACATTATAAAGTGAATATAAATAAAAACTTGTAAATTTTGATGCAAACCAGGGCTTGCCTTAGTGTTGATCCCGACTAAAGTTTCTGTCAACAGTATTCAAGTCAGCGGCCTCCGAAGCCTTCTCGAGAAATATTTCTATCGAAATGATCAATTAAAGAAATGTGTCACATTATGAAATAATGTGCTATAAGTAAACTACAGGAGCAAAACCTAAGAAGACAGAGGACTCTATGGTTCAAACTTTTACAGAATCTTTCTAAACACATTATAGGAGTATGGTAAATTTTTCAGAAGCTTTTGAGACAGAAAATGGGCACAAGAATTCTTGGAACATTTAACCTTCAAATGATTTATAGGAATTTAATTAAACTTGGTCATATGTAGAAATTTGTTATCCTAATAGTTCTGGACCTAAGGTTCCTAGGAAAATTTGTTTCAAAATTTTCTAAGTCTTCTGCTGGCAAGAATGGAGGATTAAAGTTCATTTTATTTTTTCTGAAATTTGCTTCTGTGATTTTTCAGCCTATTTAAATAACCCTGAGAAAAACCTACTGATTAAGCCATTTTAATCATCTCCAAAAATCTCGAAATTTTTACTGGAGCTCAAGAACTGTGATAGAGAGCTTCAGACAAGAAATGGGAATATTTCAACAAGCCAATTTCCTGGAATTACTCCGTAGAGGAATAACTAAACAGAATTCTACAGAACTTCCTAGGTATTTTCATAGCTAGAAATGTATTTCTCTGCAAAGTACTCCTCCTAAGGAATCCAACAAAATTTGTTTCACTATTTTTGGAGCTTTATACACAGAGTTATGGATTTTCCAAGTTTGAACAACTCTCTGTTTGATTTTACACAGAACAGTCAAACGTGGGGCCCACGGGTCAGATGTTTCTTCAACCTCTCGCCAGAGCCCGCGGGTGCACACCGGCAGAGATCGTGGCGCCGATTGTTCTCCCTCAATTCTCCACCAAATTAGCTCCGGTTTCGCCCTACAGGATCCATGGAACGTGGCGCAGCTGCCGGGCAAGGTTTCCCCTCATGAAAATGGCCGGAGATGTGTTGGCATCGCGGGGCGGCTCGGGAGCTCTGCATCAACGCGTTCTGGCATGTCCCAAGCTTCGCCCGACGAGCTACGTTGCCCTAAAGCATCCCAAGAGCTCGTGGAGCATGGAACGCACCTCAATTAGTGCAGCAATCGGCGGGAATAGGGCGGTCACCGGAGGCCCGACCTGTTTCTGCCGCCGGCGGCGAATTCTCGTCGCCCGGGGCGTGTGATGGCCGGTTTAATGCGTTCTTTGGCATGGGAGGGCTCTAGGGTTACTAGATTCTGTGGCTTGAATTGTAGAACCGATGATCAACTACGTTGGACGAATTTCCAGATTTGGCTCGCATCGGTTCAACACGTTCGCCGGTGCAAAAACCCAAATTACGGCTAGCCGGCGATGGGGAAGAGCAAGGGGACTATGGGAGGAGTAGCTAGACTTGGTGGTGCACCTCTTGAGCTTTTGAACACGTCGGGGAGGCTCGGAGACGGCCGGGCAACGTGGAACCGTGGAGGCGGCGTAGCTCTGTTTTGCCGGAAGAAAAATGGCTCGGACGCAGTGGGGGAAGGCTGGGGACGAGCTGAAGATGGGTGGAAAACGTCGAGGACCATTGGGCGCAGCTGGTGGGTGGATCAACCGAGCGTGAACCATGCCGGGAGCCGATCGACGCTGGGAGCAGAAAGGAGGCGCCATTGTTTCGAGCGAGCGCGCGAGACACGCTTGGTTGCTTTGGTTCAACGTGTGGAATGGGTTTGCGAGCAGAGAAAACAAACTTTGGTTGGCCAGCGAAGAGATTTATCGATCAACACCGACTAGAGTGCCTTCGGGAGCAAGTCACAAGCAGCTAGGTGGCTGCCTCACCCCTCGGTGTCTCTCTCACAGAGGAAGAAAAACTCCCTTGTGTCTCTCCCACTTACAGGTGGGTCCCACCAAAGTCTCCCCCAAACAACAGCGGCCCCGATTCAAATGCGTGTGTAAATTCAAATCTGCGGATGATTCGAACTGTGGAAACAACGTCGCACGGAGGAAAGTCTTCGGTTGTTTGTGTGAGCAGAGAAATGGAAATTGAGTTGTGAAGCTGCTGTGGCTAACGATCAACAACACCGTGGAATTGCCTGCCTTCGGGAGCAAGGCACGAGCAGCAGCTCGGTGGCTGCCTCAGTGGTGAGCTCGCAGAGAAAGAAACACTGAGGGTTCTCAGTTCCAATGACGTGTGGGCCCCATCGGCAGTCTTCCCCCTCCCCAATAACAGTGGCTCCCAAATTCAAATCTAAAAATTGCAGCAAATTCCAAAAGTTTGAATTTGAATACTGTGGCATTTACCCCGGTTGTGCTCGCGTTTGAACTGTCGGGATTATTTCCTTTTCGGCTAAATTCCTTTGTAACTTTTCTTTATTTCATGTATCTGAAGTTTGAATTTGAAAAGTAGTAGAAATTTCAAAGGACAAATTTGAATATAGTGGCTCATCCTCTCTCGTGACCCTAATTGAAATCCTGTTATTCGCCTTCTCTTTGCTACACTTCCTTTAACGTAGTCTAACCCTTATTTCATGTGGCAAAAGTTCGAGTTTGAAAACAAATTTAGGAGGAGTATCCCCTGCTGATTTGAACTCCACAAAAATACCAGAAAGGATCAACTTGGGGATTTTACAATCCTCCCTCCTTAAAAGAATATCGTCCTGAGATTAATAAAAGAACGAGATGGAGAAGAATGTTACCGGTGATAGTTTGATAACAGTTTCGGGCAATTCATCTGAAGAAAATCCTCGATTTCCCATGTAAACTCTTCATTGGTGTGGTTATTCCACAAAACCTTGTAGAACCACAACGATTGACGCCTTGTTTCACGAGTCTTTGCGTCGAGGATTTGTACCGGTTTCTCCTTATAGTTGAGATCCGGTTCAAGGTTTCCATGCCTTCTGAAAGAATCTCCGTCGTCTCCTTCAAACATTTCCTTAGTTGTGAGACATGAAAGACGTCATGTATGCCCGGCAATGATGTGAGTAGATCCAAACGGTATGCTACTGATTCACATCTTTCCGTAATGAGGAACTGGACCAACAACACGAGAAGCTCACTTTCCCTTGTCCCCAAATCGATGAATTCCTATCATCGGGGATACTCAGAGACAGACTTGATCTCCGACTTCCAAAATACAAAGGTTGGCATTAACTCATAAACTCGTTGCAGTTACTCCGAATTACCAAGGTCAGTTTCCCCCTTACTTAGCATGGATGCTACGAACGAGCCATTCGCATTCTCGTGGCTCCGGGTTCACATAGTCAGGCGCCTATGGTACCAATGCTCGTGGCATCCCTCCCTCCTTGTTTCCAGACTAGAAACTCCTTGAGCTTCTCCTGGATTATTCTGGAAAGAACATGCTAAGCAAGGCATGTTTCCCGGTATTACGTCCATGTGAGCTGATGTCCAGCTGGTAGGGATGCGAGCTGATTCGCCCACCAAATACCGGCGGAACTGTGAAGTTGTTGTGCCACATACAGTACTTTCTGATGTTCGATGCATTGAAGCAACTCGAACTTAAACTCTATGGTTCGGATCTCGTTATCCGCCACCAGAGGATCCTCAGCCTTTATGAAGACCGATGGTTGAGTCGCCAAGAACTCAAAGTATGAGCTCATTTAAGGTTGGCGAGAGCCTTCGTCTTGACATCCTTCTTGATGGTTTGTTGATGGCTTGAATCTTCACTGTCCTAATCTTGACATGGATAACCAATACTTGTCTAGATTAACTGGGTCCTTAAAAGCTTAGTGTAGTACTTCCCTCTTATTTCTGGGTGATGTCATACTTTGGTGTATAACAAATGGTTGATCCATGCTTTGGTTTACTTGGATGTACTCCTCCCCCCTTAAGTTCCAATGTATAAAATTGAGAACATAATCCATCTTATACTTGTGGGAAGGTGATGCATACAATAACCTCTTAGAGCGGAAACTACACAGGTTTTTGTGACCGACGAGAGTGGTGGTGCGGTAGTCGGTCTTCATCCCTAGGGATGGTCTTGTACATGAAAATTTTCCGATATTGAAGTCGAAGCTGATAATATATAAAGAACACTTGGAACTTGTTATGGACTTCTGAGAGAAAGAAGAAAAACACTCATAATCCCAACAAGTTATCAGGTGCTTGACCAATCAGTTTCCCGACAACTTGGTTCACAACTGACCGGTCTGCACTAAAAATTCCATAGCAGCAGAATTAAGACCATAGGAAAATAGCCAAGTTCTGTATCACATCAGTATCTTTTTAACGGTTATTTATGTGACTCCATATCAGTTCAGGTTCAACAGATATGAAGTTTGAAAGTTGATAGAAATTCAGGGAGAATTTCAGCAGTACCCCGCCGAGAGGTACCCACTTTGATTCAACTTTTTCATACAGTTCTGACCCTGTCAAAACTCACAACTACAAAGTTGTAGCCTAACTCACGATATTTCCAGAAATGTATATCAAAAAACCTTTGAAAAAAATATAGACACGAAGTGATGGTCCAAAACCATGAAAGTACAGAAACTGAACCAGCTTCTGTTCTATGGTGTAAAATCCTAATTTAACTTGTGAATCTGTTGTGGGAATGAACAGAAAAGTTGGAGAAGACTTCCATATCTTTCCAATGAGTATTTATTTGCACTCAACTAAGTTCTAGATCAAAATTATGAGCTTTTAGAGTCGACATAAGTTCTGGAAGAATTTCAGCAGCACCTCCCCTGTAAGTGCTCACTTTGGGTCAACATCTCCATACCGTTAGAAACGTATATGGACCAAACTCATGATTACATAGTTGAAGAATGGTTCATAAGCTTTCTAGGATTGTAAGATTTCCAATTTTACAACTCTTATATAGGAAGTTATAAGACAAGCTCCAATCAGTACAGAAACTATGCACAGCCCTTTGGTACTCTGGACAGTTTCATTTGTACTGCGGATTTCACCCCTTTACAGGAGGATTTTGCCCTGAGGTTGAACAGTAACATTGTAAAGAACTTCCCAAGCTTTTTAAAATTTATTTATATGACCCCTTTGCATTCCTGGAAAGATATGATGGTTCAAAGTTAACAGAATTTTTGGCAGGATTTTGACAGTACCTCCCCAGAGGTACCTAGTTTAAATCCACATTTCCTCTTCATTCTGCTCCAGTTTTGGCAAAACTTTGAATTACAAAGTTGTAGCATATCTCATGCCCTTTTCAGAAATGTGTCACAATACCCTTAAAGATTTTGGCACCACAAGTTATGGTGGAATTACAGAAACTCTGTTTCGGTTCTACCATTTGTAGCAGTTTTTGTTTCTAAGGTTTTTGACCAACTTTAAGTGTGTTTCTGTCCTGCAGGTTTATAGAAAAGTTTTTTGAGGACTTCTACACCTTTCCAAAACTGTATCACACACTACCATTGGTATTTTCTACAATTAGTAACACCCTGTGCAAGTTTCAGCAGAGATACTGCCAAAACAGGGGACTCTGTTTTTTGGTCTCTCTACACTCACATATTCTTGAGTTGGTTTCTAAACAATTTTTAAGCAATTCCTTTGAACTGTCTTCATGCAAATTCTACATAATCTTCAAGTTTATTAGATGAGAGAGGTGTTCATGCAATTTCCATGATATAAAATCCTCACAAAATATAAAATCCTAACCGGATTACACCCGGCATATACGTTCTATTAGTGACACTAGAATGGTTCACTTGCAAACGTGTTCTACTCGTAATACGGATACGTGGTTAGTGTACCTGCAGAAAACCAGTCAATGATGATGCACACATAGGGTGGTCATTTCAGGCACGTCCATATCATAATAAAAACATACGCCCCGTATCATTTCCATACGGGCCGTCCTTGAGTCAAGTCACGTCTCAAGGTACATGGTCACGTTTTCACACCACACGATGGGGAACTCGAGTAGAGCGCGAATGGGTCATCAAGGTTGGGAATTTTATCAACCCAACGGATACCACCTACTGCCCTGCAGGGCACGCCGATGGCAAGCGCTGTGTATGTCCTCCTAGGCTATTTCCAGAAGAACACACTATCGTGTTACCGACCACACGATGGGGTTTCCACTTTCTGGCCTAATGCACGCCAGGGACCAGCGTTTCATATGAACTCAGGAACATGAAGAGTTCAAGAGTTTCATATTAACGTCTCACAACAAGCTATGAGACCTATTCTCTAAACTGCTTTCCTCGTCAGGGGAGCTAACCGAAATTGATCCGCTTTCGGTGGCGTTCCTTACCTCTTACCTGGTCGGCGGTGCGTAGTTACAGAAAATAGTAACAAGTATGTTAGTTAGCCACCATACATAACTTTGCTACTAATAGACCTTATGTGGGCCTAGTACCGTTTTCCTCACTCGTAAACTCTAAGTTTTTGAAAATACGTGTCTTTTCAGGTGCGCTATTCCCAATGCGGCTCTGATACCACGCCTGTACGGACCCCGTCCCGACAATCCAGTAATCGCATTGGGTGGTGCCGTGTGATGCGGCACCCAACAGCACACATCCGAAAAACACACATACACAACAATATATGTCTTTAATACATATTATTGTCATATTTTACAAATAATGTACAAGTGTACATTGCAGCGGAAGATAAGAATACACTCACGTACTATAGCCTACGCTAAGCAAAATGAAGCCATCCTGCCCGCGGATGCCTCACACTAGCGCCACATCAAAAACCCGGCGGCGTGCAGGGTTCCAAAGTGAGACTCACACCCCTCATTGGGTGCTGCCCCGCTCGGATCTCCCTTCCTCCCTAACATTGCCTTATGCAACGTTACCTGCAAAACAATGGATCGACAAACCGTGAGCTTATGATCAGCAAGACTTAACCGATGTCCTACACATGGAACTCTAAATGCTGAAATAGAGGGCTGAATATAGAAGTTTGCACAAGATATGAACTTGAGCTAAATAAGAGTCCTTCAAGTTTTAAGCAACCTTTATAGGCCTCGCACATTTTACATCGAGATTCCACAATCAAACAAGAAACGCTTTATCTCGATGTCACTTGCCCGAGGTGAAAGTAACTTTAGTGAGCTACCCTATACCCATACAGACCTTGCGCCAACAACGTCGAGATTCCACAATCAAACAAGAAACGCTTTGCCTCGACGCTACTAGCCCAAGGTGGAAAATAAATTTGGTGAAGATGTTGATCATACCTCATCTCCAATATGAGGATTACTCACAAAACATATTAACTTTTTCCCAGTTTATTACTATGTCACGACGCATAGAACAAGTATGCTCACTACCGCGAGCGACGGTAAATCGAATCAAAAACACACGGCTGACACGACACATACGCCCGTCTGAGACAGGTGATCAACCAATCCCATCAACGTCATATGTGGCAACCTTTCACACGACACCCAAATGTCGAACAGGTCCCACCGACTCCGATTAAGTCTCACTACGGCAAACCCTCGTAGAGCCAACTTCTCTATCCTTTCAGAATTTGCATAAGACGGTGGGGATTGCCTCGACACCCAGGTTAACATGTTACATCGGTTTCCTGGGTCCCATATAGCCAGTATGCATCCGGTACACAACTTAAACTTGTCCAACAGGGCCGCACACGAGAACGGGCCTTAATCGACTCAGACAGAGACTAGGTTCACAGGACCACGTCCTTGAGCCTTCCATCCACTGCCTGGTCTCCATTGCCAACTATGAGGATCAATTCCCAACTCTTCCGATTAATCCCCCTTAATCCCGGTTCATGAGTAGGAAACTGCCTACTCGAGTTATGCTTCTCTTAATCTATTTTTGTTACCTTGAGATCAGCAGTTATAATCAATTGATAACCTACTCTACATTAAACTCCAGGGTGTTCTAGGTCATGCATTTGGAGTGTCATACCATCTAGACTTAATGCAATAAACAAAATGCTAGACATTATAAAGTGAATACAAATAAAAACTTGTAAATTTTGATGCAAACTGGGGCTTGCCCTAGTGTTGATCCCGACTAAAGTTTCTGTCAATAGGATTCAAGTCAGCAGCCTCCGAAGCCTTCTCGAGAAATATTTCTATCGAAATGATCAATTAAAGAAATGCGTCACATTATGAAATAATGTGCTATAAGCAAACTACAGAAGCAAAACCTGAGAAGACAGAGGAGTCTATGGTTAAAATTTTTACAGTCTTTCTGAACTCATGATAGGAGTATGTAAAATTTTCAGAAGCTTTTGAGACAGAAAATGGGGACAAGAATTCTTGGAACCTTTAACCTTTAATGATTTATAGGAATTTAATTAGACTTGGTCATATGGAGAAATTTGATATCCTAATAGGTCTGGACCTAAGGTTCCTAGAAAAATTTGTTTCAAAATTTTCTAAGTCTTCTGCTGGCTAGAATGGAGGATTGAAGTTCATTCCATTTTTCTGAAATTTGCTTCTGTGATTTTTCAGCCCATTTAAATAACCCTGAGAAAAACATACTAATTAAGCCCTCTTAATCATCTCAAAAAATCCTTAAATTTCTACTGGAGCTCAGGAACTATGATAGAGAGCTTCTGACCAAAAATGGTAATATTTCAACAAGCCAATTTCCTGGAATTACTCTTTAAAGGAATAAATAAAAAGAATTCTACAGACATTCTTAGGCATTTTCATAGCTAGAGATTTATTTCTCTGCAAAGTACTCCTCCTCAGGAATCCAATAAAATATGTCTCACTATTTTCGGAGCTTTCTACACAGAGTTATGGATTTTCCAAATTTGAACAACTCTCTGTTTGATTTTACACAGAACAGTCAAACGTGGGGCCCATGAGTCAGGTGTTTCTTCAACCTCTCGCCAGAGCCCGCGGGTGCACACCGGCAGAGATCGTGGCGCGGCTCGTTCTCCCTCAATTCTCCACCAAATTAGCTCCAGTTTCGCCCTACACGATCCTTGGATCGTGGCGCAGCTGCTGGGCAAGGTTTCTCTGCATGAAAACGGCCGGAGATGGGTCGGCATCGGCGGGGCGGCTCGGGAGCTCTGAATCGACGCGTTCTGGCGTCTCCCAAGCTTCTCCCGGCGAGCTACATTGCCCTAAAGCATCTCCAGAGCTCGTGGAGCATGGAACACATCTCAATTAGTGCAGCAATCGGCGGGAATAGGGAGGTCACCGGAGGCCCGACCCGTTATTGCCGCCGGCGGCGAATTCCAGTCGCCTGGGGCGTGGGATGGCCGGTTTAATGCGTGCTTTGGCGTGGGAGGGCGCTAGGGTTACTAGTTTCTGTGGCTTGAATTGTAGAACCGATGATCAACTACGTTGGATGAATTTCCAGATTTGGCTCGCGTCGGTTCAACATGTTCGCGGTGCAAAAACCCAAATTACGGCTAGCCGGCGACGGGGAAGAGCAAGGGCACTATGGGAGGAGTAGCTAGACTTCGCGGCGCACCTCTGTGAGTTTTTGAACACATCGGGGAGGCTCGGAGACGGCCGGGCGACGTGGAACCGTGGAGGCGTAGCTCTGTTTTGCCGGAAGAAAAATGGCTCGGACGCAGCGGGGGAAGGCTGGGGACGGGCTGATGATTGGTGGAAAACGTCAAGGACCATTGGGTGCAGCTCGTGGGTGGCTCAACCGAGCGTCAACCATGCCGGGAGCCGATCGACGCTGGGAGCAGAGAGGAGGTGCCATTGTTTCGAGCGAGCGTGCCAGACACGCTTGGTTGCTTCGGTTCAACGTGTGGAACGGGTTTGCGAGCAGAGAAAACAAACTTCGGTTGGCCTGTGAAGAGACTTATCGATCAACACTGACTAGAGTGCATTCGGGAGCAAGTCACAAGCAGCTCGGTG
The DNA here is from genome assembly GCA_030760725.1 of Neostapfia colusana. Lineage (NCBI taxonomy): Eukaryota > Viridiplantae > Streptophyta > Magnoliopsida > Poales > Poaceae > Neostapfia > Neostapfia colusana. The sequence goes on along the minus strand of JASWHV010000002.1, from coordinate 102,690,034 downwards.
GCTGCCTCACCCCTCGGTGTCCCTCTCACAGAGGAATAAAAACTCCCTTTTGTCTCTCCCACTTACAGGTGGGTCCCACCGAAGTCTCCCCCAAACAACAGCGTCCCCGATTTCAAATGCGTGTCTAAATTCAAATCTGCGGATGATTCGAACTGTGGAAACAACGTTGTATGGAGGAAAGTCTTCGGTTGTTTGTGTGAGCAGAGAAACGGCAATTGAGTTGTGAAGCTGCTGTGGCTAACGATCAACAACGCCGTGGAATTGCCTACCTTCGGAAGCAAGGCACGAGCAGCAGCTCGGTGGCTGCCTCGGTGGCGAGCTCGCAGAGATAGAAATGCTGAGGATTCTCAGTTCCAATGACGTGCGGGTCCCATCGGCATTCTTCCCCCTCCCGAATAACAGTGGCTCCCAAATTCAAATCTAAAAGTTGCAGCAAATTCCAAAAGTTTGAATTTGAATACTGTGGCATTAACCCTCGGTTGTGCTCGCATTTGAACTGTCGGGTTTTATTTCGTTTTTGTCTAAATTCCTTTCGTAACTTTTCTTTATTTCATGTAGCTGATTTCGAAGGACGAATTTGAATATAGTGGCTCATCCTCTCTCGTGACCCTAATTCAAATCCTGTGATTCACCTTCTCTTTGCTACACTTCCTTTATCGTAGTCTAACCCTTATTTCATGTGGCAAAAGTTCGAGTTTGAAAACAAATTTAGGAGGAGTATTACCTGCTGATTTGAATTCCACGAAAAATCAGCAAGGCTCAACTTGGGAATTTTACAGCTAGTTTGAACTTAAATTCAAATTCAAACTCCTTTCACCACATGAATTCAGAAGTGGGGTTCATATTCAAATTCAGCACATTTTTGTGAGCTCACACACAAATTTTCACTCCATTTGGAGTTGATCTTGTCATGAGCTATTTTTTCTAAATTCAAATTTAATTTGAATTTCAGTTAACATGTGCTGCAAGTTTGATCAAATTAAATCACACTTTGATTCACTCAAATTCAAATGGGCTTTTGGATGTTTGATCAAACTACAAGGGGTATTAGGGTCCCCAAGAATTAAGAGCAGTAGGAGTTTAATTTGTGAGGTTAAAACTGGGGAGGGGGGTGTAAAATCCCCAAAAAAGTGCTAGCAATGAATCCAGTACATTCATACTTAGTAAAAATGAGGGGAATTAAAACTTTGAATTATAACGGTGTGACTTCAAAGTGATGATTCAAACTTCCCGAAAACTTCCAAACATGGAGACCTAAATTCATAACTTGGGTATTGATAATTCAAATATTCAACCTCCCAAATTTCAGCTCATTTGGAGGGTTTCTACTATTTGTTTGGGATTAAGAGAGGAAGCCCTCAAACTTGAATTCGAATTCAGTTTGAAATTCAAAATCCTCCAAAGTGGCAAATTGGTTTCACAAATGTGTTCCCCACATTTGAATTAGCATCCATGCCAAAATTCAGAATTATTTGAATTGGTTTGCTATGTTTTTGGAACAATGCAAAAGGGAAGATTCAACCCGCTGGCGCAATATGCACCAGAATTTGCGGGAACGGAGGAACAGAAGCGAAACCCGTTCTTCTGGGCCTGAATTCCAAAATGAAGGTCCATCTCGCCCAAAGTAACCACGGCGCATTCAATGACCTTGTTAATGCCGCGATTTTACAAGAAAATGCTCAGCACAAGTGCGGTTCTGATAAGAGGAAACGCAGCGCGCTAGCACCAGTGGTGGGACGCCACAAAAATACCTCGTGGTGTATCACTCACTATCCGGTCAGAGATGGCAGCCACCGGCGCGACCGCTTCAGTTTCGTGGTCGACAATTTAATGCGCCAAGCTTCCGACCGTTGTATCCACCACAGCAACAACAGCAGCAAAGGATAGTCCTGCGTGCGCCTCAGTTTCCACCTCGTGCACCGGGATTCCGTCCTCAATTCGGAGGGACCCCGACACCTTACACGTTCTTCACGTGTGGCCGTGTCAGGCATATTGCCAAGGACTGCCCCGAGCAGCGACAGGGCAGGGGTGCAGCACCATATTAGGGTGCTAATCAGCCCCACAACCAGCCCATGAAACCAGTACAAAAACCTGGCAACGTCCACCACTTAGCCATCGAAGACATGCCGGAAGGCGAACCCGTCCTCGCGGGTATGTTTTCTTATTTAGATCATCCCGTAGTCATACTTTTTAACTCCGGTGCAACCCATAATTTCATAAGTCAATCTTATGTTATTAAATATCAATTGCCTATTATGAGACCTATGTGTTCTTAATACATTGGCTTTGACGATAAAAGTTTTGAATACTACCAAAACACCTTTTTAACAAGGTCCCACTCTAGGTCCGAGCTCCTGCAAGGTCCGACGATAGGTCCTACGTAAGGTCCGCCTTGCTTTGTCTAGGTCTGACTTATTTTGGCTAGGTCCGACTTGTTTTTGCTAGCTCCGGTGCTAGGTCCGACTAGCTTTGGTATGTTCCATGCTAGGTCCGACTAAGCTATAGTAAGCTCCGGCGCTAGGTCCGACTAGCTTTGGTAAGCTCTGGTTCAAGGTCCGGTTAGCTTTGGTAAGGTTCGGAGCTTGATTGCAATGGTTCTGCTTTTAACTTGCAATGTTTCGAACTTGCTTTACTCTTATGGAAAGTTTGCTTAGTATTATTTTACTAAGTTTTTGGTGTGTTTTGGTGGTTATGGCTGATATCATTTTGCTATGGTTTACAACATGCTTACGTGAGATGTTCACGTAAGATGTAGTTTTGGAACTAACGAGAGTCAAGTCGAGGACTTGTGCTCGGAAGTATTGGTTGTTTATTCATGTGCAGGTGTTGATTGAGTTCAAGACATGGCTGGTGACAGGATCCATTGAACTAGTATTAGGAAGAAGATGAGGTTCAACAACCAAGTTCGGGAGGAATTGTGGTTGAGTCGATTGGGAGGTCGCGCAGCATGTTTGGATCAAGAACAATGCATATGAAGGTATCGTGGACGTTGTTAGAAGGTGTTTGCACGTGTGCAAGGAGTGCATGGACGTGGCAACATGGTTCCAAGGCGTGGTGAAGAGATATGGAAGTGGAGGTATGGTTGAAAAGGTTCAACCGGCTGGATTTTGCGCTCAGGCTGCGGCTGAGGCGGTTATGGTTTGTTTATGGAAAGTTTCGAGTTGGTTATAACAGGATTTCATGTTAGGCATGAAGTATAGTTGTTTTAGGAATGTTTGGGACGTTCCTAAGGTGTTTGGAAGTCTTAAGATTGCTTCTATCTGCGTATAGAAGAGTTTTGCGCAATATTAGAAAGTTACAGTTTGAATACAAGTAGGAGTAGGAGTCCTAGTTTGAATTGGATTGGCCATAGAGCTGGTTATATAAGCAAGGGAGGCCAAGGCTCGTGTAGAGCACGACTTTGGGGCTGTTCCTCTTGTGTTTTGATAAACAAAATTCGTATTCTAAAGAAACTTTTGTGCCTTGTTCGTCCGATTTGTTTCAGACAAGTTTTTCTCGTCGAGTTTCCGTTCAGCACTACCTTACTTCAGTGGTTTTATCATAACTCGAGTTTTACAGATCCAATTGATGTGATTCTTTTTGGGTTGTCTTAACAACTTGATTATCTATCATCTGTGAAAATTTCACGGTCATTGAATTTGTGGTTTCTGATCTACACGAGTTTCTTTGCAGTATTCCAGAACTGTTTTTCTCGCGTAGGACCGATTGACCTTTGTTCGATCTTTCGATCGTAACTTGAGTTTCTCTCAACGGATTTTCATGATTCTTGTTGTGACGTCTTTGCGACTTGATTCTCTACAATCTATACTAGTTTTGTCACAGTTGAACACGTTTAGATTAGTCGCACACACGGTTTCTTTAACAGATCAGTTTTCTGCCGAGTGGTGTTTTGTTGCTTCCGCTGAAGAGTTTTTATCTACAATTCACCCCCCCTCTGGTAGCTTTACACGTGTACTTAGATCCTACAATTGGTATCAGAGCCAGGTTGCTCTAATATTTGTGATTTGCACGTGTTTTAACTAATCATCATGGAGAAATACTCCGCCAAACCTTGTGTGTTTAGTGGTATTGATTTTCAGATTTGGAAATCACGCATGGAAGCTTTCATCCAGGCGCAAGGCTTTGCAATATGGGAAAAGATATACAAGCCTTACGATGTGCCTTCAAACGATCAAGTCACGGCTACAAACATGAGAGATGTCGACAACAACAACAAGGCTCGGAACTTGATCATACAAGGACTAACTCAGAGCGACTTCGACCGTGTTACACACCTCCGATCGGCGTACGATGTGTGGAGAGCACTTTGTGACTACCACGAAGGATCCAACACGATCAAGGAGGTAAGACAGGATATGTTCAAGAAAGAATACATGCGCCTTCAGATGCAACCCGGTGAGTCCATTGATGACCTCTTTGCTCGCTTTAATAAAATTCTCAACAACTTGCGTAGCGTCAATGTTAATTTTTCAGATGCTGAAAAATGCTAGGCAATTACTAAGTGCATTAGACATGTCAATTTGGGAGATGAAAGTAACATCCATACGTGAATCCACTGTCATGAGTACTCTTACATTAGATGTGCTTTATTCTAAGCTAAAAACTCATGAAATTGACATTATATCACGTAAGAACCCAAATAAGACTATTGCATTTGTCTCACAACGTGATATGCCTAGCTCCGGCCAATCATCTAGCAATACACTTGCTTTGTTGTCTTCACTAACCCTGGAACAGATTGAGGAGTTTGCAGAGGAGGAGCTAGTACTTCTTTCTACTAGGTTCTCAAAAGCATTGCAAAATGTGAGAACTAGAAGGAGAGGAAGCTCCGGACCTCAACGATGCTTTGAATGTGGTAAGACAGGACACTTTCGTACAGATTGCCCTAACCTTTCAGGTCCTTCTAACCGTGATGAAAAGCAGAATAAAGTCAAGCACTATTTTGGCAACACCAACAAGAAAAAGAAGGATTTTACAGGATGCAAACTGATAAACAGTTTCATCACCGCACTTCAATAACTTGGCTCGAGTGATGTAGACATTGGAAGTGATGAAGATGATCTGACAAACTTGTGCTTCATGGCGGGCAAATCAAAATCAAGTATGGAGGATGCAGAACACAACAGTAACAACGAAGAGGTATGTCCTACTTGCAAAGAAATGTGTGATGCTATTTCTCGTGCCACTATTATTGTTAAGAAAAAGGACAAAAAGCTTAGGGACAATGCTGTTAAAATTGAGTCACTAGAATATGAAATTAATCGTTTAAAATCCTTGAGTCCTAGTGATGATTCTTGTTCCTCATGTGATTTAATATATGAACAATTGTCCTCTCTAAGAAGTGCACACACCTCCACACTTGATAAACTTGAACTTGAAATCGAAAAGAACAAAAAGCTTGCTGCACTTAATGATAAAAACTTGAAAGATGCTTGTTGTTCTACAATTGATTTGCATTGTTCTACTTGCGATGATCTTGATAAGAAACTACAAGATGCTATGAAAGAAATTTCTATATTGAACAACGCTTTACGTTCTCATGAAGTTAAATATTGTTCCAATTGCAAATTAAAAGGAAAAACTTCATGTGAAAATTGCCTTGATCTATCAAATATACTTGATAACATGCATAGGACATTAGATCGGTTTTGTAATGGGAATAAGAACATAAACTTGCTGCTGAATTCTTCCAAGTCTTGCAATGATAAAACTGGTTTAGATTTTGATTCACATGCTCATGCTAAGGAACATCTACCTAAAATTGTAAAATCATTAGGAAGTGGTTTGATTCAAACAGTTCCTAAACAAAAAGAAGTGGTTTTTAAATCTGCAGGAGTGTTGTCACATTCGGATTCAAATAAGCATACTGCATGCTCATCTAGACATGAACACAAAGTTAAATTTCATTGTACCTATTGTGGTAGAGATGGTCATGTCATAGATTTTTGTTATAGACTAGCTAAACAACATAAAAAAGGAAAGAATGCAAGCTAGATCTTATAACTCTCATGCAAAATTTGCTGCACATACTAAACCGAATGTCAGGAACATGCAACCTGCTGTTATGAGTCAGAAATATTCAAATTTTACCTCTGGAGCTTCAGTTTTTGCCTCCGTACCTTCTGTTTTTGCCTCCGGAGCTACTGATTTTTGTGCTACACAAGTAACACCTCATAGGTCAGTAGTTAAGAACAAAAAATCTCAAACTTTGATTCATAAACCTGCTGTTTTATCTCAGCTTTCGCATGTTATTCCTGCTAGACGTCGTGTGACTCAGTACTGGATTCCTAAATGCCTTTTAACTGACCCCAGTATTGAGTCATCGACATATTGTGCTTCTATGTAGGTTACACGCTTGAGGAAGGGGAACATTTGGATTGTGGATTCAGGTTGCTCACGCCACATGACTGGTAACAAAGAATGGTTCTCCTCTCTCTCTTTTGTGTCATGTGTAGAGAATGTTACTTTTGCCGATAATTCTTCAACTCCTATAATTGCTAAGGGTTTGGTTAGAGTAAATGATCACTACACTTTGAAGGATGTGGCACTTGTCAAAAATTTGAAATACAACTTGCTTTCTGTTTCACAATTGCTAGATGAAAATCTAGAAATTATTTTCAATAAAAACTGCTGCAAAGTTGTAGGTTGAAATAGTGAGCTTATCTTTAACATGTCTCGGTTTGGAAGAGTTTTTAAAGCTGATTTTGATAGGTTTTCCTCTAAGCATAGATGTCTAGTTGCAAATGATTCCAAATATTTATATTTTTGGCATCGTAGACTTGGTCACGTAGCCTTTGATCATCTCACGCGTGTTAGTGCTCTTGATCGCATACGTGGGCTGCCTAAGCTTAAAGGGGACAAAGAAATTGTGTGCTCTTATTGTAGACATGCTAAGATGGTTGCAGGTTCATATGCTCCTCTCACAATGACCATGACAACTGAACTGGGTCAACTTTTACACCTTGACACCGTAGGACCTTCACGTGTTCAATCCTTCGGAGGTAAATGGTATGTTCTTGTGATTGTTGATGACTATTCTAGATACTCTTGGGTTTACTTTATGGCATCTAAGAATGAAGCTTTTAGTCACTTTAGAACTTTATTTCTTAGATTATCAATTGATCACCCAGGATCTTTAGGAGAAATTAGAAGTGATAATGGAACCGAATTTAAAAATCAATCGTTTGGTCACTTTTGTGCTGGAAATGCAATAGATCATCAATTTTCTTCACCATATGTACCTCAACAAAACGGTGTTGTAGAGAGAAAGAACAGAACCTTAGTTGAGATGGCTAGGACTATGCCTGATGAATATCAAACTCCTAGGAAATTTTGGGCTGATGCAATTGCAACTGATTGTTATGTCTCAAATCGTGTTTTCTTGCGTGCTAAGCTAGGTAAAATACCATATGAGCTCAGGTTTGGACATAGGCCTAGTGTCACACACTTTAGGGTCTTTGGTTGCAAATGCTTTGTTAAGAAACATGGTAATCTTGATAAATTTGAAGCTAGACCTGTTGATGGCATGTTTCTTGGTTATCCATCTCATACTATAGGCTACCGTGTGCTTTTACTTGATACTAACAAAATTGTGGAGACTTGTGAGGTTTCTTTTGATGAAGCCAGCCCAGGTACTAGTTCAAATATTGCAGGTCCGGATCCATATCCGCAGGGGGAGAGTATTTTCATTGAAGAAGAGGAAGAAGTGGTGCTGCTGCCCAAAAATTCAGAAGCTAATGACATTGTTCCAGCTCCTGATCTTGATTCACAGCCAGCACCGACGACCACCATTGCTGGTCCAGATCCTCCTCATGTCACAAGCTCATCTATTTGTGATGAACATGAAGAAGAAGAAGCTTGTGAAGTGTCCACTCCCCTTCGGATTTTCAAAAGTCATCCTCCACAACAAATTATTGGAAGCTTGCATGAACGAGTTACAAGATCCAGGTTTTTTGACCCCAATTCTCATGCTCATTCTGCGTTTGTTGCTTCTTTTGAACCCAAAGATATATCACACGCAGTCACTAATGAATCTTGGATTATTGCCATGCAAGAAGAGTTAGAAAATTTTGAAAGAAATAATGTTTGGAAACTTGTACCTCCACCTCAAGGTTACACTTTAATTGGAACTAAATGGGTGTTTAAAAATAAACAAAGTGAGGATGGGGTTGTGGTTAGGAATAAGGCTAGGTTGGTTGCTCAAAGTCTCACGCAAGTTGAAGGTCTAGATTTTGATGAAACTTTTGCTCCTGTTGCTAGATTAGAAGCCATAAGAATTTTGTTAGCTTTTGCTTCATCTAAAGGTTTTAAGCTATATCAAATGGATGTTAAAAGTGCTTTTCTTAATGGCTACATAGATGAGGAGGTTTATGTCAAACAACCACCTGGTTTTGAAAATCCAAATTTTCCTAATCATGTTTACAAACTGTCCAAAGCCTTGTACGGTCTCAAACAAGCCCCTAGAGCATGGTATGATAGGTTAAAAACATTCTTACTTGAAAAGGGGTTTACCATGGGCAAGGTTGATAAAACTCTTTTTGTGCTTAAGCATGGCAATGACTCATTAGTCGTTCAAGTGTATGTGGATGATATTATCTTTGGTTTTGCTTCTCATGATCTTGTGTCCAAGTTTTCAGCTATGATGAGTTCAGAATTTGAGATGAGTATGATGGGAGAACTCACGTACTTTTTGGGGCTGCAAATCAAGCAAACCAAGGAGGGTACCTTTGTGCATCAAACAAGGTATACAAAAGATCTCCTAAGGCACTTCAACATGGACAAAAGCAAGCCTCTTCGGACACCAATGGGAAACAGCAACAACACTTGAACTTGATGAAGATTGTGATCCCGTTGATCAAAAAGAATATAGAAGCATGACCGGATCACTTTTGTATCTCACGGCATCAAGACCGGACATACAATTCAGCGTATGTCTTTGTGCATGGTTTCAAGCCTCCCCACGTGCTTCACATCGTCAAGCCATCAAAAGGATTCTTAGGTACTTACATGGAACTCAAGAATTTGACATTTTTCTCCCTTCTTCCTCAACCGTTACTTTGAAAGCTTTTTCCGATGCTGTTTTTGTGGGTTGTAGGATTGATAGGAAAAGTACTTCTGGTGCTTGTTATTTTCTTGGTAATTCACTTGTTTCCTGGTCCTCTAGAAAACAAAGTTCAGTTGCACAATCCACAAATTCTTTGGATTGTTCAAACACTTAAGGACTATGGGGTTGATCTAGATAGTGTTCCACTGTTTTGTGATAACACTAGTGCCATTTGCATTGCTAAAAACCCCGTGCAATATTCGAGAACTAAGCACATTGACATTAGGTATCACTTTCTCCGTGATAATGTCAAAAAAGGGAACATTGTGCTTCACCATGTAGATACCGAAAAACAATTGGCTGACATTTTTACAAAACCTTTGGATTTCACTCGTTTTTGTTACATTCGTAGTGAAATAGGGGTTATGCATCCTCATGGCTTAAATTGAGGGAGAATTTTGAAACTTGTGAAGTCTATGTGTGAATCTGAAGTTAAAATAATATGCGCATAGTATTTCATGCATATATGACTTTGTGATTCCTTTTTCATGCTGAAAGTGCTTACTACATTACTCGTGTTATACATTTTATAGTTTTTACCATGTCTAGTAATTGGAATAATTACTTACACTAAATCTGGTCATGGTCGAACTTTCTTGCTGTTTTGAACTTGTTGCATGCTCACAAGTGCTTTTAATCATAAAGAATTAATCAAGTAATCAACTCACATGTTGAGTTTTTATGTTCAAATAAAAAAATGAGAAAAGATCAAGAGAATATGCATGCATCGCACTTCTTATTTTGAGATGGCTTATCATTGCACTTAGATATGAACTTGAAAGGAGTTGTGTATGACTAAAACCATGTCCTTAAGCTTCTAACTGTCAAATGACATAGGCTTGGCTTGGTTGGTTAGAATAAGGCTGATGCTGCATATAATCTCTTGCAAATGTCATAAGATCAAAATTTGTTCTTTAAATGATAAATAAAATGCAGCAACAAGTGTCATGCTTTCAGGTCTTGAAATAGTTAAGTTTGTGAGATCATGACTTGCTTAAATTGAAAATTACACTTGATCTCTAGCATGGCTTACACTACTTTATGTATCTCATTGATGTGATAGTGTAAGTTACTTAATAGTATGATTTGGATGAGCTTTGTTTTATATGTATATGTTATAATGTGCTCATAACAAATTAAAATTTCTCTTTTGTACCTTGCTGAATACATTGTCAAAGGGGGAGAAATTGATCACACATTGCACACATTCACAAGTGTTTTGGCACGATTCTTCTCAGGGGGAGAATTTTTAGTATTTTTTGTTTTTCTTCTCATTTTATTTCTGATTTACAAAGGGGAAGAAATTGTTTTCAAAACTTTTCATGTGAATAAGACAATGTTCGGATTTTAAGTGGTGTTGCCAATGCATTCATCAAGGGGGAGACTGTGAGACCTATGTGTGCTGAATACATTGGCTTTGACGATAAAAGTTTTGAATACTACCAAAACACCTTTTTAACAAGGTCCGACTGTAGGTCCGAGCTCCTGCAAGGTCCGACGATAGGTCCGACGTAAGGTCCGACTTGCTTTGTCTAGGTCTGACTTATTTTGGCTAGGTCCGACTTGTTTTTGCTAGCTCCGGTGCTAGGTCCGACTAGCTTTGGTAAGTTCCGTGCTAGGTCCGGCTAAGCATTAGTAAGCTCCGGCGCTAGGTCCGACTAGCTTTGGTAAGCTCCGGTTCAAGGTCCGGTTAGCTTTGGTAAGGTTCGGAGCTTGATTGCAATGGTTCTGCTTTTAACTTGCAATGTTTCGAACTTGCTTTACTCTTATGGAAAGTTTGCTTAGTATTATTTTACTAAGTTTTTTGTGTGTTTTTGTGGTTATGTCTGATATCATTTTTCTATGGTTTACAACATGCTTATGTGAGGTGCTCACGTAAGATGTTGTAATTTCAGAACTAACGAGAGTCAAGTCGAGGACTTGTGCTCGGAATTATTGGTTGTTTATTCATGTGCAGGTGTTGCTTGAGTTCAAGACATGGCTGGTGACGGGATCCATTGTACTAGTCTTAGGAAGAAGATGAGGTTCAACAACCAATTTCGGGAGGAATTGTGGTTGAGTTGCTCGGGAGGTCGCGCAGCATGTTTGGATCAAGAACAATGCATATGAAGGTATCGTGGACGTTGTTGGAAGGTGTTTGCTCGTGTGCAAGGAGTGCATGGACGTGGCAACATGGTTTCATGGCGTGGTGAAGAGATATGGAAGTGGAGATATGGTTGAAAAGGTTCAACCGGGTGGATTTTGCACTCAGGCTGTGGCTGAGGCGGTTATGGTTTGTTTATGGAAAGTTTCGAGTCGGTTATAACAGGATTTCGTGTTAGGCATGAAGTAGAGTTGTTTTAGGAATGTTTGGGACGTTACTAAGGTGTTTGAAAGTCTTAAGATTGCTTCTATCTGCGTATAGAAGAGTCTTGAGCAGTATTGGAAAGTTATAGTTTGAATCCAAGTAGGAGTAGGAGTCCTAGTTTGAATTGGATTGGCCATAGAGCTGGTTATATAAGTAAGGGAGGCCAAGGCTCGTGTAGAGCACGACTTTGGGGCTTTTCCTCTTGTGTTTTGATAAACAAAATTTGTATTCTAAAGGAACTTTTGGGCCTTGTTCGTCGGACTTGTTTCAGACAAGTTTTTCTCGTCGAGTTTCTGTTCAGCGCTACCTTGCTTCGGTGGTTTTATCATAACTCGAGTTTTACAGATCCAAATGATGCGATTCTTTTTTGGTTGTCTTTGCAACTTGATTATCTATCATCTGTGAAAATTTCACGGTCATTGAATTTGTGGTTTCTTAACTACACGAGTTTCTTTGCAGTATTCCAGAACAGTTTTTCTCGCGTAGGACAGATTGACCTTTGTTCGATCTTCCGATCGTAACTTGAGTTTCTCTCAACGGATTTTCATGATTCTTGTTGTGACGTCTTCGAGACTTGATTCTCTAAAATCTATACTAGTTTCTTCACAGTTGAACACGTTTAGATTAGTTGCACACATGGTTTCTTTAACAGATCAGTTTTCTGCTGAGGGGTATTTTGTTGCTTCCGCTGAAAAGTTTTTATCTACCATTCACCCCTCTCTGGTAGCTTTACACGTGTACTTCGATCCTACACCTATCATTCCCACAAACAGTTCATACCTGATATGCTCTCCGGGTGGGAAAATAACAACTGATAGGATGGTCTATAGATCACCATTACAATTGGGTGGGAATCTATACCCGACTTCTCTAATTATGTTAGAGACTCAAAAACTTGATGTCATTTTAGGAATGTCATGGCTACATCGCCATGGTCCTGTTCTTGACATCATTCCACGTGCAGTTCGTTTAAACTCTCCACTTCATGAACCACAGGTTCTTATTCTTGACCATTCGGTTCAAGAGGTCCCAGCCACATATAACACGGAAGCCACAAAACTTGAGGATATTCGAGTGGTCCGTGAATACCCGGACGTATTTCCGGATGATCTCCCGGGCATGCCACCCGAAATGGATGTCGAGTTCAAGATTGAACTTGGGACAACCCCACGGTCTTGTCGAGCCAGGATCACGCTGAGGGGTGCTGTGTTGCACAGCACCGGATAACACACATCAAAGGTACAAAGCGGAAGCAAAGTTTAGATTACATGAAGTGGTTTATGAGAATGTTTACATAAAAATAGGTCCAGTCTACACTCACGGGTGTAGACTACGCATCAAGTTCACGTTCAGCCCGTGAACGTGTCCTTGCTAGCACACACGCACACTAACACGGCGGCGTGCACGACTCCCACTCGACGGGGTTCCCCTCCTGGGGTTCCGTCTCCTCCTCGGGAGTGCCTTCCTCATAGAACCCTGCAAAAGCTTCAAACACAAGCAGTGAGCACGAAGGCTCAGCAAGACTGACCCGTCTCTCCTAAACATGGAACTTCTACATGAGGGGTGAAGGGTACATGAGATAAAACAATTTGCAAAGGACTCGCCTAATTATTGGAACCTTACTTTCAAATTTTAGCAGCAGGTTGTGGAGAACCTTACGCTAAGGCACATGAGAGAGCCGCAATCAAACAAGAAATGCATTTCTCTCATGTACTTTGCCCAAAGTTGAAAGGAACTTTAATTAGCTCTAGACTATAGCAAATCATTAACAATCAAGTCCGTCTTTCAATCAGCAACATTTTAACATGTAAATAGCCTGTACTTTCTATGTCACGGTACAGAAAGTGGTACTCACTGACCGCGAGGGACGGCGATTATAATCGATTTACACCTGCAGGGTTACCCGAATAACCCGTCACGTACGCCCGTACTCGATGTTGCCTACAGCAACCATCACGGACGCCGTACGCAACTACCTTTCACCCGTTAGCCAAATGTTGAACCGGTCCAATCGTCCCGAGCAAGAGGTCTCGGCACGCGCATCTCAGTGCCGCCAACCGATTTACACCTCGAGCTCTCAACCTACCCTCTGAACGACCAGGTATGCCTCAACACCCAGCTACCCGAGTTACATCAGTTTCCCGGTTCCCATATAGCCGGTAGGTCTTCGGTACTGTTCTAGCTTGTTCAACAGGCCCGCACACGGCTCGGTCCTCAATCGACAAAAGCGGAGCTACAGCACACAGGCCCCCATGTCCTGCTGCCCTTACTCTCCGCTCAGTCTCATCTTTCTTGTCATGTGTATCATGTGCTATCTCTACCCGAGTCGAGTGCCTCTAGCCTATGCTCGCGAGTAGTTCCAACTACTCGACTTGTACCGAATCCTACCCTAACTTTGCTTTGCAGTAGCTAACGGGGTTTGCAATCCTAAACCCAGCCCATGTTTTTCTTGGCTATGCAATTGGGTTTCCAAACAAGACTCTAATGCAAGGAATAATGGTATTCAAGTAAGTGCTCAAAACAATAAAAATTTGTAAAGAGGTTCATGCAAACCGGAGCTTGCCTGCTTTGTAAGGTAGTAGTATATAATAGAAGTTAGTGATCTTCAATCCCTTGATCTTTCTGAACTTGCTCAACTGATCCACACGTCAAGGGATGGCTCCGTTGAAGTCCTTCATCGTAAACCCTATCGACATGTATATGCATAGTATTTTATAATGTAATTCAAGGCTTAATGATTAAAACTTTTTAAGAACAGAGGTTGTGCAGATATCCTAGGATGAAGTAGTTGCATCTGTTGTGCAAAGAACTCAAAGAGACTAAATCTACCTTAGATGTTTCATTACATCTCTAGCTAAGTTTCTAATGCCATATAAGATGAGCTCTAATGATCTGGACATAACTAAAGATCCATACCTCCAATGAATTCTAAATTTTTACAGGAAGTCATATATTAGACAGGGACTTAGCTTGCTAAATTGCAGCTAAAGTGAAAGGACATTGTGTCTCCCACAATCTCCACACTAACCCCCATGTTGTTCTTCACATCCAATAGAAAGGAAGACAAGGACAGGGAGACTCAAGGCTCAATTTGAGCTGAAAGTTTGCATGTGAATTCCTGGTCACAAGAAAGTGCTCTGGACCAAAAATAAACACTTTTCATTGAGTGTTTTATTCAGAACAATTCCCTAAGCAATTAAGCACAAAGAAATTAATTATGAATTAACTCACATGTTCATGCCCAACTTAGTGAACTACAATTTCAATTATAGTTCATAGAGTCTGCATAAATTTTCCTAGGGTTTTTGGGGTTAAGAATTGCCCAGAATTGAATTTCCAAGTTTTGGAAATTCTCTGAAATGTTTATGTATTCTTTTGAACACAGCAACTTAACATCTGAACTTTTCCTGATCAATTCAACTCTAAATGAGCTGAAACTTTTACAAGAGTCTAGTAACACCCTAATGAATATCCTGGCAAAATTTGAGGATTTTTGGATAAACCAAACTCCCTCTAAAATTCTTTTGCTGAAAAGCTTTAAAGAATTTTCCAGAACTAACTAAAGGCTATCATACAAATTGGGTTGTATATTTGCATAGAGTTTGTCAACCTGAAGCTAACCCCATTTGAATCACTAAGTTTGGAGGTTTCTACCCAAAGATATGAGCTCCACAAGAATTGGGGAAAATCTGGAAATGAGCTTTATTCTATTTTCCATTTTTCAGAGACATAAGGAATTAACACCACATTTGACCAAGCAAATGAGGTCCAATGCCTCTGAAATTGTTACTGGAGGTCAAGTGTTTTTGGAAGAATCTCCTGCCCAAATTTGGGAATTTTCCAACACATAGAACTCCTGGAATAAATCCCACAAGATTTTCCTTATGTGAATTAATGAACCAAATCCAGGGATTTTCATAAATATTGGTCTGCATCCCTGGATAGTACTCTTTGAGAGGAATTCAACAAAATTTGTTTCACAATTTTTGGACATTCCTACAGAAAGTTATGGCTCTTCAAAGATTGAACTCAAAACTGAAAACCCTAAAATGTTTAAAACGCTGACACTGGGTCCCACCCATCAGCCTTCTTCTTCAACCTCATCCAGTTCCAGTCGCCTCCCGACCTCAAGTTCGCCCCCCCCATAACTTTCGGTGCTGAACTCAGTTAGAGGGTCGCCGGCGGCCGAGGTTCACCGGAAACTAGCCCGCACCGATCGCAGAGAAGATTAGAACTCCGGCGAGGTCGGGTTCCATCGTTTCTTCACCAAATGACCATCTCTCGGGCTCTAGAGCATCAGGGGGACTGGTAGAAGCTGGACATGGACTCTAACAACGGTGAAACGACCGGCAACCTAGGGTTCCACGGAGACCCGAGGCGTTCTTCCATGGTGGCACGAAAAACCGCAAGAACTCGGTCGTTTCTGGATCGTTTAGCCCGATTCTTGGTCGAGAGGGAGCGCTAGGATGTGAGGAATATGTTTGCAAGCTTGCTAGGGCAGTAGTTACCCGAGCAACTCGAATTCTGGGGTAGACCGAGTTCTACCCGGATACACCATGTTTCGAGAGAACTGGAAATTCTCCTCACTCGGCTGATGGATCGTTGTACGGTTTGCAGCTACACGAGCTAGGGAAGATGACACACCTTTCTTGTGTAGAGGGGGAATGGTGAAATGGTCTGTAGCTCGGTGTCCACGGTGAGCCGATCGGGATTCCGCCATGAGTTCCGGTTCTTGGCGCCAAACCTCAAGTCAGGCCGGGTAGCAGCGCACAGCTCCGAGGTGCGACGGGGAACAGCTTGTGCGAGTCCTTGCGCGCCTCTTCCGTGTTGGGAACCCGAGCGGCTGAGGCGCGAGGGTGGCCGGTGATCGGGAGTACCGAGAGCGGCCGGGACTGTCGTGTGATCGTGGGGCGAGTTACTGAGGCGAGAACGAAGAGGAGTAAGCGAACTTCTTCGGTGCTCCCTCGGTGGAGTTGATCAGGTCGGGCACGGGCGGCAAGCAGGAGCTGGCGCTGGGGAAAGGCAGCAATGCCGGGCGCCGGCGCGCTGTCGGGCGCGCGCTTGTTTGAGGGAAAAACAGAGGCGGTGCCCTGTGTTGAGAGGCTGACAGATGGGGTCCACATCTCCCAAATTTTTCCCTCACTGTGCTTTAATATTCCCACCTAAACATTGTCCAAATCTCACCAAATTTGGAGGAGAGGCCAAACATAATGTGAGAAATTTGAATATGAAATCTGATTTCAAAATTGAGCATATTTGGCTCAGTTTCCAAATTCAAATTTGAATTTGAATGTGCTCACAAATATTCCTCCAAATAAATGGTAGATGAGCTCCAAAATTCTCCAAACTTGGAACTTAAACTCCTGAACACTTGAGGAATGCATTCGTGAATTCACTTGAATGCATTTAGACAATCTGATCATGAATCCTTTTAAATGATTCAAATTTGTGTTTAAATCTCCCTCACCTTCTATTCACATAGGGTGTACACATGAATGAGATTGGTGGAGTGCATTTCTTTCCTCATGTCAACTTGTGTTAAGCATGGGCTAAAGGAGATTTTCAACTCCCTCATATGACCATTTTTGGGGTTCATTATTTCATGTGATACATGATCAAGAAATTCCCATGCCTTAACTTTGTTTTACATGTTGAAATCAAACTCTCCCAAATTATCTCCACAGTTTGCAAATAAGGAAATGCTATTATGTGGAGTCAAAAACTGAACTGCCTTTGAATAACGGGGCACAACTCAACCAAATTCAAATAGGTATTTGAATTCATTGTACATTTAGATCCATTTGGAAGAATGGGTAGCAAATATCTTCAAAAGTTCATGAGACTGTGCCTACCCCCCTACTTTGGACCTGAGGAATTCAAATATGAACTCTGATCTTTTATTTGGCTGCTGCAAATAATATTTTTGATACAACAGTTTGAAAACCATTGTGTTAATCTCGTTTGAATTTTGAGTGGAACCAACTTGCTCCAAAAATCTGAATTTAGCTCTCTCACAAATATGGATTCTTCCCTACTTGGTTTCAAATTCCTTTTTGTTCCATGTTTTCAAATAACCATTGAACTTGTGTGGAGGGAGCTTTCATGTGTATTATCACATGTGAAAAAGTTTAAACAAGTCCCATTTTTCCTACATATGAACTAACTTTGTGCAAACATAATTTTCTTTGTGTTCATATTTTTGGGACCTATACATTCCTCCCCCCTTAAAAGAATCTCGTCCCGAGATTATAAGGTAAAAATGAGAGGGAGGATGGTGGAAAACTCATAGGATGTGTGACGTCAAAGGTCGGAATGATTGGCGTAAAGAAATCCTTCGCTCTCCCATGTCGCTTCAACCTTGTAGTAACAACTCCATAAAACTTTATAGAACCACAACGTATGGTGGCGTGTGGTTCGGTCCTTTATGTCGATGATCTGAACCAGTCCCTCCTGAGGTGTGAGATCTGGTTTCAGTTCCTCGATATTCTCTAGCTGAGTGGTGGTTAAACATTTGAGACACTTTCTCAGCTGAGAATGATGGAAGATGTCATACACACCGGTGAATATTGTTGGTAATTCTAGCCGGTATGCAACGGAGCCACATCTTCTCAAAACCTGAAATGCACCGATGAATCGGGGTGAATAAAATTTTTGAAAAGTGAACCCCGTCCAGAAATTTTCTTTCTAAATTCCGGGTTACGGGGTACGACAATTTTGTCCTTCAATCTCAGGACGTCGTCTCCGTCTTTCCGAAATCATTTTTAGCTCCCCACTCTCTATATGCCTCCACAATTGTGACATGCCCTTGTCCTGTTCCTGGGCTGCCACCCTTTATTCACGGATGGTGGAAATAAAAGCTAAATTGTAGAGAGCTCTAGGGGGAACCACACGTAATAGTGGCTCGCTCTCTCCAAACGGCGTGATGGTCAGATTGTTGACGTGTGACTTGCAGCTTAGCGCATTTGCCACTACGTTTGCCTTGCCCGGATGATAATGGATCTCTATTTCGTAATCCTTTATCAATTCTAACCATCTTCGCTGCCTCATGTTCAGCTCTTTCTGAGTGAATATGTACTTGAGGCTTTGGTGGTCGGTATATAAGTGTACGAGGTTACCGAGTAGGTAGTGCCTCCACATTTTAAGTGCAAGTGCCACGGTAGCGAACTCCAAATCGTGAGTTGGATAATTCTGCTCAGGGTTTCTGAACTGCCGTGATCCATACGCGGCCACTCTTTGTTCTTGCATCAGCAGACATCCACGCCCAATGCCGGATGCATCGCAGTAGACATCGAACGGTTTTGTTGTGTCTGGCTGCGCCAAAACCGGTGCTGATGTCAGGTGCTTGACTAAAGTCTTGAATGCCGCTTCACATGCTGGACTCCAAACATATTGGTAGCCTTCTTTAGCAGCTCTGTCATAGGCTTGGCAACCTTCGAGAAGTTCAGGATGAACTTCCGATAATGTCCCACGAGTCCGAGGACACTCCGTACCTCGTGAACAGTTCTCGGGGACTTTCAATGCAGCACTTGTGCGACCTTACTCAGGCCTACAGCGATGCCCTTCGCTGAGATGATATGCCCCAGAAAAAGTAATTTTGATATCTAGAATTCGCACTTGCTGAATTTCGCGTATAGCTTGTGACCCCGCAGCCTTTGCAACACTATACACCGGTGCTTCTCGTGTTCTTCCTCTGACTTGGAATAAACCAGCAGGTCGTCGAGGAAGGCCACGACAAACTTTTCCAGCTCTGGCATGAATACCGAGTTCATTAGATACATGAAGTGAGCTGGAGCGTTGGTGGAACCAAGGAACATGACAAAGTACTCATAAATACCGTACCTCGTCGAAAAGCTGTCTTTAGAATATCCTCAGCCCGCATCTTAATCTGATGGTACCCTGATCTTAAATCCATTGTGGAACAGATCTTTGCTTCGACCAACTGATCAAACAATACGTCGATCTGTGGTAACGGGTACTGGTTCTTGATTGCCACAGTGTTAAGCAGATGAGCACTACACAAAGTCATAGTGTTTCGTGCTTCTCCTTTGCAAACAATGCTGAATACCCCAAGGTAACGACTCAGTCGTATAAAACCTTTGCTCATAGGGTTATTTCGCGGTGTCTTCCACTCTGCCCATCCATTGGGTGCCATTTTGTACGGCCTTCGCAAACCCGGTGGTGTTCCCGGTGCAAGTTTCATCTTGAACTCTACGTCCCGTTCGGGCGGTATGCCCGGTAATAATTGGGAAACACCCCTGAAATCTACGTACCATCGGACTGCCCTCCATCTAAACAGTTTCCAAGTGGTTCAATATTGCAATCTGTTGCCGACTGGCGCCCAGAACTAATGTATGAAGACCGTGCCGTGGGGAGTCTGAGCTTAACGGTTTAAAATTGATGTTGTGAACCGCTTTGTGGTAATTCAACCACGACATCCCCAAAATAATGTCGATCTTCAGACCCCAAGAATAAGGAGGGTCGTGGGTTATAGTATAACCCGCAAGCAAAGAGATGCTCGGAAAACAACATCACTTCTTGTAATGCTGCCCTGGCGAAGATATGAGGTATTACCTCTTTGTAAAAGTGGTTTGGAGCTGATGTTGAGCCACGAAAGATTGACTAACAAAGCTAGGTGTGGCACCTAAGTCCAAGAGAATTAATACCGGTAGCTGATTTAGAGAAAACATCTCTGCTAACACGGCTTCTCTTTCTGGAACATCTTCACTCACTGTGTAGTGATTGTCGCCCCTTGTCTGCTCTCTTTTCTGCAGATATCGGTACGGGTCTGAACATTTCTAACATGATGACCCGCACCCTTGAATTCCCTCCAGACAATACCTAGCACAGTGGTCCATCCGACCACAATTAGAGCACGGATGTCTCTCCGGCTCTTCTCCAACTTGTGGTTGGAAGCCTAGATACATATAGCTGCAGCGATGGAGTACAAACCACCGTCAGATGCTGCTGCTCTGGAGGTGGTGCAAGTTGTGGTACTTGACCAGCAATCAACCTCTAAGGAGTTAATCGTACAGGGGCCTCCAATTCACTGAATGGCGTTCGGAACACCAACAGGTGCTTTTGGGGCACATAACTTGTACTAGCCTACGATATCACTCATTTTTCCTCCTTTGTACAGAACCGACCTTGATGCACTAAATCTACACTTTGATCCAGTGGGAAGCATTTTCATCACTCAAGTTGTATACCGAAGTTAAAGTTAACTCCAATATATTTCCAACGAGTATTCACATGCTTCTATATCACTTCTGGATTAAGAGTTATGATTTTTCAAAGTTGACAGAATTCCTGGATAAAATTTGCCATCATCTCCTTTGTATGTGGCTGGTTTTATCACAGTTGTATATGCAAATACAATAGGAATCTGAACAAACTCTAAATTACAACAATGTTGCTTATCTCATAAACTTTCCAACGGTGTATCATATGACCCTTGAGGATTTTTCTACAGAATGTTATAAGTGTTTTACAGAAACATCCAGGGAGATTTGCATCTGTCCTGTTTTCTGAACAGTTTGCATTCAACTGGACATTCAACCAATTTGGCGTGTGATGTTGCTCTGGAGTTCTACAAAGAAGTTGTAGAGCAATTAAAAACCTTTCCAGAACTGTATCATACACCTCCATTGGGTCAATCTTTTCATAGTTATGCTCTATTTACAGAGAGTTTACAGAGAGCGTTTGCTCTGCCCTGTTTTCTGGACAGTTTCAACTCTACTGCATTTTTCGATTGGTTAAGGGTTGAAACGCCTCTGGACCTCAACAGAAAAGTTATGAATCTCTTCCAATGCTTTCCAGAAATGAATCATATGACCCCAACCTCGAAAGAACTCAACCTCTATCCTCTGATTAACTTCAGCCTTAATCCAGCTGAAAACAGAGTGCTCTGTCCTTAGCAACCTATAAGTTGAAAACTTGTTAACTTTGAATATCCTGATTAAGGGAAGGAGTTACATCAAATTTTAGTGCTTTGGATCAAAACCTTCAAGTTTTACAATGAAGTTGTTCATTTAGTGGGGTGTGGCATCGATGCGTCACCAGATCATGTCGGTACTACGTCCTCACAAAGAAAAACCTATACCGGACTTAGCCGGCTTCGTTAGTTCAGTGGCACTAAGCGTCACTCGCACACGGATGCTACACATCTACCGTTTCGTGGTTAGACTACCTACAGAAACTCAAACAATCGTCAGACTCGTCTGCACACCGAGCCCGGTATCCATACAATTCATACAACCGGCCGTCATCACTCGCCCGGATGTTCTCAAGCCAAACACGCCTTGAGTTACGTGTTCATGTTTCAGACAACGTGACGGGGTCTCCCAAATTGCACCATGCATGCCAGGGACAGACGTTGCTCGAATACCCCAAACGACATGAAGAGTCGTAGAGGATATCAAAGCGGGTCGGGTTACCTGCCACACGTGGGGCTCCACCCTTCAGCTTGTGCGCACTGGTGGACAGCGCTTACGTGCACCCCCAAGACATAAAGCGTCTCGAGATGCATGATTTTCTGATATAGACAAATAGGTTAGTATGCCACTTTCTATACACTAATAACATCCTTATATAGGCTACTAACTCGTTCCTCACTGGATTTTTGAAAAAGATGACCTTTGTAGTGTGTTAAACCTCAAGCGAGGTCTGATACCAACGCTGACACAACCCCACGGTCTTGTCAAGCCAGGATCACGCTGAGGGGTGCTGCGTTGCACAGCACCGGATAACACACATCAAAGGTACAAAGCGGAAGCAAAGTTTATATTACATGAAGTGGTTTATGAGCATGTTTACATCAAAATAGGTCCAGTCTACACTCACGGGCGTAGACTACGCATCAAGTTCACGTTCAGCCCGTGAACGTGTCCTTGCTAGCACACACGCACACTAACAAGGCGGCGTGCACGACTCCCACTCGACGGGGTTCCCCTCCTGGGGTTCTGTCTCCTCCTCGGGAGTCCCTTCCTCATAGAACCCTGCGAAAGCTTCAAACACAAGCAGTGAGCACGAAGGCTCAGCAAGACTGACCCGTCTCTCCTAAACATGGAACTTCTACATGAGGGGTGATGGGTACATGAGATAAAACAATTTGCAAAGGACTTGCCTAATTATTGGAACCTTACATTCAAATTTTAGCAGCAGGTTGTGGAGAACCTTACGCTAAGGCACATGAGAGAGCCACAATCAAACAAGAAATGCATTTCTCTCATGTACTTTGCCCAAAGTTGAAAGGAACTTTAATTAGCTCTAGACTATAGCAAATCATTAACAATCAAGTCCGTCTTTCAATCAGCAACATTTTAACATGTAAATAGCCTGTTCTTTCTACGTCACGGTACAGAAAGTGGTACTCACTGACCGCGAGGGACGGCGATTATAATCGATTTACACCTGCAGGGTTACCCGAATAACCCGTCACGTATGCCCGTACTCGATGTTGCCTACAGCAACCATCACGGACGTCGTACGCCACTACCTTTCACCCGTTAGCGAAATGTTGAACCGGTCCAATCGTCCCGAGCAAGAGGTCTCTGCACACGCATCTCAGTGCCGCCAGCCGATTTACACCTCGAGCTCTCAACCTACCCTCTGAACGACCCGCTATGCCTCAACACCCAGCTACCCGAGTTACATCGGTTTCCCGATTCCCATATGGTCGGTAGGTCTTCGGTACTGTTCTAGCTTGTTCAACAGGCCCGCACACGGCTTGGTCCTCAATCGACACAAGTGGAGCTACAGCACACAGGCCCCCCAAGTCCTGCTGCCCTTACTCTCCGCTCAGTCTCATCTTTCTTGTCATGTGTATCTTGTGCTATCTGTACCCGAGTCGAGTGCCTCTAGCCTATGCTCGCGAGTAGTCCCAACTACTCGACTTGTACCGAATCCTACCCTAACTTAGCTTTGCAGTATTTGCAATCCTAAACCCAGCCCATGGTTTTCTTGGCTATGCAATTGGGTTTCCAAACAATTGGCTATGCAAGGAATAATGGTATTCAAGTAAGTGCTCAAAACAATAAAAATTTGTAAAGAGGTTAATGCAAACCGGAGCTTGCCTGCTTTGTAAGGTAGTAGTATATAATAGAAGTTAGTGATCTTCAATCCCTTGATCTTTCTGAACTTGCTCAACTGATCCACACGTCAAGGGATGGCTCCATTGAAGTCCTTCGTCGTAAACCCTATCGACATGTATATGCATAGTATTTTATAATGTAATTCAAGGCTTAGAGATTAAAACTTTTTAAGAACATAGGTTGTGTAGAAATACTAGGATGAAGTAGTTGCCTCTGTTGTGCAAAGAACTCAAAGAGACTAAATTTCCTTAGATGTTTCATTACATCTCTAGCTAAGTTTCTAATGCCATATAAGATGAGCTCTAATGATCTGGACATAACTAAAGATCCGGACCTCCAATGACTTCGAAATTTTTACAGGAAGTCGTATATTACACAGGGACTTAGCTTGCTAAATTGCAGCTAAAGTGAAAGGACATTGTGTCTCCCACAATCTCCACACTAACCCCCAGTTGTTCTTCACATCCAATAGAAACGAAGACAAGGACAGGGAGACTCAAGGCTCAATTTGAGCTGAAAGTTTACATGTGAATTCCTGGTCACATGAAAGTTCTCTGGACCAAAAATGAACACTTTTCATTGAGTGTTTTATTCAGAACAATTCCCTAAGCAATTAAGCACAAAGAAATTAATTCTGAATTAACTCACATGTTCATGCCCAACTTAGTGAACTACAATTTCAATTATAGTTCATAGATTCTGCATAAATTTTCCTAGGGTTTTTGGAGTTAAGAATTGCCCAGAATTGAATTTCCAAGTTTTGGAAATTCTCTGAAATGTTTCTGTATTCTTTTGAACACAGCAACTTAACATCTGAACTTTTCCTGATCAATTCAACTCTAAATGAGCTGAAACTTTTACAGGAGAGTAGTAACACCCTAAGGAATATCCTGGCAAAATTTGAGGATTTTTGGATAAACCGAACTCCCTCTAAAATTCTTTTGCTGAAAAGCTTTAAAGAATTTTCCAGAACTAACTAAAGGCTATCATACAAATTGGATTGTATATTTGGGTAGAGTTTGTCAACCTGAAGCTAACCCAATTTGAATCACTAAGTTTGGAGGTTTCTACCCAAAGATATGAGCTCCACAAGAATTGGGGAAAATCTGGAAATGAGCTTTGTTCTATTTTCCATTTTTCAGAGACATAAGGAATTAACACCACATTTGACCAAGCAAATTAGGTCCAATGCCTCTGAAATTGTTACTGGAGGTCAAGTGTTTTTGGAAGAATCCCCTGCCCAAATTTGGGAATTTTCCAACACATAGAACTCCTGGAATAAATCCCACAAGATTTTCCTTATGTGAATTAATGAGCCAAATCCAGGGATTTTCATAAATATTGGTCTGCATCCCTTTATAGTACTCTTTGAGAGGAATTCAACAAAATTTGTTTCACAATTTTTGGACATTCCTACACAAAGTTATGGCTCTTCAAAGATTGAACTGGAAACTGAAAACACTGACAGTGGGTCCCACCCATCAGCCTTCTTCTTCAACCTCGCGCCAGAGGCCCGAGCGGCGGCGTCCTCTGGCGAGGTTCGCCGAAATCCAGTTTCGAGTCGCCTCCTGACCTCAAGTTCGCTGCCCCCCCCCCCCCATAACTTTCGGTGCTGAACTCAGTTAGAGGGTCGCCGGCGGCCAAGGTTCGCCGGAAACTAGCCCGCACCGATCACAGAGAAGATTAGAACTCCGGCGAGGTCGGGTTCCATCGTTTCTTCACCAAATGACCATCTCTCGGGCTCTAGAGCATCAGGGGGACTGGTAGAAGCTGGACATGGACTCTAACACCGGTGAAACGGCCGGCAACCTAGGGTTCCACGGAGACCCGAGGCGTTCTTCCATGGCGGCCCGGAAAACAGCAAGAACTCGGTCGTTTCTGGATCGTTTAGCCCGATTCTTGGTCGAGAGGGAGCGCTAGGATGTGAGGAAGATGTTTGCAAGCTTGCTAGGGCAGTAGTTACCCGAGTAACTCGAATTCCAGGGTAGACCGAGTTCTACCCGGATACACCACATTTCGGGAGAACTGGAAATTCTCCTCACTCAGCTGATGGATCGTTGTACGGTTTGTAGCTACACGAGCTAGGGAAGATGACACACCTTTCTTATGTAGAGGGGGAATGGTGAAATGGTCTGTAGCTCGGTGTCCATGGTGAGACGATTGGGATTCCGCCGTGAGTTCCGGTTCTTGGCGCCAAACCTCAAGTCAGGCCGGGTAGCAGCGCACAGCTCCGAGGTGCGACGGGGAACAGCTTGTGCGAGTCCTTGCGCGCCTCTTCCGTGTTGGGAACCCGAGCGGCTGAGGCGCGAGGGTGGCCGGTGATCGGGAGTACCGAGAGCGGCCGGGACTGTCGTGTGATCGTGGGGCGAGTTACTGAGGCGAGAACGAAGAGGAGTAAGCGAACTTCTTCGGTGCTCCGTCGGTGGAGTTGATTAGGTCGGGCACGGGCGGCAAGCAGGAGCTGGCGCTGGGGAAAGGCAGCAATGCCGGGCGCCGGCGCGCTGTCGGGCGCGCGCTTGTCCGAGGGAAAAACAGAGGCGGTGCCCTGTGTTGAGAGGCTGACAGATGGGGTCCACATCTCCCAAATTTTTCCCTCACTGTGCTTTAAGATTCCCACCTAAACATTGTCCAAATCTCACCAAATTTGGAGGAGAGGCCAAACATAATGTGAGAAATTTGAATATGAAATCTGATTTCAAAATTGAGCACATTTGGCTCAGTTTCCAAATTCAAATTTGAATTTGAATGTGCTCACAAATATTCCTCCAAATAAATGGTAGATGAGCTCCAAAATTCTCCAAACTTGGAACTTAAACTCTTGAACACTTGAGGAATGCATTCGTGAATTCACTCGAATGCATTTAGACAATCTGATCATGAATCCTTTTAAATGATTCAAATTTGTGTTTAAATCTCCCTCACCTTCTATTCACATAGGGTGTACACATGAATGAGATTGGTGGAGTGCATTTCTTTCCTCATGTCAACTTGTGTTAAGCATTGGCTAAAGGAGATTTTCAACTCCCTCATATGACCATTTTTGGGGTTCATTATTACATGTGATACATGATCAAGAAATTCCCATGCCTTAACTTTGTTTTACAAGTTGAAATCAAACTCTCCCAAATTATCTCCACAGTTTGCAAATAAGGAAATGCTATTATGTGGAGTCAAAAACTGAACTGCCTTTGAATAACGGGGCACAATTCAACCAAATTCAAATAGGTATTTGAATTCATTGTACATTTAGATCCATTTGGAAGAATGGGTAGCAAATATCTTCAAAAGTTCATGAGACTGTGCCTACCCCCCTACTTTGGACCTGAGGAATTCAAATATGAACTCTGATCTTTGATTTGGCTGCTGCAAATGATATTTTTGATACAACAGTTTGAAAACCATTGTGTTAATCTCGTTTGAATTTTGAGTGGAACCAACTTGCTCCAAAAATCTGAATTTAGCTCTCTCACACATATGGATACTTCCCTACTTGGTTTCAAATTTCTTTTTGTTCCATGTTTTCAAATAACCATTGAACTTGTGTGGAGGGAGCTTTCATGTGTATTATCACATGTGAAAAAGTTTAAACAAGTCCCATTTTTCCTACATATGAACTAACTTTGTGCAAACATAATTTTCTTTTGTTCATATTTTTGGGACCTTTACAGAACTTGTACCCGGAACGACACCGATATCACGGAGACCGTACAAGATGGCTTCGAATGAGCTAGCTGAACTGAAGGAGCAGCTCAATGATCTGATGAAGAAGGGTTTCATTCGACCGAGTTCCTCGCCATGGGGATGCTCGTGACTGTTTGTGAAGAAGAAGGATGAGACCTTGAGGTTGTGTTTGGATTACCGACCTCTCAACTCCGTCACCATCAAGAATAAATATCCACAGCCTCGCATCGATATTCTCTTCGATCAACTTGTGGGTGCGAATGTATTTTCGAAGATGGATCTTCGCTCCGGATATCATCAAATAAAGATCCAAGCGGTGGATATTCCGAAGATGGCCTTCTCGATGAGATATGGGTTGTATGAATATCTCATCATGTCTTTTGGTCCCACCAACGCCCGGCACATTTCATGTATCTCATGAACTCAGTGTTCATGCCGGAGTTGGACAAGTTTGTAGTGGTGTTCATAGACAACATCTTGGTTTATTCCAAGTGTGAAGAAGAACACGCCGAACACTTGCATATCGTGCTTCAATGACTGCGAGACCATAAGCTTTATGCCAAGTTCAGCAAGTGCAAGTTCTGGATCATCCAAGTGCCATTTCTTGGTCATGTTATTTCTGCGGAAGGCATTGCAGTTGATCCAAGCAAAATCGAACAAGTTCTGAAATGGAAGTCCCCCACATCTGTCCATGAAGTCAGGAGTTTCCTCGATTTAGCGGGATATTATCAAAGATTCATCCCAAGCTTCTCCAAGCTTGCTAAGCCGATGACTGAACTTTGAAGAAGGGGATCAAATATGTTTAGAGCTCAGCATGTGAAGGAGCTTTCCATGCATTGGTGAAGCATCTTACAACAGCCCCGGTGTTAGCTCAACTGGATACGACCAAGCCCTTCAACGTATATTGTGATGCATCTGGTATCGGGCTTGGCTGTGTATTGATGCAAGGAGGAAGAGTCACGTCAACTTTGTAACCATGAGCACCACTATCCGACTCATGATCTGGAGCTTGCTGCTGTGGTGTTGGCATTGAAAATGTGGAAGCACTATTTACTTGGGAACTTAGTGCATCTCTACAACGACCATAAATTTTTGAAATATATATTCACTCAAAAGGAGTTGAATATGCGGCAACGGGTATGGCTAGAGCTGATTAAAGATTATGAGATCGAGATTCACTACCATCCCGGTAAGACAAATGTGGTTGCTGATGCCTTAAGCCGCAAATCTCACGTCAACCATCTGTCCATCACTCCACTTGAAGAGGAGGAGCCGAGTTTATACTTGATTCCATATGGGGCATTATATAATCTTGCTCCCGTCCCTACCGTATGAGAGGAGATTATGGAAGCTCAGAAGGAATACATTGGAATGTCGCACATTCGGAGAAGAATGAAGAATGGCGAGATTAAATGCTTCCAAAGGGATGAACACGGTACTCTATGGTTTAAAGACCGTATAGTGGTACCCTGTGACATGAAGCTTCAGAAGAAAATCTTGGACGAAGTTCATTTGTCCAAGTATTCTATTCATCCGGGCTGCAACAAGATGTACCAAGATCTGAAAACCAGGTTTTGGTGAACACGGATGAAAAGAGAAATCACAAAGTACGTATCCGAATGTGATACGTGTCGGCGTGTGAAAGCCGACCATATACGTAAAGCCGGACAGCTGCATCCATTGAACATTCCGGCATGGAAGTGGGAGGATATCAACATGGACTTCATAGTCGGGTTACCTCTCACCTCCCACAAACATGATTTAGTTTGGGTGATAGTCGATAGACTAACCAAGTCAGCTCATTTTATTCCCGTACATACAAGTTACGTGGCCAAGCAATATGCGGAGCTGTATATTGCAAGGATCCTGTGCTTGCACTGTGTTCCCCGCTCCATTATTTCAGATCACGGTGCGCTGTTCGTCGCTCGGTTTTGGGAACAGCTGCACACGTCATTGGGGACCAAACTGATCCAAAGCTCCGTGTATCACCCACAGACGGATGGTCAAACTGAATGGGTGAATCAAGTGCTCGAAGACATGCTACGTGCTTGTGCCATCCACCACGGTAAAAATGGGATGATAATTTGCCGTTGGCGGAGTTTTCATATAACAACGGCTATCAAGCTAGCATAAAGATGGTGTCGTATGAAGCTCTCTACGGCCGGATATGTCGCACACCATGCAACTGGTGTGAGTCCGGTGACCGAGTTATCTATGGCATCGAACTTGTGAATGAGGCTGAAGAACGAGTGCGAGTAATACAAGCCAACCTCAAGGCTGCTCAATCTCGTCAGAAGAGCTATGCGGACAAAAGACGCCGTCCTCTCCACTTCGACATCGGGGACCATGTTTATGTCCGTGTGTCTCCGATGAAAGGAGTTCATTGTTTCGGAGTGAAGGGTAAACTTGTGCCGGGATTCATTGGTCCATTCGCCATCATTGAAAAATGCAGACCCGTGGCCTATCGCATGGAGTTACCGGTGTCACTTGTGGGAATTCACAACGTATTCCATATCTCTCAGCTGAGATAGTGCCTCAAACCCTTGGCTGAAATCCGCACCGAAGACATAGAAGTTCTTCAACCGGACCTCACATACACGGAATATCCGATCCGGATTATCGATGAAAAGACTCGCGTCACAAGAAACCGGACCTTATGGTTTTAGAAGGTCTTGTGGAGTAACCATACCGCTGAGGAGGCGACATGGGAAAGCAAGGACTATCTAAAAGCGAATTATCCATACTTGCTATCATCGTATACCCGATAAAGTTTCCCCACTATGCTTTTCTGTTGGAATCTCGGGACGAGATTCTTTTTAGGGGGGGTGTAAAATCCCAAAAAAGTGCTAGCAATGAATTCAGCACATTCATACTTAGGAAAAATAAGGGGAATTAAAACTTTGAATTATAACGGTGTGAGTTCATAGTGATGATTCAAACTTCCTGAAAACTTCCAAACATGGATACCTAAATTCATAACTTGGGTATTCATAATTCAAATATTCAACCTCCCAAATTTCAGCTCATTTGAAGGGGTTCTACTATTTGTTTGTGTCGGTACCCTCAATATGGGGTACCCCCGCGCACAGTGAAAATCGCCTAAGGACTTTGCCCCTTCTGCAGGGGCAAGCTCCGAAAGCCCCACGTATCCTGCATGGCCGGTCCTCCTTCTCCTCAGAGGAGGGCTCCGGGCCCGCCACGTGGCCGGAAGAGTCGGACCTCCCTTCTCCGTAGGGAGAGCTCCGAAGGTTCCACGTGTCCAGCGGGGCCGGACCTCCCTCTCCTCAGAGAAGAGCTCCGAGCCCGCCATGTGGCCAGCAGAGCCGGACCTCCCCCCTCCGCGGGGAGAGCTCCGAAGGCTCCACATGTACAGCTGGGCCGGACCTCCCTCTCCTCAGAGGAGAGCTCCGGGCCCGCCACGTGGCCAGCAGAGCCGGACCTCCCCCCTTCGCGGGGAGAGCTCCGAAGGCTCCACGTGTCCAGCGGGGCCGGACCTCCTTCTCCTCATAGGAGAGCTCTGGGCCCGCCGCGTGGCCAGCAGAACAGTACTACCTGCCCCCGCGCGGTAGGCAGCAAGAGTAAAGACGCGCCATACCTTGTCCGTACAAGGTATTCAAGATCCGCGCCTTCCCAAGACGCGGAGACGCGGAGCACGCCGCTGTTAGGTGCCGTTGTGCCCAGTCACATTGCAGTGAAGACTGGCACACCGCATCAGAGGGTGTACACCAATAAACACAGCGACAAGACATCCCCTGCCGCCCCTGCCATCATCAACCACTACGCCTAGCTTGCAGCATGGACAGAGCGGCAAGACGAAGACTCAGAAGCCCTCGCCAGAGACAGCTACTGGCGTAACTGCAGGATACGGTAGATGGGAGGCAATCTCCCCGGAACCACCTGTCGGGTCCCGGGCCCACCTTGTAAGCCGCCCGAGCCTTGGACTCTAAAAGGCTCGGGTAGGCAGCGTTACAAGGGGTTCGGTGTTTGGCTCAACACCCTGATTCTGCATTCTAGGACTCAGCTCATCCTCAAGCTCAGAACTCCGGTTCTGAGCACCAAGCAATACAACGAGCACCTCTGCTCACCGTGGATATACTGTTTTACGCTCCGGCAGCCTGAACCACGTAAAAAACCCCTGTGTCAACCTTCTCCTTCCTTCGTCCCTAACGCTCAAGCTCTCCGTGAGGAACTAGCCCCTCCGAAAAAGAACCTCCACGGGCTGCCCAGTGCAGGCCCGGGGGAAGTGTCGACAGCTACACTTCGACATTTGGCGCACCAGGTAGGGGCTTTTCCCTTGCGCGACGAGCTTACGCCGACGAAGATGACGAAGATTCCTTCAGCGGCAAGCTCTCCTCGCCCCCGTTCCCGACGAACGGTGACCAGCGGGGACTACGTCTCGACACACTCGGGACGGAGCGTGTTGAGGCAAGCTGGAAGCCAGCAGCCAACTCTGGCAGCGCAGACTCCAGCAATCCCAAGATCTGCTGCAGCACTGAGCGTCTCCCATGGGAGTGCACTAGCTGCAGCACGAGCGCTTCTACGCAATCCACCTGCTGGGAACGCGCCTCAGGCAGCGACCCAGCAGTGGATTCGCAATGTAGACCGTCTCATCGTCGCCGCTGCCAACCCTCAGCTTCGGCGGGGACGACGTCCCAGTCAACCGGCCGTGTCGCTGTCGCGCACGCCAGCGGTTGACTGGCAGACAGCAGACTTTCGCTCCACCAGGCTCCCATCGGCGGACCTGAGGTCGGAGCTGGAACGACGTCACCTGGGCAGAGATGCCCGTGTGGCCATCGAGCGACAGCGAGAAAGGCGTCGCAACCTAGAGGCTGGCGACAGCATGTCGACCGCCTCGACCCAGCCTGGGCCGCAGACGTTCGCTACGCGATCTCTGCCCCAGGCATACGCCACGCAGCATATGCCTCAGCCATATGCCCTACAAATGGCGCCCCCAGTTTATGGCGCACCTTTGCCCATGCCGGGGTACCCGGTGCTAGCAGCGGACCAAGCGCTCACGGCACCGACACCTGCAGCAACAGGAGCAGGGTGTGCAGCCCTGGCGCCATACCTTCGCTTCACGAAGTGACCGTGCAAGTTCTGGCCACACCTGCCAGAGAAATACGACGGCAGCGTCAACCCGGCGGAGTTCCTCCAGATCTACTCCACCGCCATCCTTGCTGCAGGAGGGAATGAAGCCGTCATGGCCAACTACTTCCCCGTCGCCTTGACCGGCCCAGCACGGTCATGGCTCATGAATCTCCCCCAGGGTTCCATAACCTCCTGGGGAGAGCTCTGCCGGCAGTTTACTACGAACTTCGGCAGCTCCTACACCTGGCCTGTCACGGAGCTCGACCTCCACGCCATCC
Organism: Neostapfia colusana; assembly: GCA_030760725.1. Taxonomy (NCBI): domain Eukaryota; kingdom Viridiplantae; phylum Streptophyta; class Magnoliopsida; order Poales; family Poaceae; genus Neostapfia; species Neostapfia colusana. The sequence continues at coordinate 102,657,448 of JASWHV010000002.1, read as the reverse complement.
AACAACAACCTGGAGAGTCGCTGCGCTCCTTCATCCAGCGGTTCTCCCAGGTGCGGAACACCATCCCCCATATCCAAAATGCTTCTGTGGTGGTGGTGTTCCGGCAGGGTGTAAGGGACATGAAGATGCTCGAGAAGCTCGCGACCAGAGAAGTGCGCGACGTCTCAGAGCTCTTCAGCCTAGCGAACAAGTGCGCCAGGGCAGCAGAAGGGCGCAACTGGCACTCTCAGCCAGCCTCTGAAACCGGAGGACAGCCCAGACCAAGCGCTGCTCCCCATGGGAGCGGCAAGAAGGTCAAGAAGGCCAGCGGCAAGATCATGCTGCCGACCGAAGCTCCAGTTGCTGCAGCTGCAGCACCCACCGGAGCTCAGGGGCCATGCCCCGACAAAAGGCCACGACAGTCACCAGCCCCAGACGGTGACCACGGCGAGCCGTGCCCCGTGCACAACACCAGCAGCCACACTGCTGCTGAGTGCCGGGAAATCCAGAAGCTCATGGAGCGCTTCTGCAAGGGGAAGCAACCGCGTGCGGACACCCCTCCCTTTTGTCAGAGGGAGGGCAAGCAGAAGGTCGACGCCCACGACAACGTCGGCCAGCAGATGGAGTTCCAGGAGCCCCAGCGCGCCGTAAAGGTGGTGCACGACCACAAGGGCTCCAGCTCCAGTGACGACGAGCGCCGGAAGGCGCTCTACGTCATCTACGGCGGGTCCTCTGACCCCCTGTCTCGGAATGCAGTCAAGACTCTGCGCCGAGCAGTGGTGTCGGTGGCTCCTGTCCCAAATGCAGCACCGCACCTCAAGTGGATGGGGACCCCCATCAGCTTCGACGCCACCGACTGCCCCCAAGAACATGGCTGGGGCCGGGCAGCTATCGCTCTTGGTAGCTCCCACCATCACCAACGTGAAGATGTACCATGTTCTGGTAGATAGCGGGGCTGGCCTGAACCTCATCAGCCGCGCAGCTTTCCAGAAGCTGCAAATCCCAATGGCCAAGCTCACCCCCTCGAGCCCGTTCTCAGGGGTAGGGCCGGGACAAGTTGTCCCCTACGGAAACATCAGACTTACGGTCACCTTCGGGGCACCGGATAGCTACCGGACAGAATACATTCTGTTTGATGTGGCGGAGATCGACCTCCCCTTCAACGCCATCATCGGCAGGCCAGCCCTGTACCGGTTCATGGCGGTAGCCCACTACGGATACCTTGTATTGAAGATGCCTACACCAACAGGCGTCCTCAAGATCCGTGGAGACCACACTGCTGCAGTGTCAGCCTTGGAGAAGCTCCAAGCACTTGCGGCAGCCCGAGCACCAGCCCCCGGCGGTGCTGAATCGGGCCAGCTCCACCCGAGTGCGTGCCACCGTGCCTCGGCCTTACCTGCCGAGGGCTTCCCTGGCTCTATCAACCTCTTGTCAGCCTGAGCCGATGGAGGAAGACACCCTGGGTCCCCCAGGGAGAAGCCGCGCAGGACCAGCTCCGGTGCGAAGACATCGACCTCATCGACGAGGCACGATTACAAGCAATGCTCCGCAATGCACGGTACCGGCGGGCGCTCCGGCGCTACCACCAAAGGACCGTGCGTGTCTGGGAGCTCCAAGAGGGCGACCTGGTGCTGCGGCGCATACTTACTCGCGAAGGGACCGACAAACTCTCCCCCAGCTGGGAAGGTCACCTCCGAGTCACAAAAGCTTGCTGCCCCGGGTACGTACGCCTCTCCACAAAGGATGGGGATCCACTCCCGAACCCTTGGAACATGGAACACCTCCGCAAGTTCTATGCCTAGAGCATTGGTAGCACAGGTCTTTTCTTTTCTGTAATAGATCCCATAGAGTCTAGGAACAGCGCTCGGAGCAACTAAGCCCCAGGGGATGGTCCAGGACTACGTCCAGTTTGGCCTGGTTCCGACCCTAAGCGCGTAGGATCTTGCTTCCCCTCATAATGGGGTGGTCGTTGCCTCCATGTTTAGCCTGCCTTCCTCCTATGGGCATTTATATAGAAAGAATCCTATTCTACCACGCTCTTACTTATGTGTTCATTTAAATTACGCATTAGTTTTTATGACCGCACTTTCTGTGTATGCTCACCGTACACTTAGCTCTCCTTTCCCACTATCATCCCTAGTCGGTATTTGCTATCCTAACGAAGACGGTTGCGCTTGAGGTACCTGCCGATGGCCAGGGGGCCTCTCGGACCTCCCCCAGTCAGGTGCTGCGATGCCACTTGGACACCTCCACGAAAAGCCTGTGTTGTGCATGGGGGGTCCAGGGTGCATAGCCTGCTTTGCCTGGTTCCGACCTAAAGCGTGCGCGCCCTGCCCTTCGGAGGTCCAGGGGAGTACAGCCTGCTTTGCCTGGTCCCGTACCGAAAGCATGTGCACTCTGCCTCCCCAGCGTTACGGTCCAGTACTAGGGGCCGGACGGTCGTACCCTGAACTCGGAGGGAGCCGGACCCCCGGCGCCTGGCGCACTGAATTGCCCAAGCCCCGTATACCGGATCAGGACCGTAAGCCAAATAAGACTATGAGATAGGGAGGGGAGAGCCCTCAAGGAGAATTACGGTTCCCTTACTTGTGTGCAGGACCTCCTGGCCTTAGATCCCCCGCAGGAGTATGGTAGGTCTATGGGGACCGTGCGAAGAAAGACCGGAGATCCTGACTACTCCAACGCAAGACCGGAGGACCCGGATATCGCCCCCTTCGTAGGGGCGGGTTCCAAAGGCCCCACGTGTTCGGCGGGGCCAGGGCCCCCCTTCCCTCAGAGGATAGCTCCGGGCCTGCCACGTGGCCGGCAGAGCCGGACCTCGCCCCCTCCGCAAGGGCGAGCTTCGAAGGCTCCACATGTCCCGCGGGGCCGGACCACCCTATCCTTAGAGGAGTTCCGGGCTCGCCACGTGGCCAGCAGAGCCGTACCTCCCCCCGTCCTCACGGGGCGAGCTCCGAAGACCCCTTGGGCCCTTAACACAACAAGGACCCGAGGAAGGTGTCTGTGCAAAACTTCAAGGTTGGTGAAGACCTCCTGAAGCCCTTGCGGAGCTAAGGACTCGGGCGGGCCAAGCCATGAAGAAGATAGAAGAACACAGACGCAAAAAACAACAAGAGTCTTTTCTTTCATCGAAGCTCCATGAGCGGGATTACAGACTCAACAAAAACAAAAAAGAAAGTTACAAGGCCTTCCGGCCACGGGGGCGACTGCCTAGGAGTCCCCGGACTCCCGCCAGAACCTGGATGCTACGAGGGCGGCCGCGTCCCCGACTTCGACCCTGGCGGCTTCCTCCCGCTCGGCGATGGGGCCCAGTCTTACAGGCTCCAGAGAGAGGGAGGGATCCCGGCTCCGGAAGCACGCCAGAACGTGCGTGGCGACCGCCATCGCCAGGCCCCGTCCCTCTGACTCAAGCTCGCCGGCGATCACGGCTTCGAGCCTGTCCAGCTTGGCGCCAATGGACTCGAGTGCCGGGATCGCCTCGGCCACCTCCTGCGATGGAGCCCACGTCCTCATAGGGCTGAAGCCGAGGGGTACCAGGGCGGACCCCGTCTGGCCGACGAAGTTTCAGACTGCCCGGGCCTCGACAGACCGCGAAGCCTGGAGTTTCTCCACCTCTTGACGGGCAGCCAGCAGGGCGTCGAGCCCCTCCTCAGAGAATCTCTTCTCCTTGGCTGCCAGAGAGCCTCCCGAAGCTGGAGATCCTGGGTAAGCCGCTCCAACTCCAACTTCGGTGGACCGGGTTGTCAGCCCCCAGGCAGAGAAACCGGCGGTTCCTGACAAGACGCTGCGACGTGCGCTACGACATGCAGTAGTGGCAGCCTTCGGAACCGCCGCAGTAAAAGTAACCATCAAGCAGGGCTCACGCCCCCACGATCCCACGACTGTTCGTTCTCCAGCAACGGTCAAAGCTGGTCTTCGAGAAGGTGCACGAAGTTGAAGAGACGGAGGCCCCACCTCAGGCTCGTTATCTCCCCCGAGATGGGCCCGGAGGCCACTGCCGGTACCCTCAATATGGGGTACCCTCGCGCATAGGGAAAATCGCCTAAGGACTTTGCCTCTTCCGCAGGGGGCCAGCTCTGAAAGCCCCACGTATCCTGCGTGGCCGGACCTCCCTCTCCTCAGAGGAGGGCTCCGGGCCCGCCACGTGGCCGGCAGAGCCGTACCTCCCTTCTCCGCAAGGAGAGCTCCGAAGGCTCCACGTGTCCAGCGGGGCCGGACCTCCCTCTCCTCACAGGAGAGCTCCGAGCCTGCCACGTGGCCAGCAGAGCCGGACCTCCCCCCTCCGCGGGTAGAGCTCCGAAGGCTCCACGTGTCCAGCGGGGCCGGACATCCCTCTCCTCAGAGGAAAGCTCCGGGCCCGCCACGTGGCCAGCAGAGCCGGACCGCCCCCCTCCGCGGGGAGAGCTCCGAAGGCTCCACGTGTCCAGCGGGGGGGGACCTCCCTCTCCTCAGAGGAGAGCTCCGGGCCCGCCACATGGCCAGCAGAACAGTACTACCTGCCCCCGTGCGGTAGGCAGCAAGAGTAAAGACGTGCCATACCTTGTCCGTACAAGGTATTCAAGACCCGCACCTTCCCAATACACGGAGACGGGGAGCACGCCGCTGTCAGGTGCCGTTGTGCCCAGTCACATCGGAGTGAAGACTGGCACACCGCGTCAGAGGCTATAAACCAATAAACACAGCGACAAGACATCCCCTGCCGCCCCTGCCGTCATCAACCACTACGCCTAGCTTGCGGTGTGGGCAGGGCGACAAGACGAAGACTCAGAAGCCCTCGCCAGAGACAGCTACCAGCATAACTGCAGGATACGGTAGATGGGAGGCAATCTCCCTGGGACCACCTGTCGGGTCCCGGGCCCACCTTGTAAGCCGCCCGAGCCTTGGACTATAAAAGGCTCGGGTAGGCAGCGTTACAAGGGATTCGGCATTTGGCTCAACACCCTGATTCAGCATTCTAGGACTCATCTTATCCTCAAGCTCAAAACTCCGGTTCTGAGCACCAAGCAATACAACAAGCACCTCTGCTCACCGTGGACGTAGGGTTTTACGCTCCGGCGGCCTGAACCACGTAAAAAACCCATGTGTCAACCTTCTCCTTCCTTCGTCCCTAACACTCAAGTTCTCCGTGAGGGACTAGCCCCTCCGAAAAAGAACCTCCGCGGGCTGCCCAGTGCAGGCCCGGGGGTAGTGTCGACAGCTACACTTCGACAGTTTGGGATTAAGAGAGGAAGCCCTCAAACTTGAATTCGAATTTCAGTTTCAAATTCAAAATTCTCAAAAGTGACAAATTGGTTTCACAAATGTGTTCACCACATTTGAATTAGCATCCACGCCAAAATTCAGAATTATTTGAATTGGTTTGCTATGTTTTTGGAACAATGCAAAAGGGAAGATTCAAATTCAAATAACCAAAATCAGTTCAAATTACACACTAGAATTCAAATAATTCAAATTCAAAGAATTCAAACCATGACATTGGGAGGAAGCAAAGGAGTTAATTTGGAGACCAAAGGGAAAAATATCAATGGAGAATTAGGTAGGAGGGGCCCACTAGTCAGCCACCCACAGAAGCAAATTCTCTGTTTTCCCTCGGTCGATCACGCGTGAGCGCCAGCTCCCGGGAGAACCCCTACCCGATGCCTCCACCGAGCTGCTTGCGAAATTCTCCCGAAGGAAGCACTCGTGCATGGTGACTGCTATCCGCAGCAGCTGCCCAAATCAAATTCTACTCTCTGTCTCCATGTTAAACTGAAGTTTTCCTCCGTGCTCGAGCGCTCACGAGAGAAACACTGCGCCCCCTCTGTGCTCGTCGTTCAGCAGCCTCCGGCCCCTCTAGTGCCGGTTTATCTCCCTAGGAGCTGCACCGGCGACTCCTCGATGATTTTCACCGCTCCTCAGCTCGTCCCCGACCTTCCCTCTCCGTGCCCGAGCCGTTCTTCCCCAGAAGAAAACAGAGCTGCGCCGCCTTCTCGGTTCCACTTCGCCCGGCCACTCCAGTGCCTCTCTGGCGCCATAAACTTCGCCCTAAGGTGCGCCACGAGGTGTAGCTGCTTCTCCCGAACCCCTCTTGCTCATTTTCACCGCTGGCTCGCCGGAATTCGGTGTTTAGCACCGGTACACGGGAAGAACCAAGCGAGTTCAATCCGGGAAATTCTTCCAACACACATGATTATTCGTTCTCCGGTCCTAACCACAGCTACAAGGGTTCCTAGTGCCTTCCCATGCCAAATCCCAAATCCAACCAGCCTTCCTCCGCCCCGGGCGGCGAGAATTCACGCCGCTGGCCAAAACGGCTCGGCCCACAGTCGAGCTCCCATTTGCGGACGTTTTCAGCTCGGGTTAGGGTTAGCATCTTGTTCTACGACCTCTAGGGATGGTGTACGGCACTTTAGCTCACCGGGAGAAGCTCGGGACGCACCCACCTCGCCGGCGCCAAGCTACCGAGCCGCCCCGCCGATGCCGACCCACCTCCGGCCGTTTTCATGCGATGAAACCTTGCCCGGCTGCTAGGTCTTGATGAGAGGATTGTGTAGCATGAAACCGCATCAAATTTTGTTGAGAAACAGGGGAGAACGAGCCGCGCCATGATTGGCTCTGTGCGTGCGCGAGTTTTCTGTTCAGAGGTTGAAGACGACCGACCTGTGGACCCCACTGTCAGCCGGTAAAACACTTCTCTGTGCAAAAACAATTCCAGCAACTGTTCAAACTTGGGAAATCCATAACTTTGTGTATAAAACTCCAAAAAGGGTGAGACCAATTTTGTTGGAATCATCATAAGGAGTCCTTCACAGAGGAACAAAGTGATTGCCATAAAAATGCCCAGTATTTTCAGTGGAATTCGTTTTAGTAAATATTTAGGGACTAATTCCTGGAAGGATTCTCTATGAAAAATTCCCAAATTTGGGAAGCAAATCCTTTTCCTAGTTCCTGAGCTCAATTAAAAATTTGAGCTTCATTGGAGTTCATTTTCTAGGCTAAATTGTCTTCCAAAGTTCAGCCTTTATTTGAAAATTCAAATTCTAAACAGAATTTTTTCAGAAATCCTGTCCAACTTCAAAAATTCATTTCTCACTGTAGGTAGCTCCAAAAATGGTGAGATAAATTTTGTTAGAACTATAGAGACCTGCTCTAATTAGATCTTCCACTATTAGCCATGTCAAAACTTCATATTTGGGATTAAAAATTCAGAGAAGTTTTGGACTTGTAGGAATTTCGGAGACCACAAGGTCCAATGGAATTTCTCCAAATTTTGCTCAGGTCATCCTTATAGAGTTTAGTATCCACTGGAAAAATCCCAAGGCCAATTAAGGAACCTAAATAGCAGTAGCTGTGAATAGAAGTGTGATTCTTATACTTCATTAGCACTTATACATATATTTTTCTACATTTCATATAGTGACCGAAGTTGAGGACACACCGGAGCCGTTGGACGTCCTCCCACCTGACACTAACTTCTCTTTTGACTCGCAACCAGGCAAGCCCCGGTTTGCATTTAATTACAATTTGCAAAGTTTTCATTTGTATCACTTATATCTAGGTTGAATTGCTTGCGTTAGAGTTAGGGTGATTGAAACCCCACTTGCATGACTTAAAATCCTATGAAGGGTTGGGTAGTTTACAAACTCGACGAGTAGAGAATGCCATGCTAATGTTCTTAGGATCTCGGTAGTAGTCGAGTAGCTGGAATCTACTCGTGAGGTAAGATGTTATCATACGGTATGGAAAAGAGTAGAGAATGGCTTAAGAATGTGAAACTGAGACCCAGCAGGGGAGATAGGATGCAGTGAGCGGAGGTCTCACGTGCGTAGCCCTGTTGGTGTCGATTGAGAACCGAGTCGTGTGTGGACCTGCTGGACAGGTATTGAATAGTACCGGATGGCATACTGACATAAGCAGGAAACCGATGTAATTGGTTAACCTGGGTGCTAAGGCTTACCCAACCATTTTATAGGAGTGGGTTGAGGGTAGCAATGTGTAAATCTGCCGGTGGGCACAGAACGCTCCACGCGGGGAGCTCCTGCCGATTACGGATGGACCGTTCGGCATTTAGGTTTCCTTTGAAAGGTTGTTGCATACAACAGAGTAGGAATGTGTGAAGGACCACACTTCTGAAAGTGGGTGTATGTGACGTGTTATCCGGGTGTCTCCTGATTGCAATCACTGTCCCTCGCGGTTATTTGAGTACCGCTTGTTCACTGTGCTGTGACGTAGTAAGAAGTGAAAGAAGCCAAATGAATATGCTGCATTGTACTACTAATGTCTGGAAACCATGTATGTTATAGATATAGAGCTCATTAAGTTTATCTTCCACTTTGGGCATAACCACATCAGAGGAAAGCTTTTCTTCTTTGATTGTGGACTTCCGATGTGAGGGCTGCCTAAGGCACATTAAACTGCTGCAATAAAATTGAAAGTAAGGATTAACATGTAGGAGTGTCTTTGTTGCAATGTCCTTTTTCCTATATTACAAATCCCTGCATGTAGAGTTTGATGATTAGAAGTGCCGGTTAAGCCTTGCTGAGCCATCGTGCTCACGGTTGCAATATTTGAGCTGTGTGCAGGTGAGAGTTATGAGGAAGGGTCCGAGGACGAGGCAATGCCCCCGTCGGGGTACACGGCCGAGCTGGAGCCCTGCACGCCTTCGTGATCTCCGGTTGTATGTTGCTAGTGTGTAGTGTCCCCGGGATCGACGGCTGCACTTTTGCATAGCTAGGCTGAAGTTTAGCTATTAATAAGACTTCCACTGTACATTACCATTGTAAAATACTTCCGCTGTGTTATATGTAAAATAAAATCTTGTATGTTGTTCTTAATCTTTTCTTGTGTGCTGTTGGGTGCCGCAGTGGGTGAACCATGGGGTGGTCCCCACATGGGGCCCTTATGTCACTCACCCAAGTGATCAAACCGACTGAAGCCCTGTGCTCGGGTACTTGCTCGCAGCCGAGCGGATGCCACGGCGAGGAAACCCCGCCACCAGCTGCCTGCGTGCTCTGGCCACCGAGCTGTTTTCCCGCGCCCTCATCCTCATGCTCGGACGAGCAATGAACCATTTCCTCGCTCACAGTCCCGGTTGCTTCGCTCTCACACGAAAGAAAAGTGCCGCTCACCGAAGCTCTCTACTCCACCGTCGCCCGGTCGAGCCAGTGGAAGTCACGCCGAGCTGAGGCCGCAACCGAGTTCGCGGACCCTTGATCGACATTCTCGCACCGGTTCCAGCCGGTGACCTATCTTCCTCGAGCATCTTCGGGCCATTTCTTCTTCCTCAGTTCAAATAGAGCCGCCGCCATGAGAACACCTCGTCCGGCCACCACAGCCCGTCTTTCCCCGAGTGGTGCACAGAAAAGAGGTCCGTCTAAGTCTTCTCTTTCATTACCGCAGGCTCCGGCTGCATGCCATGGGCTGTCATCGCCGCAATTTCACGTTTATGCGCCGGTGTACAAAAGAGACCGCCGGACCACTTCACAAAATTCGTGCTACACACCGCACCACTCATCACCTAATTTAGTAAACTACTTCTAGATGCCCGTGCGAGTCCATAGGATCAAAAACTTCGGAGAACCATCGAGTATAGCCACTATTCTCCGAGGTTTGCTAGTCTTCCCGATTTTCGACCTAGGTTGCATGATGATATGCTAGTTGGAGCCGTTACCGAGCTCATTTGAGTCCATAACGGCCTTCACTAGGGTTTCCTGATGCTGTACGGCCGTTTGCTCAAGCATTTGGAGTGCTAGGGAGTCTGGACGACACGGCTGAAGTGCTTCTGAAGCTGCCGCTCGTCGCCGGCCATGTTCCGGTTGTTTTCATGTCGAGCTAAGGTCAGCACCGGGATCCCCGTGCGGGATTAGGCAGAGGCAGCAAAAATCTCGAAGCTTGGCACACGGCAAAGCCCCTCCGGCGAGCACTCCGGCGAGGGGGGCAGCGGCCGAGCGTGGGAGCGCGAGGTTGAAGACAACCCGCGGGCCCCGTGTGTCAGTATCAATTAAACGGGCACCGGGTTCTCTGTGGCTCGAGATCGAGTGCGGATACGTGCATTTAATTCTGTGACCCCGTGTGCCAACGCATCAGAGCGTGACACGTAGCCCTGGACCCACCGGCAGAGATTTAAACATTTCCTGATTTTCAGTTTCTAGTTCAAACTTCAAATCCACATAACTTTGGCTAGGGAACTCCAAATCAAGTGAAATAAATTGTGTTGGATTCATCTCTTTTAGTACTTTCGAACAAATCAAGTTTCACTTCATGAAAACTTTTATTTCTCCAGAATTAAATCTTCAAATTTTAAAATCTTTAGAATTTTAACTGGAGAACCCTTTAGTGGAAAATTCTAAAATTTATCCAGGGTGTTCCTTATAATATCCCTGAGCTACCATAAAAATTTCAGATCCCTTTGAGCTCATTGGATCCACCTAATGGTGTGATTAATGAAACTGTTCCAGAGAAAATGAAAAATGTCCAGAAACATTTTTCAGTTTTCTATGAACTTGTTTCGCTCATATCTTTTGCTAGGAATCTTAAAATTAGGTGAAACCAATTCCATTAGAACCCTCTGAAAATCTAGTTTCCAGAAAGTCATGGCTTGCCCCATGAAAATCCTTAGGACACCCTAAGAGCTCCAATTAAGGCCAAACACACATTTATTTGTGCAGGGCTCAAATGAGCTTTGCTTCAGATGAAATTTGCCCAAGTCTCTTTCTAGGTTGTATATGAACCACAGTAAAAATTTCAGAGTCATTGGGCCTGTCTAGCTGTACTTATAGTCTTAACAATATCAACTTCAGATTCAAATGCATTTAAATTGACACGCATGCATATTTATATTGTGTAGTCGCTAAGGTTGAAGAGGAGCTGGAGGTGTTGGATTTCATCACCCCGGAGGAACAGCTAGCATACGACCAGCAGCAAGGCAAGCTCCGGTTTGCATTAGCCGTTTTTACAAACTTTATTGTTTTCAGAACTAACATTGAGTATTCACTTCAATTATGCATTAGAGTCTAGTTTGAAAACCCAACTGTATAAGCCAAGAGAACCAGTGTTTTGGGCTTAGTTTGTTAAACCTCGAGTAGCAACTGCAATGCTAAACTAGTGTAGGATTCGGTACAAGTCGAGTAGTTGGAACTGCTCGCGAGAATAGGCTAGAGGTACACCACTCGGTTAGAGATAGCAAATGGAACACATGGCAAGAAAAATGAGACCGGGCGGAGGGTAAGGGCGGAAGGACGTTGGGGCCTGGGTGCCATAGATCCGCTTGTGTCGATTGAGGACCAAGCCGTGTGCGGGCCTGTTGAACAAGCTAGAACAATACCGAAGACCTACCGGATATATGGGAACCGGGAAACCAATGTAATTCAGGTAGCTATTTGTTGAGGCATTGCTTGTCGTCCAGAGTGTTGGTTGAGAGCTTGAGGTGTAAATCGGCTGGCGGCACTGCAGATGCGCGCGCAGAGACCTCTTTCTCGGGACCATAGGACCAGTTCAACATTTGGCTGACGGCTGAAAAGTGGTTGCGTACGATGTCTGTGATGGTTGCTGTAGGAAACTTTGTAACAGAAAGTTTTGTCAAATTCAATGAAGAATTGACTGGGATTCTAGGATCAAATCAATACCTCAAGCAGGGAGGTGCTGTCCAATTTACTCCAGAAATTCTGTCAAATTTGACATCTCATAACTTTTGAACCAGGACAGATCTTTGGCCAAGCAAATACTTTATGGAAATCTATTGAAGTTAGCTTTAACTTTGATGTGGAGCTCCAGAATTGGTTTTGCTTTTAGCTTGGTGTAAATCAGGTTGAAATGGAAACTGGTCAGGGCTGTCAGTTTGGGCAGCAGGCCAGCAATCAAATTTGTTTTAAGTTTGATTTGTGTTTCCAAGTTTTATGAGTTCAATGACATCTTTTATGTTATAACTCAATGAATTACTGTTGAAATGAATATTTTACCTTTTTCAAATATGTTTCTACAGATGGCAGAGGAGAAACAATTGGAGAACGGATGGGTGGTGTCACACTGTTCTCAACGCAGCGGTTATCCGGAACTGTTGAAGCTAATGCTTCAATATTTAGGGTATGTGGAGAAGCCGTGTTACCTCGCCAAGGAAGAAGGCAAGGAGGGGAACAAGACATGGACCATCCATATCGAAGTTTCAGCAGGACCTACGCCACCCGATTGGGCACCGTTCACCATCACGGTGAGAGGTAGATAACCGGAGGAGATGTGGCAGGTGGCAGCCCGCAACACCATGTCGTATTTCTGCCAGGTACACGTGAGAGCTATGGAGGGCACTCCATACGCGCTTGTCCCTGTGGAGGGGCGAGCTAATCACGTGTGGAGGGAGAGGTACTTGGAGGCAACGGATCCGAGTTGCCCAAGGTACAATCCCGCGGAGGCGAACCTCAGCCTCCAGTTGATGGAAGGAAAGACAGTGATGGACAGCCAAGCTTTCCATACGGATCGACTTGCCGTGGATCTCAAGGAGAGCACCAGTCTCCGAGACCATTTCGAGAGTGCTCACAGCGCACTCCGTAATATGCTCCTTCCGACGATTAAGCGACTGAATGAGCAACACAATCAGTTGCGTCATTTGAAGAAGGCGAAGAAGAAAAGCCGTGTCGACATCATGGCTTTACAGCAGATAGTACAGGCCTTGACCCAGCAGAATGAGGTCCTTACTCAAGAGCGTGATGACGCTATTTTGGAGGGGCAGGGCTGGGAAGAAGACTACAACCAGTCCATGGACGAGGTGCATGCGTTGCAAGACCTCATGCCTCCGGTAGTGGGCCTACCGATGGTAGGTGCAGTACCCGTGGTTTTGGGTACCCCGGTGATGGGGGAACCTTAACCCGAAGAGGAGGTCATGGATCCTGAACCACCAGCAGAGGTAGCAGAGGAGGACGACCCACAGGAGGTCGAGTTCTACTCCGAGTAGTGAGTTTAGCGTTGCCCAGTAGGGCAGCGAGGGTGGTGTAGAAACTTTTGTAAAAGGTGACATGTCGTGTAGACAGTAGTATGTGTATAGGTAGTGACGACATGAGCACGACTTCTCGGGGATCTGAGAATAATGTATACTGTATAAAGTTTATGCTTTATCAGTATATGTGAATGTGTGCAAGTTTATTCATGTGTCACTGCAATACCTACTGTTTTCCATGGAATTTTAAGAATGACATGTGCTGATCGTTGCTGTTTTGAATTTCAGAAACTCGGGATGAACCTCCGGTAATATCCTGCTAAACCGAGGAAGCTTCTGACTTCATGGACAGAAGTAGGGGCTTTCCATTTCAGCACTTGTTCAATTTTACTTGGGTCAACCGCAATGCCTTCCGCTGAGATGATATGTCCCAAAAATGGCACTTGGCTAATCCAAAACTCACATTTGCTGAACTTGGCATACGGTTTATGGTCTCGCAATCGTTGAAGGACAATTCGCAAGTGTTCGGTGTGTTCTTCTTCCTCCAAGAGTAAACTAAGATATCATCAATGAACACCACCCTGAACATGTCCAGCTCCGGCATGAACACCGAGTTCATGAGGTACATGAAATGTGCCGGAGCGTTGGTGAGACCAAAAGACATGACAAGATATTCATATAGCCCATACCTCGTCGAGAATGCCATCTTCGGGATATCCTCCGCCCGGACTTTATTTGATGATACCCGGAGCGAAGGTCCATCTTTGAAAACACACTTGCACCCACCAGTTGATCAAACAGGATGTCAATGCGGGGCAGTGGATATTTGTTCTTGATGGTGACGGTGTTGAGCGGTCGGTAATCCACATACAACCTTCAGGTTTCATCTTTCTTCTTGACGAACAGCGCCGAGCATCCCCAAGGCGAGGAACTCGGTCTAATGAAACCCTTGCTCAACAAATCATTGAGCTGTTCTTTCAACTCAGCCAGCTCATTCGGAGCCATCTTATACGGTCTCCGTGATATTGGTGTAGTCTCGGGTGCAATTCAATCTTGAACTCCACATCCCGTTCAGGTGGCATGCCCGAAAGATCATCCGGTAATACGTCGGGGTACTCTAGGACTACGGGGATGTATTCTAACTTGGGAGCTTCAGTATTATAGGCTGCTGAAACTTCCGGGACGGGATTGTCTAATACGATGAATGCGGACGGTGGAATGGAGAATTCAAATGAACCGTCCGTGTTAGAGTTTCTAGGACAGCGCCATTATAGCGTAACCATGACATTCCTAAGATTGCATCAATCTTTTTTCCCTTAAGGATAATCAACGTAGTGGGATATATCTTCCCACCTAAGAACAGTGGTGCTTTTGGAATCATCATGTTTGCTGAAATCTTCCCTCCCGGTGAGCAAATCATATATGAGTAATTGGTTGGGAGGACTTGTAGTTGATGCTTAGCCACATAGGATGCACTTATGAAACTGTGGGTTGCACCCGATCAAATAAGATGTGAATGTAGCCTAGAATGGGGGTGAATAGGCTTTTCGATGCTTTATTGAAACCTGAAACACTTAGTAGTTTATCAAATACTGGGAAATCAGACTAGTCCGGTAGGGTGCGGACTAGTCCGTTTTCTAAACAGAGAAAAATTGGACTAGTCCGGTACTGTGCGGACTATTCCAGTATTCATGGACTAGAGAGATCAAGATTGATCAATGTTCACTTCTAGTACTCTATGCAGCAGAAATAAATTGATAACTTAGGTGTATTGCAACATTGATACAGTGAATGACAGGAATCAACTTTGATTCTAATGTTTGAACGTGAATTTCAAAGGATTGATTATACACTAGATAATTATGAACAATTAATGAACAAGAGTATAAGACAAGTGTTTATCCCGAGGTTCAATTTCACGAAGGAAATCTACGTCCCCGTTGAGGAGTCCACTAAGGACCGGGTCTTTACCAACCCTATCCTCGTCGAATCGCTACAAAGGCCGATTCTCTTCCACTAATCACAAGGAGGAATAAATCGTTCAAGGGGCCTTCTCACAAGTTGAGGGCTCCCCAAGAATTACAATGAATTAACACAACCAAACACACTCAACAGATGAACAATTAACGAACAAGAGGGCGAGAGATCAAACCCAAGACCTCAAGATGTGTAGAACAAGTCTCTCCTTTGATCAATTGCTAATCCCCAAAGAATTAATCCTTTTTGGGTTACAATGTGTGGAGAGATGTGAATTTTGGGCTCTTTGGAGGTGTGATGGCGCAGGGGGTTGAAGAGATATGTTGGTTTGGCCGTACACCTCTTTTTATAGTAGGGTTTCCAATGGTTACGTTAGGGTTTGCGATGTCCAGACTAGTCCGTGGTTGACTCCGGACTAGTCCGGCGTGCGGTGTGTAGAAAACCCTAAGTGTTGTGATATATTGGACTAGTCCGTAGTAGTGCAGACTAGTCCGTTTTCTATCCAGAGACAAAATCGGACTTGTTCGACTGATATCGGACTAGTCCGTTTTCTGGTCAGAGAGAAAATCGGACTAGTCCGGTTGATATCTGACTAGTCCGCACATGCTGAAATTGTGCAGTTAGTTTGATTTCTTCCACTTGAGCTCTTGGGGTATGTTTCTCCAACACACTCTATACTAAGTATTTTAAAATTTTCAGCTCCTGAGCTCTTATCAATTTGGATCCTCCTTATCCTTTCTTTTTACGCTTTCTTCCTGACTTCTTTTAAGAACATGCGCTCATCTCAACAATTTTGTTAGGGTCTCATTTGTTTGTCATAAATCAATCAAAACCCACAAGGGATGCCTAGATGCACTTTAAATCTCCCCCTTTTTGGTGATTCATGACAACCAATTGAGATCTCACAAATATGACAATAAGAATTCAGATTTTCATAAAGTGTGCAAATATGAGCTTTGGACAAAATAGGCAAAGTAGACATAAGACATATGTGCACTCTTTATGGTGGGGTGTAGAACTATGTGTATGAGCAATAATTTTGATGTGAATAACATAATGAGCATAATCATCAAGAGTCTCACTCCTACATAACAGCTTTAAACATATGCCATTAATCATAAGCATAACATAGTCATCTCACAAAAAGCATAATGATAACATAATAGCATAAGTCTTACAAAAGCATAATGACAGCACATGTCTTACAAAAACTCATTTCTCAAACTAGGACATGAAAAGAGAAACCCTACGACCTAAGACTCCCCCTCAATCTCTCCCCCTTTGTCATCAAGGCACCAAAAAGAAGGAGAGGAGGGATCTACTTGTCGTCACCGGCTCACTCATCGCTGTCGGTCCTTTCTTCATCTTCATCATCAGCTTGAGGAAGAGGAGGAGAGGAACCACTTGTTTTGCCAAAGTAGGCACGCTCTGATGGAGAGAGAGGAGGAAGCTCTATAAACTCAGATGCAGAGTCCTCTAAGATGACCGAGGATCCAATGGGCTCAATCTCTAGTTTTTTGCATATTTCTTTGACATTGGCCTTCATGTATCTCATTTCTTCTTTTCTTGCCTTGTTCATCTTATGAAGCTTCTCCTCAGTTTTGCGGCAAGAACTGAAAATAGCAGCCAAAATCTTCATAACTCCACTAGAGGAACCTTTGTGTGGAGAGGCCCTGGTCTTGGATGAAGGCCTTGCATCTTATTGAGCTCTCTGGATGCTCTTCAGGTGATGCAGGAGAGGAGGCAGCTGGGACGGAGGCCTGAGGAGGCTTCTGAGGTCTTAGAGCAGTGTGCTCTACATCCTTCACAAACTCAATTCCTGTGACTTTCTCAATCATGAACATCAAGTAAGTTACATAGCCACAGGAACGGTTTGGTGTGCAGGATATGTTCACCATGTCATTCCAAATATAATCGAAGATATTAAATCTTCTCCTCCTGCTGATTACTTTCGTCAAGGTTCTCAAATAACCTTGGACGCTCCCGGCATCTCCATCCTTTGGAACAATGGTCTTCCGGAACACTCTGTTGAGAACAATGAAGAAGGGCTTCATGTTCTTGGTTGAGGGAGGATTGAATGGGAGTCGAGTATCATAGAGAAACTCCATCTTGTCCTTCTCCACAACTCCCAGATTGTGAATCACAATCAAATCACTGCCGGTGTCCTCAAGGCGCAGCAGTCTGGCAAACTCAGTGTAGGAAATTGTGTACTTGGATCCATGTGTCATTCAAGTCACTTTGTCTTCTCCATCATGACCAAAGTGGCAAGATGAATAAAACTGGGCAATAGTCTCATCATTCCAGTTGTACCTGAAGGCGATCAGGTCCTTGAGTTCATGTCCATCTGCAGCCTATATGACTTCCTCAAAGGCTTCACAGCTCTTCCTTTCAAAGTATGTCCAGTCAATCCATTGACTTTAGACCACTGGAGTCTTCATTTGGAGGTACACCGAACTGTAGTAGTCCGAGTGAAAGTTGCTCCAAAATCTCTTGTCGGCTGCCTTCCTCAGGTTCCATGCCACATCACTCCCCTTGCAATTGAACTTCTGCTCCGAGGGATCCCTATTTCCCTGCCTAGGAGCTGTCATCTTGAGGGGACCAATTGGGCCGGAAGCAAGTCCCTTTCCCTTGCCCTTGGTTTGGCGTTGAGCCGCCGAGCTAGAACCAGCCATATTTGCTTTTGAGGCTGGTCTCTTGATTGTAACCTTTCGACTCACCCTAGGTGGGGTGAGCGAAGGCTCGGCAGCATGCTCTTTTCTCTTGTTGGAGCGAGACTCCGGAGGATGAGACATTGTATCTTGATCCATCTCGGCCTCAAAGTCGGAGAGACTCTCATTTGATCCCTACATGACTTCTGACAAGGAAGATAAAGTGGGTATGAATAATCAAGGATGACACAGGATTTGCACTGAATTGACATAAGCTAGGATTCCCTGATCAGGGGCATACCGGACTAGTCCGGTGTTCAAGGTCGGACTAGTCCGAAGTACCGGACTTGTCCGCCCTAAGAACGGACTAGTCCGTTATGAGGCTGCTCAAGCCCTAGCTTGTCGAAATTTGAGGTTATTCAATGCAAATATGATCTAGGGTACATGGAATACCTCAAAAGAGCATGCATTGACTAGAGAAGTTAAGCTAATTGAGCAAAAGAAAGGAAAATCGAAGGTTCTAGGGTTTGGAGTGAAGTTTACCGAATCCTTCGATTCGAGGCATTGAAGGAGTTCTTGATCCGGACTAGTCCGGGGTCTTTGATCCCTTTGCAGTGGGGATTGATATCCATGGAAATTTGAGAGGTTTTGATGGAGAACTTCCAAATTCACCTTGGGAGCACTTGAGTTCGGAGAGAGAGAGTGGGGAGGGTTGTGAGAATGAAGGAGATTAGGTTTGAGCCGTCCTTAGGGTTATGGAGGTGAAATATCGGACTAGTCCGGACCATATCGGACTAGTCCATTTTCTGGTCTGAGAGAAAATCGGACTAGTCCGGTCTAACGGACTAAGTGCGGACTAGCCTGCCAGTGCGGACTAGTCCGGGGTGACCACGGACTAGTCCGTGGTCCCTTGTACAGAAGTGTACAAAATATATATATATGTATGTATTCAAGTGTTCCTATTAAGGGATAAGGGACAAAGGCACACAAATATTCTTGATGAATATGATCAGTAAACATACAATAATCAAGCTATGACCATGATTCACCAAGATCAAGTAACTAACAAAGTTTTTAGGAGGAAAAATAGAGAGAGATGATTTTTCAATATAATTAACATGATTTTGAGGATGGCATACATGTATGCAAATTTTCAAGCCACGTTTCAAGCATTAAGGATATTTAGTTCATTTTGGAGCTCACAAAAACGTTTTTCATCAAATGGCTTGGTAAAGATATCGGCTAGTTGTTTTTCAGTGTTGACATGGGAAATGGATATGTCTCCTTTCATTGAGTGATCTCTCAAAAAATGATGCCGGATATCTATGTGTTTAGTTCTAGAGTGCTCAACAGGGTTATGGGCAATTTTAATAGCACTCTCATTGTCACAAAGGAGTGGAATACGGCTCATATTGTAACCGTAATCCCTTAGAGTTTTTCGCATCCAAAGGAGTTGTGCACAACAACTCCCGGCTGCAACATAATCCGCTTTGGCTGTGGATAGAGCAATTGAATTTTGTTTCTTGGAGGACCAAGAAACTAGGGATCTACCTAGGAATTGGCAAGTACCAGAAGTACTTTTTCTATCTACCTTGCATCCGGCATAATCTACATCAGAGTATCCAATGAGATTGAATTTTGAACCTTTGGGATACCAAAGGCCTAGGTTGGGTGTATGAACTAAATATCTCAATATCCTTTTAACGGCTGTCAGATGACATTCCTTAGGATTGGCTTGAAATCTTGCACACAAACATACACTCAACATGATATCAGGCCTAGATGCACATAAATAGAGTAGGGAGCCAATCATGGAACGATATACCTTTTGATCCACATTTGGTATGTCTTCATTGAGATCCAGATGTCCATTTGTCGCCATGGGAGTCTTTATGGGCTTTGCTTTGTCCATTCTAAACTTCTTGATAATGTCTTGAGTGTACTTTGTTTGGCTTATGAACGTCCCGTCCTTTTGTTGCTTCACTTGGAATCCCAAGAAGTACCTTAACTCTCCCATCACGGACATCTCAAATCTATCTGTCATGATCTTGCTAAATTCTTGGCAAAAGGATTTGTTAGTTGAACCAAATATAATATCTTCAACATAGATTTGGCAAATGAAGAGATCATCATCAAGGTGTTTAGTAAACAAGGTGTAATCAACTTTTCCGATCTTGAAGTCATTTTCAATCAAAGAATCTCTAAGGCACTCATACCAAGCTCTAGGAGCTTGTTTGAGGCTATAGAGAGCCTTACGCAGTTTGAACACATAGTCGGGGTGCTCTTGATCTTCAAAACCGGGTGGTTGCTCAACGTACACCTCCTCCTTGATCGGTCTGTTGAGAAAGGTGCTTTTCACGTCCATTTGATAAAGCTTGAAATCGTGGTGAGTAGCATATGCAAGTAATATACGAATCGATTCAAGCCTAGCTACGGGATCAAAAGTCTCATCGAAATCGAAACCTTCAACTTGTGAGTACCCTTTTTCCACAAGTCGTGCCTTGTTCCTTGTCACCACTCCATGTTCGTCTTGCTTGTTGCGGAAGACCCATTTAGTGCCGACAACGTTGGACTTGGGTCTTTCAACCAGCTCCCACACTTCGTTCCTTTTGAAGTTGTTCAATTCTTATTGCATCGCCATCACCCAGTCCGGATCTTTTAATGCATCCTCAACCCTCTATGGTTCCAAAGAAGATACAAAGGAATAGTGTTCATAAAAATTAGCTATGCGAGATCGAGTTATTACTCCCTTTGGGATGTCACCGATTATGTTGTCAACGGGGTGATCTCTTTGGATGCTTTGGTGTACTCTTGGATGTGGCACTTGTGGTATTAAATCTTAATCATTATCTTCTTCTCCCCCTGGATAGTTGCTCTCATTGATGTTTTGGTCTTCTTGATTTTCTTGAGGTTGATCTTGTATGGAAGCTCCCCCTAGTTCATTTTCCTCCATCTGTGGTTCATTTGAAGGTGGCACTTGTGGTCGAACATTGCCCAATGCCATTCTTCTCAATGTTTGACATGGAGCTTCTTCTTCATTTAGAACACACTGATCAACTTGCTCTTCTGGGGAGCCGTTAGTTTCATCGAGCACTACGTCACGTGCGACTTCATCAAGTTCAGAGGTTTTGTTGAAGACACGATAAGCGTAGGAGTTCGAATCATAGCCAAGTAAGAAATCTTCATCGGACTTCGAAGAAAACTTCGATGCCCTTGGCTTCTTATTTAAAATATAACATTTTGAACCAAAAACTCGAAAATATGAAATATTTGGCTTGTTACCCGTGAGTAGTTCATAAGTGGTTTTCTTGAGCAACCGATGAAGATATAGTCGATTTATGCCGTGACAAGCGGTGTTAACCGCTTCAGCCCAAAACCTGTACGAAGTCTTGTATTCATCGAGCATTGTCCTTGACATCTCAATGAGAGTTCTGTTCTTCCTTTCGGCTACTCTGTTTTGTTGAGGAGTATATCATGCTGAAAATTCGTGCTTTATCCCTTCTTCGTCTAGACACTCCTCAACTTGGGTGTTCTTGAATTCTGTCCCATTGTCGCTTTGTATGTTCTTGATATTCAATGAGAATTCATTTTGGGCACACTTGATGAACTTCTTGAGGGTTCCTTGAGTTTCTGTTTTATCATGCAAAAAGAAAACCCACGTGAAGCGTGAAAAATCATCAACAATGACTAGACCGTATTTATTACCGCCGATGCTTATGTAGGCAACTGGACCAAATAGATCCATGTGAAGGAGCTCAAGCGGTCTTGTTGTAGTCATGACATTCTTCGCGGGATGGGATGCTCCTACTTGCTTCCCTGCTTGATACGCTCTACACGGCCTGTCTTTCTCAAAAACAACATCCTTTAAACCTCGGACGTGATCGCCTTTGAGGAGTTTTTAAGATTCCTCATACCAACATGTGCTAGCCGTCTATGCCACATCCAACCCATGTTGGTCTTTGCAATCAAGCATGTGTCAAGTTCGGCTTTATCTTTGTTGAAGTCAACTAGATAAAGTTTTCCCTTCAACACACCCTTGCATGCAATTGAGTTATCACTCCTTCTAAAGATAGTCACACCCTCATTAGTGAATAAGCAATTATAACCCTTGTCACATAATTGAGATATGGACAAAAGGTTATAATCCAAGGAGTCAACGTGTAAAACATGAGAGAGAGTATGTTGTGATGAAATTGCAATTTTACCGGTACCAAGCACTCTTCCTTGACTATTATCACCAAAGTAAATGCCTTCGCTTGGATATTCATTTTCTTCATATTCCATGAACATTCTTCTTTCTCCGGTCATGTGATTGGTGCATCCACTATCTAGCACCCATTTTGCTCCACCGGATGAATAAGTCTACAAAAACAATTTATGCCTTGGTCTTAGGTACCCAAGCTTGCTTGGGTTCTTTGATGTTAGTCACAAGTTATTTGGGAACCCACACATGAGACTTGGTGTTCCCATGGCGTGGTCCAACATATTTAGCATAAACTCTTTCAAGATTACTTTTCATAAGTACATATGAAGCATCAAAAGTTCTAAATAGAAGATGTTGTTCATATGTGTTCACAGTGTTAAATTTATCAACATTATTAAGTTTTCTAACTTGAGAAGAGTTTCCCTTGACAAAGGCAATGCAACTCTTGTTATTCTTGTGGCTTCTAGCATTTTGCTTTTCACCATTAGAATATCCAATGCCATATTTGACATTAGGAGGTCTTGTGACCGAGTATGCACTGCGTGCATACTTGATCTTCTCCTTGTCAAATATGCCACTTTGAGAAGATTGCTTGTCCTTTGTCGAGTTTGGCTTTTTCTTCAAGTTAGTGTCACTTTTGGCACAAGCACAAGTAATACTAGTTTCAGATTTTATATGTTGAGAAGGTGAGCTTGAAGTGGATGAAGAACCACTTTGATTGAATGACTCAACTTGTACCTCAAGGATCCTGTTAACTTTGGTTAAGTTAGCACGTTCATCCTTGATGGTGGTGTTTGAGTGTTTTAACTTCAAGCAAGCTTCCTTGCTTGAAGCTAACTCAAGTTCTAGTGATTTACTTCGCCCCTTTTCAAGTTCAAGAAGCTTTTCAATCTCAAGATACTCCTCCTTTGGGAGATGATCATATCTTCCTGACGATTGACTAACTTCTCCATATCAACAAGCTTATCAAGTAGAAATTTCATTTTAGCAGTTGTCTTTTTGTCTAAACACCTAAGCATATATTCATCTTCATTACTGCTATCATCCTCACTAGAATTATCACTATCACTAGTAAAAGAATGCGAGAAGGAAGATTTAGTTGGTACCTTTCGTTTACCTTCCTTGGCCATTAGACAGGTGTTGTCGGTGTCCTTCCATATGCCCATGGTTGGGAAGAGAGTGGATTTCTTGGTAGTCTTCTTTATGGCTATGGTGGCCATCTCCTCTTCTTCTTCGGATGAAGATTCATCATTGGAGTCCCACTCCTTCCCTAGATGTGCTTGACCATATTGCTTCTTCTTCTTGAACATTTTCTTTGGTTGAGGCTTGTTGTCTTTTGTCTTTTTCTTGTTTTCATCATGTGGACAATCTACTATTAAGTGATTGTATTCTCCGCAGTTATAGCACGCCCGTCTCATCTTGGGTCTTTGTTTGTCCCTTTGTCTTCCTTCATTTGAGCTGCTACCCTTTCTTCTTCTCATCATTTTCTTGAACATCTTCATGAACATGATCATGTCTTCTTCATCGATATCACTACTTTCATCATCCACCGTCGTCTTCTCCATAAGCTTCTCGAGCTTCCTTTGAGACGGGTTTACAAGTTGACTTCAAAGAAACTCCTTTCTTCTTTGCCGAGGTGAGATCGGCAATTTCCTTAACATGCTTGGCTTGCTTCTCCATCATCTCAAAGTTGATGATCTTGCCAAGAAGTTTGTCTGGGGTCATCTTCTGGTACCCGGGGCTTTCTCTATCATAGAGCAAAGAGTTACGTTGCGAGGCATGAATGCTCTGAGAATCAACTTCACAACCTCATTATCATTCCACTTCTTGCTGCCATAAGCTCAAACTTTGTTGATAAGATTCTTCAGTCGATTGTACATACCTTGTGGTGATTCATCTTCTTCTATCGCGAATCTTCCCAATTAACCTTCACTCATTTCTATCTTGGCTTCGCGTACGTGACGATCACCTTCATGTGCAGTTTGTAGTGTGTCCCATATCTCCTTGGCAATTTCGATTCCATCCACCTTGGTGAACTCATCTCGGCTTAGTGATGACGTGATCACAGCTGCAGCTTGAGCATTCCGATGAATGGCTTGTTCTTGGCTTGGGGTCAGCTCCTCATCATCATCCGGGATATCTATCCCTGTACACACTATATGCCACAAACTTGGGTTAATAGATATAAGGTGCATTTTCATGTTTTGTCTCCACATTGAATAATCATTGCCATCAAAGTAAGGTTCTTTCCCTAGGGGAATTGATAAGTAATGATTATTGTTAGAATTCAAACGCTCATAATCAAAAGGATATCGGGAGTAGTCTGTGTGACTACCCCCTTTCTTCTTCTTTTCATCATCGGTGTTCTTCTTCCCTTTTGAAGAGATTGCCTTCTTCCGTAGAAGAGCCTTGAGTTGGAGCACCTCCTCATCATCGTTCTCACTGTCTTGAATGGCGTCGAGTAGCTTCTTTAGCTTTTGAGTCCTTTCATCATTACTCTTTTCGTCGATGATCTTCTTGTGTACATCCTTGACGCCCATATCGTCTCTTCGAGCGGTGAGTCTCTTTTGAAAAGTTTGGCTCTGATACCAATTGAATGTAGCCTAGAGGGGGTGAATAGGCTTTTCGGCGCTTTATTGAAACCTGAAACACTTAGTAGTTTTATCAAATACAGGGAAATCAGACTAGTCCGGTAGGGTGCGGACTAGTCCGTTTTCTAAAGAGAGAAAAATTGGACTAGTTCGGTACCGTGCGGACTAGTCCGGTATTCGTGGACTAGAGAGATCAAGATTGATCAATGTTCACTTCTAGTACTCTATGCAGCGGAAATAAATTGATAACTTAAGTGTATTGCAACCGTGATACAGTGAATGACAGGAATCGACTTTGATTCTAATGTTTGAACGTGAATTTCAAAGGATTGATTATACACTAGAAAATGATGAAAAATTAATGAACAAGAGTAGGAGACAAGTGTTTATCCCGGGTTTGATTCCACGAAGGAAATCTACGTCCCTGTTGAGGAGTCCACTAAGGACCGGGTCTTCACCCACCCTATCCTCGTCGAATCGCCACAAAGGCCAATTCTCTTCCACTAATCACAAGGGGGAATAAATCGTTCAAGGGGCCTTCTCACAAGTTGAGGGCTCCCCAAGAATTACAATTAATTAACACAACCAAACATACTCAACAGATGAACAATTAACGAACAAGAGGGCGAGAGATCAAACCCAAGACCTCAAGATGTGTAGAACAAGTATCTCCTTTGATCAATTGCTAATCCCCAAAGAATTAATCCTTTTTGGGTTACAATGTGTGGAGAGATGTGAATTTTGGGCTCTTTGGAGGTGTGATGGCGCAGGGGGTTGAAGAGATATGTTGGTATGGCCGTACACCTCTTTTTATAGTAGGGTTTCCAATGGTTACGTTAGGGTTTGCGATGTCCAGACTAGTCCGTGGTTGACTCCGGACTAGTCTGGTGTGCGGTGTGTAGAAAACCCTAAGTGTTGTGATATATCGTACTAGTCCGTAGTAGTGCGGACTAGTCCGTTTTCTATCCAGAGACAAAATCGGACTTGTCCGACTGATATCGGACTAGTCCGTTTTCTGGTCAGAGAGAAAATCGGACTAGTCCGGTTGATATCTGACTAGTCCGCACATGCTGAAATTGTGCAGTTAGTTTGATTTCTTCCACTTGAGCTCTTGGGGTATGTTTCTCCAACACACTCTATACTAAGTATTTTAATATTTTCAGCTCCTGAGCTCTTATCAATTTGGATCCTCCTTATCCTTTCTTTTTACGCTTTCTTCCTGATTTCTTTTAAGAACCTGTTCTCATCTCAACAATTTTGTTAGGGTCTCATTTGTGTGTCATAAATCAACCAAAACCCACAAGGGATGCCTAGATGCACTTTCAAGATGATGATTGTATGGTCGTTGAGAGTGAACGTACCCGCCAGCACGTTCTCTCCTTTCGGGGCGTCCTCATTGTCGAGGTAATGAATGCCTCCTGGTCGCTGACCTCCCTTCTTTACTGGTGGTCGGCCTCGAGCACCGCCCTGATATTGGGCATGCCCGCTACTTTGCTGCCCCTGTGGACAGTCCTTCGAGAAATGACCTGCCTGGCCACACGTGAAGCAGGTGTAGCGAGGCGGTCCTCCGCTGACCGGCGGACGGAATCCCAGGGCGCATTGTGGCGATGGAAACGCCCGGGGTACCATCTTCTGCTGTTGCTGCTGTTGCGGTCACGGTGGTGGCATCGGCGGTCAGAATGGGGATGGCTGAAAGAACGACCCCCAAACTGTTGAGGTCGTGCCGGTGGATGCCACTGCTGACCGGATGGTGGCCCTTACACCATGCGGTATTTTTGAGGAGCTCCATCCCCACTGCTCGGTGGAGCGCTGCGCTTCCGCTGCTCAGCTGCAAATTCCTGCTGAGCATCCTCTTGCATAATCGCGTTATTGACGAGGTCGTTGAAGGTGCCGCGATTGCATTGCGCGAGATGCGTCTTCATCTCGGGATTTAACCCCCCGATAGAACTGCTTGCGCTTCTTCTCCTCAGTGGAGATGTAATGCGATGCATACTGTGCCAGATGGCTGAACACATGGGAGTAGTCGCGGACACTCCTCCCGCCTTGCTTCAGTTCCAAGAACTCTTGGAACATCCTCTTCATCATTCCGGGAGGTATGTGATAGGCATGGAACGCCTCTCGGAACTCCTGCCATTCGACGGCGTGGCCAGCAGGTAGTGAGGCGACATAGTTCGACCACCACGCACCGGCGACACTGTGAAGCTTCTGCGCCACGAAGAGAGTCTTCCGCCGCTCCGTGCATTGGAGCATCCTGAACTTGGACTCGATCGTCCGCAGCCAGTTGTCGGCCTCCAGTGGTTCCGTCGCTTCGGTGAACACCGGAGGATGCGTACTCATGAAATCTTATTACGTGGTAATGTGGGGCTCACGAGGCCCCCTCTCTTGACGCCCCCCCCCCCTGCTTGGGATGTATTCTTCACAATCGTGGGGAGCAGGTCAGTCTGCTCCTCACGAGAGCCCACCAGCGCCGAGATCACATACGCTAGTGTAAGCGGAGGCGGCGGTGGTGGTTGTTGTTGCTGTGGGTGTTGTCGTAGGCAGGTGGCTGGGAGTCATCACCCCCCTGCTGACTAGATCCCCCGACCTCGTGCGTGGTCCGGGTACGAACCATCTGCAACCATACGACAATAAAATCAGTCCCACAGCATACTCCAAGCAGTCCATAACATAAGAGTAAAACATAATGACGGTAACCATGCGATATATCTCGTACATGGATAATGTAATAACTTTGCACAAGCTACACCATTACCAGACCAAATACAAACTAGTGAAATCCAAATTGATGGACTTCCTGTTTGGAAGTTCATCTCAACTAGATTTGGTCACTACGAGACGTTAATATTGCTTTGTCATCACGTATACTACCCTTTTTCTTCAATACGACCCAAACATGGTCTCTAGCAATAGGACATGAGTAGGTAATCTATTTAAATCTTTCACTAGTTGAAGATAACAACTCATGAGTATGTTCTACCCCATTGGAAGTAATAAACCCCCCCCCTAGGTACAACAATCTCTCAAATGAGTTCAACTGTTCATTCCCCTGTCCAGAATGACCAGTTCCTACTCATCCCAGATTTTGACCTGGTACATGGCATTTTCATAACTCAAGTTGAATACCAAAGTTAGAGTTAACTTCAGTATCTTTCCAACGAGTATTTATTTTCCCCATATCCGCTCTTGTTAAAAAGTTATGATAATTCAAATTCAACAGAATTTCTGTAAGAATTTCAACAGCAACTCCTTTGGAAGTGCTGTTTTCAACTCAAATTTCCACTGAATTCTGTGCTGCTACTGCAAAAACTTTGAATTACAAAGATGTAAAACATCTCCTAAGCTTTCCAAAAATGTGTCATATGATTATTTTTTATTTTTTCTACAGAGAGTTAGGCTTGAGAAACAGAACAGTCCAGAGAGTTTTTAAATCTGTCCTGGTTCTGGACGGTTTACAATCATCTGGAAATTCAACCAGTTTGACGTGTGATTCTGTTCTGGAAGTCTACAACAAAGTCGTAGAGCACTTAAACCTCTTTACAGAAATATATACCACACCTCCATTGGCTAAGTAACCTTTGAGCTAGGCTCTGTTAAAGTTCAGCAAACTTGCTGCCAAAACAGAGCACTCTGTTTTTCAAATCCTTTGAGCTAAACTAACCAACTTTTGAATTTTTCTACCCAACCAGAGTCCTAAAGATTAAAACTTATTTATATTAGTTCCTTTTTAACTTGTTTTTAATGCAATCATGATTAGTACATGTCGGTACTACGTTCCTCACAAAATGGAAAATCCTAACCGTATTATACCGGCATATACGTCTCAACTGTGGCACTAAAAACGGTTGCTCGCAAACGTGTACTACACGGGATACGTACGTGGTTAGCACCTGCAGAAGAACACTCAATAGTGATGCACTCAAAGGTGGTTGTCATTTCAGGCAGGTCCATATTTGAAAGTAAATACAATACGCCCGTATCATTGCCATACGGCTGTCCTTGAGTTAAGCCATGTCTCAAGGTACGTGATCGTGTTTTCACACCACACGATTGGGAACCTGAGTAGAGCGAGAATGGGTCGTCACGGTTGGGAATTTTATCAACCCAACAGATACCACCTACTGCCCGGCAGGGCACGCCGATGGCAAGCGCTACGTATGTCCTCCTAGGCTATTTCCAGAAGAACACACTATCGCGTTACCGACCACACGATGGGGTTTCCACTTTCTTGCCTAATGCACGCCAGGGACCAGTGTTTCATATGAACTCAGGAACATGAAGAGTTCAAGAGTTTCATATTGATGTCTCACACAAAGCTGTGAGACCTATCCCTGAACCACATTCCTCGTCAGGGGAGCTAACCAAAATTGAACTGCTTTTGGTGGCGTTCCTTACCATGCTTACCTGAGCGTAGGTGCGTCGTTACATAATCAAAATTCAGAATTATAACAAATAGGTTAGTCATGCCACTTTAAGTAACTATACTAATATAGTCCTTATTTGGGCATACTAGCGATTCCTCACCGTAATCCTAAGTTTTTCCGTAATACTGTCCTTATTTAGTGTGCTATCCCCTAACCAGCTCTGATGCCAGCCTGTGACGGACCGAAATCCTTGCATCCCAGGATCTCCGAGGGTGGTGCCGCACGATGCGACACCCGACAGCACACAGGACAAGGAAACCATAGTATTATATTGAAAACATTCTGAATATGTACACAAGTAGTACATTCTTCAGTTACAACTCCTGTACAGAGTCCACTACAGCGGAAGCTATTTATACAACTCACGCACACACCTAACTAGTAAAAGTTGGTTGTCCGGCCCCACGGACAACTCACACTATCTGCAGTCAGCCTTGGCGCGGCGTGTATGGCTCCCTCTCAGCCGTAGTCCCCGACGGAGGGTAGCCCTCGCCGGTGGACTTGTACTCCGAGTCCGTGGTGTACTCCTCACCTACAAACACTCATAGCAGAAACTGTGAGAACGATGGCGTAGCAAAGGCTTAACTGACGCTCCTACACAGGAAATCTACATGCAAGACATAACAAAGGTAGGATGGTAATTTGCAGCAAAGGACTCGTCTACATGTTTATCCTTAATTCATCTTTTAGCCACAAGTTAACGGTTCTGAAACTAAAATTTAGTGAGCAATATTTTGTGGCACACATGTAGCATTACAAGTTATTCATAACAGCAATATTTTATCACAACATTCCATATTTTACCTACGTCACGACACAGTGAACAAGCGGTACTCATAACCGTGAGGGACGGTGAATCGACTCGTTATACACCTGCAGGGATACCCGAATATCATGTCACGTACGCCCACCCGTGGAGCTGCACAGCACACTCACTCGATATCGTGCGGGACAACCTTTCACCCAACAACCCAAGCGTTGAACCGGTCGCACCGAAACGAGCAGGAGGTTCCCTACACGGAGCATCTCACTATGCCCGTTAGCAGATTTCCACCTTGCTGCCATCAACCTACACCTATGAATCGGTGTGCTATGCCTCGACGCCCGGAGGTTTAGATTACATCAGTTTATCGGAACCCATATCTCCGATATGCCTTCGGTACATTCAAACTTCTTCAGAAGGGCCGCACACGGATCAGTCCTCAATCGACACGGACAGGGCGACACACAAGAATTCCTCTTGCTGCGTCCTATCCCCTGCCTAGTCTCATTTTTTTCTTACTAAAGTTGTCTCACGTCTCGAACCAATCCCGTGTGACACACCCTATACTCGCGAGTAGATTCCAACTAATCGACTTGTACTGAAGCCTATAAACATTAAGCACAGCATGAACTACTCGAGGACTTAGACATTACCCTCACTCCTTTTGGAATAATCTGGTTATGCATTTGGGGTTTCATCCATCCTACACCTAATGCACATACATACTTCAAACTAAGTGAATACAAATCAAAACTTGATAAACTCTGTTAAATGCAAACCGGGGTTTGCCTTGTTGCTGCTGGTCAGGGGTTAAGGTGTCTCCGGAGGTATGAAGTCAAGGATCTCCGGGGTCTCCTCTCGTTCAGCGACTACATGTAAGCAATTTAACATTATGGCAATTTAAATGCAAATGTGTTGAATTTAGTATATAAAGACTATAGCTCTAGCTAGACATTCCATTTGGTTCCGAAATTTTTATTGTGGCTTGGTGAGAACATAACCAGAGACTTGACCAAATTTCATTTGAACCCAAGCTCATTTGAGCTCTGCACAAATAAAAGTCTAAATGGTCATTACTAGATCCTCTAAGGATTTCCAGGGATTTTCATGGATCA
Source organism: Neostapfia colusana (assembly GCA_030760725.1). Classification (NCBI taxonomy): domain Eukaryota; kingdom Viridiplantae; phylum Streptophyta; class Magnoliopsida; order Poales; family Poaceae; genus Neostapfia; species Neostapfia colusana. The sequence goes on along the minus strand of JASWHV010000002.1, from coordinate 102,626,846 downwards.
AACCATTACTTTCTGGAAACTAGAGTTTTTGATGGTTCTAATGGAGTTGGTTTCATGTAATTTGAAGAATCCTAGAAAACTATGCCGTAATAAAGATTTGAGAAAATTCTGAAAAATGTTTCTGTACATTTTTCTATTTTCTCAGGGCAGTTCAATTAATCACACCATTAGGGGGAATAAATGAACTTGGATGGACCTAAAATTTTTCCTGTGACTCAAGGATTTTCAAATGAACATCCTAGCCAAATTTCAGAATTTTCCATAAAGGAAATCTCCAGATAAAATTCCCAACATTTTAAATTTTACGGAATAAATTCTGGAAAAAGAATAAGTTTCATGAGCTGAAACTTGTTTATCTGAATAGTACTCAAAGAGCTGAATCCGAAAAATTTGGTTCACTAAATTTGGACAATTCTACACAAAGTTATGGCCTTCCAAAGTTTGGGGAAATTCTGGAAAATCAACTCAAAATTCAAAAGGTTTAAACCGGGCTGGTGGACCCCAGAGCTACGTGTCAGCCCGACAACGAAGCCACACGGGGGTCTGCTTAATCTCCCGCGTAGCCGCACAAAATCCCGGCGCCACAGCAGATCCCCGGCCCCGGTTTCCTCTCACTGCCACATGGGTCCCGCCCCCTTTCTTCTACCTCGCGCCACCCGCGACAACCGCGGCGGTGCCTCGCCGGAAAGCTCGCCGCCGGTCGTTCTACTGCACAACCTTCGACAAAACTTGCCGCCTGTGCCCAACTTCGCTCGGGGAACACGTTGGTGCACTCAGCGAAGCTCAGCGATGGCCGGAACAGTTCTCGCAACAGTGACAGCGGCCGGGAGCTCATCGGCGACGTCGAACTCAGTGTGCTCTACACCTTTTTAGACACCGTTTCTTTAGAGAGCCCCCCTACGAATTTCTGATCATGAATATGAGCCCTGATCCTCATGAAAATGGCTGCAACTAGGACCTCACCGGCGAGATGCTCTGTTTTCAGCCGCCGGCACGAAAATCTCACGAAACTAGGGTCCTAGTGCATGGAACTGGTTGCTACTTGATTGAAGAGGTGCGCTAGGTGTTCTAGATCATGTCTAGTGTGCAGATCGAGCGGCGGTTGCCTCAGTGCAATGCATTTCACCGTCGACCGAGGTCTAACCCTAACACACTCTGAGGGAAGAAACTACAAATTCTCTCTCTACACCGCATGAAATGGAGCACGACTTTGTCCTACCGCTTCAGCACAAGCAAGCACACCTTTTCCTCTCTGGTGGCGGTGCGTGAATCAGCCAGGATCAGCCGGTCACCAGTGATCAGTGAGGGGTGGAAAAAGACTTGCGAGCGGGAGCAACACACGGCGTGGTGTGAGCTGGTTTTACTCGGGGACAAAGAGAACGGGCTGAGCAGATCATGTGCTGGACTTTGAGCCGAGATTTTCATCGTGAGGTGGTGCTAACCGGGTGCACTGGCGGTCTCTGCGATGAGTCTTCGGTCACCCCCGAGCTGCTCTCGGTTTGAGTCGGTTCTGTGGGCTGATGTCTCTGCCATATGGGTCCCCCTCCCCTCTATTTCTTCTCTTTTGTTTATACTGCAAAGATCTCAGCTACTCCCCATTTAATTGTAGACTTCACCCCCAAGTCATGAGTGGAATTTGATTTCCTCAAACTGAAGTTAGTTTGGCTAAATTTGGTTCACATTTGAACTTGAACTTCAAATTCAGTTTGAATTAATGCCAATTTAGCTCCCGACAAGATGAACTCCAATGAGGATGAAAATTGATGGAGTAACTCAGAAAAATGTGCTGAATTTGAATATGAAGTCAACTTTTGAATCCAAGTGATGAAAATGGCTGAAATTTGAATTTGCATTCAAATTAGCACTTTTTACAAAAGTCTCCAAAAGAGCCTCAAAATGATTTGGATTTGCATGAAACTTGGCCTGAGAACTCCTAAGAATATTTAGGGCCTAATGATGAGCTCAGCCCCTCATGTTTATATGTTTGAGATCCTACTTTTGGATTTGTGAGTTCTTCCTCTAATCCACCTCTTGATGGTGTTTACTTGCTCTTCACAAATGTTCATGAGACTTCCACAAAAATTAGTTGTGGTGTGGTGATGTGATGAACCCTTTAGCAAGTAAATTCTTAGGCTTTTACATAGATGATGGATTATCAATCTTGCAATATGCAGATGATACACTCATTTTTATGGACCATGATTTACAAGAAGCAAGAAATATGAAATTATTACTAACTGAGTAACTGCTTTGGAACACTTATCTGGTTTTAAGATTAATTTCCACAAGAGTGAGATCTTTTGCTTTGGAAAAGCAAAGGAATTTGAAAATGAATATATAGAATTATTTGGATACAATATAGGGGAGTACCCATTAAAATATTTGGGTATTCTAATGCATTATAGAAAGCTAGTCAATACGGAATGGAGATGTATTGAAGATCGTTTTGTGAAGAAACTGGCTTGTTGGAAAGCAAAACATTTATCAGATGGAGGAAGATTAGTTCTCCTAAACTCTGTACTTAGTGCTTTACCAATGTTTATGATGTCGTTTTTTAATATACCAAAAACAATAGTTAAAAAAATTAGATCAATATAGATCTAGATTCTACTGGCATGAAAATAAAAATAAAAAGAGATATCGTCTAGCCAAATGGGAGATATTATGTCGACCTGGAGATCAAGGTGGACTTGGAATAATAGACCTGGAAACCCAGAACAAATGCTCGTTGAGCAAATGGATTGTAAAATTGCTTAATGAGGACGGGATATGACAAACTTTACTCAGAAAAAAATATCTAAGATCAAAATCACTCTCACAAGTACATGTTAAACCTAATGATTCAAATTTTTGGAAGGGTTTAATGGAAATAAAAGAGGAGGTGATTGACAGTGGTTCATTTCATCTCAAAAATGGATCACAGATAAGATTCTGGGAAGACTCATGGGTCTGCCATCAGCCACTTAAGGATATATACCCGACTTTATATAACATAGTACGCCGTCGACATGCCTTAGTGGCTGAAGTCATGAATTCCGAGCCACTTGAATATATCATTTAGAAGACCATTGGTAGGTATAAAAGCCAATGAATGGTATGATTTGGTAGCAAAATTACTCCAAATCAGATTAATTGAAGCAAAATTACTCCAAATCATGATGTACTCGGATTTCATGAGTACGCATCCTCCGGTGTTCAGCGAAGCGGTTGAACCACTGGAGGCCGACAACTGGCTGCGGATGATCGAGTCCAAGTTTAGGCTGCTCCAATGCACGGAGCGGCAGAAGACTCTATTGTGGCAGACTGGGATCCGCTCATCTAGGATCGCAGAGGGTGGTGCCGCACGATGCGACACCCGACATCACATGTCATAAGGGCACATTATATTACATGGGAAAAACAAACTGAACTGTACAAACAGGTACAAACTTCAGTTACAAACTACTATCTTTATTACACAGCGGAAGTTTCTTTTATAAACTCACGCCCACCTATCTAGCAAAAGTCGGTTGCCCAGCCCTAGGGCAACCCACACTAGCTGCACGTCTCAGCTCAGTGCGGCGTGTACGGCTCCCACTCAGCCGTGGTCCCCGACGGAGGGTAACCCTCGCCGGTGGAATCGTACTCCGAGTCCGTGGGTGGCTCCTCACCTGAAAAACACTTAAGCAGCAACCGTGAGCACGATGGCTCAACAAGACTTAACCGACTCACCTAGGCATGAAACTCTACATGAGGTGTATAATGAACATAGGATAGAAAAATTGCAGCAAATGGACACGCCTACAAGTTCACCCGTAATTCATCTTTTAGCATCAAGTTAACAGTTCAGGACTCTGAAATTTAGTAAGCAATATTTGGTGGCACACATGTAGCAATACAATTATATCAATCAGCAATATTGAATCATCATATTTCATACATTAGCCTACGTCATGACTCAGTGACCAACTGGTACTCTTAACCGTGAGGGACGGCAAATTGACTCGATATACACCTGCAGGGAAACCCAAAGAGCACGTCACGTACGCCCACCCATGGAGCTGCACAGCACGCTCACTCGATGTCGTACGAGACAACCTTTCACCCAACAGCCCAAACGTCGAACCGGTCGCACCGAAAAGAGCAGGAGGTTCCCTAAACGGATCATCTCTCTATGCCCGTTAGCAGATTTCCACCTTGCTTCCCTCAGCCTACACCTATAAATCGGTGCGTTATGCCTCGATGCCCGGAGGTTTAGGCTACATCGGTTTATCGGGGCCCATATATCCGATATGCCTTCGGTACGTTCAAACTTGATCAGCGTGGGCCAACATGGATCGGTCCTCAATCGACACGGACAAGGCCGCGCACACAAGACTTCCTCTTGCTGCGCCCTAGCCCCTGCCAAGTCTCATTTTTATTACTAAGGTGATCTCACCTCGCTCGAACCAATCCCGTGTGTCCCAAGCCTAACTCGCGAGTAGATTCCAACTACTCGACTTGTACCAAAGTCCTATGAATCATTAAGCATAGTCTGTCTATTCGAGGTCTTAGACACTACCCTCACTCTTATCGGAAACTTTTTGGTTATGCAAGTGGGGTTCCATCCATCCTATACCTAATGCACATTCATACTTCATACGACACATATAAACAAAGTAAAATTTTATAAAGGCTTAATGTAAACCGGGGCTTGCCTTGTTGCTTCTGGTCAGTAGTTAGTTCTTCGTCCGGAAGGAGGAATTCGAGCACTTGCGGAGTCTCTTCGCCTTCAGCGACTACACGTTAATGAAATACTACATGTCAATTTAAATGCAATGTGTAACTTGAATACATAATACTAATAACTCTAGCTAGCCCTCCCCTTTGGTCCCGAAATTTTTATGGTGGCTTGGTAGGGTCCTAACCAGAGTCTTGACCAAGTTTCATTTGAAACAAAGTTCATTTGAACCTTGTACAAATAAAAGACTATGTGGTCATTATTTGAACCTCTATGTAATTCCAGGGGTTTTCATGGCTCCAACCATTACTTTATGGAAACTAGAATTTAATATGGTTCTAATGGAATTGGTTTCATGTCATTTGAAGAATTCTACTGAAAGTTATGCCCTAATTAAGATTTGAGAAAATATGAAAAATGTTTCTGTACATTTTTCTATTTTCTCAGGGCAGTTCACTTAATCACCCAATTAGGGGGACTAGCTAAACTTGGATGCTTCTGAAAATTTTACCGGGACTCAAGGATTAACCAATGACCCTCTCAGCCAAATTTCAGCATTTTTCATAAAGTAATTCTCGAGATAAAATTCCCAACATTTTAGAATTTAGGGAATTAATTCTGGAAAACTATTAGTTTTCATGGGCTGAAATTGGTATTGCTGGAAAGTACTCAGAATTATGAGTTCAGCAAAATTTGGTTCATTGAATTTGGAGCTTCCTACACATAGTTATGAATTTCTAAAGTTTGAGTTGAAACTGGAATTGTTTTGCTATTGGAAAAGAACCTGGGCCCACTCTTTAAATCTCAGCCAGTGAAAACCGAGAACACACGGGGTTACTGAGTTCCCACAGTGTAGCCACAAAAGATCAGCAGCCACAGAGGATCTCAGCTCGACTGCCGAGTGGCTGACAGGTGGGGTCGGCACCTCGTCTTCAACCTCGCGCTCACTTCTTCCCGCGCGCGCGTCTTCCTCGCCGGCCGTTTCTCCTCCCCCTCGGTCCCTCCCTTCTAAGCCATCTCCCGGCCTGGCTTTCGCCGCCTAGGGGTTTTGAGGGTCGGGGAAACCGTTTCCGGGATCGTTGGGAGCTCTAAAGGTCCCCAGAGGTCGGGCGGCGGCTTCGGGTCGAGTTCGGCGACGTCGGCCGTTCTCTCTGCCGGCTCAACCTCACGTCTCCTTCGCTCCAGAGCATCAGTGGCCCATGGCAAATGGCGTCTCGTACGCCAAAGAGCTTGGAAACGCCTCCAAACCCCATGTCACCGTGCGCCCTAGGTTGAAAACCGGCTGCAGAGGGTAAAACCTGAAGAACACCGTGGTGGCTCCACAATTCTCAGTTCTTTTCAGCCTCGGCGACTCGCACAGAGGTCTGTAGCCTACCCTATGACTAGAATGGCCAGAGAACACATATGGATCATGAATTTTGGAAAATCTACCCTCCCTGGCCTATGGACATGTCCTCGGTATTCTGCAAATTCCCGCGGCTCCCATGGAGGACTGGGCTAGGGCTTTCGGCAGCGTGAAGAGAAGGAGTAGGCGCACCTTTTTGCTATTCAACGCGGGGTATGACGTGCTCTGTATCGCCGGGACGTCGAGGAGGCCTGGTGGCGGTACAAACTGAAATTCCCGACGACGGTTGTTGTTGTGCGCCACACACAGAGGGTGAGGGACCGGCTTGGCAGCTCGGTGAGGTCCAGCAGAGTCCTGCGCACGCTCTCACGATCACCGGTGGTCGCGGGAGGTCCTAGGGGTGCTGAGAAACGTGCGGGCACGAAGAGTGATCGGCGGCAAGAAATATCCGGCCGGGTGCGGCTGCTCTCGGGGGAAAACGGGGAGAAGCCGAAGTGGAGTACTCGGTTTGCTTGACTGAGGTGTTACATGCGAGAATCATCGAGCGTAAGGGGTGGCACGTCGATGCCTCGGTGGCTCGCCGCCTCTCCCGTGCCTTGCGCGCGAAGCAGAGACCGGCTGCAGCAAACCGACTGAAACACTCGTATTTGCAGCTGACATGTGGGCCTCCCCTTTAATCCTTTTTTCCAATTTTTCTTTTCTGTTTTTGCTGATTATCTCTCCAACTGCTCACAATTTAATGCGAGACTTAGCCCCCAAGTTTTTGTTTGAATTTGAGTTCTCCCATTTGAATTTTTGTTTGGCTGAATTTGCCTCATGTTTGAACTGAAATTCAAATTAAGTTTTTGAATTCTTGCAAATTTAGCTCTTGACAAAATGAACTCCAATGGGGGTGAAAATTGGTGGGCTTACTCAGAAAAATGTGCTGAGTTTGAATATGAAGCTAACATTTGAATTTGAGTGATGAAAGTTGCTACAATTTGAATTTATATTCAAATTGGCCTCTTTTTCAAATACCTCCAAAAGTGCCTCAAAAAGTGTTGGATTTACATGAAATTTGGCCTGAACCTTCCCAAGACTTTTTAAGTTCTAGGAGTGAGCTCAACCTCTCATGTTCATGTGTAAAAATCCCACTTTGTGAAAGTGTAGGCGTTCCCCTCTAATCACTCTTTTGATGGATGTTACTTGCTCTTCACAATTTTTCACAAGCTATCCACAACACAAACTCTGGTGTTGTGAGGTGATGAAAAGTTTTTGCAAGTCCCTTTTCTTGAGCTTTTACATCTATTCGTGGCACAGCAGCTTCACGGTGCCGCCGGTGTGTGGTGGGCGAATTATGTCGCCTCACTACCTGCTGGCCATGCCGTTAAATGGCAGGAGTTCCGGGAGGCGTTCCGCGCCTATCATATACCTCCCGGGATGATGAAGAGGAAGTTCCAAGAGTTCTTGGAACTGAAGCAAGGCGGGAGGAGTGCCCATTACTACTCCCGTGCGTTCAACCATCTGGTGCAGTATGTATCGGATTATATCTCCACTGAGGAGAAGAAGCGTGAGCAGTTTTATCGGGGTTTAAACCCTGAGATGAAGACTCATCTCGTGCAATGCAATCGCGACACCTTTAATGACCTCGTCAATGCCGCGATTATGCAAGAGGATGCTCAGCGGGAATTGGCGGCTGAGCAGCAGAAGCGCAGCACTCCACGGAGCAGCTGGGGTGGAGCTCCTCAAAAATACCGCATGGTGTATCGGACACCATCCGGTCAGCAGTGGCATCCACCGGCGCGACCTCAACAGTTTGGGGATCGTTCTTATCAGCCACCCCCATTCCGATCGCCATGCCACCACCGCGACTGCAACAACAACAGCAGCAGATGGTACCCAGGGCATTTCCACCGCAACAACGCGCCCCAGGATTCCGTCCGCCGGTCAGCGGAGGACCGCCTCACTACAAATGCTACACGTGTGGTCAGGCGGGTTATTTCTCGAAGGACTGTCCACAAGGGAAGCAAAGCAGCGAGCAATCCCAATATCAGGGCGGTGCTCGAGGCCGACCACCAGTAAAGAAGGGAGGTCAGTGAATCGGGGGCATTCGTTACATCGACAATGATGATGCCCCGGAAGGAGAAAACGTGCTGGCGGGTACATTCACTCTCAACGATCGGGCAATCATCATTTTATTTTATTCTGGTGCAACCCACAACTTCATAAGTGCATCATATGTGGTTAAGCATCAACTGGAAGTCGTTCCCATCGAGTGCTCATATATGATCTGTTCACCGGGAGGAAAGATTTCAGCAAATGTGATGATTCTGGAAGCACCACTGTCCTTAGGTGGGAAGATATATCCCACTACTATGATTATTCTTGAGGGGAATAAGATTGATGCAATCTTAGGAATGTCATGGCTAAGTTATCATGGCACTGTCCTAGAAACTTTAGCACGGACGGTTCATCTCAACTCTCCACTCCACCGTCCGCATTCCCTCATACTAGACAATCTAGTCCCGGAAGTTTCAGCCGCCTACAATACTGAAGCTCCCAAGTTAGAGGACATCCCCGTAGTCCGGGAATCCCCCAACTTGTTCCTGGATGATCTTCCGGGCATGCCACCTGAACGGGATGTGGAGTTCAAGATTGAACTTGCACCCGTGACTACACCCATATCGCGGAGACCGTAAATGATAGCTCCGAACGAGCTGGCTGAGTTGAAAGAACAGCTCAATAACTTGTTGAGCAAGGGTTTCAATAGGACGAGTTCCTCGCCTTGAGGATGCTCTGTGCTGTTCATCAAGAAGAAGGATGAAACCTTGAGGCTGTGTGTGGATTAGCGGCCGCTCAACACCGTCACGATCAAGAACAAATATCCACTGCCCCACACTGACATCCTATTTGATAAACTTGTGGGTGCAAATGAGTTTTCAAAGATGGACCATCGCTCCGGGTATCATCAAATAAAGATCCGGACGGAGGATATCTCTTAGACGGCATTCTCGACGAGATATGGACTATATGAATATCTCGTCATGTCTTTTCGTCTCACCAACACTCTGGCACATTTCATGTACCTCATGAACTCGGTGTTCATGCCGAAGCTGGACAAGTTTGTAGTGGTGTTCATTGATGATATCTTGGTTTACTCCAAGTCAGAAGCAGAACACGCCGAACACTTGTGAATCGTCCTTCAATGATTGTGGGACCATAAGCTCTATGCCAAGTTCAGCAAATGCGAGTTTTGGATCAGCCAAGTGCCATTTTTGGGACATATCATCTCAGCGGAAGGCATTACGGTTGACCCAAGCAAAATTGAACAAGTGCTGAAATGGAAAGCCCCCACTTCTGTCCATGAAGTCAGTAGCTTCCTCGGTTTAGTGGGATATTACCGAAGATTCATCCCGAGCTTTTCCAAGCTGGCTAAGCCAATGACAGAATTATTGAAGAAGGGGATGAAACATGTTTGGAACTCAGCATGTGAAGGAGCGTTCCAAGCATTGGTGAAGCATCTCACAACAGCCCCGCTCTTAGCTCAACCGGATAAGACCAAGCCTTTCGACGTATATTGTGATGTGTCTGGTATCGGGCTTGGCTGTGTGTTGATGCAAGAAGGACGTGTGGTCGTGTATGGCTCGCGCCAACTTCGAAACCATGAGCAGCGCTATCTGACTCATGATCTTGAGCTCGCTGCTGTGGTTTTGGCGCTGAAAATGTGGAGACACTGTCTCATGGAGAATTTGGTGCATCTCTACACCGACCACAAGAGCTTAAAATATATCTTCACCCAGAAGGAGCTGAATATGAGGCAAAGGAGGTGGTTAGAATTAATCAAAGACTATGAAATTGAGATTCATTACCACCCTGGCAAGGCGAATGTGGTTGCCGACGCGCTGAGTCATAAATCACATGTCCATAATCTCACCATTACACCGATGGAAGAGAAAGAGCCGAGTTTATACTTGGTTCCATATGGATCACTCTACAACCTTGCTCTCATCCCTACCATTAGGGAGGATATTATTGCAGCTCAGAAGGTTGACAAGGGCATGGCAGATCTCCGGAGACGGATAGAAAGCGGTGATATCAAATGTTTCCGGAAGGATGATGAGGGAACGCTATGGTTCAATGACCGCATAGTCGTACCCCGGAATATGAAGCTGAGAAAGAAGATCCTTGATGAAGCTCACTTGTTTAAGTTCTCCATTCATATGGGCAGAAACAAAATGTACCAAGATTTGAAGAGTAAATTTTGGTGGACACGGATGAAGCGGGAAGTTGCAAAGTACGTATCCGAGTGTGATACGTGTAGACGAGTGAAGGCGGACCACATGAGAAAATCAGGGCTGTTGCAACCTCTGAAAATTCCAGCATGGAAGTGGGAAGATGTGAGCATGGATTTCATTGTTGGATTACCCCTGACTTCCAACAAGCATGATTTCATTTGGGTCATCGTTAACCGGTTAACCAAGTGGGCTCATTTCATTCCCGTGCATACACGTTGCCATGCCAGCAGGTACGCGGAGTTGTACATTGCAAGAATCTTATTCTTGCATGGGGAACCCAAGACAATAATCTCAGATCGAGGGGCACTGTTCGCGGTTCATTTCTGGGAGCAGTTGCACGCTGCTTTGGGTACCAAACTTATTAGAAGCTCCGCCTATCACCATCAGACCGATGGGCAAACTGAAAGGGTGAATCAAGTGTTAGAATACATGTTGAGAGCGTGTGCCATCCACCACAGTAGAAATTGGGATGATCATCTACCGTTGGTGGAATTCTCATATAACAATGGCTATCAAGCGAGTATCAAGATGGCACCATATGAGGCTCTCTACGGTTGCAAATGCAGCACCCCATTGAACTGGTGCGAGTCCGGTGAAAGGGTGACGTTCGGGATTGATTTGGTGAACGACGCCGAAGAGCGCGCTCGGATTATTCTAGCAAACTTGAAGGACGCCCAATCCCGATAGAAAAGTTACGCTGATAAGAGGCATAGGCCGTTGCACTTCGACGTCGGGAAACTACCTCCGTGTATCTCCAATGAAAGGCGTGCACCGATTCGGCGTGAAGGGGAAACTCCCTCCCTGATTTATTGGACCCTATGCCATCACCGAGAAGTGCGGACCAGTGGCGTATCGACTAGAACTACCGGCGTCTCTCGCTGGTGTTCACAATGTTTTCCATGTTTCAAAACTCCAGAAATGTCTGAAGTATACGGCTGTTGTTTCCACCGACAACATTGGCGAGTTGCAACCATATTTGACCTATGCTGAATATCCGCTGGAGATCATTGATGAGAAGGCTCGGACCACGCGTAACCGAACGCTGTGGTTCTACAAGATATTGTGGAGTAACCACACCGCTGAGGATGCGACGTGGGAGAGCGAGGAGTTCCTTCGCTTAAACTACCCGGACTTCATGGCATATTATCACGGGTAATTTCTCTTACATCTTCGTCTCTTCTTTTGTAATCCTAGGACGAGATTCTTTTAAGGGGGGAGGGATGTAAAAGCACAAGAATTTACTTGCTAGAGTGTTCATCACATCCCCACACGACAGCTCATGTTGTGGATAATTCATGAACACATGTGAAGAGCAAGTAAACACCATCAAGAGGTGATTAGAGGAAGAACTCACAACTCCAAAAAATAGGATCTCACACATATAAACATGAAGGGGCTGAGCTCTCCATTAGGACCTAAACCATCTTAGACATGCTCAGGCCAAGTTTCATGCAAATCCAAGCCCGTTTGAGCCACTTTTGGAAACATTTGTAAAAAGAGCCAATTTGAATGCAAATCCAAATTTCAGCTACTTTCATCACTTGGATTCAAAAGTTGACTTCATATTCAAACTCAGCACATTTTTCTGAGTTGGTCCACCAATTTCATCCTCATTGGAGTTCATCTTGTTGGGAGCTATAATTGGATCAATTCAAACTGAATTTGAATTTTCAAATTCAAATGTGAATCAAAGTTAGCCAAGTTAACTTCAATTTGAGGATTTCATATCCAAAGCATGACATGGTGATGAAGTCTAACAATTAAGTGTGAGTAGCTCAGAAAATATCAAGGAAATAACGAAAAGAAGTAGAGGGGAGTTGTGGGGCCACATTGTCAGCTGCACAAGCGCGAGAACCGCCTCTGTTTCCCCGGGAGCGTGCCAGCGCGGGCTGCAGCTCGAACCGAGCAGTGGTGGGAGCGCCACCTCCTGCTCAATTGTGCCGGTGGCCACGGGCTATAAGCCACGCGCTCTACCACGTGAACCTTTTTCTCCCCGACTGTTCACACCATCCTCGCGCTGCCTGAAGGAAGAACACTCGCCGCCACTCGATCGTTTCGTCTCTCCGGCGCCCGAGGGATGCAAGCACTCTCGTGGCTGATGATCAACAGAAAATAGACGTGCCAGAGGCTGCTCGAACTCACGGTGAAGACCCTACACCATTTCATGCACTGTCGCGGGAGAATTTCCCCGTTTACTTTTCGGTGTTCATAGAACCGAGTCACTCAAAACTCCAAAATTCGTGGTGATTAGTCCACCACAGCGGATGCTGAGCTAAACACACGTTTTACACCTTCCCGCGGCCATCTAGGATCAAAAATCATCAAAAACCGTTGAGCATAGGCTCTGTTCTTTGGTTTTCGTGTTGCCGCCGATATTTGACCTAGGTCGATGGTGAGCTCCCATCTACGGCCTTTTTCACGGTGAACCAGCGCCAAGTCCATGTTTAGCATGTCGCCACGGAGCCGTAGAGCTCAGGGTTGCTAGGAATGAGCCTCTGTAGGAGCCGGGCGAAGTCAGCGGAGTTACTCCGTAGCCGCGGCACGTCGCGGGTAGGGTTTCAGGCACTGGGAGCCTCGGCCGACCCCGGGGATGAGTTCCTTGTGTTCTGATAGGCAGGGGCGGAAGCTTTAGCCCTAGAGGAGGCCGGGGAGTCCTTTTCCGGCGCGCGAGGAAGAAGAAAGCACGTGGTGGGGCCCATGCGCAGGGTTTAAACTTTTCTTCGAATTTCAGATTTTTGATCAAACTTCAACTGGCCATAAATTTTGCTAGGAAGCTCCAAATTGAGTGTACCAAATTTTTTTGGATTCAGCTCTTCGAGTACTATCCAGTAAAACAAGTTTCAGCTCATGAAGCTTATTTTTTCAGAATTAATTTCTTAAAATTTAAACTGTTAGGAATTTTATCTGGAGAATTCTTTTATGGAAAATTCTGGAATTTGGCTAGTTCATTGGAAAATACTTGAGTCACAGGAAAAATTTCAGATCCATCCAAGTTCATTTAGTCCCCCTAATGGTGTGATTAAGTGAACTGCCCTGAGAAAATAGAAAAATGTACAGAAACATTTTTCAGATTTCTCAAATCTTGATTAGGGCATAACTTTCTCTAGGATTCTTTAAATTACATGAGACCAACTACATTAGAACCATCTCAAACTCTAGTTTCCAGAAAGTAATGGTTTGATCCATGAAAATCCTTGAAATCCATAGAAGCTCTAGTAATGACCATTTAGGCTTTTATTTGAGCAGAGCTCAAATGAGCTTAGTTTCAAATGAAATTTGGTCAAGTCTCTGAGTAGGTGCTCACCAAGCCACCATAAAAATTTCAGAGCCAAAGGGGATGTCTAGCTAGAGTTATGGTCTTTATATACTAAATTCGACATATTGTATTTAAATTGACATATCAATTATATTGCTTACGTGTAGTCGCTGAAGGCGAAGAGACCCCGGAAGTTTTGGACTTCCTACTTCTGGAGGAGGCACTAACATCTTCCCAGCAGCAACAAGACAAGCCACGGTTTGCATTTAACAAATTTTATAAAGTTTTGCTTTATATACATTTAGCTTGAGGTATGTGTGTGCATTAGGTGTAGGATGGATGAAACCCCAAATGCATAACCAGATTATTCCAACAAGATTGAGGGTAGTGTCTAGCTCCTCGAGTAGTTCATGTTGTGCTTAATGTTTATAGACTTCGGTACAAGTCGAGTAGTTAAAATCTACTCGCGAGTATAGGGTTCGGGACACACGGGATTGGTTTGAGTTGTGAGAAAACTTTAGTAAGAACAAAATGAGACTAGGCAGGGGCTAGGACGCAGCAAGAGGAAGTCTTGTGTGCATAGCCCTGTCCGTGTCGATTGAGGACCGATCCGTGTGCTGCCCCGCTGAACAAGTTTTGAATGTACCAAAGGCATATCGAATATATGGGCTCCAATAAACTGATGTAACCTATACCTCCAGGCGTCGAGGCATAACGCACCGATTTATAGGTGTAGGTTGACGGCAGAAAGGTGGAAATCTGGTAACGGGCATAGAGAGATGCTCCGTGTAGTGAAACCTCTTGTCCGTTTGGGTGCGACCGGTTCAACCACTACAGGAAACCCGATCATTTGCGACGGCTAGAATTATTTGCAACGGTCACCCGTCGCAAATAAAGTAAATTGCGAAGGCTAACCGTAGGCCATCGCAAAAAAAAGAAGCCGTCGCAAATAGTACCCTATTTGCGACGGCTACGGCAGCAGCCGTCGCAAATAGCATTAATTTGCGACGGCTACGTCTGCAGCCATCGCAAATAGCATTAGTTTGCGACAGCCAGACCTGTGGCCGTTGCAAATTAAAAAACCGTCGCAATTAAACGCTTGTTTACGACGGCCGAAGGAAATGCCGTTGAAATTAAGGAAGCCGTCGCAAATGACCCTGATACACTCGACCGAGCACCCCCTAACTCACAGAACTCTCGCCGCCGCCACCGCGCCCGCCCCCCGCGCCGCCGCCTCCCACGCTGCCGCCGCCGAGGACGGCGCGCACGCCGAGCCCCGCCTCCCTTGGCCGCTGCTCGCCTCGCTCGGCCGCTGCCCGCCGCCCACCGCCTGGCTCTCGCCGCCCGCGCCCGGCCGCCCCCACCTCCAATTTCCGTCCGCAGCCTGCTGTCGCCCCGTGCCGCGCCCGCCGCCTCCCGCAGCCTACCACCGCGCCCGTCGCCGCCTCCCGTCACGCACGCCGCCTCCCTCAGCCTCCCGCCGCGCCCACCGCCGTCGCTGTCTCCCGTCGCGCCCGCCTCCTGTCGCCGCCGCGCCCGCCGCCATCACTGCCTATCGGTAAACTCCTCCATCTAAATGCATTTTTTCAATTTTTTTCTTGTTATTAGTTAGATTAGGATAGAGTATAGTTAATTCAATTTGTTTTAAAGTAATATGTAATTAATTTGGCAATTAAATTTTTTGTTGTAGTTAGTTAGGTAATTAGGGTGTTTATAGTTTAATTTGGTTTATAGTTAATTGATTTGCGATGAATCGCTCCGCTGCGCACCGCCGCGTCGCCTCCCGCCGCGCGCGAGCCGCCTCCCGCCACCGCGGCCGCCGCCTCGCACCGTCGCACCCCGCCACGTCGCCTCCCGCCGCGCACGCGCCGCCTCCCGCCACCGCGCCCCGCGCGGCAGTCGCCTCCTGCCGCCGCACCCCACCGCCCCCGCGTGTGCCTATTTTTGTTGAACATGTTATTTTATGTAGTGGTTGTAGTCAGGCGCATACTAGGCCAATGCTCGTATAAAGTCTTATTTGCAACGGGCAAAGAAAAAGCCGTCGCAAGTAAAATAAATTGTGACGGTTTCCTGTAGTGGCTGTCACAGAAAATCCTGCGTCACACGGGATCCTCCCGGTTTCTCCCGCTCACTGATGATTGGGCCCCACCCGTCTTCTTCCTCCTCGTGCCCCCGCACCTCCCCGTGGCTGCCCTCACTGGAGAGCTCGCCGGAACGGTGTTCCCGTGCCCCAACCTTCACCAAACTCGCCGCTACTTCCTATTTCCACATGGGAAACATGCTACCGGTCTTACCCCTCACCGACGATGGCCGGAGATGGGCGTGCGACGGTGGCAGCGACTTTGGTGACTCCGGCAACATGGTACTCCCTCGGTGATCCTGGTAACCGTCACAAATAAAGTCACCAAGCCATAATTGGCGACGGTAATCGTCATTCTTTAGCAGGATGTCGTTAGTTACGACAAGCTCCCGCGCGTGGACGGGGGGCCCCGACGGGTGGTTTTCTCCCGTTCATTCCTCCTCTTTCGTTATTTCCTTGCCCCCTCCCTTGTTGTTGGACAGTTGACCCCAAAGCTTGAAGAACTGCACCATTTTTGGGGGGTGCGGTGTAAAATAAACGAGGTTATGCTGCCAAAATTTTGTTGGGATTCAGATATTGTGTCACGTCAGAAGCAGGATAAATCCTGCATATATTAACGATAATTTTTTCAACTTTAAACTGCAGAGTCAAACATGAGTGAAGACCGCAGTTGGATGTATATTGGCTGGAAGAGCAGAACTGGTGGTCACTCGGATGAGTGGTACATCAAGTTAGATAAATTCTTGGATCGAGCATTTTCATTGTCAACGGATAATAAGGTGCGGTGCCCATGTACGAAATGCCGGAACACCAAGTTTTTGAGCAGATTGGAACTTTCGTTTCACTTATCTCAAAATGGTTTCACGCCAATTTATGAGGTGTGGACCTTCCACGGCAAGACTAAATCTCGAGACACAGTAGAAGTGGATGAGGATGATGATATAACGGGGGTTGATAGGATGGATGAGATGCTAGAAGCTCTGGAAGTGGAGGATCCTCTTACAAAGGAGGCAGACCATTTCTTCGAGGAGCTCAAGAAATCACAATAGCCGTTGCATGAACACACGGATGTGACCGTCCTTGCTTTCTTGACCAGATTTATGGCAATTAAGTCTAAATACTTTTTCCATCAACTGCTACAATGATATCATGAAAATGATATGCGATATCCTTCTAGAACCTCACAAAGCGCCTAAATATATGTATCAGTCAAAGATCCAGATATCTAGTCTCGGTATAAACTATGAGAAAATCGATGTGTGCCTAGATAACTGCATGCTATTCTGGAAAGAGCACGCCAACGAAAACATGTGCTTGAAATGTGGTAAACCAAGATATGTTGAAGTTGTTAATGACGATGGCGATAATGTGATGACAGATGTCGCACATAAGCAGCTTCGTTACTTGCCTATGACACCTCAGTTGAAGCAGTTGTTTCTTTCAAAAAGAACCGCAAGACACATGAGATGGCACAAAGAAGGTAAACGTGAGGACAAAGAATGTGAATACAGGAAACCTCACTGGGTTGAAGAGTCATGATTATCACATTATCATGGAAAGACTCTTACCTGTTATATTTCGTGGCTATCTAGATGATGCAGTGTGGAAGGTTTTAGCCGAGCTCAGTATTTCTATAGACAGCTTTGTGCTAAATAAATCAAGATAGGGATGATGGATAAGTTAGAGAAGGAGATACCCGTACTTTTATGTAAGATGGAAAAAAATTTCCACCGGGTTTCTTCAATCCAATGCAACATCTGCTTATCCATCTTCCATTCGAATCTAAAGTTGGCAGTCCTGTGCAATACAGGTGGATGTATCACATTGAAAGAGTGCTACAATATCTGAAACCAATGGTTGGCAATAGGGCAAGGGTGGAAGGGTGCATCGCTGAAGCATATGCTCTTAAGGAAGTAGGATACTTTTCAAATGTCTACTTTGCATATGAACACAATGTTAATACTTCGGCGATGTGGTACAATGTGGACGAAGCACTCCCTTTAAGCGACCTCTCCATTTTTCAAGCGAGAAGCACTACCGTTGGTAGCTACATGACCTACGTCCTACCCGAACGTGATAGGACTGCTGGTTTACTCTACATGTACGCAAATATAGAAGGCATGCAGGAATACTTCAAGTAAGTGTTTCTCCTACATTTATGCTAATCGACATATTTTGCTACACATGTATTCTAAAAATTATTTATTCACGTTCAGCGAGTTCCACAGACAATGTTGGCCACATAGGCATCAACCTACGACCAAACAAATAGAAGGGATGCGACAAGAAGGAATAAATGGAGGGCCGGGTTTCCTATCCTGGCTTCGAGATTATGTAATACTTTATAAGTTACTATCCCATTATAAGTTACTATCCCATTATAACTTACGATCATGTTTGACAGTGCCGGACTCACAATGTCCATAAAGATTTGCTGCAGCTATCTTATGGATTGGTGAATGCTAGAAGCAATGGTCGATATGACGTAAATGACTTTCGATTCCGTACAACTCATTTTGAAGCTCTTCGTCCTCTCACGGCAACATCAAATTCCGGTGTTGTGATGAGAGCAATTGACACTCAAGGGAATGTAACCGATTATTATGGGACCTTAACAAAATTCATGAATTTACTTTTACCGGAAATAAGACACTTCGAGTTGTCTTCTTGGACTGTGACTGGTTTGATAGCATTCATGGAACTCGAGAAAACCAATTTGGAATGGTGAAAGTCAAACATAAGGAACGACTACGAGGTTACGATACATTTGTTCTTGCACACCAAGTGGAGCAAGTGTATTATCTACCTTATCCATGCACGAAGCTCAGTGCTTTGTGGGTGGTATATAAGGTGAATCCTCGTGAGCGGTTATATACTCCTCGGGATGATGGTTACCATGATAGTGAAGAAGTTGAAGAAGTGTACCAAGAAGAAGAGTTGCCCTACACTTTTACCGTCTATCCTGGTGCAGAACTCGATCAATTAGTTGGAGATGTTGAAGATGTAGAGACAGATGATATGCGAAAACGGAAATGAAAACAGGTTACGATGGAAGATCGTTGGGCTGGTTTAAGGAGTAGGGCACATGTGTGACACCCTCATTTTTGGTTACTGCATGTATTCATGTTTCATGTAGAGAAAACATTTTAAAAGAAGAGGGGACAGAAAAAGAATTAAAAAGATAGCCAAAAGGAGAAGAAAAAAAAATCCAGTTCACCAAGTGTGCCGAAGACAACTCCTGCGGCCCGCTGGCCACGTGGCGCCTTCGGAGCTCATCCCCGCAAAGGAGGAGAGGTCCGACCCCGTGGAACACGTGTTGCTCCCGGAGCTAGCCTCTGCGGAGAAGCAAGGCCAGCCGCAGGACACATGTCACCTTCAGAGCTAGTCACCACGGAAATCAGAGGACCAGTCATGCGGGATACATGTCGATCTCGGAGCTCACCTCCGAGAGGTCCGGTTCTATTGGACACATGTCGCCACCGGAGCTTATCTATGGGAGGTCCGACACTGTTGGACACGTGTCAATCTCGGAGCTCGTCTCTGGGAAAAAAGGGAGTCCGACGCTACTTGACGCATGGCATTCACGGAGCTCGCCTCTGAAGAGAGGGAGGTCCAAAATGGATACGTGGCACAACCGGAGCCACCTCCGGAGAGAGGGAAGGTCCGGAACTGACACGTAGCGCACGCGGAGCTCACCTCCGAAGGAGAGGTAGGTCTCGTTCGCTTGACACGCGGCACAACAGGAGCTCGTCTCTGCGGAAAGGGGGAGACCAGGCCCCGGTGGACACGTGGAGCTTCCGGAGCTCATCACCGCGGAGGTAACGAGTTCTGGAGCGGTTTTTGGATTCTGTACGCATAGAAATATCGGTACGGAGAAGAAACCGACCTGAATTCCACAATGCTACCGCACCAAATCAACTAAAGATAAGTTGTTAAGATTCAACGACGATCTGAATAGGACTCTTATTCGAGATACAATCAGATTAGGACTCTTCTTCTACCGATTATAAATAGAACCCAGAACCTTTGGCCGAAACCACGAACTTCTTTTCCACCTCCTGAGCCGACGACTTAGAGCCCTAGCCCCAACTCGCCGAGTAAGCCTATTGCCGGAGTTCAGTCGAGGAAGATCGCCGGAAGAGAGCCCCAACGATCTGTCTTGCTAAGAGAAGGACCCCGAGACCACGAAGAACGTAAGGTAGGTCTCCAATACTACCTTACGACATCATCTCGTTTTCTTTGCATCTGTTCTCCGATTCCTTTCGAACAGAAGCTTTCTCGTGGACAGATCACTTGTTGATCAGTTTGATCTAAAGACAAGATCATCACCACGTCCATATTTGATCCGAACACCTCTGTTCATCGTAAAATCATGCAAACCATGCAAGAATACGTACAAACTGATCTGATAAAAATTGATCATAGGATAGCATGCATATGCATCAACGCATCTAGTTAAAGTTTATGCATGATATTGATTGCTGTGAATCTTGTATGTGCGTGATCATGTATAGAAGGACAAGCACAGGGAGCTGTCTACGACGAGCTGCAACAACAAGGTTTCGAGATCCAAGAGCAACCGGAACCGCAAGAACAAGGCAAGTGCCCCTTGACCATATTGATCCTATGTTTTGGGAAAATTTGTTTTGTTTTGCGAAAAGGTGTGTGTTCTGAGTCAAACATGATGGGAAACCCTTTTATAGGAGTTTAATAGTTTTGGTTAAACCACCCTTGTCGCCAAGGAAGTTTATGAGTCGGGTATGGTTTTTACTTTTAAGCTTCGCTGAGTCTATGGGATTGGGAAGCGAGATAGATGTGTCTAACTAACTGCACTCGAAATGATAATGAGGAACTGATGTTGTTAATGGACATGGATCGGAGGGAGACCTAGGCAAGACTGGGTTTGTGAATGAGGTAGCATGAGATGGTGGTTTACTTGTTGTAGATCTAAGTACCGGTTCATGCGAGCACATGTCAGGATAACAGTGCCACCACAAGGCCAAGTATGGGTGCGGCTTAGCTGACTAATTAGGTAAGTTGCTATATTGTTATGGACCGTGGAAGGAGCGGGGAATGGGAGTCGAGTGAGGACTGCTCTGGGAACTGCATGGCACAAGAGGGGGCCCGTGGGTGGGAGAATTGGAGATTCTAGCCTGCCGGTGAAACCTTAGTGAGTCCATACATCTAGTAGCCCCTTTGTCAAGGCTATTTTGTGATCTCTTGGCCATACACTGACGGTTGTGTACTGGTATAATGGAGGTTCTGCAGTCACCGATGGGTGAGGAAATCACAAACTTGTGGGTAAAGAGGTGCAAACTCTGCAGAGTCTAAAACTATCATGATAACCGAGCTTACGGTCACGAGCGCCTGGCCACGAGGTTGGTCATGGCAACGAGGTTGGTCTCGGTGTGAGACGAAATTGTTTATGAGATGAAACGGTAGCGAATACGAGATGGTATTCGTGAGATGGTAGCAAATACGAGAAGGTATTCGTGAGCAAGAATGAGGTTGATTAATGTCTGGTTGGAACATGGAAAGTGATGAACATAATGGAGGTATGATTGGCATTTTAGTACATGTTGGGATTACATTCACTTAAAGATAAGTTGCTGTTTTTATCATGGTTTTGATAAATTACTTTGCTTTCTGCAATGAGCCTTTTTATACCTACCTTGTTGTGAGCTACATATCATATTTTCCCGCACTTGCTGAGTACACCATTGTACTCAAACTTGCATTATTGTTTCATCATCAGCAACAGAAGAAGATTACTATGAAGATCAAGTGGAGCATTAGGCGTGTAATCTATCTTCAACCTTGCCTGTGGGGATGGAGTAGAGATGGAGCCACTACTGCTAGAATAGAGACTTCTGTTGTTAGAATAAAGACTTCCGCTGTGAGCATGAGTCCAAGACTCATGAGACATTGTAATAAAACCCTGTTATTCATGGTAATATATATATATTCTGAATTCAGTTTGTAGAACATATGTGTATGTGTGATGAACATCCTGGGCACACATATGCATCAGTTCTCGGTTCCGTGGTTTTCCACAGAATTGAGGGCGTCATAGACTGGTATCAGAGCCGCGGGTTGACGGTAGGTTACACGCTTATATAGATCATAGATTGGTATCCGACACAGATTGGTAGCTAAGCCACGCTGACCATAGGATGCAAGCCTAGGATGCATAGATTGGCCTTGAAACTGCCTTGACATAGGATGCAAGCCTAGGAAAGGCCATAGTTGGATCACAGATTGGCAACACCCTAAGCCATATAGGACCCCCATGGAACAAGTCTTGAATAGGAGTTGTGTGGGCCCTTGGATGATTGTTTGTGATTGTGTGCTTAGTGTGAGTTGTGGGACGTCTCAAGACGTTGTCCATATCCACACACAAGTAGAAAGAGGAGTGAGATGCTTCGGCACTTGTTCACATCCTCATATGGGCTAATATATATAAGTCCAACCCACATTGATGCATATAGTTGAGGGGATCTACCTAACCTTCTAACCTTCTATTCTATTTCGTTCTCTCTAACAGATGGTGAGAGGAAACGCCGGCCGAAGGAACGTCCATGACAACCAAGAGGATGGCCACGATGAAGTTCCTGTTAACCCCGGAGCTGGTGATAACAACCTGGAACGGTTGATAGCCATGCAGAATCAACTTATGCAAACCATGATCCAAACTTTGGGTCAGTTGCAGGCCAACAACAACAACCCCGTTCCGGCACCACCGCCGGCTCATAACAGACTGGGTGAGTTCATGAGGACTCGACCACCCACCTTTTCTCAAGCTAACGACCCCATGGAGGCCGACGACTGGTTGAAATCCATGGAGAAGAAGCTTGCCATAGTGCAGTGCAATGACCGAGAGAAGGTTATTTTTGCGTCGCACCAACTTATGGGAGCTGCCGCTGACTGGTGGGATGCCCTATGCAACGCTCATGTCGACCCGGAAGCGACCACTTGGACTGAGTTCAAGGAGAGTTTTCGCTCTCATTACATCCCTGCTGGTGTAATGATGCTCAAGAGACGGGAGTTTGAAGGTCTCCGCCAAGGACAGAGAAGCGTGAATGAGTATCTCAACAAGTTCACACAACTGTCCCGGTATTGCCCCCGAAGATGTCAACTCAGACCAAAGGAAGCAATACCTGTTCATGAGAGGGTTGAACAATGAGATCCAGGTTCAGCTCCTCAACAATGACTACGCGAGCTTCCAGATGCTGGTTGACAAGGCTATAGTGGTTAAAAGCAAGATCCGAGAGATCGAGCGAGAGTGCAAGAGGAAAATGCCATACCAGCCCCAAGGGAGCAACATAGGACCTCGGTACATGCCCCCGGCCGCACCGCAGTATGGATCAACCGCTCCTGCGTACCGCCCTAGTCAGCCACCAAAGCAACGACCCGTTGCACAAGCACCTCGTGTGCCCTTGCCTCCTATGCCCCGACCCAACATGGGTGCTCCTGTTCAAAACCCCCGCCCCAACGTACCTGCTGCCGTAGGCAACAGGGCATGCTTTGCATGCGGGGAAACAGGACACTTCACGAGCCAGTGCCCGAGGAGAGGCCCTAGACAGCAAGGAAACGTGCCCAAGCAGAACCCGCGACCGAACGGAGGGGACAATCAAGGAAACCGTGGACAGCAGAACTATGCTCGCGGCAACGTGAACCATGTCTCTGCTGAGGAAGCACAACAAGCTGAGGACGTCGTAATTGGTATGTTCCTTGCCAACTCCAACCCAGCCACCAGCTTATTTGATTCTGGAGCATCACATTCTTTCATATCATCAAATATGTTGCCAAGCATGATCTACCCATATCCCACTTAAAATGTGCTATGTTAGTTAATTCTCCCGGAAGAGAGATGAGGACTAATATAGTATGTCCGAAAGTAAGCCTTAAAATAAGGGGGGTAGACTTCCTTGCCAACCTCATCGTCCTGGATTCCCAAGGGATTGACATAATACTCGTGATGGATTGGTTAAGCAAGCACAACGGGGTAATCCAATGTGCTGAAAGAAGCGTGCAGTTGACAAATGAGCACAGTATTCGTGTTGAGTTTGAGTCAGCCCAACAAACAACCGAAAAGGCAATCTTGAACCACGTCGAAGGAGCAACATGGATAGCATTCCAGTGGTTCAAGAATTCTCGGACATGTTTCCAGAGGAGCTTGCAGGTATGCCACCTGATCGGGACATTGAGTTTGCCATTGATTTGGTACTCGGAACTGCACCCATAGCAAAGAGACCCTATAGGATTCCCATCAATGAACTAGTAGAACTCAAGAAGCAAATTCAGGAGCAGTTGGAGAAGGGTTTTATACGTCCAAGCTCGTCACCATGGGGAGCCCCCGTGCTCTTCGTAGACAAGAAGGATGGAACCCAAAGGATGTGCGTGGACTATAGGTCTCTCAACGAGGTGACAATCAAGAAAAAATACCCTCTGCCCCGTATAGAGGACCTCTTCGACCAAATGAAAGGAGCCCGAGTGTTCTCTAAGATTGATCTTTGGTCGGGATACTTCCAGCTGAAGATTAAGCCCTCTGATATACCCAAGACTGCCTTTCGAACACGGTATGGTTCGTATGAATATACCGTCATGTCTTTTGGGTTAACAAATGCACCCGCATACTCCATGTACCTTATGAACAAGGTTTTCATGGAGTACTTGGATAAGTTCGTCGTGGTTTTCATCGACGATATTATGGTGTATTCAAAAAGTGAGGAGGAGCATGAAGAACATTTGAAATTGACCTTGCAGAAAATGCGTGAGCATCAATTGAATGCCAAGCTTAACAAGTGTCAATTTTGGCTAAAGGAAATATCGTTCCTAGGCCACATTATCTCCGAGGAAGGGGTATCGATTGATCCCAGGAAATTGGGAGATGTTCTGAAGTGGAACCAACCGCAAAACGTGAGGGATATTCGGAGTTTTCTTGGGATGGCTGGATAGTACCGACGCTTCATTAAGGACTTCTCTAAGATAGCAAAGCCTATGACGGAGTTGCTAACGAAGGGAAAGGCCTTCCAATAGACACCAGCATGCCAAGAAAGTTTCGAGGAACTCAAGAAGAGGCTAACCACAGCGCCGGTTTTGGTATTGCCGGACGTGAGAAAAAGCTTTGACATATATTGTGACGCATCCAGACAAGGGCTCGGATGTGTGCTCATGCAAAAAGGACAAGTGGTATCCTATGCCTCACGACAATTAAAGAAGCACGAGCTTAATTATCCTACACATGACTTGGAGCTAGCAGCAGCAGTGCATGCGTTGAAGATTTGGAGACATTATATCCTTGGTCATCGATGTGAGATCTATACGGATCATAAAAGCCTCAAGTACATATTTACACAAACGGACCTGAATTTGAGGCAACGTCGATGGTTGGAACTCATCAAGGATTACGATGTTGGAATCAACTACCACCCTGGGAGGGCCAATGTAGTAGCTGATGCATTGAGCCGGAAGGGAGCATGTCACCAACTCACGGTTCGGGAGCTATCACCCGAACTACGTAAGGAGTTTGAACGGTTGCACCTTGGATTCTTGAACAACATAGAAGTGATGGAGATCCACTCTTTATTGGAACAAGAGATAAGAGATGGCCAAGCAACGGATGAGGAGATCAAGGAGATCAAGGAAAGGATCCGACAAGGAATAGAGAAGGATTTCAAAGAAGATGAGAAGGGTACGCTTTGGCTAGGAAAAAGGATTTGTGTGCCTAACGTAAAGCACATCCGCGACATGATATTAAAAGAGGCACATGATTCACCCTATTCCATACATATCGGAAGTACCAAAATGTACAAGAACTTGAAGACTTGTTATTGGTGGGACGGTATAAAAAGGGATATAGCCGAATACGTTGCCCTATGCGACATATGCCAACCGGTGAAGGCCGAGCATTAAAGGCCCGCTGAATTGTTGCAACCCTTGAAGGTACCCGAGTGAAAGTGGGAGGACATCAGTATGAATTTCATCGTCGGATTGCCACGTACTCAGTCGGATTATGACTCCATCTGGGTTATCATGGCCCGATTGACGAAAACCGCCCATCTTATCCCTATAAGGGCCAAGTTCAACGTTGCACAATTAGCCGAGTTGTACATGGAGCAGATCGTGTGCCGTCATGGAGTCCCAAGGAGGATAGTCTCAGATCGAGGTTCTCAGTTTACCTCTCAATTCTGGAGGAAGCTGCAGAAAGCTATGGGTACACGACTGGATTTTAGCTCCGCCTATCACCCACAAACCGATGGGCAAACCGAGAGGACAAATCAAATTTTGGAGGACATGTTGAGAGCTTGCGCCTTGAAACATGGGCATAGTTGGGATAGGAGTTTACCGTACGCTGAATTCTCCTATAACAACAGCTATCAAGCTAGCTTGAAGATGTCGCCTTTCAAAGCATTGTATGGTAGGCGGTGTAGAACACCGCTGTTCTGGAACGAGGCCGGGGAGAACCAGGTGTTTGGACCCGAAGTGTTACAAGAAGCTGAAAAGCAAGTCCAAACGATACGGGAGAACTTAAAGGCTGCTCAGTCATGACAAAAAGGCTATGCGGATAATAGGCGAAGGAAGTTGAACTTTGAATTAGGAGACATCGTATACCTTAAGGTATCACCTATCCGTGGCCAACGACATTTCAATGTCAAAGGCAAGCTAGCACCTCGCTACATCGGACCATTTAAGATTTTGGACAAGCGAGGAGAAGTAGCCTATCAATTAGAGCTCCCAACATATCTCTCTGACGTACATGGCGTGTTTCATGTATCCCAGCTCAAGAAGTGCTTGAGAATACCAGAGGAGCAAATACCAATGGAAGAGCTTGAACTTCAAGAGGATCTGACTTATGCGGAGCACCCTGTCCGAATTTTGGACGTAAAGGAAAGGGTCACCAGGAACAAAGTGATCCGATGGTGCAAGGTACAATGGAGCCATCACACCGAAGCTGAAGCCACATGGGAGCGTGAAGAAGACATCAAGGCAGAATTTCCTCATCTATTCTTTACTAACGAATCTCGAGGGCGAGATTCAATTTAAGGGGGGTAGATTTGTGACACCCTCATTTTTGGTTACTGCATGTATTCATGTTTCATGTAGAGAAAACATTTTAAAAGAAGAGGGAACAGAAAAAGAATTAAAAAGGTAGCCAAAAGGAGAAAAAATCTAGTTCACCAAGAGTGCTGAAGACAACTCCCGCGGCCCGCTGGCCACGTGGCGCTATCGGAGCTCATCCCCGCAAAGGAGGAGAGGTCCGACCCCGTGGAACACGTGTTGCCCCCGGAGCTAGCCTCTGCGGGGAAGCAAGGCCAGCCACAGGACACATGTCACCTTCGGAGCTAGTCACCACGGAAATTAGAGGACCAGTCGCGCAGGATACGTGTCGATCTCGGAGCTCACCTCCGAGAGGTCCAGTTCTATTGGACACATGTCGCCACCGGAGCTTATCTCTGGGAGGTCCGACACTGTTGGACACGTGTCAACCTCGGAGCTCATTTCTGAGGAAAAAGGGAGTCCGGCGCTACTTGACGCGTGGCATTCACGGAGCTCGTCTCCGAAGAGAGGGAGGTCCGAAATGGATACATGGCACACCCGGAGCCACCTCCTGAGAGAGGGAAGGTCCGGCACTGACACGTAGCGCATGCGGAGCTCACCTCCGAAGGAGAGGGAGGTCTCAATCGCTTGACATGCGGCACAACCGGAGCTCGTCTCTGCGGAAAGGGGGAGACCAGGCCCCGGTGGACACGTGGAGCTTCCGGAGCTCATCACCGCGGAGTTAATGAGTTGTAGAGCGGTTTTTGGATTCTGTACGCATAGAAATATCGGTACGGAGAAGAAACCGACCTGAATTCCACAATGTTACCGCACCAAATCAACTAAAGATAAGTTGTTAAGATTCAACGACGATCTGAATAGGACTCTTATTCGAGATACAATCAGATTAGGACTCTTCTTCTCCCGATTATAAATAGAACCCAGAACCTTTGGCCGAAACCACAAACTTCTTTTCCACCTCCTGAGCCGACGACTTAGAGCCCTAGCCCCAACTCGCCGAGTAAGCCCATCGTCGGAGTTCAATCGAGGTAGATCGCCAGAAGAGAGCCCCAACGATCTGTCTTGCTAAGAGAAGGACCCCGAGACCACGAAGAACGTAAGGTAGGTCGCCAATACTACCTTACGACATCATCACGTTTTCTTTGCATCTGTTCTTCGATTCCTTTTGAACAGAAGCTTTCTCGTGGACAGATCACTTGTTGATCGGGTTGATCTAAAGACAAGATCATCACCACTTCCACATTTGATCCGAACACCTCTGTTCATCGTAAAACCATGCAAGAACACGTACAAACTGATCTGATAAAAACTGATCATAGGATAGCATGCATATGCATCAACGCATCTAGTTAAAGTTTATGCATGATATTGATTGCTGTGAATCTTGTATGTGCGTGATCATGTATAGAGGGACAAGCTCAGGGAGCTGTCTACGACGAGCGGCAACAACAAGGTTTCGAGATCCAAGAGCAACCGGAACCGCAAGAACAAGGCAAGTGCCCCTTGGCCATATTGATCCTATGTTTTGGGAAAAATTGTTTTGTTTTGCGAAAAGGTGTGTGTGCTGAGTCAAACATTATGGGAAACCCTTTCATAGGAGTTTACTAGTTTTGGTTAAACCACCCTTGTCGCCAAGGAAGTTTATGAGTCGGGTATGGTTTTTACTTTTAAGCATCGCTGAGTCCATGGGATTGGGAAGCGAGATTGATGTGTCTAGCTAACTGCACTCGTAATGATAATGAGGAACTGATGTTGTTAATGAACATGGATCGGAGGGAGATCTAGGCAAGACTGGGTTTGTGAATGAGGTAGCATGAGATGGTGGTTTACTTGCCATAGATCTAAGGACCGGTTCATGCGAGCACATGCCAGGATAACAGTGCCACCACAAGGCCAAATATGGGTGCGCCTTAGCTGACTAATTAGGTAAGTTGCTAATTGTTATGGACCGTGGAAGGCACAGGGAATGGGAG
Organism: Neostapfia colusana; assembly: GCA_030760725.1. Classification (NCBI taxonomy): domain Eukaryota; kingdom Viridiplantae; phylum Streptophyta; class Magnoliopsida; order Poales; family Poaceae; genus Neostapfia; species Neostapfia colusana. The sequence goes on along the minus strand of JASWHV010000002.1, from coordinate 102,598,158 downwards.
TCGAGTGAGGACTGCCCTGGGAACTGCATGGCACAAGAGGGGGCCCATAGGTGGGAGAATTGGAGATTCTAACCTGCCGGTGAAACCTTAGTGAGTCCATACATCTAGTAGCCCCTTTGTAAAGGCTATTTTGTGATCTCTTGGCCATACACCGACGGTTGTGTACTGGTATAATGGAGGTTCTGCAGTCGCCGACAGGTGACGAAATCACAAACTTGTGGGTAAAGAGGTGCAAACTCTGCAGAGTCTAAAACTATCATGATAGCCGAGCTTACGGTCACGAGCGCCTGGCCAACTTCCATGATTAGTTGGATGGTTAGTTGGGATGGTTATTGGCTATGGTTATTGGTTATGGTTTTGAATGGTTTGGTTTTGGTTTTGTTTTCGGGACTGTTGAGTCCAGGTGATGAGATAGGTTGCATGACTGATGAGTTATGGCAACGAGGTTGGTCTCGGTGTGAGACGAAATTGTTTATGAGATGAAACGGTAGCGAATACGAGAAGGTATTCGTGAGCAAGAATGAGGTTGATTAATGTCTGGTTGGAACATGGAAAGTGATGAACATAATGGAGGTATGATTGGTATTTTAGTACATGTTGGGATTACATTCGCTTAAAGATAAGTTGCTATTTTTATCATGATTTTGATAAATAACTTTGCTTTCTGCAATGAGCCTTTTTATACCTACCTTGTTGTGAGCTACATATCATATTTTCCCGCACTTGCTGAGTACACCATTGTACTCAAACTTACATTTTTGTTTCATCATCAGCAACAGGAGAATATAACTATGAAGATCAAGTGGAGCATTAGGCGTGTAATCTATCCTCAACCTTGCCTGTGGGGATGGAGTAGAGATGGAGCCACTGCTGCTAGAATAGAGACTTCTGCTGTTAGAATAAAGACTTCCGCTGCGAGCATGAGTCCAAGACTCATGAGACATTGTAATAAAACCCTGTTATTCGTGGTAATATATATATATATATATATATATATATTCTGAATTCAGTTTGTGGAACATATGTGTATGTGTGATGAACATCTTGGGCACACATATGCATCAGTTCTCAGTTCCGTGGTTTTCCACAGAATTGAGGGTGTCACAACATGATAATGATGTTGATGAATTTTGAAAGTGATTACAAGTAACGTTTTCTTTTAGCTAGTAACATGAATTTTGTATATCTTATTTGCATATTTACTGATTATCTATTAAAACAGGATGGCGTCAAAGAAGAGTAAGAATATGCATCCGACGAGGGGGTTCTTCCTCTCTAGAGCTGAGGACGCTTTCGCTGGTGCCTCGTCGACCGGGAGCAGACGCTCTCAGCTGCTGGGGTACGTTTGGAGCAGCTCTAGGGCTTCGTCACAGCAGTCCACACAGGTAAATTTAACTATTCTTTGACAAATTCTTCAAATTCAATTTCCAATTAAACTTACTTATGAATCATTTGAATGTTGTAGTCCTCACCGACTGACTCAGTGGCTATGGCGCCAGTTGAGCTTGGCTACCCTTCGGTGAGCCAGCCCTCGGCTAGCTAGCCCTTGGCTGGCGAGCCTTCGGTTTCTGAGCCGTTAAACTTGACTGGTGACGAGCCTTCCAGGTCACCAGACGTTGTGCCCCAGCAGACACGGAGGACGAGGAGGACTCACTTTGTCAGTCCTCCTGCGGTCCCTTCATAGAGGATCGTGATTCGTCTAGTCGGAGATAGGTAATAAAATCGTAGTGTTCAATTCTGGTTTCTTTTTGTTACTTAAGTAATAAATTAATAAATGTCTTGCAGTGCATGGTATGATGCGTCTTTCACCGGTGAGAGACACCACAGACCGGTGAACGGTGTCCTCGGGTCCTTAGTGCGTTTGCACTATCCCGGGGTCATCGACGGGGTGCCTGCTACATCATGGGAGGATTACGCACGCGCCCATCACCACGAGCACGGTAACGTTCAGGAGACCTTATGGGCCGATTTTATGGTAAGTATGTTAAATAAAGTTTCTAAGTTTTTACTATTAAACTCTTTTAATTTACATCTCTTCAATATATTCTTTATCATAGGAAAGGTATATTTTAGAGGACCGTATGACCCTCGCATGTTGGAGGATGCGAGGAAAGTGTTTCACGTCAACGCTACGAAGGTGGTTCGACAAGCTTTGTCGAATGCTCGTATTCAAGTTATCAATGAGCACTTGAAGGCGAACCAGCACCATGTGCTACACTTCCGGCAGGAGAGCGAGAGGCACCTCACGGAGGAAGAGTACGCGCAGGTACGTGGGGTGTAGTAAATATTTTTTCTGAGCATGGGGCAGATGCATCAATGGTATTTTTAACGACCTACAACTATGTGCAGTGCCACGTGAGCTGGTTGCACGGTCGGTCCGATGCATACCGGGACCTTTGTAGGTACTGGGCTAGCGATGAGTTTAAGGCTAAGCCCCAGAGGGCTCGAGGGTGCAGAGGGGTTGAGGGGAAGCACAACCACGGCCAAGATAACCACTTGCGTTTAGCTAAATGCATGGTAAGTGTATCTAACTTATGTTTATATATTCATAATATACTGTTTGTACTAACACGTATTGACAGGAGCGCGAAACGGGGGTGCCGTCGACCCCTGCTGAGATCTGGAAGAGAGGTCACACGGACCCTTCTCAGCCCCAGGAGTGCAATCTGGCCGCAGCCGAGCGGTTGGTAAGTGTAGAAATCATTCATAGTAAATTTAACTATATGGATTGATGAACTTACACGGTTTTCTTGTTTTTTAGGCTAGGTACAGGGAGGAGGCTAGGAGGATACACGGTGCAGATTTCGATTGGAAACATGAACCAATCGATCCTCAAGACGCGTATGCAAGCGGAGGTGGAAAAGCCCACGGAAGGTGAGTTCATAAGTCATTTTATCGTTTTCAATTCAAAATATTCAAGATATTTCAATTCCATATTACTGATTCTTTTTTATAGGCTCGCTATATTCAACGGAGTTGTCGACTCGAGGGCGGCGAGGCCTGCGAGAGGCAGCTCCACACAGTCTTCATCGGCGGGCCCGAGTCACCATGTCTCACAGGTGGAGACTCTCGCCCGTCGGGTCCAGGAGAGTCACGAGCAGTATCAGGCGGCGATGGAGGCACAGAGGGCGGCGATGGAGGCCACCATCTCCTACCAGCGAGCCTGCATGGAGCAGATGCGGCAGACGATGGAGATGCAACAGCAGGCTATGACGGTAAGTTAAAGTAATTTAAATTTATCGCATTCTTAATAATATGTAATAACTTGTAACGTTTCCAATGACAGAGTTTCTTTCATGACCGCGAAGCCCAGGGGTTGCACCTCGAGCTACCTCCACTGCCACCGCCAATTCCACCGCCAGAACTGGAGCTACCACCGCCGATGCACATTTCTCAAAGTTTTCAGGAAATCAAAAATGTTCTTAATCAATTCTAGTCTAAAATGAAGTTCTAAACTAATCCATATGTCAAACAACTTCTATGTGTTGCAGGGATCGGCGATGGGGGCTCAAACTCCGTCACCGTCTATACCAGTGCCTGGACTGACGCGCGGCGAGGACGTTGGCGGCTCTGGAGGTAGCGCTAGCGGATAGGCTCTATTCCTTTTTTTTCTATTGTTGTGATGAGATGCGAGACACTTTTTTGTTGTGATGAGATGCGAGACACTTTTGTGTTGTGATCGATTGAAATGTTATATGTTGTCTTTTGTGTTGTCTCTGTCGTGTTTCTGGCCATCGAGCCGGGCAGAATGTTATGTTTTTTTAAAAAAAATAAAAAACCTTAATTGCGACGTCTTTTTATATAGTACCGTCGCAAATAAGGTTACAGTCGTCGCAAATTAGCCTGTGTTACTTGCGACAGCCTGAATACGTCTGTCACAAATAGGTCCTTATTTGCGACGGCCACAGCCAGCCATCGCAAATAGGTCCTTATTTGCGACGGCCACAGCCAGCCATCGCAAATTGTCTTGTTGGGCCCATTCGCTGGGCCCGGGATCTTATTTGCGACGGCATGCTGAAGCTGTCACAAACAACGTTTTTGCGATGGTGACCGTCACAAATAAACTTAATTGTGATAAAAAACAAGCGACGGTCGGAGACCGTCGCAAATAAGTGGAACCGTCACAATTAGATTGTTTGCGACGGTTTTTGACTTATTTGCGACGGCCTTGGCCGTTGCAAATGATCAGGTTTCCTGTAGTGGATGTTTGGGCTGTTTGGTGAAAGCTTGTCCCGTACGACATGGGGTGAGCGTGCTGTGTGCAGCTCTGCGTGTGGGCGTACGTGACGTGCTATTCGGGTATCTCTGCAGGTGTATGTTGAGTCGATTCGCTGTCCCTCGCGATTATGAGTACCGCTTGTTCACTGCATCGTGACGTAGCTTGGAATGTTATGATTCAATATTGCTGATATGAATAATTTGTATTACTACATTTGTGCCACCAAATAATGCTCACTAAATTTCATATTCATGAATTGTTAACTTGTGGCTAAAAGATGAATTAAGAATGAATTTGTAGGCGTGTCCTTTGCTGTAAATTACCATCCTATCTTTGTTAAGACCTGCAGGTAGAGTTTCATGTGTAGGAGAGTCGGTTAAGACTTGCTGAGCCATCGTGCTCACGGTTGCTGCTATAAGTGTTTGCAGGTGAGGAGTACCCCACGGACTCAGGGTACGAGTCCACCGGCGAGGTCTACCCTCCGTTGGGGACCATGGCTGAGTGGGAGCCGTACACGCCGCGCTGAGGCTGAGTGCAGCTAGTGTGGGTTGTCCGTAGAGCCGGACAACCAACTTTTACTAGTTAGGTGGGCATGAGTGGTATAAATTATCTTCTGCTGTAGTAAACTCTGTAATTAGCTGTAAACTGAAGGTTTTGTGAAAGCCCAAGAATTTACTTGCTTTAGTATTCATCATATCCCCACACCACAGCTCATTTTGCGGATAACTTGTGAACACATGTGAAGAGCATGTAAACACCATCAAGAGGTTATTTAGAGGAAGAACTCACAAATCCAAAAGTAGGATCTCACACCTATAAACATGAGAGGCTGAGCTCACCTTAGGCCCTAAATATTCTCAAGAGGGCTCATGCCAAGTTTCATACAAATCCAAACCCTTTTGAGCCACTTTTGGAAACATTTGTAAAAAGGGCTATTTGAATGCAAATTCAAATTTCAGCCATTTTCTATCACTTGGATTCAAAAGCTGACTTCATATTCAAACTCAGCACATTTTTCTGAGTTAGTACACCAATTTTCATCCTCATTGAAGTTCATCTTATTGGGAGCTAAATTTGCATTAATTCAAAACTGAATTTGAATTTCAAATTCAAATGTGAAGCAAATTTAGCCAAACTAACTTCAATTTGAGGAAATCAAATTCAACTCATGCCTTGGTGATGAAGTCTACACTTTAATGTTGACTAGCTGAGATATTTGCACAAACAAAGGAAAAAGAATTAGGGGGAAGGATGGGCCCACCTGTCAGTCAAATGCACTGAAAAAAACAACTCACCGGGCTCAGTTCCTTCGGGTTCCTTCACCAAGCACCACCGAGCTGCTCTCGGTGCCACCGCCTCAGCCTTCACCGTGTGCTAGCGACCAGAGCCGTGGCCTTCTTGCCCCCGAAGCCTCTACTGGTTGCTCACACCGGGTCGTTGCCCTGCCTTCGCACATGCTCCACCGAAAGCACCACTCTCTCGGCCACCCTCTCGGTTCCCCGGTGTGCCGCTGTTCTAAGCAATCTCGTGGCCGACGATCAACAGCAAATAGACGCCCCAGAGGCTGCTCGAACTCACGGTGAAGACCCTACACCATTTCATGCACTATCACAGGAAAATTTCCCCGTTTATTTTTCGGTGTTCCTAGAACCGAGTTGCTCAAAACTCAAAAATTCATGACGATTAGTCCACCACAGTGGATTCTGAGCTACACACACATTCTACACCTTCCCACGGCCATCTTAGATCAACAACCGCCGAAAACCATGGACTAGGGTGGCTGTTCTTCGAGTTTTTCCGATCGCCGCCGTTTTTAGCCCTAGGTCGACGGTGAGGTCCTAGCTCTGGTCCGTCCATGGCAAGCCGAGTTCAAGTTCGTGCACAGCATGTCACCACGGAGCTGTAGGAGGAAACCGCTCCAAAAATAGGGCCCTAGGTAGCTCGGGCGACATCACCGGAGTTGGAGTCGCCGCTGTCACCGTCGCGAGCATGGTTCTGGCCATCACCGAGCTTCGATGAGTGCACCAACGTGTTCCTTGTGCAAAGTTGGGCACAGGCGGCGATTTTCATCGAAGTTCATGCGGTAGAACGACCGGCGGCGAGCTCTCCGGTGAAGCGCCGCCGGGGGAGCGTGGGTTGTCGCGAGGAAGACGAAGAGGGGCCGGGTCCACAGGTCAGCCTCGGGTTTTCAGCGGGGATCTGTTTTGTGGCTGGGATTCGGTGAGGCAGCACGGGTAAAATCCCGAGGGCTGCGGTGTGGCCGTGATCTCAGTGGGCCGGTTTAAAGAGTGGGGCCCACAACCAGAGTTTAAACATTTTCAATGATTTCAGAATTTAGTTCAACTTCAATTGCCCATGACTTTTGCTAGGAAGCTCCAAATTGAGTGAACCAAATTTTATTGGATTCAGCTCTTCGAGTACTGTCCAGCAAAACAAGTTTCAGCTCATTAAACTTATTCTTTTCCAGAATTAATTCCCTAAATTTTAAACTATTGAAAATTTTATCTGGAGAATTCTTTTATGGAAAATTATGAAATTTTGGCTAGGATGTTCATTGGAAAATCCTTGTGTCACAGGAAAATTTCAGATCCATCCAAGTTTATTTAGTCCCTATAATGGTGTGATTAAGTGAACTTCCCTGAGAAAATAGAAAAATATACAGAAACATTTTTCAGATTTTCTCAAATCTTGATTAGGGTATAACTTTATCTAGAATTCTTCAAATTACATGAGACTAACTCCATTAGAACTATCTAAAAATCTAGTTTCTAGAAAGTAATGGTTTGATCCATGAAAACTCCTGGAAACCATAGAAGCTCTAGTAATGACCATTTAGACTTTTATTTGTGCAGAGCTCAAATAGGCTGTGATTCAAATGAAATTTGGTCAAGTCTTTGTTTAGGTCCTTACCAGGCCACCATAAAATTTCAGAGTAAAAGAGGATTTCTAGCTAGAGTTATGGTCTTTACATACTAAATCTAATACATTGCATTTAAATTGGCATATTGGTTAATTTGCTTACTATAGTCGCTGAAGGCCAGGAGACCCCGGAGGTTCTGGACTTCCTACTTCTGGAGGAAACACTAACACCTGACCATAAGCAACAAGGGAAGAGCCCCGGTTTACATGTAACAAGTTTTATAAAGTTTTGCTTTATACTCAATTAGTGTGAAGTATGTATGTGCATTAGGTGTAGGATGGATGAAACCCCAAATGCATAAACAGATTATTCCAACAAGAGTGAGGGTTGTGTCTAAGTTCTCAAGTAGTTAATGCTGAGCTTAATGTTTATAGATTTCGGTACAAGTTGAGTAGTTGGAATCTGCTCGCGAGTATAGGGTTCAGGACACACGGGATTGGTTCGAGATGTGAGACCACTTTAGCAAGAAAAATGAGACTAGGCAGGCGCTAGGACGCAGCAAGAGGATGTCTTGTGTGCGTAGCCCTGTCCGTATCGATTGAGGACCGATCCGTGTGCGGCCCCGCTGAACAAGTTTGAATGTACCGAAGGCATATCGGATATATGGGCTCCGATAAACTGATATAAATTATACTTCTGGGCATCGAGGCATAACTCACCAATTTATAGGTGTAGGTTGAGGGCAGCAAGGTGGAAATCCACTAACGGGCATAGAGAGATGCTCCGTGTAGGGAACCTCCTGTCCGTTTGGGTGCGACCGGTTCGACATTTGGGCTGTTTGGTGAAAGGTTGTCTCGTACGACATGGGGTGAGCATGTTGTGTGCAGCTCCGCGTGTGGACGTACATGACGTGCTATTTAGGTATCCCTGCAAGTGTATATCGAGTCGATTCGTCGTTTCTCGCGGTTATGAGTACCGCTTGTTCACTGCGTCGTGACGTAGGTTAACATATGGAATGTTATGATTCAATATTTCTGATATGAATAAATTGTATTGTTACATGTCTGCCACCAAATATTGCTCACTAAATTTCAGATTCATGAACCGTTAATTTGTGGCTAACTGATGAATTAAGGATGAACATGTAGGCGTGTCCTTACTGCAAATGGCCATCCTATTTTTGTTATGACCTGCAGATAGCGTTCCATGTGTAGGTGAATCGGTTAAGACTTGCTGAGCCATCATGGTCACGGTTGCTGCTATGAGTTTTTGCAGGTGAGGAGTACCCCACGGACTCAGGGTACGAGTCCACCGGCGAGGGCTACCCTCTGTCGGGGACCACGACTAAGTGGGAGCCGTACACGTCGCGCTGAAGATGAGTGGAGCTAGTGTGGGTTGTCCGTAGGGCTGGACAACCGACTTTAGCTAGTTAGGTGGGCGTGAGTTGTATAAATTATCTTCTGTTGTAGTATACTCTATAATAGCTGTAAACTGAAGGTTTGTACGACTTTTTGTACATATTCAGTTTGTTTTCAATGTAATACCATGTTTTCTTATGATGTGTGCTGTCAGGTGTCGCATCGTGCGGCATCATTCTCTGAGATCTTGGATGTACGTAATTCGGTCCGTCACAGGTTTGTACTACTTTTTGTACATATTCAGTTTGTCTTCAGCGATTGCAGTCGTGCATTTCTGAAACGATCAATGCCTACAAACCTTGCCTTGAGGCAGTCCCATACTGCCTTTGCCGTTGTCTTCTTTGCCTTCTGCATGAGAGTGTCCTCCTGAAGCGCTTGAAGAAGATGTGACCTCGCCTTCTTATCCTTCCTCACGCCAATGGCCACACCGGCCACCAGCTCGATCGCCTCCTAGACATCTTGATCCTCCATCATAGCTTACACTCAGATCACCCAACTGGTATAGTTTGTCACCGTTACCTGCAGGTACTGGAACGACCCTCCGTCGCTCTTCCGCGAAGACTCTCAATGAGAGTAATGATCGGCGTTGTGTCGAAATGAAGATACTTGGGCATACAGAGAACCTATGCTTTGGTATCACTAGATATCTGGATAGAAGATCGATACCCAATATCTAAGTAAACATAGTTCACAAAAACATGTGTAGGGGTTCTTTAATGGAATCAACATCTCAGACACACACTTACAAAGCTCAGCTACTGTTGTTTATATAGTGGATGGAAGTCTAAAGAGTGATGTCTCTTGACCTTA